>JASERS010000005.1:42800154-44089538 GCA_036711965.1 Onthophagus sagittarius | reverse complement strand
AATCTATAGCAAAAGTCTTTTAACAACAACCTAGGTGTTGGTAACGGTTAACCTTTAAATTCCGAGATGAACCGCGATATTTTTAAGGAATTTGAGACCCGCCTTTTGTTCAGTTATAATAAGATCTTTAATAATGTAAGGAAGAATAATATGAAAAAGTTCGAATATTTGCAAAAGGTTTTTATATTCCAAAACGTTGTTTGAGACAATTCAGCGTGGATTGTCAACTTCTCGTTTAACAACAATACCGGACAGTGATTCGATATCCAAGTTGCTCTGTGACTTGGAGATCATTCATACAGCGTTGCTTTATGATGAGTGTAACATGATAAGGGATAGGTTATGGTGGTAATGAATAAATATACAATACATAAGTAAATCCCACGAATTTTTAGAGGACTAATAAACTAATCACGGTTCAAAACTGATCTGCCATAACAGATACATAAAATTTTATGGTCTCCCAAAAATCCATAAGGTGAACACCCCATTACCTCTGATCTTTTTTTCATCGGATCATCAACGTATTCATCAACGTAGAAATTTTTTTTAAAGCCTTTTCTGATTGTCCTGAATTTAATAAAGAAGATTCCTTCATCTTTGCTACTAAGGTCAGAGATCTTGTCTGCTCCAGGGTTTGTTTTAGCATCCTTGGATGTGGTGTCTTTTCTTTACCAACATCCACTTCGATATGGTTATTGAGAGGATCAAAGATGATTGACGCTTAATGGTTCTCTACATCATGATTGATAGATACCAGTTCCTCCGGATGATTTTCTTTTTCATCGACTCTTTAATGTTCTCTTTCAATGATGTGGTTTACAAACAGAAATTAAGCATACCTGTGTACAGTCCACTCAATCCCATCATAGCCATCATTGTAATGGACTATGACCTTGACAGTTGCATACAGTCTTTCTTCCCTTTCCTCTATAAATATATCGACGACGGTATTTGCGCACTTCCGTGAGGTCTCCTACATGCCACATCACCAAAATTCAATTAACACAACCCTTATATCCAATTCACTATAGAAGAGGAAAAAACAACTCTGTACCATTCTACTCCTTGATCATACGTAACTTCGACCAACGAAATGCTCTAGATTGGTATCGCGAAACCTGAACCTCCTGTATCTTTCCGGGGAGCTCAAGATATGGGTCTTCTCACTGATGGGTCTCTCATCCATCCACCATATTTGGACGAACCACTTATCAAACGTTTCTTCAAGGTGCCATTTGTCCTAGGTGTTTTCTATTCTTTCTTCTTTCATTTCTTTTTTGGCTTTAATCTTCTGTTTTATTATCTGCCTCAGGAATTTCATCAGCATCCCAGATTCTTCTTCGTTACTCAAACCAGCACTCATCCGACTCTATTTCCTTTAATTATTTCAGGTAGTTTCTAAAGCTATCGTGCTCAATTATTGCCCATGTCGTATAATAGTATGTGTGTCCTCTTTCTTTCCACACAGCCTCGTCCTTTATAAAACCGCTGCTCCATCTTTTATAGATCTCCCATCTTGCTTACTATTTCTCCATCATTTTCAAATGCAGATCTCTTCTTACACCAGCTTTATTCTTTCAATTCGTCCGATATGCTGACGTTGCTATCACGTGTTTGCGTTCTATATTGCGTATGACCGTAATTCTATATTTTTTGTATTACACAGCAATTTCAAACAGAAGACCAGCGTAGAGAATTACCAAACTTGTTGTTGTTGTTAATAATTTCCTTTTCTTTTGGGACGGTCGTCTCACTATTGGCATTAGTTTTATCAACACATTTTGTATGTGGGCCGCCTTTCTTGATATTGTCTTGATATGTGTCATCTTCAGATCTATGTCTAATATTACTCTGAGGTATCTCGCCGATTTTGTATTTGAGATCATTGTGTCGCTTAGCTTAGTTATTACCTTGTTGAACTTTGAACTTCCTTCGTCCCTCCAAAAACGATCCTTCCATTTTCAGTTCTATTGCGTATTCGGTCGTCCTACCTTCCACCACCAATGCAAGATCATCTGCATATCCAAGCACTTGCACTCCTTCTCTTGTGTTCGTTCAAGCATCTTCTTGTAGTACAGATTCCACAGTGTAATTCCCATAACAGAGTCTTTTGGTTCATCGTAGCTCATTTGTCGTAGCCAATAGGGAGTTGTATCGTCGTCTATGTTAAATACGTGTTGATCATCCTCTAATGACTTTCTTACTGCCTTCAAGGATACAGAATTAAACGCATTTTTAACATCTATTAATATTATTACGCTGAACCTTCCACTGGTTAGTGATATCTTCTTTCTCTTTCCCATCAATTCTATACTGCCATCACTGCATACATTGTCCTCCTTTCCTTTCTGTATGCGAACTGAAAGTCACTTATAGCGTCGTGGGATTTAAGTTGTTCCATCAGTTTTTTGTTGTTAATGTTTCTAGTAGCTTCACCTCCACACTTAGTAGGCATAGATATTACTGCAACCCACCTGGTTCCATTGATTTCTCTACTAACTTTAGCTTTGCTTTTTTCCATATCTATAGGAGATACCCTTTTTCCAGACAGTCATTAAACAGCTGCAGGAATGCATGCGGATCCGCTTCAACGTACACTTTTAGTATCTCGTTGGTTATCATATCACTTCCTGCTGCTTTTCCTGGAATCAACTGTCTGACTGCTGACATTATCTCTATTGTCTCAGACGGTTAGTTTATTTTTGTAATTGCTAACGATTGTTCAGGTCTATTCACCACTTTTACCATAATTGGAAATAGTTTGTTGAACTGTTTATTTACAGCTTCCTCATCAAGCGGTCCAATCTGTACCCCAAACATGCTGTTCAAATTTTTTGCAAAGTTTTTTCCATTTTATTTCTATTGCTCTTTTAATCTTCATGGATAGGTCTTTCTTTGCTCTCTTGTACTGTTCTTTTTTCTTTTTATTTCCCTCTTCGTCAGCTTTTCCCCTATTTCGTTTGCATCTCTCTTCTCGTTCTAATACATTCTATTCTTGCTTGGTATTTTTCTCGTCCACTAGTATTTTGGTTTTCTTTCATTACTTTCTCCAGCTCAAATCTAACCCAACCCAACGTTGTCTTATTCTGAATCAAACCTTAGTCAAAATCCGACTCAAATCTAATCCAACAAAAAACCCTATCAACATCTTCAACGTCTTCTTTCCGGAAACACCCCTGTTTTTATGTGCGTAAAGATACGCTTTAAAGCATCGGTGTCTACTGATAAGTTGGCTTAGAAAACAATTTATTATTTACCCACAGTGTTATTAATCCTCCCATTGTGTACTTATCTACTATGTAATCACGGACAATATTGTTTTGGCTCCACCTAGCCATGCCGCTATCCATAGCCCATCTATCTTCCCATTCTCGAATCAACTGTTTGGTTTCCTCATTCTTATTTATGTCTTATTTCATTGCAAGCATTCTCTTTTTGTACTTTTGTACATGGGTCCATAAGAAGTGTGCGTACCATAACCTCTTACTTGTTGCTTTAATTAACACCTTACAATCTTGGTTAGCATTACAACACGTTTTTTGATATCAACCACATTTCCTCAGGCCTTACAAGCGTACGAGATTTGTGAATATATGACTGATCCAATCAGTTTTCGTTTCTCTGCTCTGGGCCCATACGTTGAACCCATTACGCCATGAAGGGCGTTAACCGTTCTCTGTGTCTTGCTATTTATATATTCGATTTGGCCATCCCATCTAACATCTTTCTGTATCATCACTCCTAGACAATGTGGCTTTTTACCCAACCCAAATCCAACTCAATTCAAATTTAACCTTAATTCAAACCCAACCCAAATCAAAAGTTTTAGAACGTATTTGAATTCTTGCTTGATGATATTAATTGTTAGAGATTGTAGAACTTAAAATAAAAATACATCAATCAAAAGGTGAAAAGAATTAAGTTATACTCAAATAATAAAATCCCGTCTTGTTTATCTTATTTATAATATTAAATCACGACATCCAATTAATATTCAACATTCTAATTAATTAGAAAACTCTATAATAGGAAATATAGATTTTAATATAACATGGTTGTTTTTAGGGCGTGTTCAACGAACGTATTTATTTCTTTCAAAGCAAAGCACGATAGTTCACAGTTCAAGCGCAAAACATCGTGTGGGACCCGTTCCGCATATTGTTCTAAGAATTTTTCACGTCGTAATCAGTGAGTCACAAAGCGTTCGCTCATCGAAACAACGAGCATCGAGGCTGTGTGAGGAGGCTATTATTGCTCGCCCGATATACCCTTGTAAAACCAGTAAAACATAACACAGAATGCGTTGTGCTCTCTCGGTTCCAGTTTCCAGGGTTTAAATCTGCGCTAATTAATGAGGTCATTTCCGCCAGTTAGCTCGACCTTTGTCTTAATTGTTTATCTGAGCTTACGTTTTATAATCGCGTGTGAACGAAATATGAATCAATCTAAATATTTATGTTTTGGCGTAAACTTATAAACTGTGCGATTCAAAATATTTGTTTAAACGTTATCACGGCCAGTACGATCATTATCGTAAGTAAATAAATTGATAGATAAAGTTTTAACATACACGTGATATTAAAATGTTTTGCATAGAATGTGCACTATTAATATACATTCTAAAACGTCAGCTAAGAAATTCTGATTCTTGGTAGTCGTTTGAAAGTAAAATTACTCGGCCACTGAAGTTTAATAATAATTTTAATACGTTCCACACTGTTAAGCTTTTTTAACGGAGACGTTAACAAGCCGTGGTCTATTTAAATTGTGAACGGAATAAATACCGTTATTAGATTTTAGATAGATTTTAAAGTGGTTAAGTTTTTAAAGTATTTTTAATTTGTTTTTATTAGTTCTTTCTTAAGTAGTTTTTTTTTTATTTTTGTTACTTAACCTTATAGATTTAGGTTGGGTTTGGATTATGTTTGGATTCGCGTTAGATATCATAATCAGATATAATCAGACGTCTAATAGTGTGGTTTAACTTTTAAATTATCTCTTTATTTAAACGTACCTAAGTTGGACAAGCGCCCCACTGTTCCTCTTCTCTCAATGTATTACTGGAGCTCTTCTATGACTTTCCCTCCGTCTCCTTGATTTGAACAACCTCACTGACGAAACCCTCTATCCCATTCTTTTTGATCTCCCTTCCCAGCATCATTTTAATACAATTTTCAGGTATCAATATTGTCTCTAACATTCTGTTAGGTTCTGTTTTAATACGATGCCACCTGTTGTATTCAAGAAAGATGTGGTCTAAATCGTCTCTTTCGTCATATTATACACACTGCTCGTTATCTCCTCTTTTATGTGCGTAGAGATACACTTTAAAGCATTCGTGTCCACTGATAATTCAGAAGGTTCAGAAGATAATTTATTTTCGTATTTTAAGTCCAACCCAATCCAAACGCAATATGAACCCAATCATAATCCAAACTCAACACGAAACCTTTTTTTTATCGAGGTTGGGGAAAATCTGTAAATATCTGGGCTGGGGTGTTCGACAGACATATAGTGTGAGGTTGATGCCTAAGGGTAGTGAAATACTCCGCTTTGGTTCCTTTTTCACGCCATTCTTCTACGTTTTAATGAAGGTCTTACTACAACCGCTGAATACATTCCATCTTTCCTGTTATTTTGCAAACCTAATTTCGCGTTTTTCACTTTTCTTCGCCTCTTCCTATCTAATTCTTGCTTCTCTTTTATGCTAAGAGATTCATCGGTGGGTATTCTAGGACTCTTCTATGACTTTTCCCTCCGTCTCCTTGATTTGAACAACCTCACTGACGAAACCCTCTATCCCATTCTTTTTGATGTCACTTCCCAGCATCATTTTAATACAATTTTCAGGTATCAATATTGTCTCTAACTTTCTGTTAGGTTCTGTTTTGATACGATGCCACTTGTTGTATTCAAGAAAGATGTGATCTAAATCGTCTCTTTCGTCATATTATACACACTGCTCGTTATCTGCTCTTTTATGTGCGTAGAGATACACTTTAAAGCATTCGTGTCCACTGATAATTGGTTCAGAAGATAATTTATTTGCGTATTTTAAGTCCAACCCAATCCAAACGCAATATGAACTCAATCATAATCCAAACTCAACGCGAAACCTTTTTTTTATCGAGGTTGGGGAAAATCTGTAAATATCTGGGCTTCGACGGACATATAGTGTGAGGTTGATGCCTAAGGGTAGTGAAATACTCCGCTTTGGTTCCTTTTTCACGCCATTCTTCTACGTTTTAATGAAGGTCTTACTATAACCGCTGAATACATTCCATCTTTCCTGTTATTTTGCAAACCTAATTTCGCGTTTTTCACTTTTCCTCGCCTCTTCCTATCTAATTCTTGCTTCTCTTTTATGCTAAGAGATTCATCGGTGAGTATTCTATGACTCTTCTATGACTTTTCCTTCCGTCTCCTTGATTTGAACAACCTCACTGACGAAACCCTCTATCCCATTCTTTTTGATCTCACTTCCCAGCATCACTTTAATACAATTTTCAGGTATCAATATTGTCTCTAACATTCTGTTAGGTTCTGTTTTGATACGATGCCACTTGTTGTATTCAAGAAAGATGTGGTCTAAATCGTCTCTTTCGTCACATTATACACACTGCTCGTTATCTGCTCTTTTATGTGCGTAGAGATACACTTTAAAGCATTCGTGTCCACTGATAATTGGTTCAGAAGATAATTTATTTTCGTATTTTAAGTCCAACCCAATCCAAACACAATATGAACCCAATGATAATCCAAACTCAACGCGAAACCTTTTTTTTTATCGAGGTTGGGGAAAATCTGTAAATATCTGGGCTTCGACGGACATATAGTGTGAGGTTGATGCCTAAGGGTAGTGAAATACTCCGCTTGGTTCCTTTTTCACGCCATTCTTCTACGTTTTAATGAAGGTCTTACTACAACCGCTGAATACATTCCATCTTTCCTGTTATTTTGCAAACCTAATTTCGCGTTTTTCACTTTTCTCGCCTCTTCCTATCTAATTCTTGCTTCTCTTTTATGCAAAGAGATTCATCGGTGGGTATTCTATGACTCTTCTATGACTTTTCCCTCCGTCTTCTTGATTTGAACAACCTAACTAACGAAACCCTCTATCCCATTCTTTTTGATCTCACTTCCCAGCATCACTTTAATACAATTTTCAGGTATCAATATTGTCTCTAACATTCTGTTAGGTTCTGTTTTGATACGATGCCACTTGTTGTATTCAAGAAAGATGTGGTCTAAATCGTCTCTTTCGTCATATTATACACACTGCTCGTTATCTGCTCTTTTATGTGCGTGGACACGAATGCTTCAAAGGTATCTACACTTCAAAGTATAGATACACTTTGAAGCATTCGTGTCCACTGATAATTGGTTCAGAAGATAATTTATTTTCGTATTTTAAGTCCAACCCAATCCAAACGCAATATGAACCCAATCATAATCCAAACTCAACGCGAAACCTTTTTTTTATCGGGGTTGGGGAAAATCTGTAAATATCTGGGCTGGGGTGTTCGACGGACATATAGTGTGAGGTTGATGCCTAAGGGTAGTGAAATACTCCGCTTTGGTTCCTTTTTCACGCCATTCTTCTGCGTTTTAATGAAGGTCTTACTCCAACCGCTGAATACATTCCATCTTTCCTGTTATTTTGCAAACCTAATTTCGCGTTTTTCACTTTTCCTCGCCTCTTCCTATCTAATTCTTGCTTCTCTTTTATGCTAAGAGATTCATCGGTGGGTATTCTATGACTCTTCTATGACTTTTCCCTCCGTCTCCTTGATTTGAACAACCTCACTGACGAAACCCTCTATCCCATTCTTTTTGATCTCACTTCCCAGCATCACTTTAATACAATTTTCAGGTATCAATATTGTCTCTAACTTTCTGTTAGGTTCTGTTTTGATACGATGCCACTTGTTGTATTCAAGAAAGATGTGGTCTAAATCGTCTCTTTCGTCATATTATACACACTGCTCGTTATCTGCTCTTTTATGTGCGTAGAGATACACTTTAAAGCATTCGTGTCCACTGATAATTGGTTCAGAAGATAATTTATTTTCGTATTTTAAGTCCAACCCAATCCAAACGCAATATGAACCCAATCATAATCCAAACTCAACGCGAAACCTTTTTTTTATCGAGGTTGGGGAAAATCTGTAAATATCTGGACTGGGGTGTTCGACGGACATATAGTGTGAGGTTGATGCCTAAGGGTAGTGAAATACTCCGCTTTGGTTCCTTTTTCACGCCATTCTTTTACGTTTTAATGAAGATCTTACTCCAACCGCTGTATACATTCCATCTTTCCTGTTATTTTGCAAACCTATTTCGCGTTTTTCACTTTTCCTCGCCTCTTCCTATCTAATTCTTGCTTCTCTTGTATGCAAAGAGATTCATCGGTGGGTATTCTATGACTCTTCTATGACTTTTCCCTCCGTCTTCTTGATTTGAACAACCTCACTAACGAAACCCTCTATCCCATTCTTTTTGATCTCACTTCCCAGCATCACTTTAATACAATTTTCAGGTATCAATATTGTCTCTAACATTCTGTTAGGTTCTGTTTTAATACGATGCCACCTGTTGTATTCAAGAAAGATGTGGTCTAAATCGTCTCTTTCGTCATATTATACACACTGCTCGTTATCTGCTCTTTTATGTGTGTGGACACGAATGCTTCAAAGGTATCTACACTTCAAAGTGTAGATACACTTTGAAGCATTCGTGTCCACTGATAATTGGTTCAGAAGATAATTTATTTTCGTATTTTAAGTTCAACCCAATCCAAACATAATATGAACCCAATGATAATCCAAACTCAACGCGAAACCTTTTTTTTATCGAGGTTGGGGAAAATCTGTAAATATCTGGGCTAGGGTGTTCGACAGACATATAGTGTGAGGTTGATGCCTAAGGGTAGTGAAATACTCCGCTTTGGTTCCTTTTTCACGCCATTCTTCTACGTTTTAATGAAGGTCTTACTCCAACCGCTGAATATATTCCATCTTTCCTGTTGTTTTGCAAATCTAATTTCGCGTTTTTCACTTTTCCTCGCCTCTTCCTATCTAATTCTTGCTTCTCTTTTATGCTAAGAGATTCATCGGTGGGTAACTTACCAGCAATTCTAGTGCTTCTGAAGAAATTGTCCTCTATGCGGATATCACGTTGATTACTGTAATTCTACCATTCGATATTAAATATTGACATATTTCTTGCGATGCTAACCATTCCTCCATGCTGGTGGTGCATGTAATGCGAACGTTAGTGGTCTTATAGCAGAGGCTTAAAAGTTACGTCGTACTTTGTTTAGAGCTCTTATCCTGGGCATTATTTTGGCTAGATTACGTTCTACTTGGGTTGGGTTCTGATTAAGTTTGAGTTTGGGTTATGTTCGGAGTGAGTTAGACTAAATTTTGGTTGGGTTTAGATTAAGTTTATGTTTGGATTAAATGTCATGATCAAAGTCTAATCCAACCGAATGCAACGCGGACTTAAATAGAATCGAAGCTTAATCCAAAACCAACCTAAACTTTCTTGAATACTTTTCTCATCTTTCGCGCTATCTATTAAGAATATCGGGAAGGTTCTCATCTCTTTAATGGTTCCGTATCTTACGCTCTTGCCCTCTTCCACCAAAAAGAATTTATGACCTAATTAATGCTCTCGCCGCCTTTGTTGATACTATCCTGTATGTTACTACATACATCGAGGATTTGCTTCTATTTCGCGTAGCATGTTGACAAATGTCTTATGGCGAAGTGCCAGTCCTCAAGTCGCCGCAAATCAGAAAATTTTTGGTGTTGTAGTCATGGCCAACAACATCTAGGTCAAAAGAGTCCGTTCCATACTATTGTTCAGATCAGTTTTTCTCATTTGTGCAAGTAAAGAACTTTCAGTTTAAATTCGAGATAGATCCGTGTTGCGTTAGGTTGGGTTGGACTGCGATTACGATACTTATTCCAAAGCGAATTCAATTCGTACCTAACTCTGAATATAACTCTTGTTTTTACGCAGAGGTGGGGAAAGTGGTTGGAAAACTTTAGCACTTCGACCGGGAGTGTGGAACTAAGCTAGCCACTAAACAACCCACTAAAAGAAGAGTGGTCTTCTTCCTGCTCCGGAACCGCCCGAAAGGCATTTCAACAAAGATCCAAAAGAAAACCAAAACTTCCACTTCTTTTTCTCAATCTTCACCAGCATTCTAGTTACCATCTAGTTCTCCGTTCACATTTCTTCAGTTATTAACAAACATGAGAATACTATTTTCTCATCTTCTTCCAGTCCATCTTCCTCCGCTTCCATCGAAACAATCCCCAATCTTGGATACCATCCTATCTTCCTGCTCGTCCATACCTCTTTCACAAAAGATTTGTTTATTGAGAATAGGTGTTTACAAAACCGTTACTTTTTTAAATGCTTTTTCACTTCATACGTACCAGGAAGAGGGGGAAGAATCGTTCATTTTCATGCTTATTCTAGTTCCTCTTCTTCATCTTTCGTTGTAGTGTAATGGCACTCTAAAAATTAGTGGGGCAAAGAAATCTATTATTTTTTAAAATATAATTAGACCGCAATACGTACCCTAGCGGAGGGGAAGATTCTTCCCCCCCCCCTTCTCTTCTTCTTTCTGCTTGCTTCATCTTAGGCTTCTGTCATCATAGTGGGTCTTAGGAAGCTCACCATCATTTCTATCCTTTCTCCTCTGATCGTGAGAATGTTTTCCACGCTATTCTTATTTATAGTTATCCTAATGTCTATTTCCGCCTGTTTCCTCTCTGTCTTTCTAACCTGGCACAATGAAAAAAGCGTGTTTCTATACACCACACTGAAGCACGCATCCGACTCCAATTTTTAATTTCCTTCAGGTAGCTTTTGAAGAAATCGTGTCCTGTGATCGCTTGTGTCATTTAATAGTCTGTTGATAGTCCATTTTTCATCCACTTCGATACGTCTTGGAAAAAAATACTGGCTATTCTTCAACTATCCTGCCACTTCTGCATTAACTCTTGCGCTTCTTTATCTGCATTCCCTTTATTTTTCCAGTGCAGCGTACAAGGGCTCCAACCTCTTCCGTTGCGACAGTATGGTACGCGGATGTTATTGCTATGGTATATTTTCTTTTAATAGCACGAAGAATGTTTACGTAGGTTTTTGTTCATTAAAGCATTCTTCCATGCGGAGTCAATATTTGTATTTTTTTGTGTGATGGTATATCGATTCTGGGCATTAGTCTAGACAAGATGCTTTATATTTTGGCTGCCATCTCGTAGGTTACTCCTAGATATTTGATGGCCTTTTTGCTTGTGACCATTGATCATCGTCCACCTTGATGATAATAATAATAAATTGCTTTATTGCTCTCAAAAACATTACACAGAAAATTAACTTCAATAATTAATAATAGAAATAAAAAAAAACATACATGAGAGCAATCTTATGGTATGGTTCAACTCGTGTTGTTCTTCCACCATACCATAGGGAGTTTAAATATGAACAAAAAGCGCATTGACTGTAGTAAACTGCCTCTAAAGAATTCACTTACAATTTACATGTTTAAATCAAATATCCCCTTCGCAAGCATATAACAAAAAGAAAAACGAAAATGATGTAAATGTAAAGCCATTTCTACAAACGTGAAGGTCCACTCATTTATTATTTTAGCAATTTGAAAGGAAAATGACTTTTTGAAAAAAGCAGAATGAAAAATAGGTGGGGATAATCTCCCCTTAAATCTAATATTCACAGTGTGTACATCCCCGCGAAAATTTATTTTGTTGTAAAGGTAAGGCGGCTTATAAAGATGTAGGATTCGGTGGTAGAGACATACAGAGTGTAGCACCCTCCTTCCTTGCATGTTTAACCATTTCAATTCCGGCAACTTATCACTTATATGATCACTCCGGTATGACCAAATAGTAAGCGTATACAGGAGTTTTGTGTTTTTTGAATTTTATCTTTTAAGACATAAGACAAAAAAGGAGAATACAGAACATCTGCATAGTTAAAAAGTGACAGGACCAGACTTTCACAGAGACACCTTCTTGTATTACGGTTCAAATAATGTCTGTTCGAGTAAATAACTTTCAAACTCCCATACGCTCGTTGTATGCATTTGTTGATATGATTGTTGAAAGTCAAATTCTCATCTAACAATACACCCAAATTTTTTACTGTTTTTTGAAATTGTAACGGTTCATTATTCACAAATAAATGGAGATTCTCCCCTCTTTTGGAAGAC
The DNA here is from genome assembly GCA_036711965.1 of Onthophagus sagittarius. Taxonomy (NCBI): domain Eukaryota; kingdom Metazoa; phylum Arthropoda; class Insecta; order Coleoptera; family Scarabaeidae; genus Onthophagus; species Onthophagus sagittarius. Next base: position 44,077,285 of record JASERS010000005.1, on the reverse strand, counting down.
TGAACAAAGTTAAACTATGTTACCAAAACTAAACATTCTACTTCTTACTGTACTTAAGCTAAACTTACAATTTATTGGTTTATTTAACATAGTCTTTCAAATAAGTGGGAGTTTGTGATAAATTTGGTATGAATTTAGAAACATAAGTCACCATTCCTAAGAATCTGCTTAGTTCTTGTTTATTAGTTGGAATCGAAATTTCTTTGATTGCTTCAACTTTATGGATATCTGGTTGAATACCATTTTGTGTTAGAACATGACCAATATATTTTATTTCAGTTACCGCGAATTTACATTTTACTCTGTTAAATTTTACTCCCATTTCCTTGGCTCTTTGTAAAACCTTATTTAATATTTCATCATGCTCTTTTTTATCTTTTGCAAAAATTATCAAATCATCTATGTAAATGCTTACACCTTGAATGTCTTTGAATACTTCCGCAAATGTCTTTTGAAAAATTTCTGGTGCAGAAGCTAAACCGAATGGTAGTCTTAGAAATCGATATCTACCGTAAGGTGTTGCGAAAGTTGTTAATTTAAATGCTGATTCGTTTAGTGCAATCTGCCAAAATCCTTTATTTGCATCAAGTGTTGAAAAAATTTTAGCTCCATTCAATTTATGTGTCAGTTCCTCAAATGTGGGTATTTTATAATGCTCTCTCTTTATTGCCTGATTTAAATTTTTAGGGTCTAAACATATTCGAATATTGCTATCAATATTTTTCTTTACTAACACTAAGGGGTTTACGAATTCTGTTGGTTCACTAATACTAATAATTATTCCGTCTTTTATCATTTTTTCCAGTGCATTTTTTAAAGGTTCCATTAATTGAAATAGTACTTGTCTTGGTGGTACAACCACTGGAGTGTAATTTTCTTTTAATTTGAACTCATATGGCTTAATGTTTATTTTCCCTAGCCCTGAAAATACATCTTCATATTTTTGAACTATTTCTTTAGTATTATATTCTATTTTATCTATTACATTTATTGTCTCTAATAAATTTAGCTCTTGGATTGTTTTTATACCTAATATGGGCGTTGAATTTGCATGAGTGTCAATCACAAAAAACTGCATGTTATGTGGTTTATTGTCAATTTTTACATCTAACCTACATACGCCTATTACTTTTAATTTGTTACCTCCATAATTAGTTATGTTTGCCACACTTTCCTTAAGTTTAGAATTTAAATTTAATTGTTTAAAGATATAGCTTGGAATCACGTTTATCTGCGCTCCAGTATCGATTTTTGTTTTTAACGTTTTATTACAGTCTACAAGAGTAATGTTTTTCCAAAACGCATCACTAATATTATTAATCTGTCTACTAGATATACTATCTAAGACGTAGTTTTCAGTGTCAATTTTATCATTTTCAATTACTTCATTTAGTTTTTTACTTTTACATTTTTTTGCATAATGACTAGGTTTATTACAATTTTTACAGACTTTACCATAGGCAGGACATTTTCTGCGTTCATGGTCAAATCCACAACGAGTACAATTGTTTATTACATTATTATTCATTACCTTATTGTCTAATACCTTATTTACCCTATGTGTTTGATGTCGAGTGTGATGTTTTTCACCTGACACCTCCCAAAGTTGACGATTGGCTGGATGTCTCACTTCTACGGCATTGACCTCTTGACCTTTTTGATATAGCTGTTTCATATGCTCTTCAGTTTGCTCCGCTGCTTTACAGATGGCTATTGCTTTCGTTAGGTCCAGATCCCTTTCTCTGAGTAGTTTGTCTCTAAGGTGGTTATCCCTTATACCGCAAATGATTCTGTCCATAATCAAGTCATCCTTCATACCGGCAAACTCACAGTTCTGTGCAAGCTTTCGTAGCTCTCCTAGGTATTGGTCAAAATTTTCACCATTTTGCTGTCCACGTGTATTGAACTTGTGTCTCTCTACTGTTTTGTTTTTCTTCGGTATAAAATATGCATCTAATTTTTGAATTATTCCACTAGTTCTTTGTTTTTCCTCTTTTGTGAGCTCCAATGTATCTAATATATCTCTAGTTTCCTGTCCCAGACAGTGTAGTAACGTTGCTGCCTGTACGTTTTCATCTTTCGTAGAACAACCTGTCGCTACTCTATATAATTCGAAATTTTCCTTGAATCTCTTCCATTCCGTAGCTATACATCCTTTTAATGTCATTGGTTGCGGTTGCTTTAAGTATTCCATGTTTTATAACTTTCTCTTAATTCTCATCTAACAATACACCCAAATTTTATACTGTTTTTTGAAATTGTAACGGTTCATTATTCACAAATAAATGGAGATTATCTGCTACGTGCTGTCCGTGCCGTTTCGGGCCGAAAATAATGGCAAGTACTTATTTTGGTTAATATTAAGCCCATGGCGGTCGGAGATATTACATAAAGCTTGCAAATCACTATTAATATTAATACTCGCTTGAACCACGTCAGAAGGAGGGAAGGAATAATTCAATTGAGTGTCATCTGTTATGTTCTCGTTGTTTAATAAAACATCTGTTGTTTATAACCATTTATTTAACTTCTTAATATTACAAAACTACAAGTCACTTTTCTTATTCGTGTCGATGTCGCCATTGCACTTTCTGCATTGTTGTCGATTCATCGCGTCAGTGCTGACAACTGCGAAACTCGTCTTTTGTACATTGTTGATATATATAACATCATCTGCGTAAAAGTGAAGTAAAACCTTGTTAAATTTCCTTCTTCCTTCCAAAATTATCAATTCAGTCTTGGGCTCTTTCATCTTTAGCCCCCTGTGCCACTCATTCCATAGAGTATTCAGCTTTCTTCACTATATCTTCCTTTGTTGGTCCTGCTACTACAAGCGCTAAATCGCCTTCTTGTTTCAGGGAGAGAATTTTGTCATAATAGAAGTGTGCTGTTCACACCAAGTATCAGATATAGTTATTTAGAAGAGAGGTAGACAGATATTAACAATACTACTGATTTGGTCACTTTCGGTATGTTGCATTTTGCGTAAGATTTTGAATATAAGAAATGATCAAAACATCAGGTAAATTAAAAGAAATAAAATTGTCAAACAATTTTATCTATCAACCGCTTTCACCCCAGCTTTCAGGAAGGTAAAGGGACTCACCTGTGATAATCTACTCCTTACTTTATAATAGCTTCGTAGCTTTTTTTTTACCAAATTTACGTTCTTCACTTAGTACCAAATAAAACGATCTTCCAAATACAGCATATAACTGTAAGAACTTTGATGGACAGATGAGAATGTGGTAACTTTTGGACTCGGTTAGTAGTAATTCAAATGATTCAATATTTTCTTTACCAGATTAATACTATTTTAACCCAAAAGAGCTGCATCAAACAATTATTTAAAGGGCTTGCGGTTTAACTTAAATTTTTGATATCGTTATATGTAATGACCAATGTAAGTAATGGTCACTAAATAAAATTCTTCCAATTTGTGGTAGATATTATTTTATAATATCGTTTACCACAATAAAATATTGATAAATTATTAAAATAATATTTAAATTATAAACAGTTATACAATTGATATATCAGACATGGAGTCGTAAAGAGAAATGATATTTCCAAAAGATATTTATAATATTAATACTCTGTCGATACTGTCCTTATGTGGATGTTACTGTATATACCAGTATTTTTCTTTCTACTCCGTGTAACGTGTTCATATAACTCTTATGGCAAAGTACTAGTTCCTAAATCGGCACTACCTACATTGTGATTGCTTGCATCACCGTGGTGATATCTTCCTTCTTCCCAAAGCTGTTTCTCCCTTTCTAGGCTTAACACTTAATAGGCCATTATGCATTTTAGACGTTTTATCCGCAACGTGTTTTATATGTTCCGTCATTTTAAAGCCTTTATCTAAATACAGTACCAAGTTCTTGAGTGATTTCACGCTGTTAATCCTAACTCCTTTGACAAATCCAACTAAAACCTGAGTCCAAATCCAAGCCAAGTTAAATATGTTTGAACATATTTTAATAATTACTGTCAAATTTGACTAAAGATAAATGAAAACCAGAAGTTTGTTTCTTTTTTAGTAAAAAGATTATGTACTAATGGTAAGCATGCTAAATAATTTGGATATATCTAACTCTGATTTTCTTGCTTATCTGAGTCTGTTGAATCTTCTGCCATTCGTTTACTCTTCCTAAAATGTCGTGCCAATCACTTCTTACAATTAATCTTCACATCCTAAAGGTGAGAATGGCTACGCTGAGACAACATTTAGTAGAAACTTTCAAGGAGAGAAATTTACCTCCAAATGTAACGAAATCGAATTGCAATCTAAAGACTCGAAAAAATTAAGAACTTAAATTTTGTAATAAGCATTTGTCTTAATTCGTAAATACACAGATGAATATATATAGAAAAAATACCAGCACATTGTTGCATTTCATCATGTGAAACATGCTGTTTGTTGTGAAACATTTTTGAAATTGTAACGGTTCATTATTCACAAATAAATGGAGTTTATCTGCTACGTGCTGTCTGTGCCGTTTCGGGCCGAAAATAATGGCAAGTGACTTATTTTGGTTAATATTAAGCCCATGGCGGTCGGAGATATTACATAAAGCTTGCAAATCGCTATTAATATTAATACTCGCTTGAACCACCTCAGAAGGAGGGAAGGAATAATTCATTTGAGTGTCATCTGCGTAAAAGTGAAGTAAAACCTTGTTAAATTTCCTTCTTCCTTCCAAAATTATCAATTCAGTCTTGGGCTCTTTCATCTTTAGCCCCCTGTGCCACTCATTCCATGGTGTATTCAGCTTTCTTCACTATATCTTCCTTTGTTGGTCTTGCTACTACAAGCGCTAAATCGCCTTCTTGTTTCAGGGAGAGAATTTTGTCATAATAGAAGTGTGCTGTTCACACCAAGTATCAGATATAGTTATTTAGAAGAGAGGTAGACAGATGTTAACAATACTACTGATTTGGTCACTTTCGGTATGTTGCATTTTGCGTAAGATTTTGAATATAAGAAATGATCAAAACATCAGGGTAAACTAAAAGAAATAAAATTGTCAAACAATTTTATCTATCAACCGCTTTCACCCCAGCTTTCAGGAAGTTAAAGGGACTCACCTGTAATAATCTACTCCTTACTTTATAATAGCTTCGTAGCTTTTTTTTTACCAAATTTACGTTCTTCACTTAGTACCAAATAAAACGATCTTCCAAATACAGCATATAACTGTAAGAACTTTGATGGACAGATGAGAATGTGGTAACTTTTGGACTCGGTTAGTAGTAATTCAAATGATTCAATATTTTCTTTACCAGATTAATACTATTTTAACCCAAAAGAGCTTCATCAAACAATTATTTAAAGGGCTTGCGGTTTAACTTAAATTTTTGATATCGTTATATGTAATGATCAATGTAAGTAATGGTGACTAAATAAAATTATAATAATATCGTTAAAGTAATATCGTTTACCACAATAAAATATTGATAAATTATTAAAATAATATTAAAATTATAAACAGTTATACAATTGATATATCAGACATGGAGTCGTAAAGAGAAATGATATTTCCAAAAGATATTTATAATATTAATACTCTGTCGATACTGTCCTTATGTGGATGTTACTGTATATACCAGTATTTTTCTTTCTACTACGTGTAACGTGTTCATATAACTCTTATGGCAAAGTACTAGTTCCTAAATCGGCGCTACCTACATTGTGATTGCTTGCATCACCGTGGTGATATCTTCCTTCTTCCCAAAGCTGTTTCTCCCTTTCTAGGCTTAACACTTAATAGGCCATTATGCATTTTAGACGTTTTATCCGCAACGTGTTTTATATGTTCCGTCATTTTAAAGCCTTTATCTAAATACAGTACCATGTTCTTGAGTGATTTCACGCTGTTAATCCTAACTCCCTTGACAAATCCAACTAAAACCTGAGTCCAAATCCAAGCCAAGTTAAATATATTTGAACATATTTTAATAATTACTGTCAAATTTGACTAAAGAGAAATGCAAACCAGAAGTTTGTTTCTTTTTTAGTAAAAAGGTTATGTACTAATGGTAAGCATGCTAAATAATTTGGATGTATCTAGCTCTGATTTTCTTGCTTATCTGAGTCTCTTGAATCTTCTGCTATTCGTTTACTCTTCCTAGAATGTCGTGCCAATCACTTCTTACAATTAATCTTCACATCCTAAAGGTGAGAATGGCTACGCTGAGACAACATTTAGTAGAAACTTTCAAGGAGAGAAATTTACCTCCAAATGTAACGAAATTTAAATTTTTTAATAAGCATTTGTCTTAATTCGTAAATACACAGATGAATATATATAGAAAAAATACCAGCACATTGTTGCATTTCATCATGTGAAACATGCTGTTTAATTTTTTAATTTTCAACAGATGGCAGTAAATAAAAGACGAAAAAAATTCGATGTCGACTTCTTTATCTAAGAAGTTGTAACTCGAAACTAGTCCGCGGTTTAAGTATCCGCCCACGTAAAAACCGTCTTCGAGATAAAAGTTTTGTACCGCAGAGACAAATTCCCACCGCTAACCATATAATTACCTTTATTTTTAGAACGAAAAAGATCTATATCACTTTATTATTAAAAAACGATCAATCGACAACGTCTCGACCTTTCAAAATCCTAACTGACGTAAGTTCCAGAATTAAATTGTTTGCGGCTTCGTGACCTCACATCACATTCGTTATATTGTATCATCGGTAATAATAATAATCATAATCATAACAAAAAATTCGGGTGATAACCCAAAAGAAGATCTAAATATGAAGTTATTAATTTATTTTAATGTGTTTGTATCCGAAATTAGATGACGAAACGTTTTCTCTCGCCCCGAATTTAATATTCTTGTTTAAGTACAGTGAAAGGAGGACCGAGTCTCTCTCGTAGATTAATTTGGGTTCGTTCGACATCTCTTCTATTCATATATGCTTGATGGTCACACCCAAAAATGAAAGTTAATAACGATTTTGAACGAATTTCGTTTAAATAAACCAGTATCTATTAATATTTTTAAATATTTATTAATCATATTTGTTTAAGTAGATTAAAAATTAGTTTGTATTTGAGTTATTAATGGCATTAATGGGAATTAAGAAATTATGTAGGAATAAATTTGAAGCCAAATTAAGTATATTTTAATATTGAACACTTTTGGTTCTACATCATCTAATTAATAGTTATGGTTAAACATTAAAGTGCGTGTGTCATAAATTTCCCCTTCTTTTAAATAAATCGTCGTCTATATCGTCGATATCCGCGGCATCTGTGTATCCGGAATCATCATACCTAGATCTGTCTGGAGTGCATCTCGTTGTACATCGACTACCTCCAGTTGGGCTTCTTGAAGTCATCCTAAGAACGGGGTCGTCATATCTTCTCGAAACAATAGTAAAATCATGATGAGCGTCAACCAATTTCTGCAGGCGCGAAATTAACTCGTAATCGGGCATTGGAAGGACGCACCCCAAAATCTTAGCTATTGAGCTTCTAAATCCCAACAATTGAGATTCCCTTCTATTTACCTCCGATAGAGATTCCTTCATTCTCGCCAAATCGTCCCTTAATAATTGAATGGAGTGTTCATTCATGCTCCGCTCTTGTTCTATGGTGTCTCCGGTGTTTCTAACCTGGTCTTTCAACATACTCACTTTCCTATTGTATTTTGTACGAAGCGCTTCAGACTCTATCAGCCGCTTTTGTAACTCCTCGATTTTCCGCGCTCGCTCCAATGCTGTTATCTGGAAGGAAAGTTTGGGTAAGCCACGGGAATTGCATGGGCGATTCAAAGTCCTTCAGCATGAAGTAAATACTTTAAATTCATATTATGCCGTCTCGGTTTTCGTAAGCGACGAGGGGACAAAGAGTAAGTCGTACAATTCCTTATTTTATTTTGGGAGGATTACTTTGAAATGTCTTTTGTATACGAAATTTTAATATTGTTATAAAGAAACTTTTTCTGAACTTATTTATAATTAATGCTTTCGGCAAAATGTGGAGTAAAGAAGTTGATGGACGTTAATGATCATCTACAGTTTGAAAATACCGCCGATAGGGTTCAATTAAAAATTTTCTTAATTAATAAAAAAGTAATAATAATATATATGGTGTTCCACGACGTTACTGCTATAGGTTGGGAGTGTTTAGCTGGGGTGACTTCAATTTAAAAATGTTTAATGAACATACATCCAAGGCGCTATCGCAACCGAGCTACAAGAATTTGAAATTTTAAATAAGTAAACATACCGTTAAGAGTATTTTAATGTACCACACGAAAATAAACACGCAAAATTGACTTAATTAACTTTTATTGTCACAAGAAATAATAAATTATTATTCACAAAAGACCAAGTAACGGTCTTTTTAATATTGACAAAATCAACAGATTACGATTAACGATAGTGTTTTAGGTATGTTCATTACTCCCAAATTATGGCTGCCACATCGTGGGACAGCCTGTATATTTTAAATTTACATACTCGGACTGAATTAAGTTTGGAATAAATTTGCATTTGGGTTGATTGGGTACAGTTTGGCTTGAATTAGGCTTAAGTTTAATTTCGGGTTAGGTTCATGTTGTATTATGTTCTATTAGGGTTAGTTTCGGATTAAGATTGGTTCTGGATTCGAGAAATGTTCGGGTTGGCTTAGGTTGGGTTCAAATTAAGTTTAGCAATCTGAATTCATCTCAAATCCAACCCGATCTAACGCAAATCTAATCCGAATACAAACTTAATGCAACCCCAACTTAAATGGAACTTAATCCAAATTCTACCTTAATCCAACCTTAACCCAACTGGGGCGTCATCGGTGTTAAGTGTTATGTTAAGTTTGGAATACATTTGCATTTGGGTTGATTGGGTACAGTTTGGCTTGAATTAGGCTTAAGTTTAATTTCGAGTTAGGTTCGTGTTTTATTGGGTTGTATTTGGGTTAGGTTCGGATTAAGATTGGTTTTGGATTAGGGTTATGTTTGGGTTAAGTTCGGGTTGGCTTGGGTTGGATTCAAATTAAGTTTAGTAATCTGAATTCATCTCAAATCCAACCCGATCTAACGCAAATCTAATCCGAATATAAACTTAATGCAACCCCAACTTAAATGGAACTTAATCCGAATTCTACCTTAATCCAACCTCAACCCAACTGGGGCGTCATCGGTGTTAAGTGTTATGTTAAGTTTGGAATAAATTTGCATTTGGGTTGATTGGGTACAGTTTGGCTTGAATTAGGCTTAAGTTTAATTTCGAGTTAGGTTCGTGTTTTATTGGGTTGTATTTGGGTTAGGTTCGGATTAAGATTGGTTCTGGATTCGGGTTATGTTTGGGTTAAGTTCGGGTTGGCTTGGGTTGGGTTCAAATTAAGTTTAGTAATCTGAATTCATCTCAAATCCAACCCGATCTAACGCAAATCTATTCCGAATACAAACTTAATGCAACCCCAACTTAAACGGAACTTAATCCGAATTCTACCTTAATCCAACCTCAACCCAACTGGGGCGTCATCGGTGTTAAGTGTTATGTTAAGTTTGAAATAAATTTGCATTTGGGTTGATTGGGTACAGTTTGGCTTGAATTAGGCTTAAGTTTAATTTCGAGTTAGGTTCGTGTTTTATTGGGTTGTATTGGGTTAGGTTCGGATTAAGATTGGTTTTGGATTAGGGTTATGTTTGGGTTAAGTTCGGGTTGGCTTGGGTTGGATTCAAATTAAGTTTAGTAATCTGAATTCATCTCAAATCCAACCCGATCTAACGCAAATCTAATCCGAATACAAACTTAATGCAACCCCAACTTAAATGGAACTTAATCCGAATTCTACCTTAATCCAACCTCAACCCAACTGGGGCGTCATCGGTGTTAAGTGTTATGTTAAGTTTGGAATAAATTTGCATTTGGGTTGATTGGGTACAGTTTGGCTTGAATTAGGCTTAAGTTTAATTTCGGGTTAGGTTCGTGTTGTATTATGTTGTATTTGGGTTAGGTTCGGATTAAGATTGGTTCTAGATTAGGGTTATGTTTGGGTTAAGTTCGGGTTGGCTTCGGTTGGGTTCAAATTAAGTTTAGTAATCTGAATTCATCCCAAATCCAACCCGATCTAACGCAAATCTAATCCGAATACAAACTTAATGCAACCCCAACTTAAACGGAACTTAATCCGAATTCTACCTTAATCCAACCTTAACCCAACTGGGGCGTCATCGGTGTTAAGTGTTATGTTAAGTTTGGAATACATTTGCATTTGGGTTAATTGGGTACAGTTTGGCTTGAATTAGGCTTAAGTTTAATTTCGAGTTAGGTTCGTGTTTTATTGGGATGTATTTGGGTTAGGTTCGGATTAAGATTGGTTCAGGTTAGATTTGGGTTAAATTTGGATTCGAGTAAGGTTCGGGTTGGGTTAGGTTGGGTTCACATTAAGTTTTGTAATCTGAATTCATCCCAAATCCAACCCAATCTAACGCAAATCTAATCCGAATGCAAACTTTATGCAACCCTAACTTAAACGGAACTTAATCCAAATTCTACCTTAATCCAACCTCAACCCAACTGGGGCGTCATCGGTATTAAGTGTTATGTTAAGTTTGGAATAAATTTGCATTTGGGTTCATTGGGTACAGTTTGGCTTGAATTAGGCTTAAGTTTAATTTCGAGTTAGGTTCGTGTTTTATTGGGTTGTATTTGGGTTAGGTTCGGATTAAGATTGGTTCAGGTTGGATTTGGGTTACATTTGGATTCGAGTAAGGTTCGGGTTGGCTTGGGTTGGGTTCAAATTAAGTTTAGCAATCTGAATTCATCTCAAATCCAACCCGATCTAACGCAAATCTAATCCGAATGCAAACTTTATGCAACCCTAACTTAAACGCAACTTAATCCAAATTCTACCTTAATCCAACTTTAACCCAACTGGGGCGTCATCGGTGTTAAGTGTTATGTTAAGTTTGGAATAAATTTGCATTTGGGTTGATTGGGTACAGTTTGGCTTGAATTAGGCTTAAGTTTAATTTCGAGTTAGTTTCGTGTTTTATTGGGTTGTATTTGGGTTAGGTTCGGATTAAGATTGGTTCAGGTTGGATTTGGGTTAAATTTGGATTCGAGTAAGGTTCGGGTTGGCTTAGATTGGGTTCAAATTAAGTTTAGCAATTTGAATTCATCTCAAATCCAACCCGATCTAACGCAAATCTAATCCGAATACAAACTTAATGCAACCCCAACTTAAATGGAACTTAATCCGAATTCTACCTTAATCCAACCTCAACCCAACTGGGGCGTCATCGGTGTTAAGTGTTATGTTAAGTTTGGAATAAATTTGCATTTGGGTTGATTGGGTACAGTTTGGCTTGAATTAGGCTTAAGTTTAATTTCGAGTTAGGTTCGTGTTTTATTGGGTTGTATTTGGGTTAGGTTCGGATTAAGATTGGTTCAGGTTGGATTTGGGTTAAATTTGGATTCGAGTAAGGTTCGGGTTGGCTTAGGTTGGGTTCAAATTAAGTTTAGCAATCTGAATTCATCTCAAATCCAACCCGATCTAACGCAAATCTAATCCGAATGCAAACTTTATGCTACCCTAACTTAAACGCAACTTAATCCAAATTCTACCTTAATCCAACCTTAACCCAACTGGGGCGTCATCGGTGTTAAGTGTTATGTTAAGTTTGGAATAAATTTGCATTTGGGTTGATTGGGTACAGTTTGGCTTGAATTAGGCTTAAGTTTAATTTCGAGTTGGGTTCGTGTTTTATTGGGTTGTATTTGGGTTAGGTTCGGATTAAGATTGGTTCAGGTTGGATTTGGGTTAAATTTGGATTCGAGTAAGGTTCGGGTTGGCTTAGGTTGGGTTCAAATTAAGTTTAGCAATCTGAATTCATCTCAAATCCAACCCGATCTAACGCAAATCTAATCCGAATACAAACTTAATGCAACCCCAACTTAAACGGAACTTAATCCAAATTCTACCTTAATCCAAACTCAACCCAACTGGGGCGTTATCGGTGTTAAGTGTTATGTTAAGTTTGGAATAAATTTGCATTTGGGTTGATTGGGTACAGTTTGGCTTGAATTAGGCTTAAGTTTAATTTCGAGTTAGGTTCGTGTTTTATTGGGTTGTATTTGGGTTAGGTTCGGATTAAGATTGGTTCAGGTCGGATTTGGGTTAAATTTGGATTCGAGTAAGGTTCGGGTTGGCTTGGGTTCGGTTCAAATTAAGTTTTGTAATCTGAATTCATCTCAAATCCAACCCGATCTAACGCAAATCTAATCCGAATACAAACTTAATGCAACCCCAACTTAAACGGAACTTAATCCAAATTCTACCTTAATCCAACCTTAACCCAACTGGGGCGTCATCGGTGTTAAGTGTTATGTTAAGTTTGGAATACATTTGCATTTGGGTTGATTGGGTACAGTTTGGCTTGAATTAGGCTTAAGTTTAATTTCGAGTTAGGTTCGTGTTTTATTGGGTTGTATTTGGGTTAGGTTCGGATTAAGATTGGTTCAGGTTGGATTTGGGTTACATTTGGATTCGAGTAAGGTTCGGGTTGGCTTGGGTTGGGTTCAAATTAAGTTTAGCAATCTGAATTCATCTCAAATCCAACCCGATCTAACGCAATTCTAATCCGAATGCAAACGTTATGCAACCCTAACTTAAACGGAACTTAATCCGAATCCTACCTTAATACATCCTCAACCCAACTGGGTCGTCATCGGTATTACCTTAAAAAATCTATTGAATATGAATTTCAAAACAGTTAAAATTGGATTAAGTTTGAAATAAATTTGCATTTGGGTTGGGTTCAGGATAAGTTGGGTTTGGCTTCGTTTGGTAGCTCTCTTAAAAATATCAAAAAGATAGAGTCAGATTTGTGTTGATTTGGATGTAATAAACCCAATACGTCGAAGCACTCGATTTTTGAATGTAAGGAATTTCGAGAGGACAAAACAATCGCAGACAAACTCATTGGGGAACATATAGATGAGGATAATGTTTCTGGTTTTATAATATCGAGAAGAGAGGAAAGAGATATTATCACGAATATGCTACGAAACATAATGAAGAAAAAAGAAGCGGAAGAACGAAGACTGGGGGGAAACTTTTCCCCCCATCCAGGTATGAAAGCTATATATAATAGTTTCAAAAAAATTAAATCTTTCTTTGTTGTGTAAATGTCCACGTACATCATGGAGGCAAGAAGAGGAAAAAAGGATAAAAAGAAAAAGAAGAAAAAGTGGAAACTAGCAGCAGGGAAGCAGGAAGAGAGGCGGGGGAACGTATCCCCCCTTCCAGGTGTGAAATAGATAGAAGTTGCTTCAAAAAATAATGTTTGCTGTTTTATTTTTATGTAAATGTGTCCAGGAATGCCTGGAGGGAAGGGGAAGAAGAAGGAAAGAATAGGTACTGATGAGAGGGAAGGACGGTGATGAGAAGAGGAAAAGGGGGGGAGAACTTCTCCCCTCCAGCCAGCTATGAAAAAAGTGTAATGAATTGATTAAAATTATCTTTTTCTTTTTGTGTAAGTGTCGATGAATACCTGGAGACCTGGAGGAAAAGAGACCGTGCTAGCATGATGATTGTACGCAGATACCCCGAACAGATACCTTGATGGGTGCTTTTGGGAAGAGAGGGAGAGTTTTTAGTGGATAGCGAGGCGCTTAACGTAGTCCTACACTGCTGGCCGAAGTATATCACCATCCGGCCATCAGGATTAGCCCCAACAGTAAGCCAGGGTGCGTAAAGCATTTTCTCCTCCTCTGGGCAAAAAAAGGGTTTGGCTTTTATTAAGTGATTAAGTTTGGGTTTGGGTTGGGTTTGAATTCGAATGGGTTGGATTTATGTTGGATTAGATTAAATTTGGGCTTAGGTTAGTTTCGGGTTGGGTTCGGTTGAATTTGGATTAAGTTTAGTAGTCTAAATCCAAGCTAACTTAATGCTATAACTTTTTTAAGTCTAGACTATGAAAGAAATAAGAATAATAAGAAGATAATAAGAAGAAGACTATGAAATTTCAAAATAGTTAAAATTGAGTTGGATTTTGAATAAATTTGTATTTGAGTTAAGTTCACGTGTAGCTAAATTTCGCTTGAATTACGAAATTAGTTCGATTTAAGTTTGGGTTCAGGTTGGGTTTGAATTGGGTTGGGTTGGATTTAGATTACATTTGGGTTTTGGTTAAGTTCAAGTTGGGTTTCCCTCAGGGACTTAGGTCTAATTTAAGTGCGGGTATAGCAATTCCGAGGTATCCCAGCTGGACGAACATGCCTCCTAATAAATGTGTGGAGTTATTGTGCGATTTTGTAAGTGTATACCTTTCAGTAGGTCAAAATGGAGCGAAAGCTAGGCGCTCTGAAACTGTGGGTTATGGTCGAGAAAATGATAACATTAGAACAGGACTTGGAGCTGGCGATGGTAATGGGAAGATAGGGATGGCTGAGGATCTGGAAATGTCTGGCATTTTGGAAGTTAGATTCCAACTGAGACTACCTCTGAACAAAAGAGTTATGATAATAGAACTCTGCTCAAAAGATGGGATAGAGAAGAAAACCAAAAGGAAAAAGGAAGCAAAGAGATAGCTTGGAGAGAGAGATGAAAAGACAAAAAGATGAAACCCAAAAAGAGAAAGGGGTGGAAGAGGAAATATTTGCTAAACGAGAATAGAGCAGGGAAGATATGACGAATCGGAAAAGAAGGGCGATTAAAAGACGATTTGATTTGGATTTGGGTGGGGAGATAGAAAATAATTTTTGGGAAAATGCCTATAAGATAGTTACAAAGAAACTAAAATTTGTAAATGGTAAATCTATTTCCTAGGCATAAGAAAATAAGAGGAAGTCAAATATTAACAGAAGAGTAAGTCATGTCTGCAATAAGCAAGATAAAGTCAGAAACTACTAACAGAAAAAGCAATGAAAAACGGAATGGAAATGTCATATAGGCTAATAAGCCTTTGCAACACAATCCGAAAATTGATGGAGGGTCTACTGAGAAAGAGACTTCAAAGAGGGGCTGATACAAAGGGCCTGCTCCATGAAAACCAATATGGCTATCGTAAGGGTAGGCCTACAGTTGATGCAGTAAAAAGAGTCCAGGACGAGATAGATAACATAAAAAGAACGTCTTTGAAGAACAGAGAGTTATGCACCTTGGTACTGCTAGACATAGAAAATTCCTTTCATTCGGCACCATGGAGAGGTATTGTGGATGCGCTTTAAGGCAGATGCGTCATTAAATAATTAGTGCAGATAGTTTAATCATATTTGTTGGAAAAGAAGCTAATAACCACAAACAGAAGTTGGCGTGAAGTAACAAGTGGGATCCCACAGAGTTCACTTTTGCGTCCCTTCTTACGGCTATTATATTCTGATAGGATACTACAAACAGAATTTAAGAGCGGAAAAGATCTGATCGCGTACGCTATAGACGACCTGACGTTGGTGAAGCTGTGAGAAGGGTTATGATGGAACTAAAAGAGATAGATTTGAAAGTAGCGATCTATAAAGCTGTGGTCCTATATCAGAAATGGAGACAGATGACGGAAATGAGCATAAGGACTGAGGAGATGGATGTTGGAAGTATGGACAAAGGCAACTATTTAGGGATGTACATGAACAAAGATATGTCTATGACAAAACATATTATTGAATGTACGAAGATGTCCCAAATATCAAACATTTTGATGAGAGTAGAACGTAGAAGAGGTCATAGCAAGAAAGAGAAGACTGCATCAACATTAGCATCAGCGGTTATGTCAGTCGTATTTTATGCTGTGCCAAGCTGGAAAAGAAATAATAATAATAATAAGAAAATTTATTGCAAGAAAAAATATGGAAAGAAACAGGAAGTTGACGAAGTTGCAATCCAATTATCAATAAAGAACAAAAAGAAAAAAAAATTAAACGCAAACTTGATAGTGACCACAACTCCCCTCTCCCGCTCAAACCGTCAAAGGACGTAAGATTTTGAAGATTGACAAATGGGAAAATTTATCGTCTGAGGCGATATCTTCCAACAGAACCTAGGAGGTGAGAGCTGGGAAAGAAATATACAATGTACAAAATATAAAGCGATGCTTATGAGCATCAACAAAAGATTGGCATTCTCTCGGCATACTGAACAGTTTCAGCGACAGCGATGGAGGTAATTGCGGGTATGGCCCCAATGGATCTTTTGATGGAAGAAAGAAACTACGTAAAAGGGAGAGAATACAAGGTTGGAGGAAGAAATTAATAGAGGTGTGTCAGACCAGATGAGATAAACAGGAGGGATGGATGAAAAGACTGATCCGAAAGGTAGAAGAGTGGATACTGAGAGGCCTTGGAGAGATCGATTGCCACCTGACACAGATATTAACTAGACATGGGGTTTTAAAGCTTACCTATACAGATGCTGGTTCTGCGATTTTGAGGATACCAAAGAACACATGGTTTTCGTGTGCGAGGTGCCCAGAGAGAAAAGAGGAGTTTGTGAGGGGAAATATGGATAGGCTTTAAGTCGTGAAAATCTAGAACAGTAAATGTTCGATAAAGAGTATAAATGAAAGGCTATTAAAGACATGGTTACTATTATAATGAAGAAGAAGGAACTATAACTCCTACTCCACCCACGTACGGACAAAACTATAATAAATATTATGAACAGTAACTTTCAACTACCAAACATAAACACGACGAGAAACACGACGAGGAGACATTTCAAAAGTGATGTGATTTTTGATTTGCTTTTTTCTCATCCAAGTGAGATGTGGCGAAGTGTAGCAAAAAGTTTGGAAGGGTGGGAGAAGAAACAAGAAGGAGAAACGCTCCAAAGAACTGCCAATCTGGTGGTTCTGGAGAAGAAGGCAAGGAAAGATTTGATTTGGATTAAGTTTAGTATCCCGAACTCAACTCAAAACCAACCCAATGTAAATCTAATTCGAATCCAAACTTAATACCAACCCAATACAAATTCAATCCAATCCAAACCAAACACAACCCGAATTCAAACTTAATCCGAACCCAAGCCATATCCAACCCAACCTGAACGTAAGCGAGATTACCTTAAAATGTCTTTTGTACATAAAATTTTAAAATAGTTTAAAATAGTTATATATATATATATATACCAAGTTAATAAACTGATTTTTTTATCGCACGTGTCTGCAATTGCGAGACACGTGCGACGCTTTGCTGACGTGGTGCACATAAAATTTTATCGTCAACCGAAAAAATTAAACATAAAGATTCCAAAACTTAAGGTAACCTATCAGCTGTCAGATATTCGACAAATGATTTATATTATTAATATACTCTGATCAAGTGCTTGTAATTTGGTAGTACATAAGAAAGCACATTGTGCTTTCATGTCGAAGGTACTAGTTTTGTGGAATTTTTTAACTTTAGTAGAATTAGCAGCATGTAAAGTATTTATCTAACTTATTTGTGGCAGGTAATATTTATTTATCTTACAAGTGAGGTAGAAACATATGTAATTACTGTAGGGGTGGGGAGAATTGCACGACAAAGTCGAAGCCCGAGTCATGTAATCGCACTAGTATCGTAATTATGCTCTAGCTCACTTGTTATTATGATATATATAACATTATATCTACTATTTCTCTTAAAGGTTTATTTTGACATAATTATAAAAATATTTTGAAATGATTGTTGACAGATTGATTTAAATTCTTCGTTTGGAATTAGTGTTTCGAAAAGTTAAAACATAACAATCAATATTTATAATAAATAGTATCGTTTTTCCTTAGATAGCTAGCACTTTTTCTTTTGTATTGTTGCTCGTTTCAATAAATTAAGTCTGTTCTGATTGGAGTGAAAATGCGTTACGTAATGAAATCAGTGCAGTAATGAACTTCATTACCTAACTCAAATCATCATAAATGAGTGTGGTAATGATCACTTATCCAAGAAGCCGTAAATAATAGCATACTAAAAAAGTAAGACACGCTGAAATGTATGAATTCAAGTCGAAAAATGGGTGCGTTGGAAAATGGAACGAATTTTTTATGCAATTTTTTGTAATTCGCGTTTTTATCCTTTTTTTAAACTTATTCAAAGTCAAAGCTTTATTATTTTTGTTAAGAAAACGAGAGTTATACACAATAGTATAAAAACACGTTTCATACGACTTAAATTTTGATCAGGTAGGAATTCTAATCAAATTGCCACATTGACAACTAAAAAAATTAATGACCCAATATTACTAAAATCTTATTACAGTATTAGATGCTGTTAGCAGTTTCATTACAGCAGCCGTTTGAGTAGAGCTTTCATTACCATCGCGAATTACAAAAATTACTTTACCTGCTGCATATGCGCACAGTTTACTAGTAGGAGTGTCACTTAACTGCCACTAATGGATGTTATTCATAAGTTTATTACTTCATAAGGTATGTTTGTGTTGCCGAAATATTTTGGTTGGCGATAAATTTTTTTTAAGCTTACTTATAATTAATTTAAAAATTCTGTTATAAAATGTAATAAAAATAAATATTTTAAATTTACATATTGTCCGAGTTCAACATGCATCGGGAAAAAACAAAGAGTTTAACAAAGAGTAGAATAAAGAGTGGAATAACGAGTAAGCCGTACAATTCCCTATTTTATTTGAAGGCTTACTTGAAAATAGTCTTCCGCATTCGAATGACTCACTTTAAATGTGATAAAAGTATTCAAAAACGTGCCTAGAATCCGCGCGTCGCATTAAAATCAAAATAATATTTACTTTAAAATCTGCGGCCTCGGCTAACTGAGCGTTAAGTTCTCTAATTTGACTCTTCGAATCGGCCAATTGAATCTGGACCTTCTCCAATTGCTTCATTAACTTTCGAATTCTTATCGAAGCCTCGTCCCTTTCGCTTTGCAATAAACATTTCGCCTTTGCATTATCTTCTTGGAGCGATAATTTTCTTCTTAACAAATCTAAATGTAAATCTTTCCTTTGTACTTGTTCCCTTAATGTGCGCAATCTTCTTTGTAATTGATAAACGGTGGCGGTCTAAAAATAAATTTGAAATAGTTAATTTAGTAAGAAAGTTTTATCTTTTTTTTATTTTTTGATGAATGGAGCTACTTTTTGATTAAGTTAAGCTTACTTCGCGTGAAGGAAGATCGTGAAACGAACGTTCGCGTCGTAAACGTGGTAATGTTCCGTATCCGCAACATAGCAGCTAAGATGATTTTAATGGCTCAAAATAAAAATTGATTTAACTGTAAATTTTTAATTACCTTATCAACGAGTTTATCATTTTCTAGCCTCGCTAACTGTTCGGCTCGTAAAAGCAACGATTCTGTGTGTAGTTCCACACCGACGTCATGCGATATTTCCTCCATGTTCAACGCCCTCGCAAGCCTCTCCAAGAAATTCATAAACTATAATCAAAAAATGAAAGTTAATCAATAATAATCTTAATAATGTAATGTCCAATTTCTCGTTAAATTAACTAATAATTACGGTCGTTTTATCTCGTTTTAATCCTTCCCTCGAGACCTCGCAGGAATTAATTTCCGCGTCGGCCTTGTGTAATCTGGCTTCTAAATGACATTTCTCTTCTTCTAATGTTCGAACACGTGAATTTACTTGTTCGTACATTGCTATTTGTCGCCCTAATTGAGATGAATCGTGGGAAAGTTTTTCTCTTAGTGCTTCTAGTTGCTAAAACACAAACTCTATTAAAAAAATTTAAATATAACTTTAATATAACGAATAACTCTGGATTTTAATCGAGTTCAGTGACAAATATACCACAATCTAGTGAGAGATAACAATTAAAACTTTGGGTTGGGTTGGGTTTTGGGTTAGTGAGAATAGTTACAAAGGATAGTAAGAACAATGGAAAATGAAACACAAACAGATGCGGAGGGACAAACACAGGAACGAGGCAAGACAGAAACAAGAAGGCAGGCGATAAAGATGGCAAAGAGTTACGAGGACTGGGTGACTCTAGCAGAAGAAAGCTGGGAAGAGGAAGAATCTAATTTTACATCAATAATAAAAGATATCCCAGTTTGGCTACAAAATACATTTACAAAGGTAATAATGGTGGCACGAGATGATACAGAGATGATAAAGAGTAGGTATGACGGAAATTGAGGATATGGATAATAACTACGAGCAAAACAGGGAAATAAGAAGTAAATAGAAGAGAAATAATAATAAAAATAAACCTAACAAAGACAGAAGTAGAGATAGTGACCGAAAAAAGATTATCCGTGTATCATCTAAGAAGTATGAGCTTCGGAAAACTGCGAATGATGGTTGAAATATTATTTAGACAATGTCTAAATAATATTTCACTAAAGTAATACACACAAAAGGTATGACGACAGGGAGGGAGAGGTAAGAAATTAAACTGAAATGAACACAAAAGATACGGGTAAAAATCTCCACCACAAATACATAGACTCGACTACCAATATTTCAAATAGAGGACAGAAAAAGGGTAAAAAGATATCTAAAGTGTTGGTTACTGTAGCGTTTGGCTAAAGAGTACAAAGGGGTCAAAATAAAAACTGCTTGAATCCAACAAAATGCTTAGATTGTAGTTTAAATTAGCATAAAACTTGAAGTTATAAATGTAAGATCTTTAGAAATCTATTAAGACAAAGGAAAGATAGGGAAAAGAATAGGAAAATAGAAAAAACAAGATAGAGAAGAAATAATAGAAGTATTCACTTTGAACAGAGAAGTAGAAGAAAAACAAATGACAATTACGAAAGACCTAAAAACACATTCAGGTGAAGTGATAGAGGAAGTGTGGAGGTAATACAACATCAAAACGCAACAAAAATAGAGAAAGCTACAACTGAATTGCAATACAAGATGGGACTCTCACGGTTTGATTGATAGAGAGAGAAGGAATGGGAACTTTTAGGTGCTAATAGGACAAGAACATAACATAAGGAAGGCTGAAAATCTAATAACTGACAAAGGTACGGATTGCTTCGTGGGTATTAATAAAGAAGCAGGAAGATCAGTAAGATCATATTTGGCAAATGGATGTGTTGGGGTGGAAATGCAATACTCATATTTTTCCCCAAATCGATCAATACAATATTTTGAACTTTTGTTCTATAATTTGGAAATCGTAATAAAACAGATTAGTAACTGGTGATTATTGGAGAGGACCTTAATGCCAGAACTCCCATGGTAGGAGATTGTAAGCAAAATAAGCGTGGAAAGCTGCTTGAGGAATGCAGCGTTGGTGGCAAAGAATAAAATGGTGGTAGCAAATAAAAGAAACACACCCACATACAGAGGTTCCAGGGGAACATCGGTCGATGACTGGATAATTACAAGATACATAAATACCTAGCGACTACCTTTCTGTGGTGTATGAGTTTACAACATTCAGAGAGGCGCAACCGATACACCAAAGATTAGGGTAGAACTATATACCGGAATCGTTCAAGAATCTAGAAATAAACGTCCTTACAGAGGTTAAAAACCCAAATCCAGATCCCAAAATCCATGTCGATGCAATAACATCCGCGTGCAATAAATCTTTGAAAAGATTTGTCTTTTTATAATATCTTTTTATATTTTTTGATTTATAAATCAAAAAAGCTTCAAAGGCTCCAGTTTACTGATAGACCAAAGAAATAAGTGAAGCATGGAAAGACTGCTTAACAAAACGAAGATTGTTGCAAAGGAACAAAAAAGGACAATAAAAGCCAGACTGAATAGAACAACTGTTTACGGATTACACGCAAGCAAAGAAGTTCTTGAAGAAGTTAATTAATTAATCCAAGGAGAAGAAGTGGAAAGAGCTCTGCTTAGAACAGAGAAAAACTTGTTGGAGATGCCGTCTCCAGGTTGCTACCAAATGACTGGGAGTAAAACAACGGAAATAGATTACAAGACAATACAGAAACAATTCCAGAAATTGTTTTCATAGGTAGACGAAGATCAGAAAGATAGAAAAGAAAAAGCAAGAGAAGGATCAACTTACCAACTAGGTCACTATCGATCAATTAGAAAAGGGCATCAAACAGCTTAAATTTAGAAAAACTCCGGGAGAAGACCCAATTACAAATGAGATTCTGAAATCATGCGTAAAATCAAAATAAGGAACGCCTTTAACTCGGTACCATGGAAGCAAATCCGAAATTCTCTGAAGAAAGCAGATATCACCTCTGGCCTGATAAGAATCTTAAATTCATACCTAAAGCAGCGGAAGAATTTAAATACCAGAAGGGATGGAACAGAGGATCACGTTTGGAGTCGCTCAGAGGTCAGTATTAGATGGAACTTTGTGGAACATGTTCTATGATAAAATCCTTCGTCAGAAAACAAAAGAGGAGGTCGAAACACAAAGGTGAAGCAGACGTACACCTGAAGAAACTAAGAAGGCTGAATATTGTATAGCAGAAACAAAACGAACTCGAAGACATAAGCTTACAACAATGAATATAATGGTCGAGGGAGTTCGAATTGTCAACAAGAAATCGGGTAAGTACTTGGCAGTGTATTTGACATAGATCTTAAAATGACGGATCACGTTAAATACGTTGCAAACAAAGTTAGGTTTAGTTTGACTTGGATTAGAATTAAGCTTAATTCGGATTAGGTTCTGATTAAGTTGAGTCCACGTTGGGTTCAGTTTGATTTGGAGTAAGTTTGAATTCTTATTAGATTCAAGTTAAGTTGTATTGGGTTTGGTTTGGATTCGATTTGACTTTAGATTGGATTGAGTTTTGCTTGCATTAGGATTAAGTTTCAGCTTCTAGTAACCAAACACTGGAAAAATTTCTGGAGGTGAAGAATACTTATTTGAACCTTTTCGAATATTTAGAAGATTGCAAAGCTGATGGTAATTGATTAACTTCCAAAAGCAGATGCAGAAGTGACATATAGACAGAATGAGTGCAGGAAGAGGTATACGAAAAAGGCTTATTAAACCAAAAAAGTATGGATTTAGATAAAGTAAATCAAAAATAAATGCGATGACAGTAGTTCAGAGTATAGTAGATAAAATAAAAGAAATTCTTACATAATAGCTCTGATACTGTTAGATATTAAAACTGCATTAAAACTTGCAGTGTTCCACAGGACTCCTTACTTTGTCCTTTATTATAGAACATGTGTAGTGCTGTTATAGGGGTAACGTAAGGTGAAAATCATGCAAACGTTTATAATTGGGAGGCATATAGACAGTGATGCAGCGATGGAGTACTTTTCAGTGCATGTTGATAGAGACATAAACAGAAACAGTCATCTTTAAGAAACGGCGAAGAAAGCGACGAAAATTATTAATATCCTGATGAGGGTTATATCAAATTGCGGAGGTGCTATAGCTAGAAAAAAGAAGATAGTAGCAACGACGACCATGTTGGTGGTTTGTCGGTGGCAACCAATCTTCTATTTACCATCTTAACGATGGTAAATAGAAGATTGGTTGGGAACGCCACCGATAGATTTGGTAGTGAAAGAAAGAACTAAAACTTCACAAAAAGGGATAAGTAGGCCGAATATGTAGATTAATTCCTGACTCATGTATTGACTAGGCATAACATATTTTCTCATTGTGCCCAGGTTGAGTTGAGTTTGATTTGGATTAGAATTAGATTTGAATTCGGGTTAGATTTAGGTTTAGTTGTATTGGGTTTGGTTTGGGTTGGGATTGAGTTTACATTGGTTTGAGTTTGACTTAAATTAGGATTAAGATTGAATTTGGGTTAGGTTCCGGTTGAGTTGTATTGGGTTTGGTTTGAGTTTGATTCAGATTAGGAAAAAGTTTGAATTTGGGTCAGGTTTAGGTTGTATTGTATGGGACTAGGCTCGTGTTGGATCCCCGCACTCGTATTGGTCTCTTATAAAAAAATTGGGGTGCATCTGGCCCGGATGGTAGCAACTCACAAGGACACCTCCTGGGTTTACAGGAAAAGATGTTTGCAAAGACCGCCAAGGTAACGGCTTATGTTTGTGGTTTTGTGTACCTAATAGGTATAAAGTGGGGTGTAACCTAGTCATCTAACAGCTGGAAAATGGTTATTGATGAATAAAAATCAAGGAGTCTTGGACGGGTCTGTCGGCCAAGCTGTGGCGCAGACTACACGTGGAGAGTGGTCGACTTCCTGTAATTATTCACAGAAAATGACATCGAGCTCTGTTTGAAGAGGTTACGAAGCAGAGGAAAAAGTAGTGTTCAGGAGAATGTCATGATGGTACGATCACCACCAGGAGTAAGAAGAACAGATGTAATCGCATTAGTATCTGAATAAGAATTTTATCAGACGTTTGTGTCGACAGAAGTGTCGGTCACACCAACGAATAGTAGCACAAGTTTGAAGAATGTAGAATCGACAAAACCTTAATAGCAGCAAAGGTAGGTCTCTCGGTAGTGCAGTAACTAAACATCCAAGTATGGAAGACGAGATGAGAAGAGACCCCAAGAAAAGAAACAGGATCCACGGAGTAAAGGAAGACGATGTACAACTAGGAGTAAAAAAATGTAAATGATGATACTAAAGTGTTGAGAAAAATCATAAACTCCATGTTTAAATTTTTGAAGAATTGAAATAGAACGAGGATAGAAACACGAAACGAGAAATTAAGAGCTTATTATGAAAAGGATCGAGAGAGAAACAAATATATTCAGAAGACAAGAACTGAAACAATAGATAGAGCGACAAATTGAGACGGGCAGATGCATCAAGGAAATAAGGAGCAAAGAAACAAAAGAAATCGAAACGCAGACCGAAAATGAAGATGAGAGAGAATTGCAAAGAAGACGAAGGGAAAAAAATAGAATGCAAAAAGCAAAATCATATGAGGAGTGAGGAAGATTTAGCCTGGGAAGCAAATTATTTCAACAACGCATCGATAATAGAAAGGAATTCAATATGGTAAACCAAAGGAATACTCAAAATATTAGAACTAACACCAGCTAAATCCAGAAGAAGAAACATTCAAGTTTAGTTGTCTTTAGAGATTAGTAATAAAACCTAACCCAACTCAACCCGAATGTTTCCATCATGTTTCCAACTAAACTAGAATTATCTATTAATTTATTTTTTGAAATTTTTACTTACAGCACATTTATCTTTATTTTCATTTATTAATTCCCTTATTCTATCTCTAATAGCAGTTTCGCAACATTCAATAAAACAACCAGGTGTTGATAGTAAAGCAGCAAACGATTCCAAACCTTGTCGATGTTCGTGCTGAATCCGTTGTAATTTTTCTTCGCGTATTTTCAAATCATCTTTTAATTGGCAAATATTCGCCTCTTGTTGGGCGATGTTTGAACCTGCGGAGCCTAAACTTCTCGTCGAAGCGACGAGTTTTTCCTTAAGTTCAATAATTTCTCTATCAGCAGCCCTTTGATGCATTTCTCCTGTTTCTTTTTCTTGTCGCAAACGATCGATTTCAATCATTTGCGAGGCGTTTTGTCGTTGAATACACTCCTTTTCGTCGAGGACTCTCTCCAAGTGTTCTTTGCATTGTCGGAGTTCAATTTCGACGTTTGTTAACGTTTCGGTGCACGAATGAGATTTGGTTCGTAATCGAGAGGTTTCTTGAACTAATTCGGAAGCTTTGTGAATTAAACTGTCGATCGATATTAAAGCGGAATCACAAACATTGTCCGCGCCCAAAGTAATTGATAATCTTCTTATTAAGTCTTGAAAGGCGTTTCTGGCACTTTCTTTTTTTTGTTCTTCTGAAGTTAAATCTAATTCCAAGTTGCGAATTTTTTTTTCTAACTCTTTTGCACGATCCTCTTGATACTTATTATCCCTTTGTAACGTTTGTAACGCTACTTCATTTCGACCTTGCGTCGCATAAAGATTCCTTTCACGTTCTTCTAAATCGACCAGCCTTTTCTTTAACGATTGAATAACAGCGTTTTGTCTCGCTGCTTGTTCTCTTAATTGGTCACATTCAACTTGCATTTCCATACATCTTTGTTCTCTGGTTCGATATTGACACTTCATCTCGGAAAGTTCTTCAATTAAACGATCCTTTTTGAATTGTAAGGCGGCCAAGTCGCTTCTAAGCGCGGTGGTGACATCGACTTCTTCTTGCTCCATCTAAAATATGATAAAAACGAGAATCGATAGGGCTTTAAGATTTCGTGATTTGTCACGTGATCACGAAACCATAAACCCCGAAGATTATTAAATCGATGCGATGGTAATTAATTTGAAATGTAATCAAAATGCGGCAAGTAATTTAAATAAGATTCACTTTTAAATTGTTGTTTTACTTATGATGGAGTTAATAGCGCGTGAAATAGGAACAGATAAATAAAAGATCCGTTTGCGCGTAAAAGTTTTAAGTGAAAAGCTGTGTTTGTTAAGTTAAAGTAAAGTACAGTTATTATGTTCCAAGTTTTATTTTTAGTTACCTCGAAATTGGTGTCTTTACAGAGTACTCGATAAATTTTCCAATCTTCTTCGGTATTTCCGGGCTTTTCTTCGCTCATCTTTCCAAAATAAAAATTCCGTGCTTTTCCATTACAAAAGGAAAGATGTGTTTGGGAAAGCGACGATGTTTTAAATCTGCTATAAGGAAAATAGCAACAAAACCCTATGGTCACGCCACAATCTTTTCGTATAATCGATATAACCAAGGTTTTCATGAGTTTTCATTAAAGGTTGGAAAAAGGAGTCAATAAGGGAAAATTTAAAGTTACTTAATCTAAAGTTTTATTACAAACTAAGCTTTAATCGATTTTTATTTATTTGTTATAAATAAACCTTACGTTAGCATAAATTGATTTAAAACGTTATCGAAATATGATACTAAGTAGCAATATTTTTCGTAATTTGTTTTGTCTTTTCATTTGTTTTTAAAAATAAACAAAGAATTTCGATTTTGTATATATTGGTATTCAGTCATTCAGCGTCATCTATTATGGGAACTAAGAAATGATTATTCAAGTATACTATTTGTTGAACAAGAAAACGCATTCAATATTAAATTTTTACCTAAAAAACCAATTTTGAAGTTGTGTTTTATGTATGATTATTAATTCAATGACGTAAAATTTTGTTGTTATAAAAGAAAATTTTGAAATTTGATAATTTTACTACTGTCGCCATCTATTGGCTTACTATAGGCTAGCTTATTGTCTAACGTACATGTCAAAAGAAAGTTGTAACTTGTAAAATTGCCCAAAAATAATAAGAAAATGTTATGTCTATTATTGATTATTAATGTAATGAAATAAATTTTATTATATTTAAAGAATTATGGTAAATTTGACGATTTTTACTAGTGACGCCATCTAGTGGTTTTATTCTCTTATGTATTGTACAATCGGTGGTGGACACCTGTATAAACTCCATATCATTATACCGGGTGTCCCTCAAAAGTTGCTCACCCCCATATATTTTATTATTAATGACATCAAAAAACCATTTGGAATGTATAATTAGGCCATTAAAATGGATTATTACAATATGAAATTGTTGTCTTTGGACTTCTGGTTACACCGGAAGTGACTATTAATTTCGCTATTTTTTAAAATCTAAAATTTTTCTTCAGATGGTTAAACAACATAATTTTACATAACTTTTATTTGAAACAAATTTTGAAAAAATTTATAATTTTCCAAGAAAAAAATAGTTTCGTTATCTTTTGATGTTTTACTACTTTCGGAAAATGTGTTATAACTTTTGACGCATAGTAGCTAAGATAATAGTAAAAACTACGTTATGATCCCTTTGATTTGCTGTTTCTCGTGCACTGATTACTGTTGTGCTTTCTTAAGTGATTCATTTTTAATAGTGGTGTAAATAAACAGTTTCATTAAATTAGCTTTAAAAGAAAAATGTGAACAAATAATTAAATTTAATTTAATAATTCCTGGCTTATTGAGAGACACCCGGTATATCTGTACTTAGATTAATGTGATTTAATCATAGACAGAGAAAAGAAAATAGATTGCGCAGGGGGCATACGACATAAAATTTAAGAGTTTTGGCCGCCGTCATTTTTAGCCAATTTAACTGCAATTTACAAACTATGCGAAATGAAAAATCAGCTAGATACAATTTTTACTATTATTGAACTGACTGAGCAAAAGCTGTATATGAATTAGTACAAAAAGTTAAAAATACATTATAGAACATTGGCAGATCACGCTTCCTTTTTAACTTAGGATTTAGCATAGGATTCCTTTTTAGCCTATGATAATTTTATTTGTACTCAAAAAAATAAAGTATCTGCTGCATCGAAGATCGTTAAAACAAAAACTGGGAAAAGCTGTCATAAGAAGGCAAAAACAGTTCCATGATAAGATCAATAAGTAGCTGTTCAAGAGATATCTACGATCTGTCTACAAAATAATTTAAAGAGATAGAATCGTTTATATTACAATATTTATGCGAGAACTTTAACAAATGTTTAAAACAAAGATTTTTTCCGAACGAGCTAAAATAATTGCAATACATAAAATATCAAACGAATCAAAACCAATGTAAGAATTACATACAATGTCGATTTGGCCAACCATATTTAAAGTTTTTGAGGTGGTGATAAAAGCTGGAATCGTTAAACATCTATGTGATGGACAGCTTATAATGCCTTATCAACATGGCTATTAAAAACAAAATTCTATTATGACCCCTGCAAGGAGCATCATACATGAAATTGTCAAAGGTTTTGATGATAAGCAGTATACTCAGGTTGCTTTCTGCGATTTAAGTAAACCTTTTGATTTAGTAGACCACAACATATTGTTGGATAAGTTGGAGAAGTATGATATTGTGGGAAATGTCTTGGTCCTATTCTCTTCTTCATTTACATCAACGACTTACCGTATAACGTAACATCTGATTCAATATGTTTATATGCAGAAGAATTGTGACCTGGAAATTCTAAAACAAAGGACTGATAATGCTATAGGAGAGGCTAATAAATGGTTTGACTTAAATAAATTAAAACTAAACAAAGTTAAAACGAAAATACTTACCTTTCATACAAAAACAAACAACGCCATAATATTTCTGAGAATTATGCTCATTGAGACGATTACATGATTAGAACATGTTGCACAAGTAAAACGAAAGTTGGCTACATCATTGCGTTGTCTTAAAGCTGTTCAAAAAAGCTTACCACCAAAAGAAGATAATTCCACCATAATTCCTGCAAAAACAGTTATTATCATACACCAAGCCCCATACCATACTATGTTGGATCCTAATTTCAGAAATCCAACAACAACATGCAAAAACGGGGATATCATCAGGTAGCTTCAGGAAAGAAATGTATCACTACTTCAACGTTATACTTCATTTTCATCGATGACCAGATCACAGCTCTTACAACTGTCACATCGTTATTATTTTATCTATATATCGTGCGAAGTGGAAAGACGCCACGTCCCACATCAGCACCATCATTTCAACACCGTTCGGATTGGCCAGAACATCCCTTTATCAGCATGGCTTAATGGCATCTTCTATTTCTCTTTAATTTATAGCTCCATTAAATTGCTCATAAAAATTAGGGAGATATAATTTTGAAAAACTGAACGGAATCCGACAAACGACACTATTTAACACATTTTAGTAAAAATTGCGTTGAAATCTGTCTCTTCGTTTTCGAAATAATCGCATCTTACTGAACCGCGATTTTCAGCGAATTTACATGGAACATCGATAAAATAAAATATGCCTCACATTAAGAAGACATCGTGTTATCACCAATTCAAATTTGAAATTTTTTCGTCAAATAGTTCTTGAGGAAAAAAAATCGTACATTAGAAAAAGTTGCCGGCACTCTTCAAAATCGGATACTCTTCTAAAATTTCCAAATTATCATATGATACACAGAAATGTTCAATGATTACAATAAACTTTATCACAACTTTTTTATGGAGTGGTTTCGAAGATATAGATTTATAAAGTGTGGAGACTTGACATATTGCAACAATAGTAGATTGATGTGATTTGGTATACAGGTAGCCCTGCAACGATTTTATTGAAATTGTACTTTATCAGCGTATAATCTGGTCCTAAATAGATAAAAAAAACTAAAAGACACAAGTCCAATACGGACCGTTTACGAGATATTCAAAATCATAGTTTGATAAGTCATCTACTACAAATATAGTAATTGTATGGTAACTAAGATGTGGATTCCTATGCGACAAAAATAAGTAACATAAGTTTCTTATATGCAGTTAAAAGCAGATGAAATATGCAGTAAAACATGCGGTATAAACAAAAAAATGCACATACTTGCACGGGCTAGATTGATAAAAATACAACATTGAATAGTGTAAAACTCATTGGTTCTATCTTGCCATCATTCTAAGTGAGGTGTGTTAAGTTTGTAATATTTTTAAGTTTACAATAAAGCGGGAGTTGGGGAGGTGCGCTGTTGCCAGATCTGGCGAAATTTCTGATGATTTTTTCGTGATCTGGTGAAGTAGTGAAAACTTGGTGATTTTACAACTATACATTTTTTGATTGCAATTTCGAATGAAGTATCGTATACCTAAACAGAAAGAGTAATTATCAACTTGTTGGCAACGGAACGTATTTTTGTTCCAAACACTGAACATTATGACTGACTGGGTGAGCTATTACTCTTCCATAAACTATATATAATTTTATAGACTGCCAACTTGTTGGCAGCATGAGCTATTATACTGTTCTATTGACAATACTTATCACTTTAGCACGAGGTACATGCTTATTAATTTAAAGTCTGCTAACTTGTTGGCAGCATGATCTGTTATATCTCGAAAGTCCTGCTTAACAGTTTGGAGTTTTTCAATTTGTTGGTACCATAAGCTATTACTCTTCCACAAGCTATATATTATTTTATAGATTGCCAACTGGTTGGCAGCATGAGCAGTTGTGTCTCCAAAGTCCTGTTCATCAGATTGAAGTCTTTCAACTTGTTGGAAGCAAAGAGCTATTACTGTTCCACAGACTATATATTATTTCATAGACAGCGAATTTGTTGGCAGCAAGACATATTATGTCTCCAAAGTACTGCTTATCAATTTAAAGTCTGTCAACTTGTTGGCAGCATGAGTTATTACTATTAATATACTATATATTATTTATAGACTGCCAAGTTGTTGGCTGCATCAGCTATTACTGCTCCACAGACCATTCATCACTTTAAAGAATGTCAACTTGTTGGCAGCACGATATATTATGTCTTCAAAGTCCTGTTCATCAATTTGAAGTCTGTCAACTTGTTGGCAGTATGAGCTATTGCTGTTCCAAACATGCATGAGCTTTTATGCCTCCAAATTCTTACCTATCACTTTGTAATCTGCAACTTATTCACAGTATGAATTACTGTCAATTATTCAAAATGCTATACATATACCGGGTGATTCAGACCACCCGCACCAGGCATTTTTCTCAAAAACCCGATTATCTAAGAAGTTGCATTAAATAATATGACAACAAAATCGTTAAAGTCGATAACAAATCCAATGCAGCAGTTTTTATGACGCTGGCAACATAAGAAATTGGTGGCAATGACATCATCTTAAATATTTTCCAAGTTGTCATATGAATTATGTTTTAATGTAGAATAGACATTTTAAAAATAAAAATGTCAGTTAAGATATGCGCAAGATTTCCCGATCGTCCACAAGAGTCGCGGCATGGTTTTAAACGTTTAGCGAACCGAATAAAACGTACCGTAAAAAAACGTAAAATAGGTTTACCGACTCAAAGAGAGAAAAGTACTGCTGAAGTGCTTGAAGCGGCGAACTTGAATCCATACATTTTTACACGCCGGGTTTCGATAGACATAACATTAAGCCAATCAACAGTAGGGAGAATATTAAAGGAATATCGTTTGCATCCATACCATCTTATTGTTAGTGTCCATTAGGCTTTAGGTGAACAAGATTTTGAAAGAAGACTGACTTTTTGTAATTGGATTTTGGATCAACACGAAGATTTTCCTAGAGGTGTTCTTTGGACCGATGAATCTCTTTTTAAAAGTAATGGAGAGGCAAATCTTCATAACATCCACAACTTGGCAAAGGAAAATCCGCACTGGGTGAGATATGTTGAAACACTTACGAACCTTCAACACGTGGTGTAGTATTATAAGACAGCAAATTATTGATCCAAATTTTTTTGAGACTGCAGTAAATAGAGAAACATGCACCCACTTTGTACAAAAAGACCTGAACATCCACTATTTGGGCGATATGTCCTTATTTGCAAAGACAACAATGTGGTATCAACACGATGGGTGTCCCTCACATTTTACGGTTGTTGCACGTAGGGTTGCAAATTGACCAGAATTATCCCATGCGTTGGATTGATCGTGGGGGTCCAGTGGGATGGCCACTTCGATCGCCAGATTTAACTCCAATGGACTTTTTCCTGTGCAGCCGAATTAAAGTAATTGACTACATGGAACCGCCTACAACAAAGGAGAATATGAAACTCCGAATTCGTCGAGTATGCCAGTACATTAGCGCTAACGAAATTCGTCGTGCAGTTGATGCTACAAAAAGGCGAGCAAGAAGGTGTGTGGCTGTTGCTGGCAATGTTTTTGAACGTTAAATTTTCTTTATGTTTGTTTTTGTTGTTACAATTTTAAATAGCTGCTTACATAATCATTGTTGTTGTTTGTTCAGATACATGTTTATGTATGTTAACGATGCATTAAATCTAAGAAGAATTCAAGTAAAAGTTGTTTATTTTTAAAATATATATTCAACGTTAAAACATAATTCATATGACAACTTGGAAAATATTTAAGTTGATGTCATTATCACCAATTTCTTATGTTGCCAGCGTCATAACAACTGGTGCATTGGATTCTTCATATTTTGTTATCAAATTTTTATTACAATTTCTTAGATAATCGCGTTTTTGAAAAAAATGCCTGGTACTGGTGGTCTCTTATGTACGGGTATCTATCTTATGATAATGCTTCTAACATGGCTGGTATATACAGTGGCCTTCAATCATACATTAAATCTAAAAACACACATGCCATTTACGTCCCCGTGCGGCACATTCTTTAAATTTAATTGGAGAATCATTGGCGGAATGCTGTCTACAAGGAACTAAATTATTGTTGTCTCTACAAGATTTATCCAACTTCTTTGTCGCATCAACATCACGATGGAAGATTTTGAAAGACACACTTGCACCAAGAAACAACGTTCCCAAAAGGTTAAGTGATACTCGTTGGTCAAGAAGAGCTGACTCTGTGAAAACTCTGGTTTCCGATTATGAAAATTTTAAGGTTGCTTTGAATAAAGTTTTCGAAGATAATTTTCAAAATCCTTCCACAAACGTTGAAGCTCGGAGGCTGTTAAATGAAATGGGCTCAATGGAAATTGCCATTATGTCAGTATTTTGAGGCATAACATTAGAAGTTATAGATATAACTAATATATCACTTCAAAAAGTAGACGCTGCAATTAAAAGCATCACAACGCTATACGATGAAATTACATCGAAAAAAGTAGAATTTGATGTCAACAGTGAATTTCGCATAAATTCATATTATCCTGTCATTGACAAACTTCTTGCAGAAGTATAGAAGAGAAAATGTGCGTATGATGACATTTATTCAAAGTTTGGCTTTCTAGTAAACTTAAAAATTTAAATGAAGATACAATTACAAAACATGGTGTGGAGTTGTGCAACATCTACATTAATGACTTAGAAGATAATTTTATTGAAGAGTGTCTTCTTTTTAAGCACATATCTTTATGTGAAAATAAAGGAAATATGTCTATCGCAGAGCTCTCTTTAAGGACTATAATAGACATGAAAATTGAGTCTATATTTCCTAATATAGCCACAACATTCTGTATTTTTTTAAGTATTGCAGTTACAAATTGCAGCGATGAAAGATTATTTTCGATCAGGGACAAAGTAAACTAAATGATCTCAGTATTCTTTCAATAGAAAGTGATTTGCTTAATAGTTTAAAAACGTGCAATATTATTAACCAATTTGCAATAGAGAAAGCTAGAAAAATAAATATATGTTACATGTCTTTATTTGTTTTATTTATTGGATACGGTCCTTGTTTAAATTTTTATAAATTGTCCTGGTTATAACTTTTGTCTTTGCCAGTTCCCTTGCTTCCATTCTTTCTTCCGTGTACTTTATAAAGTAACGGAAGAAGAAAAAGAAAAAGATTAGTTATTATTAGTAACTATTATAATACTCGATGGCAAGGTATTTTTTGTCGCAATTTTTATTATCGGTAGGCCCGCTAATATTTAATTTTGTTGCGGAATAAGGGCGCATTGATATGTGTACCCCACGGGCGCGAAATTTCTTAGGACGGCCCTGACCGAGGTATATGGATAATTAAATTTATATGCGGTGAAAATAATAAATGTAAAGTTATATGCAAAATATGCAATCGCCGAAAAATCCGATGTTACGCTGATTAACAAAAGGTTAAATAATAATTTAACAAAATAAGTAACAAAAATTGTTAAAGAAAGTCATAAAAATAAGAGCAGGTAAAATAATAAATAAATAAACAAATAAAATTAAAATAATTAAATAATGCAGTTTGCAAGTTATCGTAGACATAGTTATCATTTAACCCTTTCAAGCACCTTTTTTTGAATGTCTATTTTTGAAATCTCAATAAAGGTCCATTTTCGAAGCTATATTTATTTGGCATTTTCTTTATTTTCATACAATCATTACGGTACACCTGTACATATTTTCCCTATACAGTTCAATATTTAATATAAATGCAATGTTAATTTTTTTTGTAAAAAAGAACATCAATTTCAACATTGTACTATAAATTACTAATTTAATGAAAAGGTTACCTAAACAAATAAAATTAAAATAATTAAATAATGCAGTTTGCAACTTATCGTAGACATAGTTATCATTTAACCCTTTCAAGCACCTTTTTTTGAATGTCTATTTTTGAAATCTCAATAAAGGTCCATTTTCGAAGATATATTTATTTGGCATTTTCTTTATTTTCATACAATCATTACGGTACACCTGTACATATTTTCCTTATACAGTTCAATATTTAATATAAATGCAATGCTAATTTTTTTTTGTAAAAAAACCATCAATTTCAACATTGTACTATAAATTACTAATTTAATGAAAAGGTTACCTAAACAAATAAAATTAAAATAATTAAATAATGCAGTTTGCAACTTATCGTAGACATAGTTATCATTTAACCCTTTCAAGCACCTTTTTTTGAATGTTTATTTTTCAAATCTCAATAAAGGTCCATTTTCGAAGCTATATTTATTTGGCATTTTCTTTATTTTCATACAATCATTACGGTACACCTGTACATATTTTCCCTATACAGTTCAATATTTAATATAAATGCAATGTTAATTTTTTTTGTAAAAAAGAACATCAATTTCAACATTGTACTATAAATTACTAATTTAATGAAAAGGTTACCTAAACAAATAAAATTAAAATAATTAAATAATGCAGTTTGCAACTTATCGTAGACATAGTTATCATTTAACCCTTTCAAGCACCTTTTTTTGAATGTCTATTTTTGAAATCTCAATAAAGGTCCATTTTCGAAGATATATTTATTTGGCATTTTCTTTATTTTCATACAATCATTACGGTACACCTGTACATATTTTCCTTATACAGTTCAATATTTAATATAAATGCAATGTTAATTTTTTTTGTAAAAAAGAACATCAATTTCAACATTGTACTATAAATTACTAATTTAATGAAAAGGTTACCTAAACAAATAAAATTAAAATAATTAAATAATGCAGTTTGCAACTTATCGTAGACATAGTTATCATTTAACCCTTTCAAGCACCTTTTTTTGAATGTCTATTTTTGAAATCTCAATAAAGGTCCATTTTCGAAGATATATTTATTTGGCATTTTCTTTATTTTCATACAATCATTACGGTACACCTGTACATATTTTCCTTATACAGTTCAATATTTAATATAAATGCAATGTTAATTTTTTTTGTAAAAAAGAACATCAATTTCAACATTGTACTATAAATTACTAATTTAATGAAAAGGTTACCTAAACAAATAAAATTAAAATAATTAAATAATGCAGTTTGCAACTTATCGTAGACATAGTTATCATTTAACCCTTTCAAGCACCTTTTTTTGAATGTCTATTTTTGAAATCTCAATAAAGGTCCATTTTCGAAGATATATTTATTTGGCATTTTCTTTATTTTCATACAATCATTACGGTACACCTGTACATATTTTCCTTATACAGTTCAATATTTAATATAAATGCAATGTTAATTTTTTTTGTAAAAAAGAACATCAATTTCAACATTGTACTATAAATTACTAATTTAATGAAAAGGTTACCTAAACAAATAAAATTAAAATAATTAAATAATGCAGTTTGCAACTTATCGTAGACATAGTTATCATTTAACCCTTTCAAGCACCTTTTTTTGAATGTCTATTTTTGAAATCTCAATAAAGGTCCATTTTCGAAGATATATTTATTTGGCATTTTCTTTATTTTCATACAATCATTACGGTACACCTGTACATATTTTCCTTATACAGTTCAATATTTAATATAAATGCAATGTTAATTTTTTTTGTAAAAAAGAACATCAATTTCAACATTGTACTATAAATTACTAATTTAATGAAAAGGTTACCTAAACAAATAAAATTAAAATAATTAAATAATGCAGTTTGCAACTTATCGTAGACATAGTTATCATTTAACCCTTTCAAGCACCTTTTTTTGAATGTCTATTTTTGAAATCTCAATAAAGGTCCATTTTCGAAGATATATTTATTTGGCATTTTCTTTATTTTCATACAATCATTACGGTACACCTGTACATATTTTCCTTATACAGTTCAATATTTAATATAAATGCAATGTTAATTTTTTTTGTAAAAAAGAACATCAATTTCAACATTGTACTATAAATTACTAATTTAATGAAAAGGTTACCTAAACAAATAAAATTAAAATAATTAAATAATGCAGTTTGCAACTTATCGTAGACATAGTTATCATTTAACCCTTTCAAGCACCTTTTTTTGAATGTCTATTTTTGAAATCTCAATAAAGGTCCATTTTCGAAGATATATTTATTTGGCATTTTCTTTATTTTCATACAATCATTACGGTACACCTGTACATATTTTCCTTATACAGTTCAATATTTAATATAAATGCAATGTTAATTTTTTTTGTAAAAAAGAACATCAATTTCAACATTGTACTATAAATTACTAATTTAATGAAAAGGTTACCTAAACAAATAAAATTAAAATAATTAAATAATGCAGTTTGCAACTTATCGTAGACATAGTTATCATTTAACCCTTTCAAGCACCTTTTTTTGAATGTCTATTTTTGAAATCTCAATAAAGGTCCATTTTCGAAGATATATTTATTTGGCATTTTCTTTATTTTCATACAATCATTACGGTACACCTGTACATATTTTCCTTATACAGTTCAATATTTAATATAAATGCAATGTTAATTTTTTTTGTAAAAAAGAACATCAATTTCAACATTGTACTATAAATTACTAATTTAATGAAAAGGTTACCTAAACAAATAAAATTAAAATAATTAAATAATGCAGTTTGCAACTTATCGTAGACATAGTTATCATTTAACCCTTTCAAGCACCTTTTTTTGAATGTCTATTTTTGAAATCTCAATAAAGGTCCATTTTCGAAGATATATTTATTTGGCATTTTCTTTATTTTCATACAATCATTACGGTACACCTGTACATATTTTCCTTATACAGTTCAATATTTAATATAAATGCAATGTTAATTTTTTTTGTAAAAAAGAACATCAATTTCAACATTGTACTATAAATTACTAATTTAATGAAAAGGTTACCTAAACAAATAAAATTAAAATAATTAAATAATGCAGTTTGCAACTTATCGTAGACATAGTTATCATTTAACCCTTTCAAGCACCTTTTTTTGAATGTCTATTTTTGAAATCTCAATAAAGGTCCATTTTCGAAGATATATTTATTTGGCATTTTCTTTATTTTCATACAATCATTACGGTACACCTGTACATATTTTCCTTATACAGTTCAATATTTAATATAAATGCAATGTTAATTTTTTTTTGTAAAAAAAAACATCAATTTCAACATTGTACTATAAATTACTAATTTAATGAAAAGGTTACCTAAACAAATAAAATTAAAATAATTAAATAATGCAGTTTGCAACTTATCGTAAACATAGTTATCATTTAACCCTTTCAAGCACCTTTTTTTGAATGTCTATTTTTGAAATCTCAATAAAGGTCCATTTTCGAAGCTATATTTATTTGGCATTTTCTTTATTTTCATAAAATCATTACGGTACACCTGTACATATTTTCTCTATACAGTTCAATATTTAATATAAATGCAATGTTAATTTTTTTTTGTAAAAAAAACATCAATTACAGCATTGTACTGTAAATTACTAATTTAATGAAAAGGTTACCTAAACAAATAAAATTAAAATAATTAAATAATGCAGTTTGCAACTTATCGTAGACATAGTTATCATTTAACCCTTTCAAGCACCTTTTTTTGAATGTTTATTTTTCAAATCTCAATAAAGGTCCATTTTCGAAGCTATATTTATTTGGCATTTTCTTTATTTTCATACAATCATTACGGTACACCTGTACATATTTTCCCTATACAGTTCAATATTTAATATAAATGCAATGTTAATTTTTTTTGTAAAAAAAAAACATCAATTTCAACATTGTACTATAAATTACTAATTTAATGAAATCAAATTTTATGTTGTAAAAGAAAAATAGTAAATGTTATAATTATACTGGTATCGTCATCTATTGGTTTTATTATTTGTGTAAATCAGAAAATTTATATACCGATTTGTATAAAATTGGATAAAATAATAAGAAAACGTTGTTTATTGCTGAATTATTTAGTGAATTAGTATAAAATCTTGTTAATCATTTTAATTTTTATTTCATTTGATATTTTATGAATTCATTGAATATTTTTAACTCGTAGTATGTTAGTATTCAGTAAATCTTCATTGCTTATTACATTATATGAGATTAATATCCTATAGAATCTTAGAAAGATAACATTAATAACATTTTTTTACAAGTTGATTTCATTATTAGCGACATCTTTATCCAATAGTAGAACTTCTAAGGTAATAAAATCTTCACAAGCTTCATTTCACTCTTAAATAAGAGATGTCGTTCAGGTTCAACTATTTAATTTTCTTCATTATTTATTTAATTATATTGTCCAAATAATTCATAATAAACAATAACTTGGTAAAAATTAATGGCCATATTTATAAAAATTTAATTTTTATGTCTAACTCTCTTTCTAATTCGAGTCTCAACTATTTTCCCCACTTATTCCTAAAATAATTAGAGTTTCAAGATTAATAAGAGTTTTAGCTAAATATGGATAATATTGATTGAAATAACACTTGTTAAGATTTTAAATTAATTATTCTTAACTGAGAATTATTTCTTAATTGTAAATCGTTGAAATGACGTAAAGTAATAAATTAATACGATTTAAGTGTATTTTTTCGAATTCGTTTCGTTTCATTTCGTTCTATTGGAATGGGAAGGGGAAGTGGTTTTAAAAGAACGAGATGTCCACGCGATATGGTAAGTGGTATGGTCTCTTCTCAATGTTCCCAGAGAGATGTATACTGTTATATAAAAGAGGTCCTCATTGCCTTGGGCTTATAATTTACTAAACGCACTGAGTCGGTTCGGGGCCGAAAAAAGAGAGAAGACGAATGAGACCCGGGGTGGGCCCGTCCTAAATACTGTGGGAAGAAGGCTGCCTTAATGCAGTTATAATATTTATTACAATGCGACGCAAAAAGACGAATTAATTTTAATTGAAACCAACGTCTCGATTGACGACGACAACGACGATCGGTTGAGAACTTCTTTGCGCTTTTTCTCGTCTCTCATAAATTGCCCGTTTCCCGTTACGGATTTTCATAAAATACCGGAACATCATCAACGCGAACGGCATGAAACTGCATTGTTTCGTAAATGTCTTGTGCCCCTCTTTATTTTTACCACGGAATTGCTTAAAATATAACCTTATTTATTAATATTTCCAAATTATAATTTCAATTTCTTTTCGTTATAGTAATGTATGATTATGATTGACAAGACCGTTCCCGGAAGAGATCTTTTTACTATTTTCCGTGTCGCGAAACTAAAGTTAATTGCAAAAACTTGAGCTCATTCTGAACAAGTACTTTTTACCCTTATAAATTACCGCTTAATTAAAGTGTAAACTGAATTAGAGTCGAGTAAGTTATCTGTTAACAAGGTGATGAAAAAACTATAGAAATTTAAATTAAAAAAAGGAACGGTAAGGAGGGTAATAAGAAGCGCGTTTTAATTTCCGCGTTCCATATTTATTTATTTATAACTTAATATTATTATATTAATATATTTTTTTTAATAAAAAATGAGGTGGTCCACAAAAAAATAACAATTAAATCTCTTCTTTTTTTTTGAAAATATTATATGGCACTTAAAAAAACTTCATAGCCTGTAAATATTATTAAAACTTAAAACCTTTAAATAAATAAAATTAATTAATTGATTTAACGAAGAAGTCTTTTCCTCCTTGCAATAGCCCCCGTTTCAACAATTCCTTTTTGATACTTTTCATCCGATTCGCCCTCTTGTGACACTTTATATTCAACCTCTCGATCAATTTCGCCAAAATCAATCGATCCTAAACGAGTTTGAACAACGTGCTTCAACGTTTGCAAATTGGCCGATTTTCCGGTTCTCCTCGGTTTCCTCATTTCGTTCTCATCCACCTTAAATTTATGCAAATGCTTAACATTAATATACTCTTTATTATTATTATCACCGGGAATAATTTCGTTCGATTCTTGAATAGAAATTCCGTGAATTTGTTTCGAAGGTCCGTAAGTTTTGACTTTGGAGTGACCTTGAATTATTAAATACAAAGGGCCTCTAATCGGGTCCATTGATTGTTTGTAATGTTTAAATAATGGATCGGTTGTTAACGATGAAGCCGTAGACGTCGTTGTGGTCGATGGTTTCGAAACGATTGTTGTGGTGGGCAAAGAAGTTGTTGTGGTTATCACTGAAGATAATGTTTCTAAAGACGGTTGGGTTATTTCGTTAATTTTTTCGTCGATTAAGTTTGGAATTGACATTGGGCGTAAAACTTGGACGCCGAAATTCGGCGGTTTTATTGTAACCCCGGAAATTCCCATCCCGGAAACTGAATCCATGTGAGCTTCTAATTTTCCAATGTTAACATAGGTATCTAATTCGTCATCTTCAACTTGTCCTTTATGCATATTAATTTGGTCGGTTTCGTTCGATTTTTCGAGTTTCTCGATGATGTTGTTTAAGAATGGTTCATGAGATGGCGGAGTTTTCCATGTCGCAACATTATGAGTTTCTGATGTTGTGTATTGATCTGAGAGCCAATCGGTTAACCCGTGAGTACTGGATTGGTAAATTAACTTCGCTTGATCGACGGTTATAAAATCGGAGGATGTTGGGGGTGATGATGAGAATGGATTTTTAGTCGATGAATGGATTTCTGGGGTATGTGTTGTGATAGGTTTTTTATTTATCGGCATCGGCGGGGGTAATAACATCGTATAAGGGATCGCTTCATTCTCAATATCAATAATTGGGGGCCTCTCTGTGAGTTTATTCAAAAAAATCGATGGTGTGAAATAAGGCGATGTTAACGGAAGATGTTGCCTATGTCTTTGGTAGGATGGCTCTTTAACGTACTTTAAAAAAGGATCAAAATACTCTCTTCGGTTAGGATTTTCTGGAATCGAAGAAGAACTTGTACTCGGTTTCTTCGAAGAAACTCCCAAAATTAAAATATCCTTCTTCTGATTAATCTGATTATTATTATTATTATTATTTTCAACTTTTCTATGGTTATTATTACTATCTCTCCAATATCGAACCGCCTCAACCATAGGCGGGACATAATCGAATGTGGGGTCATTTTTTAAAGGATCGCCGTTAAGGATCGGCTTCCATTGTTCGTAATCCATCCGCGGTGAAAATAATCCTCTCGTTTCTTTATTGTTATTAAACGTAGCCGAACCTAAAAAAATCAAAAAGAATATATCAGTAATCAGTTCGAGGTTAGTGTGTCGCACAAACGATGTGACACCTAAGTACTAACGCTATTATCACACTTAGAATACGTCTAATTTAAATTCAAAGCAAGAACGAATCGAAAAAACTATTTGTTCAAGGAGGAAATGTGCCAACAACAAATTAGTACTTTGAATTTATTATAAATGAGAATTTTATGAACTATTAGTTCTATATATCACTGTTATTTTATTTGTTTTATGATGAATAAGATGATGTAATAAAAATTCGCTCCTTTGTTTTATAGCAATATTATTAGCAATGGAATACGAAAGTTTGAACAATTTTATTTTTAACTTTTATGCTCAAGAGATGAACATGGAAAATTGGACTACAAAATTTTTGTTAATGTCAAAAAGATCTAAAAACATAAAACTCCAGAGTTTTCAAATAATTACATATCTCATTTAAGCCAGAGTTTTATTCATACTTTTTTAATTGTTTAAAAAAATGTTCTTCGAGCAAATTTTTATTAGAAGCATTCATTATGACTGTTTATGAGGGGACTCTCATTGCTTGAACTGAATGATAAAACCAGCGTCACTGATAACGTTCCATTTACGACTGCGTGAAATAATTCTCGTTTATTTTTATGGCTGCATGCATTAACATGATTTAACATCTGCCGAAAATGATTAAAAGATGATTTGACACATAGCACCAGAATGTCTCCAAAATTATGAATAGTAACTTTTATGCCAAAGAAATGGATTGAGAAAAATAATTGAAATTCTTCTCAATGCCATTAAATCTCGTCGAGCATGTTAGGATCTTAGGTCCATCATTCTTTTGTAAACCCTAAGCTAGTGGTCGCCTTATTTCTTTTAAGTTGTACTCATACTTATTTCATCATCAGCAGTGCAGTTATTCTGATAATGATGTATTTTCTTTGGGATAATTTTTATTTAAAACATTGATTATAATGGTTTACAAAGTGATCCTTATTGCTGGAACTGAGTGATGATTTCATCACTCAGTTCCCAACCCAACTCACTTTTTGGTCTTTTACGAAATAATTTCATCAATTTTTATGGATTGATGCACGATTTAGTTTCTGAGAAAAGTGGTTAAAAGATGATACTGACACATTACACAAGATGGTCTGCAAAATTTTGGAAAATGCCTTTTTTATGCCTGAGAGATGATTGCAGTTTATCTGAGTAGATGGATAATGTTCTTTTTAATGTCATAAATCCTTAGCTATATAATGGTATTAATAAAATTACTTCTTTTAAATATTCGGACAAAAATTTAATATGTTATTGATTTATGTCAATTTTTTCATTTCCTGGAGCCGATTAAATTTTCTTCTTCAAATTGGGCTGGTGATAGCCCTATTAAGTTGAAACAGGTACCGAGAAAATTAAAATAAAACGGGAACGAAGTTTTCAAATTGTTTCTTTCTTTATTAATACCAAACTTAAGGCTTGCAAAGTATGGATTTTACCAAACTTAGCTATCATACAAAACTAGGTTTAGTTTAAACATTGCAATATCTGTGGGATATACAAGAAATTTCGCACAGTTCTTTAGATTTAATTTAACTCTGTTTGTGGTAACTGAACGTCTTTTATTTCATAATATCCTGTGTTTGTACAAATAATCTCAACACCCTTTGTAATGGATGTGGAAAATTCATTTCAAAAAGACAAAATGGGAATATTACACCTTTTCATGAACTACGCACGGTGTGTTGTAACTCTGAGAGACTGGTCAAACGATAAGAACAACACTAATCATATAGCTTATAAAGCTATATGATCTAGAATGAAAAAACGGATTATTTGTCTGATTGCTAAATGAAAACTTTCGGGTTCTCCACCCCGAAATTGAATTGAAACAACCCGAAATTGATTGCTATTAAGAAGAACAAAGTTTCGAGCGATGATGAATGTTTATCATATCAAGAGGACTGACCACACTTAATAAATAACTCAGAATTAAATAAGCTTATTCGAGAACTGAATTGTCCAAATCTAAAGCAGATATACTAGTCTCTAGACTTCAAGTATGGAAAATGTTAACTCGAGGAACACGCATATATTCTGTATCGTAACCGCCAGAAAGAACTGTCAGAGAATTTTTCACCCAAAAATGTTTATCATTTTGCAATAATATCGATAACTTTATGCCGATATTTATGACCAGAACGCGGCGAGTTTAGCTTAACGGCTCCAAAATCTGTTTTACTCCAGCCTCAGTGTTTACAGACCGCTGAGGCTGACTTTATGTATTGTCTAATGTATTGTCTGGAAGGGGACGCATAAGCTAAAATCGTCGCGTTCTGTTTATGACATTACACACAAGATTTCAATTTCAAAATTGAGTTTGAAAGCTGTACTTCTTCACATAGAAAACACTTACCTATACATCCTTGTTGGCCACGCAGGCTAATTTACGAAAATATGACTCGTCTAATTACAAAGTGTGAATCGATCGACAAATTTATACTACATTGTTAAGGATCGTTCAAGCGACCTCGGCGATTTAAGTATGGATGACATCTTAGGGAAGATTTGCTATCTCAGCCAAGATCGAAGAAGAAATCGGCGAGGTCGGTTGCTGGCAAGGCGCAACCGACCTCGTGAGTGATGTATCAATACGAAATCAAGAATTCTAAGGTTGTACCACCTCGCCTAGAAGCGACCAGGCGATTTTAGCATAAATAATATCTTATGAAAAAT
The DNA here is from genome assembly GCA_036711965.1 of Onthophagus sagittarius. Taxonomy (NCBI): domain Eukaryota; kingdom Metazoa; phylum Arthropoda; class Insecta; order Coleoptera; family Scarabaeidae; genus Onthophagus; species Onthophagus sagittarius. The sequence continues at coordinate 44,032,506 of JASERS010000005.1, read as the reverse complement.
GTGGTATCTTAACCAAGACATGTAGTGAATAATTCCGCGTCGAATCGCCGAGATTGGATGGATGTTATGATATGAATGATTTAGTGTCTAAACCAAGATATTGTGATAATTCTAGCTTAGCGTGAATATTAAAGAAGTCATGAAATCAAGAAAAATAAAAATAAGAAAATAAATAAATAATTCACGTCGATTCACATAAAAATCGACACAGGGGAGGGACATACAGTATGTTTTCGGATCGAGTTCAAACTTATGTCAGCATAAATAATGCATCAAATATCGTCAAATCACTAAATTGCACACATTTTATATTCTAATTGTAAGTATGAAAGTTCATTAATTATTCCCATTTTTATGTAAAAATTGGATTTTTTCGAAATTAAGAATTCAACTTTGACTATAACTCCTCATGTGTACAACTTAGTATAGAAATAAATTGCGTTAAATCATCTCAAGTAAGCAAACAACCGATTTTCAAAAGGAAAATAAAATGTCAGAACGTAAAACCAGATCCAAAGTTTTGACTGAATAAAGAGGTATAGAGATTGAATCAAGAATAATTGCTACAACTAGTTTTGGGGATGAAAAAATGGAAGAAATATCGCTGAAGGTAAATATGAAGAAAATGAATGAGAATAAAATAAAATGGAAATGAATCAAAATTTGGGAGAGAAAATAAAACAAAATAAAATGAAAATAAGTCAATATTTAGACGAAAAATTTGGAAATAATCGCTTGAAAATCAGAGAAAATTTGATGAAACAATTCAACGATTATGAAAAGAAATTATTATACAACTGGAAAATAGTAACGACATTTACAACGAGAAATCCATAATATTAAAGAACAATATACAAATTTCGAGGAAAAATATAATACAATGATTGAAAACGTTACCAGCTACCGTTATATATGAATAAACGAGTGGAAGAAAAATGTAACATTATATTAGAAGATCAATGAGATAAAATTAAAATGATAAACATACAACTTTTAGAGAATAATGATAAACAAAAAGTAATAGAAGAATAAATTAAAACTAACTTTAATAAAATTAAGAAGTGTTATTTTGGTTTTTATACATCGTTTGTTATTTCAGGATCAAATGAAAAACAAATTTTTAGTTGCACTATTGGCGATGTATATTATATTATTATTGATTTTCTACTAGTTTCGGAGCTACTTCTTCCCTATCTTCAGGAAAACACGTCAATGATTTAGAATATGCGCTCGAAAAACAAAGCTTCATTCATTTTCACGAAACTAACAATTATTTTTAACATAAACTAAATGTAATTTTTATATTTGATCAACAGTGTAACACAAAAACATTTATTTGCAAGATACAACTTTGCGCGATAAATCTTATAAAAAGTAAATTTAATAATTAATAATTTAAAAAAAAATAATTTATATATTAATATTTAAATTAAATTATATATTAATTTAATTATAAAATTTAATTTTATAATTAAAAAAAAATAAATTTAATAAAATTGACAAGACAGAAAATTTTGGGATGGCGCTAGAAGAGAAAATGAAGTTTAGTAAAGAAGAAATTAGAAATATCGTTGAAAATTATCGAACCTAATGTAAGGACCAATACAAGAAGATGATCGCCGAGATCAAGATTATAAAAGAAAAGGGAATTAATATAATAAATAGAGAAAATAACACCAATTCATCATTTATTACACCGGAATTTAAGGATACCAAGGATTAAATTATTAAATAATTAACGAAAAGTAAGAAAATCAAAAAGAAAATGGAAGGCAGAATTTAATGTTTATTATGACTTAAATAATATGATAAGACTAACTACCGATATTGACGATCCAAAATTAATTTTGAATTTGATTGAACTAACTTTTAGAAGAACAAGCTTTAGAATAGTATGAGTGATATACGAGAGGGATTTTTTAATTATTAATAATAAACGAAGAATAAGAAGAAATGAAAAAGAAAATAGAAGAAACGATTTCATTTTTATTATATTCGGTTAATTTCTTGGAATTTGGTGACCCTGTATATATTAATAATCGAATAAACATTACGTAATGAACCTTTAAATAAAAATTCCGTCATTTTTCATTTTTTAAATTAGGTGCAGATCTTTTTTGTTTTGGAGAGACCTAGTAGAGTTAATCATACGTATACTGTGTTGGAGAATTCATATGCTTAACCCAGGGTCACCTCTGAGTTGGATCTATTTTCGCGGACCTTTTTCTTGGATTTAGAATTCATTTTTCCAGCATTTGGAACCCATACCTATTTATAAAAACCGACTCCTATAATGAGTGGTTATATTGGGGTTAATAATAGTGCTGTGCAAAGTATCGATACTTGTCGATGGTATCGATATCTACCTCGGTATCGATGCTTCATACCAGCAAAGTATCAGTATCGAAAGTATTGAAACATCGAAAGTGTCGAAATATTGAAACGAGATACTGTGAGCGTCAAAAGAAAGTAAACACTAGCTGTTTATAATAAAATATAATAAAAAAAATTATATAAATTAATAAAAAAAATATTGGATAAAAAAAAATATTGGATAAAAAAAATTTTGGATAAATACGCAAAACATCATACTGTAGCCGATTTACAACGCGTTGGACGATCAACCTGCGCCTTACAGAAGCACAGGCTAGAGCAGTGGTAAGAGAAGTGAAGAATAATCCATGTTTAAGTGCGGTTAAAATAGCAAACGACATATCGCAGGTAGCAAACACAACCATAAGTTCCAGTACCATACGAAGAACACTCCATAGAAGTGGCCTGCATGGAAGAACACCCCGTAAAAAGCCTTACATATCGAAAATAAATAAACAGAAATGTCTTGATTTCGCAGAAAAATATCAGAACAAAGCTCCAGATTTTTGGAAAAATATATTATTTAGTGATGAAAGTAAATTTGAAATTTTTGGTAAAAGAAAACCACCAAAAATATGGCGGCCAAAAAATGAGGCCTTCAAAGAGAAATTTGTTACCAATACCATCAAACACGGTGGAGGCTCGGTTATGGTCTGGGGCTGTATGGCGGCGTCAGGGGTCGGTAATCTAGTTTTTATTGAATTAACAATGAATAAAATGGACTATTTAACCATTTTAAAGAACAATATTTCCCCGAGTATTAATGAATTGGGCTTATCAGAGAACTGGATCTTCCAACAGGATAACGATCCAAAGCACACTTCCAAAATTGTGAAGGAATGGATATACCGAGTCCCTAAAACCCTTGATCATCCACCGCCGTCCCCAGACCTTAATCCTATAGAACATCTGTGGGATCACCTTGACAGGAAGATCAGAGAAAGGACAATTTCAAATAAAGACGACCTTAAAAAAGCTTTAACTGAAGAATGGATGAAAATCCCTCAAAATATTACAAAAAACTTGGTGGAATCCATGCCAAGGAGATTAAGGGAGGTGTTGAAGGCCAAAGGAGCTCAAACCAAGTATTAAAAGTTAATATTATATTTATTTTTGTACTTAATACCTATTAGTTCCGAATTCTGTTTACTTTCTTTTGACGCGTATATTCGGTAGATGTTTACAATAATCTGAATTATTACGGGTAATGATTTGTTTTTTTTCATGTTTCTATTGATTTAAATATAGTATAGATGAGTTGTGAAGACTGCAATAAAACTTTTTAATTTTCGTTATTAACTGCATTTTTATTAACCTTTTAACAGAAAAACAACAGCTGTTTACTTTTTTTTGAGGCTCACAGTATATCTTAAAATGTTTCAAGGGAGCTAATATACTTTGTAGATGACCACATATTGAATATATGTGGTTATCTCTAATTATTTCAAAACCTATAACATAAAGGTTAACATATTCACCCCATATATTCTTGATAATATTAGTAATCTTTATTTCTTTTTTACTTTGCCTTTATTCTTTACACCATTTCAACTCCAAAATTAAAATTTATAAAGAAAAATGCATAAAAAATGTGTTTATTATATACTTATTATATTATTAAAATATTATTTCGAATAATTCGATACTTGCGATACTTCGATACTAAAGAAAAATGGAAAATTTATAGAAACCAGCACATTAAATAATCTTTGAGAAAAAAAAAATCGTAAAGTAGACGAAATTGCCCGGACTCTCAAAAATCGGGTACGTTCTTCAATTAACTCGCGATAGAAGAAAAATCGCGGATCCGAAAATTTCCAAATTATCCTACGATATACAAAAATGTTCATGGATTACAATAAACTTTACCGTAATTTTTTTCATCAAGTGATTTCGAAGATATCGTTCTCTAAAGTGAAGGGCCTTGACATCTGGCACGGATAATAGTTCGTAATTAATTGAGGAGCTCGCGTACAAAACCGGTTATATCCACATTTTGACGAAATTTACTTGGCATATGAATTTGCAAAGGACATATGGCGTCTACCGCTTGGTAAATTCAATTACAGAAAGAAGCGGATATATCACACTCTAATAACTAGTTAAAAATATGCATTGCTTATCTTTAAAGGCAAGCTGTCAAAAGTTTTTCGCGTTTTCTGACACTTTTTTAAAAATGGATATATCCGGTTTTGCACGCGAGCTCCTCAATTATCACTTGCGTACGCGCAATCTAGAATTAATAATTTTTACAAACTTATACATAGTTCTCTGGTCGAATAAACCTGCTATAAACCGGTTAGCAAACTTCAAAGTGATGAGCAGGAGTTTGAAGACATACTAACTCATGGTATATGAAGTCTTTAAGATAATGTACATAATGATAATGATAACGTATATTTAGATCAGTAGCTCACCCTACCAATAAGTTGATAGACTTGATGCTGATGAGCAGGACTTTGGAGATATAAACACTCATACTGTCAATATGTTGGCAGTCTTTAAGATAATATACAAACAGTGTTTGGAACAGTAATAGATCATGCTATCAACAAGTTGGCAGACTTCAAAAATTGATGAACATTATTTTGGAGACATAATAACTCAAAATGATGCTATCAAGTTAGCAGTCTTTAGGATAATTTACAGTGTTTGGAACAGTATTAGTTCATGCTGCCAACAAGTTGGCATAATTCAAACTGATGAACAGAACTTTAGAAACATAATATTATGCAAATATATTACGCGAATATTGCTGATCACTTTGCTGGCTCGTTGGTGTTTAATTATACTGACAGTTTTATTACTCGGACGCGTGTCGAGACGCACGGAGAATTGGCTGGTAGAAGAATGAGTGATTCATGTTTACACGAACTGCATCGCTCACTTATATCCCAGGATTGGTCTAGCTTTACTTCTTATGTGATGTTGGATGTAAACGTTGACGATATTTTTAACCGTTTTTTTAATATTTTTAGTTATTGTTTTGAGTTATGCTGTCCAGTTGTACATCAAGTTTCAGTAGGCGTTAGGCGTAGTAGTTGGATCACTCCTGAGATAGTTAAAGCTGGGGATAGTCTAAGAAACATGCATTGGTTAATTAGAAATGGGTTCCGTGATCAACGTGCAAAATACAACGATATGAAATCTTCTTATAAATCACTGATTGATAATGCTAAACGATCTTTTATGGCTAATCAAATTTCTAATGCTTCCAACAAAACACGTAGTTTATGGCGATATATAAACACACAGTTGGGAAGGAGTAATGATGAGAGAGATATAATGTTAAATATTGACGGGGTTTCAATTTCTGACCCAAAACGATTATCCAACGCATTTTGTGAATATTTTTCCACGGTAGCGGCTGATAAGGTGCGATATGCTTTTGGTTCTCTTGTTGTGGATTCATGTACGTTAGGTATAACTGTTTCTTCCAGTATACATTTATGGCCGGTGTCTCCTGAGGAGATAGTTGAGTCTATCAGTGCTTTAAAGAATGTGAGCAGTGTGGGTACTGACGGAATTGGTGTGAGAGTTGTCAAATACGTTGCCAGCGTTATTGCTGAACCTCTTGCGCTCATTTTAAATCGGTCGATAACAGCGGGCGTTTTCCCATCATCCCTTAAAGTTGCTAAAGTGATACCGATTCTAAAAAAAGGTAATACGACCTGTATTGAGAACTATAGACCGATAGCAATTTGTAGTATATTTTCTAAAGTATTCGAAAAAATAATTAGTAACAGGATTCTAGATTTTCTTGACAAGCAGGGTACAATTAGTAGCTGCCAGCACGGTTTCAGACGTAAACTATCTACTGAGACTGCCTCAATTGAGTTCGTCCAGTATATTTATGACAATATTGATCAGGGAAATTACGTGGTTGGATTGTTTTTTGACCTTAGTAGGGCGTTTGATTCCCTCAATCCAAATTTCCTTTGTAGGAAGTTATACTGTATGGGTATCCGCGGTCCTATTTTGAACTGGTTTCTTTCTTTCTTAACCGACCGTTCTCTCAGAGTTGTGTTGTCGAATGTTAGCTCGGATGAGTCATCTGTTGACTTGGGGATTCCACAGGGTTCAATTTTAGGACCACTGCTTTTCATACTTTTCATTAATGACTTACCTGACTTTCTTGAGGATACTCATCTGGTTATGTACTCTGATGACTCATCTGTTGCGGTTGCAGATGCGGATCCGGATACGTTAAATTTAAAAATTACATCAACTATTAAAACGTTTTCTGTATGGTATGAGCGTAATAGGATTATGTTAAACGTGGATAAAACAGTTTGCGTTAGTTTTTACAAGCGTCGCTCATTGCCGGCCAGTTTTGAAAATAAATTTTTATTTGCCCATAGTACGCAATTTCTTGGTTTGGTGTTGGATGATAGACTCTCATTTGTTAATCACATAGAAACTGTGTGCAAAAAATTGAACTCAGCCTATTATGCAATTTTGAAATTGAAAAAAAGTTTAAATATAAATTCGCTATTAAGTATGTATTACGCACTGTGCTACTCTGCTATTTCCTACAATATACTGGTGTGGGGTGCTGCAACTGACATTGAGTTTAAACGCGTGTTTGTGGCACAGAAGCGCATCATTAGATTAATGTTCGATTTAAATGGCAGGGAATCGTGTAGGGAAGTTTTCAGGGAACAGTCGATACTCACCTTGCCATCCATTTACTTATTGAAATCTTTGTTATATGTGAAGACTAATATGAGCCGTTTTGAAATGTCCACTCATGAATATAATACCCGTGGTAGAGATAATCTGGTTCTCTCTCAACAAGTCACCATCACAATTGAAAAAAGTCCCTTTTATGACTTACCCAAAATATATAATAAATTACCCCGTTCAATCAGATCTCAGGAGTGTCCAAAGAAATATAAACAAGATGTAAAACGATATCTCTTGGATTCTGTGTTTTACTCTAAACGAGAATTTTTAGATATGTAGTGACTTATGTGAGTTTTAACAGATTGTATAATTTGCTGTTGTATTTTGATGTTCTATGTACTGACTTGTCACAATGTCACGTGATTTAATAAATATTATTATTATTAATAACTCATGTTGCCAACAAGTAGGCTATCTTTAAGATAATGTACAGCGTTTGGAGCAGTAATAACTCATGCTGTCAAAAAGTTGGCAGAGTTCAAATTGATGAGCAGGACCCTGAAGACATAATATCCCATGCTACCAACAAGTCGGCAGTTTTTAAAATAATGTACAGTATTTGGAGGCATAATAACTCATGTTGCCAACAAGTTGGCAGACTTCAAACTGATGAGCATTTTTTAAGATAATGTACAGTGCCCAATAGTAAAATCTACGAAGAAAAATACACAAATGAAGTGCTTATTATGTACTTATTATATTATTAAAATATTATCTCCAATAATTCAATACTTTCGATACTTCAACATTTTCAATTCTTCGATATTTTCGATATTTTGAATAGTACCGATACCACGAAGATATCGATACTCGATACTTCACTGAAGGTATCACCTAGCCCTAGTTAATATTAGTCCCACCTTCTTGGCCAAAATAAGAGTTCTAGCATTTTTCATCAGGAAACCGGAGTGCGTAACCCATTTCCTCTTCTTCAGTCAATTCCTTTCGAAATATTTTGATCAATTATGGAATGGTGTTAAACCACTAGAACAACTCTAAATGCATTTTAATCATTTTGCATAAATTGGAATAGTTGTGTACATGTTTTTAACCGTTAAGACAAGGTTTTAATGACAACTAACCAGAACTAAATATATATAATAAATATAATAAAGCTGTAATAGCTTTGAAGCAGTTCACAGTCATTTCTTTGAAATTTTAATCATTTCGATGGTTTTTCTTCCCAATCAAACCAATGCTATTCAACCCAAACCATTCCAACCTAAGACACGCTGAAAGTAAACCTAACGTTTCTAGATAGTTCTAGATCTAGTATTAGTTCAATAAGAATATACAATAATCTAACGAAACTTCGAATCGAACCCTTAACCCTCCAGTACATGCGCATTCTTTTTTGACGTGAGTGCTCGCACCGGACTGAGAGTCCGGCTTTCTTTGCCAAATAAGAGATTTATATTAAACTCCCTAGATTACTAAAGTACCGCGGTTCATGATATCTATGTATTCAAACGATTCGAGCCAAAATGGTGATTTGACAGCATGTCAGTGACCAGGTGTACGAATAGGGAGTTTATGTGTGAGAAAAACGTTTTGCTCCGCCCCCGATTCGAGAACATTATTAAAGTTCACCTTTCGTTTCTTCGGTGGCTGATACTGCTTAAAACAAACTTGATAAGCTACCAAGAGCCTTGAACTGCTTTCAAAAATGTTGATACTACCTCTGGAAGAATAGAAGCACTTGATAATGCTTCTAGAAGCCTTAACATAGCTTTCAGAAGGCTTGAACTGCTTCCACAAGATTTTATACTGCAGCTGAAAGACTTGATACTATTTCTAGAAGATTTTAAATGATTCCAAAAGACTTGATACCGTTTGTAAAACTACTGGCAAAAAAATGTTTGAAAATGCAAAGTCTTAAAGAAGACATTTTTATTGCAAAAGGCACGAAATTGTTAATACAATTTGATTTTGCTTCCAAAATACCAAATACTGCTAGGATACAAAATGTTCATTTCAAAAGTTCAAAAAATTTCAATTATAGACCAAATATTGCTTGTGAAGGTGTAAGCACTGTTGATATAAGGCATTTCTATTGCAAATTAACCATATGCGCCAGATACATGGACGTTTTTCATGTCACTTTTGTTTTGAGACAGTCATACTTATTTTCAAAAACCGGCGCTTATGAAGCTACGAAGATTGTGTTAGATGAACCACTGACGATCTAAAGATAAATCAGTTAGCTGCAGAATATTTCGAATCCTCTATTTGGGCATCGTAAATTTTACACAAATTGCTGGTTCTGGTCCTAAAAACGCTTTAGCACTAGCTCATCTGCCGTTTCATTGGCAGCACTTCCAGAGTGACTTCAGTGTAGTTAAAACGACGAACCGTTTGAGCTATCTGTATTTCCACATAAATTTTGATAATCCTCTACTTGATTTCGAGCTTTGTGGAGATGAGTTACTCAGCTTGTGTTCTCATTTAATCCCAAGATTATTCCTCACTTGCGCAATCAGTAATAAAATGTCCAATATAATTATATTTACAAACTCACTTCTACAGTATTATATATTTAGAAATCTGAAACTAGCAACTAACGCCATTAACAACGACTCCATTCTGATCTGAAATAATACTTTGACGTCCTTCAACATCGGCAAATACAGAAAAAAGGGATTAACTGACTAGAAACTGACGAAATGACCTATTTACCTTTATTAGCTGTTTCCACCAAAACTTATTTTCGAAAGTAAGTCCATTTTTCGTAGACAAGAACGGATATATTTAAAAAAAATGTTAACTTGAATGGTTGCGGTCCGACGAACCAGCGGTTGCAAATTGCTAAAAGACTCTGTAAGTCGATAGTTAAACTTGCAGGAAAAGATTTTATTAATCATAAAATCGTGGCTAAGAGAAAATACTGGAAATTATTTGACAGCAGACTTGCAGGAAAAAACTTTATGACTAAAGTGGCTAAGAGAAAATACAGGAAATTATTTTCAGGATTCTGAGATGACCACTAGGAGGTGCAAATACCATCTTTAATGCCTTGAAATCTTAACAATTAAACAATTAGTCATCTTAGGAATGTGTGTAAGCACTGTTGATATAAGGCATTTCTATTGCAAATTAACCATAGGCGCCAGATACATGGACGTTTTTTATGTCACTTTTGTTTTGAGAACAGTCATTCGTCGTTTGAATCTTTTCCCAATTCAGTTTTTTCACTATCCAGCACCCATACTTATTTTCAAAAACCGGCGCTTATGAAGCTACGAAGATTGTGTTAGATGTACCACTGACGATCTAAAGATAAATCAGTTAGCTGCAGAATTCTTCGAATTCTGTATTTGGGCATCGTAAATCTTACTCAAATTGCTGGTTCTGGTCCTAAAAACGCTTTAGCACTAGCTCATCTGCCGTTTCATTGGCAGCACTTCCAGAGTGACCTCAGTATAGTTAAAACGACGAACCGTTTGAGCTATCTGTATTTCCACATAAATTTTGATAATCCTCTACTTGATTTCGAGCTTTGTGGAGATGAGTTACTCAGCCTGTGTTCTCATTCAATCCCAAGATTATTCCTCACTTGCGCAATCAGTAATAAAAGAGTCCAATATAATTATATTTACAAACTCACTTCTACAGTATTATATATTTAGAAATCTGAAACTAGCAACTAACGCCATTAACAACGACAACATTCTGATGTGAAATAATACTTTGACGTCCTTCAACATCAGCAAATACAGAAAAATGGGATTAACTAACTAGAAACTGACGAAATGACCTATTTACCTTTATTAGCTGTTTCCACCAAAACTTATTTTCGAAAGTAAGTCCTTTTTTCGACTTTTTTTAGACAAGAACGGATGATATATTAAAAAAAATGTTAACTTGAATGGTTGCGGTCCGTCGAACCAGCGGTTGCAAATTGCTAAAAGACTCTGTAAGTCGATAGTTAAACTTGCAGGAAAAGATTTTATTAATCATAAAATCGTGACTAAGAGAAAATTCTGGAAATTATTTGATAGCATTCTGAGATGACCGCTAGGAGGTGCAAATACCATCTTTAATGTCTTGAAATCTTAACAATTAAACAATTAGTCATCTTAGGAATGGTATCTCAATTTTAAGATACTTGTACATTTCAGTTTCAGTCCAGTCCCAGTATATTCCGGGTTCATGCCGGGATTTCATGAAAGAAGATTTATCGTTTAGAAGTCTGGGAGCATTAAGAAAAATTTGCAATGAATATACGATTGGCACCAAATAAATTAATTTTCTGGAAGCATTTCAAGCCTTAAAGACGCAATGTCAAGTATTCTGACAGCAATATCAAATCTTTTGTTAGCATTCCAAATGTTTTGGAAGCAATTTAGATCTTCTAGAACCAATATTAAGCCTACCTGAGCCAATATCGAGACTTTTGTAACCATTTTAAATCTTCTAGAAGTAGTATCAAGTCTTCTGGAATCTTCTCGAGTCTACTGAAAGCATTTCAAATCTTCCAGAAACAGTATAAAGTCTTACAGGGGCTATATCTAATCTTTTGGAAGCATTTTAAAATATCTAGAAGCAGTATCATGTCTTCATTATTAAAATATTCTAGAAACAGTATCAAGTCTTTTGGAAACTTCTCAAGTCTTCTGAAAGCATTTGAAATCTTCTGGAAGCAGTATAAAGTCTTACAGGGACAGTATCAAGCCTTTAGGAAGCATTTTAAAACATCTGGAAGCAGTATCAAGTCTTCTGGAATCTTCTCGAGTCTTCTGAAAGCATTTCAAATCTTCCAGAAATAGTATAAAGTCTTACAGGGGCTATATCTAATCTTTTGAAAGCATTCTAAAATATCTAGAAGCAGTATCGATTCTTAATTATTAAAATCTTCTAGAAGCAGTATCAAGTCTTTTGGAAACTTCTCAAGTCTTCTGAAAGCATTTGTAATCGTCTAGAAGCAGTATAAAGTCTTATAGGGGCAGTATCAAAGCTTTAGGAAGCATTTTAAAACATCTAGAAGCAGTATCAAGTCTTCTGGAAGTAGTATCCAGCCTTTTGGAAGCACTTCAAGTAATTTTGAAGTATTCTAAAAGTAAGTATAAGGTCTTCTGGAAACATTGTAAGTCGTCTGGAAGTATTGTAAGTCATCTGGAAATATTTTAAGTCTTCTAGAAGCAGTATCAGTCTTCTGGAAACATTCCAAGTATTCTGGAAACCATATCAAGTTTCTTAGATACAATATCAAGTCTTCTGGAAGCATCTTAAGTCTTCTAACAGCGACAAAAAGTACTTTGGAAGCATTGTAGGTCGTCTGGACACACTTCAAGTCCTCTAGATGCAATATCAAGGCTTCCAAAAGCGTTGTAAGTCATCTGTAAGCATTGTAAGTCGTCTGGATGCATTGTAAGACATCTGTAAATTCATCATTTTAAGTCTTCTAGAAATATCAGTCTAGAAATTCAAGTCTTCTGAAAGCAATATAAAGTTTTCTTAAGACAGTATCAAATCATCTAGAGGTAACAACATCAAGTGTTCTGGAAACATTTTAAGTTTTCTAGATGCTATATCAAGTTATCTGAAAGCATTGTAAGTCGTCTGGAAGTATTTTAAATCCTCTAGAAGCAGTAACAGTCTTCTGGAAGCCGCGGTACTTTATAAATCTAGGGACTTTAATTATTTATTATTCTTTTTAAGACAATAATTTAAAAAATTTTTTTATTATCATAAAATTTGCGATAGGCAAATTTTATGATAAATAAATAAATAAATGCCCGCGTTGAATACGCTGCACATTTTTCGGGGCATTTATGTTCTACAGCTTTCATTATCTTCTTCGTTTCTTCTAATTAGATAAGAAGCCATTTTGAACGGAAAAAAAACATCTTACCGTCTGCAAAATTTTTTGAAAAGCTTCAGTTTTCACCTTCAAACAGTACTTTTCTTCGCTATCGTATTCATATTCGTATTTTACTGTGTCATACACTAAGAAATTTTTGACACAAAAATGACATAATTATGTCAGTAAAAAAGTTGCCTTTTCTGTTAAACAATAGAGGGTGCAGAACCCGGAGTGAGAGTCCGGTGCGTGTACCGAACTGTTAATAAAGCTTAACATCTTGCTTTGTCATTGTCATTTAGACTTTTATGAGGAATTTTTTGTTGCAAATGACATTTTTCTTTAAATTATATAGCAATTGTTAATAAATTTGCATTTCTTTCTATCGAATCTCGGCTACGTCAGTGATGAATACGTGCGAGATTTTGAGAAACATTGAAAAACGGTATTAGGGTAACTGAATTATGAAATGTTGGCTGATTATTGCTGGAGATTGATATCAAAAACTATGACTGCATAGCAATTTAAGAAAAATTTTTAAAATATAATTTTGTTGTCTAGTTTGAACTAAAATTAACTAACACTATTACTATTAGAAGGAGTAATAGTAGAACTAACACTAGAAGGTTCTGGATTTTACCGCGCGTCTTTTGAAAATATGTTTACCATTTCGGATGTGACGTTGCAACTTTCTTCAGAAACTAATTTTGAAGTTTTCATAGCATAACTTAAAAGCGTATTAGTTCTAGTATTAGTCCTAGTAATACTTAACTATAATATGTTTACCGTTTCTGTTAGAAGATCCTCGAAAATCATTAGCTTCGCAATACAATAATTGCAAATAAGTCCATAAGATGATCCAAGTATACAACCAACGTTTATTTTTACTTCTCATTATCTAAAATAAAAACAAGATATAAATAAACACAACAAAAAATTATCGGATTGTTGAACGTTTTTAATCTTTCGATCTAAATCCGCGGTCGGCTTTACAACAAAGAAGCTCCCATACAAAAAAATCTACTCCTATCTAAGTACTAAAGAGAACACAAAAGACCTGCTTTGGATGTCGAGCGACAACATCAAGCCGAACTCGTTTTGTAGTATGAATGCAAAGCAGATCTGTTTAGAATAGGAACTAGATTAAGAAAAAAATGTGTTCCTTAAAAATCGTTCAAAATCAAAAATTTATTTATGCAATTTTTTGATTAATTATGATTTTGAGTCATGTTGCAACATCCTGTATATACAGAGCAAACGCAAACACGTAGGTCACGGCGATCGTGACAAAGAAGCCGCCGGCTTATTATAGTTCAGGAGGCCCGAATCAGGGTCTCTCTTTAAACGATAAATCCCAATCGAAATTGAACCACTTTTATCTCTAAAATCAACGAGGCAACTGTTCTCCTCTCGCTCTCTTGTTACTACTTGAATGTTTATAAATTTCAACGTGAGTCGATTACGGAGAAAGTAAAACGTGCTATAATATTTGACGTCACGCAGGAGCGTCGTCGACACGTGGGTGTATGTATATGCAAGACACTTATAAGAACGATGTTGATTTGCCCCATTTTTTTTCAAACACTCGTATTTCCCTTTTGAATCTTTTCAATCACGATTTTGCACCCAATTAATCCTAACAATTAATTTTAACAAGCACAATTCGCGTGTCCTCACGTAAATGATCAAATGCAGAACAATAATTAGAAAATATGGGATTAAGCTTTTTAAAAAGAATTGAGGTTAACTCAGAAAGTAGAGTTATATTTTAATATTATAATGAATTAAATTACCTTTACGATTCTAGAAATTAAGATAACATTGATTTATTAAATGTTAATTTTTAAGTTTTCTCAAAAAATAATTTCATAAATATTGAAACCATCAATTTGATATAATCACAAATTAAAATGAAGTTAGATAAAATATTTATTATGTTATAATTTGCATTAATTGATTCAAAGAAATTAATTTAATAATTTATTAAAATAATAATAATTTAATAAAAATTAAAAATGCATTTAATTTAATTTGCAAAATGAATTGGAAATGAAAATTAATAGATGGGGAAATTTTTAAGAAAATCTTTTTGAATATGTTTAACTTAATTTTATGTAGAAGGATATAAAAGCAGGAAATATATTTTTTAATGTTCGCCGAAAGGAAGAGGATGAGGATCAAAGCGTTGGCCCAGAAAATAAAAACGAGAGAGGTAAAACAGCGAATTACACCGCAAAGTTCGTCGTTTAACTTTGATCGGGCTTTATTACAGGTTTTAAGAAAAGTGGCCCAACCCGTGTCTCTCAACAGTGGTCATTATGCCAGGTGTCGGCTATAACACGCGTCTCCGATGTTCGACAAGATAAAAAGAAAAATGTTAAAGACAAAAAAAATTAACATAAAAAATTGTACGAGAAAATCGCGTATACAAAAAAAAAATTATGGCAAATATTTAAATAACTCACCTTTAAAAATAAAAAATGTTAAATAAACACTTAATTTGAATCTTTGCAAAACTAAATTGATTTTAAAAACGAACTTAAAGTAGTGAAACTGTTGTAAATTAAACAAGTTAGTAAAAAGTTCTTGAAAATAATTAAAATAAAAATTATTGAATTTGAATTGGTTCGAACTTTTTTGGACTTTATCACTCGAGTACTTTTTTTCACCAATTAATCGTTATGACCACATCAGTGAAGAACTATTGCCAGACTGTTCATATGATGTTGGGCCATAGCCGATAGTGGGCCCCCACCAATTTTATTTTCACCTCTTCCCGTGGTCTCTTCACTTGGTCAATCTTCGGACCCCGCCAGACAGCACGGCGGTTACACACCAAAGAAAATTGGCCTTTCTTCCATCTCCACATCACTTCTTTTTACGCATCCCATTCATATATTGCTACATCCATTAATAAAATAACAGATCTTTTTTGGAAATCTTTTCAATAAACTTGTATATAAACCTAATTAATACAAAAAAATATTTTTTTAAACATTTAATCTTTGATTCTCCCTCATATTGATACTATTATACGTGAAAATATTGTTTACGGTTATATCATCTGCCAAATTATTTGCAACTTAAAAGATATATGTATGTATCACAATTAATAAAGCTCTAATCATGGAGTTTAAAACTGGATATCTCAAACACAAATTGAGATGTTCAAGTATGGTTTTGATCCTGCAAAAATTAATGAAGATATCTTAAAAATTCGATTTTTTAAGATTTTTCAAAATAATTAAAGAAATTGTTATTTTAAGTTCAAAACTTGTTACCTTAAAAACAAAATTGTTTTGTTCGTGGAAAAGTCGTTATAAATCATAGAAAATTTCATCAAGATATCTTAAAAATTCGATTTTTTTATAAAATGATACAAATGTAGGTTGAATTAAAAACTTAATATCTCACAAACGAATTGAGATGTTTACGTATGGTTTTGTTTCCGGAAAAGTGCATACTTTCCTTAATAAATCACAGAAAATTTTATGAAGATATCTTAAGAATTCGATTTTTTACGATTTTTTCAAAATAATTAAGGAAATCGTTGATTTTATGAAATGCTACAAATTTAGGTTGAGGTTAATACCTCTTATCTCGCAAACAAATTAAGATAGTAATGCATGATTTTGTTCTCGGAGAAGTGCATACTTTCCTCTATAAATCACAAAACGTTTCATCAACATATCTTAATAATTCGATTTTTTTAAATTAAGGAAATTGTTTATTTTATGTTTATTTAAGTATCTTGATATCTCAAAAACGAATTGAGATCCTCCCGCATAGTTTTAGTGTCGGAACAGTGCATACTTTCTTTTATAAATCACAAAAAATTTCATCAAAATATCTTAAGAATTCGATTTTTAACGATTTTTTTAAAATGCTGAAAGAAATCGGTTAATTTTATGAAATGCTACGAATTTCGGTTGAGTTCAAAATTTGATATCTCAAAAATGAATTGAGATTCTCCCGCATAATTTTGTTCCCGGAAAAGTGCGTACTTTCCTTTATTAATTACAGAAAATTTCATCAAGATATCTTAATAATTCGATTTTTTACGATATTTAGAAAATAATTAAGGAAATTGTTAATTTTATGAAATGCTACGAATTTCGGTTAAATTCAAAACTTGTTATCTCAAAATACAATTGAGATACTCACGCATGGTTTTGTTCCCGGAAAAATGCATACCTTCCTTTATTAATCACAGAAAATGTCATTAAGATATCTTAAGAATTCGATTTTTTACGATTTTTTCAAAATAATTAAGGAAATCGTTGATTTTATGAAATGCTACAAATTTAGGATGAGGTCAATACTTCTTATCTCGCAAACAAATTAAGATGGTAATGCATGATTTTGTTCTCGGAGAAGTGCATACTTTCCTCTGTAAATCACAAAAAGTTTCATCAACATATCTTAATAATTCGATTTTTTTAAATTAAGGAAATCGTTTATTTTATGTTTATTTAAGTATCTTGATATCTCAAAGACGAATTGAGATCCTCCCGCATAGTTTTAGTACCGGAACAGTGCATACCTTCTTTTATAAATCACAAAAAATTTCATCAAAATGTCTTAAGAATTTAATTTTTAACGATTTTTTTAAAATGCTGAAGGAAATCGTTAATTTTATGAAATGCTACGAATTTCGGTTGAGTTCAAAACTTGATATCTCAAAAATGAATTGAGATTCTCCCGCATAATTTTGTTCCCGGAAAAGTGCATACTTTCCTTTATTAATTACAGAAAATTTCATCAAGATATTTTAATAATTCGATTTTTTACGATCTTTAGAAAATAATTAAGGAAATCGTTAATTTTATAAAATGTTACAAATTTCGGTTAAATTCAAAACTTGTTGTCTCAAAATATAATTCAGGTACTCACGCATGGTTTTGTTCCCGGAAAAGTGCATACCTTTCTTTATTAATCACAGAAAATGTCATTAAGATATCTTAAGAATTCGATTTTTTACGATTTTTTCAAAATAATTAAGGAAATCGTTGATTTTATGAAATGCTACAAATTTAGGTTGAGGTCAATACTTCTTATCTCGCAAACAAATTAAGATAGTAATGCAGGATTTTGTTCTCGGAGAAGTGCATAGTTTCCTCTATAAATCACAAAAAATTTCTTCAAAATATCTTAAGAATTCGATTTTTAACGATTTTTTTAAAATGCTGAAGGAAATCGGTTAGTTTTATGAAATGCTACGAATTTCGGTTGAGTTCAAAACTTGATATCTCAAAAATGAATTGAGATTCTCTCGCATAATTTTGTTCCCGGAAAAGTGCATACTTTCTTTTACTAACCACAGAAAATTTCATCAAGATATTTTAATAATTCGATTTTTTACGATTTTTAGAAAATAATTAAGGAAATCGTTAATTTTATGAAATGCTACGAATTTCGGTTGAATTCAAAACTTGTTGTCTCCAAATACAATTGAGATACTCACGCATGGTTTTGTTCCCGGAAAAGTGCATACCTTCCTTTATTAATCACAGAAAATATTATTAAGATATCTTAAGAATTCGATTTTTTACGATTTTTTCAAAATAATTAAGGAAATCGTTGATTTTATGAAATGCTACAAATTTAGGTTGAGGTCAATACTTCTTATCTCGCAAACAAATTAAGATAGTAATGCATGATTTTGTTCTCGGAGAAGTGCATACTTTCCTCTATAAATCACAAAAAGTTTCATCAACATATCTTAATAATTCGATTTTTTTAAATTAAGGAAATCGTTTATTTTATGTTTATTTAATTATCTTGATATCTGAAAAACGAATTCATATCCTCCCGCATAGTTTTAGTGTCGGAACAGTGCATACTTTCTTTTATAAATCACAAAAAATTTCATCAAAATATCTTAAGAATTCGATTTTTAACGATTTTTTTAAAATGCTGAAGGAAATCGGTTAATTTTATGAAATGCTACAAATTTAGGTTGAGGTCAATACTTCTTATCTCGCAAGCAAATTAAGATAGTAATGCATGATTTTGTTCTCGGAGAAGTGCATACTTTCCTCTATAAATCACAAAAAGTTTCATCAACATATCTTAATAATTCAATGTTTTTAAATTAAGGAAATCATTTATTTTATGTTTATTTAAGTATCTTGATATCTCAAAAACGAATTGAGATCCTCCCGCATAGTTTTAGTGTCGGAACAGTGCATACTTTCTTTTATAAATCACAAAAAATATCATTAAAATATCTTAAGAATTCGATTTTTAACGATTTTTTTAAAATGCTGAAGGAAATCGGTTAATTTTATGAAATGCTACAAATTTAGGTTGAGGTCAATACTTCTTATCTCGCAAACAAATTAAGATAGTAATGCAGGATTTTGTTCTCGGAGAAGTGCATACTTTCCTCTATAAATCACAAAAAGTTTCATCAACATCTTAATAATTCGATTTTTTTAAATTAAGGAAATCGTTTATTTTATGTTTATTTAAGTATCTTGATATCTCAAAGACGAATTGAGAACCTCCCGCATAGTTTTAGTATCGTAACAGTGCATACTTTCTTTTACAAATCACAAAAAATTTCATAAAAATATCTTAAGAATTTAATTTTTAACGATTTTTTTAAAATGCTGAAGGAAATCGTTAATTTTATGAAATGCTACGAATTTCGGTTGAGTTCAAAACTTGATATCTCAAAAATGAATTGAGATTCTCCCGCATAATTTTGTTCCCGGAAAAGTGCATACTTTCCTTTATTAATTACAGAAAATTTCATCAAGATATCTTAATAATTCGATTTCTTACGATTTTTAGAAAATAATTAAGGAAATCGTTAATTTTATGAAATGCTACAAATTTCGGTTAAATTCAAAACTTGTTGTCTCAAAATATAATTGAGATACTCACGCATGGTTATGTTCCCGGAAAAGTGCATACTTTCCTTTATTAATCACAGAATATTTCATCAAGATATCTTGATAATTCGATTTTTAGAAAATAATTAAGGAAATCGTTAATTGTATAAAATACCACAAATTTAGGTTGAGTTCAAAACTTGATATCTCGCAAACGAATTGAGATAGTCACGCATGATTTTATTTCCGGAAAAGTTCAAATTTTTCTTTCTAAATCACAAAATGTTTCATCAAAATATCTTAAGAATTCGATTTTGTACGACTTTTTAAAAATGATTAAGGAAATTATAATTTTAATGAAATTCTAATTTTAGTTCAGTTAAAACCTGTTATCTCAAAAATTGAAATACTCACGCATGATTTTATTCTTGTAAAAGTACATATTTTGCTTTATAAATAACAAAAAATTATAAAATATATCTACTATGTCTATATTATATACATTCAAAACTCTTTGTGGTTGACAAAGCTGTTAGATATAAAGTGAAGCTGTGCCTGGTTTTATTGATGACTGTAAACAAAACACTCGATGAACACAGATGAATACACAAAACTTGGCTCGTAGAGATGATGACGAGTACGAAGAAAACGTAAATTGTCGTAAATGCTTGAGATTTGGGACACTTTGCTTGACAACTGATCCCCATAAAATCCAAATGGTAACTTACAAGCAAGATGTTAAGCTCTGTTAAGAGTTACATTCGTAGGTTCGTGACATAATTGTATATCTATTTTTATTGAATTAAAACCAGATTTAACACCAAATGTAGAACTATAAACATTCGAAGTGAGTCTTTGGTTTGGGGTTGGGTTTAATGTGGCTAATTTTTGCAAACCCATCCAAATAATTGGAATCTAATTACAATGATTATGAACTACTATTATAGCTTGTTCAACATCTCTGCAATTAGGTTAGTTCTCACTGAAAAATTGTATAAACGACGAAAAACAAGAACATAGCTATTCCAATGATTACAATGCATTTAAATTGTTCAAAGTGGGTTAACAACATTGCATAATTGATCAAAATCTTGATCTTGAATGGCCGGATAGTATGGGGTTGGGGTTGTAAACTTTGGCCTACTAAAAACCCCTGATCTGGCTTTCTCTGTAACCACCAACTCAATCACCATTTTTTATTTCATCTACGGGTTATCATCTTCATAGTCTTGGCTGTTCTCCATTTGCCCCTTCTCTCATCATCGCAAAAAATCCCTGTAAAGTTTTTGAAATATATTTATATTTGTATGTACCCAGATTTAGAGGACCTCCCAGATGCTCGCTCATCGTCTACTTTCAATCAAATTGAGTCAAATTGATTTCCGTCACCTGTCTTCGATTGCTCTTGGATTCATTTCCGGAAGCCTCAAGGTCCACGATAAGAACAAAACAAGACATTTGGATTACTTTTGAAAAGAAAACTGTTTGAGAATATACTTGGTTGAAATTGGTGTCTCACCAATTTCTTTTCGTGTTGTTCCTTCTCCTGCACTCTAATTATTTCCACAATGGTGATTCATTTTCTTCCGTTTCTAGAATCTCTTCCATATTATTTTCCTTACTTAACCAGGTTCAACATCTTTTCTCGCATCTTAATCTATGACCGTTGAAGTTCCTGCACTTGAATATAGTGTGTTTGGCACTATGTCTCTCTGAATAGAGTCAGCAAACCTTGGTTTCTGATTTTCTAATCTTAAATGTTCTAAAGATCCCGTGTTGCATCAGGAAATGATCGAACTCCCACCGTTTGCTACATAGGCATTTCGAAATATCGGAAATCAGCTTTCTTGTCCATTTTGTCTTGCGGTTCTATCTTTCCTGCCAAGAGTGCATTGGGGTTTCTCTCTGTGCCTATTTGCTATATTTGTCGTTTCTAGACGTTTCGTCCCTCATTTTTATTTGAAAATAATGGGTGGTAGTCTTACAATCACTTCCACCTTTTCTGTTGATGTTGTTAGGTAGGCAGATATTATTCTTATGGCTAATTTTCTGTTTACGAAATTGTGGATGTTGACGGAGCGGTGGTTGTCCGTCTCTTGCTAGCCACTGCGCCTCAAGGTGGTAAATCGAGATAAATCAAGGTAAATAACTTCGTCCTTCTTCGGGAATAAGATATTAACTTGCTCTTCAACAACACAAACAGCTCTGCATGTCGAAGACCGAAAAACATGCGAACAAATTTGGAAAGGAGTTGTTACAGCTGTCTTAGGAATGGCTAATCTAACGATATCTGATGATACGCAAATCGATTTGGTCAGAGATTTTGCATCTGTGCAAATGTATGTTAAACTCATGTACTACACGACATCATCTCATGTACACTACCACGAGGTAGTGTATATTAATCTGGCACAGCAACGTTGTTCAATTGTCCAATAACATCCGCATGGTCTCCAATCATGCGAATCTTTTTTGGGCACCATATGAAGAGGTGATGCTGTAGATGGGACGGTCGACAAATGCTAATAGCAATCATTTGTTGAAATTTACTTTAAGCAATTTTGAGTTTACGTACATCCAAACGTCGAGGATGGCAAAACGGAAGATGTGAATTTGTAATAAGTTTGTGTCTCTAGTATTGTGTGTGGACTGGAGATGAGAAAGCAGGTGATGTGAAAATGATTTTAAGATGTTTGAATATTTCATCACTTTTGAGTGATTTTGAAAATTTGAAAATTTTCGATACTAGAGCCGATAGAGAAAATGCTTGTTTTTTTATCAAGTAATTTTTTATTCTTAACATCCATTAAGATACCGAATTTAGTTAGGAAATCAGCATCAATTATTGGTTTACTAACGTTGGCGATTGTACACATGAATGGATATGAATGATATGAATGGATGGATATTTGTATTTTCTGAAATAATGTTTAGTTACAACTTTTTGGTGATACTTGACCCCTTTTTGTTAACAATATAATAGTTTATATATTTCGGCTCTCATTTTTCCTTCTTTGGATCTCCTCTGATCTCCCAGTTTCTAGTAGTCTTCCATGCCAATAGGTCATAAGGAGGGTATTCTGCCAGGGATTGAACTGCTATAGGATAAGATCTCTTAAAATGTTGTAGATGATGATTCACTTATCATGCTTTCATATTTGCTCTACTTCAGCGTTGTTTCCCATGTCGGCGCTGCATAACGGTTATATACTGTATTACAGTCGCTATTAATTTTCTCTGCTTCTGACTAGGACCTTCTATGTTTGACATGACTCCAGCAAGAGCGTTCATTATCTTGACAGTCTCTTCGTAGGTCCTCGTTATGTGCAAGATCATTCTGAAATCTGTATCAAACTGTCTATTAGCGTACTTCTTAGTCTAATTTAAATACTTCGTATGAATCTTCTTACTTCAAGTATGACTACCTCAGTCTTTTTGGGACCCAGTTTCAGTCCCTTGTTTTTGTGCATTTCTTCGGTGCTCTCCATATCACGTCTTCGCAAGCACTCCTTTGTCCAAAGCGATAGTATAAATAATAAGATTTTTCTTACTTTTTGGTTTTTTTATTGCTAGCTACCCTTTATCTGGGTGAGGGAAGGAGCCTACACCATATCCAGAACAGAAAAATAGACACATTTCCATTAATTTTAATTCAGCTGTTACCTTTTGAGTTTTACCTGGCAGAAGGGAGGGTTGATAATAATCATAATAATCTTCTTTACTCTAAAATAACATAATACAAACAATCCATAAGTTATTATAACACAACCTAATAAGTTAACTGAATACTTAATTATTGGAGAACCCTAAAATGCAGTTCAGATGAGTGTCAATGACATTCGCTGTTTTTATACTAAACCTTGCAGATTAAAAAAAGAAAAATATTAAGAAAATCAAAAATTTCCCTCTATATTTTCCTTTATTGTTATTATCATTTGGATCCTCCAGCTTCATTTAAACTTGCACTTTCCCTTTCGATCTGTTCCTTCCGTTTTGTTGTAAAAATTTCATTACAGATAGTCATTACCGTTCAATATTCTTTCCTTTCTAATCACAGCTGATATACGTTTCTGTTTGACAGAACTTCTTCACACTTTCTTGCACATATGTCTCTCTCTCTCTCTTTTTTATACTTTCCACATACTAACAGTACGACAGGGTGAGTCCTCTTAATCGCAAAATGAGCGGAATTATTTTATGAATGTAAGTACCAAAGATACCATGCCTATATTCAGCCTCTACGTTTTTTATGAAGACCTTTGCTCACCCGTTATTATACTCTCATCTTTTCTACATTTTATACCATATGTTAAATCGTGCTTCAACAACATCATTCGTGCTTTCACGTATAACACACTTATTGTTAGTAGATGAAGATAGGCATGGCCGCTATCACTTCTGCACTGATGACCGATACCATACAGTAAGCCGAAATAATACCGATTGTTAGTTTCCTATTTGTTCCCCGTTATTTAGCATAGTTCCTTGCAGAATGTTGGCCATATTTGAAGCCTTTCCACTATTTTTCTAACGTGGGATGTTATCTTTAGATCTGATGTCTAGCTGATTACCTATCTATCTATTACTAGGCTTTTTCCCTCCTGTAATGCAACGATTTCAGTCTTATGAGGAGCAATGTTATACTCATCATGTTTAGTTTATCCATCACTTACTGCGTAGCCGGTTTTCTCTTCTACCGCCCTTTTTGTTTTCCCCGTTACGTTAATCGTCGAAACATGCAATGAAATTTACATTTTATTCAACCTGTGATTTTAGTATATCGTCATAAAGAACATTTCACATTGTAGGAGCTGTTCTTGAACCTTCGCGTATTCCGAAGGTGATCTCGAATCTTTCTCCGTTTGGTGCGGCTATCTCCCTCTCTCGTAGAGGTAGTATTTTACAATCTGAATCAGGTACTTACTAACATTTCCTGCCTCAAAGGCTCTAGCAATGCCCAGCGATGGGGATTATGGGGAGTTAAAAGCCTTTCATGTGTCTGGGGTTACCATAACACATAGATCTTGATGCTGTGTTGCCTTCCTTTTAATGTCGTCCACCATTTTTTGAATACTGCTAATGGCATCTATGGTTAACATCCCCTCCCTGAAACCATTCTGCTCCTTGTATAGCATGTAGGCAATAATACCTAGCTCCAGGCAGATTGGTCTATAAGAGACCTCGCCACTCATATTTTTACTTAGTTTTTCCCCCAATACCAGATTAGTTACCCTCCATTGTCTCAGAAAATATCTCGTGTGAGACAGGCATTATATACTTTTACGAAGTATCTTTGTTAGCCTCAACTGTCCCCATAAGGGTTTCTGGTGTAATACTATCTGGATCTGGGCCTTCTTTTTGCGTATCTTTGTCAATGCAACTTTTAGCTCTTCCATAGAGCTTGGATCTACACGAATTTTCCAGTCTGGGGAAGAGTTCCACGATCTGCTTCCGTACTTCCTCCACGCTTACCACTGTCCTGTTTCGAAGTATAATTTTTTTCAAACCTTACTCAACTCAACTTAAACTAATTCAACCATTGGGTTGGACTGTTGCACGACTAAACCCAAGCTCTAGAAACATAATTAGTCGTGCAACTCTTAAGATAGCTAAAACCGAATGAGAGCAGAATGTGACAAGTAGTGCGACATACATATTTTGACGTCATTTTCTGAATTGTAAGAGAACGAAAGGATACGAAAGTTCTTTTAGATTCAATCATTCTCGAGTTAAACAATGCAAAACGTATGGATGTAACGTAGAAATGAGTTTTGCGAGTATGATTTTTGCGTACTTTCTAACGAACGTAGACGTGCGGTGTTGCATTTTAATCGAATCCCAAATTCAAACGTCCGTAGTCGGTTACAAAATCGTGTGTGCGTTTCGAAAGTTTTCTTCGGCGCATAGTATTGTGTGTACCGCACGTTTTACGGGCAAACCGTAATAATAACACGG
Source organism: Onthophagus sagittarius (assembly GCA_036711965.1). NCBI lineage: Eukaryota > Metazoa > Arthropoda > Insecta > Coleoptera > Scarabaeidae > Onthophagus > Onthophagus sagittarius. The sequence goes on along the minus strand of JASERS010000005.1, from coordinate 44,006,853 downwards.
ATACTTATTACTTTCTATGAACTGCAAAATGAATGGAATGTCGTCGCCGGCTAGAAAGCAACAACCATAAAGAATCGGCGCCGAGTTTTTACGATTCAGATTTTTTTTAATACCAGATGCGAGTCGTACTCTCAATCAAATCTCGATAATCTTCACTTTAACTTTTCAATCAAATCCGCGATAACGTTGAAACTAATTTTGTAAAGAAGAGAAAGATAATAACGTTTAAGGTAAAAAACGTTTTGTTTAAAACAACGTTTAATAGATGACGGTAAACTGTTTAACGATTGAAGAAGAGGAGATAAAGATATGTTAGGGCTTCGACTTATGCATTCTAAAAGACGCGCACCTTGTTAATTGACACACTTCTTTGTCACCGCCGAACGTTGTTCTTTGAGCGAATTTACATTTTTACACCGTTACTGTACCCAACTGTTTCTTGAGATTTCATGTAATTTATTCGTATTCATGTATATTTCGCCAAATGCTAATCAACAGTACTAAAAAAAGGAGAAAATTTTCTATATTAACCTTAAAATGAAAATTTCAATTAATAAGAATTCTAGTGACACTTAAATGTAAAAATTACGTTTCTTTTTTTCAGGGTATGTTCAATGTTAAAACTATGCAAGGACAATTTTATTACCAAAGTTTTGACAAAAAAAAAATAATTGTCTTAGTATTAAAAATATAAAAAAATGTATGTTGAACTAAAATTAGAACTAGCACTAGAAGATTTTGCTGGATACTGGACATCCGGCCTATTTATTCGGATATTATAGTTTTATATCATATATACACTTATGTTACACTATTCAATTTAGGATAAATTATACTTAAACTATGTACATGGTTAAGTATTTTATATTGTTAAGTCATTTTTTTAATGGATACATAGAGGTGTACATAAAGTATGGAATCAATTCGATATACATTTGGGGGATGTTCTTGAAAAAAGGTCTAGAAATGTATGTTATATTTTTTAGCTCGCAGTTTTTGAGTTAAAATTGAAATGTGAGGTGTCCCAAAATTGAGATTCTATTATGTCTAGGTTGATATTTATAAATGTTGGGGTTATTCTTTAAATAACAAGGGCCATGCAAAAGTAAAGAACTGTTTGGTGAACGGTGAACGGTGAACTTGACGGGCCTCTTGAGGTTCCTAGAATTTCTTCTTTAACCCTCTTCATCGGATCTAAAATAGACGGAAAATGTATTAATTAATGTTCACTGATTTAGTGATATCGGGAGTAGGTATTGAAAGGATTGTCGGGTCCTGGATTGTTAGACTAGAAGCAACCTTGGCCGTTTGTAGCGAAGGTGTTCTGTGTCATAATCCATTAATCCAGCTAGGAGGGGATTGGGGTGGTTTTCGAGTCGCGTCAACTCGGTACTGGCCTTGTCCCGAATGAATTCCTCGATGGTCGCCATCTGGGAATCATTGTGCAGTGTTGCATTACTGACAAACCAAGGTGCATCAAATGCCATCCTTAGGACCTTGTTCTGAACCACTTGGAGTTTTTGCACGTGCGAGTGCGCGGCGTAACCCCAGACTGAAGAGGTGTAAGTCATCGTAGGCCTGATAACCGCTTTGTAGAGTCGAATCTTCCGAAGAGGATCCAACTTACTTCGACGATTAATCAGAGCGTACAGATTGACCAGAACTGCCTTCGCCCGGTTCGCCATCAAATCGCTTACAAAGATACAAAAAAGTATCGGTGAAAGCAACGACCCCTGAGGGACGCCAGCAGTTAGGATTCGCTCTCTCGAACGCGTACCTTCCAGTTTGATGCGCGCTTTCCTGCCGTCAAGGTAGGAGGCGATCAATTGGACTAATCCCAGGGGCACGCCCGCTTCTAGCATTTTGAACAAAAGTCCTTCATGCCATACTTTGTCGAACGCTTTGGCAACATCGAAAAACACGGCACAAATGCTTTGCTTTCGATTGAAGCCTTCGGTTATATGTTCGACAAGTCGCAGTACCTGGTGTACGGTCGAATGTTTGGGTCGGAAACCAAACTGTTCGTCCTGGATGAGCTTAAGATCTCTAACGGATCTTTGTAGCCTCGTCTGGACGACCCTCTCGCATACCTTGCCGAGACAAGAAAGCAAACTGATGGGCCTGTAGTTTTGCGGGAACGTCAGGTTCGCTCTGGGTTTCGGTAACACGACGACGTCAGCGCTTTTCCACGTGGTGGGAAAGTGGCGCAGTCGGAGCGTCGCATTGATGATCCCCGTTAGCGAAACGACCGCCTTTAAAGGCAAGGCCTTTAAAGCGGCGTTTCCGATTCCGTCCGGTCCCGATGAAAAGAACTGTTTATTGTTATACACTGTAAAAGAATAAATTACACAGTAAGTAAGTAACAAGAAAAACAAGACGGCATCTATTGATGGGTGACACAACTACAAGCTAATGAGGTAAAGCATCTGGGAGATTGTGTGAGTCCGTATAGAGAATCAAAATGCAAGTAACAAACAAATTGTATCATATCGAATTGTTGACGTGAAGGTTTCAATATAATCGATTCCTTCCTTATGAGAAATTCTCGTCTGGAGAACGTTTTACTTTAAAAACTCTTTTTGAACCTACTGTTTCCTTGGCCGTCGGGAGTGGAGTCGTCTTCCTCATTTTGCTTAGTTCTAAAGCATCTAGCTCTTCTTGTATGGTTTTCTTCCACAATGCATCATCGTCTGCTTTAATTGCTTCATCATAACATGGTGGAGTACCTTCTACTAACAATAAGTTTACTTCGAAGTCATCAAAGTACTTGGGATTGTTTATTGTATTTGGAGATCTTAATCTTTGCCTTTCAGCTTCATCTGATATACCTGGAATATTAAAATCTCTGACGATCATTTGGCACAGATTTTCAGCAACCGTGGCAAGCATTGGCAAAGGGGTGACCGGAATATCAACACGAGAACACCACCATCATCAGATTTTCTACAATTAGAAGAACTTCCATCACTTCGAAAAATGACGTAATTGTTAGAAAGCACTTCATTTTCGAAGTTCGAATTATTCAAATTTGTTTCAGTAAGATAGATTAAGTCATGTTTAAAGTTCATAGAATTTACGTAACAAATCTTGGCTTTCAGTCGCACGTTCTGGTAGTAAATCGTAAAAGGGAACATTGAACAAACAGAAATAATTTGAAACCACAAGAAAAGTCGTCAGATTTAAAGCTTGTTCAAGTCAGCATCCGATTTTATGATCATAACCCAGCTCTGTCCTCACGGCGAACGTCAATAATGCAGTTCTTCAGCCAGCAATTTTTATAGCCTTTCTCGCGACATTTCTCCTTCGTATTCATGAATAGTGTCGCATTGAGAGGTGTAAGATGTTCGCTTATAAACAATTTGTTAGTTGGATCGTGTATGCGAATTCCCCGGGACCTAGTATCGTTGTTTTTACGGTAAGTCATTGCAACAGATAAAACTTGATCTCGCAAGTTTCGAGATAGGAATCTGATCTCTATATTTCTGCTTCTATTACCGCCGCCAACACCTTTCTCCCTTGAAGGATCCCGAGAAGGGAGTCGGTGTATAGTATCAATATTATTCGCAGTTACAGGACAGTCGATAGCCACACCGATTTGGAAAACCGCAGACTTAAGACCTTGATCCATTTTTCTGGAATACCTGATAAAATTAGATTATTTAGCCTAGAGTACTGTTTCAAGTGCTCAACGCGAGATGAGAGATCGGAGACGATGCTCTTCAGCTTAACGTTCTCAGTGGCTACTGACTCGAGCCGTTTCATCCTATCCCCTAGGCCTTTCAAAGTAGTCTCAAAATCATCAATCTTCTCGCCATAAAAGTAAGAGAATTCAAAACTTCATCGTAATGCTTTTTCATATCCCTAAAGTCTGTTTAAATCAATTTCACAACCATAATCTTACAGTATAAGACATACTACTGTCGATTTTATTAAAATTTCTTGCGATATTTAGCGGTTTTTCCTTTTATAAGGTTTTATTATACACTGTACATATAGGTTTGTTTTGTGTTTCTTGTTTGGATTGCACTATTTATGATAAAGTTTTGCAATTTGGTACGGTATAAAGAAATATCAAGTAAAATCACTAGGTTATTTATTAGTTGAATTGGTTTGCAAGAACAATACTCTTGAATCACAAATAATGTTTAGGGTGGTCAACTTCGAAATATTCGAATTATATATTTTTCATCCTAAATATTGCTTATGGTGTAAGAAGTAATCTTGGCCGACATCGTAGACGGCGGCCGCCCAAGAAATGAAAAAGCATCGAGGACTTTTATTGGAACCCAACTAAACTCAATTCTGTATATTAAAAAAAGCTATTTATATTTCAATGGTTAAGTAGCACATAGAGGGATTTAAAGGCTTCGCGCTGAAAAGATCTTCAAGTAGTATAAGTACGAAGGCTTTCACGACCCGTGTTAACTGAATTAAAATTAGAACTAAAACTAGCACTAACACTAGAACTATCACTAGGACTAACACTAGATCTATAACTAGAAACTTTCGGGTTTTGCCATGTTGCAACCTTCTTCAGAAACTGGTTCGAAGTTAACTTCAAGTAGGATAGATTTTCCGAATGTTACCATTAACAAATTTATGGAAGTCTATTCTATATATTCTGACCTCTCAAGTATTATTCATGATTAAGAAGTTATTTCAGCATAAATGATGATATCCTGGTGGTTATACTTTGAATGAGACACTGCCAACATGAGCGCAGCATGAGCTATGACATCAATAGACACCTATTCTAACAGCCAATATCCGCCAACCTATTGCCAGCATGAGTTTTTACATTCTGATACTTATATTTTGTATCATAAAGTCTGCCAACTTGTAGACAGCATGACATTCTATAACCTGAAACCTATATTTTGAAACCTACATCGAAGACGTAGAATTTTTGTAATTCTGACTTTACTAAATTAAAGCATGATTTATTTCTTCTTTGATTCCATAATTCCTCTTCTATTAAAATAGAGAAATAGAGGAGTATTAAAGAATATTAGAAAAGGGTGGAAATAGTTTGATAAATAGAACTCCTTTAAAGTATAGGAGAGCTAGCAACCATATTCGACAATATTTTACATGAAGGCAAAGACAAATCTTATCAATTAGACCTAAGTAAGTTTTGTTGTAATACATATAACAAACACACACAAGTTGTTCTTGAGAGTATGAAAAATACACATCAAGTTTACACGATGTAATACATTGTGAACGTATCCAAGGGAACGTTTTCATCACAAAAAATTATACTACACAGCACCCACAAGAAAGTGTTTAGCCAAAATTACAATAACTTTTATGTACAACTAATTATACAAAAATCAGCTTCAGCAGAGGAAGAAGATGATTATGGAAGACCACAAGTTTCCTTCCAAGTTGTAATGAACGAACCAAAAGAAGGAAAACAGAAGAGCTTATTTTTGATATTTCTCTTGAAGAACTTACATATAGATTTGATTTTTTCTACTTTCACTCGCGCATCAAGGTTCAAGGTTAAGTTGTGTTAGTCAAATATGTCTTTGATTAATACAAAAGTATGACCATTTTCCAGAGACGAAAAATTATCGCTTTTTAAAGAACCTAAGTTAACGAAAATTTCAGTATAATGTCGTGAAATGTGTTGCAAAAAGTCACTATTGAAATCTGTTTTAAAAAAGGTACTTGTCCAAGAATAGTTGATATCCAAACAAGTGAGACAAAAAGGAAGTGTCTCTCCAAAACTTATTGACAGCAGAGCAGTGGCATAAGTCAGGCTCAATCATTTCCTTGTCCTTCACACATATTCGGCGTTTAACATCGTCGACTAGGCTCACCAAGTTGAGGTGTGTCTTTAATCAACAGAGTGCCCGTAACTATTCGGTGTAAAGACACCCATTAGAATGCTAATACCACCACGCGCAATTTCTAAATTGTTCTCAGGTTTGACAGCAACGATGTTAAATTATTTCGCATACCTCATTCCAGGAAAACTGGTCCATAGTAGGCGAAGTCTTTCTTCGGCCCACTCCAATCTTGTGTTTGGCCGTGGCAAATGATATATCAACTGCTGGTTCTGGTCCGATAAACGCAGTAATGCTACTTTCTCCTGCTAGCTGATCTGCCACTTGATTACCAATACTTTAGAATGACCTGAGACCCAGATCAGATATACTTTGTTCTCACTCTTACAGTCATTAGATAGAGCTGTTACTGACTCCATCGAGCTATTTGATTCATCTGTGAATATGCAAATATCTGCATGAACCAGTCAATTTTCGCTTTCAAACCAGAACAGCTACCATATCTGACGGTACTGAGAGCGCAATATTAATACCTCTAGTATCTTCCCCATACATTGGTAAAGCATTTTGGAACAGTTTTAAACATATTACTTAAATCTGTAATGGTAATTGTGGCTACTTTCAGTATATACACGTGTAAAGGAGTTATGTTTGGGATTTCACGTACTCGAGCTTTTACTACATAAGTAAGTACATTGTAAGTATATCATAAAGTACTTCATATTTCTTAATTGTGTAGATATGTTTTTAATTTCCACAAATTGTTACAACTAATAAATAAAAATGTTTTTTTGATCATCATTGTTTTTCATTGCCAAAGTACCCCAAAGGTTTTATAATGAGCCAGATCCGAATTGGGACATACATAATTGAGTATCGCCTGCGTACTGTGTACTGTCGAATGCTTAACACATTTTGGCAACTGAGAGGTGTAAATAGAGAACAGCAAATTAGCTAATATCGATCCCTGTGGAACCCCTATTACTACCCCTAATTTCACAACTTGAGAGCGATTGGACAAATAACTTCCAGCAAGAGAGACTACCTCATCAGACATGTCAACATAATGCAGCGACTTTTAAAAAGTAATCATTGATATTGTTCACATCTTCCAGATGTGCAGGAATTGTTGGTTTACATTTGTTACCAATATTAAGTCTATGTAATAATAATAATAATAATAATAATAATAATAATTTATTAGTCTCAGTGCCACATAACTGTAGATGGAGTTAAGTCATACAATACATTATTACACATAACAAAATACACAAAGAAAAAAAAAGAAAAGAAAAAAGCTAAATACATCTTTATGCCTATGGTAAGTCCGTGACCCCACAGAGATACTCCCGTAAACTATAAAAAACATTCTCGATCAAGTACGCCTTAACATTATTTTTGAATGCACGAGGAGCGGTGATGCTTTTTATTGAGACAGGTAACTTATTATATAGTTTTACAAAATCGTATTGCGGACTTTTCTCAAAAAATGCTGTTTTGTGTCGCAACAACGGCAAATCAACACGTCTCGTCTCATACTGGCTAGCAGAGCCCAAAAATCTTTCACGATTTCCGTTGACAAACACCACAGCTTTGAGAATATAAATACAAGGGAAGGTAAGAATACTATTATTTTTAAAAACTTCCTTGCAGGATTCACCACATTGTAATTGAAAAATTAATCTGATTATTCGTTTCTGAGTCACAAATACACGCCGCCACTGAGACACTTCTGCCCCACAAAAGAATATTGTATGAAATATGTGAGTAGCAAAGCGCGTAATATGCGTCCAGGAGTGACGTCCTGTCCAACGAATATTTGAGCTTGAGCAACGCAAAATACGACGAATTTAATCTTTTACATACGTTATTTATATGTGGTCCAAAACTCATTTCGGTATCAATGCTCAAGCCCAAAAAGTTGGCTTCCTTCTGTAAAGGAATCCCAGCAAGATGTTCTATGGAAAGCGGTCGCCGAACATGAAAATTTACGCAGACAGTTTTCTGTACATTCAAGGTTATTCTGTTTCGGGTGCACCAATCCACAAAACGCTCTACAGTGCTACCAACCAACCTATCAAGCTCACTCCGATCACGAGCAGCAATAGCGATAGAGGTGTCATCCGCATACATCACCACATGAACATTCTCGAAAAAACTTGGTAAATCATTTACAAAAATTAAGAACAGTAAGGGACCCAGTATGGAACCCTGAGGTACGCCAAGATTTACAGGTGAGTCCTCCGAGGCTATTCCCGACAGAACCACTCTCAAACTACGACTTGTAACGAAAGAAGTTAACCATTTAAGCAGACTTCCACGAATACCCACGTTGTATAACTTTTCCTTGATGAAGTGTGGAGGCAACGAATCGAAAGCTCGGGAAAGGTCAAAAAAAGACCAACCACATAATTACCTTTGTCAAGGTGTTCATAGACATATGAAAAGAAATCGACAGTAGCGGTCTCAGTTGATAAGCCCCTTCATAATCCGTGCTGCGATCGACACATTACTCGAAATGCATCAAAAAAACTCAACAATCTCCGCTTAACAACGCTTTCGAATATTTTTGAAAACACGCTACAAATAGAAATAGGCCTGTAGTTCTCAACACTATACGCATTACCCTTTTTGAAAACAGGCGTTACCCTTCCCACCTTCAGTAAGTCAGGAAAAACCCCTAACTCAATTGACCGATTCAAAATCTTGGCCAAAGGCACGCATAAGCTATCACTCACAAATTTGACACATTCAACAGTAACATCATCTCATCCAACAGCTTTAACATTTTTCAAGCCTTTAATAGCATCGAAGACCTCTGTATCCGTAACGGGAGCAAAATACAAAGAAGAGCCCACACAGTCACCCAGCGTACAAGATAGTGACAAAGATGACCCGTAAGTAGCCACCAATCTGTCCTGAACTACAGATGAAAAATACTCGCCAAAATGATTGCAACACTCTGACACATCATCTATCAACCTGTCATTAATAGACAACACCACAGGACTACTCTGCGGATGACGCCCCAACTGCTCGTTGATGCAACACCACAGCATTCTACATTTGTTTGAAGAATTATTAATTTTATTTACTAAAAAATCTCTCTTTGCCTGGTTAATTAAATCTCTATATGTTCTTTTTTTATTGTTATATTCCGCTCCTCTGCACATTTAAACACATTTAAACATTTGCAAACTCTAAGACGTTCCAACTCGTCTGCACATTATTATTTATAAAAGTTTTGTTAAGATAAGCCTTTTTTTCCCGACGAATTGTGGATGTGGTCAGGTTTCTTAAGGATTTGTAATAATTAAAATGACCAATCAATTTTGTTAAAAATTATAATTATAATTTTGTTAAAACATAAATTCTTTTTTACACCCCGTATATGGGTAAAACGTTGACAATTGTCGGAAACCATCAACACATTTCTTCCTTAAAAATCAACCTATACCGTGAAGAAAGAATCATCAAAATCCATCCGTTGATTAAAAGAAAAAATATCTTTAAACTTAATGCATATTTTAGGTGGTGCGATAATTTTGGAGAGTAGTGTATTATTAATGTTAAAAAAAGTAGAAATATTTCTATTGTATTAACTATAAAACAAAAACTTCAATTAATGAAAATTCTAGTGCCACACAAAAATTAACGTCTCTTTTTCAATGTTATAAAAAGTACAATTTTATTACCAAAGTTTTGAATTAAATGCAGTCAATTAACCGCACCTTTCAATTAAATTTCCGATTTAATTCAAATCGTAAAATGTGTTGTCGGCCGTTATGTAAATCGGAATCGTTCGTGGCGTCATGGGGAGAAAGAAGAGAGGTAGAAATATCTATGGGTTGTAGAAAGAGCGGTGATTTCACTATGGTTTCGTGCCATACGCGGCATCGTGCTGAATTCTACGCTGAATGTCGTTCTAACCATGACCGCGGCTCGCCGGCGTCCTTATAAAGTAGCAGTGTGAAACTTTTAATTGTTCCCCTAAATATGTGTACTCAGCTATTATCACTTACTCTGCTTACCCATTAACCTGGTTGGGTTCTCTTCAACAAGAATTCTATGAAAAAACGGACTTGTTCGATTTATTTTTTTATTTGATTATCAATTTATTTGATAAAATCAAGAAAAATCTAAAACTAAATTTATCTTAATAGATAGCACAAAGAAGCAGCGAAGTTTTTCAGCATTTAATAACAAATGATATATTTATTTAATAATAATTAATTGATTACATTTTTTTCAAGATCTTTCGAAAGATTAATTACAGAAGGATGTTGATTTAAAGCGTTCATATAAATATCTAATTCATCTTCAGAACTTTCATTAATCTCAACTTTCTTTTCGTCCATTTGGACATCGTCGGGTTCCTCCGAATCGAAATATTTTTCTTCTTCGTCGTGGTCTAAAATTTCGATGTTGTCGTATTCGTCGTTGTTATCGATCGTGGAGTAATCAAAATCGTCTTTTCCGTTTAAGAAGTTTTGGTGCATTATGCTCGTAAATTCTTCTTTTAACAGTGCTCGTTCAGCCGCTGTGATGTAATCTTTTTGTAATAAAAGATTTTTCTTTTTTGTGATAGTCGATTTTTTATTGAATTTGTTTTTTTCTTTTTTGTGTTTTATTTCGCCCCATTTCGATGTTGATGGTTCTGAAGGAAATTCGCCCCATTTAAACGATTTATTTATATTTACATCATCCTCTTCGATTTCATCTTCATTTTCATCTGCATCAATTGTTTCGTTTTCTTCTTCTTTTTCTTCGTCTAATTGTTTCTTTAAAACCTCCTCCGCTAAATCTCTTTCGATTCCTTCCAATAAGATTTTAACGAGCGTATCCTTTTCAATGTACATATCGCGTTCTTTCTTTTCACTCTCAGATAAATATTGACCAACTAATTGTTCGTAAAGTAAAGGATTTCGTTTCATCATTTCGTTTTCGGTAAAATACGCGTTCCCTTCAATTAATTTTTTTAAAGCTTCGTAACGGCGATTTTTCGTTTTTAATTTATGATCATTTTCGGAAAAAAATCGGGTTAAATTTACGATTAAAGTGTTGATTTCTAAGATTTCTTCGGGGTGATCAGAACACGTTTTAAAAAAGTCCAAAAATTCTTGTTTCAAAAATTTTCCGAATCGCGCCAAAAAATTCGATTTACTTTTCTCGTAAATGTCCCGGGCGATTTCGAATTTTTCCGAATCGGTTAAATCGGATTCTTCTCTCGATTGATTTTTAAAACAAACCGAGTTATTCGAGATTAAGCAGTTAATTATTTCTGTTAATTTATTTGAATTAACCGCGTCGACCTCCATGAGCACCATCTACAATTTGACGGGTAAACTAACGTTGCGTTAAAAAGGAAGTGATTAAAGTGGCAATGACAGCAAATTGAACATAACCTATAAACAAAAAAATTTTAATAACAACAGTGGGTGATTCATCGCATATTTTAAATATTCTTAATTCCAGATAAGACTTACTAATTTGGTGATTGTCGTGAACGAGTGTCGTAAACAAAGCTGATTTTTGTACCTTATGGATAAGGATGTGTTTTGGTGTCCAAACGGCTTGTTTTGGTATTGATTTGAAGGGTTAACAACTTTCTCCACGATTGGTAATTATTAACGATTTGATTCCGTTTTAATTATTGTTAATAAGACACAAATTACTTCAAATTAGCTGTTGTTATCGGTTAAAGACCAAGTAAATAATGTTTTTAATAGACATTACAGATTTCTGTAAAAAGAGGGTATGGTTACATATTCCAACAATAGGTGGCTTTTATAGAGACTTTTCCATAAATAGTATTTTTTCAAGTTGATAAATAAATAATAGACCTCTGGCTCAGTTAAAAATTAAATATACTTAGGACCGGTTTCGACAAAAAAATTTTATCATCCTCAGCTAAATCTACCAGCAAATGTTTAAAATGAACACAAACGAAAATATATACAGGGTGTCTCACGTAACTGGTTCATTAGAACTTTTTTAGGTTCCACTATTCGTAGAGGCTTGAAATTTTGGTAACATGGGTTGTTCATTCCGATCTATTAATCTAAAATATTTTCAAGATGGCCGCCACTTCCGGTGTCCCGGAAGTAGACTTCAACTTCGTTATTTTAAATGGAATGCTATAGTTTTTATTACACCATTCAATTACACATAAGAAAATATGTTGACTTTGATAACAGTTGTTGGTGCCTACCGTTTTTTGTTTTCGAGTTATTTTGATTTTAAGTGTTTTTTGGCAAATATCACCATGCCCTTTACAAGCCCATATCTCAGCCAACGTTAACTCAAAAACGTTTTGCATTGGTGCGATAACTCTTCATATGCTGCTAAATAGATTGTCACTTGTTGTATCAGTATATCTTATACAGGGTGGTCAAAAATTGAGTTATCGTTTCTCTGTATTCAATTGCGTGAAAGTCGAAAATTTTAAATGGAACGCCCCATATTTTCATACCCTATCAGAAAGGAAATTTAATTCTCTACAAATTATCTATAAATATTCCTATACCTATTTATTATAGTTTTCTTGCTATTGAGGAATTTATCACAATCATAGGTAAAATGCTGGAAACCGTCTGTGTTTTTGTTAGCAGGCCATGACATTTTGACAGTTTTTTGTTTAATTTATTTAAATTATTATTAGTATTATTTCTACAATGAACTGTGATTGAATAAACTTTAGAATGCTAGCTGTAATTTACCAAAAATAACCAAAAGAAAACCGAATAAATGAAACAATGAAAAACAACAATTTAATGATAAAAATTAAAATCAATAACATAAAAGAATGAAAAACTGAAAATTACAAAAATAAATTATGGGAATTTAATTCTCTACAAACTATTTAGACTTTCCTGCGCCTATTTGTTGTAGTTGCCCTCATATTTAGAAATTAATGGACGCATGCAATGCTGGAAGCTTCTTGTTTTTATGTTAGAAAGCCATAGAGTTTTGATAGCTTTTCAACCATATTTCTGTTATTGTTGTCATTACTTAGTTGTGTCATCACTGCTGTTAATGTCTTTGAATATCATGGCGAATTATTCCCACGCCAACATTTCAAACTCGTCTTATATTCATGGCGGGTGTAATAAAGTTTGGAATAGGATAAGATACGTATCTCTTAGTTTTGGAAAGATCAAAATAACAAGAAAACATAAATTTCTATCACCAGCAGCTTAAGATAATAGAATAAATGTTTTGTCATATTTTATTGCTTTACCAAATTCTTCGGTAAGAGGTGCTTCGGTCGATTTAGATGAATAATATTTTACAAAAAAGCACCGTAAATAAATAAACTGAACTATCTAGGAACATCTCGCGCATCATTACGTCGAATATTACGCCATATCATTGTTTTTCATTGTTTCATTTATGCGTTCTTCTGCTGGTTATTTTTGGCAAATAAGAGCTAAGATATGCGTTCCATGAATAGCAGGTATGAAGAGATGGTCGAGTCTGTGCAGTTTTGTAGCCAGCGCGTATCCGACTTCGAGGCGTCCATGAATCGTCTTGACGAGCGTCTCAAAATGATCAATAAATTAAACGAAGAAAACTTGCACCTAAAAAAACGGGTTGCAGAATTATCAGGACGAGTGGCAGATCTCGAGCAATATTCCCGTCGTAGTAATTTGGAGGTCCAGGGTGTGCCTGAGAGGGATGGCGAGGATCTGGTGGCCGTTGTAGAGTCTTTGGGCGAATTTCTTGGAGTTCCGGTTTTAAATGTAGATGTGGATGCTGTACATCGTGTTCCGCATGGCCCAGGCGTCGAGGGTACCGTAACGCGTCCGCAGACGTCTCCGAAGTCAATCGTGGTTCGATTTTGCAGCCGTCTCAAGCGGGACAATTTCTTGGCGGCAGCTAAGCTCAAAAGAAGATCAGCACCAGCTGGGTCAACGCCGGGTCTTGCGATCCGTGGTGTATCTGATCGTTGTTTTATCAACGAGCATTTATCGCCTGCGAACAAGGCTCTCTTTGGGAAGACAAGTAGGGTTGCTAAGGATAAGGGTTATAAATATGTATGGACTCGCAACTGTCAAATCTTTGTCCGAAAAAGTGATGACGCACGTCCTTTGCCCATCAGGAGTGAGGCCGATGTGGACAGGATGTGATCGGTTTTGGCGACACTAAATTATTCATAAATTTATATTCAATTAAATGTTACTGTTCACAATGTCTTCGATTAGCGTTTACTATCAGAACGTGCGTGGTCTAAGAACTAAGTTGAAATCTTTTTTCACTAGCTTATTAAATTTTGATTTTGATCTTGTTTGCATAACCGAAACCTGGTTGCATCCTGGCATATACTCGGCAGAACTGTCTCCGGATCTTTATAGTGTTTTCAGGCGAGACAGGACAAACGGCAACGATGAGGACCTTTCGAAGGGTGGGGGTGTCTTAATTGGGGTATCTACTGCTATACCGGCGGTAGCCCATGCTGACTGGTTTGTGAATCTTGAGGTAGTGAGTGTAACGCTTAAGACCGGGGGTTCTTCGCTACATGTTTGCTGTGTATATATTCGTCCAAATGATAACTTAGCACTCTATTCATTCATAGATCAACTTACTGTACTCACACGGCGATATCCTGACGACAAATTTCTTATATGTGGCGATTTTAACTTGCCAGAAATTAAATGGGAGATTGATCTCTGCCTTCGTCATTGTGTACCATCATGCAGTAGTGCTCGATCTCGTGATTTTCTGGATGCCCTGTCCCTCTGCGGCCTTAATCAATTTAATCGCCATTTTAATGCCTACAACCATACTTTGGATCTTATTATTGCAAATTTTTGTTCTATCTCTGACATAGCGCTCAGCGATAGCCCTTTAATTCGTGAAGACATATCTCACACTACTCTTGAGTTTTCCTGTCAGGTAATCGCACCTCCAAATCTTAAATATAACTCTCCCGCTTGCTATAACTACAGAAAAGCAAAATTTGATTTACTCAATTCACATTTTAATGGGGTTAACTGGGAAAGAGAGTTGGAGTGCGATGATGTTAATGATTCTGTGGATGCATTTTATGCTCACTTGCATCGCGGTATTGAGAAACGTGTTCCCAAAATGCATAAGAGAGAGAGTGGTTTTCCCGTGTGGTTTTCGTTCAGTGCTGTGCGGGCGATTAATGAAAAGAGGAAGGCGCATAGGAAATGGAAGCATTTTGGAAAGCACGTTGATTATCTTACCTTTTCTCTGCTGAGAGGGCGAGCAAAATTCCTTATTGATCGGGATTATAAAAATTATGTTAGCCAGGCAGAAATAAATATAACGCACAATCCCAAACATTTCTGGTCATTCTTAAAACGAAGAAAGGGCAGTAATAATATACCGTCTGCGGTACACCTGGATGATTGCACAGCTTCCGATCCTTCGTCCATCTGCTTATTGTTCGCAGATTTTTTTCATTCTGTGTACTCAATCCACCAGACTGTTGCGGTGTCTGGTGTCACGTCCGACATCAGTGGTACAGTTGCAACTTGCTTCGATCAGATTGAGGTTGAGGAGGTACTGGCAGGAATTGATGCTTCAAAGGGCCCGGGTCCGGATGGTATACCAGCAATTTTTATTAAAGCATGTTACGCGTCTTTGTCGCTACCTGTAACCATATACTCCACTTTTTGTGCTATTATAGAAAGTAATTATTTCGGGCTTTTTCCGATCACCGGTAGCTTCATCGATATGATCGTCTCGGTGCATTGTTGAAACTACAAGCACATTCTTTCCTTTTTTGGGTATATATGAAACTCCAGTCATATCATTACTAAATGCGAATAACGAAGAATATACTTTCCTGTTTTTAACTTGTGTTATTTCAAGAGGTAGTTCTCTTCTATTGGCTCTAATTGTACCAACCACAGTAAGGCGGTACTCTCTTAGCAGTTTCTTTACAATTGAATATCCTGTGAACCAACGATCTATTGTAACATTTCTTCCTGATCCTAATAAATGTGAACACATTCTTTCAGTTACTGCAGCGGTTGAATTGTCAGTTTTATATGGATCATTGGGGTGAACACCAGCGTAAATTTCTATGTGTGTAACTTCAGCATGAAAGAGGCAACATTTTTGGGCAACAAATTTGTGGAATATGGCATAAAGATAGATGAGGAGAAAATGAAAGGAGTAGAGCAACTGAAAACACCACACGACAAAAAATCCTTACAACGAATATTGGGATTTTTCAACTATGTGAGCAAATATATCCCCAACATTTCGAATTACACGCAAAATATGAGAGAACTACCGAAAAAAGACGTAAAGTTTGTATGGAATCACCACACCGAAAAGGATTTGCAAGATCTAAAGAAAGCAATAATTAGAGCACCAGAGTTGAGATACTTTAATGAAACAGAGGAAGTAACACTTACAGTAGACGCAAGTTCTAAAGGGTTGGAAGCAGCCTTGATTCAAAATTAAAGGCTACTGACGTTTGCTTCAAAAGCATTAAGTAAGAATATATATATGAATTAGTTTGCAGAAAATCCGGCTGAGAATGACAATAAGACCAATGAAATGGAAATACAGGTAGATTTTGTAACAAAAAAAATTGAGACAAACATTTAGAAATGGATGGCCAAAATATTACCGAGACATTCCAGATGAGGTTAAGAGTTATCATCATTTACAACATTCACCTTTTTTAATTTGTTTAAAACCGTTCTAAAATCATTGCATCTCCCTGTACCAGCTTTTTGTCCTTCTTGATTATCAGGGTGACACAAAAGTCTGGAATATAGAAAATAACTTCGTTATTTTTACTTTTAACCCTCCGTCTGTCGGGCGCGCTTTCTTAACACTTTCGATCGGGTGTGGTCTGTGGAGTCCAAGATAGAAAAAACTCTAAAGGATGCCAATGTGTCCTCCAGTGCTAATTTCTCATAAATATGTTTTATATGATGCTTGTACTATATAATAGCCTAATACAGGGCCAATTCCAAACTCACCTTTTATGTTAATGTGATTTAAAGAAAATGCTTACAATTTAATCACATATTTTTCAAAATTTGGAAACAACGCCTAAATAAAGGAAAAGAAAATCGATCTATAATAATATTTATTTAAAAATGTATAAAGTGTTATAAAAAAATGTCTTAACTAAAGAATAATATTCTATGCACAAACTGGAGAGCTTCAAACTGTGGTCTCCATATTTCCCGAACAATCGTTGCAGCACGCTGTTATGTGCTCCATGCACAACCAACATTTACAAATTTTGCAAAAATAACGAGTTTTTCGTCTTTTGCAATATTTACAGTTTCCCTTTTTCCCTGGTTGTGGCTCTGGAATAATCTCTTCAATACCTGAGAGCCTCAAGGCAGAAGTACGCACACTTTTGGTCGAGTGCTTATCAACGGCTCTTCTTTGCATGTTATTTTTCACTAACTCCATACCAAGATTTTTTTGAAACAGTCTGCGAGTTTTAGCAAATTCACCATCTGGTATGTTGCCTTTGTAGATAACAAAAGCGTTAATTGCTGCGGAGGTTATAGAAAATTACCATTGGCCAACGCTTTGTGTTTCTTGCAACATTGTATGATGTGATCATTCGATCAACAACATCTACTCCACATTTTGTGCTATTATAGAAAGTAATTATTTCGGCCTTTTTCCGATCACCGGTAGCTTCATCGATATGATCGTCTCGGTGCATTGTTTAAACTACAAGCACATTCTTTCCTTTTTTGGGTATATATGAAACTCCAGTCATATCATTACTAAATGCAAATAACGAAGAATATACTTTCCTGTTTTTAACTTGTGTTATTTCAAGAGGTAGTTCTCTTCTATTGGCTCTAATTGTACCAACCACAGTAAGGCGGTACTCTCTTAGCAGTTTCTTTACAATTGAATATCCTGTGAACCAACGATCTATTGTAACATTTCTTCCTGATCCTAATAAATGTGAACACATTCTTTCAGTTACTGCAGCGGTAGAGTTGCCAGTTTTACAGGGTGCGGCAGAAAGAACTCCCCGATTTGAGAGACAATGTGCGCTGCTTAACGACAGAGTAGAGTGGTGGGTGGCGTGTCGTTGAATAGCTCATGGTATAAGAATATAAGGTAGAATCGTTTCAACACAAATTTTTCGTAGTTCTGCGCAACTGGCCCACAAACGTCATAGTGACGTAGTTGTTTACGTTAATCGGCATCAGTCGCCATATTCTCTGCTTTGTCTCCGCTGCAGAGAAGCGAATTAGTTAAAAATCATGGTCAAAAAGATATTTTTATTTATTAGTTGTAAAAATTGGTGGAAAATAAAAAAAAATCTACACAATTAACAAATATGATGGAAGTATGATATACTTACAAATTGTAATACTTATGTAGTGAAAGCTCTAATACGCGGAATCCCGAACTTAACTTCTCCAACTCCTTTACACGTGCATATACAAAAAGTAGCTAGGATTACCATTTACAAATTTAAGTAATATGCTTAAAGCTGTTAAAAATTCTTTACCAGAAATGATGGCAGTTCTGGTTTGAAAGCGAAAATTTACTGGTTCATGCAGATATTTGCATGTTCAGAGATGAATCAAATACACCAGATGGAGTCATTGAGAAAAGTGAAAACAAAGTCTCTCTAATCTGGGTCCCAGGTCCTTCTAGAGTACTAGTAATCACACGGCAGATGAGTTAGCACGAGAAGGCAGCGTTGATGCATTTGTCGCACCAGAGCTAGCAGTTGATGTCTCATTTGCCATGACCAAACACCAGAATGGACTATGTGCTAAAGACAGACTTCGCCTATTGTGGACCAGTTTTCCTGGAATGGGATATGCAAAATTATTTAACATCGGTGCTGTCAAAGCCGGGAACATTTTCGAACTTGGCTGTTAATATTAGAGTTCTAATGAGTGTTTTTACTGGGCACTGGCGATTAAAGACACACCTCAACTTGTTGGACCTAGTTGGTGATGTTGAAAGCTGAATATGTACGAAGGACAAGGAAATGGTTGAGCATGTCTTATGCCACTGCCCCGCTGTGAATAAGTTTTGGAGAGACAGTTCCGGTTTTTTTGGAAAAATACCTCGTTGGCTATAATAATATATAAATATGGGCTTTTAAAGATTATGGTGATATTTGCCAAAAAACACTTAAAATCAAAATAACTCGAAAACAAAAGCCGCTATGTAACAACAACTATTCTTGTCAACATATTCTTAATGTCAACATAATGTCATAATGTAATTCATAATGTCAACATCTTCTTTTACGTATAATTGAATAGTGTAATAAAAACTATAGCATTCCATTTAAAATAACGAAGTTGAGGTCTACTTCCGGTAGACCAGAAGTGGTGGCCATCTTGGAAATATTTTAGATTAATAGATCGGAATGAACAACCCATGTTCTCAAAATTTCAAGCCTCTACGGATAGTGAAACCTAAAAAAGTTCTAATGAGCCAGTTACGTGAGACACCCTGTATATCTAAGAATTTGTTCTGGTTGATCCGACGTATCATCCGTTCATCTTCTTGGTTGTTCCCTGTGGACAGGGGCAGTTTTCGTAGTCTCCTGTTCAAAGTACTGAAGATGCCAAGTGAGATCTTGGCGAAACGTCTGCCCCTGTCCACAGGGAACAACCAAGAAGATGAACGGATGATACCTCGGATCAACCAGAACACATACTTCTCCATCTGTGAAGCACTACGAATTACCATCTAAGAATTTATAGATAGATCTATAAATTTTATTATAAACACAACAGCTTTTCTTTCTCAATTCGTTTCCAGAATTTTCTGCTACTTATTTTAATAATGTGTACTGGGCTTTATTACTTCTGTTGTAATATTTGAAAGATTTTCAACAATTTTAGCCTAGCGTGAACTGAAATGTTTGATCGAGCCATATTATTTCTTTTGTCCCTGATCCTTTAAATAAAATTATCAAAATATAACAATATACACATTTCATTCATTTAAAGTTACTTACCGTACATATATCTGTAGCATAGAGGTAAACTGTCGTATGTCCAATTTATGAAAAGCTGAGAAAATCAATTTTAAAGATTTTTTGCATGAATGAATGAAGTTTACAAGTTTACAAAAGCTTATACAAAACAGACCTTTTGAACTTAATCTAAATATTATCTGGGCTACACAATCATGTACATTAAACTTTTATGCACTAGTCATAAAATATGATTTAGTGTACATAGGGTTATTTAGCTCGATTAAAATGCAGACCCTCAAAAGCTTATTACTCATTTTGTGTTGCTAAGTATTATATTAAACTCAAAAAAAAACTTTAGAAAGTACAACAGCAAGAAAAAAATCATTAAAAAGTCGTGAAGTTCATCCTTCATCATCATCGTTTGTTGAAGCTGTAGGTATATTTTGATAATAAGAACGAAAGGTGGTCGGGACCCACTTGAGTAAGGTGACCAAATGTTTCAAAAAATTATAGGATATCATCATGAAGTAATATTTTTTTTTAATTAAAAAAGAATACTGTATTTCGCATTTAATGTTTGAACACTTTGATTATATTACTTGACCAATAATATCTAGTAAACCCAACATAACCCAACCCCAATCTTATAGACGAGTGCTTCAAAGGAATTTTTTTCCTCTTTTGCGTATTCATATAATCGAGCTACTTTATGAGTGTAGGAATGGAAATTTCAATAATAAATAATAATGAAATGCATAAACACTGAAAAACGAGTAGAACTCAAACTTTTCATACGGTTTTTTTACATTAAATATAGTACAAATCTACAACAATTTTTCGACCTGTAGAATTAAGTTTTTACCCGAATGATATTGATGGATTTGTTACATAGTTTGCTCATTTACCGAATATGCTTTCTATAGCATTCTTCGTCGAGAATTTTCTCATTATTTGAGGATTTTTTTTGTTCTTCCTTTGTTTGAAGGCATCCATAATTCTTCGCTGAGTTTACACAAGAAACATCAGCGTTCGTTCGTCTTTTTTCTTTCATTTATTATTTTCGTAATAAAGAATGTACGTATCCTCCGAGCATTTGGCTTTGTTTTGATTTGGTATATAATTATTTCCGGCTTCTGTTTTACAGTTGCTCTTACGTTCGTGTCTCGATTTGTAGATAAAAGCACCAGCTCTTTGTTTTTTTTTTCGGGACGTATGAGTAGATTGTAACATTTTGGTGAAAACCAAAAAGGGATGAGAACACTAGATTTTGAAGCCATCATTTCGATTAGAATATATTTTAATATACGTTCCACGACAGCAGAAATTTTGCTAATGGTAACGATATTCCTACCTTTATGAAAAAGCTGTTTGTCACTTGTTAGACTCTGTTAGTTTACACAATTGTCCTAAATTGGAATTTAGCATCGTCTAAATGTCACATATCGGAGATGCCTTATCCTTTTCCATGCGAATTCCTCGAGTATTTGCGTCATCAAAACAGATATAGTGTAGAATAGTCCTGAACCTATTGATTCTCAGTTAATTCAAACGATTGAAGGGCAGATATCTCCTCATTTTCTGTGTCTGTTTTTTCATCAATCTCATTTTCGGACTGTGCTTCGGGTTCGCCTTTAACTTCGGGTGACCTTTGTTCATTTTCCACTATCTCCTCATAATCAGACATTTCGGAGCTTGATTATGCTTGACCTGACACCGGAAACCATTCCTCATCATCGCTATTCGACACATAATTATCTTCAGTTATCTTCAATTTCATTCAATTTTCCATGTAGAAATTCCATTTTCTGATAATTGTCGACTATAGAAGTATGTATTAGACCAACCCTTTATCCTTTTAATTTTACAAAAATGGTTGACTACGATGTCCTTGAAAATTCATTATATACATCACCATCTAGACTATTTCAGCAGACAATTGGCTACTGAATCTGATAAACAACGCGAACTACGCTATCATCAAGTTTCTGTCATCAATGCTATTAAAGAAGCATTGATTAAAAAAAGGAAAAAAGGAAAATGTTGTCGGGTGCAATACTTGCGGCAATTTGCTGGTTATAATAAACATGGACGATCCTGATGACGAAATATTTTCAGAAGGTGCAGTAAGGTTAGCAGTTGAGTTACAGATTGACCTTATGTGTGGCTTGCAAACTGATAACAGCAATAGCGCTGACACTAAATATCTAGAGCAATGTTTATGAAGAACTTCGTTCTTCTTTAAACTGTGCTTTCCTTAATTTTTGTTTTCATGAATTTTTGTTTTTGTTAATAATTTCATAAAATCAATATTTTTTCATAGTTAGAATTCGTAGAACTCGACTAAAGACATTATTATTATTTATCAAAGAGTTTACTTTTGTATCAAAATAATTTAAAATTTTTTTTGAAAATATTGTTCGAGTAAATCAAACGAACTTATTTTTTACATGTGTATATTAATGAAAATTATAACTAATTAATAAAATAATTAAATTAATAAAATTAATTAAAATTATAATTGAATTATAACTGAAAAACTAAGCAAACATATACAGGTATCCCTTGATTAACGCGGTTTTTGAATTAGTGCGATTTTGATTATCGCGCGAAAATAAATTGTGAAATAAACTCATACTTTATATATTTGATTATCGTGATTTTGATTTTCGCGGAGACATTCAGGGACCAATTATTTAATCAAGGGATACCTGTTTTAAGATAAGGAAAAATTATAAAAGGTCATAAAAAATAGTTTGGTATGAGAACGCCAAATCCTTTGGAGATATTACTACTATATTAGCCCAGTACTTTAACCCTAACTTGGAATTTCTCAGCCCCCAGACAACCACCCCGAAAATGTTTCACAGTGTTATTGGCTATTACAGATATACTTTAGATAAAGTCTTTTATGATTTTAAACAACTTGTGGATGATTTTAGACAACTTTAGACAATTATACATATTACAATTGAGGGTTTTTGTTGATTTGAAACATCTTTAGAAAAGTTTATACAACGGGATTAATTTAGATAACGTTGAATGATTTTAGACCACTTGTGGATGATTCTAAACTACTTTTGTATGATTTTAAACATTTTGAGAGAATTATAAACTATTAGAGACATATCTTTGACAGCTTCAGATGCTTTTAGACATATTTAGATAATTATGAGCTATTAGAAATATATTTTAGACAAATTTTGGATAATTTTAGACAAATTTAAAATGATTTTAAACAGCTTTTGGATGATTTTAGACAACTTTAGACAATAATAGGCTATGACAGCTATATTTTAGACAGTTTTTGATGATTTTAAACAACTTTGGACATGTTTAGACAATTGGATTAATTTAGATAACGTTGGGCTATTTTAGTCAACTTATATAACAGTCTTTAGACAATTATTAGCTATTAGAGATATATTTTAGGCAATTTTTTGATGATTTTAGAAAAATGTAGGGTAATTTTATAGAAACTTGTGGATAATTTTGGATAACTTGAGACAATAGAAAGAGATGTACATTACATTGTTGATGATTTTAGACAACTTTACACAAGTTTAGACAACTGGACTAATTGAGATTACGTTGGATGATTTTAGATAACTTGTGGATGATTCTAAACTCATTTTGGATGATTTTATGCGGGTATTAATGATATTAAACAAACCTTAGTTAATGATTATTTTTCGGCATCATTGGGCAATTATTAGCTGCAAATATATCACTACATTTCATACAAGTTTTGGATGTTTTTAGACAAATGTCGGATGATTTTAAACAAGTGATTATAGGCTATTACAGACATATTTTAGAGAGTTTTTGATGATTTCATACAACTTTAGACAAGTTTGGGCAATTGGATTAATTTAGATAACGTTGAACGATTTTAGACAACTTGTGGATGATTATACATCAATTTTTGTTAATTAATACGGTTATTAATAATTTTAAATAACTTTAGACAGCTATAGGAAATTCAAGAAAATTTTTGCCAATTTTTGATGTTTTTAGACATCTTTAGACAGTTTTTGATGATTTTACTGGATTAATGTATTTAACGTTGGATGATTTTAACATATGGATAATTGTAAACTAATTTTGGATGATTTTAAATAGTTATTGAGGATTTTGGATTGAGGCATATTTTGAACGTCTAAGAGACTTCATATGCTTCCAGAAGACTTGATATTGTCTCTGGGAGACTTGAAAAGTTTTCAACAGACTTGATAATTACCTCTGGAAGATTTTATATGCTTTCAGATGATTTGATATTGCCTCTGGGAGACATAAAATGCTAGCAGAAGACTTGCAATGATTTAAGATTGTTAGATACTGCATTATAATATTTGAAATGCTTCCCGATGACTTGATATTGCACTGGGAGATTTGAAAAGCTTCCAGAAAACTAAATATTACCTTGGGAAAACTTTATGTTTTTCCAGGATATTTGATACTGATTCTAAAAGACTTGGAAATGCTTCCCGATGACTTGATATTGCCTCTGGGAGACTTCAAAAGTTTCCAGTAGACTTAATACTACCTCTGGAAGACTTTATATTTTTTCAAAAAACTTGGTACTGATTCTAAAAGACTTAAAATGCTTTCAGAAGACTTGATATTGTATCTGGAACACTTGAAAAGTTTCCAGAAGACTTAATAATTACCTCCGGAAGACTTTATATGCTGCCAGGAAACATGAAACTGCTTCTAGAACACTTACAATGCTTGCAGATGATTTGATATTGTCTCTGAGAGACTTGATATGCTTCCAGATAACTTGATGTTGCTTCTAGAAGACTTGAAATGCTTCCAGATGATTTGATATTGTCTCTTGGAGACTTGATTTACTTTAAAAAAAATTGATACTGCTTCTTGAAGACTTGTTATGCTTCCAGAAAAGCTAATACTGCTTTTAGAAGACTTCAAATGATTCCAAAATACTTGATATTGCCTTTGGAAGACTTAAAAATGTTCCAGAAGACTTGATAATTACCTCTGGAAGACCTTATATGCTTCCAGGAAGCTTGATTCTGCTTTTAGAACACTTAAAAATGCTTCCTCGTGACTTGATATTGCCTCTGGGAGACCTGAAGAGCTTCCAGAAAACTTAATACTACTTTTGGAAGACTTTATATGTTTCCAGAATACTTGATACTGATTCTAAAAGACTTGAAAAGCTTTCAGAAGACTTGATATTGCTTCTGGGAGACTTGACATGCTTCCAGAAATCTTGATATTGCATCTAAAAGATTTGAGGTGTTTTCAGAAGATTTGATGTTGCCTCTGGAAGACTTGAATTGCTTCCAGAAGGCTTAAAATGCTTCCAAAAAGCACACAATTTATTTGTTAATTTTAATGTTTTATTGAGGCTATTCTTCCTAATTTACTGCAAGCATCTGCTGCGAACGTTTTTTAAGAAAGTACTGTTTTATTCATTTTTCTGATAACAAAACGATACTTGAATATCTCAATTCGTTTTTGAGATATTAAGTTTTGAACTCAACCTAAACTTGTGGCATTGACGTGAAAATAACTATTTCCTTAATCATTTTTGAAATATCGTAAAAAATTTGAATTCTTAAGATATCTTGATAATTTTTTTATTTATGTAGTAAAGTACATACTTTCTTAGATAAACGGTACTTGAATATCTCAATTAGTTTTTTTAGCTCAAGTGAATTTCGTAGCAATGCATAAAAATAACAATTTACTTAATTATTTTTGGATCTTGATCTTGATGAACTTTTTTGCCATTTATGAAGTATGTACTTTTCTTAGAACAAAAGCCACATTTGAATATCTCAATTAAATTTTATTTTATTATTTCAATATTTTACAAAAATCACAATTTCCTGCATAATTTTTTTTAAAATTAAAAAATAAAATTAAAAAAAATGATGTTAAAAAAACGGCGTTAAAAATTTTATGTTGATTCAACAAGTTTTTTTGGTATATCGAACCGGTGGCGTACCTAATGAACACTTATAGAAGAAAAACATTTAAAATACCTATTTTAATGTATCGCAAAAGACTGATATTCAATTCAATCACTATCCAGTATCCGGCCGGATAATTATCAAATATAAAAATACAGATGTATTGTATGAATTTGTTATGTGTTGAGGCAATTTGTATTCTGTATATTTTGGATAAAGTTCTTCTTTTAAACACATTTTGTTGAATTTAATATTTTGTAAAATAAGTTGAATTTAATATGTTTTATTTATTTGATTTTAGTTATAATTTTATTTGATTGAAGTTTGAATTGATTAAAAGTTTGATACATTAATTAAAATTTATAATTTGTTTCTTTTTT
This sequence comes from Onthophagus sagittarius, assembly GCA_036711965.1. NCBI lineage: Eukaryota > Metazoa > Arthropoda > Insecta > Coleoptera > Scarabaeidae > Onthophagus > Onthophagus sagittarius. The sequence continues at coordinate 43,980,824 of JASERS010000005.1, read as the reverse complement.
AGGTTTCTACAAAAAAATATGAATAAAACTGGAATGGACCAACATAGATGGCACTGGGATTGGGAATCTCTTTGCGGCCCAAACGGCTTAATTATTTGGTCACCGAAGACCCACGATTTAGGAATATGTTTTCAACAATTATGCCTTCAAATCCCCGTTTTATTCCTTTTGGCGATATCATCCGCTTATTACTTCGGAAAACAAACATACCATGTCCAGAGAGGCCTTTTACAACTACGCGCAATAACTTTCCGTAGTTTAATCGTGTTTTTACTCGCCTTCGCCCCGACGTTACACGTTTACATAGTCATTAACAAATGGGACGTTGATAAGTTTACGATTTTTTATTTTTTATCCGCCGTTCAGTTATTAACCTGGCTGATACACCTTGGGTATACGTTTATTCTTCGGCGAAGACTCGGCTTGAGCGCTCGAGGGCCGCTTTTCATAATTTTTTCTTGGACAATCATCGCAGTGTTAAGCGCGATTAATCTACGATCATACGCCTTATTATATCGAGCGAGCGAGCATAAATCAACCGGATTGAAAATGGCTTTCGGATTTTCCATTTTCACCTTTATCCTTCATGTTTTTTACGGAATTAGTTTAATTCCCAATGAAGGAGAATCCGATTATCTCGTTGCCGAAACGCAAAGGGTAAGTCCAATGCGTTAAATGTCAAAGTGACGTTTAAAACGTAATGTTGACGTTTTAAATGTCAATTAATTTATATTTTTCGTTAATTTTGAGTTTTATAAAAGTCATTGTCGACTAATGCGGAAAATTATGATGTAGAATGATGAAAATACTCCATTGTTGAGCGGTAGTGCGTACCTAAGGTTCTTGGAAGAGAGGGACCCCAATTATTTAGGAGTAGCGATGGAGGACGCCGCTTGGTTTTCAAAACTCTTCTTCCACTGGGTAAGTCCCCTGATGCAGAAAGGAGTGGAAGAGAAGATCGCGTACCCGGACGACCTCTTCGACCTGCCCGATTCGTTGCGGAGCGACACTTTGAGTAGAAAACTGGAGAGGGCACTAATTGGCGATGGAGGTACGTAGTATTTTCGCTCTGATTAGAAGGGGGTAATTGACTTAATATTCCAGAAAGGCCCCCGGCAGATCATCCGAGTCCTCCTCTCGTTCCCGACGTTGCGTTCACCAGCAGCAACAACAATAATAACTCTTTGTTTCGGGCGCTACATAAATGCTTTTGGTTTCAATTTTACAGCATTGGGGGTTTAAAATTGCTTGCTGATTTGCTAGGATTCGCAGGGCCGATGCTTTTGGGAAAATTAGTCGGGTTCATTGAGGACAAAAACGAGAATGTTCAAAACGGGTATGGTTACGCAATTGGGTTATTCGCAACAACTCTCCTTGGTTCCTTTTTTAACACCCACTTCAATTTCTTGATGGCTATAGTTGGATTGAAAATTCGCGGTGCTTTAATCACAACTATTTATAAAAAAACATTAACCGTTAGTAGCACTATTTTAAATAACGCATTTTCGATTGGAGAAATCGTTAATTTCATGTCAACGGATACAGATCGAGTTGTGAATTCTTGTCCGAGTTTCCACGCTTTGTGGAGCATTCCATTTCAGGTATTAATCATAAAAAAAATAATTTAACCCAACTAAAAGTTTATAAAAAGATTGCAGTGACTTTGTATTTATTGTACAATCAAGTTGGAGTCGCTTTTCTAGCTGGAGTCATATTCACACTGATTTTGATACCGATCAACAAATTTATTGCGAACAAAATCGGGGAGCTTAGTACAAAAATGATGGAACAAAAAGATAAACGGGTTAAAATAATGACTGAAATTTTAAGGGGAATTAAGACTATAAAAGTTCACGTTTGGGAGGACCATTTTATAAGATTAGTGACAAGTAATTTATTCCTTTTTCAATCTAAAGTGATTTGAAAAATGTACTTATTTGAGAATATATCTTAGAAAATCATCAACAAACCTCTAAGTATTGTTTTACGTCCTTAGGAATGCTCTGGAAATATTTGGCAAGTCACAAAAAGACATTTTTGCTTATTTTGACATTACTTGAATGTCTTTGGACATCTTTTAAAATAATCTAAAACTTCTTAGACATTTTCTGGATATCTTTGAAATGTCTCAGAAAGTGTTTAGACATTTTTGGAATTTCTGAGCCAACTCAGGTTAATTTGGGAAATTTTCTAAAATATTTCTCAAATATCACAAATTTATTTAAAAATTGTTTAAACTTCTCGAAAACTGGTTCTAACAAGATACTTTGGTACCCTCCAAAAACCTCTAAAATGTGACCTTCCAACGTATGGAAATGCTTTGGTAACTATTAAAACTTCTTAAAAATTATTTTGAAGCATTTTGACAATTTTGGAACTTGGCCAATCTTTGGAAATTCTGTAAAAGTTTTTTGAAATACATAAAATTTTTTTGCAAAACTTTAAACGTCTCGTAATAACTTTGAACAACTTTTAAAAGATCTTAGAAACAGTTTCGGCAATTTTTGGTTACTTGGAGAATTCACGATTTAATTGCTGGGTTTTGAAACTTGAACTTGGATCCATAGAGATTAGAAAAAAACGTTTAAGTCGTTTGGGAATACTTGGAAAGAATCGAATTTTTTAGAAATTTCTGGATTCCTTGAAGATTAATTCAATTAAAAACTTAAAATTCCTTGGAAATACTTGGGCACGATAAATAATCACCAAAAATTTAAAATCTTTGAAAGTCTTCTGAAAATTAAGTTATTATTAGAGTGTTGATTTTGAAATCCTAGAGAAACGTTTGTGTATTCTGGGTTGGGTTAGGTTTGGTTGAATTTATACTCTCAAAAATTTATAGAAAACTTCTGGAAATTTCGGAAAATCGTTTAGACTTATAAGTTAAATTTTCGAAAATCTTTGAAATTTCGTAGATACTTTGGTAATCCCTCCAAAAACCTCTAAAATGTGACCTTCCAACGTATGGAAATGCTTTGGTAACTATTAAAACTTCTTAAAAATTATTTAGAAGCATTTTGACAATTTTGGAACTTGGCCAATCTTTGGAAATTCTGTAAAAGTTTTTTGAAATACATAAAATTTTTTTTGCAAAACTTTATCGTCTCGTAATAACTTTGAACAACTTTTAAAAGTTCTTAGAAACAGTTTCGGCAATTTTTGGTTACTTGGAGAATTCACGATTTAATTGCTGGGTTTTGAAACTTGAATTTGGATCCATAGAGATTAGAAAAAAACGTTTAAGTCGTTTGGGAATACTTGAAAAGCATCGATTTTTTTTAGAAATTTCTGGATTCTTTGAAAATAATTTCAATTAAAAATTTTAAATTCCTTGGAAATACTTGGGCACGATAAATAATCACCAAAATTTTAAAATCTTTGAAAATCTTCTGAAAATTAAGTTATTATTAGAGTGTTGATTTTGAAATCCTAGAAAATCGTTTGTGTATTCTGGGTTGGATTAGGTTTGGTTGAATTTATACTCTCAAAAATTTATAGAAATCTTCTGGAAATTCCGGAAAATCGTTTAGACTCACAAGTAAAATTTTTGGAAATCTTTGAAATTTCGTAGAAATTTTCTGAGGATTCTTATAAATCCCTGAAACTTTTTAGAAATCTCATTAATTCAAACTGTCTGGAAATTTCAGACAAATATTTAGATTATTCTGCATTCTTTAGGTTTTGCTTCAAAACTTCTTTGACATGTGTGACAGTCATCTGGAAATCCCGGAAAATCAGTTCTGACTCATAGGAATCTTACCAAATCTTTGAACATTCATGAAAATCTTCTAGGAATGCTTAGAAATCCTAGAAAATACATTGAACTTCCCTGGAAATCTCAGATAAATGTTTTTATAGTTCTGGATATTTTTGATAATGTGTCAAAACTTCTTTAGTATCCATGAAAACATTCTGGAAATACTGGAAGATCATTTGAGACTCATAGGTCTAAAAAAGCTTTTGGGAATACTTAGAAATCCCAGAAAATTCATTAACATTTCTTAGAAACCTCAGGCTATTGTTGAGCAAGTTCTAAATATTTCTGGTAATACTTCAGAACTTGTTTGGGATGTATACAGATTTTTTGGAAATCTGGGAAAGTCATTTAGACTTATAGGTAACTCATTAAATCTTCAAAATCTTTGAAAATTTATAGAAATCTTCTGGTAATACTTAGAAATCCCAGACAATTTATTAACATTTCTTAAAAACTTCAGGCTATTGTTGAGAAAGTTCTGAATATTTCTGGTAATACTTCAAAACTTGTTTAGGATGTATGGCAATCTTTTGGAAATCCCGGGAAGTCGTTTAGACTCAGCGGCAACTCATTAAATCTTCAAACTCTTTGAAAATTTGTACAAATCTTCTGGCAATTAATAATATTAATTATAAATAATTAAAATTATTAATTATAAATATTAATATTATAATATTAATATTTCTTAAATACCTCAGGCCATCGTTGAGAATGTTCTGAATATTTCTGGTAATACTTCAAAATTTGTTTGGGATGTATTAAAATCTTTTGGAAATCCCGGAAATTCGTTTAGACTCATAAGTAACTCATTACATACTTCAAAATCTTTGAAAATTTGTAGAAATCTTCTGACAATACTTAGAAATCCCAGAAACTTCACTAATATATCTTAGAAACTTCAGGCTCTTGTTGAGAATGTTCTGAATGTTTTTGGTAATGCTTCAAAATTTGTTTGAAATGTATTAAAATCTTTTGGAAATCCCGAAAATTCGTTTAGATTCATCGGTAACTCATTAAATCTTCAAAATTTTTGAAAATTTGTAGAAATCTTCTGGCAATACTTAGAAATCCCAGAAAATTCATTAATATTTCTTAGAAACCTGAGGCTATTGTTGAGAAAGTTCTGAATATTCCTGGTAACACTTTGAACCTTGTTCGGGATATATGGAAATCTTTTGGAAATCCTGAAAAGTCGTCTAGACTCATAGGTAACTCATTAAATCTTCAAAATTTTTGAAAATTTGTAGAAATCTTCTGGCAATACTTAGAAATCCCAGAAAATTCATTAATATTTCTTAGAAACCTGAGGCTATTGTTGAGAAAGTTCTGAATATTCCTGGTAACACTTTAAACTTTGTTCGGGATATATGGAAATCTTTTGGAAATCCTGAAAAGTCGTCTAGACTCATAGGTAACTCATTAAATCTTCAAAATCTTTGAAAATTTATAGAGATCTTCTGGAATTACTTAGAAATCCCAGAAAATTCATTAACATTTCTTAGAAACCTCAGGCTATTGTTGAGAAAGTTCTGAATATTTCTGGTAATACTTCAAAACTTGATTGGGATGAATGGAATTCTTTTGAGAATGCCGGAAAGTCGTTTAGACCCATACGTAACTAATTAAATCTTCGAAATCTTTGAAAATTTGTGGAAATCTTCTGGTAATGCTTAGAAATCCCAGAAAATTCATTAACATTTCTTAGAAACCTCAGGCTATTGTTGAAAATGTTCTGAATATTTCTGGTAATTCCTCAAAATTTGTTTGGGATATATAAAAATCTTTTGGAAATCCCGGAAAGTCGTTTAGACTCATAGGTAACTTATCAAATCTTCAAAATTTTTGAAAATTTGTAAAAATCTTCTGGTAATACTTAGAAATCCCAGAAAATACATCAACATTTCTTAGAAACCTCAGGCTATTGTTGAGAAAGTTCTGAATATTTCTGGTAATACTTCAAAACTTGTTTGGGATGAATGAAATTCTTTTGGGAATGCCGGAAAGTCGTTTAGACCCATAGGTAACTAATTAAATCTTCGAAATCTTTGAAAATTTGTGGAAATCTTCTGGTAATGCTTAGAAATTCCAGAAACTTCATTAATATTTCTTAGAAACCTTAGGCTATTGTTGAGAAAATTCTGAATATTTTTGGTAATACTTCAAAACTTGTTTGGGATATATAGAAATCTTTTGGAAATCCCGGAAAGTCGTTTAGACTCATAGGTAACTTATCAAATCTTCAAACCCTTTGAAAATTTGCAGAATCATTCTGAACAAACAGGAAAATCGTGTGAGACTCATAGGTATCTTATTAAATGTTCTGAAATCTTTGAAAATGCATAGAAAGCTTCTTTGCATATTGAGAAATCTCAGAAAGTTCATTGAAATCTTTTAGAAAGCTCAATCTATTGTTAAGAATGTTCTGGATATTTTTGGTAATACTTCAAAACTTGTTTGGAATGTATGGAAATCTATTGGAAATCCCGGAAAATCGTTTAGACTCATAGGTATCTCATTAAATCTTTAATATCTTTGATAATACCAGAAAAATTCCCAGAAAATTCATTCAAGTTTCTTAGACATCTCAGAATATTGTTACGAAAGTTCTGGATATATTTGGAAATGCCTCAAAACCGATTTGACATGTATCGAAATCTTCTGGAAATCCCGGAAAATCGCTTAGATTCGTAAGTAATTCACTAAATCTTTTAAAATCCTTTAAAATTCATGGAAATCTTGTGGGAATACTTAGAAATCCCTGAAATTTTTTACAAATCTTAGACTGATATTTAAATAATTCTGCATATTCTTGGTAGTGCTTCAAAACTTCTTTGAAATATATGTCCACTTTCTGGAAATTCCAGGAAATTGTTTGATCGTATACATATATTATAAAATCTTCATAAATATTTGAAAATTTATAGAAATCTTCTAGAAATAAATAGAAATTCTAGAATCTTACTAAATCTTTGTATAATCACGAGATCTTCTGGAAATACTTAGAAATCAACTCATTGAACCTGCTTGGAAATCCCAGACAAATGTTTAGACCGAAGAAAAAAAGAAATGTTAATCCCTGAAAATCGTTTGATACCATAGGTACCTTATTAAATCTTCTAAAATCTTTGAAAATACATAAACATCTACTGGGACTATTTAAATATTCCAGAAAATGCATTGATTGTGCTTGGAAATCTTTGACAGTTGTGGATATTTTTGGTAATGCTTCTAAACCTTTCTGGAATGTATTGAAATCTTCTGGAAATCCCGGAAAATGGTTTGAGACTCTGGTATCTTAGAGGTATCTTATTAAATCTTCTAAAATTTTTAAAGGTTGGTAGTAATCTTTTCGGGGTACTTAGAAATCTTAGAAACTTTATTAAAACTGCTGGAAATCTTAGACAAATATTCAGAAAGTTTTGAATATTTCTGATAATGGTTCACAACTTCATTGGAATGTACGAAAATCTTTTAAAAAAAATCTCACTAAATCTTCCAAAATCATTGCAAATTGAGAGCTTTTTTTTTGGGAATACTTAAAAATATCAGAAAACTTATTGAAATTGCTCGCAAATCTCAAACAAATGTTCAGAAAGTTCTGAATATTTTTGACAATGATTGAAAACTTCTTTGGAATGTCTAATACATTTCAGAGTCTTCTGGAAATTCCGCAAAAGCGATTGAAACTTATAGGTACCTTACTAAGTTTTTGAAAAGTTATAGCAATTTCCTGGAAATACTTAGAAATCTCAGAATATTCGTTAAAATTGCTGAGATTTCTCAAGACTTCTATATATTTTAGGTAATGCTTCAAACTTTCTTTGGGATGTATGAGAATATTCTAGAAATCCTGGAAAATCGTTTGAGACTCCTAGGTACCTTATTATTATTTTTGAAAATTTATAGAAATCTTCTGGGCATATTTAGAAATTTCAGAAAATTCATTGAAACTCTCAGACAAGTGTTTAGGTACTTCTGTACATTTTCGGTAATGCTTCAAAACTTTTTTGTAATGTATGAAAATCCCGGAAAATCGTTTGGGACATAGAGATGTCTTGTTAAATCTTCGGAACTCTTTGAAAATAAAAAAATAATGGAAATACGTATTAATTCCAGAAAATTGTTATAAATGACTAAAAATCCTAAGAAATCTGTCAAAATTTGTCGGTGTTTTTATAAATTTATTGTCTTTGTAAATGCTTATAAATTTTCTTCCAATACTTGAAAATTTTGGAAAATATTTAGAAAATTTCGTTTGGAAAGTTGAGAAAAATATTTTAGAAATCTTTCATCAAAATAATACTTAGAAATCCCAGAAAATTCATAAATATTTCTTAGAAACCTCAGGCTATTATTGAAAAAGTTCGGAATATTTCTGGTAATACTTCAAAGCTTGTTTGGGATGTATGGAAATCTTTTGGACAGCCCGGAATGTCGTTTAGACTCATAGGTAATTCATTAAATCTTCAATATCTTTAAGAATTTGTAGAAATCTTCTGGCAATACATAGAATTTCTGGGAAATTCGTTCAATCTTCTTCGAAATCTTAGAATACTATTACGAAAGTTCTGGTTATTGGTGGTGATGCCTCAAAACTTCTCTGAAATGTATGGAAATCATCTGGAAATCCCGGAAAATCGTTTAGAATCCTGATAACTCATTCAGTATCCTGAAATCATTGGAACTGCTTGAAAATTTTAGGAAAGCGCTTATCCTGTTCTAGATATTATATTTATCGGTAACGTATGAAAATCTTGTGGAAATCCCGGAAAATCGTCTAGACTCATAGGTATCTCATTAAATCTTGAATTTCTTTGATAGTTCGTTGTAATCTTCTGGGAATACTTAGAAATCCCAAAAAATATTTGGAAATGAGTCAAGTCATTTCTTTGAAATGTGTCGAAATCTTCTGGAAATCCCGGAAAATCGTTTAGATTCATAGGTAACTCACTAAATCTTCTGAAATCTTTTAAAATTCATGGAAATATTCTGGGAATACTTATAAATCTCTGAAAGTTCTTAGAAATCTTAGTCTGATATTTAAATAGTTCTGCATATTCTTGGTAGTGCTTCAAACTTTCTTTGAAATATATGTACACTTTCTGGAAATCTCGGGAAATCGTTTGATCGTATACGTATCTTATTAAACCTTCAAGAATCTTTGAAAATTCATAGAAATCTTCTAGAAATAAATAGAAATTCCAGAATCTTACTAAATCTTTGCATAATCATGAGATCTTCTAGAAATACTTAGAAATCTCAGAAAATTCATTGAATCTGCTTGGAAATCCCACACAAATGTTTAGACAGTTCTGGATGTTTTTAATAATGTGTCAAAACTTCTTTAGTAAGTATGAAAATATTCTGGTAACCTCGGAAATCGTTTGATACTCATAGGTATCTTATTAAATCTTCTAAAATCTTTGAAAATATATAAACATCTACTGGAACTACTTAAAGATTCCAGAAAATGCATTGGTAGTGCTTCGAAATCTTAGACGTTTGCGGATATTTTTGGTAATGCTTCTAAACTTCTCTGGAATGTATTAAAATCTACTGGAAATCTCGGAAAATTGTTCATGGAAATCTTCAGAAACTTATAAATCTCTGAAACTTCTTAGAAATCTTAGATTGACATTTAGATAGTTCTAGAATCTTTGAAAGTTCGTAGAAATCTTCTAGAAATAAATAGAAATTCTAGAAGCTTAATAAATCTTTGTATAATCATGAGATTTTCTGGAAATACTTAGAAATCACAGAAAATTCACTGAACCCGCTTGGAAATCTCAAACAACTGTTTAGACAGTTCTGGATATTTTTGATAATGTGTCAAAATTTCTTTAGTAAGTATGAAAATATTTTTGAAATCCCGGAAAATTGTTTGATACTCATAGGTATCTTATTAAATCTTCTGAAATCTTTGGAAATACATAAAAATCTACTGGAACTACTTAAAGATTCTAGAAAATACATTGATAGGCTTGAATATCTTAGACAGTTGTGCATATTTTTGGCAATGCTTCTAAACTTGTCTGGAATGTATTAAAATCTTCTGGAAATGCCGGAAAATCGTTTGAGACTCATAGGTATCTTATTAAATCTTCTGAAATTTTTAAAGTTTGAAAGAAATCTTTTCGGAATACTTAGAAATCTCAGAAAGATTTAAATATTTTGATAATGGTTCACAACTTCTTTGGAATGTATGAAAATCTTTTAAAAATTGCAGAAAATTGTTTGATGATGTCCATAGGTATCTCACTAAATCTTTCAAAATCATTGCAAATTGAGAGAATTTTTTTTGGGTATACTGAGAAATCTCAGAAAACTTATTGAAATTGCTCGGAAATCTCAGACAAATGTTCAGAAAGTTCTGGATATTTTTGACAATGATTGAAAACTTCTTTGGAATGTCTCATACATTCCAGAGTCTTGTGGAAATTCCGCAAAAACGATTGAAACTCATAGGTACCTTACTAAGTTTTTGAAAAGTTATAGTAATCTCCTGGAAATACTGAGAAATCTCAGAATATTCGTTAAAATTGCTAAGATTTCTCAAGACTTCTATATATTTTAGGAAATGCTTCAAAATTTCTTTGGGATGAATGAGAATATTCTAGAAATCCTGGAAAATCGTTTAAGACTCATAGGTACCTTATTAAATTTTTGAAAATTTATAGTAATCTTCTGGGCGTATTTAGAAATTCCAGAAAATTCATTGAAACTCTCAGACAAGTGTTTAGGTACTTTCTTGTACTGTATGAAAATACCGGAAAATCGTTTGAGACACAGAGATGTCCTGTTAAATCTTCAAAAGTCTTTGAAAATTGATAAAAAATATGGAAATACTTAGTAATTCCAGAAAATTGTTATAAATGACCAAAAATTTTTAGAAATCTGTAAAAATTTGTCGGTATTTTTATAAATCTATTGTTTATCGAAAGAAAACTTTTTGGGAAATCGTGTCAGTTTAAAACATTTCAAAGATCAGTAGGAAGCAACCAGAAAGAAAGAAATCAAAGAGGTTTTAAGATGTCTTGAAAATGCTTATATATTTTCTGCCAATACTTGAAGATTTTGAAAACTATTTAGAAAATATTATTTGGAAAGTTGAGAAAAATATTTTAGAAATCTTTCATCAAATATTGAAATTTTTTTTAATAATTTTTTGGAGTACTGTTTTTACACATTCCCTTAATTAAAAAAATTTAATAAGTACATTTTTCAATGCACCCGAATAACAAACAAACAAATAATATAAATAATATTTTTTTTAGAATTTAGAGATTCAGAAATAAAATATTTAAAAGGCAGAAAATACCTGGACGCATTGTGTGTTTACTTTTGGGCCACAACGCCCGTTTTAATTTCAATTCTAACATTCGTAACTTACGTTTTATTAGGAAACGAATTAACGGCGTCAAAGGTTTTCACCAGCATAGCCCTTTTAAATATGTTAATAGCACCGTTAAACGCGTTTCCTTGGGTTTTAAACGGAGTTACGGAAGCGTGGGTTTCATTAAAAAGAATACAAAAGCTTTTAGATGTAAATATTATTATTTTTTTTTTTAATTAACACCCAAAATTATTAATAAATTTTAGCTTCCCGATTTAGATTTTGATGAGTACTACGACAATGAATTAACGGAAAACGAGAATAACGCCGATGTGATTATTTCAAACGCCAGTTTTTCTTGGGGAAAACCTTTGAGTAGCGAAGAAAAAAATAAGTTACATAATATTAAAAAGAAACACGTTAAAGATAAAGGGGTGGGAAAGAAATCTTCGAGTAATGAAGAATCCCCTTCCAGCGCTAACATCGAATCTGGGGAATTTTTTTTGAGAAATTTAAATTTAAGAGTTAATAAAGTAAAGTATTTATTTTTATTATTTTTTGTTAAATTAATAGATTAATGTATTTAGGGCGAATTTATCGGTATTATAGGGAGTGTGGGGAGCGGGAAATCTTCGATTTTTTCAGCGATCCTCGGGGAATTAAATAAACAAAGTGGTTTTGTCTCAATTTGCGACCCCGACGTCGGATTCGCTTTAGTAACCCAACAACCATGGCTTCAAAGAGGTACAATTCGAGATAATATTCTTTTTGGGAAAGCCTACGATGAAACCAAATACCTCGAGGTTATCTCCGGGTGTTGTCTCGTCGAAGATTTGGATCAATTACCGGCTGGAGATTTAACTGGGATAGGTGAAGGTGGAATGACGCTTTCCGGCGGTCAAAAAGCCCGAGTTGCTTTAGCGAGAGCTGCTTATCAAGACAAACAAATTTATCTCCTTGATGATGTTATCTCCGCCGTTGATGCTAAAGTAGCTAAAGATATTTATCAAAATTGTATTATGGGGATTCTTAAAAATAAAACCAAAATATTATGCACCCACCACTTGAAATATCTTACCAAAGCAGATCGAGTTATTTTGATGGATAATGGAGAAATACAAAAACAAGGAAAACCGGTTGATGTCCTTAGAGGAATTGATGACGCCCTTCCAATTGATTTAGAATTGGGCGAAACGTCGTTAACAAATTCTGTGATAGAAAGTTTTAAATCGGAGGGAAATGATAACGAATCAAATGATAGTATTTTAGAGGACGAACTCCGCGAGACTGGAACCGTTGAATTCGAGGTTTATAAATCTTATTGGAAAGCAATAGGACATTTCCTTAGTCTATTAGTCATCGTTTCTTTGATTACGATGCAAACGAGTCGGAATTTAACCGATTGGTGGCTTTCAATTTGGGTTACGAATGCGAATGAAAAAAATACAACAAATTTAACCCAACATTACGAAGATTACCACACGAATTCGTTTAAATTCGAAGGGGATTTAGAGGATTCGATTAAGTATTATATGTTAATTTATATCTTGTTGGCTTGTTTGAATTCGGTATTTACATTGTGCCGGGCGTTTTTATTTGCATACGGAGGAATTGTTGCTGCTTTGAGTATTCATAAGAGTTTATTAAAAAGTATTATGACTGTGAGTAAAAAAAATATTTTAAAGAAATATGTTTAATGTTTTTATTTTAAAGGCGAAATCTACGTTTTTTGATATTACACCGTTGGGAAGGATTTTGAATCGATTTTCGAGTGATACTTACACCGTGGATGATTCATTGCCGTTTATATTAAATATTCTTTTAGCCCAATTATTTGGTTTATTAGGTAATTATTTTTTTTTCTTAGAATACAGTAAAATCTTGATATAACGGACTTTGCAAATTCTTTAAAAATCCTGGAGAATGCATTAAAAAGACTGGAAATCTTGGCAAGATTTCGGTAGATTCCCGGATTCTTAGACATCCGGGATGACTTTAAAAATCTTCTAGAAATTCTGAGAAATACGTTTAAAACGTTTGGAAATCTTTATAATATCTCGGAAGTCGTTTAGACACAGTTTGATAATTTTTAAAATAGCTTTGGTATCTTAATGTCTATGCTATCCTAAAATATTTTCGGGTAGCTTTTAAAGTCTTTCAAGAATCCTGGAATATATCTAAAAGTTGCCTGGAAATCTTTATGTTTTAGAAAATATTTCGACACTTTTTGATAATTTTAGAAATTCGTAGACATCACGAGATAATTTTGTATATGTTCTAGAAATTCTCAAAAATACATTAAAATTGTTAGGAAATCCTTTTAATGCATTGGAAATAGTTTAAACACTTTTTGATAAATTTTTGGAAATTCTTGGACATCTTGGATTATGTTTGGTAAAGTACCAGAAATTCCCAGGAATACATTAAAATCGCTTGGAAATTCTGGTAATACCTTGGAAGTTATTTAGACACTTTTTGATAGTTTTGAAAATTCTTAGACATCTTGAAATAAAATTAGAAATCTTCTAGGAATATCCAGAAATACATTAAAATCAATTGGAAATCATTGTAATGCCTTGTAAGTCGTTTAGACACTTTTTGATACTTTTGGAAATCCTTAGACATCTTGGATTATGTTTGGTAATGTTCCAGAAATTTTCAGGAATACATTAAAATCGTTTGGAAATTATTGTAATATCTTGGAAGTTATTTAGACACTTTTTAATAGTTTTGGAAATTCTTAGACATCTTGAAATAAGATTAGAAATGATCTAGGAATATCTATTAACACATTAAAATCATTTAGAAATCACTGTAATGCCTTGGAAGTCGTTTAAACACTTTTTGATACTTTTGGAAATCCTTAGACATCCTGGATTATGTTCGGTAATGTTCCAGAAATTCCCAGGAATACATTAAAATCGTTTGGAAATTCTTGTAATACCTTGGAAGTTATTTAAACACTTTTTGACAGTTTTGGAAATTCTTAGACATCTTGAAATAAAATTAGAAATGTTCTAGGAATATCCAGAAATACATTAAAATTAATTGGAAATCATTGTAATGCCTTGTAAGTGGTTTAGACACTTTTTGATACTTTTGGAAATCCTTAGACATCTTGGATTATGTTTGGTAATGTTCCAGAAATTTCCAGGAATACATTAAAGTCGTTTGGAAATTCTTGTAATACCTTGGAAGACATTTAGACACTTTTTGATAGTTTTGGAAACTCTTAGACATCTTGAAATAAGGTTAGAATTGATCTAGGAATATCTATTAACACATTAAAATCGTTTAGAAATCACTGTAATGCCTTGGAAGTCGTTTAAACACTTCTTGATACTTTTGGAAATCCTTAGACATCCTGGATTATGTTCGGTAATGTTCCAGAAATTCCCAGGAATACATTAAAATCGTTTAGAAATCCTTATAGTACCTCGAAAGTCATTTAGACACTTTTTGATAGTTTTGGAAATTCTTAGATATCTTGAAATAAAATTAGAAATGTTCTAGGAATATCCAGAAATACATTAAAATCAATTGGAAATCATTGTAATGCCTTGTAAGTCGTTTAGACACTTTTTGATACTTTTGGAAATCCTTAGACATCTTGGATTATGTTTGGTAATGTTCCAGAAATTTCCAAGACTACATTAAAATCGTTTGGAAATTCTTGTAATACCTTGGAAGTTATTTAAACACTTTTTGATAGTTTTGGAAATTCTTAGACATCTTGAAATAAGATTAGAAATGATCTAGGAATATCTATTAACACATTAAAATCATTTAGAAATTACTGTAATGCCTTGGAAGTTGTTTAGACACTTTTTGATACTTTTAGAAATCCTTAAACATCTTGGATTATGTTTGGTAATGTTCCAGAAATTCCCAGGAATACATTAAAATCGTTTAGAAATCCTTATAGTACCTCGAAAGTCATTTAGACACTTTTTGATAGTTTTGGAAATTCTTAGATATCTTGAAATAAAATTAGAAATGTTCTAGGAATATCCAGAAATACATTAAAATCAATTGGAAATCATTGTAATGCCTTGTAAGTCGTTTAGACACTTTTTGATACTTTTGGAAATCCTTAGACATCTTGGATTATGTTTGGTAATGTTCCAGAAATTTCCAGGAATACATTAAAGTCGTTTGGAAATTCTTGTAATACCTTGGAAGTCATTTAGATACTTTTTGATAGTTTTGGAAATTCTTAGACATCTTGAAATAAGGTTAGAAATGATCTAGGAATATCTATTAACACATTAAAATCGTTTAGAAATCACTGTAATGCCTTGGAAGTCGTTTAAACACTTTTTGATACTTTTGGAAATCCTTAGACATTCTGGATTATGTTTGGTAATGTTCCAGAAATTCCCAGGAATACATTAAAATCGTTTAGAAATCCTTGTAATACCTCGAAAGTCATTTAGACACTTTTTGATAGTTTTGGAAAGTCTTAGACGTCTTGAAATAAGATTGGAAATGTTCTAGGAATTCATAGAAATACATTAAAATCGTTTGTAAATCATTGTAATGCCTCAGAAATCGTTTAGACCCATTTTGATAATTTTGGAAAATATTAGACATCATAACAAACTTTGAAAATCTTCTATAAAATTCTCGGTAATACATTTGACCCATTTGAAAATCTTTGTAATGTCTAAATAGTCGTTTAAATATTTTTTGACATCACGGGATGAGTTTGTAAATGTTACAGAAATTCTGAAGAATACATTAAAATCGTTTGGATATCATTGTAATGCCTTGGAAGTCGTTTAGACACTTTGATAGTTTTTGAAAAGCTTAGACATCACAACAAACAATGAAAATCTTCCAGAAAATTCTCGGCAATACATTTGAAACGTTTGGAAATCTTTGTATTGTCTCAGAATTTGTTTATAGGCTTTTTGATACTTTTGGAAATTCTTAGACATCATGGATTATGTTTAGTAATGTTTCAGAAATTCCCGCGAATACATTAAAATAGTTTGGAAATCCTTGTAATACCTCGGAAGTCATTTACACACTTTTTGATAGTTTTGGAAAGTCTTAGACATCTTGAAATAAGACTAGAAATGATCTAGGAATATCTATTAACACATTAAAATCATTTAGAAATCACTATAATGCCTTGGAAGTCGTTTAAAGACTTTTTGATACTTTTGGAAATCCTTAGACATCTTGGATTATGTTTGGTAATGTTCCAGAAATTCCCAGGAATACATTAAAATCGTTTAGAAATCCTTATAATACCTCGAAAGTCATTTAGACACTTTTTGATAGTTTTGGAAATTCTTAGAAATCTTGAAATAAAATTAGAAATGTTCTAGGAATATCCAGAAATACATTAAAATCAATTGGAAATCATTGTAATGCCTTGTAAGTGGTTTAGACACTTTTTGATACTTTTGGAAATCCTTAGACATCTTGGATTATGTTTGGTAATGTTCCAGAAATTTCCAGGAATACATAAAAGTCGTTTGGAAATTCTTGTAATACCTTGGAAGTCATTTAGACACTTTTTGATAGTTTTGGAAATTCTTAGACATCTTAAAATAAAATTAGAAATGTTCTAGGAATATCCAGAAATACATTAAAATCAATTGGAAATCATTGTAATGCCTTGTAAGTCGTTTAGACACTTTTTGATACTTTTGGAAATCCTTAGACATCCTGGATTATGTTCGGTAATGTTCCAGAAATTCCCAGGAATACATTAAAATCGTTTGGAAATTCTTGTAATACCTTGGAAGTCATTTAGACACTTTTTGATAGTTTTGGAAATTCTTAGACATCTTGAAATAAGATTAGAAATGATCTAGGAATATCTATTAACACATTAAAATCATTTAGAAATCACTGTAATGCCTTGAAAGTCGTTTAAACACTTTTTGATACTTTTGGAAATCCTTAGACATCTTGGATTATGTTTGGCAATGTTCCAGAAATTCCCAGGAATACATTAAAATCGTTTAGAAATCCTTATAGTACCTCGAAAGTCATTTAGACACTTTTTGATAGTTTTGGAAATTCTTAGACATCTTGAAATAAAATTAGAAATGTTCTAGGAATATCCAGAAATACATTAAAATCAATTGGAAATCATTGTAATGCCTTGTAAGTCGTTTAGACACTTTTTGATACTTTTGGAAATCCTTAGACATCCTGGATTATGTTCGGTAATGTTCCAGAAATTCCCAGGAATACATTAAAATCGTTTGGAAATTCTTGTAATACCTTGGAAGTCATTTAGACACTTTTTGATAGTTTTGGAAATTCTTAGACATCTTGAAATAAGATTAGAAATGATCTAGGAATATCTATTAACACATTAAAATCATTTAGAAATCACTGTAATGCCTTGAAAGTCGTTTAAACACTTTTTGATACTTTTGGAAATCCTTAGACATCTTGGATTATGTTTGGCAATGTTCCAGAAATTCCCAGGAATACATTAAAATCGTTTAGAAATCCTTATAGTACCTCGAAAGTCATTTAGACACTTTTTGATAGTTTTGGAAATTCTTAGACATCTTGAAATAAAATTAGAAATGTTCTAGGAATATCCAGAAATACATTAAAATCAATTGGAAATCATTGTAATGCCTTGTAAGTCGTTTAGACACTTTTTGATACTTTTGGAAATCCTTAGACATCCTGGATTATGTTCGGTAATGTTCCAGAAATTCCCAGGAATACATTAAAATCGTTTGGAAATTCTTGTAATACCTTGGAAGTCATTTAGACACTTTTTGATAGTTTTGGAAATTCTTAGACATCTTGAAATAAGATTAGAAATGATCTAGGAATATCTATTAACACATTAAAATCATTTAGAAATCACTGTAATGCCTTGAAAGTCGTTTAAACACTTTTTGATACTTTTGGAAATCCTTAGACATCTTGGATTATGTTTGGCAATGTTCCAGAAATTCCCAGGAATACATTAAAATCGTTTAGAAATCCTTATAGTACCTCGAAAGTCATTTAGACACTTTTTGATAGTTTTGGAAATTCTTAGACATCTTGAAATAAAATTAGAAATGTTCTAGGAATATCCAGAAATACATTAAAATCAATTGGAAATCATTGTAATGCCTTGTAAGTCGTTTAGACACTTTTTGATACTTTAGGAAATCCTTAGACATCTGGGATTATGTTTGGTAATGTTCCAGAAATTCCCAGGAATATATTAAAATCGTTTGGAAATTATTGTAATATCTTGGAAGTTATTTAGACACTTTTTGATAGTTTGGAAATTCTTAGACATCTTGAAATAAGATTAGAAATGATCTAGGAATATCTATTAACACATTAAAATCGTTTAGAAATCACTGTAATGCCTTGGATGTCGTTTAAACACTTTTTGATACTTTTGGAAATCCTTAGACATCCTGGATTATGTTCGGTAATGTTTCAGAAATTCCCAGGAATACATTAAAATCGTTTAGAAATCCTTATAATACCTCGAAAGTCATTTAGACACTTTTTGATAGTTTTGGAAAGTCTTAGACGTCTTGAAATAAGATTTTAAATGTTCTAGGAATTCATAGAAACACATTAAAATCGTTTGTAAATCATTGTAATGCCTCAGAAATCATTTAGACCCATTTTGATAGTTTTGGAAAATATTAGACATCATAACAAACTTTGAAAATCTTCTATAAAATTCTCGGTAATACATTTGACCCATTTGAAAATCTTTGTAATGTCTAAATAGTCGTTTAAATATTTTTTGACATCACGGGATGAGTTTGTAAATGTTACAGAAATTCTGAAGAATACATTAAAATCGTTTGGATATCATTGTAATGCCTTGGAAGTCGTTTAGACACTATTTGATAGTTTTTGAAAAGCTTAGGCATCACAACAAATAATGAAAATTTTCCAGAAAATTCTCGGCAATACATTTAAAACGTTTGGAAATCTTTGTATTGTCTCAGAATTTGTTTATAGGCCTTTTGATACTTTTGGAAATTTTTAGACATCATGGATTATGTTTAGTAATGTTCCAGAAATTCCCGAGAATACATTAAAATAGTTTGGAAATCCTTGTAATACCTCGGAAGTCATTACACACTTTTTGATAGTTTTGGAAAGTCTTAAACATCTTGAAATAAGATTGGAAATATTTCCAGAAATTCCCAGAAATACATTAAAATCATTTGGAAATCATTGTAATACCTCAGAAATCGTTTAGATACATTTTGATAGTTTTGGAAAATATTAGACATCATAACAAACTTTGAGACGTTTGGAAACCTTTGTTGGAAACCGTTTTGAAATTCTTAGACATTTCACGTTCTCTCAGATTCATGGAATATTTTGAAAATCCTTGTAATGTCTCGGAAGTTGTGTAGACATTTTTTTATAATTTTGAAAATGTTACATATCTTAGGAAAACTTTGGATATTTTCTGGAAATTCTTGGAATACATTAAAATTGATTGGAAATCCATCCCTGTAATGTCTCGGAAGATTTTGTGGACATTCTTTAATAACTTTCGAAAGTCCCTGCAATATCTCCGGTGTGGTTCAGACACTTTGTAAAGATTTTGGAAATTCTTGGTTATCACAGGATAACTTCTCCTGGAACTTCTCCAGGAAAATATCTGAAAATGCCTAGAAAATAGACCTTCCAAGAATTCTGAACAATACTCGAAAAACGTCTGGATATTTTTGTAATATCTTACAAGTTGTTTAGACAGGTTTTGATATTTTTGGAAATTCTTAGGCATCACAGGGTAGCTTTGGAAATCTTTCTATTACCTCGAACGTCCTGTAAACGTTTTTTGAACTTCTTAGATATCTGAGAATAGCTTTGAAAGTCTTCCAAGAATTCTGAGAAATATTTGGAGAAGGTCTAGAAATCTTTATAATGTCTCACAATTCGTTTAGACAGGTTTTGATAATTTTGGAAATTCTTAGGCGTCGAAGGATTATCTTTGGATATGTTTTAGAAATTCCCAGAAATATATATAAATCCTTTTGGAATCCTTGTCATTCCTCGAAGTCGTTTAGATACTTTTTGATAATTTTGGAAAGTCTTAGACATAACGGGATATCTTTAAAAATCGTCCAGAAATGGTCAAAAACAGATACATTTAAAATCTTTGAAATCTTTGTAGTGACTTAGGAGTAGTTTAGACACATTTTAATAATTTTGGAAATTCTTGGACCATCTCGGTATAGGTTCGGAAGTATTCCAAAGAATTTTTGTACCTAAAATATTTGGAAATCCTTGTAATGTTTCACAAATCGTTTAAATATCGGCTTTGATAATTTTGGAAATTCTTAAGCATCACACATGGAAATGTTCTAGAAATTCTCAGAAATACAATGATTGTTATTATATTTATAGACAGTTTTTCATAATTTTTTACAAATCATTAACGTCTTTTTTCAAGTCCTCTAGAAGCAGTATCAACTCTTTTGGAAGTATTTCAAGTCTTGAAAGCAATATCAAGCTTTCTGGAAACAGTATTATGTCTTCCAGGGACAGTATGATAACTTCCAGAAGCATTACAACTTTTCTGGAAGCAATATCAAGTTCTCTGAAAGTCCTTTTAAAGGAATATTAAGTTTTCTAGAAACTTCTTGTAGAAACATTTCAAGTCTTCTGGAAGCATTTCAAATCTTTCAAATGTTTTAGCAGGAATATCAAGTCATCTAGAAGGAGAACCAAAAGTCTTCTAGAAGTATTTTCTGAGAAGTAGCATCAAGTCTTCCAGAGATAGTATCAAGTCTTCTGGAAACAGTTCAAGCCTCCTGAAAGCATTTCAAATCTTTTAAAAGCAGTATCATGTCTTCTAGAGGTAGTATCGAGTCTTCTGGAAGTAGTTCAGACCTTAAAGCATTTCAAGTGTTCTGGAAGCATTGTCAAGTCGTCTGAATGCGGTATTAATTCTTCTAGACTCAGTATCAAGTCTATTGTAAGTATTTCAAGTCTTCCAAAGCCAATATCAAGTCGTCCAGGGACAGTATTAAGTCTTCTGGAAGTAGTTCAAGTCTTCTGAAAGCATTTTAAGTCTTCTATAAGTAATATCAAGTCTTAGTATCCAGTGTCCTGAAAGCAGTTCTAGCCTCCTCAAAGTATTTTAAATTTGTTAAAAGCAGTATTAAGTTTTCCAGAAGTAATATGGGGTCCTCTGGAAGCAGTTCAATGTTTCTGGAAGTAGTGTCAGGTCTTCTGGAAGCAGTATCATGTCTTCTTAACTCAGTATCAACTCTATTGTAAGCATTTCAAGTCTTGCAAAACCAATATCGAGTCGTCCAGCCAGTATCAAGTCTTCTGAAAGCAATTTAAGTTTTCTGAAAGCATTTTAAGTCTTTTATAAGTAATATCAAGTCTTCTAGCAGCAGTTTCAAGTCTATAAGTATATATCCAATCTTCTGAAAGCAGTTCAAGTCTTCTCAAAGTACTTTAACTCTGTTATAAACAGTATTAAGTCGTTCAAAGGAAGTATTGGGTCTTCTGGAAGCAGTCCAACGTTTCTAGAAGCAGTGCCAAGTCTTCTGAAAGCAGTCTCAAGTCTTTTAGACTCAGTATCATGTCTATTGGAAGCATTTCAAGTCTTGTAGAAGCAGATCAAGTTTTCCAGGAACAGTATGAAGCCTTTTGGAAGCAGTTTAAGCTTTCTAAAAGCAATTCAAATCTTCCAGACGTAATATCGAGTCTTCTGGAAACATTTCAAGTTTCGCCAAATCTAGTGGAAGCATTTCAAATCCTCTAGAAGCAGTATCAACTCTTTTGAAAGTATTTCAAGTCTTGAAAGCAATATCAAGCTTTCTGGAAACAGTATTATGTCTTCCAGGGACAGTATGATAACTTCCAGAAGCATTACAACTTTTCTGGAAGCAATATCAAGTTCTCTGAAAGTCCTTTTAAAGGAATATTAAGTTTTCTAGAAGCTTCTTGTAGAAACATTTCAAGTCTTCTGGAAGCATTTCAAATCTTTTGGAAGCATTGACAGGTCATCTGGAAGAAGTATGTAGTCTTCTGGAAGTATTTCAAATGTTTTAGCAGGAATATCAAGTCATCTAGAAGCAGAACCAAGTCTTCTAGAAGTATTTTCTGAGAAGTTGTATCAAGTCTTCCAGAGATAGTATCAAGTCTTCTGGAAACAGTTCAAACCTCCTGAAAGCATTTTAAATCTTTTAAAAGCAGTATCATGTCTAGAGGTAGTATCGAGTCTTCTGGAAGCAGTTCAGACCTTAAAGCATTGCAAGTGTTCTAGAAGCATTGTCAAGTCTTCTGAATGTGGTATTAATTCTTCTAGACTCAGTATCAAGTCTATTGTAAGTATTTCAAGTCTTCCAAAACCAATATCAGGTCGTCCAGGGATAGTGTTAAGTCTTCTGGAAGCAGTTCAAGTCTTCTGAAAGCATTTTAAGTCTTCTATAAGTAATATCAAGTCTTCTAGAAGCAGTTTCAAGTCTACTAGGGCCAGTATCCAGTGTCCTAAAAGCAGTTCAAGCCTCCTCAAAGTATTTTAGATCTTTTAAAAGCAGTATTAAGTTTTCCAGAAGTAGTATGGGGTCCTCTGGAAGCAATTCAATGTTTCTAGACGTAGTGTCAGGTCTTCTGGAAGCAGTATCATGTCTTCTTAACTCAGTATCAACTCTATTGTAAGCATTTCAAGTCTTGCAAAACCAATATCGAGTCGTCCAGCCAGTATCAAGTCTTCTGGAAGCAATTTAAGTCTTCTGAAAGCATTTTAAGTCTATTATAAGTAATGTCAAGTCTTCTAGCAGCAGTTTCAAGTCTATAAGCGCCAGTATCCAATCCATGAAAGCAGTTCAAATCTTTTCACAGTACTTTAACTCTGTTATAAGCAGTATTAAGTCGTTCAAAGGAAGTATTGGGTCTTTTGGAAGCAGTTCAACGTTTCTGGAAGCAGTGCCAAGTCTTCTAGACTCAGTACCATGTCTATTGGAAGCATTTCAAGTCTTGTAGAAGCAGTATCAAATTTTCCAGGAACAGTATGAGGCCTTTTGGAAGCAGTTTAAGTTTTCTGAAAGCATTTCAAATCTTCCAGATGTAGTATTGAGTCTTCTTGAAGCGGTTTAAGTTTCGTGAAAGCAGTATCAAGTCTTCTAGAAGGATACCAAGTCTTGTAGAAGCATTACAAGTCTTCTGGAGGCATACCAAATGTTTTCAAGGCAATATCAACTCATCTAGAAGTATGTTTTGGAAGCAATAGAAAGTCATCTAAAAGCAGTATATCAAATTTTCTGGAAGCATTTTATAAAAGAATGAAAGAATTTAAAATTTTTTCCTAAGACTTAGAAACATCAAAATAATTAATATTTTTAAATATTCTAAAAAATTTAGAAAATCTCACTACGGCATATAAAATTTTTTGGCATCTTTGAAGAACTTAAAAAATTTGTGGAAAATCGGTGGATGATATAAAAGTCCTTTAGAAATAGATACTTGGAAATCATTGACATTTTTTAGGTTTTTTTGGGTATCATTTTGGGCATCATTTTGAAAATCATCAGAAAAAATACTTTGATATTGCAGCAAATCATCAAACCATCATCAGAATTTTGAGAAAGTCTGAAATTTTCTAGATTTCTTTTGCTAATATTTGCAACACCTAAACATGTTAATTTTTGTTTAAAAATCGATGAAAATGTATGAAGATTTTGATATTTCAGTAAATCCCAGAAAATCATTTCTAATTTTAAATATCTTTAAAAATCCACGAAATTACTTGGTAAAGTAATAACGTTAACAAAATTCTCATTTTTTGTTTTTGAGAAATTGGTATGGAAATCATAAAAAAGTTTGAGTCTTCTGGATATTTTTAATCTTTATAAATTTTCTGAATCTTTTGCATATTTATAAAAAATTTTTACAAATACTTAAAAATTAAAAATTACATTATCAAATATCGTAAAGAATCTTCTGCAATATTTTTAAATTCTTGAAATTATTTAAGCGATGTCTTCATGAACGGGTTATCGAGCTTCTTTGGTCGTATTTTCTAAATGTAGGTGTGTGCATTAAATTTATTCATAACCCGTTACATCGAGATTTTACTACACATCATTAATAATGAATTAATAAATAATTGATTTGTAGGTAGCGTAATTATAACAATATATGGACTACCTTGGCTGTGTTTAGTACTAATCCCATTAATCCCCATTTACCATTGGCTCCAAAACCATTACAGATTAACCTCAAGGGAATTGAAAAGACTATCAAGCGTTACGCTATCGCCTGTTTACAGTCATTTTAACGAGTCATTACAAGGTAAGTGTCGGTTTTTAATCATGGGGGAACTTCCTAGACTTCATTTCATATTCATAACATCCCCAAAGCTGACAGAATTTTAATTACCTCCAGGACTGGCGGTCATTAGATCTTTTAGAACCACCGGTAGATTTAAAAGGGACAACGAAGACTACGTTGAAGTTAACCAAAAAACTCAATTGGCTTCGCAAGCAGCCGCTCAATGGTTAGGACTACGGCTCCAATTTATCGGAGTTGCAATGGTCACGGGAGTGGTTATAATCGCGGTTATTCAACATCAATTTGACGTAGCCGATCCCGGTTTAGTAGGATTAGCGATAACCTACGCTCTTTCGGTAACAGCTCTCCTAAACGGAGTCGTAAATGCCTTCACAGAAACCGAAAGGGAAATGATCGCCGTTGAAAGAGTTAATCAATACATCAAGATGGTTATTAGCGAAAATTCTAATTTTATAATCGATCCCCCTTATGCTTGGCCAAGTCAAGGTGTGATCGCCTTTGAAGATGTTGTATTAAATTATCGAAGAAATTTAGCGCCCTCATTAAAAGGGGTTAATTTTAAAACCAGACCCGCCGAAAAAATCGGGGTCGTTGGGAGAACCGGAGCGGGCAAAACAAGTCTATTTACCTCATTATTTAGGTTATGCGAAATAACCTCAGGGAAAATCACGATAGACTCGATAGATATCTCTCATATATCATTAAGAGCGTTACGTTCAAGGTTGTCTTGCATTCCTCAGGATCCGTTTTTATTCAGTGGGAGTTTAAGGGATAATTTAGATCCATTAAATGAGTATCGGGATACAGAAATTTGGACCGCAATTAATAATGCTAATTTACTAGCGACTGTGAGGAGATTAGGTGGATTGGAGGCGGAAGTTACAACTGGAGGTAGCAATTTATCATCAGGGCAAAGACAACTTGTCTGTTTAGCACGAGCTTTACTCCACAATGCTAAAGTAAAAAAAAATAATCGTTTATAATAAAAATAAATAATGATTACATTTTAGATTCTATGTATCGATGAAGCTACAGCCAACATAGATCAAACAACCGATAGGCAAATACAAAACACTTTACGTACAGCTTTCAGGAAAAGCACTGTGATTACGATTGCGCATCGGGTGCAAACAGTGATAGATTACGATAGGGTTTTAGTGATGGGAGATGGGGTCGTTTTAGAATTTGACAAACCCAATGTGCTCCTTGAAGACTCCTCTTCATATTTTTACCAGTTAGTGAATACCGAATAACAAAATGTTTTTTATACAACATAACTAAATGTTTAAATGTATTAATTATCGTTTAATAAAAAAATTATTTCAATGTATTTCAACAATGCATTTTATTTTTCAAAATATTTCAATATAAGAGTTTTAGTCGGCCGGAATTGGACCCGCGGGCTTGATCCTACATTTCTAAAGCGCCCTCAAAGTTCCCATTGTTAAAATAACAACCAAGTCGGGCTTTAGCGGTCGTATAATGTCCTCATTAATTTAAAATTACGCACGTCCACCAAGAGTTTGCGTATAACTACTAAGAAGTTTTGTTATTCTAGTGGCTCATGTCGAGTTCGTTTTAATTAGGATGTATTCATAGAAATTGCATCAACGATTTTTTATTTTCTTTTAAATAATTTTAATTAAGAGTTATATTATTTTTAGTTTTAAAGAAGTACTTTAGCTTTTGTTCCGTTTTCCACGTTATTAGTTGGATATATTCAATTTGTTGGCATTTGGAACATTGAGACGCTATTCTACCGCTACTAAATGACGATAGCACATAACTTCAAGAGTTTGTTACGGAAAGGAGTTTTATTAAGGCATGCTTGAAAGTCGTATTGTGAAACTTAGATAAGAAGAGTTAGGATCTTCTTTTTGGTTATTAGTAAAGTTTTGTGTTAATATAATTAAACCCTCCACAATGTTCAAGACACCTGATGAGACCATTAAATGGTCTTTTAAATTTTATAAGTTTTGCGTGGTATTATTCAGTCTACATAACTTTTTAACGAATGATTTCCCAAGCTATATCTCCTGTATGCATAATTAAGCTGATGGTTTATTATCAGTGTTGTTAAATACGCTGGTATTTATTTTCAAGGGGTATATTTTGGGATGTTTATAAAATTTAAAAAAAAAGTACAACAAAGATGAAAATCGCTAAAAAAGTAACCATGTATCATGCAAAAACACAAGTTCTTTTCAGAATCAGAATTCAATAAAAAAATTGTAAGGGCCGAACGAACCGAGGTCCGTGATTCTTCCGAAGAATGCTAGTTCTTACATTAACCTCTAAATCAGAGGTTCCCAAAAGACTTGCTGAAAGTGATCTGACTGCAAGAAAAGTCCCGATTTTGTCTCCGATCACCTGATGGTCGGGGTGGAGACGTCGTAATGAAAAGTTTGCTACCTGCACAATTTAAAAAAAAATCGTTTCATTGAGCATTCATCATTTTTGAAACTACCACGCTAAATGCTCATCATTATAGCCAAGATATTCTGCAAGACGCTTGTGAATATCTTGATGAGGTGTCTATTGGATGCATTTCAAGCCTTGTAGAAGCAGATCAAGTTTTCCAGGAACAGTATGGAGCCTTTTGGAAGCAGTTTAAGCTTTCTAAAGGCATTTCAAATCTTCCAGACGTAATATCGAGTCTTCTGGAAATATTTCAAGTTTCGTGAAAGCAATATCAAGTCTTCTAGAAGCATACAAAGCCTTGTAGAAGCATTACAAGTCTTCTGGAGGCATACCAAATATTTTCAAGGCAATATCAACTCATCTAGAAGTAGTATCAATGCTTCGGCAAGCATTTCAAATGTTTTGGAAGCAATAGAAAGACATCTAGAAGCAGTATAAAATTTTCTGGAAGCATTTATATGTATGAGCTATCATTAAATGTAATGATGTCTTAGAAAAAAATTTATATTTTTTCCAAAGACTTAGAAACATCAAAATAATATAATATTTTTAAATATTCTAAAAAATTTAGAAAATTTCACAGGCATATGAAATTTTTTGGCATCTTTGAAGAACTTAAAGAATTTGTGGAAAATCGGCGGATGAAATAGAAGTCCTTTAGAAATAGATACTTGGAAATCATTGACATTTTTTAGGCTTTTTTGGGTATTATTGAAAATCATCAGAAAATACTTTGATATTGCAGCAAATCATCAAACTATCATCAGAATTTTGAGATCATCGAATTTTGAGTCGTATAATGTCCTCATTAATTTAAAATTACGCACGTCCACCAAGAGTTTGCGTATAACTACTAAGAAGTTTTGTTATTCTAGTGGCTCATGTCGAGTTCGTTTTAATTAGGATGTATTCATAGAAATTGCATCAACGATTTTTTATTTTCTTTTAAATAATTTTAATTAAGAGTTATATTATTTTTAGTTTTGAAGAAGTGCTTTAGCTTTTGTTCCCTTTTTCACGTTATTAGTTGGATATATTCAATTTGTTGGCATTTAGAACATTGAGACGCTATTCTACCGCTACTAAATGACGATACCACATAACTTCAAGAGTTTGTTACGGAAAGGAGTTTTATTAAGGCATGCTTGAAAGTCGTATTGTAAAACTTAGATAAGAAGAGCTAGGATCTTCTTTTTGGTTATTAGTAAAGTTTTGTGTTAATATAATTAAACCCTCCACAATGTTCAAGACACCTGATGAGACCATTAAATGGTCTTTTAAATTTTATAAGTTTTGCGTGGTATTATTCAGTCTACATAACTTTTTAACGAATGATTTCCCAAGCTATATCTCCTGTATGCATAATTAAGCTGATGGTTTATTATCAGTGTTGTTAAATACGCTGGTATTTATTTTCAAGGGGTATATTTTGGGATGTTTATAAAATTTAAAAAAAAAGTACAACAAAGATGAAAATCGCTAAAAAAGTAACCATGTATCATCCAAAAACACAAGTTCTTTTCAGAATCAGAATTCAATAAAAAAAATTGTAAGGGCCGAACGAACCGAGGTCCGTGATTCTTCCGAAGAATGCTAGTTCTTACATTAACCTCTAAATCAGAGGTTCCCAAAAGACTTGCTGAAAGTGATCTGACTGCAAGAAAAGTCCCGATTTTGTCTCCGGTCACCTGATGGTCGGGATGGAGACGTCGTAATGAAAAGTTTGCTACCTGCACAATTTAAAAAAAAAATCGTTTCATTGAGCATTCATCATTTTTGAAACTGCCACGCTAAATGCTCATCATTATAGCCAAGATATTCTGCAAGACGCTTGTGAATATCTTGATGAGGTGTCTATTGGATGCATTTCAAGCCTTGTAGAAGCAGATCAAGTTTTCCAGGAACAGTATGGAGCCTTTTGGAAGCAGTTTAAGCTTTCTAAAAGCATTTCAAATCTTCCAGACGTAATATCGAGTCTTCTGGAAACATTTCAAGTTTCGTGAAAGCAATATCAAGTCTTCTAGAAGCATACCAAGTCTTGTAGAAGCATTACAAGTCTTCTGGAGGCATACCAAATATTTTCAAGGCAATATCAACTCATCTAGAAGTAGTATCAATGCTTCTGCAAGCATTTCAAATGTTTTGGAAGTAATAGAAAGACATCTAGAAGCAGTATAAAATTTTCTGGAAGCATTTATATGTATGAGCTATCATTAAATGTAATGATGTCTTAGAAAAAAATTTATATTTTTTCCAAAGACTTAGAAACATCAAAATAATATAATATTTTTAAATATTCTAAAAAATTTAGAAAATCTCACTAAGGCATATGAAATTTTTTGGCATCTTTGAAGAACTTAAAGAATTTGTGGAAAATCGGCGGATGAAATAGAAGTCCTTTAGAAATAGATACTTGGAAATCATTGACATTTCTTAGGTTTTTTTTGGGTATTATTGAAAATCATCAGAAAATACTTTGATATTGCAGCAAATCATCAAACCATCATCAGAATTTTGAGATCATCGAATTTTGAGTCGTATAATGTCCTCATTAATTTAAAATTACGTACGTCCACCAAGAGTTTGCGTATAACTACTAAGAAGTTTCGTTATTCTAGTGGCTCATGTCGAGTTCGTTTTAATTAGGATGTATTCATAGAAATTGCATCAACGATTTTTTATTTTCTTTTAAATAATATTAATTAAGAGTTATATTATTTTTAGTTTTGAAGAAGTACTTTAGCTTTTGTTCTCTTTCCACGTTATTAGTTGGATATATTCAATTTGTTGGCATTTGGAACATTGAGACGCTATTCTACCGCTACTAAATGACGATAGCACATAACTTCAAGAGTTTGTTACGGAAAGGAGTTTTATTAAGGCATGCTTGAAAGTCGTATTGTGAAACTTAGATAAGAAGAGTTAGGATCTTCTTTTTGGTTATTAGTAAAGTTTGGTGTTAATATAATTAAACCCTCCACAATGTTCAAGACATGTAATGAGACCATTAAATGGTCTTTTAAATTTTATAAGTTTTGCGTGGTATTATTCAGTCTGCATAACTTTTTAACGAATGATTTCCCAAGCTATATCTCCTGTATGCATAATTAAGCTGATTGTTTATTATCAGTGTTGTTAAATACGCTGGTATTTATTTTCAAGGGGTATATTTTGGGATGTTTATAAAATTTTAAAAAAAAGTACAACAAAGATGAAAATCGCTAAAAAAGTAACCATGTATCATCCAAAAACACAAGTTCTTTTCAGTATCAGAATTCAATAAAAAATTGTAAGGGCCGAACTAACCGAGGTCCGTGATTCTTCCGAAGAATGCTAGTTCTTACATTAACCTCTAAATCAGAGGTTCCCAAAAGACTTGCTGAAAGTGATCTGACTGCAAGAAAAGTCCCGATTTTGTCTCCGATCACCTGATGGTCGGGGTGGAGACGTCGTAATGAAAAGTTTGCTACCTGCACAATTTAAAAAAAAATCGTTTCATTGAGCATTCATCATTTTTGAAACTACCACGCTAAATGCTCATCATTATAGCCAAGATATTCTGCAAGACGCTTGTGAATATCTTGATGAGGTGTCTATTGGATGCATTTCAAGCCTTGTAGAAGCAGATCAAGTTTTCCAGGAACAGTATGGAGCCTTTTGGAAGCAGTTTAAGCTTTCTAAAGGCATTTCAAATCTTCCAGACGTAATATCGAGTCTTCTGGAAATATTTCAAGTTTCGTGAAAGCAATATCAAGTCTTCTAGAAGCATACAAAGCCTTGTAGAAGCATTACAAGTCTTCTGGAGGCATACCAAATATTTTCAAGGCAATATCAACTCATCTAGAAGTAGTATCAATGCTTCGGCAAGCATTTCAAATGTTTTGGAAGCAATAGAAAGACATCTAGAAGCAGTATAAAATTTTCTGGAAGCATTTATATGTATGAGCTATCATTAAATGTAATGATGTCTTAGAAAAAAATTTATATTTTTTCCAAAGACTTAGAAACATCAAAATAATATAATATTTTTAAATATTCTAAAAAATTTAGAAAATTTCACAGGCATATGAAATTTTTTGGCATCTTTGAAGAACTTAAAGAATTTGTGGAAAATCGGCGGATGAAATAGAAGTCCTTTAGAAATAGATACTTGGAAATCATTGACATTTTTTAGGCTTTTTTGGGTATTATTGAAAATCATCAGAAAATACTTTGATATTGCAGCAAATCATCAAACTATCATCAGAATTTTGAGATCATCGAATTTTGAGTCGTATAATGTCCTCATTAATTTAAAATTACGCACGTCCACCAAGAGTTTGCGTATAACTACTAAGAAGTTTTGTTATTCTAGTGGCTCATGTCGAGTTCGTTTTAATTAGGATGTATTCATAGAAATTGCATCAACGATTTTTTATTTTCTTTTAAATAATTTTAATTAAGAGTTATATTATTTTTAGTTTTGAAGAAGTGCTTTAGCTTTTGTTCCCTTTTTCACGTTATTAGTTGGATATATTCAATTTGTTGGCATTTAGAACATTGAGACGCTATTCTACCGCTACTAAATGACGATACCACATAACTTCAAGAGTTTGTTACGGAAAGGAGTTTTATTAAGGCATGCTTGAAAGTCGTATTGTAAAACTTAGATAAGAAGAGCTAGGATCTTCTTTTTGGTTATTAGTAAAGTTTTGTGTTAATATAATTAAACCCTCCACAATGTTCAAGACACCTGATGAGACCATTAAATGGTCTTTTAAATTTTATAAGTTTTGCGTGGTATTATTCAGTCTACATAACTTTTTAACGAATGATTTCCCAAGCTATATCTCCTGTATGCATAATTAAGCTGATGGTTTATTATCAGTGTTGTTAAATACGCTGGTATTTATTTTCAAGGGGTATATTTTGGGATGTTTATAAAATTTAAAAAAAAAGTACAACAAAGATGAAAATCGCTAAAAAAGTAACCATGTATCATCCAAAAACACAAGTTCTTTTCAGAATCAGAATTCAATAAAAAAAATTGTAAGGGCCGAACGAACCGAGGTCCGTGATTCTTCCGAAGAATGCTAGTTCTTACATTAACCTCTAAATCAGAGGTTCCCAAAAGACTTGCTGAAAGTGATCTGACTGCAAGAAAAGTCCCGATTTTGTCTCCGGTCACCTGATGGTCGGGATGGAGACGTCGTAATGAAAAGTTTGCTACCTGCACAATTTAAAAAAAAAATCGTTTCATTGAGCATTCATCATTTTTGAAACTGCCACGCTAAATGCTCATCATTATAGCCAAGATATTCTGCAAGACGCTTGTGAATATCTTGATGAGGTGTCTATTGGATGCATTTCAAGCCTTGTAGAAGCAGATCAAGTTTTCCAGGAACAGTATGGAGCCTTTTGGAAGCAGTTTAAGCTTTCTAAAAGCATTTCAAATCTTCCAGACGTAATATCGAGTCTTCTGGAAACATTTCAAGTTTCGTGAAAGCAATATCAAGTCTTCTAGAAGCATACCAAGTCTTGTAGAAGCATTACAAGTCTTCTGGAGGCATACCAAATATTTTCAAGGCAATATCAACTCATCTAGAAGTAGTATCAATGCTTCTGCAAGCATTTCAAATGTTTTGGAAGTAATAGAAAGACATCTAGAAGCAGTATAAAATTTTCTGGAAGCATTTATATGTATGAGCTATCATTAAATGTAATGATGTCTTAGAAAAAAATTTATATTTTTTCCAAAGACTTAGAAACATCAAAATAATATAATATTTTTAAATATTCTAAAAAATTTAGAAAATCTCACTAAGGCATATGAAATTTTTTGGCATCTTTGAAGAACTTAAAGAATTTGTGGAAAATCGGCGGATGAAATAGAAGTCCTTTAGAAATAGATACTTGGAAATCATTGACATTTCTTAGGTTTTTTTTGGGTATTATTGAAAATCATCAGAAAATACTTTGATATTGCAGCAAATCATCAAACCATCATCAGAATTTTGAGATCATCGAATTTTGAGTCGTATAATGTCCTCATTAATTTAAAATTACGTACGTCCACCAAGAGTTTGCGTATAACTACTAAGAAGTTTCGTTATTCTAGTGGCTCATGTCGAGTTCGTTTTAATTAGGATGTATTCATAGAAATTGCATCAACGATTTTTTATTTTCTTTTAAATAATATTAATTAAGAGTTATATTATTTTTAGTTTTGAAGAAGTACTTTAGCTTTTGTTCTCTTTCCACGTTATTAGTTGGATATATTCAATTTGTTGGCATTTGGAACATTGAGACGCTATTCTACCGCTACTAAATGACGATAGCACATAACTTCAAGAGTTTGTTACGGAAAGGAGTTTTATTAAGGCATGCTTGAAAGTCGTATTGTGAAACTTAGATAAGAAGAGTTAGGATCTTCTTTTTGGTTATTAGTAAAGTTTGGTGTTAATATAATTAAACCCTCCACAATGTTCAAGACATGTAATGAGACCATTAAATGGTCTTTTAAATTTTATAAGTTTTGCGTGGTATTATTCAGTCTGCATAACTTTTTAACGAATGATTTCCCAAGCTATATCTCCTGTATGCATAATTAAGCTGATTGTTTATTATCAGTGTTGTTAAATACGCTGGTATTTATTTTCAAGGGGTATATTTTGGGATGTTTATAAAATTTTAAAAAAAAGTACAACAAAGATGAAAATCGCTAAAAAAGTAACCATGTATCATCCAAAAACACAAGTTCTTTTCAGTATCAGAATTCAATAAAAAATTGTAAGGGCCGAACTAACCGAGGTCCGTGATTCTTCCGAAGAATGCTAGTTCTTACATTAACCTCTAAATCAGAGGTTCCCAAAAGACTTGCTGAAAGTGATCTGACTGCAAGAAAAGTCCCGATTTTGTCTCCGATCACCTAATGGTCGGGATGGAGACGTCGTAATGAAAAGTTTGCTACCTGCACAATTTAAAAAAAAATCGTTTCATTGAGCATTCATCATTTTTGAAACTACCACGCTAAATGCTCATCATTATAGCCAAGATATTCTGCAAGACGCTTGTGAATATCTTGATGAGGTGTCTATTGGATGCATTTCAAGCCTTGTAGAAGCAGATCAAGTTTTCCAGGAACAGTATGGAGCCTTTTGGAAGCAGTTTAAGCTTTCTAAAGGCATTTCAAATCTTCCAGACGTAATACCGAGTCTTCTGGAAATATTTCAAGTTTCGTGAAAGCAATATCAAGTCTTCTAGAAGCATACAAAGCCTTGTAGAAGCATTACAAGTCTTCTGGAGGCATACCAAATATTTTCAAGGCAATATCAACTCATCTAGAAGTAGTATCAATGCTTCGGCAAGCATTTCAAATGTTTTGGAAGCAATAGAAAGACATCTAGAAGCAGTATAAAATTTTCTGGAAGCATTTATATGTATGAGCTATCATTAAATGTAATGATGTCTTAGAAAAAAATTTATATTTTTTCCAAAGACTTAGAAACATCAAAATAATATAATATTTTTAAATATTCTAAAAAATTTAGAAAATTTCACAGGCATATGAAATTTTTTGGCATCTTTGAAGAACTTAAAGAATTTGTGGAAAATCGGCGGATGAAATAGAAGTCCTTTAGAAATAGATACTTGGAAATCATTGACATTTTTTAGGTTTTTTTTGGGTATTATTGAAAATCATCAGAAAATACTTTGATATTGCAGCAAATCATCAAACCATCATCAGAATTTTGAGATCATCGAATTTTGAGTCGTATAATGTCCTGATTAATTTAAAATTACGTACGTCCATCAAGAGTTTGCGTATAACTACTAAGAAGTTTTGTTATTCTAGTGGCTCATGTCGAGTTCGTTTTAATTAGGATGTATTCATAGAAATTGCATCAACGATTTTTTATTTTCTTTTAAATAATATTAATTAAGAGTTATATTATTTTTAGTTTTGAAGAAGTACTTTAGCT
Organism: Onthophagus sagittarius; assembly: GCA_036711965.1. Classification (NCBI taxonomy): domain Eukaryota; kingdom Metazoa; phylum Arthropoda; class Insecta; order Coleoptera; family Scarabaeidae; genus Onthophagus; species Onthophagus sagittarius. Next base: position 43,946,083 of record JASERS010000005.1, on the reverse strand, counting down.
TTTGTTCCCTTTCCACTTTATTAGTTGGATATATTCAATTTGTTGGCATTTGGAACATTAAGACGCTATTCTACCGCTACTAAATGACGATAGCACATAACTTCAAGAGTTTGTTACGGAAAGGAGTTTTATTAAGGCATGCTTGAAAGTCGTATTGTGAAACTTAGATAAGAAGAGCTAGGATCTTCTTTTTGGTTATTAGTAAAGTTTTGTGTTAATATAATTAAACCCTCCACAATGTTCAAGACACCTGATGAGACCATTAAATGGTCTTTTAAATTTTATAAGTTTTGCGTGGTATTATTCAGTCTACATAACTTTTTAACGAATGATTTCCCAAGCTATATATCCTGTATGCATAATTAAGCTGATGGTTTATTATGGTGTTGTTAAATACGCGGGTATTTATTTTCAATGTAATAATACAAGTTCTTTTCAATTCAATAAAAAGCAATAACAGTAACTATTTACACATAATCTCAAATAGTTATTTAAGCTATAAGGCACGTAATGAAACCGAAGAAACCGAGGCCCGTGATTCTTCCAAGGTATACTGCTTCCTACGTTCCGCATGACTTATTGCATTTTTTCCTATAATATAATAATCTCTAAATCAGAGGTCCTGATAGGACTTGCTGAAAGTGATCTGATTACAAGAAGAGTCCCGACTTTGTCTCTGGTCACCTGACGGTCGAGATTTAGACGTCGTGCTGAAAGGTTTGCTGGCTGCACAATTTCGAAAAGTGTACCTTTTCATAGACCGTTCATCATTGTTGAAACTACCATGCTAAATGCGTATCGTTATATCTAAGATATTCTGCAAGACACTGTCGAGCTGTGTGAATACCAATGGTCATCAGTGGTCAGTGTGCAGCCCAGACTATCTCCTCTATCTAATCCGGTTAATGTAAACAAAACCACTACTCATCCGTACAAAGAACTTTCCTCCGTTGCTCGATCCTCCAATTCAGGTGTAAGCGAGCAGATTACGTCTTCAATCTGCTCGCTTTCAATATCGCGGTCCTCAATATCTGGGAAACAGCTTCGGTAATTTGGCAGCCTTCTTGCGGGTAGACCACTTCTAACAAGTTTTCAGCAAATGGTTTTCTCATTAGCTTCTACTGCCGAGCAACTACAATACGTGCGCAGGCTATTTTGAATGGTTGAATAGACCGTAGGAGTCTTGTAGAATGGTCACCATGATCCCTAGACTTGATACTAAACGTTTGTATGTTTAATATTATCCAATTAATGTTACTATTCTTTCATACTTCTGCTTTTCTTTCACTAAAATATCAATAAGAAAGTATGCAATCTCTTTTTTTATTACATTCAATAACTTTTTTTGTCAAAACGCGTCACAGCACTTAACATACAAAACCCGACATGTCCAAATTAAAATCCCAATTTACAAAAAAACCAGCTGCATTAGAATCTTAGGCAATACATTTTCAATAAATTGTGCACTAGATAATAACATTATAATTAAAAGAATAGAAGCCTACGGAACGTTGAGGAGGAAATCGCGTAAAAAAAATAACAAGAAGCGAGCAGCTATAACAAAGTTTGTAGAGCTATTAACATATGTAGAGTCTCATTACTGCCGTTCAAAAACTTCTCACAGTTTCTATTTCTGGGAAATGTGCAATGAATCGGTTGAGCGGAATCTTCAAGTTAAGGAATCAGTTTTTAGATATTTATCACAAGAAAATATAACGTTGGTTTCGGGACTCCAAAAACGAATTTATGTTCCACATGTCTCCAGTTCAAAGAAAAGCTTAACACAAGTATAGATAACGGCACAAATAACCAGCTTATGACTCAGCTGCAAGTTCATAAACTTCGAGCAAATAGCTTTTACCGGCTATTAGAAGAGAATCAAGATGATCCAGAAGTTATAACGTTTAGCTTTGACTGCCAGAAAAAATTCGACTAAGATTCCTGACCAACTGCTTACTTTAGTACGCAACTAAATTTTTATCATTTTGTCGTCGTCGAAGGACGTTCCAGAGAAAAATTAAATCTAGCTACAGTGAGGTCATACATTTGGACAGAAGTGGATCCCCGAAGAGGATCTGATGAAATAGCGTCAGTACTCTTCCATACTAATAGTACCAACAACATTTGAATTTAGTAACACTGTTACAGTCATACGATTATTTTGCGATGGCTGTGGAGCACAAAATAAGAATTCAACCGTAATTGGAATGCTGTGTAACTGATTGTAAATTTAGGTCCTTCAACCATTACAGAAGTTGAAATTATATTCCTAGTTGTAGGACATTCTTACATTAATCCAGACAGGCTATTTGGTCATATCTAAAAAGTAATCAAAAACAAACCAGATGTTACAACTTCAGGGCAATATATAAAAATAATACTAAAATGGGGAAACGTTGGGAGTTTGAGGTTCCAGTACATGATTGGAAATTGAAAACACAATTTATTATGAAATCTTCTAGTTGTATTATAATTTCAAAAAGTAATGCTGGTCTTTCTGTAAGAGGAGAAAGTTTCTTTAAACAATCTGGGTATACAAAAATCGTTGCTAAGAAGGGGAAAAAGCTACTTCTGGAGCCAAGTGTTATTAAATCTGGCATGACAGTTAAACCAGATAAAGTAACAAGTATTACTAAGTTGCTTAAAAAGCATTATGGAGAAGATTGGCAGAGGCAATGAAGAATCCTTCTTTTAACGATAAATCTGTTATAGACACCTCTACAACAGAATCCAATCAAACTGAAAATGAAGATGTAGCTGAAAACTTTTGTTTAGCGGAAATTTTAGATTTTGCTGTACCTGAATGTACCTACGTTATTATTTTTTCTTACTTTTGTTTTTATTTCAATAAAATTTCAATAAGAAAGTATGCAATCTCTTTTTTATATTCAACAACTTTTTTTGTCAAAACGCGACATGTCACAGCCCTTAACGTACAAAACCCGACATGTCCAAATTAAAATCCCAATGTACAAAAAAAAACAAGCAAAACTAAATTTTAGTTAATACTGCCGTTCAAAAACTTCTCACAGTTTCTATTTCTGGGAAATGTGCAATAAATCGGTTGAGCGGAATCTTCAAGTTAAGGAATCAGTTTTTAGATATTTATCACAAGAAAATATAACGTTGGTTTCGGGACTCCAAAAACGAATTTATGTTCCACATGTCTCCAGTTCAAAGAAAAGCTTAACACAAGTATAGATAACGACACAAATAACCAGCTTATGACTCAGCTGCAAGTTCATAAACTTCGAGCAAATAGCTTTTACCGGCTATTAGAAGAGAATCAAGATGATCCAGAAGTTATAACGTTTAGCTTTGACTGCCAGAAAAAATTCGACTAAGATTCCTGACCAACTGCTTACTTTAGTACGCAACTAAATTTTTATCATTTTGTCGTCGTCGAAGGACGTTCCAAAGAAAAATTAAATCTAGCTACAGTGAGGTCATACATTTGGACTGAAGTGGATCCCCGAAGAGGATCTGATGAAATAGCGTCAGTACTCTTCCATACTAATAGTACCAACAACATTTGAATTTAGTAACACTGTTACAGTCATACGATTATTTTGCGATGGCTGTGGAGCACAAAATAAGAATTCTACCGTAATTGGAATGCTGTGTAACTGATCCTTCAACCATTACAGAAGTTGAAATTATATTCCTAGTTGTAGGACATTCTTACATTAATCCAGACAGGCTATTTGGTCATATCTAAAAAGTAATCAAAAAGAAACCAGATGTTACAAGTCCAGGGCAATATATAAAAATAATACTAAAATGGGGAAACGTTGGGAGTGTGAGGTTCTAGTACATGATTGGAAATTGAAAACACAATTTATTATGAAACCTTCTAGTTGCATTATAATTTCAAAAAGTAATGCTGGTCTTTCTGTAAGAGGAGAAAGTTTCTTTAGGAACAATCTAGGTACACAAAAATCGTTGCTAAGAAGGGGAAAAAGCTACCTCTGGAGCCAAGTGTTGTTGAATCTGGCATGACAGTTAAACCAGATAAAGTAACAAGTATTACTAATTTGCTTAAAAAACATTATGGAGAAGATTGGCAGAGCAATGCAGCACTATTCTTCTTTTAACGATAAATCTGTTATAGACACCTCTACAACAGAATCCAATCAAACTGAAAATGAAGATGTAGCTGAAATCTTTTGTTTAGGGAAAACTTTAGATTTTGCTGTACCTTAATTAAATATCAAATAAGAAAGTATGCAATCTCTTTTTCATATTCAACAACTTTTTTTGTCAAAACGCGACATGTCACAGCCCTTAACATATAAAACCCGACATGTCCAAATTAAAATCCCAATGTACAAAAAAAAAACAAGTTAAACTAAATTTTAGTTAATACTTTGTTTATATCATTGGTTTAACTATTCATAATTCTGTAATAAGAGTTTCGCGATTTGTGTCAAATTTGTTTATGTGGATTTATCGGGTTTTGCATTTAGAAGCCTGATATAGAAGACTTGAAATTGTTTCTAAAAGACTTCAAATGTTTGTAAAAGACTTTGATTCCGGAAAACTTAAAAAGTTTTCAGAAGACTTAACACTGCTCCTAAAAGATTTGAAATGCTTTAAGAAAACTTGTAATATTTTCAGTAGACTTGATACTGCTTATAGAAAACATAAAAACTTCCGGAAGACTTGAAATGCTTCTAGAAAACTTGGCATTGCTTCTGGAAAACCTAAATGCTTCCAGAAGTCTTAATATTACTTCTCGTAAATATTGGTTCAGGATAGGATAAAAGAATCAATGACAATTAATTGAACAGTCCTATATTTCGATTCAAATTGAATCTTCTTCAGGGAGTGAAATTTTGATTGTAATGAAACTGCTAAAATAAAACATTAAATACCAGGGTATTTCGTCCTAAATTGTTCTTAAAATTATTGAAAAAAAAAGCGCTATGATGTGTAACAACGTGATTCATGTTTTTCTCAATAATTTTAAGAACAATTTAGGACGAAATACTCTGGTATTTAATGTTTTATTTTAGTCAGTTTCATTACAATCAAAATTTCACTCCCTGAAGAAGATTCAATTTGAATCGAAATATAGGACTGTTCAATTGATTGTCATTGATTCTTTTATCCTATCCTGAACCAATATTTACGAGTTGCTAACTGGGATAAAAAAAAATTATCTCATAAAATATTACTTCTAAAAGATTTGAAAATCTTCCAAAGGAATTGAATTGCTTCTAGAAGATTTGATGTTGTTTCCGGAAAACTTTAAATGCTTCCAGAGGAGTTAATACTGCTTACATAAGATTTTAAATGCTTTCAGAAAACTTCTAATGCTTTTAGTAGATTTGGTACTGCTTGTAGAAAACTTAAAAAACTTTCGGGAGACTTGAAATGTTTCTAGAAGACTTGGCATTGCTTCTGAAAAACTTGAAATCCTTCCAGAACTCTTAATACTACTTCTAAGAGATTTGAAAGTCTTCCAGAGAAATTGAATTGCTTCTAGAAGATTTGATATTGTTTCCAAAGACTTGAAACACCTCCAGCAGACTTGATACTTCAGCTAAAAGATTTGAAAGGCTTCCAAAACTTGATATTGCCTCTAAAAGCAACAGTTTAGAATGAGTCTAAACTGTTAATGGTGTTATCCGAATTGAAATGATCATTTTCAATTAATTTTTTACTAATAATCGTGTTTGTATACCAAACGGTGAAATTATTTAAACAAAAGACTAGTTTGAGGATAGAGCAAGTAAAAAGATTATTTCGACGCAATATTAAAGTACGTTTTATTTTACTATGCCTATGTACCAAAAGTAGTTTATGAGAAACCAGTACATCTTCAACTTAATTCCTAAGAATACGAAAGTGGCTTATGTTCCTTTTCTTCGGCTTATGTTGAACTTATAGCGAAGCAACAGTTTTTAATGTTAGAGCAGCCTAACAAGATGGAATTAGTTTTAGAAATGCCTGAATCACATGCTGCTTTTTTTTAAATTTTGAAGTACTACTGAGCTTATTCTTATTCAACTTGGTTCCAGTACCTGTGACGAACGTTTCTTGTTATTGGTAAACACGTATTTACGTATTTAGATGTTTTTCAGAGATAAGTCAGGTTTTTTTGGAGAGTCGTCGTTTGATTTTACCATACCGTTTCAAAAACCGGCGCTTATGATGTTGGCTATGAAGTTATAGATGTGATGTCTATTATTTTACAACATATGCTGTTACGAAAGCTTTTTACTAAATAATCTCACATATTTTTTACAGTTATACCTGTCTTAACAGCTAGGCCACCTTTTTTGATATACACTGTATATGGTAATATACTTTTAATTTATTAATCTCATAATTTTTCAACAATTTCAACCACAATTTAAAATTTTCATTATTAGCAGTTTCATCATGCCGTTAGTAATTTTTTTCTATCCTTTTTAATTTCGTAGAAAGCCTTATGGGCAACGGAATTCAGGAATCGTATATATCATCCCAAAATTTATCGATTTAAGACAACACAACTTCGTGTCAATTAATACCATCAATCCTATACTGTACTAAAGCGCTTGAGCGTGTAAACCATCATTTTCAATTAATCGATTTGGACAAACTTTATTAAATTATTCCACCTCAGTCCGATGACATCAAATTAATGTTCTTATAATAAAAAGATTGATTGCGATTCATATCATTCGGCGGAATAAATCTTATTAAGGATTCAACATCTGCGCGAACGTTAGAAAAGAGTCGGTTGTAAAATGACTTTTATGACCGTTTTATGTATGAACTTCATAAAGCACCGTTAAGGTGAAATCCTAGCGAAATCCAAACTTAAGCGACGATTTAAACTTTAACGTTTTATATCATCTCCTCTCCGGCACATTGATGAGTCTTCGCATCGAAGAATAAACGTGTAAAATTGATATATTTAACGAAATATGTTGTCGTCTTTCCGAACCTTTAAGCCGATTACGAGTCGTACTCATCTTCTTGACTGTTATCCTCGTTCGAGGTGACGGTGCGATAATCCGTATCCGATATTTCTACGTCCGGTAAACGCGGAATTAACAACCAAAAGGAGCTGACGCGAGAACTCGACCATAATCTCCTTTCAGAGTTGTTCGATTCCCCGTCTACATGGCCCTCTTGAGGCTGAAACTTATTCATGCCAGGGACAATAGAGTTCGCGGTGCGAGGGTCCGAAGAGGGCCACCATCACCGCGAACCTTCGCAATATGTGAAATGAGTGTGCCTCGCTGCGTAAGCGCACCACGTCTGTCGGGATTAACATGGGGGATACTTCCCTGATCTCTCCCCCGTACACTCAGGTAACACCACCGCCTATGGGGTGGGTGCATATCCGTAGACAACAAATAAGGGAGGCTGCAGCCACTCACAAAGATTGTTAAGCGTCTATTCAAGTGGAGCTATCAAGATGAGAACTCGGCCAATTTTTTTATCTTCAATTGAAAAAGTGATTTCTTTTAAAGTGTTATATACAAGCGGAAACAAGTGTTATAGATAACAAGTTTTTTGTTTTAAATATATTATTTATTTCTCTTCAACTCTACTAGTATTATACAACGGTAAATGATAATAGTATCGGTGATAGTGGCGATTTGGGGTAGCTTAATAATTGATTTCTATTACTTTTAGTATTTTGTCAATTTTCGTCAGTATCTGAATCATTAAAATTACTCATTGACATTTTTTTTAACAATTTTTTAGATTATTTATTTTATTAACATAATTGTTTCTTTGAATTGTTAAATTTTTATAACGTTACTTGAAGAATTTTGAACTTGTGCAGTACTTTCGATCGGGATTGTTAGCTTTAAACGATTTGTTAAAAACTATTTGTTTTAAATATGTTTAAAACACTAACATATAAACTGTTTAAAGAGATAAACACAATAAATAATACTCAATAACAAGAGAGGCGATTAAAAAAAAATATCTTTTTAATTTATGGAATCGAAGAAATTATGATAGGTGTGTTAAAACTAGATTAAATTTGCTTCAATATGATTTTTATTTCATAATATATATCGTCGAGATAGAGAGTCAACAGCGTCTGCTAAACGGGACGGTGGTGGAGTTCTTGTTGCCGCTAAGCATGGTTTCAACATCGTCCCCATGCCGTGCTTACACAGTGATGCGGAAGATTTGTGGTTGAAAGTTCAGTGCGGCCTTTTTCGTTTTTTGTTGTGCTGTGTTTATCTTCCACCTGCTGCCGATGAGGCTCTGCAGGTGTTTTTGTCTAGTGTTTCCACCGTGCGCGATACCTATCCAGACTTAATGATCATTATTGTGGGCGATTTCAACATGCCAACCATCTCGTGGTCTCAATCTGAAGATAACGTCGCGTTGATTCCAACTGGAAACTTTGATGGTCGAGCCGGTGATTTTCTTAACGTTTACTCGTATTGTAACTTTAAGCAATTCAATAATGTATTTAATATTAATGCCAGAATCTTGGATCTTATTTTGTGCGCTAGCGGTCGAGTTGACAACGTTCATCCTTGCAAGGACCCTCTCGTGGATCCTGATCATCACCACCCTCCTTTTGAGTTTTCTGTTTCAGGATTGTCAACTTATTTGAGTGATGGTCCTAATATTCGCTTTATCTTTAAAAAAGCAAACTCAGTAAATATAAAAACTTACTTAACTAGTATCGATTGGCAGTCTGTCTTTGCAGGGATTGACGTGGAGAGCATGGTTGAGGCATTTTATGCGCGTGTTAATTATGTGATTCATAGGTATGTTCCTAAGCGCATTGTTTCTAAACAGCGCTTTCCTCTCTGGTACAAACCTTCAACCATTCGCGTTATTCGTGAAAAATTGCGTTGTCATAGAAAATGGAAATGTACTGGCAGCGGTAGCGATTACTTGGCTTTCTCTATCTTGCGTTCGAGATCTAAGCGGCTAATCGCGGCCGATTATAAGGCTTACTTGTATTCGATACAGGCGGGAATTGCGGAGAGGGCCAAGGGAATTTGGTCCTTTGTGAACACTAAAAAGGGTTCGGCGTCTGGCATGCCAGCCACTATGATTACCACTGATGGGTTATATGTTCACACGGGTCCTAATATTTCTTGTGCGTTTGCGGAGTATTTTGCGTCGGTATTTGTTGATGGAGCCATTGACCGCGCAATGATTTCTAGTGGCTCTGGTATCTCACCATGGTTTTCTGCTGATACTGTTCTTAACGTTTTGAAACATCTTGATCAGTCCTCTAGCCCTGGTCCTGACGGCATTCCATCTTTTTTCCTAAAAGAATTTGCCGCCGAACTGTCGACTCCACTGTTTCTTATTTTTTCTAAGTCTTTGCGTGATGGTATGTTTCCAAGCATGTGGAAAACAGCTTTTGTCGTCCCAATATTTAAATCTGGGAATAGACAGTTAGTATCTAATTATCGTCCGATTTCTATTCTTTCGGCTATTCCCAAAGTTTTTGAAAAAATTGTTCATGAATATTTTAGCCACACGATCGGTAACTTTCTTATTACTGAACAACATGGTTTTTTGTCGGGGAGATCGGTGGAGTCCAATCTGGTGTCCTACGTTAATTTTATCCATTCTGCGTTAAACGAGGACTCTCAGGTTGACGCTATTTATACCGATTATTCTAAAGCCTTCGACAAAATTGACCATACTATTCTTATTCAAAAGCTTTCGTCTTTTAATATTCCAGGCGGCATTGTCCACTGGATTGAGTCGTACCTATCTGATAGAAGCCAGGCGGTCAAGATGGGCAGCTTTGTTTCCGATTATAAATCTATCTCGTCCGGCGTGCCGCAAGGAAGCCATCTTGGGCCTATATTATTCTTAATTTATATTAATGATATTTCTTATTGTTTTAAATTTTCTAAATTTCTTCTATACGCCGATGACAATAAAATCTTTACAAAGATTGGTTCTAGTCTTGACTGCCTACGGCTCCAGGAGGATCTCGACCGTTTGCATGACTACTGTCGCGCTAACAAACTTTACCTTAACTATGACAAATGCCAAAAAATTACGTTTACATGGAAACGTTATCCTACTAACTTCGACTATAATTTTAATGGTACAGCTATTACCTCCACCGACAGAGTTAAGGATCTTGGTATTATACTTGATACCAAATTGCGATATCATCTTCATATCGATTTTATGGTGCGGAAAGCTCTGCGTAATCTGGGCTTTGTTATTAGAATTAGTCAAAATTTTACTAATTTTCTCTGTATTAAGTCCCTTTATTTGGCATTTGTCAATAGTGTGTTGTCCTACGGTTCTGTAGTTTGGAATCCTTGGTACGCCGTCTATCGTGACCGCATCGAAAGCATTCAACAGCGCTTTTTACGTTATTTGTCACATAAATTTCATCTTCCCTATTGCGATTACGATGGGCGTTGTGCGGTTTTTGGCCTCTTGCCCTTGCAGCGGCGTAGAGTTGTATCCGATTTGATCTTTCTCTTTAAGCTGGTTAATGGCTTGCTATACGCTCCGGAGCTTTTGGTTGAAGTGGGCTTGAATGTACCACAGCGGTTCACTCGAAATAATTTCACATTCCGTTTACGTTTATTCCATACGAATGTTTACCAAAACTCTCCCATCTTACGTCTTCTTAATACTTATAATCAAGGCTTCAACCATGTGTCTTTGTTTGGACTCTCGTTGCGCGTGTTTAAAGGGCTCGTGTTGCACTGTGTTTAGTTGCGTATTACATTATTATTATATTGTAATTATTATATTGTATGTTTAATTGTTTATTTTTAGTTTTTTATGCTTGATTTTAATTGTCATCTCACATCGTGCGTGCGTCTTTAAATTTATTGTTTTGATTTGTTATGAGGGTGCTTTGCTGGGGATATTCTCCCTGTTTGCATCCCCTAATTAAGTAAATAAATAAATAAATAAATAAATAAATAAATAATAATATCTCAATTCGTCTTTGAGATATGATGATGTAAATTAGATTATTCAATTTAATCTCAATAAGAGAGGAGATTAAAAAAAATTATCTTTTTAATTTATGGAATCGAAGAAATTATAATTGGTGTGTTAAAACTAGATTAAATTTGCTTCAAAATGATTTTTATTTCATAATAATATCTCAATTCGTCTTTGAGATATGATGATGTAAATTAGATTATTCAATCTAACATCAATAATAACACAGGTAATTTAAAAAAAATTGTCTTTTTAATTTATGGAATCGATAATTGGTGTGTTAAAACTAGAATAAATTTGCTTCAAAATGATTTTTATTTCATAATAATATCTCAATTCGTCTTTGAGATATGATGATGTAAATTAGATTATTTAATCTAACATCAATAATAACACAGGTAATTTAAAAAAAATTTGTCTTTTTAATTTATGGAATCGATAATTGGTGTGTTAAAACTAGAATAAATTTGCTGCAAAATGATTTTTATTTCATAATAATATCTCAATTCGTCTTTGAGATATGATGATGTAAGTTAGATTATTCAATTTAACCTCAGTAACAAGAGAGGCGATTTAAAAAAAATTTGTCTTTTTAATTTATGGAATCGCAGAAATTATAATTGGTGTGTTAAAACTAGATTAAATTTGCTTCAAGATAATTTTTATTTCATAATAATATCTCAATTCGTCCTTGAGATATGATGATGTAAGTTAGATTATTCAATTTAACCTCAGTAACAAGAGAGGCGATTTACAAAGAATTTGTCTTTCTAATTTATGGAATCGAAGAAATTATAATTGGTGTGTTAAAACCAGATTAAATTTGCTTCAAAATAATTTTTATTTCATAATAATATCTCAATTCGTTTTTGAGATATGATGATGTAAATTAGATTATTCAATTTAACCTCAATAACAAGAGGTGATTTAAAAGATTTTATCTTTTTAATTTATGAAATCGAAGAAATTATAATTAGTGTGCTAAAACTAGATTAAATTTGCTTCAAAATAATTTTTATTTCATAATAATATCTCAATTCGTCTTTAAGATATGATGTAAATTAGATTATTCAATTTAACCTCAATAACAAGAGAGGTGATTTAAAAAAAATTATCTTTTTAATTTATAGAATCGAAGAAATTATAATTGGTGTGTTAAAACTAGATTAAATTTGCTTCAAAATGATTTTTATTTCATAATAATATCTCAATTCGTCTTTGAGATATGACGATGTAAATTAGATTATTCAATTTAACCTCAATAACAAGAGAGGTGATTTTAAAGAAATTTATCTTTTTAATTTATGAAATGGGCGAAATTATAATTGGTGCGTTAAAACTAGATTAAATTTGCTTCAAAATGATTTTTATTTCATAATAATATCTCAATTCCTCTTTGGGATATGATAATGAAAATTAGATTATTCAATTTAACCTCAATAACAAGAGAGGTGATTTAAAAGCTTTTATCTTTTTAATTTATGGAATCGAAGAATTTATAATAAGTGTGTTAAAACTAGATTAAATTTGCTTCAAAATGATTTTTAGTTCATAATGACATCTCAATTCGTCATTGAGATATAATGATGTAAGTTAGATTATTCAATTTAACTTCAATAACAAGAGAGGTGATTTAAAAAAAAATTATCTTTTTAATTTATGGAATCGAAGAAATTATAATTGGTTTATTAAAACTAGATTAAATTTGCTTCAAAATGATTTTTATTTCATAATAATATCTCAATTCGTCTTTGAGATATGATGATGTAAGTTAGATTATTCAATTTAACCTCAGTAACAAGAGAGGCGATTTAAAAAAAATTTGTCTTTTTAATTTATGGAATCGCAGAAATTATAATTGGTGTGTTAAAACTAGATTAAATTTGCTTCAAGATGATTTTTATTTCATAATAATATTTCAATTCGTCTTTGAGATATGATGATGTAAATTAGATAATTCAATTTGACCTCAATAACAAGATAGATGATTTAAAAATTTTTTATCTTTTTAATTTGTGGAATCTAAATAATTATAATTAGTGTGTGAAAACTAGATTAAATTTGCTTCAAAATGATTTTTATTTCACAATAATATCTCAATTCGTTTTTGAGATATGATGGTGTAAATTAGATTATTCAATTTAACCTCAATAACAAGAGTTTATACTTTATCTCAGTTGAGTTACAGTTTATATAAGACATAATTTGGACGTAAGGGTTCGATTTTGGTTTAAAAATATTCTTAAATATTTCATTTATTTCCAATAATTTGTTTAAAACACAGTTTAAAACAGATTTAAAATACAATTTTTTGGTAGCAACGTAAGTAAAATAAAGTAAAATAAGTTTAAAACAAAAAAACTGTTTGAAACAATTAAAAACAGGTATTTTGTTCAAAAATTTTTAAAAAAATGTTTATTTTGAACCCTGCTTTCTATTACAGAAGTCTATTCTTTTAATTAAAACAACTTTTTCATATGCTAATATTTCGATTGTTTATTCAATCTTCTTCAGAGCATTTAAACGTTGTTATACGAAGCTTGCAATCATGAAAACCGTCACAACATTACTTAAACGTTTAAATGTTTGTCCAACATTTTGTGATGTCCTTTTTACAATTTTCAAGTTTTTACCAAATTTTTAATATTGTCTTCAATACGTTTAAGTAGTGTTGTGACGGTTTTCATGGTTTAAATATTCTTTTATTAACATAATTACATTATTTTGGTTTTCATTTCAACGTATTAATCTCGGATTCAAAATATTTTATTTCTTCCTAAAAAAAAAATGTTTTTGTAATATACATTAATACCGTTAGGTCTGTTTATAAAGATTAATTAAACCGTGAAGATATCTGTTGTTGACCTGTCAATCATCCCACGAAAGAATGTTGGGCTAGGTTAGGTCTGTTTACAAACATTAATTAAACCGTGAAGATATCCTTTGTTGACCTGTCAATCATTCCACGAAAGAATGTTGAGCTAGGCTAGGTCTTCCTGGTCTATATCTACTCTTAAAACTGAATGTTGACTATTATAGTAGTTTATGTAAACTATGAAAATATTAATACTTTGCACGAATTACTTTTAATTAAACTGTTTACATGAATTGACATTAAATAGTTTCATGCTCATAATAAACATGTTGATGCATTTCACAATTTCGTTAGTGCATATAACAAATAACACGTTATGAAAATATCATAAAAATATAATAATAAATGATTTCATTATTTATTTGTTAAGGTATGCATTTAATACTAACTAATCTATTGAATCATCTATTTCATGATCATTTTTGTATGTCCACTGTTAAATGTATGGAAATCATTAACAAATACGTGTCCTAAAAGAATACTTTCGTGGACTTGTAACTTGTAATGAACACGAGGGCTGTAATGATATTAAAGAACAATATATATATTTCGATGAAAAATATAATACATTGATTGAAAATGTTAACTAACTTGCGTTATATGTGAAGAAAAGAGTGGAATAAAATAGTAACATTACATTAGAAGATCAACAAGAAAAAAATAAAATTATGAATTTACAACTGTTGGAAAATAATTTTACAACTTTCATAAAATTGACAAGAAGAAATTAGAAATATCATGGAGGATTATCGAACTGAAGATAAGGACCAATACAAGAAAATGATTGAGAGATCGAGATTACAACAGAAAAGGGAATTAATATAATAAATAGAGAAAATAACAGCAATTCATTACTTATCAGACCGGAAATGTGACCCAAATATTAATTTAGGATCACCGATATTAATGATCCTAAATTAATTTTGAATTTCATTTATCTATATTTAGAAGAACAAGCTTTAGAATGGTATGAATAGTAGCGAACAAATGCAAAAACATGGATGATTTTAAGAATGAATTTGTAAAACAGTTTTGGAATAGTAACCATCAACATCGACTAAAAGATCTATTAAATGTAAAATATATCGAAAATTGCAAAAAAATAAGCAGGGAAATTTATGTATACAATCGTAGCAAATATATACAGGGTCTTGAAGAAAAGAAAGTAGTAGAAATCTTAATAACACATTTCGTGAATTCAAATAACGCACTATAAAAAGCAATAAAAAGCACTTATTCATCAAAATATTTGTAGCATGAATGAATTAATGAAGATTTTAAGAAGGTTAGACGATTTTACGGAAGATCAAAGAAAAGAAAGAATCATAAATTATCAAAATATAAATTATAGACATACAAAACTAAATTATAACTACAGCTACGATAGAGAACCAAAACAAAATCTATGACATTACAATTATGATAACAATAACTATAAGAACTATGACAATGATAAAAATGACGATAATTATGGATATAGAAATTCTCAACCAAGATTCTAAAATAATGACTATCAATACAGAGGTCCACCACGTAGATTTATTTTTGAAAAAGTAATTTTAATACAATATAATTATATTTCAATTATCAAAATTAAAGTTTAAAATATCGAAATTAAAGCAATAATTTCAATATTGCAAACATAAAAAAATTATAAATGTGTGTAACTAACCGAGTAAGTTAATACAAAATTACATTCGGTAATCGAAATTAATAAAATAATGAAGAAAATAAATATGATGAATATAATCAAGGGAAGAGTTATTTAAATACACAACAAGTTATTTAAGTATAAATGATAAAAATAAAAATGATTGATAATAAAGAAGAAAATACTTATTTCAACTGTTTTTGATTTTGTGGGCTTGGAAAATTTTGTGCAGTCGTTATTTTTTCCTGGATTGAGTATAATTTCCTTTTCTGAAATTACATGAGCTATTATCGGATTCAAAAGATTTTACCCCTCACTTTGAAGGCGAATAAGAAAGGAACTACTCCATAGAAAAAATTGGGACTAGCTTTGTTTGACGCGTAATTTAATTCTTTATAATGTGTAGTAATTTCATTTTTTGTGACACACTCGTGTAGTTATCGCAGGTATAATGACAAAATGTACTCGATTTAGGTCGATGTGAGCAGGAGCTCGACTTTACGATTTTTTTTTCTCAAAAACTGTTTGGCGAAAAAATTTCAAATTTGAACTGGTGGTAACCTGATGTTTTCTTGGTAACGATGTGCTTCAAATTGACGAGATTTCTGAAGAAGAAAGATTGGATTTGAAGTCTTTATATAACCATCGTAAATTTTGGAGAATTTTAGCGCCTCGGCCTTTTTGGAGAAAACCTTCTTCTAGAAGACTTTATATCTATACTAAGACGTATAAAGAACGATTATTTCTTATTTCGCCACCACTGGGTTTCAAATCAATACCCTCTTAATCGTTCAAAAAGTGAAAATTGCGTTTGTAATACGTTTTGCATGAACGCAAAAAGTTTTATTGAAACTTAAACACTAATCCATAACTAAAAACAACCTAGATTAGAGACCTAGATACTACTAAACTACCGCTAAAATTAAAATTTATGGAGATGCCTTCTGTATGGAAATTTTTTTTAGAAATTTTATTATGCTGCACTCTGAATTCCTCATATCCTTATTGCTTATCTCCTATGCTCCATCTGAAAGCTGCGCAGTAATTTCTTACACGCTATTATTTGCTATAATAATAATTTTTTTGTGGAATTAGATTTCCAGAACCCATAAATAACAATAAAATCTTTTTTCTTGCAATTTTAATTCTCTAAGTTGTACCCCCATCTTGATGTTTGAAAAATTTATAATTTAGATCCCAGATTAGTAATCAACATCCCAAACGATCTCGCCACCTCCAAGTTTTATCAAAAAATTTAAACAAATTTATTACGGCTTACTGAAGTCTAATTTCATAGACATAGATATCGTCTAAATAGATAAAACATTTAATTCCTGTTAATACATTATATGAGTTATCATATATGACGCATTGGACATGAACAATGAAATCAAAACATTATGACATCAAAATGGTCATAAAATTAAAATGCAGTATACTGTTTATTCGGACTGTCTAAAGAGATTTAATTATATCCCGTTGCTAAATCGATTACAAATCGATTATTTGGGAGATTGTTCGTGGTCATAAAAATTTTAAAATTACTAAATCCTAGTAGAACAAGGATTTTATGGCACTATACTGTACAACTTTGGTAGTAATGAGGAGATGTAGTTGCATCAAATGTACTAACGTACCTCACAACTTTTGTTATGTGCTTGCAGGTTTGACCAATGAATGATATAATTTGTTCCTAAAAGATATCCAAGCAAGTTAGTTTAACACAGACAAAAATAAACAATCATATTGCTGAATAGGTAGCATATAGAATGATCACATTAATACATAACGAGGCGTCCTGGTGGTCAATTTGAATTCAATCATTTTTAACCCTCGCAGTACTGACGTTTCGCCAACCGTTGCGGACGGTGCCTGGGTCAACCGAGACCCGAACAGCTTTTGTTTACGTAGAATATAAAAAATGAAGCTTTTGCCATTATGATTTTGACTTATTTTATTTTAAAGGTGAACTATTATTAGGGATATAAAATAATACATAAAAATAAAATTTTAAAAAAATTACATAAAAAATATTTATTCTAAATCATTACAATTTGTACACAAAATATTTTTTGTACATGTTGAATGTATATTACATACATATTTATGACAAACATCACATTTTGATTTATATTTATTGTCATTTCCAATACACAAGCTACATCTTGAGCGTTTTTCTAATGTTGTACTCATTTGTTTATTTATTTTTCGGCCTGTACTTTCGATGGCGTCCACAATGTGTCTCGAAAATACTACTGCATTGGTTTCAAATGCTCTAGCTCTAGAATCTATGTTTGCAGCAACTAACTGTTCAGACAAATTTTCTATAAATTGTTTTCTTCTTGATTTTATGTTACCAGTTGCCCAATCCGGATTTTTGAGTTGCCATAGTACAAATGCATTATAGGCTGCAATATCTATATAATGTAAAAAAAGCGACAGAGGCCAACGTCGTGTACATCTCCGGCAAGTGTATTCTCTTAGAATTTTATCTAAAACATCCACTCCACTTTTTGTTGAATTGTAATAATTGATAATATTAGGTTTGTAATTATTATTTTCGTCAGAAATAGCATGTTCTCGATGAACGCTCGAAAGTAAAACTGCGCATTTTCTTGGTTTTGGGATATACGACACAAGTGTTAGATTTTCAGAAAATATAAAATCGGAAGAGAATTGAGCTCTTCCGGATATTGTTATCAAAGATTTTGGTAAATCCTTTCTATTTTTCCGCATTGTTCCCACTATAAATATGTTATCTTTGAGTAAATCCTCTGCAAGTGAGATATCCGTAAAAAAATTGTCGGTTGTGATAGTTCGATTAGATCCCTTCCAAAACTCTGAAAGAACTCTAACTACTCGTTGTCCTTGTCCTTTCTCCGGTGTGTTTCCGCATTTTCCTAAATACACTTCAAAATTACAACAATAATATGTAGTAGCGTCACATAGGGCCCATAATTTCAGCCCATATTTCCCCGGCTTGCTCGGCATATACACCTTGAATGGACATCTTCCTCGAAATGTTACTAATTGTTCATCAATAGTGCCTACATTAGACGCTCGGTAATTATCTCTGCAATTTCTTGTTAAAATATTTGTAATGGTTCTCAAAGCTGCCAACTTATCGGTCATTTTTCTTTCTTCTCGTGTCTGAAAGTCGTCAAAACGCAAAAATCGTAAAATGTTTGTAAATCTATCACGAGACATAGATGCTCGATAAATTTGTCGACTATAAGCAATCTTTTTCTTCCATAGATCTTTTTTACTTTCACGTGATTCCCGAAAACGGCCAGTAATTAGTAAAATCCCAAAAAATGCCTTCAATTTAACACGGTCTACCGGCTTCCATATATTATTTGAAAACATTTCATAATATTTAACCGCTTTTTCATTTGTATAAGTAATTATAATGTCCATGATTTCATCATTTATAAATAAATCAAAACATTATTCCATGGTTTCTACACCCTCAGAATTTGCTGTGAGTGTAGCATCATATTTACCAAATTCTGCATCTCTGTTTGTGGGGGAAATATATCTCCATGTTCGTCCACAAACATTTTGGTCTTTACAGTGTGACATATTATTACTATTTTCACCACTAAACTCATCACTTTCATAATCCTCTTCTTCTGGTACTGCATCACTAAAAGTCAATGACGCACATTCATCATCAGGAGACACTTCATTGTTATAATCATCATTATTATTTACAAAATTAGCAAACATTTTATTTTTCGATGTAGATCGTTGCTCTAAAATACACCTTCTGTGAACTAAATCAAGAATTTAATGGCAATTGTATTGTCGCTATAGCCTCTTACACAGACAGACGCCTGGCGCTGTAAAGAAACGGTCGAGACATATTTTTTCGTCGTTTTTTCGTCGGGACGTCCGTTTGACGCCGATCTAACTTAACGCACTCCTTGAGTAACGACAAATCTATTTATTACAATTTCTCGCAAAAATTTATTTGGGTCCAAATAGACCCAGGCACCGGAATACGAGGGTTAAGGTTACTTCGTACATACAATTGTTCATTATAACAACAAATTTATTACGGTTTACTGAAGTCTAATTTCATAGACATAGATATCGTCTAAATAGATAAAACATTTAATTCCTGTTAATACATTATATGAGTTATCATATATGACGCATTGGACATGAACAATGAAATGAAAACATTATGACATCAAAATGGTCATAAAATTAAAATGCAGTATACTGTTTATTCTGACTGTCTAAAGAGATTTAATTATATCCCGTTGCTAAATCGATTACACTAAAATATTTCGAGTTTGCTAATTGCTCTAGGATCTGTGTTATGTTTGGTTATGGTAGCGCATCACCTTTAGAGATATCAATTAATTTCCTGATATTTACGACTAGAAACCATCAAACGATGGTATTTCGTTTGGATATTTTCTCGAATCTAGAAAGTTTTATATCATCCCAGCAAGTGTACCTTTTGTATTTAATTAGATTATAAGCGAAACTAGACAATTTTTAAACTATTATTTTAGAAACATAAGATACAACAGGGAAGAAACTCATGCAAATTTTTATCGGGAATCATTTTAAGACAGACATATATCGCAAATGGCATAATGATGGCGTCGACTTCTGGGTTATTTGGGAGATTGTTCGTGGTCATAAAAATTTAAAAATTACTAAATCCTAGTAGAACAAGGATTTTATGGCACTATACTGTACAACTTTGGTAGTAATGAGGAGATGTTGAGTCTTGTATCCACAATCAGATGGTGATCGGCAGTTGAGTATGAAGATTGATGAGTACTTGCGTTGCTTTCCAGGAAGAACCAATTCACCGATAACCAAATTGAATGATGCGATGTCTCCAATTTTCTTCTTCGTAGCCTTCAATCAGATGTTTTCGCTCCGATCTTTGAACAACTGAGACACTTGTAGTTGCATCAAATGTACTAACGTACCTCACAACTTTTGTTATGTGCTTGCAGGTTTGACCAATGAAAGATAGGTTTTCGTCTAAGTATATTATTTATTACAATGATAAATGATAATAGTAGTGAGTTACATTCAAAAAGCTAGGTAATTCGTACAACGATATCAGAATCAGCAATTTAACAATAAAACACTTGACAAATTCTGGTACCGTTGCAGTTTACAAACAATTAATATTAAAAAAAATAATACATATAAACAGAAAAATGAAATTGGTGTGTGGCGAACCAACATCAAGTTTATGTTTCATTAGTTATAAAAATGTTATTATTATTATTTTTGTTTATACAAAAGCAATAACATTAAAAATTTAATATATCGAAAGCTTATCGACACAATATACAATTAACAAAAATACAACAATACAAAGTTAGTAAAAGGATAAAATAATCATTTCAAAATTATCTAAAATTATATTTAAATATTTAAAATTATGTTTTACAACACAAGACAAAAAGACATGATTCGGGGTAACTAAATACAGTCGTCGAGCTTTTAATTTAGGGAAAATAATACTACATGATCATCGAATGTAATAGATTATCGACGTATTAGATATCTTCTTAGGCATTCTCAGAATTTGAAATCAATATCATGTAATGAAAAAAGGTGGCATGTTAAAAAGTAAAAAAAAATAATTTCCGTGATGCAGAATCACGCTCATATTTGATTGATTTGAACTTACCTTCGTCGATCAGACGATTTTAATGTTTAAAATTTGTTCCTAAAAGATATCTAAGCAAGTTAATTTAACACAGGCAAAAATAAACAATCATATTGCTGAATAGGTAGCACATAGAATGATCACATTAATACATAACGACAGCGTCCTGGTGCTCAATTTGCATTCAATCATTTTTAAAGTTACTTCGTACATACAATTGTTCATTATAACAACAAATTTATTACGGCTTACTGAAGTCTAATTTCATAGACATAGATATCGTCTAAATAGATAAAACATTTAATTCCTGTTAATACATTATATGAGTTATCATATATGACGCATTGGACATGAACAATGAAATCAAAACATTATGACATCAAAATGGTGATAAAATTAAAATGCAGTATACTGTTTATTCTGACTGTCTAAAGGGATTTAATTATATCCCGTTGCTAAATCGATAACACTAAAATATTTCGAGTTTCCTAATTGCTCTAGGATCTGTGTTATGTTTGGTTATAGTAGCGCATCACCTTTAGAGATATCAATTAATTTCCTGAAATTTACGACTAGAAACCATCAAACGATGGTATTTCGTTTGAATATTTTCTCGAATCTAGAAAGTTTTATATCATCCCAGCAACTGTACCATTTGTATTTAATTTAATCATAAGCGAAACTAGAAAATTTTTAAATTATTATTTTTGAAACATAAGTTACAACAGGGAAGAAACTCATGCAAATTTTTATCGGGAATCATTTTAAGACAGACATATCGCAAATGGCATAATGATGGCGTCGACTTCTGGGTTATTTGGGAGATTGTTCGTGGTCATAAAAATTTAAAAATTACTAAATCCTAGTAGAACAAGGATTTTATGGCACTATACTGCACAACTTTGGTAATAATGAGAAGATGTTGAGTCTTGTATCCACAATCAGATGGTGATCGGCAGTTGAGTCGTAAAGATTGATGAGTACTTGCGTTGCTTTCCAGGAAGAACCAATTCACCGATAACCAAATTGAATTCCAATTTTCTTCTTCGTAGCCTTAAATCAGATGTTTACGCTCCGATCTTTGAACAACTGGGACACTTGTAGTTGCATCAAATATACTAACGTACCTCACAATTTTTGCTATGTGCTTGCAGGTTTGACCAATGAAAGATAGGTTTTCGTCTAAGTATATTATTTATTACAATGATAAATGATAATAGCAGTGAGTTACATTCAAAAAGCTAGGTAATTCGTACAACGATATCAGAATCAGCAATTTAACAATAAAACACTTGACACAATTCTGGTACCGTTGCAGTTTACAAACAGTTAATATTAAAAAAAAATAATACATATAAACAAAAAAATAAAATTGGTGTAAATGGTGTGTAGCGAACCAATATCAAGTTACCCAGTTTATGTTTCATTACTTACAAAAATGTTATTATTATTGTTTTTGTTTATATGATAAACAATAACTTAAAATTCAAATATATCGAAAGCTTATTAATCGTCGACACAAAGTAAAATAATCATTTTAAAATTATCTAAAATTATATTTAAATATTTAAAATTATGTTTTACAACACAAGACAAAAAGACATGATTCGGGGTAACTAAATACAGTCAAGCTTTTAATTTAGGGGAAATAATACTACATGACCATCGAATGTAATAGATTATCGACGTATTAGATGTCTTCTTAGGCACTTGTGGGTTGTCTCGAGGACATGACGGTGTCGTGTTCGTGAAGATTGGTTTACAAGAATTGAGCAATCAATATACCGATGGTTCGGAATTTGTTAGTTAAAACGCGCTTTGGAATAAGCGGGTCCAGCAAAAGCGTTCCGGACACAAAAGACCGAATGTAAAAGGGGGTTTGGTTTGCTCGATGTTGCGCGACAGTCCACGAGCCTTCCCCGCGTTTCAACGGCGCGAGGGCCCTAAAGAGTCGCTCTTCTCTTTCGCTTACTCCGCGTCCTGCCATCGCGCAGAGAACTTGTTCGGATATAACGACCAATTCGCGGCATAATTTTCAAACTTTAACGCGATTTCGCGTCAAAACATTTTAGCTTGAATGAAATCATTTCTAACCGAAATATGAACCACAAAAATTATGCTATAAAAAAAGTTTCTTTTAGTTTTAAGTATTAAAATTATATAAAAAAAACAATTTAATTATTATTGTGATTTGAGTGATAAAAAGTTTTTTTAATGATGCTGTGGCAAATACTAAATAAAACAGATACCGTGCAACAACAACCACGAAGACGGTTCTTCATCAACACTTTCTAATTGGCTCTTTTTATCGGTTTGGGTCTTAGGTAAGAGTTAAGAGTTACGTATTTCTCACCTTTCTCAATGTAACTTTGCGGTGTGTTGCCTGAGACGTATCGGATTGTGATATATATTATAACGTGGATGGAAATTCCTTTTAACTCACCTAAGTAAAACGCAAACGGACGGAATGCAGTAAAGGCAAAGGCGTGTACTCTCTAGACTGACAAGTAAAGTTGTGGTAATGCAAAAATCCGAACCTGAACCAGATCAACTTTCAATTTTATAACAACCTCACTTGCTTAGTGCACCTGTATGATCAAGATTAATGATGTAATGTAAATGAGGCAAAAAAATAATAGTAAATCTATTTCGTTCTATTTCTTTTAACCGGTTACTACAAATAACTATAAAAAGATTCTTCAAATATTTTGGAGTAAAATATCGTTAGATTATTGCATACTTTTAATGAATTAAAACTAATTCTAGAACTAGAAACATTCGAGCTTAATCGTATGAATCTAAAGACTAAAGAACACAATCTAGCACTATCAATAAAACTAACATTCGCCCTAGGAGTAGAAATGTTCGAATGTTGATTCTAGTGATCTAACATAAGATCTAGAACACTCTAGCAACAAAAATTGGAATGATTAGGTTTAATCATACGTCTGTGAAGACGTCTAGTAACTTTACGTTGAACTAAATAGTTCAATATTGTGGATATTATTATTACATCTAAATAAATGATGATGTAAAATATGATTAAATTTAAAGCTAGAAAGTTACGGGTTTATCTTATTGGGTTTGGTTGGAGAGAGATGAGGTTTCTAACTGGCAAGATGATGAAGAAAATAAGTTGAAGCGAAGAAGGCGATGATAATACTAAAAACTAAAAACTCCCCCTTTTTTTCTTCGTATGTGTTTGATTTTGACCATCTCGGATTGCTCGCGTTCTTCGAACAATTTTCAGCTGTAACATAGCTGTAACATGTTTTATCATCTATTGCTTATTGTCATCATTCCCCTTATTTAAGTTAATCTCATCCTAAGCTCCATCACTCGTTCCCTCCAGAGTACTCGAGGTTATAGGAATCTATTAAATTTTTGAAACCCTCTCATTTGATGACCTCTTCTTCCATTTCAAGCATTTCTTCATTTATTCACTTATTATCGGAATCTTACTGTGCTTCGTCTATCTCAAGCTTTCTCTCCTCAAGACTTATGTCATAAGTTTTTCTTGAAACCCAATCTAACCTAAAGCAAAGCCGTCTCAACCCAACACAATCCAAGCCAATTTAACGCAATCCAACAAACGCACACTCTAAAGAGTATTTTGACGTGATGTTGCAAACAAATTACTTTATAATATACACTTAATTACACTTAGTTATAATTTAATTTTGTCAATTGGATTTATTACTTAAGCAACTCAGTTGAGGTGGGCTTAATTCGAGAATAATTAAGTATTAAAATAAAATGTTACAACTTTGCATTCATATAATAGATTTTTCTGATTCTAAAATCAAAATTCTTCTTGGAATTACTTCTTGAAAATTACTCCTCAAAATATGTAGTTTTGATTTATACGATGGTTATTAATTTTACATATTAAAAACAAGAATTACATTCACACAAAATTGCGTAGAATAGTAAACAAGAAACTCAAAAGTTTGTTAGAATGTTTGTAACGGTGTCTGGTTAAGCCGGATGTACGGATACGAATTGAGGTCTTATATATAATAATAATAATAACTCTTTATTATTCCAGTATTATGATAATACAAGATAGAAGTAGCAAATAAATAATTAACTCTAGAAGATGTTTATTGCCATTCTATATGAATAGATAACAATTAAGATTGAGATTGAGATCCCCCAATAAGCCTTTCAAATAAATATTTATAATTTTTCGTTTGAAGTTTGTAGAAAATTGTAGTAGATTTGCATTATTTAAAAACTAAACGAGCGTTCAAACAGTGATCTTCTGTGAATATGAAGACTTAGTTTTAATTTGAATCGAATATAAATTGAGTTCACATTACCTTTAAATTGAATCTCGCGGAAAAGATAAGGAAACTTGGATGTTATCGTTATCTTATGAAAAACGCACTCAGTGTGGAACAATCGTCACTTCCATTCTAAACTTTTTGAATTTTGTTTCGAAAGGTAACATTTAAAAAAGGAAAATACAAAGTATATCCGTAATTAAAATTAATAATCTGGAGTGCGTATATGGTAGTGGTGGAAGCAATCAGAAAGTCAGAATGTTATTTCACGTCAAAATAAGATTAAATTACATTAATAAACATTTTGAATTAAATGGAACAGGTCGTCCTATCCGAAATGAAATTGGATAATAAATAATATCGAAATCTTTTCGATTATTAAGGCAATTTTTTAAATCAATGCATATATTTTATCATTCTCCATGATAAAATACATATCTATGTTTGAAAATTTCTTTGAATTAATGAATATTACGTATAATAGATATTTAAAGTTTTTTACCAACTTAATATTTCATATTTTCAATTTTTTCTCGATTTTGAGGATTCTAAGAACAAAATTACAAGAAAGCAATATTATTGAAAATAAAATTTGAAAAATCTTTTATTCTCAAGCTTTTATTGTAACATGCATAGATGCCGGTTTTTGAAAATACGTATGGGTGCTAGGTATTAAAAAAACTGAAATGGGAAAAGACTCAAACGACGAACGGCTATGGTTCGTTCGTAATGTAAATGTTTTCTGAACGCAGTGTCTACAAATTTTATAATATATTCACAGTATTTGGTGTTTTGAGAGTAAAATCAAATTTTATTAATAATTTCTTGCCTTTTGAAATACAACTGCCTTCTATCAGCAGTATTCAGTGTTTAATTAACAGCTTCTAGACTACTTACGTCAAGATTTTGCATTTTATTCAAGAGTATTTTATTTTTTCAAAGCACAATCAAATGTTTTATCAATAGTATCTTGTTTCTTGCGATGAAAATATTTTCTGTCAGCTATTATAAACAGTATCAAGTCTTCTTTTGGAAGCATATTAAATCTTCTGGAAACAATATAAAGTCTTTTAGAAGCACTCTCGAGTGTTCAAGGGGCAGAATCAAGTCTTCTGGAAGCAATTCAAGTTTTCCAAAAGTAATGTAAATTTTTGTAGAAGCAGTATCAAGTCTTCTGAAGCATTGCAAGTTTTCTGAAAGAAATTCACGTCTTCTAGAAGCAGTGTCACGTCTTTTAGAAGAATATCAAGTCTTCTAAAAGCAGTTCCAAGTGTTCTAGGAGCAGTATCAAGTCTTCTGGAAGCAATTCAAGTCTTCCAGAGGCAATGTCAAGTCTTTCAAAATCAGTATCAAGTTTTCTGAGGAATTGCAATTCTTCTGGAAATAATTCATGCGATCTAGAAGTCATCAAGTTTTCTGGAAGTAATTCAATTATTCCAGAGGCAATGTCAAGTCTTCTGAAGCATTGCAAGACTTCCAGAAGTAATTCAAATCTTCTAGAAGCAGCATCTAGTCTTTTGGAAGCATATCAAGTCTTCTGAAAGGAGTATCAAGTCTTCCTTTCAAGAAGCAGTTTCCAGTGATATATCTATCAAGTCCTCCAGGGATAGTATCAAATTTTGTAGGGGCAGTATGACGTCTTGTGGAACTAGTTCAAGATCTCCGAAAGCATTTCAAGTCGTCCAAAGGTAATATTGAGACTTCGGGAAGCTGTATCAAGTCATCTAGGGACAGTATCAACTCTTCTAGAAGTAGTTCAAGTTTTCTAGAGGTAGTTCAAGTCTTCTGGAAGTATTTCAAGTTTTCCAGAGGCAATGTTAAGTATTCTAGAAATAGTTTCAGTTCTTCTGAAGCACTGCAAATCTTCTGGAAGCAATATAAAGTGGTTAGAAACCGTTTCAAGTTTTCTGGGAGCAAATCAAGACTTGTAGAAGTAGTACCAAGTCTTCTGAAAGAATTTGTACGTATGTAATTTTTGTGAAGATGCTTGCGCACCTAGATTAATTATAAATGATTATTTTATACTACTCATTGTTAAGGTCAGTTTGAGCTTGTCGTATTCATTTGATAAATATGCATCGATCAGAAATACGAACCTTTGCTTAAATCGTTGAGTTTGAATTTTGAGATGATATTGATGGAACAAAAGGAGGTATGTTCCGAGTGAGGTGATAAATGGTATCTTGGGGAATCAAATCTCATTTCTAGCTTATTGTGGATAACTAAGAAATTAATGCAAGGTTCTTGTTTCTAGTATACACCTTATATAGCGATCGAGAGACAAGAAGACAATTTTATTTTCCTTTGTGTAAGAACTTCTGACAGATGTAAGTAATTGATTGTCGAGTATTAACCGGCTGTAATATGATACCAGGGCTTTTGCTTAGCATCAATATTACAACAGGTTGCGTTGGGTTGGATTTGGGTAAGATATGGTTGGGATGAGGTTGGTTTAGTTAGGGTAGAGTTGGATTTAGTATGGTTAGGGTTGAGTTGATTAGGTGTGGTTAGGATATGATTGGAATGGGTTGGATATAGTTAGAATGGAGTTGGGTTAGAAGGCAAGTTCCTTTTCTAGATGCTAGGGAATTAATTTAGCATCTATAACCCAATAGGTTGGGTTGGGTTTGGTTGGGTTAAGACAGAGTTGGGTTGGATTTGGTTAAGATAGTATTGAAAGAAAGAGGTGGATTGGGATTGGGATTGGTTAGGTAAGGTTGGGTTGAGATAGATTAGAGTAGAGTGGAATGTGTTGACTTTGGTTAGGATAGAGTTG
This sequence comes from Onthophagus sagittarius, assembly GCA_036711965.1. NCBI lineage: Eukaryota > Metazoa > Arthropoda > Insecta > Coleoptera > Scarabaeidae > Onthophagus > Onthophagus sagittarius. The sequence goes on along the minus strand of JASERS010000005.1, from coordinate 43,917,931 downwards.
GGTTTGGTTTGATTAGGAATTGGCAAGCAAAAGCACGCTAGTATATCAAAATTAAATAATTTATTGAAAATGGGAACTTTAATCCAGATAAAACTATTAAAAATTTGGAAGATACAGCCTTGATCTTGCGCTTATAGTATGTTTGTAATGGAAGTGTGTTTTTCTAGCAATGTTTGAAGTTTTACAAGTAGTATCAAGTCTTGAATTGGCCAAACTTCTACGTATATGAAGATTTTGTATTTTGCCGACAGTATTTTGTATTTTGGAAACAAACTCAAATTTTATGAACAGTTGTCTTTTTCCAACAGTACTTAGTTTTTTAGTCACTGTTTTTGTGGATTACTTACGTCAAGATTTTGCATTTTGTCTAATTGTATTTAATATTTTCGAAGGAAACTCAAATGGCTTATAAACAACATGTAAATAGCAACGTTGGTATGAACAGTATTTCGTTCTGTGCCATGAAAATGGTTTTTATCAGCAGTTTTACAAGCAGCATCAAGAAATTATCTTCAGGAAGCTTGTCAAGTCTTCTAGAGGTAATATCATCTAACCTTTTTGAATCATCAAGTCTTATAGAAGCAGTATTAAGTTTTCTGCAAACATTTCAAGTCATCTGGAAGCATATCAAGTTTTGCAGAGGTAATAGCCTTCTTTAGTTAAAACTTTTGTATTTGGGTTGTATTTGGTTACAATGGAGTTGGGTTAGAAGGCAAGTTCTTTCTCCAGAATCATCATTTTTGAGTCAAATCCAAGTATTTGGCTTCAAATAATGAAAATATTATATTTATTTAATTTTATGTTTTTCATATGTTTCGACTTAGAAGTCATCATCAGACACAACGTGAGAAATTTCCGTTGATGACTTCTAACTCGAAACATATGTAACACATGAAAATAAATTAATATAATATTTTCATCGTTTAAAGCCAAATACTTGTATTTGATTTAACTTTGTAGTTGGATTAGGTTTGGCTGAAACAGAGTTGGGTTGGGTTTGATAAAGTGGGTTGGGTTAAGTTAGATTAAAATAGGGTTGAAATGGATTGGTTTATGATTAGGATAAAATTGGATTTGGTGTGGTTTGGTTTGGATCATAGGCACCGGTTATAAAACTATGTATGGTTGCTGAAAGAATATGAATTGGAGAAAGTTTAAAGTATGGATGACAGGCTGCTCTCCAAAAAAAGTAACCTTTGCTTAACAAAATTATTAGCAATTGTAACTTTAATGCGGATAAAATCATCAATAATTTGGATGCTTGTGCAGCCCATTCCGCACCTTTGCTCATTAAAAATGTTGTAGCGATGTTTGTGCATCCAGATCTTGTGCATATGGTACGTTTGCGGAGGAAATGGCTTCTGCCAGCAGTGTTTGGAGTTTTACAGGCAGTACCAAGTCTGCTGATAGAACTCAAAAATAGGCACTATTCGGGCAGAAATCTTAGTGCTTTGAGTTGAAAATATTTTCCAAGATTTTCCAAAGTTTCTAGAGGCGTGGTGTTGTGAAAGTATTTCAATTCTTTTAGAAGCAGTAACAAATCTTGCATATGCGATATCAAGTCTTTTGAAAGCAAATCTAATCTTCTAGAAGTGGTTTCAAATCTGTTAGAAACATTTCAAGTCTTTTGGACGCAGTTTTAAGACTTTTAAGTGTAGTATCGAGTCTTTTGGGGGCATTTCAAGTCTTTTGGAAGCAGTATACAGTCTCTAACTTCAATCCAGATAAACCCGTCAACAATTTCGTGTGGGTGTTTAAACACCCAGAGAACTCATGTATTTGGCGCTTATACGTATTGCTGCTCGGCACCCATTAAATATTTTGTATGGGCTTATGGTAACATGACAGCAAAAAGTATCTAACGACCGTACGTGGGCAATAAGAACAAAATTATTAATCATTTAAATTTTGATTACTTCATTTCAATATTCATCAGAGCATCATAAGTGAAATCAAAGTGAATCGAAGTTAAAACACCTGCAAAACGCAGAAAGAAATTAAATTTTATATAAACTTGTCTTCTTTGAGCCAAAAACAAAATTGTATACAATACACCATATAATCATAATACAACAATCATGTACAAGTATAGATTAAAACGATTCTTTATGCTTCTGGCTTCAAAAAACAAGTATGTTTGTAGATTTCGAAAAGATAGAGAAACTAGAGCGGGTGGGGTTGCGCTATATGTAAAAAGAGAGGTGAGGGCTACTGTGTTTGATATGAACGATGAAGTGGAGCAGTTGTGGATTAAGGTACGACTGGATGGGCTATGGTTGGCCGTAGCGGTGCTATATAGACCGCCTAGTTTCAATTATGGCTTGTTTGTTGATGAGTTGGAAAACTCCCTCTCCGTTGTATTGCCTGTGGTAGATAAAGTGATAATTCTTGGTGACTTGAACATTGATTGATGGACATAACTGATCGAAAGACTAGGACATTGCAGGATCTGTCGTGCTCGGTTGGATTGTGTCAAATAGTAGAAAAACCGACACGTGTAACACATTCGTCTTCTACCTTGATTGATTTAATACTGGTGTCCGACGTCGACATGGTGGAGGAAGTTGGTGTTCAGGAGGAGGCTGAGATCTCTGATCACTTTTTAATTTATGGTAAATTGAAGTTAAAGTCTCCGCCAAGGGCGCCCATAGTCAGGACCATTCGCTGTTTCGGTAATTTTCAATATGATGGATTCATGGAGGATCTGTACAAGATTCCATTCTTTTGTATTTTTGACATACCAGATGTCGACACTAAGGTAGATTTCCTAACTAGCGCCATACTTAGTGTTCTGGAGGTGCATTGTCCACTAAGGACCTGTAAATTTGTAAAACCCCAATCACCATGGATTACTGACACTATCAGGTCCATGCAAAAGCTTAGAGATAAAGCATATCGTGATTTTAGAGCATCTAAATTACCACATAAATGGGCTTTTTACAAAGCTATGAGAAAAACAGTCACGGAAGCTACCCGTACAGAACGTAGAATCTATCTTGAACTACAAATAGGAAGTGTGGACAATAAGTGGACAGCGCTAAGAAAGGCCGGACTTTTTAATAAAAAACAGATAGCAATACCCGTACACCTCAGAAACGTGAATGAATTTAATAAACATTTTGCAGGAGGAGGTACCTTGGAGTGCGATGTAGACCTCTATAATCATTATTTAAATGGAACAATACGTGGTGCTGTTTTTGAATTTAATGAGATTGAAGATGTTGGGGTTGAGGAAACGGTACGACCAAATAAATAAAGAGTAACGCCGCAGGTTATGATAAATTAAACATGCAAACTATTAAACTATGTTGCCCACATATTATACCATATATTAGGCATATTATAAATTGCGCAATTGGGACTAGTCTTTTTCCAGCAGCATGGAAAATATCTTTAATAAATCCCCTTCCCAAGATTAATAATCCACAGAAGATGACGGATCTAAGACCGATTAGTATTCTTCCGGTTCTGTCCAAGGTGATGGAGAGGGTTTTGTTTGAACAACTAAACGATTATATTATGAATAATAACATTCTACCTGATCGGCAATAAGGCTTTCGTCAGGGTTTCAGCTGCGTTACTGCTTTGCTAGATATCGTGGACGATGTGGTGAGAGCGATGGATGATGGTAAAGCCACTGTCCTCTGCCTTCTTGACTACTCCAAGGCCTTCGATACCTTAAGTCACAAAATTTTGTTGGCAAAGTTGCATTATATTGGTTTGAGGGATAAGGCGATTAACATGCTAAACAGCTTCCTGGGCGGTAGGATGCAGTGCGTTGGCTTGGACGTCCGGGAGTCTGAGAAGTTACCTGTAGGGGTTGGTGTACCACAGGGGTCGGTACTTTCCCCACTTTTATTTTCAATCTATACATGCGATTTCTATAAATCTGTTTCTTTCTGTAAATTCTGGATCTTTTGGGGAGAACGAGGTGGAGGAGGCCTGTGCACGTGTCAGTGCCGATCTGGACACTATTATGGAGATGTCCCGTCGTCATAATCTGTTACTTAACCAATCAAAAACAGACGTTATTGTTTTTGGTCCAAAGAAACTTAGAGAGAGGATTAAAGATAGAATCGACATAAGAATGGGGGACAAACAATTGACGTGCTAAAACTCAGTGAAGAGTCTTGGTGTGATCATTGATGAAAACCTAACTTTCAATGAATACATCAATAAAAAGATCCGTTCTGCTTACAATCAATTGAAAATTATTTATAATGCTCGTCATTTTCTGTCTGGTAGCAGTAGACGTTTGCTATGTGAAAGCTTGGTGCTGTCAGTTTTCAATTATGGAGATGCCTTGTATTCCCCTTTTCTTTCAAAGCGAATAGCAAACAAAATACCAAAAATTCAAAATACATGCCTTCGACTTATTTTCGGGATAAGACGGCGAGAACACATCAATCACAAATTGGTTCAAGTAAATTGGTTGAACATGGTAAATCGTAGAAAATTGCATTGTGCGACAACTTACTTCAACATTATAGTATCAGCGCGGCCTCCCTACCTTTATCAAAAGATACAGCTCAGAACGAACGTGCACACCCTTAATATAAGATATAAAGGAACACTTACACCGCCTATACATAAGCGGCAGTTTTTCAAAAAATGTTATTCTTACAAAATTACTCAATTAATGAATGAAATCTTTAAGGTTATGGGACTGTGCACGTCGATACCGGACAGTTTTGTTCTCGGCTCAATGCGCTTTACAGAATATCAGACATTAGTACTTATTACAGGAATTATTGTTATGGTTACTGTTTTGTTATATATATTTTTTGTATTAATAGGTTACTTTCTTTCTGTATAATTTCTTTTCTTTTGTTAATATTTTTGTTGCTATTGGTGTTTGTGGAAGAACGACAAGGAATGTCGAACAACACCGTTTGTTAATACTTTAGTTTTTTTTAATGTAAAGAATGTTATAGAAGTTTTTGTTATTAAGTTATGAACAATAAATGATTTATTATTATTATTATTATAAAATTTAATTTCTTTATTTCTTACATCTTTGACCGTTTATCTTGGTTAATAATTTTGTTCTGATGGTAATATGATCCGATTCAACAACGAAATTTATCAAATATTCATATTTTCATATTTCTCCCAACATCTATGCACCTAAGAACAAAAGTGCAAAAAAGCAATATTGTTAAGAATAAAATTTGTTACAGTTTTTGTTCTAATAATTTTTTTGTCACATACTTAAAATTTTAACGAGTTACCATCAAGATCTTGTAAAGTAACTAAATTCTTATATAAAAGACATAGATGGGGCTTTTTATAGATCTATAAATGATAGTTTTATTTGTATTTTTTCTAAGAAATTGATAGCTTACTCTCAATTTAAATACCGTACCTCTAAGCTTGTATTTACACATATTTACTCATTTTTATTTCAAAGGTTCGAACATCGTAATTCAAAACTTACAAAACTTTCTTTAAAAGTAATTACATTGAAAAAGTTGTAACTAGCAGTGAGTTCGATTTCGGATTACCGGTATATATTTGGTTAAATTGCCCTATTTGTACCTCAGCAACTTTTAATAAGACATTATATAGGTTGTTCACAGACGCTCTAAAGTAACTAAAGAAATCTAGGAACATATTTATTCCTGAAAATTATTATATATTTTTATTGGATTAAAACACAATTTTTCATACAACGTTGTTTTGCTCCTAAATTTGAAACGACAAAAATTTATTTAGAAAAAACAAGTTCAAGGTATCAAATACAACAATCTATTTACTTAAAAACAAGTTCAAAGTTCTATTTTTAAAAGATCCCGGGCGCAGTAAAAAGACGCATGATATACACTCATCGACTACATACGGGTCCTGTGTATGTTTTGAAAGAAGCAGATGCAGTCTCGACTGATATACAACCCGAAGGTTGAGTCGTAGTTAATTTTGGACAAATTTTACACTTTACGACTACGGCTAGTTTGTATATACTATTTATGGTCTCCTTCCGTTATAATATACTTATTGAATCAAAAAAAATTTTTTTTGTTATGAATACAAAACCTCGTATATTATATTAATTGCAGTTAAGTAACGTAACGTGTTAGTTTTTGGACCGTCGTCAATCATGGTTAATGCAAATTTTAAAAGCCCACCACCATTTCGTGCACCCTTTTATAGTGCAGGTCCTTCCGCACCCCTTTTTATCCCGTTGCAACGAGGAGGGTAACATTTACGTCGAATTAATAAAAATAAAAAGGAAATAATGCATTGGAATTATATTCGTAAAATATGTTTATGCCCGTAAACAATTAATTATTCATGATATCTGCTCATTAACAGACCACCGCGACTGGTGATTAATCAAAGTTTTTGCGATATAAACGGTAATGTTTAGTTATTATTCAAAATTAAACGAAGATTAATAATAAAAATTGCTGCAATAATTTCTTCGTGGTCAGCATTTTCGAGATTTCAATGCAAATAATCTTTATCTGTTTCATATTAGAGATGTGACATCGTCATATATCATTGCTTAGACGGGTTATGCACGAGAAGTAATAAATCAGACGTAAAGCTGTTCAAATTTCAAATAAGCTGCATGAAAAGAGAGTGAGAGAGAGATTGTGTGCGTCTATGTCGTCGTAACAGGACGTGTGTTTATCTTTTATCCCATTTTAGAGGGGGAACAAAACTTAAGCTCACTACATTTTATACTGTTAATCTAAAGATTTATTACTATTTATAGATAAATTGGTTTGTGTTGGAACAGCTGCGAATATGTATTTGGATGTAATTAATTTAATAAAGTTTTAATTGATTTATACGTACTTTTTGTTGATTTTGAGTCAATAAAATCTTTTTCATCATATTTTTCTAGAACATTTTAAATTAAGTCTTGTTGCGAGTTTTCTAGTCCTGTTTTATAAAAAGTACTCAAAAAGGTTTAAATTCCCAAACAAACATTATATATTTTTTATTGTTGACATGAAATGATCACTTAAAAACAAATACTTCGTTTATTAAACATAAAAAAAACAGCGACATAAAATCTTGTTTATTTCATTTATAAACTATACAACTTCAGATTTTGGCTTCAGAATCTGCAGAACCAGACACAGCAAAATAGAATGCAGTCGGTCGCAACAACCTTTTTTTTTTAGTTGGTAAATCGTCAAATATCTGGATTTGAAATGTTTACATAAAAGGCTTTATATGTTTACTAAGATATACAAAGAATGATTTCGCCTAAATCGCCGTGGTATATGCGGGCGAGGCGCTGGATTTGAAATGTTTACATAAAATTGTCTATTTTAGAAGATTGTAGCTCCTCGCCTGCAAACAACCTCGGCGGAATGAGAATAAAATTATCTTATTGGAGACTTTATATATTTACTTAAATATATAAAAACCGATTCTACCTCAAATCGCCGAGATCGCTCGCGGGCGAGGCACTATATTGAAAATATTAACAGAAAATCGTCAATTTTAGTAGATTGTAGCGCCTCGCACGCAAGCGACCTCGGCGGAGTGAGAATAAAATTGTCTTATTGCACATTTTATATATTTTCTTAAATATATAAGAAACGATTCTACCTCAAATCGCCGAGATCGCTTGCGGGCAAGGCACCGAATTGAAACTATCAAGAGAAAATGGTCCATTTTGGAACATTGTAGCACCTCGTTCGTAATGTACCTCTGCGGCCTGAGAATAAAATCGTCTTATAGGAGATATTATATATTTATTTGGATATATAAGTAACGTTTCCACCTCGAATCGCCGAGGTCGCTTACGGGTGAGGCACCATATTGAAAATATCAACAGAAAATTGTCAATTTTAGAAGATTGTAGCGCCTCGCAAGCGACCTCGGCGTAGTAAGAAGAAAATTGTTTTATTGGAGACTTTATATATTTACTTAAATATATAAGAAACGATTCCATCTCAAATCGCAGAGGTCGTTTGCGGGCGAGGCACTGAATTGAAAATATCAACAGAAAATTGTCAATTTTGGAGGCCTGTAATGGACCTCGGCAGACTGACAATAAAATCGTCCTAAAGGAGATTTATTTGGATATATAAGAAACGATTCCACCTCAAATCGCTGAGGTCGCTTGCGGACGAGGCATCGTATTGAAAATGTCAACAGAAAACGGTTCATTTTGGAAGATTGTAGCACCTCGCCCGTAATGGACCTCGGCAGACTGATAATAAAATGGTCTTATAGGAGATTTATTTGGATATATAAGAAACGATTCCACCTCTAATCGCTGAAGTAGCTTGCAGGTGAGGCACCGTAATGAAAATATTAATAAAAAATCGTCAATTTTAGAATATTGTAGGCCTCGCCCGCAAGCGACCTCGGCGGAGTCAGAATAAAATTGTCTTATTGCACATTTTATATATTTTCTTAAATACATAAGAAACGATTCTACCTCAAATCGCCGAGATCGCTTGCGGGCAAGGCACCGAATTGAAACTATCAAGAGAAAATGGTCCATTTTGGAACATTGTAGCACCTCGTCCGTAATGTACCTCTGCGGCCTGAGAATAAAATCGTCTTATAGGAGATTTTATTTATTTATTTGGATATATAAGTAACGTTTCCACCTCGAATCGCCGAGGTCGCTTACGGGTGAGGCACCATATTGAAAATATCAACAGAAAATTGTCACTTTTAGAAGATTGTAGCGCCTCGCAAGCGACCTCGGCGTAGTAAGAAGAAAATTGTTTTATTGGAGACTTTATATATTTACTTAAATATATAAGAAACGATTCCATCTCAAATCGCAGAGGTCGCTTGCGGGCGAGGCACTGAATTGAAAATATCAACAGAAAATTGTCAATTTTGGAGGCCTGTAATGGACCTCGGCAGACTGACAATAAAATCGTCCTAAAGGAGATTTATTTGGATATATAAGAAACGATTCCACCTCAAATCGCTGAGGTCGCTTGCGGACGAGGCATCGTATTGAAAATATCAACAGAAAATGGTTCATTTTGGAAGATTGTAGCACCTCGCCCGTAATGGACCTAGGCAGACTGATAATAAAATGGTCTTATAGGAGATTTATTTGGATATATAAGAAACGATTCCACCTCTAATCGCTGAAGTAGCTTGCAGGCGAGGCACCGTAATGAAAATATTAATAAAAAATCGTCAATTTTAGAATATTGTAGGCCTCGCCCGCAAGCGACCTCGGCGGAGTGAGAATAAAATTGTCTTATTGCAGATTTTATATATTTTCTTAAATATATAAGAAACGATTCTACCTCAAATCGCCGAGATCGCTTGCGGGCGAGGCACCGTATTGAAACTATCAACAGAAAATCGTCCATTTTGGAACATTGTAGCACCTCGCCCTTAATGTACATCGGTGGACCGAGAATAAAGTCGTCTTATAGGAGATTTTATATATTTATTTGTATACATAAGAAACGATTCCACCTCAAATCGCCGAGGTCGCTCGCGGGCGAGGCACCGTATTGAAGATATCAACAGAAAGTCGTCAATTTTAGAAGATTGTGGCGCCTCGCCCGCAAGCGACCTCGGCGAAATGAGAATAAAATTGTCTTATTGGAGACTTTATATATTTACTCAAATATATAAGATACGATTCCACCTCAAATCGCCGAGATCGCTTGCGGGCAAGGCACCGAATTGAAACTATCAAGAGAAAATGGTCCATTTTGGAACATTGTAGCACCTCGTTCGTAATGTACCTCTGCGGCCTGAGAATAAAATCGTCTTATAGGAGATATTATATATTTATTTGGATATATAAGTAACGTTTCCACCTCGAATCGCCGAGGTCGCTTACGGGTGAGGCACCATATTGAAAATATCAACAGAAAATTGTCAATTTTAGAAGATTGTAGCGCCTCGCAAGCGACCTCGGCGTAGTAAGAAGAAAATTGTTTTATTGGAGACTTTATATATTTACTTAAATATATAAGAAACGATTCCATCTCAAATCGCAGAGGTCGTTTGCGGGCGAGACACTGAATTGAAAATATCAACAGAAAATTGTCAATTTTGGAGGCCTGTAATGCACCTCGGCAGACTGACAATAAAATCGTCCTAAAGGAGATTTATTTGGATATATAAGAAACGATTCCACCTCAAATCGCTGAGGTCGCTTGCGGACGAGGCATCGTATTGAAAATGTCAACAGAAAACGGTTCATTTTGGAAGATTGTAGCACCTCGCCCGTAATGGACCTCGGCAGACTGATAATAAAATGGTCTTATAGGAGATTTATTTGGATATATAAGAAACGATTCCACCTCTAATCGCTGAAGTAGCTTGCAGGTGAGGCACCGTAATGAAAATATTAATAAAAAATCGTCAACTTTAGAACATTGTAGGCCTCGCCCGCAAGCGACCTCGGCGGAGTGAGAATAAAATTGTCTTATTGCAGATTTTATATATTTTCTTAAATATATAAGAAACGATTCTACCTCAAATCGCCGAGATCGCGTGTGGGCGAGGCACCGTATTGAAACTATCAACAGAAAATCGTCCATTTTGGAACATTGTAACACCTCGCCCTTAATGTACGTCGGTGGACTGAGAATAAAGTCGTCTTATAGGAGATTTTATATATTAATTTGTATACATAAGAAACGATTCCACCTCAAATCGCCGAGGTCGCTCGCGGGCGAGGCACCGTATTGAAGATATCAACAGAAAGTCGTCAATTTTAGAAGATTGTGGCGCCTCGCCCGCAAGCGACCTCGGCGAAATGAGAATAAAATTGTCTTATTGGAGACTTTATATATTTACTCAAATATATAAGATACGATTCCACCTCAAATCGCCGAGGTCGCGTGCGGGCGAGGCACCGTATTGAAAATATCAACATAAAATCGTCCATTTTGGAAGATTGTAGCGCCTCGCTCGCAAGCGACCTCAGCGGAGAGAGTGTAAAATTGTCTTATAGGAGAGTTTATATATTTACTTAGATATATAAGAAACGATTTGTTGAGTATAGTGGTGTTGTCCATGTCCATAACATCACGAACTATAGTTTAGTGCATGTCAAAATTAAATTTCATGAGTCAACTTATAGTACACCCCGGAAATTAACTTTGCGTGATTTTCGGCATTTTAATTTTGGTGTGTTTTCTGCTGACTCATCTTCTATGCCTTGGCATCAGATTCTTCAGTTCCATAATATTAATGATAAAATTGACTTCCTAAACGAAACAATACACCATACACTCGTTGATTGTCATGTTGTCTTTCATTGTTGTGCTGTTTCGATTTGTAAAAACTAGTGTCTATGGATCACCGATACCATTAAGCATGAAGCTTCGTTATTAAGCTTATAGGAGATTTCGCCAACTAGTGCCCAACTCACTTTCAATATTATAAACAATTACGTAACTATACGAATTCGGCCGTCCAGAGAGAGAAGTGGCATTCTTGGAACAGTTTTCAGAAGCAGTTTTACGAAACTAGGTGTTGGCAAAAATATAGCTAATGTACTTACTGATGCCGGCTTTAATGCTGACGATATCAACGATTTTTTTCTCAGTACTCGAACTAACTCGGCTGGAAATGCAGAATTATTCGAGTTTTATTGGAACAACTAATTTCCCCAAATTACAGAAAAACTTATCTTCTCTCTTGCAACTGAATCGGAAATTCTTAGCATTCTAAGGGGAATAAAGTCTAATGTAATTGGTACAGATGATATAATTATTTTACTCTACTTGTGCCACGTTGTTAATTATTCTATAGAACATTCGGTTTTTCCTGATGCCTGGAGGTATGCGTTGGTAAATCTATTTCCTAAAGACTCTAAATCCTATTGCGACTTGAGGCCGATTAGTATTTTGCCCATACTCTGCAAGGTCTGTGAAATGGATTTGGGATGGAATTGGGTTGGGTTGGGTTATAGCGAAAATACTTCGGCGTCACCTTGATGATTTTAGAATTTTTCCAGTTATCAATCTGGATTCCGTGAGGATTTTAGTAGCTGTACCGTATTGCTAGGGATTACGGATGAGGTCCTGAGAGCTATCGACAACAAACGGGTGTTGATCTTGGTACTTTTAGATTTTCCTAAGGCGTTTGATCGAATTCACCATGACACTCTGTTAGCTACGCTTCATTATATTGGTTTATCATTGGACTGAATTCATTTTATACAAATTATCGTAAGCAATATCCAATCGTTAGTAGATTGTATTGTAATGGTGTGAGATCCAACCCCACGAAAATTTTGTCTGGTGTCCCTCAGAGCTTTAGTTTGGGGTCTCTTCTATATCTGATTTCCACTATTGGCTTTGCTAATATTTTAAAGGAGAAGAATTAGAATTAAAAGATATTGAAGAGGAAGAAATGGAAATGATAATTAAACATTTGAATAAGACAAATATCCATATACTAAGACACTACGATTGTGCCAATAATGTCAAAAGTTTTAGAAACTGTAATAAAAGTAAGGATCGCGGAACATATAAATCCAAAAAATTTAATAAATAAATATCAACATGGCTATCAAAAGAAGAAATAGACAACAATTGCACTTATTGGTGTAATTCAAAATATAATAGAGGGTTTTGATGCTCAAAGTTACACACAAATAGCTTTCTGCGATTTAAGCAAAGCATTTGACTGTGTAAACCATGACATTCTTTTGAAGAAGATAGAAAGATATGAAATTAAAGGAAAGGGATACAAATTAATTAGGTCCTATCTTCAGGACAACAACAGGTACATTGGAAACAAGGTTTATCAGAATGGACAAAAGTAGAAATGGGGCTACCACAGGGGTTTGTGCTGGGTCCTGTCTTGTTCTTGTTGTACATCAATGACTTACCTCAAAGTATTAACACAGACTCTATGTGTCTCTATGCAGACGATACATCTTTTATAAATACATCTAAAAAATTTCAGGAATTGCTGTTAAAAACAAATCAAACTTTAAATAAAGCTAATTATTAAAATTATTAAATCATTGTACACCATACATATATGCAGATGATACTCAGCTTCTTTATTCTTTTAATTTGTGTAATTTTGAGACAGCTGAAGCCAATATAAATCATATACAATGTTGAACAATTTGTTATTAAACTTTGTCTTCAAATAAATACCTCAAAATCGTCAGTTATGGTTTTTGCTGATAAGGCTTCTACTGATTTCGTTAAATCTAATATGCATTTGGAGGTCACTGGCAATAAGCTTGGTTTCTAGAGTAATGCCAGGAATCTAGGAATCATTATTGATGAACGTCTTCGCGTCGATGAGCATGTCAAGTCCCTTCTATGGAGAGCTTATTCCACACTAAAATTGCTTTATAATAATAGATATATATTAAACCAGAAACTTAGATTACATCTTTGTGATACCTTGGTATTGTCAATATTTAATTATGACGACGTTGTTTATCTCTCTTGTATTCAAAATGTCGATCTGGTAAAGATCCAACCGCTTCAAAGTTCTTGTTTACGATTTATATTCAGTATACCGGATGGCTGAATATGACGCCATGTAGAATCTACACTGCCTATATCTTTACCATAAAATTATCCTGTTCAAGAAGCCGCCTTATACACGATATTAATGTTAAGCATAAACATACACTGACATTGCCTCTCCATCGCTTAGAACTATTTAAACCTAGCTTTTCTTATTGTATACCTAACATTTCTACCAGATTCATTCAAAGGTCTCGGTCCGATTTCCTTCAAGAGCAAAGTGAAGGTGTTTTTGAGTGAGCTTTTGAACGATAGCTTCTAGTTTGTTATTATTTTTGTTATTCTTTTTGAAATTTAATCAAGTTTTCTCATGTTGCTTTAGGTTTCTTTACTAACTTGTAGGGCTGCACTTTTTTTTATTTTGGTTTTTATTTATTCGTAATGAGGGACTTTGAAAACCAAATTGATCAGCAGACTTGATGCGAATTTGATCAGTTTAGACGCATCTCATTAACCTCTTAATTTTATTAATATTTGCATTACTCTTTTCTGATCAATAAATATCTTTACCATTATTATTTCATCTCAAATCGCTGAGGTCGTTTGCGGGCAAGGCACTGTATTGAAGCTATCCATAGAAAATCGTCAATTTTGGAAGATTGTAGCGCCTCGCCCGCAAGTACCTCGGCGGAGTGAGAATAAAATTGTCTTGTAGGAGACTTTATATATTTACTTAAATATATAAGAAATGATGTCACCTCAAATCGCCGAGGTCGCTTGCAGACGAGGCACCGTATTGAAAATATCAACAGAAAATCGTCAATTTTAGAAGATTGTAGCGCCTCGCCCGCAAGTACCTCGGCGGAGTGAGAATAAAATTGTCTTATAGGAGACTTTATATATTTACTTAAATATATAAGAAATGATGTCACCTCAAATTGCCGAGGTCGGTTGCGGGCGAGGCACCGTATTGAAAATATCAACAGAAAATCGTCAATTTTAGAAGATTGTAGCGCCTCGCCCGCAAGCGACTTCGGCGGAGTGAGAATAAAATGGTCTTGTAGGAGACTTTATATATTTAGTTAGATATATAAGAAACGATTTCTTGAGAGTAGTGGTGTTGTCCCTTCCATAACATAGCGGACTATAAAAATGGTACATTTTCTGTTGAAAATCCCCTCAAGGGACGGTGATCACCATTCATGGTATCAAAGAAAATTTTTCAAATAAAAGATTCTTTATTAATTGTGTCGCATTTTTAGGCGATTTTGTGTTTGCATTATCTTTTGTTTTGTAACTATGGCAAGGAACAGTGTTATTTTTAATGTTATTGGAGTATAAATCCCTCTACACGACGAACATATCAAGTCATATTGTTGTATAAATAAAAAATCGAGAAACAATGCAATTTCTGAAAATATTAAATATCGAATACAACCATAGTAGGCATTGAAGTGATGTCGTTAACAGGTTTAAATGTCAAAAATTACAGTTTTGTATATACTAATACACAAATTACACAATCTACAGTATCTAAAGTATTTAAAAAAATCTTTAACACAGGAAGTGTTAAAAAAAATACCAAAAAGTAGACGCCCAAAAACAGCTACCAATGACGAACAAGCCCAGAATTCTTTTACAATAATACCTATTTCAAAAAAGGGCATACTCAATATTCACAAAAAATGAATGTCAAATTCTTCGTGGACCCGTTAATGGACCTTTTTTATGTGCACCAGACTGCAAGCTGTACACTGCAAACTGAAATAGTACTGGCACTTGAAGCTTTGTTCTCAGGGAATAATGGTGGAATTGATGATGACGCATTATGGTACTCAGGTGCAGACGTGGATCAATTGAAGGCCAACTAGGTCAAGCGATTTAACGCCTTTAGATTTTTTGTGGAGTTACTTGAAACACGTGAAAGAGTGTACATGAATTGCCCTCAAAATGTTAATTCTTTTGTTTCGATGTAAATAGTGTTGTGGTTTTCACATCTCGGCTTAGATTTTTTAAAGAATTTAGTTTTTGTGATGTACTTTGAAAGATTTTTAACTCTTCCGGCGTTAATTTTTTTTTCATTATTTGGATACTGTAAACTGTGTAATTTGTGTATTCGTATAAATATTATTGAATCATTATTAATACTTCATAATTGTTGAAACTGTCAACTTTTTGATGTTTAATGTGTCAACGTTGTTGTTTTGACGCATACTTTGATTGTATTTGAGATAATATCATATTTTCAAAAACGCATTTTTCTTCGATTTTTTTTATACAACCACATCATTTGATATGTTCATCGTGTAGAGGGATTTATCCTTTATCAAAATGTGCAAACAAAAACATATGTATTCCGTTTAAAATAACAATGTTGCAACGAAACCTGACCTGTATAAAGAAAGATTTCACCTCAAATCGTCGAGGTCGCTTGTGAGTGAGGCACCGTACTTAAATTTTCAACAGAAAATCGTGCGTTTTGAACAGTTGTAGCGCCTCGCCCGCAAACGACCTTCTTAGAAGTCTTATAGAGGACTTTATGTATTTACTAGGATCTATAGGAAACGATTTCAAAATTCCCTAAAATTCGCCTTGACCACCGGCAACCTCGGCTGAGTGAGAATAATATGATCTTATAGGAGACTTTGTTGATATATTTACTTTGATATATAAGGAATAATTTCAAAGTCTGCCCGTGCACCCCTTGAGTTTTGTTGTCGTTTCTTTTTTCATTTTTTCAGACAAACGAGTTTTTTTTAGATGCGGTGACTCAGAGTGAGGTGAGACAGGTGTTAAAGTCATTGAGGAATCACTGAGGACCACTTTGGCATTTCAGTACTTCAGCATTCAGCCTGTTTTTTTAAAAGTGTTTGATCGTGGAAGAACATAATTTGCTATTTAAAAAGCAGGTTGGGTTTTGTAAAGAGAAATGCACGCAGATTGCATTGGTGCAACTAATTAACTTCTGTAATGATATGAAGGGGGAGATTTTTATGTGTCCCCCTTTTTAGATTTGACTCGTACTTTTGACTGCGTATCGCACGACTTTTTAATTAAGAAACTCAAATTTGTATATAACTTTGATGAAGTTAGCGTTAGGTACAAAAAATATTTACTGGTAAGTAGTATTCAGATTGTTACCGATTAATAGAGGCGTATCACAGTGATCGATACTGGACTCTCTACTAGTTCTCTATTTTAACGACTTTGCTGACTATGTTGTGAATAACGTAACATCTACAACTTGAGATCTTGTATCACAGAGATCTACATCCACTAAGTTTTGGGACTGGATATAGAACCACTTATACTCAAATATGACTCTCACTTTCTTACTGACTTAGAGAATAGAATTAATAGCAACTTTTGTTTGTTTCGTACAAAAATTATTTAAACTGCATCGTAGAGCTATTAGAGACATTTGCAACCAATGTTACCTACAGACAGAAATGTAGACATGTATTTCAAGAATTGTCAATAATGATTTTGCCATCGATCTTCATACTAAGGGCTACAATATATTGTATTAAAACACAACATTCTTATCGTAACCACCCGGACGTACATGCAAGATATATATATCATACAACACAAGAAATAGCGACAATATATACCAATATTTTAATCGTTTGACGAGAAGTCAACGAGGTCCTACACAACAAATAATAGAATAAAATCGCTTTATGTCTTCTTTATGTACAGAGTAAATTTTTTCTATGTTTAGTATGGGGATCTTAAAAACTAGCAGAGTTAGAGAAACGATTAATAATGGAAAGAAGTGCAGTTTCACAAACTCAATTTAATAAGCTTTTTGTTATATCATTTAGTAACTATTGGTTCGTCATTATTGATTTTAAGAAAAATGTGAAAAAACTCAAGAAACTCAACATAATTTTATTAATAGATAAATTATAGCAATTTTCTCTTAATTTTCATTCTTTTCAAATAAAACACTAGGGAAACAATTGATAGAAGCGGTTTGACCCCGAAGCATTAGCATATATCATCGTAGTTGTTCTATCTTTAGACATTTTACCACCATTACATGTTTCGCCTTTTATTCTATGGGTTTTATCTGACATCATGCGATAGAAAATCCCAGTTTCGTCGGCATTAAAAATGTTGTCCATGGGGTAATCCTTGCTTATAACAGGCTATGTATGAGATATCCAATCATCTGTAACATTTGCTTCACCACAAACTTTTCCAAAAATAATATTGTGCCTTTTCTTAAATCTGTCAAGCCACCCGGAGCTACATTTAAAATCATTCTTAATCATTTTTCCAAATTCTTCGGCTTTTATCAGCAGCATTGGGCCATTAACTGGAATATTGTTAGTTCTTTTTTTTTTGCTGAAATCACTTGAAATCACAAACAACAATTCATCCACTTGAGGGTGTGTAGCAGGTCGCATTTTCTTCATTTTATCATTGATTTTCCAATCATTTTTAATTTTTTCGCGGTTCTTCCATAGAACATTAGAAACAGTTGATTTTTTTAACCTGATGTTCATACAAATCTCTGCTTGAGAAGTTTTATCATTTTTACGATGAAAACAAAGCACAAAGGCGACGACGATTAACAGCTGTACATATACATTGGGGAAGTACCGAATAACTCCGTTTGTAATGAACAAAATAACGAATTTTTGTTCATTATAGGCGAAAGTCTGTTAAAACCGAGTCCATTTTAACCGGATATTTTTCATATACTTGAACTGGGACTTGTAAAATGGTACATTACAACAGAGATTCCCTTATATGCGAGTTCATTATCGGTGGATTTCATAGTACTTGGATGTGTAAGCAACGATTTCGTCTCAAATCGGCGAAACCGTTTGCAGGCGAGGCACCATATTGAAAATATCAACGAAAAATCGTCTAAGTTTTTGGACTGGATATAGAACCACTTACACTCAAATATGACTCTCACTTTCTTAGTGACTTAGAGAATAGAATTAATAGCAACTTTTGTTTGTTTCGTACAAAAATTATTTAAACTGCATCGTAGAGCTATTAGAGACATTTGCAACCAATGTTACCTACAGACAGAAATGTAGACATGTATTTCAAGAATTGTCAATAATGATTTTGCCATCGATCTTCATACTAAGGGCTACAATATATTGTATTAAAACACAGCATTTTTATCGTAACCACCCGGACGTACATGCAAGATATATATATCATACAACACAAGAAATAGCGACAATATATACCAATATTTTAATCGTTTGACGAGAAGTCAACGAGGTCCTACACAACAAATAATAGAATAAAATCGCTTTATGTCTTCTTTATGTACAGAATAAATTTTTTCTATGTTTAGTATGGGGATCTTAAAAACTAGCAGAGTTAGAGAAACGATTAATAATGGAAAGAAGTGCAGTTTCACAAACTCAATTTAATAAGCTTTTTGTTATATCATTTAGTAACTATTGGTTCGTCATTATTGATTTTAAGAAAAATGTGAAAAACTCAAGAAACTCAACATAATTTTATTAATAGATAAATTATAGCAATTTTCTCTTAATTTTCATTCTTTTCAAATAAAACACTATGGAAATAATTGATAGAAGCGGTTTGACCCCGAAGCATTAGCATAGATCATCGTAGTTGTTCTATCTTTAGACATTTTACCACCACTACATGTTTCGCCTTTTATTCTATGGGTTTTATCTGACATCATGCGATAGAAAATCCCAGTTTCGTCGGCATTAAAAATGTTGTCCATGGGGTAATCCTTGCTTATAACAGGCTATGTATGAGATATCCAATCATGTGTAACATTTCGGTCTACTGCAGTTGTTTCACCACAAACTTTTCTAAAAATAATATTGTGCCTTTTCTTAAATCTGTCAAGCCACCCGGAGCTACATTTAAAATCATTCTTAATCATTTCTCCAAATTCTTCGGCTTTTATCAGCAGCATTGGGCCATTAACTGGAATATTGTTAGTTCTTTTTTTTTTTGCTGAAATCACTTGAAATCACAAACAACAATTCATCCACTTGAGGGTGTGTAGCAGGTCGCATTTTCTTCATTTTATCATTGATTTTCCAATCATTTTTAATTCTTTCGCGGTTCTTCCATAGAACATTAGAAACAGTTGATTTTTTTAACCTGATGTTCATACAAATCTCTGGTTGAGAAGTTTTATCAGTTTTACGATGAAAACAAAGCACAAAGGCGACGACGATTAACAGCTGTACATATACATTGGGGAAGTACCGAATAACTCCGTTTGTAATGAACAAAATAACGAATTTTTGTTCATTATAGGCGAAAATCTGTTAAAACCGAGTCCATTTTAACCGGATATTTTTCATATACTTGAACTGGGACTTGTAAAATGGTACATTACAACAGAGATTCCCTTATATGCGAGTTCATTATAGGTGGATTTCATAGTACTTGGATGTGTAAGCAACGATTTCGTCTCAAATCGGCGAAACCGTTTGCAGGCGAGGCACCATATTGAAAATATCAACGAAAAAGCGTCTAAGTTTTTGGACTGGATATAGAACCACTTACACTCAAATATGACTCTCACTTTCTTAGTGACTTAGAGAATAGAATTAATAGCAACTTTTGTTTGTTTCGTACAAAAATTATTTAAACTGCATCGTAGAGCTATTAGAGACATTTGCAACCAATGTTACCTACAGACAGAAATGTAGACATGTATTTCAAGAATTGTCAATAATGATTTTGCCATCGATCTTCATACTAAGGGCTACAATATATTGTATTAAAACAGCATTCTTATCGTAACCACCCGGACGTACATGCAAGATATATATATCATACAACACAAGAAATAGTGACATATATACCAATATTTTAATCGTTTGACGAGAAGTCAACGAGGTCCTACACAACAAATAATAGAATAAAATCTATTATTATTTTATGTCTTTTTTATGTACAGAATAAATTTTTTCTATGTTTAGTATGGGGATCTTAAAAACTAGCAGAGTTAGAGAAACGATTAATAATGGAAAGAAGTGCAGTTTCACAAACTCAATTTAATAAGCTTTTTGTTATATCATTTAGTAACTATTGGTTCGTCATTATTGATTTTAAGAAAAATGTGAAAAAACTCAAGAAACTCAACATAATTTTATTAATAGATAAATTATAGCAATTTTCTCTTAATTTTCATTCTTTTCAAATAAAACACTATGGAAACGATTGATAGAAGCGGTTTGACCCCGAAGCATTAGCATATATCATCGTAGTTGTTCTATCTTTAGACATTTTACCACCACTACATGTTTCGCCTTTTATTCTATGGGTTTTATCTGACATCATGCGATAGAAAATCCCAGTTTCGTCGGCATTAAAAATGTTGTCCATGGGGTAATCCTTGCTTATAACAGGCTATGTATGAGATATCCAATCATCTGTAACATTTCGGTCTACTGAAGTTGCTTCACCACAAACTTTTCCAAAAATAATATTGTGCCTTTTCTTAAATCTGTCAAGCCACCCGGAGCTACATTTAAAATCATTCTTAATCATTTTCCCAAATTCTTCGGCTTTTATCAGCAGCATTGGGCCATTAACTGGAATATTGTTAGTTCTTTTTTTTTGCTGAAATCACTTGAAATCACAAACAACAATTCATCCACTTGAGGGTGTGTAGCAGGTCGCATTTTCTTCATTTTATCATTGATTTTCCAATCATTTTTAATTTTTTCGCGGTTCTTCCTATGTTAGAAACAGTTGATTTTTTTAATCTGATGTTCATACAAATCTCTGCTTGAGAAGTTTTATCATTTTTACGATAAAAACAAAGGCGACGACGGTTAACAGCTGTACATATACATCGGGAAAGTACCGAATAACTCCGTTTGTAATGAACAAAATAACGAATTTTTGTTCATTATAGGCGAGAGGCTGTTAAAACCGAGTCTGTTTTAACCGGACATTTTTCATATACTTGAACTGGGACTTGTAAAATGGTACATTATAACAGAGATTTCATTATATGCGAGTTCATTATAAGTGGATTTTATAGTACCTCGATGTGGAAGCAATGATTTCGTCTCAAATCGGCGAAGCCGTTTGCAGGCGAGGCACCATATTGAAAATATCAACGGAAAATCGTCTATTTTTGAAGATTATAGCGCCTCGCCTGTAAGCGACCTTGGCAGAATGAGAATAAAATCGTCTCATTGGAAACGTTATATATTTACTAAGATTTACGTATAAGGGACCATTTCGTCTCAAATTGCCGAGGTCGCTTACTGGCGAGGCGCTGGATTTGAAATATTAATATAAAATCGTCCCTTTTGGAATATATAGTGCGCCTCGGCCGGAAGCGACATCGGCTAAGTGATAATAAAATCGTCTCATAGAAGTCTTTATATATTTACTAAGACATATAAGGAACGATTTCATCTCAAATCAACGAGACCGTTTGCGGGCGAGGCACCATATTGAAAATATCAACGGAAAATCGTCTATTTTTGAAGATTATGGCGCCTCGCCTGTAAGCGACCTTGGCAGAATGAGAATAAAATCGTCTCATTGGAAACGTTATATATTTACTAGGATTTACGTATAAGGAACCATTTCGTCTCAAATTGCCGAGGTCGTTTACTGGCGAGGCGCTGGATTTGAAATATTAATATAAAATCGTCCCTTTTGGAACATACAGTGCTCCTCGGCCGTAAGCGACCTCGGCTAAGTGATAATAAAATCGTCTCATAGAAGTCTTTATATATTTACTAAGACATATAAGGAACGATTTCAGCTCAAATCAGCGAGACCGTTTGCGGGCGAGGCACCATATTGAAAATATCAACGGAAAATCGTCTATTTTTGAAGATTATAACGCCTCGCCTGTAAGCGACCTTGGCAGAATGAGAATAAAATCGTCTCATTGGAAACGTTATATATTTACTAGGATTTACGTATAAGGAACCATTTCGTCTCAAATTGCCGAGGTCGCTTACGGGCGAGGCGCTGGATTTGAAATATCAATATAAAATCGTCCCTTTTGGAACATACAGTGCGCCTCGGCCGGAAGCGACATCGGCTAAGTGATAATAAAATCGTCTCATAGAAGTCTTTATATATTTACTAAGACATATAAGGAACGATTTCATCTCAAATCAACGAGACCGTTTGCGGGCGAGGCACCATATTGAAAATATCAACGGAAAATCGTCTATTTTTGAAGATTATGGCGCCTCGCCTGTAAGCGACCTTGGCAGAATGAGAATAAAATCGTCTCATTGGAAACGTTATATATTTACTAGGATTTACGTATAAGGAACCATTTCGTCTCAAATTGCCGAGGTCGTTTACTGGCGAGGCGCTGGATTTGAAATATTAATATAAAATCGTCCCTTTTGGAACATACAGTGCTCCTCGGCCGTAAGCGACCTCGGCTAAGTGATAATAAAATCGTCTCATAGAAGTCTTTATATATTTACTAAGACATATAAGGAACGATTTCAGCTCAAATCAGCGAGACCGTTTGCGGGCGAGGCACCATATTGAAAATATCAACGGAAAATCGTCTATTTTTGAAGATTATAACGCCTCGCCTGTAAGCGACCTTGGCAGAATGAGAATAAAATCGTCTCATTGGAAACGTTATATATTTACTAGGATTTACGTATAAGGAACCATTTCGTCTCAAATTGCCGAGGTCGCTTACGGGCGAGGCGCTGGATTTGAAATATCAATATAAAATCGTCCCTTTTGGAACATACAGTGCGCCTCGGCCGGAAGCGACATCGGCTAAGTGATAATAAAATCGTCTCATAGAAGTCTTTATATATTTACTAAGATATATAAGGAACGATTTCGTCTCAAATCGGCGAGGCCGCTTGCGGGCGAGGCACTGTATTTGAAATATTAACAGAAAATCATTCATTTTGGAAGAATGTAGTACCACGCCCGTGGCACTACATCGTCTTATAAGGTCATTTTATTTTATAAGACGTCTTATAAGACACTAACATATACAAGGAACGATTTTGCCTCAAATCGCCGAAGTCAATCAAAATTGCAATGAACCTTCAGTAAATCAGTTAACATAATCAGCATGATTCCATTTATATTTCTACACTACAATAAAGAAGTTTTAATTAATATTATTTCGGCCTAAGTTTTCTTTAAATTTTAATTACAATTTCGTATTAATTTTAATTAAAAGTCTATTTAGAACTGTGTGTAGGAATTAAATAATAGATATTTTTATTGTTGGGACATGATTCCATCAAGATTCTCAAAATGTCAAATAAAGGTCATGCTATAAACTTGTAATTAAAAAAAAATCAAACAAAAATTTGATATTATTAACTATTTTCGTGATATATCATGATTGTCATTTAGTTTTTCAGGTGAACGTTGAAAATTTAACGTTAATGAAGGTTAAATGAATTGCATTCAAATGCATAAATAATTAACCCCGTATTTATTATCATAATATTTTAGGATGGAAATTCAATTGAGGATTATCTACTAACAATTTTAACATCAATAATTAATACAGATCCTTTGGTAAATTCTGCAGATTAACCAACTATTACTGTCAAATCCGTGAGTGATACCAACGTAAAAATTTTATTTGTTTGCGATGCATTTTGAGATTTAAAAAATAATAGAAAATTATATATTATTCTATAACGTTAAAGTTGCCAAAAAAGGTTTTCAAAAAAGCCCAACCGGGAATGTAATTTAAATAAATATTTAATGCGGCAATTATGAATAGTGAAAGAAAAACAAAACGAATAAATCTATGTCACATAATAGAAAAAAATAGGGTAGAATGAGAAAGAAAGAGCAAATAAAACCATCAGCTGAACGGAGACAGACAATAGGAAGATGACATCAGAAAAAACAATCTTAGATAAGTGTACGAAAAAAAGGTAATTTCTTAGCGAAATCCTGAATACGGAAAAGCTACGAGCATTGCGCAACGAGAAACGTGAATGAGAAACATCAGATTATGTTCTAGTAGAAAGACCGCGAGATGCCATGAACTGAAATGCATTTGGAGATTGAAAGGAAAGTATTGTGTATAAAGTAGATAATATGCGAAAGGATCTCCGCTTCTTAACATGGCGATACTTTCTAAAGTAAAACATAAGGAGACAATTATATTATAACCACATCTAACATCATCAGTAATTTTAATGAGAGCCGAACAATGTTGTGCTATGATCTGGTCTAATCCATTGTCTGAAAATCAATAATAATCCTGTGTTCATCAAAATACCACTGCACCCGCATATACACCAAACGCTCGAGTACTTTAGAAATTGTGGAGATAATAGATGTAGGACGATCGTAATCACTTTGTCGAATAGGACACTCAAGTTTAGGTATGGCTACAATGGAACCTAATTTCTAAATAGAAGCAAAGATCGATACCTCAATGGAGAAGTTAAATATGTGGAGTAGTGGAGGAATGATTATATCTAAAATGGAAAGATGCTGCTTAATATTTGAAAATATCTAAGAACCTGGTGGACTTGGAACAAGTCAAAGAAAATCTGGAACTAATATTAGCGGATGCATTAATGGTGTGACTTATTGATTTTTTAAGTTAATCGTCGAGAATGATATGAGTTTAAACTACACAAAGAGAACATACGGTTTTCCATAAAGTAGTATAGGACAATTTAAATAGCATAGGAGTTTTTGCAGCATTCAGTCTGCGCATAACATCTTTGATCTCATTGTTGAGCCAGGATGTAGGCAGGCGCTTTGTTTTGCGTGGAACCAAAGGGGCATTATCATGCAGTTATCATGACATCAATATGCAGAGGTTGATTCTGCTGTAAATGCACAATAAATTAAGTCGTGGTGGGAAAACTGAGTTGTCATTGACATTCTGTTATAAAACATAAACTTACTACATACATTAATTTAAAAGGTTTATATTTACTTACTCGTTTAATTATGATTGTTATTGTTTTATGGCCATTGCTAATAAATAATAATTTAATTCTCCTTTTACACGAATTTGATTTAACACGAGTTAAAACGGAATATTTTTTCACGTGTTGTGTTCTATTAACACAATTTTCAATATATAGGTGTTCCTGTAAATCGTGGCATAATTTTCGTTAAACACGAAGTAAAAATGATGATGGCCTAAAAATTTTTGATCTAAGCTAGAAATGGCTAACAAGATTGCCTTAAAACATTTTTATTTATATACAGCTCACAAGAAACCTGCAGTTTAATATCATGTTTGTACGGAATAAGATAAATTCTAAAGATGTTTAGATATCTTCTGATTTTTTGTTGCTGATGTAAGCCTTTAACCAACCTCAATTCAACAATTTTCCTACAATTTAATGTTAGGCCATTTGTCGTATTATCATAAACTTGCCAAACTTCTTGATACAAAGTTTGGCTTGTGTGAAACAAATATTGTTCATAATATTTGAGGCGGTCGTAGTATTACAATAACTCTACTTGTAAACCAACCCTGCCCAATTCTATCCAACTAAATTAATTTTGCGTGAAGTTTATGGAATTATTTATTTTTAAAGTGCTTAAATTGTGTTCATAGATATCAATTGTACGATACTGTTTGCAAAAACCAAATATTCCGAGTAGAAAACTTTCACTTTCAGACTTTTCTTAACGATTATGGATGTAATAATCTCGGCCGATTTCGAAAACATCGTTTTGAACATTTCCAGGGGCGGCCGACGTCTTTTTTCATTGCTTGAAAATTCCTGCAGCTTATTCCTATGTTGGTATAAAACAAGATTATTTCTACAGATATTTAGCATTATTCTGACAATAACTGAGTATATATGACGTCTTTTTGCTGGAGAATGTCTTTAGTCAACCACATTTCAGCCATTTTCTTACAATTTAAAGTTAGGCCATAGCTCAATTATCACAAACTTACAAAAATTCTTTGAAAATTATTTATAGAAGTTTTTGAAGTACATCAGAAAGACAAAAGATTTTAGAATAATAAATGAAAATTACCTAACTGAGTTTGAAATTTTAGCAATGTATTTGTCACCTTGCAAAAGATCTAGGCACTAAAAATGTCGTCTTAATACACAGGATAGCTGATATTTATGGAAGCGTTATCTCCTAAAGTAAGCTCCTAAGTACACCCTGTATGCTTAATTTGTTTTTATTGTAATGATTTTTTTTTTAATTATTGAAAACCTTAAAGCTTTTGTATCTCCAAAATGTTTGCTAGCTGTCTTACTTTAGGAGATAACTTACCGTTTCCATAAGTATCAGCGATTTTCGAGATCAAGTGTAGTTTATTCTGAGAAAAGTACATACTTTCCTTTATAACTCACGACATTATTTGAGATGTCGTCTAGATATCTTAAGAATTCGAGAGATTCATCAAGAAATCACAAAAAATTACATCAAGATATCTTAAACATTTTTTGTGAGTTTACAAAAATGTTCAATTAGAAATATTATTTTTATGAAATGTTACATATTTGGGTTGACTTCAGAAAATGACATCTTAATCACGAAGTGAGATTTTAAGGCAAGATTTTGTCCACGGAAAGGTGCATACTTTGCTTTATAAATCACAAAAAAAAAATGTTCTATATATCTGAAGAATTCGATTTTATACAAATTTTCAAAAATGATTAAAGAAATTGTTAATTTTATGAAACGGTACAAATGTGGATGGTGTTCAAAAGTTGATATCTCAAAAACGAAATGAAATAGTTAAGTATTGTTTTATTCTGAGTAAAGTACATACTTTTCTTTATAAATCTCAAAAAAATCATCTAGATATCTTAAGAATTCGATTTTCTAGGATTTTTCAAAAATGATTGAAGAAATTGTTAATTTTATGAAACGGTACAAATGTAGATGATGTACAAAAGTTGATATCATAAAAACGATGTAAAATAGTTAAGTTTTGTTTTGTTCTGGGTAAAGTACATACTTTTCTTTATAAATAACAAAAAAATCATCTAGATATCTTAAGAATTCGATTTTTTACGATTTTTCAAAAATGATTAAAGAAATTGTTAATTTTTTGAAACGGTACAAATGTAGATGGTGTTCAAAAGTTGATATCTCAAAAACGAAGTGAAATAGTTAAGTATTATTTTGTTCTGAGTAAAGTGCATACTTTTCTTTATAAATTACAAAAAAATCATCTAGATATCTTAAGAATTCGAATTTATAGGATTTTTCAAAAATGATTAATTTTCAAAATTGTTAATTTTATGAAATGCCACAAATGTAGGTTAAGTTCAAAACTTGATATCTCAAAAACGAAGTGAGATATTCAAGAATGGTGAAAGTCCATACTTTCCTTTATAAAACGTTGTAAAGATCATCTAGATATCTTAAGAATTCGATTTGTAGAAATGAATAATGAAATCATTAATTTTACAAAATGCTATAAATTTAGGTCAAGTTCAAAAATTGATATCTCAAAAATGCATTGAGATACTAACACACGATTTTGTTCCCAGAAAACTGCATATTCTCCTTTCTTTATTTAAAATTACATCAAGATTTCTTAACAAATTTTTCTGATGTTTCAAAAATGTTTAAGGAAATTGTTATTTTATATATAATAAAAAATAAAGTAAGGTAGTTAGTGTGATTTTGCTCTGAGTAAAGTACATACTTTCCTTTTTTAAATCACAAAAAATTTCATCAAGATATCTTACGGATTTGATTTTTACTGATTTTTTAAAAATGATTAAGGAAATTGTTATTTTTGTGAAAAGCTACAAATTTAGTCCTTAAGGGGTTAAGTTGAGATTAACAATTGAATATGATTTTGTTCTGCGGAAAATACACATCCTCCTTTATAAATCACAGAAAAAATCATCTAAATATCTTAAGAATTTTTCACAAATGATTAACGAAATCAAAAGTTCAAAGAGTTCAAAAACTCTTGAAATTGTTATTTTTATGAAATGTTACAAATTTAGGTTGACTTCAAAAATGATATCTTAAAAACGAAATTAGATCTTATTCTCGGATAAGTGCATATTTTGCTTTAAAAATCACAAAAAATAGATATCTTAAGAATTCGATTTTATGTGATTTTTCAAAAATAATTAAAGAAATCCTTAACTTTATGAAATGCTACAAATTTCGGTTGTGTCCAAAAGTCGATATCTTAAAAACGAAGCGAGGTAGTTAAGTATAGTTTTCTTCTGAATAAAGTACATACTTTCAAGAATTCAATTTTTTAAAATTGATTAAAAAAATTTTTAATTTTAAGAAGTGCTACAAACTTACGTTGAGTTCAAAAATTAACATCTCAAAAACGAATTGAGATTATTTTCATCTATAAATCGTAAAAAAATTCATCAAGATACTATATATTTTATCTCTATTTTAAAAATGATTAAGGAAATTGTTATTTTTATGAAAAGCTATAAACTTACATTGAAAAAGCAAATCATTAAAAGTTGTAAAGTATAAAAATGAATTTCCTTCTTAATTGTTGTATACAACAAAACTGATTCAAACAATATTTTTGATTTTTCATGAGCGCCTACAATTAATGACAATATTTTAGCCAGAAACTTGAATATTTTGTGAATAATTTGAAAACGACGCCTTTTGATGGGAAATTTTAAACCCTTAAATTTTGACGTAATGAAAACGTTTTAAGTAAATTACCTTTATGGTCAGTTTCATATATGCCAGTCATTGATATAGTTTTATAATTTGGGAAGTGATCTTAAACGATTTTTCATGAATATATTGCAATAATGGGAAATTTTATCATTTTAAGACTAACCATACCGAAAATATTTAAGAATATGTCTAAAAATTTCTTATGAATCTATCCAAAAGTTTACTCCCAACAATTTATGTTCTAGTTTTAGTGATTAAAATTATTCCACGATTTCCCGAAACATCGGACATAATTAAATCATGCTTATCGTGTTATCTAATTTACTAATAGTTCACTGCAATTTTGGTTCACCTCGGCCATTTAAGGCGAAATCGTTCCTTGTACATCTTAGTAAATATATCCTATAAAACGATTTTATCCTCACTTTACCGTGATGCTTGTGCGCGATGAGCTACAATCATCTAAAATGGACGATTTTCTGTTGGTATTGCAAGTAAGCGTCTTCAGACGCACGGCTAAACCCTGAACATTTTATTTCTAGGTCTAGTGTTAGTTCTGATTTTAATTCAATACAAATACACAACAACTTAGTTAACGTTTGGGTTGAATTCAATGTCTAGAAAAGTAAATTTACCCATTTTGAGGTAAGGAAATGACTTTTTGCAATCTGTAATTTTGTTTGATATTGCCAAATAACAATTGTGTGTGCTCGCCGTATTCCTTAAGACATTTGTAACAACTTAAGAACAAAAAAACTAAAATTACAAAGTTAGAATCGAAGAAATGACTTTTAACAATCGTGTAATTTTTTTTACTTTTGCCACATTTAAATTGTGTGCTTTCATCATGTTCCTTCAGTTAGTATGAACATCTAGAGAACCAAAAAAGCATATAGCACTAGGTAATAAATAAAACCAGAACTAATACTAGGCCGTGCGTCTGAAGGCGCACGGCTAAAGATGTTTTAAAAAATTTTTGAGATTTAACAAAAATGTTTAAGGGAATTGTTATTTTTATGAAATGTTACATATTTGGGTTAAGTTCAAAAGATGATATCTTAATAACGAAGTGAGATATTCCGGCAAGATTTTGTCATCGGAAAAGTGCATACTTTGCTTTATAAATCATAAAATAATGCATCTAGATATCCTAAGAATTTATTTTTTTAAAAATGATTGAATTTGAAGAGAAATTTTTAATTTTATGAAATGCTACAAATTTACATTAAATTCAACAATTGATATTTCAAAAACAAATTGAAATACTCAGCCATGAATTTGTTCTCAGAAAACTGATTATTTTCCTTTTTAAATCACAAAAAAAATTTCCTCAAGATATCTTAAGGATTTGACCATTTGCGATTTTTTAAAAATGATTAAGGAAATTGTTATTTTTATGAAAAGCTACAAATTTAGGGATTAAGTTGAGATCAACAATTGAATGTGATTTTATTTTATGGAAAATACACACCTTCCTTTATAAATCACAGAAAGAAATCATCTAAATAGCTTAAGAATTCGATTTTCTACGATTTCTTTTACAATAATCAAGGAAACTGTTAATTTTGTGAAATGCTAAAAAATAAGTTGGGTTCAAAACTTAATATCTCGAGAACCAAGCTAGATACTCAAAAATGATTTTCTGCTGAAAAAAGCACACACTTTCCTTTATAGATCATAAAAAATTTCATCTAGATATGTTAAGAATTCGATCTTTTACCATTTTTCATAAATGATTTACGAAATCATTAATTTTACAAAATACTAAATAAATTTTATTTAATAATAAAATATCTTAAATTTACTTTAGAATTTTTTAAAATTGTTATTTTGATGAAAAGGTACAAATTTGGGTTGAACTCAAAAAATTATATCTTAAAAACTAAGTGAGATTTTCCGGCAAGATTTTGTTCCTGGAAAAGGGCATATTTTGCTTTAAAAATCACAAAAAATAGATATCTTAAGAATTTAATTTTTCAGTATATTTAAAAAATGATTAAGGAATTTTTTTGTTTTATGGAATGTTACAAATCTAGGTTGAGTTCAAAAAATAATATCTCAATAACGGACTGAAATACTCAAGTATGGTTTTGTTCTGACAAATGTACATACTTTCCTTTATAAAGCACAAAAAATTTCACTAAGATATCTTAAGAATTCGATTTTATGTGATTTTTCAAAAATAATTAAAGAAATCCTTAACTTTATGAAATGCTACAAATTTCGGTTGTGTTCAAAAGTCGATATCTTAAAAACGAAGTGAGGTAGTTAAGTATAGTTTTCTTCTGAATAAAGTACATACTTTCAAGAATTCAATTTTTTAAAATTGATTAAAAAAATTTTTAATTTTAAGAAGTGCTACAAACTTACGTTGAGTTCAAAAATTAACATCTCAAAAACGAATTGAGATTATTTTCATCTATAAATCGTAAAAAAATTCATCAAGATACTATATATTTTATCTCTATTTTAAAAATGATTAAGGAAATTGTTATTTTTATGAAAAGCTATAAACTTACATTGAAAAAGCAAATCATTAAAAGTTGTAAAGTATAAAACTGAGTTTCCTTCTTAATTGTTGTATACAACAAAACTGATTCAAACAATATTTTTGATTTTTCATGAGCGCCTACAATTAATGACAATATTTTAGCCAGAAACTTGAATATTTTGTGAATAATTTGAAAACGACGCCTTTTGATGGGAAATTTTAAACCCTTAAATTTTGACGTAATGAAAACGTTTTAAGTAAATTACCTTTATGGCCAGTTTCATATATGAGAGTCATTGATACAGTTTTATAATTTGGGAAGTGATCTTAAACGATTTTTCATGAATATATTGCAATAATGGGAAATTTTATCATTTTAAGAAAATGTCTAAAAATTTCTAATGAATCTATCCAAAAGTTTACTCCCAACAATTTATGTTCTAGTTTTAGTGATTAAAATTATTCCACGATTTCCAGAAATATCGGAAATAATTAAATCATGCTCATCGTGTTATCTAATTTACTGACAGTTCACTGCAATTTTGATTTACTTCGGCCATTTAAGGCGAAATCGTTCCTTGTACATCTTAGTAAATATATAATGTATCCTATAAAACGATTTTATCCTCACTTCATTGTGGACGCTTGTGCGCGATGCGCTGTATCATCTAAAATGGACGATTTTTTGTTGGAATTGCTAGTAAGCGTCTTCAAACGCACGGCTAAACCCTGAACTTTTTACTTCTAGGTCTAGTGTTAGTTCTGGTTTTAATTCAATACAAATACACAACAACTTAGTTAATGCTTGGGTTGATCTGAATATGTAGAAAATTAAATTTACCCATTTTGAGTTAAGGAAATGACTTTTTGCAATCTGTAATTTTGTTTGATATTGTCAAATAGGAATTGTGTGTACTCAACGTATTCCTTAAGGTATTTGCAACAACTTAGGAAAAAAAACAAAATTACAAAGTTAGAACCGAAGAAATGACTTTTAACAATCGTGTAATTTTTTTTACTTTTGCCAAATTTAAATTGTGTGCTTTCATCATGTTCCTTAGGTTAGTATTAACATCATGGGAACAAAAAAAAGCATATAGCACTAGGTAATAAATAAAACCAGAACTAACACTAAACCTAGAAATAAAAAGTTCAGGGTTTAGCCGTGCGTCTGAAAACGCAAGCACCTTTTTAATTCTAGGTCTAGTGTTAGTTCTGGTTTTAATTTAATACAAATACATAACAACTTAGTTAACGTTTGGGTTGAATTGAATGTCTAGAAAATTAAATTTGCCCATTTTGAGTTAGGGAAATAACTTTTTGTAATCTGTAATTTTGTTTGATACTGCCAAATAGAAATTGTATGTACTCACTATATTCCTTAAGGCTTTTGTAACAACTTAGGAACAAAAAAACTAAAATTACAAAGTTAGAATCGAAGAAATGACTTTTAACAATCGTGTAATTTTTTTTTACTTTTGCCAAATTTAAATTGTGTGCTTTCATCATGTTCCTTACGTTAGTATGAACATTTAGAGAACAGAAAAAGCATATAGCACTAGGTAATAAATAAAACTAGAACTAACACTAGGATGTGCATCTGAAGACGCACGGCTAAACCCTCAACATTTTATTTCTAGGTCTAGTGTTAGTTCTGATTTGAATTCAATACAAATACACAACAACTTAGTTAACGTTTGGGTTGAACTGAATGTCTAGAAAATTAAATTTGCCCATTTTGGGTTATGGAAATGACTTTTTGCAATCTGTAATTTTGTTTGATAATGCCAAATAGAAATTGTGTGTACTCACTATATTCCTTAAGGCTTTTGTAACAACTTAGGAACAAAAAAACTAAAATTACAAAGTTAGAATCGAAGAAATGACTTTTAACAATCGTGTAATTTTTTTTACTTTTGCCAAATTTAAATTGTGTGCTTTCATCATGTTCCTTAGGTTAGTATGAACATTTAGAGAACAAAAAAAGCATATAGCACTAGGTAATAAATAAAACCAGAACTAACACTATGCCGTGCGTCTGAAGACGCACGGCTAAACCCTGAACATTTTATTTCTAGCTATTAAAGGTAGTGTTAGTTCTTATTTTAATTCAATACAAATACACAACAACTTAGTTAACGTTTGGGTTGAACTGAATGTCTAGAAAATTAAATTTGCCCATTTTGGGTTAAGGAAATGACTTTTTGCAATCTGTAATTTTGTTTGATATTGCCAAATAACAATTGTGTGTGCTCGCCGTATCCTTAAGGCATTTGTAACAACTTAAGAACAAAAAAAACTAAAATTACAAAGTTAGAATCGAAGAAATGACTTTTAACAATCGTGTAAATTTTTTTACTTTTGCCAAATTTAAATTGTGTGCTTTCATCATGTTCCTTAGGTTAGTATGAACATTTAGAGAACAGAAAAAGCATATAGCACTAGGTAATAAATAAAACCAGAATTAATACTAGGCCGTGCGTCTGAAGACGCACGGCTAAACCCTCAACATTTTATTTCTAGGTCTAGTGTTAGTTCTGATTTTAATTCAATACAAATACACAACAACTTAGTTAACGTTTGGGTTGAACTGAATGTCTAGAAAATTAAATTTACCCATTTTGCGTTAAGGAAATGACTTTTTGCAATCTGTAATTTTGTTTGATACTGCCAAATAGAAATTGTATGTACTCACTATATTCCTTAAGGCTTTTGTAACAACTTAGGAACAAAAAAACTAAAATTACAAAGTTAGAATCGAAGAAATGACTTTTAACAATCGTGTAATTTTTTTTACTTTTGCCAAATTTAAATTGTGTGCTTTCATCATGTTCCTTAGGTTAGTATGAACATTTAGAGAACAGAAAAAGCATATAGCACTAGGTAATAAATAAAACCAGAACTAATACTAGGCCGTGCGTCTGAAGACGCACGGCTAAACCCTCAACATTTTATTTCTAGGTCCAGTGTTAGTTCTGATTTTAATTCACTACAAATACACAACAACTTAGTTAACGTTTGGGTTGAACTGAATGTCTAGAAAATTAATTTACCCATTTTGAGTTAAGGAAGTGATTTTTTGCAATCTGTAATTTTGTTTGATACTGCCAAATAGGAATTATATGTACTCACTATATTCCTTAAGGCATTTGAAACAACTTAGGAAAAAAAACTTTAATTACAAAGTTAGAACCGAAGAAATGACTTTTAACAATCGTGTAATTTTTCTTACTTTTGCCAAATTTAAATTGTATGCTTTCATCATGTTCCTTACGTTAGTATGAACATATTGGACACAAAAAGAAACATATAGCAGTAAGTAATAAATAAAACCAGGACTAACACCAGACCTAGAATTAAAAAATTTCGGGTTTAGGCGTGCGTGTGAAGACGTTTCATGAAGCTATACCTTTTCTTTTATAATTACAGCTAAAGCAAACGTTTAAGTCTATGACTATGACTAAAACTAAAATATATTACATGAACCCACAATTAGGTGTATAGAAATAAATATTTTCAATTAATTTTTTGGGTTCATTGGTAAATATTTTATAATATCCATATTACATTAATTCAATTAATTAAATTAGTTATGGTTATTGTTGTTTCATGGATATAATAGGACAAAAGGGAACAAAACGAGATTAAAAAAATAATTTAACGAACGAAAAACGTAAACCAAATGAACAACGTACTTAGTACGTTTGACAAACACTATAAACTCGTCGATTTGGATTGACGGGGAAATGAAAGCAGTGTGTGTACAGGCATAACCGTAAAAATAAATCACATTGAGCGTCGGTTGGCGACAACGACGAGGACCAAAAGGTCACCCCCTAAAACGTTCGTCCAGTATCCGATTGAAATTTGTTTTTCCCGGGTTGCGAAGCCGATTTGTTACAGTTGCGATGGTTCATTAAGCTAATAAGTTACGCGGGAATACGTTTGCGTTAATTAAATCTGAAGGGCGGATTAGTTTTACGCCGTCCAAGCTGAGTGCGTAAAATCCAAAACGCTTCCATCGCCAATTATTTATAATTAGGCGCCGTTTATGCATTTTACCTAAGAGTTAATGGGGAATAAAGTTATTTCGAAGACGCTCCGAGACCATAATTTCAGATCTACTATCTAAATGGACTTATAATGTGACCCCGAAGTCGCTCGCAAAGTTTCTACATGCAGAGTTAATAAACGTTAAATAATGTACGAGGATATAAACAGTAATTTCAAAATAATACTGTAAGAAAATCTTAAATTAAAACTACATCTTTATTTAAAACTGGTACTTAAATAACACGATAAAATCAAAGCCAAGGTAAAACGATGTAAAACTTGAGATGTTTTGCTTGATTAAACTTGGCGATTTCTTAATGAGCTGGAATTAGAATTCAACCAACATCTTTACTAACGCGTTTTGGATTGGATCCAGTTTCTCGCTTGAATGCCAATTGAATAATTTACTACTACACTTAACGCATGCAAATTAAATAACTGTCGAGGTCGTCAACGAATTTATTTCACAAATGTTGTACTAACAACTTCATCTGTCTCGAAACAATACAACTTTTTCTTTTCCCGTACATGTTTGTGATTTGTTCGCATTGAAAGAGAACAACGGGGCACGTTTTCATTACTTGTCATGTCTTCGTTTCTCGAAAACATCGACACTTTCAATCAACGTAGGTCTCTTTTTCATTGTTGTTTGTGTGCGTCGGAGCATTTTCGCGACGAAAACAACGACGGTGCATCTTATTTCTGGCAGATTGAGCTCGAATAGTATGCGCGCGAGCACTTGAATGCAATGCTGACCGTGGCTCTTAAATATTTATGCCAGTGATTCTGTATGTCGAGAGTCCGTTCGCTAGTAAAATCACTTCGGCGAGAAGTATTGCGTCGTTTATTTAATTTATAACGTAAACAGTCTGGTCACGTACTCGCGATAGAGCTGCTGCCCGAGCTGAATGAGGGACCTTATTTTGATTCTGATTTTTCAGGTCGATGCTGACGAGTAAATATTTCGAAATGAACACCCACACATATGCGATATACAATAGGTCAACACCCCCGAAAAGATTCGGAGTTGATTTATTTAAAATAAATTTTATCGCAGCTTATTCTCATAAACATATACTTAAGTAAATTTATTGCTTATATAAAAAGTGAGGGTGTGTAAAATTTGTGAGAAAGTCGTATGTGTGGCCTATAAATCTATCAGGACCATATAAATATGGTAGTATATGATACGGCATATGTTCAAAATAGATCGTTTACGTTTAATGTTTGAACAAGAGGCAATTTTTTATTGGAGATTTTTAATTATTTTTATTAAATCAATTTAATTTAAATTTTTGTATTATTTAAGCAGTATTGTTCCTTTTTAAGTCAAAAAGTTTTATTCAAAGGTTATTATTACCTTTGATACTTTAGCCCATCGACACAGATGTACTCCGGATATGATTGTAGTGTCTTAAACATTTTTTTTTTCAAGTTTCTTGTTGATTAGTATCAACATTTTGTCTACACAGGAACGATTATTATTAAGATTATTATTATCTTTGATACTTTAGCCCATCGACACAGATGTACTCCGGATATGATTGTATTGTCTTAAACATTTTTTTTTCAAGTTTCTTGTTGATTAGTATCAACATTTTGTCTACACAGGATGTCCATTATGTATGGAATGTAGCATATATCTCCATAACAAATCATTACAAAAATTTTATATAAAAATTCTTCAGTATTTTATTTGCCATAAGATAGTATTCAAATGTTTTTATTTTAGAAACAAATGAGCAACGAATGACACTTGTTTTTTTAAATAGCCCTTATATATCCTTTCATTACGCTCATCTGATAGATTTTCATTTTCTTTGCGACAACGTAAAATGTTATCCTTACACTAGAAACCTTAACTTGCAGAGGTTCCCAATCTTTTTCGGAATGCGGCTCCCTGAATAATCGAAACTTTTTTACGATCTTGAAAATTGAATTTTTTATTTACTAACAGTACTTAGAAGTCTTCCAAGTTTGGAATATAATAGTTAATAAAATTTTGTAAAGTATGTACTACTTTTTTAAGTATTCTTTGGATACTACATCTAGTAGTGGTATTCAATGTAAAAAAAAAACGTTAAATAGTGATTGTTATTAGAATTTAAATGATACTTAAAAGTATCATTAGGTTATAAATGATATTAATAAATTTATTAACTTTGGAGGAAATGGTTATGTACCAAGATAGCTATTTTCGATGTTTCCAGCTTGATTTCAAGTTTTCGCATCATCATATCTCATCTCTCTCGTTCTCTTTTCACTCATCGTTTTTCCACTTGTGGACAAAGGCCTCATTAATATGGTTCCATGTGTTTCTCTCCTGGGCCACTTCAAACCATCTGTTTCTCGTAATTCCCTTTGTGTCCTCAATCCATCTTCTTGAAGGACTGTCCGCACTGGGCTTAGCTGTTCTTTGCAGCCAGCACGTCATATTACGTGCTGGCTGTAACGTAGAGTTGTCTGGTTAGGTAATGGATGGTCATCCCTTATAAATGTTGCAGTTTCGTGTGCTTTCTGTATTACCTTCAAATGGATTCCGAATTTGTCGTCGTCATCAACACCATGATATTCAGTTTGTGCGTCGTTATTGATATATTGGATGAATTGTCTTTGATGAAGGTATGTTGGGTTGCTTTAAAAAGTTAACTGAGGCAGTTTTCTTTGTTTAAATAGTTTGCCAACGTCTCTTTACGTTTGTAGTAGGTACCAAAACGGAAATCTTTCATGTGTGCAAGTTTGTTTCCTCTTCTTTGTAAGTAACAATGTAAGATTTCGCATCTCATCTAAATCATCACATCTCACCATTTTTGTTCTCTTTTAATTTATCATTTATTCACTTTTGGACGAAGGTCTCTTTAACATGCTTTCATGTTTTTTCTTCTGGGTCACCTCAACCTATCTGCTTCTTGTAATTCTCTTTAAGTCGTCTATCAGTCTTCTTGGAGATCTGTCCATATTGGACTTTGTTATTCCTAGCAGCTACCATGTCACATTTAAAGCAGTCTTTTCGGCATGACCTTCAACTGGTTATTAGTGTGGCACCGGATGTAAGATATTTAAAAGTGGCTCTCACAAACCAACATATGTGTACTAGAAATGGTAAACATGGTAGTCAAGTTGTTAATATTCTTCCATGTGTTTTTCTCCTGAGCCACCTCAAGCCATTTGTTTCTTGTAATTCTTTTTATGTCCTTAACCCATCTTCCTGAAGGACTGTGCGCACTGTGGTTTGTTATTCTTGTAGTTTCCAGTCTGTGGGTCTCCACTGGTAGTAAGCATATAAGCAAGTAGCAGGTAGTAATAAGCAAGTAGTATGCATGAATCGTTTTCGATGAAGGTAAGTTGGGTTGTGCTTAAAAAAATATAAGTTGAGGCAGTTTTCTTTATTTAAATGGTTTGCCGATATCTCTCTACGTTCGTTTTAGGTACCAAGACCGAAATATTCCATGTTTCCAAGTTCGTTTCCGGATGTAAGATATTTAAAAGTGGCTCTCATAAACCAACATATATGTACTAGAAATGGTAAACATGGCAGTCAAGTTGTTAATATTCTTCCATACGTTTTTCTCCTGAGCCACCTCAAGCCATTTGTTTCTTATAATTCTTTTTATGTCCTCAACCCATCTTCTTGAAGGACTGTTCGCACTGTGGTTTGTTATTCTTGTAGTTTCCAGTCTGTGGGTCGCCACTGGTAGTAAGCATATAAGCAAGTAGCAGGTAGTAATAAGCAAGTAGTATGCATGAATTGTTTTCGATGAAGGTAAGTTGGGTTGTGCTTAAAAAAATATAAGTTGAGGCAGTTTTCTTTATTTAAATGGTTTGCCGATATCTCTCTACGTTCGTTTTAGGTACCAAGACCGAAATATTCCATGTTTCCAAGTTCGTTTCCGGATGTAAGATATTTAAAAGTGGCTCTCATAAACCAACATATGTGTACTAGAAATGGTAAACATGGCAGTCAAGTTGTTAATATTCTTCCATGTGTTTTTCTCCTGAGCCACCTCAAGCCATTTGTTTCTTGTAATTCTTTTTATGTCCTCAACCCAACTTCTTGAAGGACTGTTCGCACTGTGGTTTGTTATTCTTGTAGTTTCCAGTCTGTGGGTCGCCACTGGTAGTAAGCATATAAGCAAGTAGCAGGTAGTAATAAGCAAGTAGTATGCATGAATCGTTTTCGATGAAGGTAAGTTGGGTTGTGCTTAAAAAAATATAAGTTGAGGCAGTTTTCTTTATTTAAATGGTTTGCCGATATCTCTCTACGTTCGTTTTAGGTACCAAGACCGAAATATTCCATGTTTCCAAGTTCGTTTCCGGATGTAAGATATTTAAAAGTGGCTCTCATAAACCAACATATGTGTACTAGAAATGGTAAACATGGCAGTCAAGTTGTTAATATTCTTCCATGTGTTTTTCTCCTGAGCCACCTCAAGCCATTTGTTTCTTATAATTCTTTTTATGTCCTCAACCCATCTTCTTGAAGGACTGTTCGCACTGTGGTTTGTTATTCTTGTAGTTTCCAGTCTGTGGGTCGCCACTGGTAGTAAGCATATAAGCAAGTAGCAGGTAGTAATAAGCAAGTAGTATGCATGAATTGTTTTCGATGAAGGTAAGTTGGGTTGTGCTTAAAAAAATATAAGTTGAGGCAGTTTTCTTTATTTAAATGGTTTGCCGATATCTCTCTACGTTCGTTTTAGGTACCAAGACCGAAATATTCCATGTTTCCAAGTTCGTTTCCGGATGTAAGATATTTAAAAGTGGCTCTCATAAACCAACATATGTGTACTAGAAATGGTAAACATGGCAGTCAAGTTGTTAATATTCTTCCATGTGTTTTTCTCCTGAGCCACCTCAAGCCATTTGTTTCTTGTAATTCTTTTTATGTCCTCAACCCATCTTCTTGAAGGACTGTTCGCACTGTGGTTTGTTATTCTTGTAGTTTCCAGTCTGTGGGTCGCCACTGGTAGTAAGCATATAAGCAAGTAGTAGGTAGTAATAAGCAAGTAGTATGCATGAATTGTTTTCGATGAAGGTAAGTTCGGTTGTGCTTAAAAAAATATAAGTTGAGGCAGTTTTCTTTATTTAAATGGTTTGCCGATATCTTTCTACGTTCGCTTTAGGTACCAAGACCGAAATATTCCATGTTTCCAAGTTCGTTTCCACTTCTCTGTAAGTAACTATGAACGATTTCGCAACTTATCTCCATCTTTATATCTCATCACTATCGTTCTCTTTTTCGGTCATCATTTGTCCACTTCTGGACGAAAGCCTCATTAATGTGCTTTTTTCTCTTGAGTCACCTCAACACATCTGCTTCTCGTAATTCTTTTTATATTGTGAATCTTCATGGAGACCTGTACATATTGGACTTTGTTATTCATAGCAGTTAACATGTTACATTTAATGCAGTCTTCCATTGCAAATGTAGAGTTTAAAATTAAATAATTAAAAAGAAATGAAGAACCAAATTAACTTTGGTTCTTCATTTTAAGGGTTAAGACATTGTTAAGGGTTAAGACGACTAAACTCTAATGTTTCTGGCTTTAAGTCTAGTGTTAGTTTTGAAGCTAGGTTGGGTTGGGTTGAGTGGGGTTCCGTCTTAAGAGAAGTACGGCTAAACCCAAATGGTTTTTGTTCTAGGTCTAGTATTAGCTCTAGCGTTAGTATTGGCGGTATTTTTAGTTATTATTTAGTCTTAAATTATTGTGTACTTGCATCAAACTAAAACTAGAACTAACACTAGACCTAGTACTAGAAAGTTTTGGTTTAGCCGCCAAACCTGAATCTTTCTAATTCTAGGTCTAGTGTTAGTTCTAGTTTTAATTCTTATTTAGCTGTAGATTGTTGTAAATTTTTTTGGAACTAAAAGTAGTACCTAAACTACTTCAGAAATCAGAATTGGTTCAAAAAAGACTTCCACACCTTAGGAAGAAATTTTGAAAATCGAGTAACTTCTTTCTTTTATTGCCAAAGTTAAATTATGTATACTTATTGTGTACAATAGGCTTTATCACTCATAAATCAGTGTCCAATCAATTCATTGGAAAAGCTTTAATACTCATAAATCATCAATCTGAACTCCTTCAGTTCTTCACAGAATTGTCTAAAAAAATAATGGTATAATTTGTAGTACAACTCATGAAAAATATTGCTCATTTGTACATAAAAATTATAGTACATTATATTAACAAAATTATTAATTTGCACCAATCGTGTGCCAGTTCGTCAGAAATTAAACAAAATCGTTTTATTTTCTAATCAATAAATTATTAATTATTTATTAATTGACTGTTAATTAAAAATGTGCACTATAACATGATAGCGTTTATTTAAACAAATTATTTATTTATTTCAAATCTCGGATTTATTTCAAATCTTGCGCGAGAAGGAGTATTTCTAATATGGCGACGATTTCGCTTCACTTTTGAAGGTGGTGGGAACTATATCGGGATAGCAGACTATATCAGGATAGTATCAGCGTTCCATACTTTATGTGTACGCTTCAGCCTTACTGAGTAGTGGTATACTATCCTGCAATCTTTCTGACCATGATATGATTTTTGTGATATCAAAATTGCAAGAAACAATGCTTTCCCATTTTTAAAATAGTTAGATCATTGAAAAGTATTGTTCGGTTATCCTTTGTCAGTGATTTGAAATTAATTTCATTTAATCATTTATATTTTATGCAAAACAAAAATAACAAAGTTGCCTTTTTCACTGAAAGTTTAATTTAAATTTTTACTAAGCCCCAAGTTTCCTGGATTACTGATAATGTCAGAATGCTAATTAGTCTACGTAATGAGGTTAAATCAAAAATTAGAAAACTAGAGGCGAGGCGCATTGAAACTAATAGATCGCTAGAATGAAAAGAGAGCATATTTTACATTTGTTTCAACGCAATCATATGAGAAACAAGTATGAAGCGACATTAGAAAGTTAGAAGTATGCCCTAGTAATGCCAACGCTTTGCCTAACTATTTGAATAAAGTTAATGATATAAATAATTTTTTTGTTGGCAGGGTTTGTGAGGTCACCAATAATCTACCATGATTTAATTCAGTTTTATATAATGCGAATCAGATTGTTGGTCCTTTCTGCTTTCGAAGTGTTGAAACTACTCAAATTGTTCTTAAATTGATGACATTCATATTGACATGATTAAATTCTTCCGTGTTCATAAATCCCGAACGTTTAGGAGACATTAATTTTTCTTTGTAAACCTCATTTTCAAGAAATGTCAACAAATTAAAAGGGTGATTTTTAAAAATGCATATTGGATAAATTGATTATGATGGAAACTTTAAATGTAGTACAAAGTAACAGTAAAGGTTAATTTATAACCTATGAAATTAAAAGGGTGATTTTTAAAACTGTGTATGCTGACGAGGACGATGGTGGTTTCATCGATAATTTGACAGGCAGACCACTTTAAGCTGCAGCTGAGGCAGTATTATCAAGTGGAAAATGACTTAGTCAACAATGGGATGATGAAGATAACTTTCCACTCATTTACTTTGTGAAAAAACCTATCGAGTGGAATTTAATGAAACAAGGTAATTTGCATGTCACCGGAAACACGTTTTCTGAAAATGATTATACTTAAATAGGAACTTTTATAGATGAAATTATGATCAATTTTTTGGTACAAGAATCGAATAAATATGCCCCCTTTTTGGACTGTAATGACCCAAGACTCACCTCTGATGAAATGAGTTGCTTTTTTGGCATTCTCGATTTATAATTCAAGCGTCGAGATAAATTTTTACAAATAAAGAAATATTTGTATTGCAATGACATCATGCAGTCGGACAAATTTAAGAAACTAAGACTATTTCTGAACCTCGGAAAAGAGTGATTTGTACATCATTATGTTTTACAAGCAGAAATTTTGATGAAAGCATAAGCAAGGTAGTATGGTCGCCACGGCTGTTAAAATATGGTGTATAAATTCGAAAGATTCTGATTAATTTTTAAAATTATGCAGAACACTGCTTCAACTATTAAATGACCTGCCACCATATATAGGGATATTATCCTTTAGGTAATATTTTGACAATCTATTTACATCTGCAGGTTATTGATGCATCTACATAAATTAGGTTACTGGCGAGATTCGGGAAAATCGTGCTTCATTACCCCATACCAGCAAAGAAGAAAAAAGTCGACTTGAGTATGATTTTGCGTTAGATGAACAGCAGGAAATTCTGATAGCAATTAGCAATGATAGCAAGGTGAATGGACAACACAGGAGTGACAGGTGTCTGCACAATACATAGTATCCATCTTATATCAACGGTAAGAAGATATTCGCTCTTGAATATCAAAGGAAACAAGTTGAGGTCCTACATCCAAATCTGCACAATAAAATTCTTTTGTGGGGGTACAGACTAGATCTACGCAAACATAGATAGCTAAGACTATGTGATTGTGCATGCATCCAAAATGCTTGGATTCTAATGAAAGGTAGAGGAAATAATATGCCGCAACTAACTTTCAGGAG
The DNA here is from genome assembly GCA_036711965.1 of Onthophagus sagittarius. Lineage (NCBI taxonomy): Eukaryota > Metazoa > Arthropoda > Insecta > Coleoptera > Scarabaeidae > Onthophagus > Onthophagus sagittarius. The sequence continues at coordinate 43,873,905 of JASERS010000005.1, read as the reverse complement.
AATAATTGCCTAGCTCTATTTGAGTAAGTATGGAGTTCTTGCCAAAGGTGATGGCATAATAAATAAATAATTTTTCCCACTAGTTATATGCTAAGTTGGGCATTTTTTTCATTTATTATAACTTCCCTTGACGACGGAACTTAATATTCATTATTGTGTATTAATATTCATTCTTTCAAATGAAATCGATGTTTGAAATAAATGTATAAGTGTACCTCAAATAACTATTACGAACTGTTTGTTTAAAATATTTACCGCCACATATCGATGGGAATATTATACAAGTAACCGATTTTTTGACAAAACTGTTAAAAACCGTTCGATAACTATTGTACGCAATATCTGTCGATCAGCTCGTACTAGAACATCAATAGGCGATATCGACTCGATAAAAAATATCGATCCAATAACTGTCGCTCCGATATCTAATAATGTAAGAGAAACCGGGCATTAGAATGATTAAACAAGATTTTGAAAATAAAGAATGCAGTACTTAATGGTACAATCCAACCCTAAAAGCAACCTAACCTCCTTTCTCCCAAAAGAGATGAAAAAGGTAATTGACCTTAGGAACAGAGTGTTTGTCACCAATCCACTCAATTCAAATCAACATGCTTACCAGAAAACAGAATCATCAATTGCTGCTATCATGTGTTGACAAAGCACATAGAGGAGACAATAAATAGCTGTACGTGCTTCCATAGACATGGAGAGTGCTTTTAATAATACCACCTACGAATTTATAGAGAGTGCTCTAAACGTAAAAACATACATCGATCGACAATAAATTGTCTATGAAAAGTTGATGTCACCAAGCGGAAGTACTTTTACCTCTCCTATAGGTATCTACCAGACACCATAAGAGATCCGAAGGCACCACTCTCTAATTATTGCGACGTAGACTCATACAAATGACCTACGTAGGTCGTGTTTTGGTGGTCAAAAACAAATCGTAAGACAGCACAACAGCTGCTGGCACAAACGCAGATTTTGTTCGACGGTTGCTTTTGAAGCCCTACTCGTTCTCATACCTTATCACTGAGAACATGCTCTTCACTCAAGTTGATGCAGGATAACCTCAGACGTCACCCAGGCATCCTCACTCAAGTAATTACTTGATCGAAATTAACGCGAATCTTATTCCGATAGAATACAACAATTTCGACCAGCCGTACAAGGTCATTTATAGAAGAAGGGATGATTGGACGAAGGATTAACACACTGAGGCTTCAAAGACAATTGGATCCGTTGTAGGCTTGGGTATTAGAACTTTTAGCCTGCTAAACGGACTAATAAATGCAACCACAAATATTTTCACAAACAATCTGGCCGCTCTGAAAGCAACTTTTATGTGTAGCACGGAGAGAATGTATCAGCAATTTGAAAGAATTTGCTTGGAGAAATGATGTTAATATATGGTGGGTTTTTTACTCGCAGTGATATTGAGAAAAGCTGCCCAAAAACGTCCTTCATTGGTTTCCAACCAAGAAGTGGAAAAACTACAAGAAAGTCATAAAACACGTAATTAACGATGGAAGGCTTCAAAGATAGCCCTACGCTGGAACTTCCAGATCACAGATGAGCTATAAGTATCATAAATCCTTCGCAAAGCAAAACCTAAGACGTTGTATGTCTCAAGCAAAGGGCTCTAAGAACGCACTCAAGTCCCCCGAGTGATCATGCATTTCTCATATACCATTCTCTCCAATTTGGACAAACCGTCGTCTTTAAAACTTGTCGTTTTTGCAACATATTATTCCTCTGTATTATTTCCTAAATGTGGCAGTATCAGATAAATTATTTACAAAGATTGTTTATTCTTAAAGTAATACATAATAAAAATAACATATAAATTATGTACCTAACTAAATTATTTTTTTTATTTACATTTTATCAGCATTAAAGGTCGAATTGAAACTAAAATTCGTCCGAGTCTAAGCATATTCACCGTTTGGAACATAGCTAAATTTGGTTTCAGAGTGTAAATTGAAACAATTTACAAAACAATATACAATACAATTTACAAAACGTTACAAAAAAAGTTACGCTTAAGCATAATTTCTTTCAAAAATACTTAAACAAAATAACAACAAAAAATAGTTTTTTGAAGAGATATAAGATATTTATGAAATACTCTGAAACCAAATTTAGACGTGTCCCAAACGGTTCCTGAAGATGATCTAATCCAGATCGAAACCGATAGAACTAAAATTTATTATTATAACCATTCTTTAATAAAGTACAAAACCAACAAACGTTTTTCAATTGAATTAAAAAGAAAAATGAAACAAACTCAACAATATAAATATTATAAGGTTATTATAATATATAATTTCCACTTATTTGAGCTTTTCGCGTACCAGTGCTTTTATTACATAAGTATTACAACTTGAAAATATATAATAAGATACTGCATCATTATTATTTGTGTAAATATTTTATAATTTCTGCCAATTTTAGAGTAATCAGACAAAAAATCTTTTTGGCCAAGATTTTTAATTAATTCGCTTCTGCGCGTTGTACAGAACAATTTCGAAAATGATTGAATTTGTATATAACATAATAAATATTTCATTATGTAGAATGTTTCCTAACATAATACTCCTTTTCTAGCGTTATTCTGTCGTAATATTTATACTTATTTTTTGTATATTTCATCATATGATATTTGATAACAATAGTTATTGATTTTCTCACCGTCTCTGTCAAAGATAGCTGTTTGTCGATATTATTAATAGCCCCCATATTTTTATTGTAGTCATGAATTGGTTTCATAATGTCTTTGCTGAGTTCCTTTACCAGTATTGATATACAAAGTATTAATAATATAGACCACTTATGTGATGGACCCAGTCCTATGAAGGATGAAAATGTACATTAAGTGAGTTGATTACAATAGAAACTTGAAATTTGATATAACTTAACTTTAAAGATTTGTTATTTGCGGGAAAATCTTTTCTTTTGCCGAAAGTTGAAAACCAGGACAATTAACCGTCCCGAAAGAACTTTTCGGGACGCCGGGACAGCACAATTGAAACTGGGAGAAATTCGAGAAAACCGGGAAGTATGGACATTCTAAATTAACGTCAGCTTTAAGAAACGTCAAATAATTTTTAAAAATATAAAACTTTAATATTTTTTTACATATGTTAGATAAATTCTTTATGAAGGAAATGAAAAAGTTTCATCTTTTTAAATAATCAATCAATTTTGGAAAAAGTTTACTTTAATGTATCCAAAAACGTTTTCAACCCACCCTGTGCGTATTACACATATCTTATGTGTTTGTTTATATTATTTATTTTTAATTCAGCGTCCGGTTTCGTGCAACCGAATAGCTGTCAGTGCTGACTTCGTCCTCGTAACGTAAAACGCTGTCTACTGAGAACTCGGGGTTGATAAGATCTCTATTGAGAGTTCCGACAGACGTTGGGATGACCGACAGTAGGCTACTGTCCATCTTTTAAAGAGAATTCCATACGAGAAACAGAGACGAAGATATTCAATTTTATCTTATTCATGTTTTCCCTCCGAGGCAGAAATCGCCCTCTCCCTCTATTCAATGTTGTTGCACGTCCTACAAATGGCGAAAACCACTGAACTATATACTTTCGAAGAATCCTTGGTATTTATAGTTCCCATTGCCCTTTGATCTTCGACGCTTACGGTTCGCTTTATTTTCCTTTTAACACCGAGCGCCGAATTGTTTGGACACATGCGCGGTTTACACACGGGTTTAGTGCAGGAAGTGGAACGTAAACTTTGTAAATGCAAGTCAGACGTCCCCTGATATGTGCAAGTCACCAGGTATTCGAAGAACGCCCTAATTATACGCACCAACCGCCGTCGTCGTGTTAAAAACTTTTTAATTAATAAGAAATTTCGTTCTTAATGAACCCCCAAGAATCACTTTTAAAAGAATCCGCCCATATAATCCATATATAAGAGAGGTCTTATTAGGGAAGTTTTATACAAAGTTGCATCGGGGACACACGAGCCGAATGCTCAAACAGGATAATAACTTTGCAAGAGTTTTCCATCAGATATCGGACGACGAAGCCGTAAACAAACTCGTCCCTTTTCTTTAATCGCCACTCGGTGCGTTACGAACTTTATCCCAAACGAAGTGGACCCAAAGAAGCGATTACGCTGGAAAATTTACGGTGTAATCAAGGCTTATCTTTCACTTGGAATATAACGTTCTACATTAACCACCTAACTGTAATCGAACAATTTACAAAAAGTACTTTAACAGGTAGACAAGCTAATATTAATGGTTGCTATACACGTGTGTCAGTTGATATTAAAAACCTCTCTTTCGTGTAAACCTATTTCGTGTAAACGTTCGCGTGCAAATAATATTTACAATGATAAAAAATGTGTAATTTTTTTAATCAAACATATATATAAACATATATATATGGGGATCAATGTCTTTTGAGTTTTAAGAGTTCGATTTCTCTAAAGAATCTTATAGATTCCGACCATATACGGTCACGTTGTCTCAGACTGGTTTCTGTTGGAGAGGAAAAGATTTACGGAGAGGCTGTGGTTTGCATTTCCAAAATTGGTAGGGGAATTACCGAACTTTGCAGCCTCGTTTATTCTAGACTTAGCGATGCTCTTAACAATACTGCGGTCGTTTCTTATTTTTCAGCTCCGCGCACGCAAAAAAATCGTGGTCGAGCTTTCGAAAGCTGCAGCAACCGCATCCGAGTCGACGGCCTTTAAGTTGATTTCAGGTAATTTAATATGAAAGAGAGGGAAGCCGGCTTTAATGTCCCGGAAACGAGCTCCGAAAAAAAGTTTCCTTCTTCCCATTCTCGTTAAAATATCGACTCGAAATTTCCCTTTTAACAAATTTACTAACCGTTGGTGTCTCTTTGAGGCACAAAGAGTGAATGATGATCTTAATTTAAGTGAATTATTTCCATTTAGTTATAAGATATTAACGTGACACTAACCTTTTTTTTATTACGTCATAACCACACGCACAAGATTTATGTTAGTTTTACGATCGAGTTATATACTTTTATTAGGATGATTACGTTGAAAATGGTATAAAGGCGAAATGCTTCACAGCGCCCGCGATAAAACAAAAAGATAGGTTTTAACTTAGCTATAACAAGGGTTATAGCTTTCGCAATCTGCACGAGATTATCAGATATTCTAGGGTTATAAAATTTATAAACGAGAAACGACGCAAATGGGGTCGTTTGAAGAAAATATCGAGTCGCTTTTAAAATCGATTTAAGAAACACGTTTTAAAATCGACGTTTTCCGGTTGAATCACGTTCGTTAGTTAAAGTTTGTCCAGCTTTTGAACTCCATAAAGGAGACTCCACAAGATAAGATACTAAGTTGTATACCGGAAGATGTAAACGACAAGACTCAAAACTGCAATTTAAATTTACGTTCAACCATAAATTTCTCTACGTACGGTGCCGACTACCATAAATCTGTATTGTCTCGTATCATGCTGAGGCTCAACACGGAGATGGTTTGAGTACTATACGGAAGCGAATTCTTTTTTATTGCTAAAGCGAAACTTGTTTAGAAAGAATTGTCTGCAATAAATTAAAATTATAATAATAAGAAAAGAAAAAAAATACCAAAAATTAATAATCAACTTAATAATCAATCAACTTATTTCATGGTTATAATCCTCCGGAGTTTTGTTATGGGAAGCAAATTAGATCTCAGTTACGTGTATTTAAACATTAATGACTATAAAATGATTGAAAAAATGGAAGAAATTGTAGAAATTAGTATGCAAGAACAACACCAACCCAACCCAGTTTTATTTTATGATATCAATCATGGAAATATTTTTATTTGCTCAAAAGATACCAAAGAGGGATTGTAACAAATTGAACCTGGTCTAAGAAACAAATTTAGAAATTCTACAAATTTAATTAATGCGCGCAATATCGGCTTTAAATTGATATGAATTGGGGATTCTTTTAAGGTATTAATCACCAAAATATCTATTTTTACTCAAAAGTTATGTAATATAAAGGATTCAAGTTGATTTTGTCAATTTCAAGTTCATCCAAACACCCATATTCCAAAAATTTTAGACAATGTAATGCGGTCTACCAGTTTAGAGTGAAATTCTTCTCAATCAAGCATTATTTTGAGATATCAATCATGAAAATATCATTATTCGCTCAAAAGATTTTAAATAGAAAGGTAGGTTTTGAAATGGAACCTATACTAAGAAGCAAATTTGAGCAATTTTAGAAATTTGATGAATGCACGCAATATCGACTTTAAATTGATATGAATTGCGAATTCTTTTGCGATATTAATCATCAAACTACATTTGTTTATTCAACAATGATGAAATATAAAGTTCAAGTATAAATTCAAGTATAAAATCAAGTTAAATATAAATTCAAGTAAATTTTATCAATTTTAAGTTCATCCAAACACCCATATTCTAAAATTCTAGACGTTAACCCAACCTGCTTACGATAATCTATTATAATAATACCGGAAAATCATGGTCACCCTTCTTTTTTATTTTTGGTCATCGTCAAAGTTGCCAAACGAGGGAAATGAAATTTACCGGATAATAGAAAAATAGTCACCAAATTTCCACCAACTATTTTCAAACCTTTTGCTAATTTTTTACAATTTTTTCGATTTATGTATCAAGTTGTAACAGAAATAAATCAAATTTTTTTATATATTACCAACAACTTTTACTAATATGAATATTACTATGACACGAAATCTTGGTAAAACAGATATCTGGCGGATAACGGCCTTATCGGCACCTTTGGGTACCCGATAAGTTATCTAGCCGATAATCTCCTCGACAAAAATATCCAAATAGTACAAGTTACCTTATTGGCCAAATAACCTTATCGGGAATTTTATCGATAAGATGGGCTCTACACGTTAACCTACAATCCATTATTATACATATATGTATAGTATTTGGAACAATTGACAGTGGTTCATACTGTAAGATAATTGGAAAGATTTCAAAGTGATGAACAGGAATTTGGATGCATAATAGCTCATGCTGTCTACAAATTGGCAGTCTTTAAGATAATGTACGATGTTTGCATCAGTAATAACTTATACTGCTAACGAATTTGCAGCCATTAAGATATTATATAGTTTGTGGAACTTTAATAAGTTATGCTGTCCACAAGCTGGTAGATTTCAAACTGATGAGCAGGAGTTTAAAGACATAATAACTCATGCTACCAATAAGTTGGAGGTCTTTAAAATGATATGTAGTCTGTGGAACAGTAATAGCTCATGCTGCCAACAAGCTGGAAGACTTTAAACTGATGAACAGAACATTAGAGTCATAATAGCGAGCTATTATGACTACTGCCAACAAGTTGGCAAATTTTGAATTAATAAATAGAACTTTGGACACAGAATATCTCATGCTGTCAACAAGTTGGCAGTCTTTAAAATAATATATAGTCTGTAGAACAGTAATAGCTTATACTGCCAACAAGTTGGCAGACTTCAAACTGCTGCACAGGACTTTGGAGACATAATAGCTAGTGCTGCCAACAAGTTTGCAGCTTTTAAATTGATAAGCAAGACAACAAATCGGAAGTCTTTAAGATAATATAAAGGGTGGCCAAATAAGCGTGCAAAGAGCCATATCTCGGAGACTACTCATTGTAGTCCACGGTAAAAAATTTTATGATTAAAGAGGCTAAGAGAAAATGCTGGAAATTATCTTCAGGTTTTTAAGATGGCGTTTGAATCCCGCTAGGGGACACAAACACTATCTTGAATATAAAAATGTTTATTATCTCGAAATTCCCCTGCATTAACATAACACAAAAGCATATGCTTTCTAAAGTTTAGATAAATTCAATATTTTTTTGTTATAACATTTTTGCTCTATCTTTAAAAATAAAGTGGCAGGGGTGTTTGAAAATGTTTACAAACAAATGCTAATCATTTGAAAATGGCTAAACAGAATTTATTAAGCTTGGTTTCGTTGAAAGGAGCTTTTCTTGGACTACAAGCTTTACCTTATTTGTGTTGAATGTGATTTGGAATTTAGCCACTAAAAGACATTTTCCGGTATTACAACAGAAATTGATGATTGAAGAAAATAACAATAAATATTACAACAGGAAAAAATGATTGGCATTTGTTTGCAAACATTTTCAAACACCCCCACAACTTTATTTTTAGAGATAGATCAAAAATGGTATAACAAAAAAAACTAGAATTTATCTAAACTTTTGTTCTTATGTGTACTATTAATACAACGGTCATCTTAGAAGCTTGGAAATAATTACCAGCATTTTCTCCAAGCTTCTTTAACCATAAAGTTTTTTACCACAGACTACAATGAGTTGCTTCCGAGATATTTGCACGATTATTTGACCACTCTGTATTATGTGAACAGTAATAGCTAATGCTGCCAACAAGTTGACAGTTATTGTTTTGTATATCTAATAGTTTATTAGAAATTTCAATCAAGAAATGAAAACTTAATCAGCCAGAAATGTGAAATTTCTTCGAAGTTTTCACCATTTCACCAGATCAGGAAAGAATCATCAGATGTGGTAAAATTTCACCAGATCTGGAAACAATGGTCACCGTTGCCAACCATGCAAAATTATTACATGTAACTCTAGCAAAATCAATGGGAGATGCATATTTTGGAGTTATATAGTCATACGAATTAGTTATAGTTAAATTTAAACACGAAACGTACACTTTGGCTTAGAAGCACCTTCAATCTTAGCACAATAAGCTGTGTTTTGTTTGAGCTGATTCCAACCCAACCTACTTCTTCTTATATCAGTACTTATTGCCACAACAGAAGCTGACCACCAGCTTCTTCCTTTCTTCTCTCATTCCTTTCATTCACCAGGTGTTTTTTTGAAGCTATCCCTCTTAGAAGCATCTGTCTTTTCTTTTTATCTAACGTATCTATCACAGTCGCCCAAACCAACTCAATCACCCCCAATAATTAATAATACAAACCTACTCAACAAAACACAACCATTTTACGAGGTCGGTGAGTATCTGCTATACAAACATTCGGCTTGAGATCTTGAGCAACCGAATACTGTGGGTTTTGGGTGCTGTACGTCAACACATTAAAAACTTCTTTCCTTGTCTTCTCCGAAAACTTTTGGGCTTTATTTGAAACCTTCATTTTAACTGACTCTATGTTGTCATATCTAGCCATAGTTAATCAGTCATAGTCAAATTTAAACACGAAACGTTAACTTTGCTTTAATAGCAAAGTGCAAGTTCAATTTTGCGCAATGAGCTGTGTGTTGTTTGAGATTTTGAAAGCCCCCTATAATTATGTTCCCATATTTCTCTTAGAGCCATCTATCTCTTGTTTCTATGAACGCTTCTATCCCTACCGCCCAACCCAACTCAAGCATCCCCAATAATTAACAATACAACCCAACAGAACTCACCTTATTTTTTTTGAGGTCAGTGAGTATCTGCTATAGAAACATCTAGCTTGGGATCTTGAGCCGGATGTTATTTAGTTTCGGGTGTTATACCTCGGCATATTAATAAAAAAATAACCTTACAAATAACTGAAAACAAGTTGAATGAAAACCAAAACTGTATATATCCCTAAATCAAATTATATAATTGGGGTATTCGAGGGTTCCTGATGATGACGTAAACAAGGCTGAAACCGCTAGAACGATAACATTTCGAGCCATCTTAAAATAGAAAGTTCAAAAAATAACTACCATTTCATTGTTTACAATATAGATTGAAAAAAGAACCCTTAACAATACATTAAAGAAATTTTTTTTCCCGCCTTCTCCAAAAACTTCCATGCTTTTTTCGAAGCCTTTATATTAATTGATTCTACGTTGTCATTTCTATCCTATCCTTCGCAATCTTCCTTTCGTTTGTTTGTTCCCTTAAAAACCCTCGTCTCGCAGCATCCACGGCTGTAGAAAATAAGCAAAAAGAAACACATCTCTTAGTTTTTTAAAGGTGCCTTTACAATGTCAAGTATACTGGAGGAAGGCATATGAATCCCATCTCCTGTCATCCAGTTCTTCTATATCAATCAATTTACCAAATAGGACAGTTCTTCGTGTCTCCCGTCATCCGATAACTCCAGCATCATCCAGGGCTGGTAAGAGAAACTATAATAGCCTCCCTCCTTATCGGTTTGATCTTCCCTGTTTCTTCGATCTCCACCCATCAGCTCCACTTCTAGCTTGTAATTAAAGCATTGATAATTCTATGTTTATTATTTTCTATGTACTCTATCTGTGCCCACCATTTTAAGTTTTTCTAATCAATACATCTAAACATTTTTGCTGAAGTTTACATCATGCCGAACTATGAAGTTTTAGATTCTTCTACATGATCTTTGACTTTAACCGTAGCTTCCTTTTCTCACATTCTGCTTCTCATTAGGACTGTCTCTGTTTTGTCAGTAGCAACTTCCAGATCTAATTCCTCCATCTTACTCACTGTGTATTATCCAATGCCAGTTGTGTAGTTTGTTCAATATCTTCAATTTCCCAATCACTAACTATGATTGCACTTGTCCCAGTATTTGATTTAAAAAAATCCCACAAAAGCTTAACGAAGTATTTTCGCGGATGATAACGGATGATATGAATAAAAACCATTAAACTAATATCGGTATTAACACCGGTATCGCGGTTTTAAAAGTAATAGAAATACCGAAATCCGGTTTAAGATTTTGATCTTGAATTTTGATTTAACAGAGTTGCCAGCTGTGGTTAATGACTGTAAGAGATCTTTAAGCAGACTAAATCCCAGGTCACTCTGGAGTTGCTGACAATAAAGCGGCAGAGCTAACATGAGAGAGCAGTGCTAATCCATTTAGGGAACCACAACTAGCAACTACCGTATCTTTTGCGAGAGCCAAACACAGAATTGGACTATATGCTGAGGAAAGACTTCGCCTACTAATTTATAGGGGTACAATAGATTCTTAGGGTGGCGGTGCTAGGTAGGTTGGTCTAGGTAGTGCATAGTGCCGCGTGTGCACATCCTCATTCCAATAGTCACAGTTTAAAGTATTTGATGTATGATCTTCGTCAATGTTTACTTGTTTTCCAATACATCTACATCGTACATGTCGTCGAAGATTATTGTGATGAGTAAAATTCTTAGCATAACTTTCACATTAAAATATTTGATCGTTATCACTTTATTTATTCATAACTACATTTATGAGGAGGTTCTAGACAATATCTGCTTATAAGTATCTTCCGCCTTTAGTACTCCAGCGCCTTTGAGTTGTTGTCAACTTTGACCATGACCTACACTTGATCTTCATTCATTATCAATTCTTTCCTCAAATCACATGTGCTCACCATATGCATGGTGAGCACATATAACTAATGCTCATCATGCATATAGCATGGAAATCGGTTTTCGCATAATGTAGAACATTTACAAACCTTTCCTTGGGATCACCTACATCAACTATACATATTTTCCGACATTCTTCAAGGAGTTGCAGGATTTTTTTGGCTCCCTTTCAGGTATAGAACGCCATAATCCTTTACAACACTATGAATTTTTCTATTCCTTACTTTTTCGAAACTAAGCCATCATAGTATGGTAATCTGTGGTAGCTAGTTTCCAAAAAGTAGGTAGCATTTAATGGACAATTTGTAATTCCTCTCTTGGTACAGTAATTTGGATGTTTTCGTGTAACATAAATGTTACATTTATGTCCAACACACCAAAATGATGGATTGCAACCTTTGCAATTATACTGCAACCGATGAAAATGATTATAGTAGAATAAAAACTGACAAAGGTGTTAGGTGGGGTGGACCTACAAATATATTTACCGAACAAAATTCCAACTTCAAAGTGCCCACCCATTGCCCATTCTCGAATCTCCCGTCGAAGAGTTTAGTGAATGTCAAAGTTAGTAAGAATCTTCCCTTAGAAAAGTTTGGTGAAAGTCAAGGTTTTCATCAGGGTCAAAGTCAACGTTGAATAATCCCTTCGAATAGTTTGGTGAAGGTGAAGGTCAAGTAACCTTGACCAATTGCTTCTTCTAAAACTTCAGAAGTCGCCGAGAGTTTGACTTTCCTCAACGATGAGGAGATTTTAGAATTGGCAGCACCCTACTAGGCTAGCTAAGCTCGTCTTAGCTCGTCCTAAACCTAAAGGCTAAAAGGGTTATAGCCCTAGGGCGCTAACTCCTGAGAGGGTGTTTTTGTCTCCATCATACATGTCCCAGTGTCCCCTTTGAGCTGAGGACCATTCTTTTTGGACATTGAATTTTGTATGAAAAGGGCCCACTCGGTTTGTTTGTGCAACCTAGTATTGTTATTTACAGTAATATATAAGCGACATAACACATTCTTTTACTTTTTAACTATATTGTAATTTTGTTTTGTTTCTTGCTCAATCTGACATTGGCTTTCAGCTTGTTTTAATTTTTCGTGGTTGATTTCAATTTTGTGGTTTATTGTAATATTTAACATCTTCACGTTTAGCTCCTATTATTGCTTTTCTATTTTTTTATCGGAGAATTGGATAAAATTCAAAACATTAAGCGAATTATCTTTTTGATCAATTATGCTGGTCTGATTAAATATAAAAACTCTGTATCTTTACTGGTTTTATTTTTAAACAAATTCATCTTACATGTTTCGACACTGCAGTGTCATCATCAGAGACGTTATAAAAGATATAATGTATTAATATTAAAAGAAAAAGAAAATTACATATTTTTATATGGTTAAATGAATAATGTGATATATCAAGCAATTAAATTAATTTTCACTTACTTTGTCAATATTTTGCGTGAAAAACATTCAATTTAATAATTAAAAACTAACAACAAAACACTTAAAATGGTAAAAATCTTTTTGTAGGATGAAACACAAAAATCGGGCGTTATTATATAAATTATGAGATGGCTGACAAAACCTATTCGTTTTGGCGAATTTTGAGAAAAAGAAAAACATATATATATATATATATATATATATATATATAGATTTAGCCAGGTGGTGTCATCTATTCGAATAAGTTGGTAAAAATATAGAAAATTATAAAATAAAAATATAAAAATAAAAATAAAATGTGGAAAATGTTAAAAAAGGGGAGAATAAAAAGAAAAGAAAAAGAAAACAAAATGAAATAAATATAAGGATAAAATAGAATAACAATAATAAAATAAAATAAAAGTGGAAAATTGGCCGTTGGGACCCCAAAACGTGCGAGTAATGTATGGCCTTGTACATCAATCCTCGCCGATTTTTGGGAATTAGGATCAGGAGAAGTGGAAAGGTTTAGATAGATATTTATATAAAGGAATCTTTGATATCTCTATCTGATCATTTAAACATTCTGTATTTAGTTCAGTTGCTTTGCATATTTCAATTTCATAGCTTTCCAAGATATTGAGTCTAGTGCCCTTGTTGCAATTGTGTAGTAGAGTTACATTGTTGTAAATAATCGTGGTTATATGTAATTAAATGTCTCCCAAAGTTTGAATTTTGATTTCTTCTGTGTTCTTTTATTCTTTGATTAATTGATCTACCAGTCTCTCTAATGTATGCTGCACCACAGGTGTTACATTCCAATCTATATACTCCGTTTTTATTTAATTTTTGAATTCTGTCTTTGGCGTTCATCAATATTTTCTCTAAAGTACCATTATTTTTGAATGAAATATTTATACCATATTTACGAAAGGTTTTTTTGGATTGAATAACTAATATTTCCAGGGTAGTCTATTGATCTGCATGTTTTATTTGAGTTTGTAAGTTGTAAGCTTGATGATATTTGATGTTGTTGTTTTGTGTAATATTTATGAATGAGACATTGTATATCTGATTTATTATATCCATTGTTTTCTGCTATTTTGTGAATTATGTGTAGTCCTTTTTCTTTGTCCATTTCTGGTAATGGAGTGTTATAGTATCTGTTTATAAATGCTCTAAAAGCAGCTGTCTTATGGGTTTTGTGATGATATGTGTAGTTCTTTTTCTTTGTCCATTTCTGATAATGGAGTGTTATAGTATCTGTTTATAAATGCTCTAAAAGCAGCTGTCTTATGGGTTTTGTGATGATAAGAAATCTTAGGGATGATTGTGTCCGTCTGGGTGGGCTTTCTATAAATATTGAAAGTGATCTGATTGGCATTATTTATTAATGTAAGATCCAAAAAATTAAGTTTTCTGTCATTTTCGAGCTTTATCGTAAAGTTAATGTTCTTGAGCAATTTATTGATGGTGGAATGGAAAGAGTGAATAGAATCAATATTTTTATTGTTCCAGATAATAAGAATATCATCGACATATCTACGCCAAAGTAAAATGTTAGGATTATTGGGAGCTAATATTGTTTTTTCTAAGTTATTGAGAAAGATGTCAGATAGTAATCCGCTGAGAGGGGAACCCATTGGCAAGCCTTCTTCATATTTATAATATTCAGAATTAAATTGACAAAAATTTTGTTCAGTACATATCTTTAATAGGTCGTAAATATTGGTTCAGGATAGGATAAAAGAAATAATAAAATAAAAATAAAACATTAAATACCAGAGTATTTCGTCCTAAATTATTCTTAAAATTCTTGAGAAAAACATGAAACACGTTGTTACACACCATAACGCTTTTTTTTATAAAATGAATGACAAGGCAACCTACCTTGTAAAAAGTAATACGGCAACTTCACGTGAAGTGGGAAGCGTCAATAATTTAAATTCAAATGTTTGAAATATTTAAATTTTTAAATTCATCTCTACAAAAATCAAAAATTAGGGCATATATAGAACTTAAGGAGCTGATATCTGTTCTGTAATTGATAGTATTTTTTGTGGTTGCTATGTGGAACATCTCCAAAAATAATCTGTTGTGATAGTTGTTAGTTGCATCTATAATTTTAGTATTTTCAAAATCAAAAATGTGACCACTGTCCAAACTATGTTGGGCCAGAGCACAAGATCTTTTGTTACAACGTATATCACTTTTATGTTGGTATAATCTTCTTTTAAGCCATTGGGAAGTTTGTCCCACATAGCAACCTTCACAACCACCACATGAGATGTTATAGATAACCCCAGATCTGTATAGTGAGGGCGTGGGGTCTTTAAGGTTTGTGAAAATTGATTGAGGTTTTAAAGGATAATGTTCTACGATCTTTAAGTTGTTAAGATTACAACAATGTTTAAACATTTTGGTTAGTTTGTCAGTTAACTCAGGGATGTAAATGAGTTTTTTGTATAGAGTGGGTTCATTAATGTTATCAACGGTTGAGTTAACATCTACACCAGGGTCAAACACAGTAGTACCGAAAAGCAATCTGTTTAATAACTTGGGAGGGTACATATTGTCTCTAAAAATAGTTTTTAATTTATTCCAATTTATATTAATTAAATTAGGTTCTGAAATTTTTTCTATTCTATATTTCATTGCTAACACTGTGCTAATTTTATGCTTTATTTTATGTTTAGATGTAAAATGGATATATCTTCCAGAAAACGTTGGTTTTGTGTACCAATCAAATTTGATTTTATTGTCTTTATCACGAATGACCTTAGTATCCAAAAACGGAACTGAGTTGTTGTCTTCTGTCTCAAGAGTAAACTGTATGAATTTGTTGTGTTTATTAAAACTATTTAAAATTGAATTTACGGAATTACCCGGGATAGCAGTTATGATATCATCTACATATTTTTTTATAAACGGAACTTCAAACTCCAATGTTGGTAAAATTCTTTTTAATACATGGTCCATAACAATTTGGGCCAAAATAGGTGATAGCGGAGAACCCATAGGTGTACCGAAGATTTGTTGGTAAGTAACACCGTTGAAAGTAAAATAAGTATTAGTGCAAATTGTTGATATAGTTTTTAGGAATAAATCCTTTTCAAAATCATAACTTTCTGAGATGTAATGGAAATTCTCTTCTATAATTTCTAACACCAATGTAGTGGGTATGTTGGTAAACAGACTAACAACGTCGAGAGAGATGATAACATAACCTTCAGGAAGTTCGAAACCTCTCAATTCCTCAACAAATTGAAAGGTGTTTCTTACATTAAAATTAGTTCTTGAGTCAAAAGCAACAGTTAATATTTTAGCTAAGTAAGAAGAAATATTATACGTTGCAGCACCAACTGACGAAATTATGGGTCTTAGTGGAATATCGGGTTTATGTATCTTAGGTAAGAAATATGCTTTGGATACTAAGGTGTTATGTTTTATAAGTTTTTCGAATTCCAAGTCGTCAATAAAGTTTTTGTTTAAGAGATCTTTCAATAAACTGTTAATAGTGTTCTGAATGAAGTTAGTTTTATCAGTGTTACCTATTAATTTGTAAGTGTTGTTGTCTTTTAGCATTTCTTCTGCTTTTTTAATGTATATGTCCCTTTTCATCACTACCGTGGTTGAGCCCTTATCTGCCTTCGTTACTATAATATCTGGGTTATCTTTCAAAAATTTTTTAGTTTGTTGTTGACAGAAAATTAAATATGATTCTAAATTAGTTGGAAGAAGTTGTTTAGTTAAAAAATTTGTTAGAATATTGGTACTTCTGGCTCTTATACTGTCTTTTACATTATTTGATAATGAATTGATTATGTTTTCAATTTCCATTAATAAGTGTTTGGTATAAAATGTTTTATCAGTTATAGGATATACAAATTTAGGGCCTAAGGCCAAGAATTGCTTTACTTCCTCTGGTAAATCAATCTCTGAGCAATTAACTAACCATTTATCTACATTTCCATTGATTGACACTCTAAACTCTCCAATCATATCCTGATGTAACTTTTGAAATTTCTTAATATTAGTTTTTTTGATTTTATCAAAAGTTTTTTTATAATTTAATTGTAAAAAATCTTTAAAGTTAAGTAAGATGTTGTGAGGTAAATTTACATTGATTTTTTCAAACAAAGTATTAGTTGAATTTGTTAACAGTTTGATCTTATTTAACGTGATTTTAATTTCAAAAGATAGTGTACGTGTTGCTAACCTTTTCGTATAGCATCCTATCTTTTCTTGTAATGGACCAGCTGTACCATCCAGTAAGTTTCTTAAGTTTTTTGTGCCATCACTTATATGGTTGGGGGTCACGCCATATCTTCTGCATTTTATTAAAAATGTGAGTCTGTTTTTCAATTTTGCCAGTTTGATGTTGTTATTAGAGATGGACTTTAAGTCCTTTTTCATCTATGGGCCATGTGAAACTTGTATATCGTTGTAGAAGCCCATAAAAACCTGCTGATTAAATAACTTTATGAGATAATTTTTTTTTATCCCAGTTAACAACTCGTAAATATTGGTTCAGGATAGGATAAAAGAAATAATGACAATCAATTGAACAGTCCTATATTTCGATTCAAATTGAATCTTCTTTAGGGAGTGAAATTTTCTACAAAATTACAAGTTAATAGTAAAAAGTAAGTAAATACAAATAACACTTATTGTAAGTGTAGTAGTTTTACTATTAACTTGTAATTTTGTAGAAAATTTCACTCCCTGAAGAAGATTCAATTTGAATCGAAATATAGGACTGTTCAATTGATTGTCATTATTTCTTTTATCCTATCCTGAACCAATATTTACGAGTTGCTAACTGGGATAAAAAAATTATCTCATAAAGTTATCTTTAATAGGTTAAAGATGTGTTCGGTATTCTCAGTATTGAATTTATCTTTTATAATGTCTTTGGCCAGTGACATTATAAAAGATTCCATTATATAAATATCTATCTAAACCTTTCCACTTCTCCTGATCCTAATTGCCCAAAATCGGTCCCAACGGCCAATTTTCCACTTTTATTTTATTTTATTATTGTTATTCTATTTTATCCTTATATTTATTTCATTTTGTTTTCTTTTCTTTTTATTCTCCCCTTTTTCCACATTTTATTGTTATTTTTATATTTTTATTTTATAATTTTCTATATTTTTACCAACTTATTCGAATACATGACACCACCTGGCTGAATCTATATATATATATATATATATATATATATATGTTTTTCTTTTTCTCAAAATTCGCCAAAAAGAACAGGTTTTGTCAG
Organism: Onthophagus sagittarius; assembly: GCA_036711965.1. Classification (NCBI taxonomy): domain Eukaryota; kingdom Metazoa; phylum Arthropoda; class Insecta; order Coleoptera; family Scarabaeidae; genus Onthophagus; species Onthophagus sagittarius. Next base: position 43,855,878 of record JASERS010000005.1, on the reverse strand, counting down.
CCATCTCATAATTTATATAATAACGCCCGATTTTTGTGTTTCATCCTACAAAAAGATTTTTACCATTTTAAGTATTTTGTTTGTGTTAGTTTTTAATTATTAAATTGAATGTTTTTCACGCAAAATATTGACAAAGTAAGTGAAAATTAATTTAATTGCTTGATATGTTACATTATTCATTTAACCATATAAAAACATGTAATTTTCTTTTTTCTTTTAATATTAATACATTATATCTTTTATAGCGTCTCTGATGATGACACTGCAATGCCGAAACATGTAAGATGTGAATTTGTTTAAAAATAAAACCAGTAAAGGTACAGAGTTCTTATATTTAATCAGATTATTTAAAACTGGTCATAATGGGTCTTATTAAACCTTATCATATAATTATGCTGGTATTTGTAATCCGAATATGCATTTCAAACACTAAAATAAAACTTTTAGTTCTCACCTACAGCATTTTTCAGAAAACACAAAACACTTTCTAGTTATTTAATTATTAGTTAACTATTAAAACTGTAACTCGCACTAGAACTAACACTAGCACTGTTATTAGAACAAACAGTTCACCTATAACTATAAACGTCCCCTATTGAAACCCAATTGAAATTTGTATTCGGTGATAAGTTGCTAAAAATTACTTCGACAAGTTTAAATTCTCTCGAAATAGCTTTCAAAGATGGTAAATTAAACACCCCAACAACATTTTAATGTTCACAAAGCGATAAAATAAATGAAACAAAAGTTTTTTGGAAACATACCTTAAAAATGTCAAATCTAACGTATCCATTTATTTAACTCTTTTCTTTATTATTTTAGTTAACATAAAGTTAGACAAGTTGAACTTGCAGGATTTTATATTTTGAGATCTCGACGCGATTTGCATCTGTGCTGCTTGAAAGCGTAGCACAATCGTAAATCAGAACCGCGCGTGTGTGTATAGGAAATTGAAAATTTATTTTCATGGGCAGACAGGGCGGATTGCGACGGTGTTTTTCCGACTGCGGACAGTTTTTAAAATAAAGCAACTGAATTTATGCGAGGACCGAATTAAAGCGTTCGGACACATGGCGCAGGTGAAATATTCAAATTTTCGAACCGATTTTTAGATTCTCCTCGGGGTCGTGTGGCTTTCGATCATTTATCGTCGAGAGAGAAATAATAGGTTCTCCGAACAAAGCACTCTCCCGTCGTCGATTTTTCGACAATAGAATCGCTTATGAGAGCAAATATCGAATTTTTCAACGCCACATGTCCTCGTTCGTCGAACGAGGGATAATTTCGAAAAGGGGATGAAAGACTAACGCGAAATGAATCGTGAAAAGTTGATAAAAAAATGGTTTTCCCAATGTAATTTGATTTAAATTTTAATATGACTCGAATGGGTACTACTTTGCAATGGCGCGCAATTATCGGCTGTAACGATTAAGTCTAATTACCATTAATGTTGATGATAATCTCCAATTTGCTAACTATTTGCTAATTTTGAAATTTCCTGTTAAATTAATGTTTAGGCCGCTCTCATTATTTAATTTATCATTACGTTTCCAATATATTCATGAGTATTTACCGAATAGACAAGCAAATTTTAAATTGGACTTATTACAAATTCTAACCACGGCGGGGAAGGATTTATAGCCGCTTTCATTTTGGATTTTTTTCTCCGGCTTTTGTATCGTTCCGGTTTGGAACGTCAGCGTTCAAAGTCGAGGGTTATTTGTAAATCTGTAGAGACCTTCATTCCATGGCTTCTTGCAGCCCTAATTAATTCATAAATCAAAATACGGAGGCACGTTTCCACACAACGTCGACTACGAAGCCGTTCCAAGGAGACATTAGGTGCCAGGATGAACGAGGACCCATTGTGCTGCAACGCGCGCCTTTTCCTCCTCGGTGGGCGGTGTTTATGAATTTCTTCCGAGCTGCCCGTAAATTGCGGCTCGTCGAAAATTAATGAGAGGATCAATTAAATTCCTTGAGCTCCAATAAACGAGCGTTGCACCATATTCTCTTCGATAAAGATGATTCTTAAATTTAATGTGATTCACTAACATTATTATGTGATATGAAAAATTAAATCGATTTGGTCCGAAATACGCGAAGGTTTATTGTCGCGGTTGAGTGCTTTATATATACACCGAAGCCGTTTATAGCACGAAGACGTGAGGTCGAACTAAAACTACTTCCCATCGGGAATTGTATTTCCAATTTAATTAGGAACGCGAACGTTTCGCTATTTCTGGATGTGGAAAAAAGTGCGATCATCCTTAAATAACCGAGAACCGAGCCCCTTCCCATTACTTTTCCAATCAATTCGCAAAATAAAACGCGTGCTAGTTTTTGTTTCCGACAGGCAGATGCTTTTGTTAGACGAGAATCGTCGACGCCGTTCGCCGATTCAGATGGTAAAGAGCACGTGGATTGCACGTGACCCGACGTCGTCACTCATGGTTCGGTTTTGGTTGCTGAACTGTAATGGCATTGACTCCCTTGGGAATGAATTGTCGATAATTGTTTACGGATAACAACTTTTTTCGATCCGTATGCAAACTGGGTTATTAAAAATTATTTATCAAAAAACACTTCAAGTCGTAATCATAAAACTTTTCCACTTACTAAGTGGCCGGGTTGACATTGCCGGCCGTTATCAAATCAAAATGATGAATGGGAAGTCTTAAGTTAGCTCAGATAAGGGGGTAATTCTGATAAAATTGCTTTATGTTATACTTGATGGATCGGGGTAATTTTATTTTATTGAACCCTCTTTATTCCCCTTCGAATACAGTTCACACATTTAATCACATTGTATGACGAAAACTATTAAAAAAATTTGATTTGTAGATATTATTTTTTTTTGGAAAGTAAAAAAAAGTAAAACAAAAAGTAACTAAATTATTATTTGCAATATTTTGAAACTGTATTGTTTCTTCTATAGGCAATTTACTAAGAATGATCAATGAAATTAATCACAAGAAAAAGTAATCAACTAAAATTTCAAAGAATCATCATCTGAACTATTTACATTAATTTTCTTTCTGGTTCTATCCCAAAGAAAAATAAGAATATATATTACATTACATCTCCAAAAATAATCTATTGTAGCAATTCATATTTTTGGCGTTAAAATCACTTTTATGTGAGCTAATACGTGTCTTAAGCCATTGATTAGTAACACCAATGTAAAACCGTTATTCATGAAAACTTTCTCAAACTTAGACAATGGAAAATGAGAATTACAAATTTTAAGAAATCTGATTTTCATACCATATATGATCATTTAGTATATCATTTCATTTCATTTCATTTATTTTCTGTAAAAATTAACAAATAATTTACATCGTCAAGAAAACAAAAAAAAGACATAGTGTATCTATTAACAATAGAAAAGTATTAATAGTACAATTCGAATTTATCTGCATTTAAAAGTTTATACAAAAAAATGCATCTATATTGTAAGGTGTTGCTTCTATTAACTTTTGTTTGACAATGTTCTCTAAACGTTTTCGTGGAAGGGTTCTTATCATTTCCGGTAGATAATTATAAAATTTTATATCCCAGTACACCACATTGTCTTGGGTTTTCTTTGTTCGGTGTTTCGGAATGTTTAAGTTGCTCTTCTGTCTAGTTTGATGATCATGTGTCACATCTTGGGAGGGGAACTTGTTAATATTTTTTAATATATATCTTATGCAATTGAAGATATATACTGCGTAAGTTGTCATAATATTTTGCTCTTTAAAATGTTGCTTACAACTATGGCTTACTTTTAATTGACATAATGCTCTTATTGCCCTCTTTTGCAGTAAAAATATTCTATCGGCTTGTGCAGAAGCACCCCAGAAAATTATACCGTACGATGCATGACTATGAAAACTTGCATAGTAAGTCAACTTCGACGCACTCATTGTTGCCACAGCTCTTATTCTCCTGATACAAAAGATAGCACTGTTTAATTTCTTGCAGATATCATTTATTTGACTTGTCCATTTAAGATCTTCATCAAGATAAATGCCGAGGAATTTAATGGTTTTATTTCCCTGCTCTTTATTTTTTTGTCTGTTTTGAAAGTTGATTGTTTGTGTCTTCTCGTTATTCATTGTAAGCCCATTATTTTTATACCAAGTTTCAGCATTTTCCAATATACAGCATGAGTTTTGATCTCCTGAGAACCTAGGTTCTCAGGAGATATACTTACCGACACAAAAGTTGAGTCGTCTGCCTAAAGGCACAATTTATTAGTAGGAATTGCATCAGGCAAGTCATTTATATATATAACGAAGAGAAGGGGCCCCAGGATGGAGCCTTGTTGTACTCCCTTCGTAACATCACCCGACTTCGCCCGGATTCCTTCTACATCTACCATCTATTTCCGATCACACAGATATGAGGCCAATAAATCATAGGCAATTCCTCTAATTCCATAAGTCTCCAATTTATGGAGTAGGCAGCAGTGATTCACATTATCGAACGCTTTACTCAGATCTACACTGATTAATTCTACATAATTCTTTTTATCTATAGCTTCCATATGGTTAATACAACTTCTGCTATACCACTCTCAATAGATCGTCCACAGATATAACCATGTTGGTACTTAGAGAGTAGTTTCCGTTTTTGGAAAAAAATCATCAATCTTTCTGCTATTACATATTCGAGAATCTTAGACACTGTTGGCAAAATTGATATAGGTCGGTAATTGTTAGGGTTGTCTACGTCTCCCTTTTTATAAATGGGAATCACTCTAGCTATTTTTAACTCTTCAGGAAATACACCATTCTCCAAACACATATTGATAACACAAACAAGCTGATCGGCTAGTCCATGAATTATTTTTTTGCAAAAAATTGTTGACATTCCATAAACATCTTCGGTTCTTTTTGATCTTAGCTTTCTGCCAATGCTAATCAACTCATGTTTGTCAACCGCCATAAAAAAACACGAAGAGCTATTTTGAACATCAAGTTTGATAGCTTGATCTATTGTTGCATTAGAAGTGCGCTGTAGATCATTTTAGTGACTCGCAAAAGAGTGAGGATCTATAATTTTTTCTGACTTCGCACTTTTATTCCCTCCGGTCTCTTTATTTATTATTTGCCATATAACCTTTTGTTTATTTTTTTGCCGTGTTCAGTAAAGACAAATAATGATCACGTTTTTCTTGCGGAAGATATTGATCTTATGATAAAGGAATGATTTGAAAAATAGTTAATATTACGAACAACCTTCCAATCAAGAAAAGGTACAAAATTATCCTTTTCCAATTCAACAGTGAACTGAATGTTTTTGTTAAACGAATTAAAGATTGTCAAAATCTGATCGGCACCATCCCTGGGCACACTGGTAATAATATCTTCAATAGAGCTGGGTTAAAGTATCGATATATCGACACAACAGTCATATTGAATAGCCGATACGCACATCACTGTGATAACGATATATCGCCGTATCAATATATTGATACAAAGAAAATATCGATACGAAGAAAACGGACTTCTTTCAAGACTTCTTTCAGAAGAAGCATTTCAATATTTAGCGTCTTAATAGCTTACTTTTCTGCCAACAGTATATAGATTTCTGTTAACAGTTTTTAAAAAATTTGTCAGCAGTTATAATCATCTTCAAGCAGCATCCAGGCTTATTTAACCCTCTATGGGCCGAATTTTTGTTTTAAATCCAAAAAAATTTGTGGAACAAAAAATCAGCAATTATAAACCCATATATGCAAATGAGAACAAAAAATTTCCGTTCAAACAATTTTATTGCAGTAATTTCACTATGTGACTTTCAAGTCACAGCGGCCTATAATGTTTGCAACTTTGTCTAAGAAAACTTAAGCGTGGAATGCCACAAAACAGTTTGCACTTGGCGTTAAACATGAATGGACATTGCATTTGGAACACTTAATTTTTGGAACTCCTTTACATCCGGGATTTTTACAACGTCCTCTGTTATCTGAAAAAATTGGCCAATGTGCTACTTCATCTTTTCGCACGTCTTCTACAGGTAGTGTTGAATTTGATCTCCTTTTTCTTTTATTTTGCAATTGTATATATACTTCGCTTGAAGCAGGACGCCCTCTTTTCTTTTGGGTTCCTTTGCGTTCCTGACATAAACAAGATGCAATTTCGGTTTTGAATGTCAATAAACTATACTGACGGCTGAGGCTTACAGAATGCGATATGCAATCTCGCTTATATAAGAGCCAAGCATTGACCACCGTTAAATCTAACAGATGAAACATAATGCGGTGGGTACCATTGCTTTGATTGAATTTTTATTCGATATATTCGATATATTCGATATATTCGATATATTTACAATGCTATCAATGAATCAACTAAATCTACACCACCCATGTGTTGATTGTATATTTTTACTATATTTGGTCGTTGTACGTCGATCATTCTGTTTATTTTTTTGTCCCACCTTTTCACTATGTCTATTGGTTCAACTTCAAAAAACGTGCTCATCAAATGAACAGCCTTATTATCATACCACTTTACCGCATTTATGGTGACCCTGTCAATAGACGTAGAAAGTATCTCATAACTTCGTCGGCCCTTAGTTTTCATGAGTTTATCGGACGGAAATTCACAGTTTTTTAGTCGGTTTGACCGCACTGTTGCAATACTTTGTATTCCTAATTTTTCTAACTCAATTATTAAAGGCAACGTCGAAAACCAATTGTCGAAACAAATTTTGTAAAACGATTGCTTGGGAATAATTTTTGCCAAACGTAATACCACATTACCACTACTTCCGACGTTAGGTAATTCGGATCATGTATCACCTTGCCGGTGTAAATTTCGAAATTATATACGAGTCCTGATGAGTCACACAGTAAAAAAGCTTTGTAGCCCCATTTTTTAAGTTTTTTGAGCATATAGTTTTTTAGCCTATATCTTCCTTTGAACGGTATAATTTGCTCGTCAACACACACGTGTTCCGACATTGGAATGCGATTAAAATTTTTCACTAATTTATCCAGAATGGGTCTTATTTTTGTAATTTATCGGTCACTTCTGCATTATTTGTTGTATTGGCCTGCAAATTTTTACTAAAATGTATTTTTGATTTTATGTCTCTCCATCGCGTACGACTCATGGTATCGGCAACAGCAGACACCCTTGTCTTTGATTCCAATACATTTCCGTTCTCGATAATCCATAAATTGACATAAAAAAGCAGCAGCCGAAGAATTGTTCAATTTCATTGACTGAAACAGCAATGGGTTTTGCTGGATCACATTGTACTGCATATATGTTGGTATAATCAACTATATTGCTTATAATTTCCATGTCAAATAGTTGTCGAAAATAGGTCATAGGAGGATGGGGTGCTTCAGGGACGTTAGGGCAATCTCCTTTCCAAGGACGATAAAAACTATTATTATTCGTGTGGGATAGTGGATGCCAAACAATTTTTTGTGGTCCTGCATCTTCCATATCTGACGAAGATTGATCACTAAATTCTTCATCACTATCGATAATATTTATGCGTCGTCGGGGAATAATGAGTCATCGGACCTATTACCGCTAATTCGTCTAATTCTAATTCCTCTGTTTCTTTTATGTGACTTTCTATTCATATTTTGGGTATATAATGTATACATCTGAAAACGGAAGAAAGCATAACCCTATTCTAAATGTACCGAAATATGCCATGATGGCCCACTGTTACTTCAAAGTTACAAAACTTTATTATAAAAAAAAAATAACAAACTGAAAATTGAAATGCAAACAAATAGGTTGTTACTGATATACGTACCCAGAGCTATTATGTGCACTTTTTTTCTTTCGTAATCACTATCAGAATTTCAAATAATATCAATTTAATCAAAATGTTTCGCTTATATGTACTCCGGACAGTTTGCACAGCATTTGCTTTGTTATTTCAGACAAGAGGAATTAAGATTTATGCGACGTCTTACAACAAAAGACATAATTAATTGGTAATACATCAATAAATTTAAATGTGATCTGAAAGTTACACGGGCCCATAGAGGGTTAAGACGTGTTTAGCTTTTGTTAGTGAGATTTGGTTTTTCTGTAGTAGCCTGTAAAGAGAATAAAGTCTCCAATTATAAAGACTAATTTTATTGAATAAGACTTCATTCAATACATGGCACATTATTTCGAAAGAAAAACAAGTTCAAATTTTTCAATCATAATTGTAATTTGTTTTTAAGCCATACTTGAGATCAATCAACACATCTGGACTACTTCGGCATACAACTAATTTCATCGAATTAACCTTGAATTGTAATTATAGGGTGGGCAGATTGGAAGGGTGCTTTTGAAATGAACATCAGCTGTTCAATGGAAAAAAGAAAAATTTACATGTTATCAGTTAACAATAAAAAAAAAATGGAATTGTCTTTGGAAGACAATCAAAGATATATGACCTTCTTACACAGGTTGATGTCAGCTTCCCTCATTTGTACTAAGATAGCTTTTTCAGCTCTTGCAGATTTGTAGGTTTATGGACGTAGACGCTGATGAGACGCTATGAGATCAAGGGAATGAAATGATCACAAATTATCAGCATCTTCTCGAATATACTAATTCCATTTTACTGTTCGGTGGAGTCAATACTAAACTACCCTTCTTAGTTTCTTTCAAATATTTAATTATTCTTTTTCTAGCTTCCCACTCTGTTTTTATATGTATTTCAAATTTTTTACTTAAATAGGAAACAGAAACATCCGGTAGTGAAATGATCGTTATTTATGTTTAATAAACTTCAAATAAGTTCATCTATATGGTTGGTTTACAATTTCATTGTTACCGCAATTTGATATTTTACTTCCATAGGTGTTTTCTTACCTTTGCTGTCTGTCATACTTAATCTCTTAAAAATTTGTATCAATATATGTTGCTTTTATCCAATATATTATTATTTTTTATGCTTCTTTAAGTACATATAATACTTTCTTTCTTATAACTCTTTCTTTCTTCTATTGTATCTTTATAAATACATTGTCAGTTAATTTACCACTTAAAAATGCTGTTGGTATATCTAATTGATTTATTGGCCACTTATTATTAATCGCATGAACCATAAACATTCTTATTGTTGATATACTGGATACTCGTGCGTACATTGAATTTTCTTCTTCATTCTTCTTTTGAAAACCTTTTGCAGTTAATCGTGCCTTTTTTGTACCGTCTTTCTTTGTAGTAAATATCCATATTGTATCTATTGCTGTGGCCTCTTGTGGTGTATTTACTATTGTCCATGTTTTTTGATTTTCATGTGCCTTTAACTCTTTGTAACCAGCATCTTTCCATCCTTTTTCCATTGATTCTTTAAATGTTTTTACTACCTCGTCTTCATACAATAAACAGTATGTAGAATAAACTTCATAATCATCCAGATAGGTTGGTTTCTTTGTCATCTTGTCATCTTCGCGGTTTTTCATTTATTCTTCACCCCGTTCATTTGGTTTATCATTCTCTTTCACTTCTTTTTATCACTTTCAATTTCGTCCATTAATTCTTTTAATTTAGTTTCATCGACATTAATAATAATATCACAACATTTTCGCAGATTCCATATTTTATAACTTAAGGCAATATAGCTTCAAAAGAGATGAATAGGGTGGATCAGAGGATATCTTTGTATCACATCCAAAAGATTAATGAAAAAATAACAGAAATTTGGTTGTATTTGGTAATATATTTTTTGCAATTTCTCAAAAACTGCTTATGACGGATAATGCAAGTTTTGCAATTAACTCATTTTTACGAATTCGCTTTTGCAGCGAAGAACGATAATCAATGGAAATGTTTCAAAACATCCCGGAAACTTCAAATAACGCGAAAATTTTAAGTCCAAGTTGTAAACCGGTTGATAAATCTCAAAAGAGATTAGTAAATGGAATGTAAATTACGAATCAACACTATCAAATAAGATCCGGGTTAATTTATAACATCCTTATTAAAAAGTTTCTACTAAGGTATACAATGTGTTCATAAAGCCATGGTGCATTTTTGATAATTTCAAAATTTTCAAAGTATGATGTGAAAGGATCACTATTAAACTTTTAATCTCAGATTTTACTTTAAGAGATGTTCTTAATCCTGTGTAGTAAATCTGTATTATCATTTAGATGTGTAGCCTAACAAATTATTGGTTATTTTGACCGAATTGTTATCATAGTTGAGATAGTATGTATTCTTTATACACAGTAAATTTTTAATTGCTCTTTTGATTTATGATTTATTTACATACTTTTTCTCAACACTGGACATTAGTTGTTCATAGGACCATAGAAGCATATTAGCATAAAATATTTCTTTGTACATCTAGTTGGTTAGCGCTAGATATTAATCGGGTTAAGGTGAGTCACCAACTTTAACCCAACCCAACTATCCCGTTACCTTTAAATATTAATAAGGTTGGGTTGAATCATCAACCTTATCTGAACTCAACCCAATTCCAACTAGCTAGTTAGTGCTAAATATTAATTGGGTTGGGTTGAACCATCAACCTTATCTTAACTCAACCTAACCCAATTAGCTAGTTGGCACTAAATATTAGTTGGGTTAAGCCATCAACCTTATCTGATTCCAACCCAACCCACCTAACTAATTAATGCTAGATTTTAATTGGGTTGGAGTGTGTTATTAACTTTAACCAAACCCAACTAACTAGTTAGCTTTAAATATTAGTTGGGTTGGGTTGGGTTTTGAAATAAACCGACTGTCAATGTTTGCTCCTTGCCAAAGCTTTCACTGTCCGCAAATGTGTTAATTAGCTGTATTGTGCTGTATGTATGTTTCATCTAATTTGCAATCAGCATTCTCTAGTTCTCTAACCAACGATTCAAAGTTTAAAAAATATCCTTCCAATTTTTCTCCTCGGTATTTTAATCCATGCAATCTTTTTTCTAGATGTAATTTGTTAAATAAGCTTTTTCTTTCAAACACTTCTTCAAGCGCTTTTTTTTCATTTTCTTCGCTGTATTACAATTTTTTTATTATGTTCAAGTCCAGATTCATTTCCATTGATTAATAGGACCAATATTGAATTTTAAAAGGGCAGTTGAATTTTGCTTTATAAATTTCTTAAGTTTGTTACTCAAGGCTGTAGTTGGGTTATATTTTATGGGATAGTGGGATAATTCTTAGACCTAAACCTGATCCATTTTTCTTATGGATTTTATGTGTTTTGTGATCTGTGGGCATATAGGTGTAGTTTGTGTCAAGTCCAAATCCATAATGGCCTCGTGATTAGAATCAAAGATATGTTCAATATTGGGATTGTTGGAAAGTTGTGCTTCCATATGAATTACAAAGAAAACGGAGTTTATTAACATTACCTTATTTGGTAATGTTAGTTTATGACTCATGTTGATGAAACCGTCGTGGAAATGAAGAGTCATCGATATTACCGATTGCTATAGCTTGAATAGGTCTGTTTGTTTGAATTTTTTAATTTTAATTGTGGAATGAGGATTATTATTATTGTGGGGAATCTTCCTCCTATTCTGTGAAGAACTCTATAGGTCTAATTGATAAAATTAAGACTGTTACAAAGAATAGCCTTCTTGTATCGTTTGATATTAAGAACCTATATTTGATTATTCCAATTCATGAGTCCATATCTATAATAAAAAAGTCACCTGAATAACATAGTGAAATAGCAAATTTTCTGTAACCTTCTGAAGTTAGTTTGTAATCAAAATTTCTTCATATTTGATAACCGATATTATCAGATGTGTTATGGTCGTCATATGGGATCTCCAATTTCAGGCATCACATTGCAGAAATGTTCGTTAATGACTTCGAGAAGAAGTAATTTTCAAGAAAATATAAACTTTTCACATCCGATATCTCATACTATTCACGCTACGTAGACGATATTCTCCACCATAGAAAAAGAAATTAATAAAAGCATTACCTTCCTCGACTTAAGTACCTCCAGAGATCATAATAACCCTCTTTCTTTTAATACATTTATAATACCAACATCTACAGACTCGATTATGCCTAGGAAATCTTACAATCAAACGTCACACAAAGAAGCTGCCTTTAGATTCTACTTTAATCGTCTCAACACCATACCACTCAATCATTCAGACTACATGTCGGAACTTAAAACAATTCTTAGTATCGGAACGAGTAATAGTTATAATTTCGGGAACATGCAAGATATATGCAACAAAAAAAGGTTTACTCATCTTTAATTAACAGAATGGTGTATTTCCGGCACAATAATAAAGCCAAGATCTCCCTACCGTTTACGCCCTCCACACAGCATAAAATCACTAAAAACCTCAATAAGTTTAACATATCTACGGCGTTCTCTTTTAATAAGAAATTAGGTAATATGCTAACTAATAATAAATACCGTTTTGACAAATCCGAGTTAAGTGGCGTATACAAGACCGAATGTCAATTGATGATCAATTGTGATCTGTTTTATATAGGACAAAAAGGCATGAACATCAAAAATTTATTACTTAATTATACGATTATTATAATAACGATATGACCAATTTCAAATGCTCAAATAATAAAAAATGTAAACTTTTAGATTTATACGAAGAACTTCATTTTTATACTGGCAATTTAGAAAACAAGCTTATTAACAACATAGCAGATATCAACAATTATAGATTCTTTATAAAATAACACAACATTCTGTGTAAACAAAATAATTGAAATACCAAATCTTGTATAAGATGACACTTATACTCAAATTGCCGAGGTTGCTTGCGGGCGAGGCGCTACAACCTTTGAATTCGCGATTTCGTGTTAACACATCATCTCCAGCGCCTCGACTGAAAGCGACCTCGGCGATTTGAGGCGAAATCGTTCATTACATGTCTTCATTGAGATACCAAATCTTTCATAAGATGACATTTATACTCAAATTGCTGAGGTCGCTCGCGGATGAGGCGCTACAACTTTTAAATTGTCGATTCCGTGTTAACACATCATCTCCAGCGCCTCGCCCGCAAGCGACCTCGGCGATTTGAGGCGAAATCGTTCATTACATGTATTGATTGAATTACCAAATCTTTCATAAGATGACATTTATACTCAAATTGCCGAGGTCGCTTGCGGGTGAGGTGCAACAACCTTTGAATTGTCGATTTTGTGTTAATACATCATCTCCAGCGCCTCGCCTGCAAGCGACCTCGGCGATTTGAGACGAAATCGTTCATTACATGTCTTGGTTGAAATACCAAATCTTGTATAAGATGACACTTATACTCAAATTGCTGAGGTCGCTCGCGGATGAGGCGCTACAACCTTTGAATTGTCGATTTCGTGTTAACACAACATCTCCACCACCTCGCCCGCAAGCGACCTCGGCGATTTGAGGCGAAATCGTTCATTACATGTATTGATTGAATTACCAAATCTTTCATAAGATGACATTTATACTCAAATTGCCGAGGTCGCTTGCGGGAGAGGTGTAACAACCTTTGAATTGTCGATTTTGTGTTAATACAACGTCTCCAGCGCCTCGCCCGCAAGCGACCTCGGCGATTTGAGACGAAATCGTTCATTACATGTCTTGGTTGAAATACCAAATCTTGTATAAGATGACACTTATACTCAAATTGCTGAGGTCGCTCGCGGATGAGGCGTTACAACCTTTGAATTGTCGATTTCGTGTTAACACATCATCTCCACCACCTCGCCCGCAAGCGACCTCGGCGATTTGAGGCGAAATCGTTCATTACATGTATCGATTGAATTACCAAATCTTTCATAAGATGACATTTATACTCAAATTGCCGAGGTCGCTTGCGGGAGTGGTGTAACAACCTTTGAATTGTCGATTTTGTGTTAATACATCGTCTCCAGCGCCTCGTCCGCAAGCGACCTCGGCGATTTGAGACGAAATCGTTCATTACATGTCTTGGTTGAAATACCAAATCTTGTATAAGATGACACTTATACTCGAATTGCTGAGGTCGCTCGCGGATGAGGCGCTACAACCTTTAAATTGTCGATTCCGTGTTAACACATCATCTCCACCGCCTCGCCCACAAGCGACCTCGGCGATTTGAGGCGAAATCGTTCATTACATGTATTGATTGAATTACCAAATCTTTCATAAGATGACATTTATACTCAAATTGCCGAGGTCGCTTGCGGGTGAGGTGCAACAATTTATGAATTGTCGATTTTGTGTTAATACATCATTTCCAGCGCCTCGCCCGCAAGCGACCTCGGCGATTTGAGACGAAATCGTTCATTACATGTCTTGGTTGAAATACCAAATCTTGTATAAGATGACACTTATACTCAAATTGCTGAGGTCGCTCGCGGATGAGGCGCTACAACCTTTGAATTGTCGATTTCGTGTTAACACATCATCTCCACCGCCTCGCCCGCAAGCGACCTCGGCGATTTGAGGCGAAATCGTTCATTACATGTATTGATTGAATTACCAAATCTTTCATAAGATGACATTTATACTCAAATTGCCGAGGTCGCTTGCGGGTGAGGGGCAACAACTTATGAATTGTCGATTTTGTGTTAATACATCATCTCCAGCGCCTCACCCGCAAGCGACCTCGGCGATTTGAGACGAAATCGTTCATTACATGTCTTGGTTGAAATACCAAATCTTGTATAAGATGACACTTATACTCAAATTGCTGAGGTCGCTCGCGGATGAGGCGCTACAACCTTTAAATTGTCGATTCCGTGTTAACAGATCATCTCCACCGCCTCGCCCACAAGCGACCTCGGCGATTTGAGGCGAAATCGTTCATTACATGTATTGATTGAATTACCAAATCTTTCATAAGATGACATTTATACTCAAATTGCCGAGGTCGCTTGCGGGTGAGGTGCAACAACTTATGAATTGTCGATTTTGTGTTAATACATCATCTCCAGCGCCTCTCCCGCAAGCGACCTCGGCGATTTGAGACGAAATCGTTCATTACATGTCTTGGTTGAAATACCAAATCTTGTATAAGATGACACTTATACTCAAATTGCTGAGGTCGCTCGCGGATGAGGCGCTACAACCTTTAAATTGTCGATTCCGTGTTAACACATCATCTCCACCGCCTCGCCCACAAGCAACTTCGGCGATTTGAGGCGAAATCGTTCATTACATGTATGGATTGAATTACCAAATCTTTCATATGATGACATTTATACTCAAATTGCCGAGGTCGCTTGCGGGTGAGGTGCAACAACTTATGAATTGTCGATTTTGTGTTAATACATCATCTCCAGCGCCTCTCCCGCAAGCGACCTCGGCGATTTGAGACGAAATCGTTCATTACATGTCTTGGTTGAAATACCAAATCTTGTATAAGATGACACTTATACTCAAATTGCTGAGGTCGCTCGCGGATGAGGCGCTACAACCTTTAAATTGTCGATTCCGTGTTAACACATCATCTCCACCGCCTCGCCCACAAAGCGACCTCGGCGATTTGAGGCGAAATCGTTCATTACATGTATTGATTGAATTACCAAATCTTTCATAAGATGACATTTATACTCAAATTGCCGAGGTCGCTTGCGGGTGAGGTGCAACAACTTATGAATTGTCGATTTTGTGTTAATACATCATCTCCAGCGCCTCGCCCGCAAGCGACCTCGGCGATTTGAGACGAAATCGTTCATTACATGTCTTGGTTGAAATACCAAATCTTGTATAAGATGACACTTATACTCAAATTGCTGAGGTCGCTCGCGGATGAGGCGCTACAACCTTTAAATTGTCGATTCCGTGTTAACACATCATCTCCACCGCCTCGCCCACAAGCAACCTCGGCGATTTGAGGCGAAATCGTTCATTACATGTATGGATTGAATTACCAAATCTTTCATAAGATGACATTTATACTCAAATTGCCGAGGTCGCTTGCGGGTGAGGTGCAACAACTTATGAATTGTCGATTTTGTGTTAATACATCATCTCCAGCGCCTCGCCCGCAAGCGACCTCGGCGATTTGAGACGAAATCGTTCATTACATGTCTTGGTTGAAATACCAAATCTTGTATAAGATGACACTTATACTCAAATTGCTGAGGTCGCTCGCGGATAAGGCGCTACAACCTTTAAATTGTCGATTCCGTGTTAACACATCATCTCCACCGCCTCGCCCACAAGCAACCTCGGCGATTTGAGGCGAAATCGTTCATTACATGTATGGATTGAATTACCAAATCTTTCATAAGATGACATTTATACTCAAATTGCCGAGGTCGCTTGCGGGTGAGGTGCAACAACTTATGAATTGTCGATTTTGTGTCAATACATCATCTCCAGCGCCTCGCCCGCAAGCGACCTCGGCGATTTGAGACGAAATCGTTCATTACATGTCTTGGTTGAAATACCAAATCTTGTATAAGATGACACTTATACTCAAATTGCCGAGGTTGCTTGCGGGCGAGGCGCTACAACCTTTGAAATCGCGATTTCGTGATAATACATCATCTCCAGCGCCTCGACTGAAAGCGACCTCGGCGATTTGAGGCGAAATCGTTCATTACATGTATTGATTGAATTACCAAATCTTTCATAAGATGACATTTATACTCAAATTGCCGAGGTCGCTTGCGGGTGAGGTGCAACAACTTATGAATTGTCGATTTTGTGTTAATACATCATCTCCAGCGCCTCGCCCGCAAGCGACCTCGGCGATTTGAGGCGAAATCGTTCATTACATGTATTGATTGAATTACCAAATCTTTCATAAGATGACATTTATACTCAAATTGCCGAGGTCGCTTGCGGGTGAGGTGCAACAACTTATGAATTGTCGATTTTGTGTTAATACATCATCTCCAGCGCCTCGCCCGCAAGCGACCTCGGCGATTTGAAACGAAATCGTTCATTACATGTCTTGGTTGAAATACCAAATCTTGTATAAGATGACACTTATACTCAAATTGCTGAGGTCGCTCGCGGATGAGGCGCTACAACCTTTAAATTGTCGATTCCGTGTTAACACATCATCTCCACCGCCTCGCCCACAAGCGACCTCGGCGATTTGAGGCGAAATCGTTCATTACATGTATTGATTGAATTACCAAATCTTTCATAAGATGACATTTATACTCAAATTGCCGAGGTCGCTTGCGGGTGAGGTGCAACAACTTATGAATTGTCGATTTTGTGTTAATACATCATCTCCAGCGCCTCGCCCGCAAGCGACCTCGGCGATTTGAGGCGAAATCGTTCATTACATGTATTGATTGAATTACCAAATCTTTCATAAGATGACATTTATACTCAAATTGCCGAGGTCGCTTGCGGGTGAGGTGCAACAACTTATGAATTGTCGATTTTGTGTTAATACATCATCTCCAGCGCCTCGCCCGCAAGCGACCTCGGCGATTTGAAACGAAATCGTTCATTACATGTCTTGGTTGAAATACCAAATCTTGTATAAGATGACACTTATACTCAAATTGCTGAGGTCGCTCGCGGATGAGGCGCTACAACCTTTAAATTGTCGATTCCGTGTTAACACATCATCTCCACCGCCTCGCCCACAAGCGACCTCGGCGATTTGAGGCGAAATCGTTCATTACATGTATTGATTGAATTACCAAATCTTTCATAAGATGACATTTATACTCAAATTGCCGAGGTCGCTTGCGGGTGAGGTGCAACAACTTATGAATTGTCGATTTTGTGTTAATACATCATCTCCAGCGCCTCGCCCGCAAGCGACCTCGGCGATTTGAGGCGAAATCGTTCATTACATGTATTGATTGAATTACCAAATCTTTCATAAGATGACATTTATACTCAAATTGCCGAGGTCGCTTGCGGGTGAGGTGCAACAACTTATGAATTGTCGATTTTGTGTTAATACATCATCTCCAGCGCCTCGCCCGCAAGCGACCTCGGCGATTTGAAACGAAATCGTTCATTACATGTCTTGGTTGAAATACCAAATCTTGTATAAGATGACACTTATACTCAAATTGCTGAGGTCGCTCGCGGATGAGGCGCTACAACCTTTAAATTGTCGATTCCGTGTTAACACATCATCTCCACCGCCTCGCCCACAAGCGACCTCGGCGATTTGAGGCGAAATCGTTCATTACATGTATTGATTGAATTACCAAATCTTTCATAAGATGACATTTATACTCAAATTGCCGAGGTCGCTTGCGGGTGAGGTGCAACAACTTATGAATTGTCGATTTTGTGTTAATACATCATCTCCAGCGCCTCGCCCGCAAGCGACCTCGGCGATTTGAGGCGAAATCGTTCATTACATGTATTGATTGAATTACCAAATCTTTCATAAGATCACATTTATACTCAAATTGCCGAAGTCGCTTGCGGGTGAGGTGCAACAAACTTTGAATTGTCGATTTTGTGTTAATACATCATCTCCAGCGCCTCGCCCGCAAGCGACCTCGGCGATTTGAGACGAAATCGTTCATTACATGTCTTGGTTGAAATACCAAATCTTGTATAAGATGACACTTATACTTAAATTGCCGAGGTTGCTTGCGGGCGAGGCGCTACAACCTTTGAAATCGCGATTTCGTGATAATACATCATCTCCAGCGCCTCGACCGAAAGCGACCTCGGCGATTTGAGGCGAAATCGTTCATTACATGTATTGATTGAATTACCAAATCTTTCATAAGATGACATTTATACTCAAATTGCCGAGGTCGCTTGCGGGTGAGGGGCAACAACTTATGAATTGTCGATTTTGTGTTAATACATCATCTCCAGCGCCTCACCCGCAAGCGACCTCGGCGATTTGAGACGAAATCGTTCATTACATGTCTTGGTTGAAATACCAAATCTTGTATAAGATGACACTTATACTCAAATTGCTGAGGTCGCTCGCGGATGAGGCGCTACAACCTTTAAATTGTCGATTCCGTGTTAACAGATCATCTCCACCGCCTCGCCCACAAGCGACCTCGGCGATTTGAGGCGAAATCGTTCATTACATGTATTGATTGAATTACCAAATCTTTCATAAGATGACATTTATACTCAAATTGCCGAGGTCGCTTGCGGGTGAGGTGCAACAACTTATGAATTGTCGATTTTGTGTTAATACATCATCTCCAGCGCCTCACCCGCAAGCGACCTCGGCGATTTGAGACGAAATCGTTCATTACATGTCTTGGTTGAAATACCAAATCTTGTATAAGATGACACTTATACTCAAATTGCTGAGGTCGCTCGCGGATGAGGCGCTACAACCTTTAAATTGTCGATTCCGTGTTAACACATCATCTCCACCGCCTCGCCCACAAGCAACCTCGGCGATTTGAGGCGAAATCGTTCATTACATGTATGGATTGAATTACCAAATCTTTCATATGATGACATTTATACTCAAATTGCCGAGGTCGCTTGCGGGTGAGGTGCAACAACTTATGAATTGTCGATTTTGTGTTAATACATCATCTCCAGCGCCTCTCCCGCAAGCGACCTCGGCGATTTGAGACGAAATCGTTCATTACATGTCTTGGTTGAAATACCAAATCTTGTATAAGATGACACTTATACTCAAATTGCTGAGGTCGCTCGCGGATGAGGCGCTACAACCTTTAAATTGTCGATTCCGTGTTAACACATCATCTCCACCGCCTCGCCCACAAGCAACCTCGGCGATTTGAGGCGAAATCGTTCATTACATGTATGGATTGAATTACCAAATCTTTCATAAGATGACATTTATACTCAAATTGCCGAGGTCGCTTGCGGGTGAGGTGCAACAACTTATGAATTGTCGATTTTGTGTCAATACATCATCTCCAGCGCCTCGCCCGCAAGCGACCTCGGCGATTTGAGACGAAATCGTTCATTACATGTATTGATTGAATTACCAAATCTTTCATAAGATGACATTTATACTCAAATTGCCGAGGTCGCTTGCGGGTGAGGTGCAACAACATATGAATTGTCGATTTTGTGTTAATACATCATCTCCAGCGCCTCTCCCGCAAGCGACCTCGGCGATTTGAGACGAAATCGTTCATTACATGTCTTGGTTGAAATACCAAATCTTGTATAAGATGACACTTATACTCAAATTGCTGAGGTCGCTCGCGGATGAGGCGCTACAACCTTTAAATTGTCGATTCCGTGTTAACACATCATCTCCACCGCCTCGCCCGCAAGCGACCTCGGCGATTTGAGACGAAATCGTTCATTACATGTCTTGGTTGAAATACCAAATCTTGTATAAGATGACACTTATATTCAAATTGCTGAGGTCGCTCGCTGATGAGGCGCTACAACCTTTAAATTGTCGATTCCGTGTTAACACATCATCTCCACCGCCTCGCCCACAAGCAACCTCGGCGATTTGAGGCGAAATCGTTCATTACATGTATGGATTGAATTACCAAATCTTTCATAAGATGACATTTATACTCAAATTGCCGAGGTCGCTTGCGGGTGAGGTGCAACAACTTATGAATTGTCGATTTTGTGTTAATACATCATCTCCAGCGCCTCGCCCGCAAGCGACCTCGGCGATTTGAGACGAAATCGTTCATTACATGTCTTGGTTGAAATACCAAATCTTGTATAAGATGACACTTATACTCAAATTGCTGAGGTCGCTCGCGGATAAGGCGCTACAACCTTTAAATTGTCGATTCCGTGTTAACACATCATCTCCACCGCCTCGCCCACAAGCAACCTCGGCGATTTGAGGCGAAATCGTTCATTACATGTATGGATTGAATTACCAAATCTTTCATAAGATGACATTTATACTCAAATTGCCGAGGTCGCTTGCGGGTGAGGTGCAACAACTTATGAATTGTCGATTTTGTGTCAATACATCATCTCCAGCGCCTCGCCCGCAAGCGACCTCGGCGATTTGAGACGAAATCGTTCATTACATGTCTTGGTTGAAATACCAAATCTTGTATAAGATGACACTTATACTCAAATTGCCGAGGTTGCTTGCGGGCGAGGCGCTACAACCTTTGAAATCGCGATTTCGTGATAATACATCATCTCCAGCGCCTCGACTGAAAGCGACCTCGGCGATTTGAGGCGAAATCGTTCATTACATGTATTGATTGAATTACCAAATCTTTCATAAGATGACATTTATACTCAAATTGCCGAGGTCGCTTGCGGGTGAGGTGCAACAACTTATGAATTGTCGATTTTGTGTTAATACATCATCTCCAGCGCCTCGCCCGCAAGCGACCTCGGCGATTTGAGGCGAAATCGTTCATTACATGTATTGATTGAATTACCAAATCTTTCATAAGATGACATTTATACTCAAATTGCCGAGGTCGCTTGCGGGTGAGGTGCAACAACTTATGAATTGTCGATTTTGTGTTAATACATCATCTCCAGCGCCTCGCCCGCAAGCGACCTCGGCGATTTGAAACGAAATCGTTCATTACATGTCTTGGTTGAAATACCAAATCTTGTATAAGATGACACTTATACTCAAATTGCTGAGGTCGCTCGCGGATGAGGCGCTACAACCTTTAAATTGTCGATTCCGTGTTAACACATCATCTCCACCGCCTCGCCCACAAGCGACCTCGGCGATTTGAGGCGAAATCGTTCATTACATGTATTGATTGAATTACCAAATCTTTCATAAGATGACATTTATACTCAAATTGCCGAGGTCGCTTGCGGGTGAGGTGCAACAACTTATAAATTGTCGATTTTGTGTTAATACATCATCTCCAGCGCCTCGCCCGCAAGCGACCTCGGCGATTTGAGGCGAAATCGTTCATTACATGTATTGATTGAATTACCAAATCTTTCATAAGATCACATTTATACTCAAATTGCCGAAGTCGCTTGCGGGTGAGGTGCAACAACCTTTGAATTGTCGATTTTGTGTTAATACATCATCTCCAGCGCCTCGCCCGCAAGCGACCTCGGCGATTTGAGACGAAATCGTTCATTACATGTCTTGGTTGAAATACCAAATCTTGTATAAGATGACACTTATACTTAAATTGCCGAGGTTGCTTGCGGGCGAGGCGCTACAACCTTTGAAATCGCGATTTCGTGATAATACATCATCTCCAGCGCCTCGACTGAAAGCGACCTCGGCGATTTGAGGCGAAATCGTTCATTACATGTATTGATTGAATTACCAAATCTTTCATAAGATGACATTTATACTCAAATTGCCGAGGTCGCTTGCGGGTGAGGTGCAACAACTTATGAATTGTCGATTTTGTGTTAATACATCATCTCCAGCGCCTCGCCCGCAAGCGACCTCGGCGATTTGAGACGAAATCGTTCATTACATGTCTTGGTTGAAATACCAAATCTCGTATAAGATGACACTTATACTCAAATTGCCGAGGTCGCTTGCGGGTGAGGTGCAACAACTTATGAATTGTCGATTTCGTGTTAATACATCATCTCCAGCGCCTCGACTGAAAGCGACCTCGGCGATTTGAGGCGAAATCGTTCATTACATGTCTTCATTGAGATACCAAATCTTTCATAAGATGACATTTATACTCAAATTGCCGAGGTCGCTTGCGGGTGAGGTGCAACAACTTATGAATTGTCGATTTTGTGTTAATACATCATCTCCAGCGCCTCGCCCGCAAGCGACCTCGGCGATTTGAGACGAAATCGTTCATTACATGTCTTGGTTGAAATACCAAATCTCGTATAAGATGACACTTATACTCAAATTGCCGAGGTCGCTTGCGGGTGAGGTGCAACAACTTATGAATTGTCGATTTCGTGTTAATACATCATCTCCAGCGCCTCGACTGAAAGCGACCTCGGCGATTTGAGGCGAAATCGTTCATTACATGTCTTCATTGAGATACCAAATCTTTCATAAGATCACATTTATACTCAAATTGCCGAAGTCGCTTGCGGGTGAGGTGCAACAACCTTTGAATTGTCGATTTTGTGTTAATACATCATCTCCAGCCCGCAAGCGACCTCGGCGATTAATTATCGACCATCGGGTTACTAATAACTCGCCCTGTATATACATATCAGCAAAGAACATAACGCAACTGGAGTGTAATAATGGAGTTAAAAAAGACATGGAACAGCTGCTTGATTAGAACAAAGAGGTGTATACAATGTAAGTTCAATTCATAACATAGGTTTTGTGTGAATACGAGAAATTTAGATGTTATTTATGTAAATTTGAGAAATGAGAACAATTTTTAATTGCGATTGGGAAAATACAATTGGAGCGAATATAAGAAATCAATAATAAAAGTAAGATTATTTTTTAAAGTACTGAAAGAAATGTATGAAATGACGTGGAGAGAAATGAAGAATGAAAAGGGGAAGCTCTAAATAGCTAAGAGAAGTAACACGAGATAAGCTTTTAACCTAACTCTCTCTCCCCCACTCAGGTGAATAATAATTTTTTTCTGAAAGCGCTAAACGAATATCCGTCAAAAATCTATCAAATTATTTTTGATAAGATGAAGCATATTTTAGAATACTAAATAGAAATTCCTTTAAACTCAAATATATTACTGTTACAAAAATGTTGTTACAATCACTTTTCGAGTTAATAAAACAAGTATGTATTACAAGAATGGTGCAGCTGTTTTCTGTGAACTTGAAACATGAACTAGCCGAGTACAAACAGAGAGCCGCCGAACGTTGGGAGTTCCAGAAGGAACATGTACAAATAAACGCGGAATACATTCCACACCAGTAACGGGACTGAAATGGTTTCGGGATGCGCTGATGGACATCAAAGGCGAAGGCCGCCGCTTAACAAAATTAACAATGTTCGAAAACAAATAACCTCACTTTTCATTTAATTCGTTCGGAGACTTATTTTGAAAAAAATCGAATCAAATTAACGAAATATATCGGAGGGAATCGGTACAACGTAAAACGAAATCCGTTTTTATTTGCAACTAGAATCAAATTTCCATAAAACCGTAATACAGCGAAAAACTAATTTTAATTTTATGATCGTTGAATACAAAATAAACATCCCATTCAGTTGTAAACACGATACTGTAATCTGCGGTTTACGACGTTTCATAGTTATTAAAGAACTCGTTCCATAATATGATTGATATTCATTATCAAAGCAGTGTTTCATTACATTTCCGACTTTATCTTTATACTCCATTGGCGTCCGTCAGTTTAAGAATGAGTTAAGCGATAAGTTTAGAAAGCTATAAATAATAATATGTGTTTTAATAACATAAACAAATCAAGATCTGATAATAAATTTTAACGCACTTATTCTAAATTCATAATAAACTACCTTGATATACAATTTCCGGTTTATTGTTTCACACAGGATAAAGGGAATATAAGCAAATATACCAAGTGATGTTAATATCCTATTGAAATCTCAAGGACTTATGAATAATCAGTGATTTAATCAGTGAAATTGAATATTTATACGTCTATATTTACTTCGGCCTAGGTTAAATACCCAAACAGTAGGTACTTAACTAATTAAAAGTGTATAGTAATACGTGAACATATTTTTAATTCGAATGTATTAATTTATGCACAAAGAATTAAACATATCAGTTTGTGTGGTTAGTAACGAAAAGCATAAAAATGCCAAAAAGAAGGTAATCTGTAAATATTGCACTAAAAGGTATAAACACGGCAATGTTTGACAATGACAAGTCATTGTTAAAAATTGTTTTAAATGCCTAGAACATTTAAAAAATATTCTTAAGAACTATGTAGTTGCTAGATGGAATGTTTATGCTTTATGGTATGGGAATCCATTCTTATATAAATAAAATAAAGTTTAGATCTGAATTCGCAAATTTTCGGTATAAGGAGATATGGTCAAAAACAATTTTATGGGACGGGCACTATTCCATGCTATCAATTTTTTATGTTTTTTTTTTTACATTAGATTCTAGATTTTAATTTGAACATTTCAAACTACATACTTAATTTTATGAAATAATAGAATCAAGTAAAATTGTAGAACAATTATTCAATAGGAAGCAAACACAGCTTAACAATTGGACGTGTAAGTGTCGTAGTAGCAGTCTTCACTTAATCTGGTCCATTATGAAGGTGTGAAACACGAGCTAGAGGCCATTTGGAAGATATGAAGTTCCTGTTTTGAAGTGAACCATTTGAAACGGTTCTCTATAAACTGTAAGAAGTGCTTGTTCCAATAGACTCAGAACTGTTCCATAAATTTCCGAAGCAATTACCATCTAGCAAGACTGCAAGAATTTATGGATAGAAGAGATGGTTATGGCTATTGTTCCGCCCATTAAATATGAATAGGCGTTAAAGTTTTTAAGTCATTTGGATCGTCGATAAGAGAATAAAGAGGTCTTTGAACTTGGTGGCTGTAACTGTTGCCTCTCATTTTCCTCTAAAATGAGAAGCGGATGGAGGGCTGAGCCTCCACATCGTGCCATCGTTGGCGAGATTCAATGCGATGCTTTGTCAACTAGAGGAAGAAGCTTTGAGCAAAGATTACCAAGTACCACAATCGCTTAATAAAGTTGAACATACACCTCTTCTACCGGTAAAATGTTTATATGCCGCTGTAAAACCAGCGAATGAATTTGTTACAACTTGAAAGTGTTCTGCTGAAGTAGATAGGCAAGCAAATACAACTAAAGAAGCTTTGTTTGTTTTTGATCCTCGTACCCAAAAAGTGCAAAGTATAAATGAACCTGCATACACCAAAGTTGAGGAAGGGCTGGATTAACTCGAGTCGAACTAATTGCGCCATAATCTCATGACTGCACGTAGCTTTTTGTCGTACACAAACTAGACAACACGGAATGAAGCTGCATACAGGAATTCTTAATCCAATAGTCTGAAATTGTTGAAAAATAGAGGCTAACGTTACTTGAGTTCCAGCATGCAGATTTTTTAGATGAAGTGTAGTTATAGCTGACTCCTTTGGTATGGTTAAGGGATATTTTTCGTTCCACTCTATAGTTGCAAATTGAAGACGACGAGTTATTCTTAGGAAACTATTACCATTTACCAATGATGCTAATGGTTTCAATGTAATACATTTGAACGAGGCAAATGGGCTTGATTGTTAAGCATATTAATTTGTTCGTGAAAATAGTATTATTGAGTTTGCTTGACCCAGAACCATTTAGTTCTTATGGAGATAAAAATAGAAAAGAAAGCAGATGTTTTTCATTCAAATTGTTTACAAACTGACTACACCACGCAGTGATACGGAGAAGTTTCGCCAGGGTGGTTAGACAGGATTAGTTGATACATGGATAAACAGCGTCATGCATATTGCGCCAAATCGTAGACGGTTAAGATAGCCAGTTTGGTCCGTTCCACCACAATTATTCATTTTGTGATGTACTGACGCCACGTGAAGCGATATCCGCTGGATTATCTCTGCCAGATATTCCATTAAGCTGAAGAAAGTCCTTATATCTCGATAACACGATGTTGAACGAAAGCAACCCTTCCATCTGTATGGATTGCTGTGTATCTACGATAAAACGACAGATGAATTGCTCCAAAGATGAATTGGTACATGAGATGCACTAAGAGTTTGTTTAACGTCTTTTACTAGACGAGTCAATAGCACAGTTGTGCATAATTCTAAACGTGGTATCGTAACGCGTTTTAATGGAGTCACTTTTGTTTTAGCGATTAGGAAGGTTATTCGCAGTTTGCAATTGTTCTCGAGGGTATTTTACCGCACCTAAGCTTTTTGAGACATGTAGGAAAAGCCATCATGGAGTAGAGATTGTAGAAATATTTTGAGTTCATTATAAAATGTACACCATTGAGAAGATAATTGAGATAGTAGTTCGGTATCCCAACGATGTTCTTCTAACCAAAGCTGTTGAAACAAACTTTTAACGGTTACAGTGATAGGTGATAACCATCCAAGATGATCCAATAATTGTTTTTAATGTTATACGCAAATAACAGGCTTTAAAGGTAAAAATTACCCCTGATCTATGGGGGAGTTCTAGAAACGAAGGTTGTGTTAAAGAGCATGAAGACTACCTTGACGTCCAATCCCCTGTATAAGGTATCGAGATTTTGCGGATATCTGGGGCATTGTCTAATAGGAGGATTGCTTTCTTTGGAAGCTTATTCCGGTCACAAAATTTAAGCACAGTAGGGCAAAAATAATTTTTATACAAGTCTGTGAATATCTCTTGAGTGAGCCAACCCTTTGTATTCCATCCAAAAAAAAACTGGCAGAAAGCTTTTATCAAGACCTTTAAAAAAGCCTGTAGATTCTGGGAACGGTACACTACCGTTGACTTCAATTTTAAGGAAGCAGAAACATTTGATCAAAAGAGAATTGTCAATCTATCCTTGACGGAGTTAAATCCTGACGCGCTGTATTTTTTGCGAAATAATGCCCCGTTTCATCAAAGTTCGTTTCAAGTTCCATAATTTCTTGTGACATTTGATGGTAGCTTAGTTTAGTGCTTCGCCATTTTCTCTATATTTTTGCTCCGCCTGTAAGTTACATGCTTTATAGTTACAGCCGTTATCTGTCGAGCTGAATGTTTTATTTTCTTAGCGTTTTTCATGATTGTTGTCACAGTGGACGAGGGAAAATTTAGTACTAGACCCAACCAGCAATGTATGTAAAAAAATAAGTTTAATTGTCAAGTAGAAGAAAAAGAATATGAGAAAATAAGCAGGAAAGAGACTCGAATTAAGCGAAAAATGTCTGCAGAAGAAGAAATAAAGCTGTCAGCTGAAAACGGAAAGAGAAGAGACAGATTGTATCAGGAAACAGTCTGAGATAACTGTTGAGACAACAGGCGATCTCTAAGCGAAGCTGTGAATACAGAAAAACTGAGGGCTTCCCCGCAACTCTGTGGGTAAGTTATTCCACAGAGTTATAGCTTGCACTGTGTGTGATCCATGATACCCATGATATATTTCGGTACGATGAATGGGAAACATGAGTTAGACACTACATTGTGCTCTAGTAGGAAGACTGCGAGAGGCCATGAACTGGAACACAGTGAACAGGTAGATTGAAGATTGAGAGGAGAGAATCTTGTATAAGGTAGTTAGTATGCGGAAGAATCTATGGTTCTCATCGGTAAGCATTTCGATGTGATTACGATAAGGTGTATCATGTTCATATTTTCTCAGGTCGAAGATAAAGCGCACACAATTATCTTGTAATCTTTCCAATTTGTTACGAAGACCAATCGAAAGTTCCAGATACACGCTATCGGTATAGTCCAAATGGGGAAAAATTAAAGAGTAACAGAGGTTACGACGAACAATAGATGGAAGGAAACAACCAAGCTTGCGTAGGGAATAGAAACAGAAATAGATCTTCCTACAAGATAGACTGAATCTGGGGCTGCCAAGACAATGCAGGATCGATCATCACACCCAGCTTTTTAACAGTTCGAGAGAATTGTGTAATATTACCATCAAGTCACAAATGGGTTTTATTAAGGGAGTAAAATTTTGTTACCAAGGCCTTAATCCAAAAGCAGTAGCTTGAGTCTTTGCCACATTTAAAGCTGCTGGAAGTTCATCCACAGCTGCAATTCTATAACTTTGGAGGTCTTCTGCATATAGGTGGAAGTTGCACTTAATTACTTTTAGAAATGGAGTTTATAAAGACTGAAAATAGGAGTGGACCCAAGACACTGTCCCGAGCCACACCGCAGTGGTTTGTAACTATAAACGAAGAAGATAAGGAGTAACGTATACACAACGAACGATTAGAAAGGTACGATTGAAACCAAGCGACACAGCTCGATGAAAAACCCACAGAAGAAAGAATTGCCACCAACAAAGTATGATCAACAGAATCAAATACCTTGCTGAACTGGAGCAAGGTCAAACGCCGATCATCACAATCACGTCTACTATCATCAGTAATTTTAATGAGCGCCGATGTCGTGCTATGACCTGGCCGGAAACCTGATTAAAAATCTGTGATAATTTTATGCTCATCAAAATACTGCTGCACCTGCATAATTACCAAACGCTCTGGTGCTTTGGAAATTACGGAAATAATAGATGTAGGACGAAAATCACTTAGATAAGGGGTCACTTAAGTTTAGGTATTGGTACAACGTATATGCCAGTTTCCAAATAGAGGGGAAGGTTGATGTCTCAATGGAGAAGTTAAATATGTGGAGTAGTGGAGGAATAATTACATCTAAAATAGGAAGAAGCTGCTTAATACTGACACCATCAGCACCAACACTAATAGCCTTAGAATGATTGAGAGCCTGGCGAACGTGAAACTCGTCAAACAGCCCCAAGGAAAGTCTGGAACTGACATTAGCAGAGGTATTAATAGCGGTAATAGTTGATAAATTTAGAGCTCTGCAGACAATAGGTCAGGTTTGACCATCTTCAATGAGTGTTATTACGTCCATTTTTGTGTCCAGGGTTATTGTTTTTCGTGCTTTTTTTGCACAATGTTTTGGTTCTGAATCACTGTTGTTGACGATAATGAAACTACAAATTGAATTTTCTTTTCATTTTAATTATAATAAAATAAAAAAAAAGTAAGCATGTCGTTTACGCTCGAGTACACGATAATAGATAAAACAACGTATAAAAGCGTGTCTGCTGTTAGAATCGAGGCGCCTACCATCGTCTCATATCGACTGAACCGGGGAAACCCACGTCGGTACTAACTGGTGTAATAGTGATTCGGCGTAAATTGAACCGGAGAAAAACGACGTTTATCTGTATTACTTAATGATTAGTGTGATATTGCGTACTGGAAGAATTGATAGTTTTTATGGTTTCCATTAACAGTTATTCAAGTTTTATTTGTGATAAATAATAATTTTAAGCAAGCAAATTTTGGACCGCTGAATACGTGTAAGTCAATAGTATCAAATCTTTCTTGGCATACTCTATCGGTTTAATTCTTTTCCATGAATAACATACCATTTTTAAACCATACATACTCATCGTTAAGTGTTTTTGCGTTTACCTCGAAAGTTTAGTGTCATATGTGCATCTATATAAATTTTAGATCCAACGGCAGTGTCATTAATGTATTTACTATTTAACTAAAACTTCTTAATGTTTAAAAATGTATTACGTGCCGATCTTCATGCAAATTATGCTATGATGGAACGCAGCCGAGATTTGTTCTTAGATGGAAAAATACACAGCCTTCCTGTTACTTGACACCCACAACTTCAACATTCCTGTTGCATACTGGTCCAAATTATTGCACTTTTCTGTGAATTTCCTCAATTACATCATCCTTCTGCTTGCAGTTGATCGGAGAAAAGAGTTTTCATTCTTAACAGTATCCAGTTCAATCTTCATTCCATCACACATTGCCGAGATATACTCCTGCGATTTTCTTACATCCTCCTTGATGTTTGTCAATTCGTTTAGCTTAACTTGCATTAACAGCAAGCAGCTTTAATCTGCTCAACAGCAGGTATCAGGCAGTATTTACAGCAATCAACTACTGAATGGCAATAAAACTAGAACTAACACTAGACCTAACACTACTAGATAGATTCAGTACTAGGTCTAATGTTAGATCTAGTTTCAATTGCCATTCAGTGCTTGGTTGTTGTAAATTCTTCTGGAACTAAACACCACCTACAACCTACAACATCCTAGCTTCAGCATAAACACTAGACCTAGAACTATAAACATTGGGATTTAGCCGTACGTCTCTTGAGACGGCTAATAATAAATGATTTTCATTCTAGGTCTAGTATTAGATTTAGCATTAGCATTGGTTCTATTTTTAGTTGTTATTCAGTCTTGAATTGTTGTATATTTGTATCAAACTAAATCTAGAACTAACACTAGACCTAGTACTAGAAAGATCTGGTTTAGCCGTGCGTCTTCAGAACTTGAATAACTGTTAATGGAAACCATAAGCACTATCAATTCTTACAGCACGCAATATCACACTAATCGTTAAGTAATACAGGTAAACGTCGTTTTTCTCCGCTTCAATTTACGCCGAATCACTATTACGTCGGTTAGTACCCACGTGGGCTTCCCCGGTTCAGTCGACATGAGACGATGGTAGGCGCCTCGATTCTAACAGCAGACACGCTTCCACACGTTGTTTTATCTATTATCGTGTACTCGAGCGTAAACGACATGCTTACATTTTTTATTTTATTATAATTAAAATGAAAAGAAAATTCAATTTGTAGTTTCATTATGGTCAACAATGGCGATTCAGAACCAAAACATTGTGTAAAAAAAGCACGAAAATCAATCACCCTGGACACAAAAATGGACGTAATTACACGCATTGAAGATGTCCAAACCTGACATATTGTCTCTGAGCTCTAAATTTATCAACTATTATCGCTATTAATGCCTCTGCTAATGTCACTTCCAGACATTCCTTGGAGATGCTTGACGAGTTTCAAGTTCGCCAGGCTCTCAATCATTCTAAGGCTACTAGTGTTGGTGCTGATGGTGTCAGTATTAAGCAGCTTCTTCCTATTTTGGATGTAATTATTCCTCCACTACTCCACATATTTAACTTCTCCATTGAGACATCAACCTTCCCCTCCATTTGGAAACTGGTATATACGATGTACCAATACCTAAACTTAAGTGTCCCCTTATCTAAGTGATTTTACCTCGAAATTTTAGTGTCATATGTTTATCTATATAAATTTTAGATCCAACGGCAGTGTCATTAATGTATTTACTATTTAACTAAAACTTCTTAATGTTTAAAAATGTATTACGTGCCGATCTTCATGCAAATTATGCTATGATGGAACGCAACCGAGATTTGTTCTTAGATGGAAAAATACACAGCCTTCCTGTTACTTGACACCCACAACTTCAACATTCCTGTTGCATACTGGTCCAAATTATTGCACTTTTCTGTGAATTTCCTCAATTACATCATCCTTCTGCTTGCAGTTGATCGGAGAAAAGAGTTTTCATTCTTAACAGTATCCAGTTCAATCTTCATTCCATCACACATTGCCGAGATATACTCCTGCGATTTTCTTACATCCTCCTTGATGTTTGTCAATTCGTTTAGCTTAACTTGCATTAACAGCAAGCAGCTTTAATCTGCTCAACAGCAGGTATCAGGCAGTATTTACAGCAATCAACTACTGAATGGCAATAAAACTAGAACTAACACTAGACCTAACACTACTAGATAGATTCAGTACTAGGTCTAATGTTAGATCTAGTTTCAATTGCCATTCAGTGCTTGGTTGTTGTAAATTCTTCTGGAACTAAGCACCACCTACAACCTACAACATCCTAGCTTCAGCATAAACACTAGACCTAGAACTAGAAACATTGGGATTTAGCCGTACGTCTCTTGAGACGCCTTATAATAAATGATTTTCATTCTAGGTCTAGTATTAGATTTAGCATTAGCATTGGTTCTATTTTTAGTTGTTATTCAGTCTTGAATTGTTGTATACTTGTATCAAACTAAATCTAGAACTAACACTAGACCTAGTACTAGAAAGATCCGGTTTAGCCGTGCATCTTCAGAACTTGAATAACTGTTAATGGAAACCATAAGCACTATCAATTCTTACAGTACGCAATATTACACTAATCATTAAGTAATACACGTAAACGTCGTTTCTCTCCGGTTCAATTTACGCCGAATCACTATTACGTCGGTTAGTACCCACGTGGGCTTCCCCGGTTCAGTCGACATGAGACGTTGGTAGGTGCCTCGATTGTAACAGCAGACACGCTTCTACACGTTGTTTTATCTATTATCGTGTACTCGAGCGTAAACGACATGCTTACATTTTTTATTTTATTATAATTAAAATGAAAAGAAAATTCAATTTGTAGTTTCATTATGGTCAACAATAGCGATTCAGAACCAAAGCATTGTGCAAAAAAAGCACGAAAATCAATCACCCTGGACACAAAAATGGACGTAATTACACGCATTGAAGATGTCCAAACCTGACATATTGTCTCTGAGCTCTAAGTTTATCAACTATTATCGCTATTAATGCCTCTGCTAATGTCACTTCCAGACATTCCTTGGAGATGCTTGACGAGTTTCAAGTTCGCCAGGCTGTCAGTCATTCTAAGGCTACTAGTGTTGGTGCTGATGGTGTCAGTATTAAGCAGCTTCTTCCTATTTTGGATGTAATTATTCCTCCACTACTCCACATATTTAACTTCTCCATTGAGACATCAACCTTCCCCTCCATTTGGAAACTGGCATATACGTTGTACCAATATCTAAACTTAAGTGTCCCCTTATCTAAGTGATTTTATCTCGAAAGTTTAGTGTCATATGTTCATTTATATAAATTTTAGATCCAACGGCAGTGTCATTAATGTATTTACTATTTAACTGAAACTTCTTAATATTTAAAAATGTATTACGTGCCGATCTTCATGCAAATTATGCTATCATGGAACGCAGCCGAGATTTGTTCTTAGATGGAAAAATACACAGCCTCCCTGTTACTTGATACCAAAAACTTCAACATTCCTGTTGCATAGTGGTCCAAATTATTGCACTTTTCTGTAAATTTCCTCAATTACATCATCCTTCTGCTTGCAGTTGATCGGAGAAAAGAGTTTTCATTCTTAACAGTATCCAGTTCAATCTTCATTCCATCACACATTGCCGAGATATACTCCTGCGATTTTCTTACATCCTCTAATACATCCTCCTTGATGTTTGTCAATTCGTTTAGCTTAACTTGCATTAACAGCAAGCAGCTTTAATCTGCTCAACAGCAGGTATCAGGCAGTATTTACAGCAATCAACTACTGAATGGCAATAAAATTAGAACTAACACTAGACCTAACACTACTAGATAGATTCAGTACTAGGTCTAATGTTAGATCTAGTTTCAATTGCCATTCAGTGCTTGGTTGTTGTAAATTCTTCTGGAACTAAGCACCACCTACAACCTACAACCTCCTAGCTTCACCATAAGCACTAGACCTAGAACTAGAAACATTTTGATTTAGCCGTACGTCTCTTGAGACGGCTAATAATAAATGATTTTCATTCTAGGTCTAGTATTAGATTTAGCATTAGCATTGGTTCTATTTTTAGTTGTTATTCAGTCTTGAATTGTTGTATACTTGTATCAAACTAAATCTAGAACTAATACTAGACCTAGTACTAGAAAGATCCGGTTTAGCCGTGCGTCTTCAGAACTTGAATAATTGTTAATGGAAACCATAAGCACTATCAATTCTTACAGCACGCAATATCACACTAATCGTTAAGTAATACAGGTAAACGTCGTTTTTCTCCGGTTCAATTTACGCCGAATCACTATTACGTCGGTTCGTACCCACGTGGGCTTCCCCGGTTCAGTCGACATGAGACGTTGGTAGGCGCCTCGATTCTAACAGCAGACACGCTTCTACACGTTGTTTTATCTATTATCGTGTACTCGAGCGTAAACGACATGCTTACATTTTTTATTTTATTATAATTAAAATGAAAAGAAAATTCAATTTGTAGTTTCATTATGGTCAACAATGGCGATTCAGAACCAAAACATTGTGCAAAAAAAGCACGAAAATCAATCACCCTGGACACAAAAATGGACGTAATTACACGCATTGAAGAGATCC
This sequence comes from Onthophagus sagittarius, assembly GCA_036711965.1. NCBI lineage: Eukaryota > Metazoa > Arthropoda > Insecta > Coleoptera > Scarabaeidae > Onthophagus > Onthophagus sagittarius. The sequence continues at coordinate 43,821,423 of JASERS010000005.1, read as the reverse complement.
AAACCTGACATATTGTCTCTGAGCTCTAAATTTATCAACTATTATCGCTATTAATGCCTCTGCTAATGTCACTTCCAGACATTCCTTGGAGATGCTTGACGAGTTTCAAGTTCGCCAGGCTCTCAGTCATTCTAAGGCTACTGGTGTTGGTGCTGATGGTGTCAGTATTAAGCAGCTTCTTCCTATTTTGGATGTAATTATTCCTCCACTACTCCACATATTTAACTTCTCCATTGAGACATCAACCTTCCCCTCCATTTGGAAACTGGCATATGCGTTGTACCAATATCTAAACTTAAGTGTCCCCTTATCTAAGTGATTTTATCTCGAAAGTTTAATGTCATAAGTTCATTTATATAAATTTTAGATCCAACGGCAGTGTCATTAATGTATTTACTATTTAACTGAAACTTCTTAATGTTTAAAAATGTATTACGTGCCGATCTTCATGCAAATTATGCTATGATGGAACGCAGCCGAGATTTGTTCTTAGATGGAAAAATACACAGCCTTCCTGTTACTTGACACCAACAACTTCAACATTCCTGTTGCATACTGGTCCAAATTATTGCACTTTCCTGTGAATTTCCTCGATTACATCATCCTTCTGCTTGCAGTTGATCGGAGAAAAGAGTTTTCATTCTTAACAGTATCCAGTTCAATCTTCATTCCATCACACATTGCCGAGATATACTCCTGCGATTTTCTTACATCCTCTAATACATCCTCCTTGATGTTTGTCAATTCGTTTAGCTTAACTTGCATTAACAGCAAGCAGCTTTAATCTGCTCAACAGCAGGTATCAGGCAGTATTTACAGCAATCAACTACTGAATGGCAACAAAACTAGAACTAACACTAGACCTCACACTACTAGATACATTCAGTACTAAGTCTAATGTTAGATCCAGTTTCAATTGACATTCAGTGCTTGGTTGTTGTAAATTCTCATGGAGCTAAAACTGTAACTAATACTAGACCTACAACCTAGCTTCAGCATAAATACTAGACCTAGAACTAGAAACATTGGGATTTAGCCGTACGTCTCTTGAGACGGCTAATAATAAATACTTTTCATTATAGGTCTAGTATTAGATTTAGCATTAGCATTGGTTCTATTTTTAGTTGTTATTCAGTCTTGAATTGTTGTATACTTGTATCAAACTAAAACTAGAACTAACACTAGACCTAGTACTAGAAAGATCCGGTTTAGCCGTGCGTCTTCAGACGCACGGCTAAACCTTTATCTTTCTAATACTAGGTCTAGTGTTAGTTCTAGTTTTAATTGCCATTTGGTGCTTGGTTGTTGTAAATTCTCATGGAGCTAAAACTGTAACTAATACTAGACCTACAACCTAGCTTCAGCATAAACACTAGATCTAGAACTAGAAACAATGGGATTTAGCCGTACGCCTCTTGAGACGGCTAATAATAAATGCTTTTCATTCTAGGTCTAGTATTGGATTTAGCATTAGCATTGGTTGTATTTTTGGTTGTTATTCAGTCTTGAATTGTTGTATACTTGTACCAAACTAAAACTAGAACTAACACTAGACCTAGTACTAGAAAGATAAAGGTTTAGCCGTGCGTCTGAAGACGCGCGGCTAAACCGGATCTTTTTTTCTTTTTTTTTAATTGCCATTTGGTGCTTGGTTGTTGTAAATTCTCATGGAGCTAAAACTGTAACTAATACTAGACCTACAATCTAGCTTCAGCATAAATACTAGACCTAGAATTAGAAATATTAGGATTTAGTCGTACGTCTCTTGAGACGGCTAAACCCTAATTTTCTTGTTCTAAGTCTAGTGTTAGTTCTGAAGCTAGGTTGAATTGGACTGGATTAGATTCCATCTTAAGAGAGGTACGACTAGGTTTAGCTACAGAGCTAACACTAAACTTACAAATAGAAACATTAGGGTTTAACGGTCTAAAGCACAAACAAATTGTGCTTATTTAGGGAGCCTTAATCTGAAGAAGATTAAGAACCTCTGATTTAGAGATTATTAAGTTATTTTTGAGTTTATGTCTAAATAACTATTATTACAAAAAACATAGTTACTTTTTTAGTGGTCCTCGTCTTTGTTGTACTGTTTTAAAAATTTTCTAAATGCCTAAAAATACCTAATATAAATATAATCAAATAATAAATTATTAATAATAAAATACCAAATATTTACTCAAGATTAGAGTAGATATTCTTGAAAATAAACACCCGGGTATGTAAGAACACTATGAATAATTAAATACAAATGCTTGTGAAATCTAAGCCTTTAAGCTAACGATTATATCGTGTGGTTTATTTCCTTCCAAGAAATTTAAGTTACATTCTTCATTATTCATACTATTTTACGAAGGCAGAGAGTTGTGGACGGTCGCATTTCGAAAGTACCCAGGCCACAACAACAGTCACGTCATAAATCGTTCCTTCACGATACCTATACGCCTTAACCCCAATGGAAGCCGCTTTTACGTCCGTGTTTACGGATCGTTTCTAATGCGACTGGGTACGATAAAATCAAGGCACGTCATTTACCAGGGCAAATTTTTTTGGTTGATTAGAAACACAAAAAAGAATTTGAATTATTATTGAATGTTAAGAAAAAATCATTCGTAAACACAGCATTGTTTCTCTTTATTTACAATCGCCGTCAGAAAAGGTAAACACATCGTTTAGTGTCTGGAAGCTCGTAGGGGTGAAGGACAAATGACCTTTGGGGCTTCAGGAACCCTTCCCACTTAGATAAAGGTCTTGTTTTAGTCACGGTTCGACCACGTGTCCGTTTATCTAACTTCACGGTGGTCTTAAAAACCGTCGTAGAAATCGTCTTAGAGATCTTCTTAAAAATCGTCTTTGGAATCCGGTGGTGATGTATTCGCCGAGATTCTTTCCTCTTTTGCTGTACGGCCCGATAAGAAATAAAAGGGTAATCCGCCCTCATTTTATAAGCTCAACGGTGAATTTTTGAGATTAAGGACTTAAGAACTCCTTAAGGGAAACCCCCTCCTCATATTTGCTGGGCTTTTATCGGGATGTCTTTTCTCGGGAAGTGATGCGATGCCATTAGATGTAATCAAGAAGGAAAGAACGTTGTAATCGTTTACTTAACAAGAGGGACAAGCAAGAAAGCTTAAATTTTTTAATGCACCCCCATTTTTTTTTTCTTTTTGTTTCATTTGTTGCTTCGTTTACGATCGTAGTTACGAGATCGATTTATGTGTGGGGTACAATAAAACGTGAAATCCTTATTCCAACCGTTTTCTTTCAATGAACGTGGTTGGAGGAAAAGACAAAGGGCTTGAGCGAAAAAGTTTATTGTCCTGTTATATGAAAGAGGTGCTGCAATAACACGTCTGCTTTCGGAGGGGTCCGATCTGACATAATCCGGGCGTATAAAACAGGCAAATAATCCTTTGTGCGTCAGACATAAGGGGAGAACCGGTATAAATATTCAAGCGGTGGCTTGTCTTCACGATGTCAAAGACTGCATATATCTAATATGAACTTTTTATTATCATCCAATCGATTAATTGGAAGTTCTAAAAGAATAAAATTTTATTATCCAAGAAAATCCCTAAAGAGGGGTTCGAAAACCACACCAACTCAACAGAGGAATGTGCAAATCTACTCTCGAATCGTTGGGGTACCGATTCCGGTGGATAACAAGTAGAAACACGTAGAAAACGGGTCGCGATTGAGATCGAAAATAAAGGAGGTGAAGTGCGCGGTCGAGTCTGTGGCTTCACTCGGATTTTTTGCTGCTTTTTTTTCAACGTTTCTGCTGGAATTAAACGTTCTCTTATTTAAATACCCTTTCTCCTCTCGATCTTGGTGGCATGAGTCACTTCGATTTATGTGGCTCCGTAGCGCACTCTGATCGCATTAATGTGTTGGTAAATGTATTCTGCGTGGCTTCGGCTTTCGGAGACCCCTCTCATCGATTAAATTAAGGACGCGCAGCGTGGAATTTATTGCGCCTTTGTCGAAGCCAGAAGTACAAAAACCGAATTAATCGCATCTCAACTATACTACAGTACTACCCAGAAAAGAACTTTTCTTTCCATTTTATCTTCCTCGTCCTTTTTTAGGTATTATTATTTCTGATTGAGTCAACTTCGTTTTGTAAATATTTTCACCCTCTTCCGTTTTATTTGCGCCGTTCGTTTAACCTAATCACCACCCTCGCAAACACTGACAGTTCGCTAGATTATAGCGATATACTCGTAACGGTTCATTAACTCGACTCGAAAGCAGAATAGGAACCTGCACTTTGTTTTGTACGGTACGTAGATCATGGTTAACTGGGATGCGAACGAGAGACACTCGTAACAACCCCTTTTGCAATAAATTAAAACCAGATTAATAACGACATAACGTAGAGTTATACAGTACTTTGTTGTATTGTTTGTTTACTCCTAGAAATTTCATTAATCATTATTTTGGTGGGTGATTCCAATGTCGTGAAGGTAAGATATAAATGTTACTCTGCGTAGAAATAAGAGAATCCTTACAACTTTAAATTGAATACGTACAACTTTGAAAGAAAAATCTTTTTGCCTGCTTTGATGTAAATTGGCTTGGGTGAAAAAATTTAATCTAGAAAGCACTTTAATGAAACATTATCAGGATTGCACGAAAAATATTGCGGCGAATAAAGTTACGGTTATTATGAATGCGAGTTCTAATTAAAATGTGCAAAACGCGTGTTTTCCAATGAGAGTGTTTACACTTGCAGCAATGAACACGTTAGGACATGCACGACCTCGCTTGAACCAGTTGAGCGTTCAAATAGTGTTCAACCAAGTTTGATTCTCAGTTATTTGGTTATTTCATCATGGATTATGATAAATTGATTAATTTTGTGTACGAGGATAGGTGTTTTTGAAACTAAGTGGCAAGTTTTGAGGGACATGTTTCGCAAGGAATTCAGCAAGAATCTAAAAAAACGGAGTGGAGGAGTCATCAAAAAGTCTAAGTTGGCCCTTTTCTGTAGGAAAGCGATTGCAGATTAATGTCCCGAACGAGACAACATTTGATGCAGACACCCATAAATCGACTACTGCTTTTTTCACAGATCTCTTTGAAGCGAACCAGAATCACAAACACAAACTGTTGAATCATCTCAGAACAGAACAAATGAGACTACGCATCCACAAAACTTTGCTGTTCCTCAAAACCGCAGTGAAAAGATTGATAATGGTTGAAGAACAAAAAAATACAAATGTTCAAGAGACTTCAGCTTCTCAAAACGAAGATATGGGCTATCATTTTCATTCAGAGATCAATGTGAACTACAGCTAACCCACCACCTAACACCAAGTGTTCACAAGAAACTCCAATGAGTACTTCTCAACATAAAGACTTTGCTTCGTTCTTTTCAAGTATAACACCTAATGCCTAAATGCAAATTCCATTTGTTCAATTTAACGGCATATTTTATTTCACTTTCTCACACAGAAAAAAATCCATTCAAATGAAGAATGGAAATTTTAATAAGACATTGTTAAACTTTTTCTTATTATATAGTTACCAGTTTCTGTTTTGCCGAAATATATTCCCGAAAACTGGGGATCTTTTTGATGCTTTCTTCTATCCCTTCCAGTATGAATTCAAATGTTCCTGGTCTCATCATGAAATACTCGAAAAACTTTTTCGGTTGGTCCAACAACTTTTTATCGCCTCTTCTAGAAAATAATTGGTAACAATTCCTTCATTAGGTTTGTCCATCTTTGCTAGGTAGCATAAACGTACTGATTATATCATAAAACACGCTAGGTGAAGTTTTATCATCAGTTCAAGACTCTTCATTCATCTTGCTTAATAGTAACTTAAAGTAATTTTTGGTCATTAATTCGTAATTCTTGTAATGTTAGATCATGAACTGTTTTATAGTTTTTTCAACCTTCACAACTTAATTTAACTATAATTATTTGTCTGTGGAAGAGACAATAAAGTTTCGAAATATAGTAAGTAATAATTTAGTTCACTTCTGAATTCTGATCGCCTCACCCATCAATCCTAGAGCACTATATCATAAAACGAACACGGTGTAATCACCTTATTTTCGACGAGGATTTCGGACGTAGTCATAAGACTCATTTTAGTCAGAATTCGCATCTATAGTATTCGTAGTCTAAGTAGAAATAGATAGGGAAAGAGTCGTGTTAATAGAATATATATTTGGACGTCATGGAAATTGTTGGGCGAAAAAATGTCGCTGGGTATGAGTGAGAATTCCTCGATAATGATTCTGCTTACTGTTTTGATCTCGTGGAATATATTGGGAATATGAATAAGGATTAGGGTTAATTAGCTTAATTTGTTAATGAATAGTTAAAGATCGGTTAGGTTGGGTTGGGTTAGTTTTCAGAAGAGTGGCGACTGAAGAGGATGATTGAGGGGAAAAGTCGTCCCCGTTTTAGGTGTGATAATAAAATGAGAGGATTAAGTGATTGACAGAGGAGACTATCGAAGAAAGGGAGAACAAAGAGAGGGAGATGCTGAAGCTATATATGTATGTATGTAGGAAAGGTGAGGGCTCCCAACATGTACATCCTCCTACACTTTCTCCGGCTAAATCAACCAGTCTAAGAAATTTCCGAAGGTTACGGTACAGCTCAGAGGTGCGTTCTTGTGTGATTGGAGTGGAGCAATCACATAAGATGTATTGAACAGTCTCCTCGCTCTTTTGGCAAAAGCTACAGAGATGCCTAACAGCATGCTTAAGTTTATGCTTGTTTACATTACAGCAATCCGTAACCCTGTGCCCTGTTCCACCAGCGCATAAACTTTTGTGGGTGACCGCTATAATAGAGATTTCTGTCTTCCACATAAACCAGTAAAATCAACAAGCTTACACTCGGGAAAGTCCACATTGTTTTTCGTTAGTAGCTTCACACGGCGGTCGACTTTATGGGTGAAACGCTGGACTCGAAAAAGTTTGCTTTGCGTGTTTTCATAGATATAGAGAGAGCCTTTGACAAAACAACATTATTGATTATGATTATTAGTATTAACGATGCTTTGTTGGAGAGTAAGGTTCCACCGACTCTCTGTGATTGAATTAAAAACATTTTTAAACAGAGGATAGTTAAGCTTAGGGCTACCGTTGTCAGATTTCAAGGAGAAATTACTCGAGACTTTCCACAAGAGGGTATACTTTCCCCATTTTTGTGGAATCTCACACTTGATAGCCTCTTAAAACAGCTCACTGAAGCTAACTTTACAAAAATTGATTGAGCCTTGGTGTGACTGACAAGGACTCCCTGTGATTGCTAAGAAGATAGATTTAACTCTTTTCACACGGTTGAGGAAGTTTAGCAAGCCCAGATTCCCATCTGTTGATAATACTAATATAACTCCTTTAATTTTTGCAAAAGAAATCAAATATTTGAGCATTACACTTGAGAACAAAATGACATGGCAAGGTACATGGAAAGATTATAGGTAAGACATAGGTGTTGTAACATAGACGTGCACCATATGTCGGCCTATGCCTACATAGTAGTATGGTGGTCAAAAACACTGCAGCCATGGAAAACATGGTGAACCTGAATGTTTCGACTGCGTACAGCAGGAAATCTAATGGGTGTGAGAAATAGTAAAAATGCCGTACTTTGAAATGAAATGATGAGTTACTTGTACAGAGAAGTAACTAACCATTTCATTCCATTTTATTCCTCAACTAAAAGAAAAAACTGTCTAAACACTGATAGTTCAACAAGACAGGAACGAGCTAGTGCTGCAGTTTTCTCGTACGACCTCCAACTTTATGTACCTACTCCATTAGGTAAAGGTACCACCGTCTTACAGGTGGTGCTAATCGCCATACCACTTTCCACTTATTGTTAGATGCAGCTTAGAAAGTAGCTGCATCTGACAATAACTTATTCGTTCGATAAAATCTTTATCCGCTCCTATGATTTCAGAAGCCAAGTCAGGATTTTTGAAAAAAACGTCCCATGTTCCAACGAAATTTTTGTTGCATTTCCTTTTTTCTATTTTACTTTTATCTTCTTTCCTAACTGACCATTTAGTTTAAAGAATAGTATTATCTCCTCCAATATTTAGGTAATATGTAAAATGCACTCAAACGTTTCTATCCAAGCATGGATACTTAAAATTCCATATTCCAAATTATCATCTTTAATCACTCTTTTTACTACAACATCCATATCCATATATAAGGTGACAGTTTTGACCGGGCGTATCAGAGAACCAACTACAAATTTTGGCATAAATCATAGTTAAAGAAAAAAGGAAAAACAAGTTACTGGAATTCCTTGAAATTAAGTTTCGATGTTGAAATATTTTAATTGTTGGATTTAATACTCCCAAGGATTCGGATTTATTCTTCTACATATAATAAAAAAAATTTAAAGTGTCCAATTAAATATTTTACTTTTGCTCAATCAAATTATCAAAATTGACCACTGCCCGAGGTTAGCTAGGCCACCACTGTTAACGGCGAATGCTATAGAGCGATGATATCGATCTTCTATTGGCCTGCATTGGATGATATGGACTTCAATGACACGTGGTTTCAACAGGAGGGTGCTACGTTTCACACAGCCTATGCTACATTGGACATTCTACACGAGCAATTTCAGGGAAGAGTTATTTCACGCGGAGATTATGTGAACTGGTCACCGACATCGTGTGATTTAACCCGATCTGATTGTTGTGCCAGAGTCATGGAAAATTGGATATTTCGGATGCAAGCCACTCAGAGAAGCCGCGATGTTTTATTCCGTATATAATGGAATCGATAGGTCATTCAAACGAAAAAGAAAATCGATGATATCTCAAACATACTTAATGAAAGACCATTTAATAATAATAATGATAAGGCTACTTATTCATTAAATAGGTGACCTCTAGTTTTGGAATGTTATGGAAAAAGTTTCAGATAAAGCTTTCATCATATGGTAGAGGAAAATATTCATTGCGTTTTAGAAACGCCATCTGTATCTTCAATTTGTCAAGTAATTTTTTTAATGGATGCATATATCTTTCACATTACTATGTTATTCGCCGTGACAAAATACATATCTTTTATTTGAAACATATTTTTCATTTTATACGAATAATAGAAATTTAAAATTGCTACCAGGTAACATCACAATTAACATCAAGTAGATGACAACATTAAGTAGGTCATAATAGGTCGCAGTTATTTTAGTATCCATATCTGTTAAAATTTGCTATAACTGTGGGTTTACTCGTTTTGATTCAAAAAGTAAAATGATTTTCATTTATGGAGAAGCAACAAAAGAATTATTGTTATGTTGTATTGCAATGATTGAATTTGTAGCTAAGGGATATTTTGACAAAAAAAGACATAGATGGCGCTGCTAAAATAGAATGAAAACTATTTAGAATGATTTCCCCTTTTATATGAATAAAATTTTATCTGAAACTTTTTTTTGTATAACCCGGTATAACGGCTACACAATAGAACTATGTCTAACACTGTGTCTATTGAATGAATATTCTCTGTGCGATGTGGCGGAATCGTCAATGCGTTCCTGCGTCTGATATTAATGTCATGACCGTCAGTCCGGAAAGAAATCTGATTATATAACGACTATTGAGCACAATGTGTATAAAAATCGTGGAGTGTATTAAGCCAACTTGCCCGATACAATTTATAGAAATCCTGTGATGCTTTTTACAGCCGTAAATAAAACGCAGATATCCAGGAGTAATGAATCGTCTTCAAAATTAAATAACAAACACATAGACAATAGATACTAACCGCCCCAAAACAGTGAATTTTCAATTTCTGTAGATTATGTACTTAGAATATATCTTTTGAATCTCCGATCTGTATCTAAAAGGATTCTAAAAATGCGACCTTCAAAACAAATACCAAGTTAAAAATTATCAAGTAGCAAAGTGTTCATCACATCCGGATCTAAAACGACAACATTTTTTCCTTGATCTGTGCCAACATTCTTTATCAAAAGTGATGTTACTAAGTATATTGAACTCAACTAATGGCATTTAATAACTTATACCTCGTTATGGCACAATCGTTTAATGTCTGTGAACAAGTCGTTAAAAATGTAGTTAACTACGTAGTCAACTTCATTATGTGTTAAAGTAGCTGTATTCTAAGTACTTTTGTTTTATTAGGAGTTATACTCGATTATATTATGCTGGCATAAAATATTTACAGAAAGTAGTTAACTTCTTATTATTAACTACATTAGGTATTCTAACTATTTTTGTTTGTTTTAATTTCTTTGAAGTAATTCAACTACTTTTAAGGCAGTTAAAAAGGTTTAGTAAAAAGTAAAACGCAGTTAGGGTTATTGCAGTATTAAGATAAAAAAACCAATAAAAAAATGCTCCATGATTATAAGTTAATTAGACAAATATTTATAAAATACAACACCAACGTACCATAATCATTATTCGATATCATTACTTTCATAAAGTTAATATGAAAATTGTTGTTAGATTTTTATGAGAAATTTTTCTGAATGTAAACCTTCTTGCATGTAATACTTTATGGTTCGGGGAAGGAGAAGGGGGGTCAATCCCCAAAACTCCTCCTGTATCCGCCACTGTCTTCAACAGACAACTAACCTAATTAATCTTTTTATCAACTAATTTTATCGAATTAATCTTAAATTGCAATTGAATTAGGATGGGGCAGATTAGAAGGGCACTTTAATAATAAAAAAATGGGATTATCTCTTGAAGATAAGGTCAGGCAGACGACATCCGTTTTATGCAATGCACTGCTGGACACCTCATAGTTTCTCATCACCTTCTCACTCAGATTGATATCATCATTTGTACTAATATAGCTTCTTTCTACTCTTGCAATTTTCCAGCTTTATTGACATCGACTGGGATGAGACGTTGTCAGATCATGGAAATGAGATAGTTACAGCACTCTGAATATAGAATATACTTCTAGAATATATTAATGACATTTTGCATTCTTTTAATGACAACTGTCATGGACTATTTATCTGCTTTTGCTAAAAAAAGTTGAACAAGTTGGTCTAATGATCTTCTGCCATGCATCCAGTTCTAGATACAGTTCTGCTCTTCAGTAAGATTTATGCGAACTTGTTCAAAATTGTTTAACTAACTTCATCGCCTTTAACTATAGCAAATGCTTTACAACTACTTTTACAAAAAAGCTATCCCCATACGCTTGTGGTGAATCGTTGAGGGTTACTTCTACAAGGAATTTGGGCATGACGTTTGACCTAAGCTATTGTGAGACAGTGAGTTCGTCAATTTAGGAAAAACTTTTCGTATGCTTGGATTTGTCCTGAAATCAATTGCTAATTTTGTAGACATACTGTTTTTTGGAGATTTTATCCCATATAGTAGTTCAACATAATTTGTTGCATGGAAATATTAATAGCAATTATACATTTAAGCTTTAGCTGTAATTTGGTGAATTAATTAAACAAATATTTATAAAATACAACAACAACATACCATAATCAGCTGTAGTTGAAGCGATGTTCAACTTTGCAACCATCAACAAACGATATCATTATTTTCATAAAGTTAATATGAAAATTTTTGTTAGATTTTTATGAGAAATTTTTCTGAATATAAACCTTCTTGCATGTAATACTTTATGGTTCGGGGAAGGAGAAGGGGGTCAATCCCCAAAACTCCTCCTGTATCCGCCACTGTCTTCAGCAGACAACTAATCTAATTAGTCTTTTTATCAACTAATTTTATCGAATTAATCTTAAATTGCAATTGAATTAGGATGGGGCAGATTAGAAAGGCACTTTAATAATAAAAAAATGGGATTATCTCTTGAAGATAAGGTCAGGCAGATGACGTCCGTTTTATGCAATGCACTGCTAGACACCTAATAGTTTCTCATCACCTTCTCACTCAGATTGATATCATCATTTGTACTAATATAGCTTCTTTCTACTCTTGCAATTTTCTAGCTTTATTGACATCGACTGGGATGAGACGTTGTCAGATCATGGAAATGAGATAGTTACAGCACTCTGAATATAGAATATACTTCTAGAATATATTAATGACATTTTGCATTCTTTTAATGACAACTGTCATGGACTATTTATCTGCTTTTGCTAAAAAAAGTTGAACAAGTTGGTCTAATGATCTTCTGCCATGCATCCAGTTCTAGATACAGTTTTGCTCTTCAGTAAAATTTATGCGAACTTGTTCAAAATTGTTTGACTAACTTCATCACCTTTAACTATAGCAAATGCTTTACAACTAATTTTTGCAAAAAAGCTATCCCCATACGCTTGTGGTGAATCGTTGAGGGTTACTTCTACAAGGAATTTGGGCATGACGTTTGACCTAAGCTATTGTGAGACAGGGAGTTCGTCAATTTAGGAAAAACTTTTCGTATGCTTGGATTTTTCCTGAAATCAATTGCTAATTTTGTAGACATACTGTTTTTTGGAGATTTTGTCCCATATAGTAGTTCAACATAATTTGTTGCATGGAAATATTAATAGCAATTATACATTTAAGCTTTAGCTGTAATTTGGTGAATTAATTAAACAAATATTTATAAAATACAACACCAACATACCATAATCAGCTGTAGTTGAAGCGATGTTCAACTTTGCAACCATCAACAAACGATATCATTATTTTTATAAAGTTAATATGAAAATTTTTGTTAGATTTTTATGAGAAATTTTTCTGAATGTAAACCTTCTTGCATGTAATACTTTATGGTTCGGGGAAGGAGAAGGGGGTCAATCCCCAAAACTCCTCCTGTATCCGCCACCGTCTTCAGCAGACAACTAATCTAATTAGTCTTTTTATCAACAAATTTTATCGAATTAATCTTAAATTGCAATTGAATTAGGATGGGGCAGATTAGAAGGGCACTTTAATAATAAAAAAATGGGATTATCTCTTGAAGATAAGGTCAGGCAGATGACATCCGTTTTATGCAATGCACTGCTAGACACCTTATAGATTCTCATCACTTTCTCACTCAGATTGATATCATCATTTGTACTAATATAGCTTCTTTCTACTCTTGCAATTTTCCAGCTTTATTGACATCGACTGGGATGAGACGTTGTCAGATCATGGAAATGAGATAGTTACAGCACTCTGAATATAGAATATACTTCTAGAATATATTAATGATGTTTTGCATTCTTTTAATAACAACTGTCATGGACTATTTATCTGCTTTTGCTAAAAAAAAAATGAACTAGTTGGTCTAATCATCTTCTGCCATGCATCCAGTTCTAGATACAGTTCTGCTCTTCAATAAGATTTATGCGAACTTGTTCAAAATTGTTTGACTAACTTCATCACCTTTAACTATAGAAAATGCTTTACAACTACTTTTACAAAAAAGCTATTCCCATACGCTTGTGGTGAATCGTTGAGGGTTACTTCTACAAGGAATTTGGACATGACGTTTAACCTAAGCTATTGTGAGACAGTGAGTTCGTCAATTTAGGAAAAACTTTTCGTATGCTTGGATTTGTCCTGAAATCAATTGCTAATTTTGTAGACATACTGTTTTTTGGTGATTTTATCCCATATAATAGTTCAACATAATTTTTTGCATGGAAATATTAATAGCAATTATACATTTAAGCCTTAGCTGTAATTTGGTGAAGAATGAAATGAGAAATCATTGTTGGTTCATGAGTTATAACTGAAAAAAAAACAAACAAACAGCAAGATGAGGAAACAATATAAATGGTCCTGCTAAAAATGTTTGGCCTGAGAGCGCCAAACCTTTTGAAGACCTAGTACTTTCACCCTAACTTGGAATTTTTCGCCCTCCAGAATGGTTGTTTGACTGTGTTATGAGAAGTAGAGTTAGTACTAAAACGAGAACTAACACTAAATCTAGAACTAGAAATGTGCACGGTTAAAAAAACAAAAAAGATTCTTTTGCAACACTGAATGGCAATTAAAACTAGAACTAACACTAGACACTAAACCTGACTCTTTCGAGTACTAGGTCTAGTGTTAGTTCTAGTTTAAGTTTAATACAAGTATACAACAATTTAAAACTGACTATCTACTAAAAATAGAGCCAATATTACAGCTAATACTAGATCTAGAACATAAAACATTTATGTTTAGCCGCACCCCTTTTATGACAGAACCCTTTTTTCATCGAGGTCGTGGAAAATCTGGTAGCAAACATCTGATCTGGGATGATGGGCGACCAGATAATGGGTTGGTCCCCTAGTTACCTCTAGTCTATCTTTTATAATGCCTGTACTTATTTGCACCCATCTGGTTTTCTATAAGCACCAGTTTACCTGTCTTTAACATATTTGGAAATATATTATTTTTTACGAGGTCATTGCACATTTTTTTCATTTTCTCACTTCCCACAATTACGGTGTCCTGATAATCTCTGGTGTAATCCTGTCTAGACCAAGGGCCTTTCCATTTTTTAGTTTATAAGCTATATTATTTACCTCCTCTTCGGTAACTTCTCGACACTCAGATTTGTTTACAACTTCCTCCGAATTAAACATCACCCTGTTTCCATCGGGAAACAGCTTTTTAAATAATACCCCAACTTGTTCCTTAGCCAGTGATACTTTAGCTATGTTTTATCTTTTTCACCGCAATAATGTATACGATGTATTGTTTTGTAGCTTGTCGCACAGTTTCCTCTAAGCCGTTTTCTTTGCGTTTTGATTTCTTTTCTGAGTGTTTTCCCCGCTTTTTCGTATTCTCTATGTACGTTTATTTTTTCTGTTTCGTTATTATTTTTTGTATTTACTCTAGTTAGTGTGCGTCTGTATTTGTTTGCCTTCTACGTGGCATCTTTGACTGTTTCATTCCATCAGTATAAATTTCCCTGTAATATAACTTGGCCTTCTCATCCTACAATATGTTTCATTGCACTGCGTTGTTATTGACGTCAGCAGTTCCGGCGTTAATAACTCTATTTCTTGGAAAATGATTGGGTTTTGCCTTGGTATATCTTCACCAGTTCGTCTCTTCTGTTCCATCGTTTATCTTCACTATCCTTTTTTTGTCTTCCTTTCTCGTTTCGATACTGAAACAGATGCTTAGATGGTCACTCAGATTCTCTTCATCTTCTAAGACGGAACCCAACCCAACTCAACCCACCCTATCTTCAGAACTAACACTAACCTATCCACTAACGTACGGCTATATCCTAATGTTTCTAGTTCTAGGTCTAGTGTTTATGCTGAAGGTAGGCTGTAGGTCAAGTATTAGTTACACTCTTAGTTTCAAAAAATTTACAACAATCAAGCACTAAATGGCAATGAAAAGTAGAACTAACACTAGACCTAGTACCAGAAAATTCTGATTTAGCCGTGTGTCTAAAAACGCACGGCTGAATCTTTCTAGTACTAGGTCTGGTGTTAGTTCTAGTTTTAGTTTGATACAAGTATACAACAATTTAAGACTGAATAACATTTATGTTTGCCGTACTGCTTTTAAAACGGAACCATCTTCAGAATTAACACTACACTTAGAACTACAAAATTACGATTTAGCTGTCTAATGGGACAGCTAAATGTTGTTACCAAAGCTAGGTTGTGGATCTAGTATTAATTACGTTTAGAACCAGAAGTATTTACAGTAATCAAGCACTGAATGGCAATTAAAACTAGAACTAACATTAGACCTAGTAGTAGAAAGCTTCAGATTTAGCCGTGCGTCTGAAGACTAGGTCTAATATTAGTTCTGATGCTAGGTTGATGACAAGTAGTTAAACTACTTTTTGGTATAAGTAGTTAGTAGTTATGCTCCACTACTATTTTCAAGTAGTTAGCACAGCTCTGCTTATAATTAACTAAGGCCCACTTCTACCAAACTTCAGTTAAACTAACTAGCGGAGGCTCAGCGATTTTAAGCACTTCCATTAGTTATGAGCTAGTTTTCAACTATTAGATAAACTTATCAAGAAGTGATAAAAGTGGTCTTAAGAGAAATTTAAGTTAGTCGATCCGCCAATGGAACGTTAATCATAACGTTTCTGTTACCATAACAATATCTGTATAAAACAATAATTATTTAATTGCATACTTCGTAACATTTTCTATGATAATCTCTAATACGGGAAGTGCTGCATTATTACTTGCAAATAAACGATTCATTAGGAGATTGTGTAAATTTGTAAACATTGTTTTTTTATCGGGTTTAAATAAAAAAGTAGCTTTGAAAAATATATTTATAGCACTTTTTACGATTACGTTAATTTCATTGCACTCATCGAGTTGGAAGAAATGTGGACCGTTTTAAAATCCAACACGTGCGGGTTACTCTTTTTTTGTTGTTGTAGTCCTCGGCAATAAAACCATTGATTTTTTTTTGTGCTGAATCGGACCGTTTCAATGAAAGGTCAAACAGTTTTTTTCACAAACGTCCCCAAAACGAATCCCCACTTTCTGTTAAAACGGTATGGTTGCATTATTTCGATCTCTACTATGAATGTAAATATTAACATTTTTCCTTCTATACACAATTTTCTCGAAGCTTTTTACCCGGCTATTTATAATGTAAATATTTTGTTTAATTTCAGGAATGGAGACGACCAGTAGCAGTAGAACGGGGTCGAGTAGAAAAAGGGCCCTACCTGTTCTCCCACCAAGGATTCCCACCCCTATGCCGCCTCCGAACAATAACAACCTTACAAAGTAAGAATCTCCGGAAAGAATTTTTTAATTAAATTTTCATTTCCCTCAGCTCGAGCTTATAGAATTCTTTGCACTCGCTTTAAAACCGACTCGTGCTCGGTTTTATGAAACCATCCGGCCTCTTTTGATTATTTAATTAAAATTAACCCCTTTTCTTCGACCACCGCAACCATCGAAACTTTGAAGCCGGTAATAATGATAATAATATTAAGAAAATTTGCTTTAGTATTCAAGTAAAGTTGGGAGAACTTTGCGTTTACACCATTTAATCAACAGCGTTTAAGAGTCAATTTCTGAGGGAACCCTCGAAATTTAACGAATATTTTTAGTATTCCCGACGACGTTTTCGGCGCCCCGCAAAATGATAAATGCTCCAAACACGACGAAGTTTATGGACGCCACATGGTCCATACATTCTACGTTCAAGAAACGAAACATTTCAAAAGAGGGAGTATCGATTTAACGAGAAAAGGAGATTTTTTGATAAATTTGAAGTTGATTGATTTTTCAAGTATAAATAATGAAGTAGAACTGAATCGTGAAACTTTAGTTGTAAACTGTGTTAACACACTAATCAGGTCGAGTTGCAGCAAAGCTCTTCAATAGTTCGCTTTCAGCATCGGCACGGAATTAGCATATTTTTCATTTAAATGCAAAACCCGCGACGCGAGAAGTAATAGATTTCTTGATACCTGAGTATAAAGTATAATCATCCATTGTGTTTTATCCAATGGTCGTAAAGTTTTCGGTTGGATTTCATAAATTTATTTTCGTTATTAAGCCGATGACAAGATGTAAAATAGAACTCGTAACTTTTTAGCGACGTACTAAGAGTGTTAAATGCTAATGGTTTCTGGCACAAGATCCGACTCGGTTTAACTTAAAATAGAATGTGTCCTTAAGGTGTCACAATTAAGACGCCAGGTGTTAAGGTTAATTATTAAATTAACGTAAACAATTATTTAAAGGGTTAATTTTTTAAATGTTAAAAATAATAAACTCGGAAACATCAAAAGTAGCGTCATCTGGTTATTAACTTAAAGTGAATCCGGTTCCATCACTATCCAAAGAATCTCCCCGTCCCCGTGCCTTTCATTTTAATGAAGGCCCCCTTCATTTATTTAACAGAGCCCTTCTTTTCATACCTCGGGGCACCTCTCGTAATTATTTCTATTTACCAACATCTTTTAATCAACTAAATTCGTTCCCACTAAATAGAGATTAACGAGTAGCGGACCGAAAGCTTTTCAAAGGTTATGCACAAAGCTACTAAAAATTCATTCATAGTTTAATTGAAGCTTCTTTTCGTGTTTTTTTTTTTACAATTTTTGTCGATTCAAATCTAGTTGGTGCTTGAAGTAATTCCATAGCCGGGCTGTAGCATCATCCTATGTTCAACCATCGATAGAATTACAAAGAGATGCTTCTCTCAAAGGGAGCCTCCATGACGTTTTGAAACCTCCCGCGTATAAGCTTTGATACAAAGTTGCGTTCGGGCAAAAAGAAAGATTTTATGCGCTACAGCAAAAAACAGAGAGAAAAAAATGTCGCAGCTAACCTATTTCTGGAGGGAACGTAAAGTTAACCAAACGGTTCTTCTGGGAAGGTAGGGCTATAAAAATAATTGGTATACCTCCGCGAAAGGTCGTGCTGGCAATTAAAAATATTCAGACTCAATTTTTTTCCAACCAAAAAATCGGTCGGTTTATCGTTAAAAAAAGATCGAACCGCTACTTGGACATTTCACGTTTTTAATTGTGCACCGTCGTGAAAGAGAAAAGAAAACAAGTCCTCTACGGAACTCGCGGTGATTAATGGACCCTGTAACTGCAACGATATGCGATACATGCAGATAAATTTAATCTTCGGATGTGTAAGATTTAAACTGACCTTTCTACAGTTAACACCAAGCTCACATACCTTTACACACATAACTTTCTACTTCTAGGTTTAGTGTTAGTTAATTTATACCTCGTATTGACAACTCGGGGAATACCGTGAGTTTATCTAAAAACATGGAATTGAACATAGGCATATATGCCGGATATGTGGGCGATTTGAGTATAAATGTTATCTTATGAAAGATTTTGTATATAAACCAAAATTTTGCTGGTGAGGCGTTGTTAACGATGAAGATATTTAATGATTTCAGTGCGACTATCAAATATTATATTATTATTAAATATTGAAGATTGCAATTTGGCATATCGATAAACAAAGCTTTGGTCTTTGAAAACACACTAATACTATTGGATAATATTATACAGGGTGGTTACCAGAAACAAAGAAAAATTATGAAATGTTTGAGGCACCATAACTTTGTTATTTTAGCAAAGTGGGCAGTGAAATAGAAGAGTCTAACGATAGTTCGATATCAGATCCAGATATTGTAAGTATCAGTGATCATGATACAGAAACCGAACAGGAAAACGTAAATGAAGATGCAGATATTATGGAACAGGATGACGGCGAGGATGATGAAGATGAACAACCCATGATTCGTGATAGATGCTCGTATTTTTTCGGTAAAGATGGAACTAAATGGAAAAAGGCTGTCCCACCTAGAAATATTAGAACTCGCAACGAAAACATAGTGTCTCACCTGGTGGGGGTCATCGGTGATGCACGTGACGCATTATCTCCCATTCAATGCTGGATGTACATGTTTGGAAACTGCATTGATATTGTAGTTGAAAACACTAATTTATTTATTGATAAAATTTCTGTTAAATACCAAGATACGACTGAGTGTAGACCTACCGACTCTGTAGAAATCCAAGCGCTTGCTTTATTTAGCTGGGCTCCATCATGGATCAAGGACACATCTAGCAGAGTATTGGTCATCAAACGGTATGGGATATGAGATATTTCCTGCTACAATGGCAAAACGGAGGTTCGTCTTCTTATTGAAATACATTCGCTTAGACGATACCACAACTAGATGTCAAAGAAAAGAAATGGACAAACTAGTAGCAGTTCGTACTATTGTTGACAAGGTCAACGACAATTGTAAGAAAACTTATTCTGTGGGCGAGTATGCAACATTAGATGAAATGC
The DNA here is from genome assembly GCA_036711965.1 of Onthophagus sagittarius. Lineage (NCBI taxonomy): Eukaryota > Metazoa > Arthropoda > Insecta > Coleoptera > Scarabaeidae > Onthophagus > Onthophagus sagittarius. Next base: position 43,801,729 of record JASERS010000005.1, on the reverse strand, counting down.
TGCTTGCCTTTAGGGGTAGGTGCAGTTTCCGAATGTACATTCCAAGTAAACCAAACAAATACGGATTGAAAGTCTTCGCCGTTGTTGATGCCAAAACATTTTTCACTTCACACATAGAAATTTACGCTGGTGTTCAACCCAATGGTCCATATAAAACTGACAACTCTACCGCTGCAGTAACTGAAAGAATGTGTTCACATTTATTAGGATCAGAAAGAAATGTTACAATAGATCGTTGGTTCACAGGATATTCAATTGTAAAGAAACTGCTAAGAGAGTACCGCCTTACTGTGGTTGGTATAATTAGAGCCAATAGAAGAGAACTACCTCTTGAAATAACACAAGTTAAAAACAGGAAAGTATATTCTTCGTTATTCGCATTTAGTAATGATATGACTGCAGTTTCATATATACCCAAAAAAGGAAAGAATGTGCTTGTAGTTTCAACAATGCACCGAGACTATCATATCGATGAAGCTACCGGTGTTTGGAAAAAGCCCGAAATAATTACTTTCTATAATAGCACAAAAAGTGGAGTAGATGTTGTTGATAGAATGATCACATCATACAATGTTGCAAGAAACACAAAGCGTTGGCCAATGGTAATTTTCTATAACCTCCTCAATATAGCAGCAATTAACGCGTTTGTTATCTCCAAAGGCAACATACCAGATGGTGAATTTGCTAAAACTCGCAGACTGTTTCAAAAAAATCTTGGTATGGAGTTAGTGAAAAATAACATGCAAAGAAGAGCCGTTGATAAGCACTTGACCAAAAGTGTGCGTACTTCTGCCTTGAGGCTCTCAGGTATTGAAGAGGAGATTATTCCAGAGCTACAACCAGGGAAAAGAGGAAACTGTACATATTGCAAAAGAGGAAAAACTCGTTATTTTTGCAAAATTTGTAAATGTTGGTTGTACATGGAGCACATAACAGCGTGCTGCAACGATTGTTTGGGAAATATGGAGACCACAGTTTGAAGCCCTCCAGTTTGTGCATAGAATATTATTCTTCAGTTAAGACATTTTTTTTTATAACACTTTATACATTTTTAAATAAATGTTATTATAGATCGATTTTCTTTTCCTTTATTTAGGCGATGTTTCCAAATTTTGAAAAATATGTGATTAAATTGTAAGCATTTTCTTTAAATCAAATTAACATAAAAGGTGATTTTGGAATTGGCCCTGTATTAAGCTATTATATAGTACAAGCATCATATAAAACATATTTATGAGAAATTAGCACTGGAGGACACGTTGGCGTCCTTTAGAGTTTTTTCTATTTTAGACTCCATAGACCACACCCTATCGAAAGTGTTAAGAAAGCGCGCCCGACAGACGGAGGGTTAAAACGAACACCCTATATCTTTTCAATGAATCAGAAGGCTTTATTAACTACCTTTACTTTTGGGGATAATTAGACTATTTCAAAAATTGAAGGAAAGATCCATATTGCAAGATTAATGATCAAATAAAAATCATAAAAACTTCTATCTTGCGTTTATTTATTTATAGTCGTACTAGTTTCGGGTTATCCCATCATCAGCGACAAAGTCAGAGAAGCTACGAATGATATGGACTGGAAAATTTATGAAAGTGAAGCATTTTGCAATCAAAGATGGATAAATAAAATGATGACTGAAAAATTGTTTTAATGGCGTTGTTGCGAAAATTAAACGATACAAATTAGAACAATGAAAATAAAAAACTTTAAGATCGTATTAAAGTTGTGTTGACGCAATGAGAAGAGGCGATACTGTTAAAATAAATAAACGCAAGTTAGAAGTTTTTGTGATTTTTATTTTATTTCAAAAATGTCTGCATAAACTTGATTTTTTCACAAGAAATAAGCTATGAAGAAGACATTTTTAAACAAAGGCAAGTAGGTTTATTTCGTAAAAGATGGAAAAGTATGAATCTGTGCATAGACAATAGTATTAAGAAAATAACTTTTCAAAAATTCTGTTTAAATATGTTACAAAAATCCTATCATAGCGAGGAGTTAGAAAAAGTTTCAATTAGTTAGAAAATGTGAGGTATTAGAAAAAGATCAACAACACTATAATTTTTTTGATTATCTTCTATACAGCGAATAAGCGATGTTTCGTAAAAATAACTATGTTAACCGGCTTAATTTCATTACTACGATATTGTCAATAGTAAATTTATATGAGAAGTAGAACACTAACATCGATGGTTCTAAACTATCTGCAGGGATTCTAGAATCTTATTTGATCAGATCGTATTTCTTCTAAGCAACCGTTAATGGACGATGTTTTTTGTTTTCTTAGAAAATCAAGTGCCAAACCTTTTAACCCCCCGTCTATCGGGCGCGCTTTCTTAACACTTTCGATCGGGTGTGGTCTGTGGAGTCCAAAATAGAAAAAACTCTAAAGGACGCCAACGTGCTAATTTCTCATAAATACGTTTTATATGATGCTTGTACTATATAATAGCCTAATACAGGGCCAATTCCAAACTCACGTTTTATGTTAATTTGATTTAAAGAAAATGCTTACAATTTAATCACATATTTTTCAAAATTTGGAAACAACGCCTAAATAAAGGAAAAGAAAATTGATCTATAATAATATTTATTTAAAAATGTATAAAGTGTTATAAAAAGAATGACTTAACTAAAGAATAATATTCTATGCACAAACAGTTTGAAGCCCACAAAAAAGTGGGCTTCAAACTGTGGTCTCCATATTTCCCAAACAATCGTTGCAGCACGCTGTTATGTGCTCCATGCACAACTAACATTTACAAATTTTGCAAAAATAACGAGTTTTTCGTCTTTTGCAATATTTACAGTTTCCTCTTTTCCCTGGTTGTGGCTCTGGAATAATCTCCTCTTCAATACCTGAGAGCCTCAAGGCAGAAGTACGCACACTTTTGGTCAAGTGCTTATCAACGGCTCTTCTTTGCATGTTATTTTTCACTAACTCCATACCAAGATTTTTTTGAAACAGTTTGCGAGTTTTAGCAAATTCACTATCTGATATGTTGCCTTTGTAGATAACAAAAGCGTTAATTGCTGCTATATTGAGGAGGTTATAGAAAATTACCATTGGCCAACGCTTTGTGTTTCTTGCAACATTGTATGATGTGATCATTCTATCAACAACATCTACTCCACTTTTTGTGCTATTATAGAAAGTAATTATTTCGGGCTTTTTCTGATCACCGGTAGCTTCATCAATATGATCGTCTCAACGTCTTAACAGTTTCTTTACAATTGAATATGCTGTGAACCAACGATCTATTGTAACATTTCTTCCTGATCCTAATAAATGTGAACACATTCTTTCAGTAACTGCAGCGGTAGAGTTGTCAGTTTTATATGGACCATTGGGTTGAACACCAGCGTAAATTTCTATGTGTGAAGTGAAAAATGTTTTGGCATCAACAACGGCGAAGACTTTCAATCCGTATTTGTTTGGTTTACTTGGAATGTACATTCGGAAACTGCACCTACCCCTAAAGGCAAGCAGCATTTCATCTAATGTTACATACTCGCCCACAGAATAAGTTTTCTTACAATTGTCGTTGAACTTGTCAACAATAGTACGAATTGCTGCTAGTTTGTCCATTTCCTTTCTTTGACCTCTAGTTGTGGTATCGTCTAAGCGAATGCATTTCAATAAGAAGACGAACCTCCGTTTTGCCATTGTAGCAGGAAATATCTCATATCCCATACTGTCTGATGACCAATACTCTGCTAGATGTGTCCTTGATCCATGATGGAGCCCAACTAAATAAAGCAAACCCATCAGCGCTTGGATTTCTACAGAGTCGGTAGGTCTACACTCAGTCTTATCTTGGTATTTAACAGAAATTTTATCAATAAATAAATTAGTGTTTTCAACTACAATATCAATGCAGTTTCCAAACATGTACATCCAGCATTGAATGGGAGATAATACGTCACGTGCTTCACCGATGACCCCCGGCAGGTGAGACACTATGTTTTCGTTTCGAGTTCTAATATTTCTAGGTGGGACAGCCTTTTTCCATTTAGTTCCATCTTTACCAAAAAAATACGAGCATCTATCACGAATCACGGGTTGTTCATCTTCATCATCCTCGCCGTCATCCTGATGCATAATATTTGCATCTTCATTTACGTTTTCCTGCTCGGTTTCTGTATCATGATCACTGATACTTACAAAATCTGGATCTGATATCGAACTATCGTCAGACACGTCTATTTCACTGCCCGTGCTAACTTCTTCATATAGTTTCTGTAATCTTTCTCTCTCCTTTTCATAAGGATCCATATCACAATGCTATCAAATAATAAATCATTTATTATTTTATCAAATGATATCAGAAAATTGTGTGAGACTATTTACCTATTTGTAAGTATGCTATTTGTAGATTGCTAACTAGATATTTGATATTAGTTATAAATAATTTTTTATGCACTTTTCTATTCTCTATATTTGTAAAATAAATAACACATAACACAACGCCTCAAAATGGGGTTCAATACGATAAGTAAACTGGCGTGTCAACGATACGGTAACCGTATATATAGTAATTATTAAGGGATCTACCGAACTATATCGCGATCACTCCGAGGTATAGTTTTATAACTCGGTAGTACCCCTACAAACACAAAAAAGAATGCATAGAGTTCCAACTGAAATACGATTCTTACAGATTACATCTGCGAATATTGTTACACATTTGATCGGGAAGGGTCTGTCAGGACAAAATATTATGTAGCGACTATTTGGAATTTTGAAAAACAGTTTTTTATAGCGAAAACAGTTGATATTTAGATACTTGAAAGGTACTGTGACCGTAGAAGTTTTGAGCAAAATAATTTAAAAAATATTTCACATAATCATTTTGTCGTGGGCTCGTAGACCACACCCGACAGACGGAGGTTAATGATTCACAATTACACAAGTTAATGAAATCTCCGATTGCATTATATTTAACATTGTTAACTGAATAAGTCAAAGTCAGCATCTGAGATAAGTGGCAAGTTAAAGTCGCCCAAAAACATAAGGTTAGCCTCATAGGTCGTGAACAAATCAGTCATAATACTTATGTAGTCTCGATACACCTCAACAATACTAGAAGACCTCACATATAATACGACAATTATCATTTGAATATCATTTATCTTTACTTTTATTGCCATTAGTTCAAGATCTGTATTTAAAGGGATAGCAGCTATATGTCTGAAGAGAAATATATGCCCAGATTTTTTCAAGCTGACAAATACCCAGGGCGGTCCTTTGTATAATAATAATAATAATAATAATAATAATAATAATAATTTATTAGTCTCAGTGCCACATAACTGTAGATGGAGATAAGTCATACAATACATTATTACACATAACAAAATACACAAAGAAAAAAAAAAGAAAAAAGCTAAATACATCTTTATGCCTATGGTAAGTCCGTGACCCCACAGAGATACTCCCGTAAACTATAAAAAACATTCTCGATCAAGTACGCCTTAACTTTATTTTTGAATTCACGAGGAGCGGTGATGCTTTTTATTGAGACAGGTAACTTATTATATAGTTTTACAAAATCGTATTGCGGACTTTTCTCAAAAAATGCTGTTTTGTGTCGCAACAACGGCAAATCAACACGTCTCGTCTCATACTGGCTAACAGAGCCCAAAAATCTTTCACGATTTCCGTTGACAAACACCACAGCTTTGAGAATATAGATACAAGGGAAGGTAAGAATACTATTATTTTTAAAAACTTCCTTGCAGGATTCACCACATTGTAATTGAAAAACTAATCTGATTATTCATTTCTGAGTCACAAATACACGCCGCTACTGAGAACTTCTGCCCCACAAAAGAATATTGTATGAAATATGTGAGTAGCAAAGCGCGTGATATGCGTCCAGGAGTGACGACGTCCTGTCCAACGAATATTTGAGCTTGAGCAACGCAAAATACGACGAATTTAATCTTTTACATACGTTATTTATATGTGGTCCAAAACTCATTTCGGTATCAATGCTCAAGCCCAAAAAGTTGGCTTCCTTCTGTAAAGGAATTCCAGCAAGATGTTCTATGGAAAGCGGTCGCCGAACATGAAAATTTACGCAGACAGTTTTCTGTACATTCAAGATTATTCTGTTTCGGGTGCACCAATCCACAAAACGCTCTACAGTGCTACCAACCAACCTATCAAGCTCACTCCGATCACGAGCAGCAATAGCGATAGAGGTGTCATCCGCATACATCACCACATGAACATTCTCGAAAAAACTTGGTAAATCATTTACAAAAATTAAGAACAGTAAGGGACCCAGTATGGAACCCTGAGGTACGCCAAGATTTACAGGTGAGTCCTCCGAGGCTATTCCCGACAGAACCACTCTCAAACTACGACCTGTAACGAAAGAAGTTAACCATTTAAGCAGACTTCCACGAATACCCACATTGTATAACTTTTCCTTGATGAAGTGTGGAGGCAACGAATCGAAAGCTCGGGAAAGGTCAAAAAAAAGACCAACCATATAATTACCTTTGTCAAGGTGTTCATAGACATATGAAAAGAAATCGACAGTAGCGGTCTCAGTTGATAAGCCCCTTCGAAATCCGTGCTGCGATCGACACATTACTCGAAATGCATCAAAAAAACTCAACAATCTCCGCTTAACAACGCTTTCGAATATTTTTGAAAACACGCTACAAATAGAAATAGGCCTGTAGTTCTCAATACTATGCCCATCACCCTTTTTGAAAACAGGCGTTACCCTTCCCACCTTCAGTAAGTCAGGAAAAACCCCTAACTCAATTGACCGATTCAAAATCTTGGCCAAAGGCACGCATAAGCTATCACTCACAAATTTGACGCATTCAACAGTAACATCATCCCATCCAACAGCTTTAACATTTTTCAAGCCTTTAATAGCATCGAAGACCTCTGTATCCGTAACGGGAGCAAAATACAAAGAAGAGCCCACACAGTCACCCAGCGTACAAGATAGTGACAAAGATGACCCGTAAGTAGCCACCAATCTGTCCTGAACTACAGATGAAAAATACTAGCCAAAATGATTGCAACACTCTGACACATCATCTATCAACCTGTCATCAATAGACAACACCACAGGACTACTCTGCGGATGACGCCCCAATTGCTCGTTGATGCAACACCACAGCATTCTACATTTGTTATATGGGCCAACAACATTTTAATGGGTTACCACGACGGTTACGCGATTTACCTCTCGCGATCATTAAAGCAGGATTAAAAAGATTCTTGCTAAAACACGCGTTTTATTCCACACAGGAATTTTGTGCGAATCTTTTTTATTGAATTCGCTTTTTCAGCATTCAGCACCAATACGTGTTTTTAAAAATCGACGAATTTTGAATAGAACAACTTGAAAAATAACCCAAGTTTTGATTATATATGTTTTAAGAATCTATTATATCCGAATTTGTTATATTACCAATATTTTTCAATTCATAAAGATTTTTAAAAATCATATACCTACAGCGCCATCTTTTGACTAATCCCAAAACTCCTCAAACTACCTGTAAAAGAGGCGCCCTCTACTTGGAACCTCCATTAAAGCTCGCACAACTACCATAAATGTTTAGTAGATGGCGCTCCATACAACTTAAAGCTCTCTCTTAAAATTTTAATATATTAATGTCAACGGTACACCGTTTTCAACTCGAAACGATTATAAATATTCGAAATGTTTATGAATTTTTTATTCGATTGAATTATTCAATTTGACCTTTATTATTTATAGTTTAAAAGCAAACAATAAAAGTGGCATTAACAAGAATTAAAAAGTGTAATAATGTCCAACTTTTTTTATGTTTACTGCTTAATAAGTAGATGCATTTATTTTATCATAACGAACAATCTTGAGACGTTCGTCTCCGGGAATTGGTACGCGAATTGGTTCTCGCGACGCATACTTAATCAAGCTGAAGGAAAAAGATTTCTAATATCAGATAAGAAAGTATTCCGAGACGTCGTCGTCGCCGTTTTCCATCGTTTTTCTCATTTTTTTCCATTCAACGTTGTATGCAAGTTTAAAAGGAGGCGATAATTAAGTAAAGACCCAATGACTTTATCCCCTGATAAATGATGCCCTTTTCAATTTCTTTGTATATCGGGTTACCTCCCTCTTCCATTGGTAAAACCCTATTCTAATAGGGTATTCGGACGAAGTAAATCTTTGTATACCCTAACCCCATTAAGTGCATTCTTAAATTCGGGGAAGAATTTAAGAGGGTTTTTTTAAGTATTTCTTGAAGGGTGGTGCAATTTCGCGGGGGGTGCCATTTATCAGTAACAGGAATCCGTGAATCGAATTATGGGCGAATGTGAAAAACAATAAAACAATTTTAAATTTGAGTCACGTTAGAACGCGGAGGAACGAAAGCTCTGCCCCTAAGACACCATAAATCATGCCCAGGAAGGGAAGATGAGGAACTTCTGCCACCCCTCGTCGCGACGAACCCCCCGTTTCTCCACCCCCGTAAATCGATTCGCTGCTTATGAATACAATCTCCAACACTACCTGGGGTGTAGAATAAATTCGCATAGTAAGCAATATGGGAGGTTGACGGGAGGCAACTGCGCCGGGGGCTGGATGAAGAACTGCTTTCGGTGGGGACTCTTAAAAGGTTAAGGTGTGCCTTAAGGTATTAAAGGTAATGAAGTGGAAACGAGATTTAATTGAAAACTTGGCCCTTTTAATTGAGTTAATAGGGCGGTGATTGTAGACGAAATATAAACAGATTTTTTTTGGAAAACTTAAAATGTTTTGTTACTTCGATTTTTCATTAATTAATCCACAAAAATTTAAAGTGTTTTAAAGTGAATACTACGTTTATTTAGTTTTTCTTCAACACTATTCATAAACCTATTTTTGTAGCTGAAATTTGTTTTTTCATGTAGTTTCAAGCCTATACATTCCATTTCCAAAAAAGTAAATTGTACAATTTGCGTAATTTCAATAAAATGGCTAATATACAGGCTGGTATATTGCCATTGGATATTTGATAGTGAACACTAAAAGTTAGTTTTAGTATTTTTAGTATTTAGTATTTTGCTCGGTTACAATTTTTGAGAACAACTATTTTTTTATAAATTAAAGTTAGTAATTAAAGCCTGTTTTTTATTCAAATGCAAAATCAGATACAAAAATTATTATTAAAACATACACTTAAAACATAAACTTTGAGTCTAACTAAGAGTCTATATTTTCTAAATTGGATGTCAAAAAGAAAATGACAAAAACACACAATAATAGCCCAGAAAATCTTATAAGGCTTTTTACATTCTTTTCTATTTATTCAAACATTAAATCGTTTAAGAGAATATGATACATTTGTACGACTTGTATGCAATATACGGTGGAGCAAATACGTATTTATGTATACTTATTATAAAGGGAGTTTCTAAATTGACGCGGAAGATTTCAAGAGATTATTAACTAACTTATGGCCAGTAAAGTGTACTTGAAATAAGTGTATCATACTTTCTGCATTACATTAGTATCATTGGCGGCAGATACATGAGTGCTTTGGGTGCACAAGCACTCATACAAAATTTTTAATAGCTGCAGAGCACCCAACCATTTAAATCCTTCCAGAAAACATGATACTGCTTTTAAAAGACTTGGTCTGCTTGGAGAAAATTTCGTACTGATTCTAAATGACTTGATACTGCTTTCTAACGATTTAAAATATTGAAATGCTCCTCGAAGACTTGAATTGCTGCCAGAAGACCTGACATTGCTTCCAGAAGACTAGCTCTATAAGCCTTAATACTGCTTTTAAAAGACTTGAAATATTTTAAGAAGGTTTGAACCGCTACCAGAAGACTTGGTACTATTCCTGGAAGACTTGATACTGCTTCTCGAAGACTTGATACTGCTTCTCTAAAACTTGATATTGCTACCAAAACAACATACAAAATTTGTAATGGCTGCAGAGTACCCATACATATAAATCCTTCAGTAGACTTGATACTCTGTCTACAAGATTTGGTCTGTTTGCAGAAGCTTTGCTACTGCGTCTAGATAACCTAGGATTGATTCTAAAAAATTAAAGTACTTCCAGAAGATTTGAAATACATCCAGAAAACTTGATATTACTTCTAGAATATTTGATACTGTTTCCCGAGGGCTTGATATTGCATCTAGAATAATTAAAATGCTTCTAGAAGACTTGATATTAGTTTCAGAATATGCGAGACTAATTCTGAAAGACTTGATGGTACTTTTAGAGGACTTAAAATGCTTTCAGAAGGCTTGAACTGCTTCCAGAAGATGCGAAACTGTTCCTGGAAGACTTAATACTGCTTCTCGAAGGCTTTATATTGCTTACAAAAAGCTTGAATGCTTCCAAAAGATTTGATATTGGCTCTTTAAGTCTTGAAATACTTCCAAAAGATTAATACTGCTTCCAGAAGACTTGCTACTACTTCTAGAAGACTTAATATTGCTTCCAGAAAACTTGAAATACTTTCAAAAGACTGGATACTGTTTTTGAAAGATTTAAAAAACTTTCAGAAGGCTTGTAATGCTTCGAGAGACTTGATACTGCTTCTAAAATACTTGAAATACTTCCAGAATACGTGCTACTGCTTCTAGAGCTTTCATACTGCGTCCAGAAGACTTGAAATACTTTAGAAAAACTTGATACTGCTTCAAGAAAACCTTGTATGCTTCTAAATGACATGGTAGTTCTTCCAAAACGATTTGAAATACTTCCGTACGATTCGAAATGCTCCTAGATAACCTGAACTGCTTTCAGAAGACTTGACACTGTTTTCAGACGACTTGATACTTTTTGCAACATTTAGGACACTTGAAATGCTTCTAGAAGGCTTGATACTGCTTCCAGAAGATGCGGAACTGTTCCTGGAAGACTTAATACTGCTTCTCGAAGGCTTTATATTGCTTACAGAAAGCTTGAATGCTTCCAAAAGATTTGATATTGGCTCTTTAAGTCTTGAAATACTTCCAAAAGATTAATACTGCTTCCAGAAAACTTGCTACTACTTCTAGAAGACTTAATATTGCTTCCAGAAAACTTGAAATACTTCCAAAAGACTGGATGCTGCTTTTGAAAGATTTAAAAAACTTTCAGAAGGCTTGTAATGCTTCGAAAGACTTGATACTGCTTCTAAAATACTTGTAGTACTTCCAGAATACGTGCTACTGCTTCTAGAGCTTTCATATTGCGTCCAGAAGACTTGAAATACTTTAGAAAAACTTGATACTGCTTCAAGAAAACCTTGTATGCTTCTAAATGACATGGTAGTTCTTCCAAAACGATTTGAAATACTTCCAGACGATTCGAAATGCTCCTAGATAACCTGAACTGCTTTCAGAAGACTTGACACTGTTTTCAGACGACTTGATACTTTTTGAAACATTTAGGACACTTGAAATGCTTCTAGAAGGCTTGATACTGCTTCCAGAATACGCGAAATAGTTCTAGAAGACTTGATAGTGCTTCTAAACGACTTGACATGCTTTCAGAAAGTTTGAACTGATTCCAGAAGACTTGGTACTGTCACTGGAAGACTTGATACTGCTTCTCGAAGACTAGATATTGCTTCCAGAAGACTTGAAATGCTTCCACAAGATTTCATATGACTTCTTGAAATCTTGAAATACATTCAAAAACTTGATGCTGCTTCTAGAAGACTTGATATACTTTCAACTTTGATACTGCTTTTAAAAGACTTGAAATGATTTCAGAAAACTTGTAATGCTTCAGAAGAGTACATACTCTTCTAACAGACTTCAAATGCTTCCAGAATACATGCTGAATTGATATTGCTTCCAGAAGACTTGACATACTTCCAGAGGTCTTGTAAAACTGCTGGCAGAAAATGTTTTCATCGCATTAAATACTATTTGATAAATTGCAAAATCTTGACGGAAGTAATCCACAAACTGTTCATCAGAAGTTCAAAAACTGATATTAAAGACTATATGCTACTTGTAAAACTGTACACGCTCCTATCAGAAGACACATTCGTGGCCGTTTTTTCCCCTTACAAATTTTCTGTTTATAGACGAAATGAATGTTAGCTAACCATTAATGAGATATAATACTGATATTAAACGTTTTAAACTTAATTTAGTTGATTATTAGATTTTTGACAAGATATTCGTAACTTCTTAACAGTATTGGTTTGAAAATTTTATGGCTGATAATTTTTCTGGATGTTTTATCGTTTAGTTAGATGAATCTGAAAATTGGCAGAAGAATGTAATGATGTATCTCAATTGTTGTGGTTCGTAAAAAAAGAGAAAGAAATTGCGAAATGTCGAAACAGTTGATTCATCTAACCTTTTGTAAAAATAGAACATTTTGCATTAGAATGTTATACTTCCAGACAGATAAAAGGTGTCAAAGGTGATATCAAATATTTTGCTGACAAGAACTGTAAAAAGGAAGTCGATTGGAAACAATTTTTTTTGCAAAATACTGCATTATTATTATTATTTGCATTCATTATGGGGGTTAATCGTTTATGACGAATGATTATCAACCTTTATAGTTCAAGGAATTGATCTCCAATGGCATTACTAGTTTTATTTTAGCGATATCTGCTATTTATTTTTGCTGTTCTTTTTACCTTTTTGCCGGCTTTACACAATCTATGATTTTAACAGTTTGATGAATAAATGTTTACTTAAAAAAAAAATGTTATGAAGAAGTGACAATTCTTCATACAGTTCTAGATACCAAAAACATGGAATTCTTTAAAACCTGGTAAGGTGCAGCATTATTCTGCGTCATTATTCTAAAATAATTGTTTTTGCACGAGCTAGCGGACAATTATAAAACGGCTATTATGAATTCATATGCCCTTAAAGTGAGTGACCTCCTAGCGAATCTGATCAGGACTGTCAGACTAACTGTGTCAATGTTTACAAATGTACCTTTTTTGTCTGTTTTGGAGGTTCAAAGAGTAGCCCCAATTAGCAATACATGGTTTCACGCCACTGTTACTTCCCAGGAGCTTAGAGTAAATCTGGTTGGCATATGGCCTTTATTTTAACTTTGCCTATATGGGAGTTCCAGCTTAATTTACTATCTAGTATTACTCCTAGGTACTTAACCTCTGTTTTGAGGTTTATAAGTTTGCCTTCAGTTGAGGGTGCAACTTCCTATTCCGAGTGAAAGAACTATTTCAATGCTGGAATTAATGCGGAGCCCATTACTCCTGCACAAAGTGAGTAAGTAGCAGGGCTTTCTGCATTAGTTATGCCATTTTTTCCTTGATGACAACTAGGTCATCAGCGTATAAGTCACCCACTAGTAAGCATCATAGGAGAGATAAGAGTACTCTCCCTTTGGGATATGCTCTTAGTGCCTTTATAGTCATTGTGGAAAAGAAGTACCTACCACGATATTTACTAACCAACTTTACTTACGAAGGTTTATTTAAAGAAACAAGCCTATCCAACCTTCCTCAGAGCATTTTTTAATGCTACAAGAAAGTAACAAAATAAAAGAATTAACCTTAACTAATTTAGTCAAAAACTTACTTACTTTTTGAAACTAACAGTTAAAAAACAACCAAAAAATCATTATTAACGAAAAAAAGATCAAAATCGATTTAAAAATAAGCAAATTACAGTTATGAAACACGATAATTTAGCAAACGCACAAGATGTCTGACAAGTAACAACTTCTTTTTTTCTAATGTAAATGTATTACTCGCAAAATTGAAAAAAATGACAAACAGTTATACCAATATGAGTAAAAAAACAAGAACGATAGACGAAATCTTAACGCAAGCGTTAAGATTTTTGCTCTGAACGAGGCCACTACAGAAGTGTATCTTTTAAAAAGATCTTAGGTGAGATATAAGTCTTAGTCAAAATGGACTTATATTTCAATAACCTCTTAAGTTCACCCTTACTACTTAAATGATTTTTATGTAAATGTTTAACAAAGGTGTTAATCTTGTTTTGTATCTTGTTAAGAGGGTTTTTATTGACGACCTTACAAACCTTTATGTCCCCCATCATTTTAGCGGCCTTTCTTAACACGTTTGCGGACAGTACAAGTTTCGGCGAGGTATACAGTTATTACCAAAGCATCCAAGACAATACAGATCAAAGTTTTCAACTGGGATGATGTGAACGCTATAGCAAATAATAATACAATACATGAGAAAAAGGGGTTGGGTTCACTATTTATTCACAAATAGGTCTTTATAATTTTCAATCCTCGTCTGGTCAATTCTTAATTTTGATGACTTAACCCATATCGACTATTATTTAGTGCTAACTTAGCTAATTGGGATCTAATTGATGGCTCAACCCAACTAATATTTAGTGCTAACTAGCTAGTTTGATTAGTTTGAATTAAAATTAACAGCTTCACCCAGCCCAATAAATATCTAGTACTAACTGGCTACTTGGGTTAAGTTGAGTTTACATCAAATTTGATGGTTTAAGCCAACCAAAATAATATTTAATGGTAATAAGCTAGATTAAAGTTAATGGCTCACACCAACCCAATTAATATTTAGCACTAACTAGGTGGATTGGGTTAGGATCAGATAAGGTTGATGGTTCAGCCCATCTAATGTTTAGTGTCAACTAGATACTTAGGTTGGGTTGGATTCAGGTAAGGTTGATGGTTCAACCAAACCCGATTCATATTTAAAGCTAACTAGCTAGCTGAGTTGGGAGTTAAGTTAATGGTTCAAGTTATTCCAATTCATATCTAGCGTTAACTAACTAGATGGGTTGGGTTTGGTTCGGGTAAGGTTGATGACTGAATTCAACCCAACCCAACTAATATTTTATGCTAATATGGTCCTATCAGATACATCCCCTCATCCATCTTCCGGTTACACCTCCCTCTCCCAGAATTTGCTTCTCGTCTAACCGTCATCCCATCCACACCAAAACCCTACTCTGCCTCCAGCAGCCTGTGGTATCATTACCCCCATAACCCTTTTCATCCATCGTTTCTCCTCTTCTTCTCCCCTAAGTTCCGCTCTCCGTCCATCTCCTCATCCCTCAACTCACTGTACCCATTCAACATATTTTTCAATGTTCCCCATTCCTCCCTGCACAGCCTACACTACCACTCCTAATTGGCCCCCAGTATTTATCAGCTCTCTCCTCGTTTCCACACCGGAACCTAGAAACCAATTTCTTCCCTTCCTCATCTCCTTCCAAAACCAAATATCTAGGTAGATCCTCCGTAATTATGCTCATCGTTATACCCTCCCTCTTTTATTTGTGTCCTTCTTTCCAGTCTCTAGACATCTTGGTCCCTATCTCTCAACTCCCTCCACATCTCCCTAACCATCTTTTGTCTGTCAATTATCTCAGTTATCGAGTAGCCCAATCTTCTGTAATAATTGTCTTTCCCTCTCTAATTTCCCTCCAATACTCTCCCAAGATCCTGCAGTTTGGCTTCCCTTCTATCCCTTCTTCATATTTAACTGCCCTCCTTCCCGCTTCCACTCTGACTTTATCTACCTTTACCTCTTCCCTCAGTATATACCCCGGTGTTTCTCTCGCCACCTCAAGTGCGTATCTTTAATACCAAGCTTGCATGTCCTTCAGCATTTCCTGCTTCTTCCATCCTTATACATCAGCTCCATACATCATTACACTGCTAACCATACCTTCAAACATAAACTTCCTCGTTGCAACATTCCTTTCAAAGATTCTCACCGCCAACCCCATACTTGTCCCATCACCTTATTCGCTTTTTTTGTCATTGCTTTCACATACGACCCCTCCCTGTTATCCTCCCTAAACACATAGCCTAAGTAAGTATACTCTCTAACCTCCTCGATCTTCTTTCCCTCCCATCTTCAGCTTTCTGCTCTTTTTCTCTTACCCTCACAAAACTTCATCATCTTCATCTTACTTCATTTTACATTACTTCCAACCCTTTTCTCCTAAAATATCTTTCCAAGCTCTTTATTATATCCTTCATCTCCTTCGCCTTCTACGCCATGTCCACGTTCTCATCCGCGTACGCTAACATATGCGACTTTCTACCTCCCACCACCACCACCTCTCCCATCTGCCCTTCCTCACTTTATCTTCCAAGTCCGCCGTATACAATGCAAACAAACTTGGGCTCAGCAGACATTCCTGCTTCAGTCCCTTCGTTGTCCAGAACACCTCGCTCAGCTTATCCTTCACATTTACCTTAGCCATAGTTTCCATGTATATTTCCTTCACTCTCGCTATTAGGTGATCCGTGATTCCCTTCTTTCCCATCCCCTCCCACAATTTCCCTCTATCCACCTTATCAAAAGCCGCTTTCAGATCTATTAACAGGACTTCCTATCTGCCAGATGTTTCAACACATACACGTTGTCGATTGGTCCCCTTCCTTTTCGAAAGCCAAAATTCCCCCAACTCCATCTCCTCGTCCAGTCTTCCCAACAGTATTTTTGTATATACCTTATATGCCGAGTCAAGTATGTTAATTCCTCTATAGCTATCTACACTTCCCTTATTACACTTTTTATATACTGGGCAGATTACCCCCACTTTTCTTCCCTCCAGAATCCCATCCCCTCTCCATATGCTACTCATCGCGTCCAACAACTTCATTCTTACCACCCTTGATGCTTCCAATCATTCCTCGTTATGGATCCCATCTTCCCTTGGCGTCTTAGGGCCTCCGTACACGAGCCACATTTTGCCGTCGGACCGACCACAGAATTGCCGTCGCGTTCCAGCGAACTGAAGCCCACCATAAGAAATACTGTATCATCCGTACACGGGCGTTTACAAAAGTCGAAACGGGCATCTGCAATCAACTTGCGGCCGATATTGGTGTCAGACCGTTTAATTTTAGGTTTTAAAATTCTGACTAATTCATCAAATGATCTAATTGACATTCTAAATTTTTTTTCGTCTTGCCGGAGTTTATCAAATAAATTATAAAAACTCCCTTTCTGTCGTCGTGAAAGTAGAAGTGGATGGATCCAAAGCGATCGTACTACGTCTTCTTCTTCTTCTCCTCAAAATAAGAAGTAACAGTGCTGCTTCTTCAAAATCCATAATATCGTGACTGGCGACTACAATCTTATAAAACCATAAATAAAATAACAGACAAAACAACGTTTTTGTTTTGTTTCTGATGTGGTTAGGTTGTAGTCGCCTCGACTGCAAGTGTGGTTCATATAACTGCGAATCAACCACAAAAATGCAGTTGTGTCAGCCGCGAATTGCAGTCGACGTGACCACAATTTTGTGGTTAACTCAGCTGCAAAATTGTGGCTCGTGTACGGGCGCCCTTACCCTTCATCAATCCCCTTCTTCAAGCAGTGCTTAGCTTCTATCTTCTCTCTCACATCTCCCCCACAGCCTCCCAACCCCATTAGCCTCGTTTCAACCCTTCCTAATAATCCCATAAAGTAGCGTTTCCATTCTGTCATGTGTATTTCGCTGATGATCTCGTCCCTACCTTTCTTTAACTATTTCAGATGCCTCTAATCTTTGCCGCCACCTTCTTTCTCAGTTCTGTTTTCTTTCTATTGCTTCACTGTCTGTACCCTCTCCTGGCTTCCCTATCTATCCATCCCTATTTCCCCAAACTCCACTGCCTCAACCTCCTTTTCGCATCTCTCTTCGCCTTCTTGCACTCTTCATCACACAAGTCGTTCCTCTGCCCCGCCTACGTACACACTACCTTTTCAGTGTAGCCCCCCGGACCACCTGTCTAAGCTCTTCCAACCCCTTGATCTCTTGTAGCTTTCTCTAAATACCAGAGCATATGTTAGTTAAAGTTATGTTTTGCCATAACTTGTATATTTTTTCCAAAATCAAAATGAAAAATATTTGTTATCTCACATGTACTGTAATATACTGTTTAATGCAAATTATGCACACCAAATGTTTTGGTGTGTGTTAAGATACCTTCTATCGATTGCAAAATGTTTGGTAAGGATTAAACAAGTTAACAAACCAAATTTGGAATCTCCAAACCTAATTTAGAAGTTTTCCGTAATTTTTAAAACTACTAGAAAATGAGAAGAAGTCGGCAATTTGAAACAAAATAGTTTTAATGGACTACAAAAATTTCGATAACTTTTTAACTAAACGAAAAAAATTAAAAATAAAATTGATTTTTTTTTAAATTAGCAAAAATGTAAATCTTGGCAATGAGTTAAAACATAAATGTTGAAAGAGATGTAAAAGAGATTTCAAATTAATTTTTGATAAATATCTTAATAAAAAAAATTGAATCATAAAAATAAAAATGTTATAATCATCCTGACATGGTTTAATGGGATGAGAAGATGATTCTCAAGTCCCTGTATACGTTACAAAATACCGTTTAGCCCCATAAATACAGCCTTTGAATTTATATTACCCACAAAGTGGTCTCTCCTTATCGCCGGTCTGTATCAGCCACGACCAAAGCTGCATTCCAATTTACATACTAATCCGACCTAACGACGTGAGAAGTCGGATATTATCGCTTAAGTAAAAAAACTCACTTCGTTGTGGATTTTCTTTATTCCGGCTTTCCCGCGACTCTATAACTAGATGATTGCCTCGCTTTAATTACTATCGGCATTGTTCCAGGTGATCGTTCTATAATTGGTCGTTTATTACATTATACACCGTGGGTAAAATCACTCGCTTATGAAAAGACACAATTAAGCGGGTCTCGTGAGGGCTAATTTTATATCTTCGACCCTTCCCGATCACTCTTCCCGGTCCCAATTATACGCGACACTTTAATTGAGGGTGTCCAGATAATGTGACAATTAATTAATGATAACTTATTTGATCCGGTTCGCTATAAATTATATTAAATGGAGTATCAATCTTCGTTTTCAATTGCTATTTACTAACAGTTCAAGATAATGCTTTTTTGAACTAAAATAGACTCAACTTAGAAGATATAACAGTGAGGTTCTTGTTTTGTACCGCGAAAAGTAAAAGTTTTAATGTAGTATAAATTTTCAATTAATATTCATTAACACTTGACTTATGATAATTCATTTTTCGTTTGATTTCATCAAGTGTGGCTATATAAATGGTTTTTGTGTTGGTATAAAAGAGTCTTTTCGATTACCGTTATCTCTGTTTCAAGCTGACATTTACTTATTAATCATTTGTCCTTTTGCCCGTCCACATAGTGAGTGAACTTTCTATTCCCGAACGCGCGCGGATGAATAATAACGGATAATTAATTTCCTTCTGTTAGATTGATAAATTTTATCTATTCTTATTGTAGAAGCGGTTCGTTCTTCGGCTTGGTCTATTGCGAAACGTTCCACGTAATGTTTACTGAACGTCGTCGTCGTGTTTGCTCGCTTTCCAAGCTATATGAAGTTTAAACTTCCTCCTCTGAAAAAGCCCTCTTTATTATTAATGTCACAATTTTCAATCTTCCATATAATAATAACGCTTTATTAAAGACTTCGGAACGAGAGTAATTATATTTATTTTTCAACCCCGTATTCTCTCGTTTTGTAGATCGTCCAGTGTTGGTAAAGCGGAATCGTCGAAAGCTTTTCCTTCGTCTATTGCTGTGCTGGATGGACATCAATTGGTGGCGAAAGGGCCGTACAAATTGGATAATGACGTCAAAACCACGTGGATTAATCCAAGATTGATTTCTAAGGTAGGAATAAATTTAGTTTTTATGGAACATTTTTAAAATGTATTTAATGCATAATTTTAATTTTCCTATTTTGTGTATATTTGAGTGACGCGTCAGCGTATGAAATTTCCAGCATACACGATGTGCCATTTACTCGCATTTGAATAAATGCATATTTATTAATGCATTTGCCGCGGTTTAAATTTTGTTGTAATCGAATATATTAGCATAAATTTCAATGTTGGTGCAAATTCCAGCGGACGTATGCCATTCCATCATGGGCACTTTCCCTTTTTTTCCACTCTGTTTTATACTTTACCAGTTAAACGAAAATTTATATTCTCCTTTTATCGCAAGGGCAAATCGACTTCTTTTAATCCCCACCCAAAGCGAATAATCTAATTCAGCGATAAACGAAGTACGCGTTATTAAGAAGATTAAGTAATTTACTAAGTAATATAGACCCTAAAGGGCGGATGGGCGAATTTTCGTCACAACCCCGGGGTTAATAAATCACATCGGCCTATTTATTTTTGGTGTTTAAAAATCCATTAACAAGCGCCAAAATATTTTTAATTAAGAGAGCAAGAAAATGTTCATTAATATTTATGAAGAGCCGACTTCGACGAGGAATGACTTTGCTAATTCGCATCTTAATTAATCGAAATTAGTAAATAATACTTAAGAAAACAATTTAATTAAGTAAATTCGATTTAAAAGAAATCGGTTAATGAGAAACTTTCGTAAATCGATTTCGAGTACAGAACCCTTCTGGCAAATACGCAAATTTTATTACCTACCACTTAACCAGCTGCCAAATAAAGCCCTAGTATAAATAGACCCACACACGTCTTTGGAGATGGTGTTGTTGCTTCAATGAGTCATATAGGACGATTCTTAACTGGAAGCAAGTTGAGGGCATAAAAGTCAGTTAACGACTGCAGTACCCCCACAATTTGGACAGGGCAACACGACTTCTTTCTTAGCCTCTAAGTTGAGTGCTCAATGGGCCATTTCTTTCGGTCTGCTAAATAGCGCAGAATAAAGCGCGAGGAGGGTAAAGTCCCTTTTCCCAATAAGAGTTATTACTCTAAATCGGTGAGGAGGCTTTTTCCCGCAACGCGTGTGGGAAAGTGAGTGTTAGAATGAAAAAAGAGAAAAGAAAAAAATAAGAGAAAAAGGGGAAAGTACCAAAAATGCTTCTTAACATTTTGTAACTTTGTCCGTGCTGTTTACGACCTATAAAGTTGAGTTATTATTTTTTTTTCAACGGTTGTTAGAACTGAACTCGTTTCCAACTAATGAGTTTTTTTCTCGCTCTTCGGGTCGTAGACAGATCTCCTTATTAACGAAGCGAGAACGAGTCTCGTACAATAATAATTATGTAAAGCTATATAATGTGTTTTATCTCCGAAACGGACGTATAATAACTCAGAATGGTGCTTGGTAATAAAACCAAGTGACATTATACTGATGTTCAGACTATAATTTAATATCTGTGGCCGTTTCGAGTTTGATAAACCTCTATTACAGTATTGGCTGGCAGAGCGTGTGGATTTATTACAGGGGATTATTGCTGAAATTATTTGGATTTGACGAGAACAGGCGTCGTTATTAATTATAATTATGACAGATATTATAGTTGCAAAAAATAATTTTTGATTTAATATTATTTAATTATAGTGGTAGCAATATTATATATATTTGATTGAATTCAATTCGGGTATATATGTTTTATCTGTCCTATGGATAAATTATATAGATATATAATTAGACTTGTTTTGAGATGATTTTTATGAAAGTAAATCAATATGATTTTTGATGTCCACATGCGCTTTAAAAGTAAGATGAAGATAAAGATTGTCAAAAGGAAAAAGTGCACCCAAATTAGAGTGTTTAATGAAAGCAAATTAGCATTATTTCTGGATTTTACGTGCGCATTTATATTTATTTATTTATTTACATTTTATGGGTACAGAGACAGGACAAACCCAAAAGTTCTGTACCACTAAAAAATTATAATAACAAAGAAAAAGAAAACGTGTAACAAAAGAAATCAAAAATTGCCTTAATTAAACAATTAAAAATCAAATTAAACTTAACAGTGGACTTAAATGTCATTAAGAAAAAAGAAATTATAATAAAATAAAACAAACAAAATAACATAGCAAAACTAAAAAACCTTTAAAACAAAATAAACAATGTCTACTAATAAAAAATAACGGCTAAATTAAAGTACTTCAATTAATAAGAGTCTCGAGCTATCAAAACGTATGAGGTAATTCGCTGACGGTATCAAGAACTAATCGCCTGAAGGTAAAAAAGGAGTGCTGAAATAAATCAACATTAAGTTTGTCAGTCAGGCGAGCCATTCGCAACATAGGAGAGTTCCGAAAAGCATTGGTGCGCGGAATAAGCGTACAGAACAAGAAATTAAAGCGAAGTAGGCGGGGAGGAACATGAATATTAACCGACTCCAAAAGAACTGAGGAATCACACATATTGTGTAAGACCGTGTAGAAGAATAGTGCGTCATTACACAGACGACGCTGGCGAAGAGGCATTAAACAAAAAGATCTGCAAGACGAATCGTAATTAATGTAAGGTGTGAAAGATTTAAAGTTTAAATATTTCACAAATCTAGATTGAATTTTCTCAATTCGATCAATATAAATAAGGTATTGGGGATTCCAAACTACAGTGCAAAAATTGAGAACACTGAAAACATAGGCAAAATACAAATTTTTGATAGCGTCAACGCTTGTAAAGGACGAAGTGGATCTCATAATAAAGCCAAGCATACGCCAAGCCTTATTAACAATGTTGTCAATATGCTGAGCGTAGAGAAGCTTGTAATCGAGAGTCACACCAAGATCTCTAATGAAGGAAACGCGTGTTAAGTTTTCGCCAGCGACGCTGTAATCGTAATGAAGAGTACTCTTTCTTCTCGAAAAAGAAATAACGTTACATTTAGATAAATTTAAAGTCAAATAATTCTCAGTGCAAAAGTCAGAAATCCTGAGAAGGTCAGTCAGCAGCTTGGAACAGTCCAACGGAGACGAAACACGCAGATAAAGCTTAAGATCATCAGCGTACATAAGACATTCACAATGTTTCACAACCTTGAATATATCATTAATATAGATGTTAAATAGCAAGGGACCGAGTTGGCTTCCTTGAGGAACGCCAGAGGGAACTGTAATAGGGTCAGAGCAGTATCCATTAACAGAGACAATCTGGCTCCTACCTCTCAAGTATGAATCAAACCAGCGGAGCAACCCACCATGAATACCAAAACCATGAAGTATAGTTAAAAGGAGGCTATGATCTACACGATCAAAAGCCTTGCTAAAATCTGTGTAAATTGAATCAACTTGACAATATTCGTCAAACGATTTTAAAATATAATTAGTGTATTCAAGTAGGTTGCTCTCCACTGACCGATTCGCAAAGAAACCATGTTGTCTGGTATCAATTTTGGATTTAAGAGTAAAGAAAAGTCTAGTATAAACCAGTTTCTCCAAAACCTTACCAAACACAGGCAATATAGATATCGGGCGATAGTTAGAAATAAGGTTACGACTACCGGATTTAAAAATTGGTAAAATATAGGTTTGCTTCCAAAAAGTGGGAAACGTACCTTCCGTTAAAGATTTATTAAATAAAATGACAAGAGGTAGAGAAACAGATTCAAGACAAGATTTTATTAGAAAAGGAGGGATTCCATCAGTGCCCGGACCTTTATTTATATTCAAGGAGGAAAGTGTCTCCACAACCTCAGACTGCTCAAAGCGCATCGGACCCAAAGATGTAGTATCATTAAGGCCAATGTTAGCAGAATTAAGTGGATTAACAGAGGGCGAAATATACACGGAAGAGAAATATGTTGCGAATAGCGAGCAGATACCCTTACCGTCCCCGGCAATAGTACCATTTAATGACATAGGTGTGGGAATTGTATCCGCACCTCTCTTATTTTTAATATAAGACCAAAAGTATTTAGGATCAGCCTTAATACTGCTCTCGACACCACCAACATACTGCCCATAGCATATTAAGAAGATAACAACTCTCAAAACAAAAAGAGTGCACAGAGATGAGAGTGTTCAATGAAAGCGAATTAGAATGATTTTTGTCGTTCAAGTGCGCATCAAAAGTAAGGAGATGATAAAAATTTAAGAAACCATAAAAGCTTGTTTTTTTTTTATTTAATGTCGTACTAATTTCGGATAATCCCATTTTTAACAATAGTCACCGAAGCTATATTATGTGATGTGGAAATGTGATATCTTACGGATGATCAAAAAGGGGGTTAAAAATGAAACTCAAATGGCGTCGTGTAAAATGTGGAATTTAATAAAAATAAGGAAATTAATAAAAGTTAAAGATTAACGATGTAGTGGCAGGATGGGACCCGCCTCATCTCATGTATAATTTTATTAGTGATAATAAAGACTGTCGAAAGGAAAAGAGTATACAGAGATGAGAGTATTCAATGGAAGTAAATTAGCATGATTTTCGACGTATGCTTTAAAAGTAAGAAGATGATAAACACTATTAAAAGGCGAAGGGTACACAAAGATGAGTGTTCAATGAAAATAAATCAGCATGATTACTGAAGTTTACGTGTGCTTTAAAAGTAAGATGATAAAGATTATCAAATCACGTGTGCATTAAAAACAAGAACATAAAAATTATCTAAAATATAAAATAAATATAAAAAAACCTGTCGATAAAAACTCGAGTTGCTTTGAGGCGTTTATAGATATTTTAGCTTCAATGCTGGAATTTTTGTATTGTAATACTGATTTGGTCGTGCTTTGCGGGGATTTGAGAGTTGATATAAACAAAGATACTATGGAATCTAAAATTCTTGAGGACTTTTTCATTAACAGCTACGCGGATATACGACGGAATATATTAGAATTTGTTGTAACTCGAGTTGCTTTGAGGCGTTTATAGATATTTTAGCTTCAATGCTGGAATTTTTGTATTGTAATAATGATTTGGTCGTGCTTTGCGAGGATTTGAGTTGAATTTGAAATTTTTGAATTTGAAATGAGTTGAATTTTCGAGTTGATATAAACAAAGATACTATGGAATCTAAAATTCTTGAGGACTTTTTCATTGTTAACAGTTACGCGGAGATACGACGGAATATATTAGAATTTGTGGTAACTCGAGTTGCTTTGAGGCGTTTATTATAGATATTTTAGCTTCAATGTTGGAATTTTTGTATTGTAATAATGATTTTGTCGTGCTTTGCGGGGATTTGAATGTTGATACAAACAAAGATACTATGGAATCTAAGATTCCTGAGGATTTGTTTCATTCTTATCAGCTGCGCGGAGATACAACGGAATATATTAGAATTTATTGTAACTCGAGTTGCTTTGAGGCTTTTATAGATATTTCAGCTTCAATGTTGGAATTTTTGTATTGTAATAATGATTTTGTCGTGCTTTGCGGGAATTTGAATGTTGATATAAACAAAGATGCAATGAAATCTAAAATTCTCGAGGATTTGTTTCATTCTTATCAGCTACGCGGAGATACGACGAAATATACTAGAATTTGTTGTAACATAAATGCTGCAGTGAGTAGGTCAACACTTGACTATATTGTAACAAAGTTATTGCCGACATTGTGTTCTTTTGATGTTTATGACGTAATTATAGAAGACCATTTTGTCTGCTCCTTGGGCTATACTGCTCAAGGTTTGCAAATTGAGGATTCCAACCGAACGATTTCCATCTCTAAGCGGAGATTTTCTTATAATCATTTATTATTTTTGAATCATAAACTAATTTTGTTAGATTGGGATTCTCTCCTTGCTGTGAATTTGAATGATGTAACTTCATTGTACGCCAGTTTTTTTGAGACGTTTTAGAATTATTTTAACTTATATTGTCCGACTGTTAGGAGGGAGCCTCCCGTAAAAAGTGGCTCATATAAAAGATGTGACCCATCTGCAATCATATAGCCGGATAGGAACTAAAAAAATTCTATTGGTTACTAACAAATGGTTTTTTGGAACTTCACGCGGAATATAACAATAAAAAAAAGAACATATAAAAATTTAATTAAAGAATTTTTCAAACCAACGTAGACTGCTGTGGTGTTGCATCAACGAGCAGTTGGGGTGTCTTCCACAGAGTAGTTCTGTGATGTTGTCTGTTGACGAGAGAAGTGTATTGAAGAGTGTTGCAATCATTTTAGTGAGTACTTTTCATCTGTAGTTCAAATCTGATTGGTGGCTACTTACGGGTTATCTTTGTCACAATCTTGTACGCTGGATAACTATGTAGGCTCTTCTTTGTATTTTGCTCCCGTTACGGATATAAAGGTCTTTGATGCTATTAAAGGCTTAAAAAATGTTAAAGCTGTTGAATGAGATGATGTTTCTGTTGAATGCGTCAAATTTGTGAGTGATTACTTATGCGTGCCTTTGGCCAAGGTTTTGAATCGGTCAATTGAGTTAGGGGTTTTTCCTGACTTACTGAAGATGACTAGGGTAACACCTGTTTCCAATGTTATTGAGACCTACAGCCGTATTTCTACTTGCAGCGTATTTTCAAAAATATTCGAAAACGTTGTTAAGCAGAGATTCAGTTTTTTTGATGCATTTAAAAAAATGTGACGATCTCAATCGCTATTACTGCTAGTGATCGGAGTGAGCTTGATAGATTGGTTGGTAGCACTGTAGAGCGTTTTGTGGATTGGTGCACCCGAAACAAAATAATCTCAAAATGTACAGAAAATTTTCATATTCGGCGACCGTTTTCCATAGAACACCTTGCTGAGATTCCTTTACAGAAGGAAGCCAATTTTTTGAGCTTTAATATACATATATATATATACATATACTCAATGGAATCGGTTCAAATTGAAACGACGAGTTATATGTTTTCTAAAAGAGCAAGATTTAAGCTATAATTTGGTACAAGAACTATTTGTTAATTCCCACAATTGCGAGATAGACGATTTTTTAAAAATCAATATTATTTAACAGTTTCGGTTTAAATTGAAGTTAACAAGATCTTTTTCGATAGAATCGATCCAAATTGAGACAACGACTTATATGTCTTCTAAAAGAGGAAGATTTAAGCTATAATTTAGTATAAGAATTATTTGCTAATTCCAACAATTACGAGATAGACGATTTTTTAAAAATCAATATTATTTAACAGTTTCGGTTTAAATTGACATTAGCAAGATCTTTTTTAATGGAATCGATCCAAATTGAAACAACGACTTATATGTCTTCTAAAAGAGGAAGATTTAAACTATAATTTGGTACAAGAATTATTTGTTAATTCCAATAATTACGGGATAGACGATTTTTTAAAAATCAATATTATTTAACAGTTTCGGTTTAAATTGAAATTATCAAGCTCTTTTTTGATAGAATCGCTCCAAATTGAAAAATCGACTTATATATCTTCTAAAAGAGGAAGATTTAAGCTATAATTTAGTACAAGAATTATTTTTTAATTCCAACAATTACGAGGTTGACGATTTTTTAAAAATCAATATTATTTAACAGTTTCGGTTTAAATTATACAGATATGTTTAATATACATATACATAACGTATGTAAAAGATTAAATTCATTCTATTTTGCGTTGCTCAAGCTCAAATATTCGTTGGACAGAAAACCACTCCTGGACGCATATTACGCGCTTTGCTACTCACACATTTCATACAACATTCTTTTGTGGGGCAGAAGTTCTCAGTGGTAGCGTGTATTTGTGACTCAAAAACGAATAATCAGATTAACTTTTCAGTTACAACGTGGTGAGTCCTGCAATGAAGATTTTAGGAATAATAGTTTTTTACCTGCCATTGCATCTGTATTCTCAAAGCTGTGGTGTTTGTCAACGGAAATCGTGAAAGATTTTTGTGCTCTGTTAGCCAGTATGAAACGAGACGTCAAAGGTCCGCAATACGAAAAATAAATTGAAACTTTACCACTCTGTAATGAACACATAACGCATTTTGACCACATGTTTATTAGCATTTTTTCCCTATTTCATCGAGTACTACCGCCCCCTGAAATTTGTACATGTCGTTCATTAACACCCTGTATATAGGTAACGTTCACGTGTGCTTTAAAAATAAGAAGATAAAGCCTGTCAAAAGAAAAAGAGTACACAGAGATGAGAGCGTTCAATGCAAGCAAATCAGTATGATTTCACAAAGATGAATATGTTTAATGAAATCTAAGCAGCATAAGTTTTGACGTTCACGTGTATTAAAAGTAAAAAGAAGATAAAGACTTGGTGATTCTTCTTATTTAATAAAACGATTTTCTTTTTTTGCACTTTTACAATAGAATATATTTAAGGTCTATTTACACGCATCAGTGACGTGTCAGTTCCGTGTCAGTTTCGTATTTTTTCAATGTCAGGTGAGATCCGCGAAAATAATACTACGTCCGTAATGATATTTCACAATCTTCACTGACGAATTTTTGTACCCTTTTTTTACGTGTAATATAAGCGCAACTTTTTAAGCTAGTGAAAAAGAATTAAATCGTTTAAATATAAGAAGGACTAAAGAAAATATTAAAATTCTAAGTAAAGAAATTATAGATGAAGAAAATGAACAGGGATTTGGATACATTCAAAGGGATAAATGTTTGTAAAAGAGATTGAGGAAAAATGATATCAGTATCTGAGGCTCGATTTTTCTAAGAAACTTAACACTAGATATATCAGCTATTTAAATATACCTATTTCTACCAAAAATTAGTCAAAATGACTGGTTTTTGAGAAAAGTGCTTAATGAGATTTTCAGTCTTTAGTTACTTTAAAAAAAGAGCAGAATAAGTTTAATAATATTCATTGCAGTACATAAATTTAAAACATCATTAATTAATCAAACTTTTAGTCGATTTCTGTAGATGTACAAAATTACGAGTGATGACTCGTAATTTTTACACATGTAGACTTTTCTCTATGTACACTTTCCGCATAATATTTTTTTGTATATATAGTAAATAGTTTTGGTCTTATTATTATTACAATATCCTTTTTGACACCATTTACGTACAGGAAGGGTGCCACTTGAACTTGTTATATTAATTTCCTGTAGTTTGATAAATCTTTCCTTGATATAGTTTCACACGTTTCTCATACAAGATTTTCTCCCAATCCTCAGACATCTTACTCCTTTACTCCCTCTTGAATACCCCCTTCGATTTGCATATCTCTCTAACACCCCAATTATCTTCCTCATTCCTCACATATTCTTCAACTAATCTCATCCCATTCCCCTTTCTTGATTTCCATCCCAATACTATCTTCTTTTTATGTCTACTACATTCTTCTATCATCACTTGAATTCACGTGAATCCCTTGAATCCTTCTCTGCAGATACTCATAATCATCCTTCCTATCTGCACCAATCCTACACCAGTCATCACCCTTACATTTCATTTCAACTTCATTCACCTGTGCTACTCATTTCTCCCTTTTATACTTAGGCAGCAGCTGCATCGTTGGTACCCATTCTCTCCGTAGACGTAGTCTTGTTTGCGCCCGTCATCCATAGCAGAAACGGCCTTATCGCCACATTCAAATCATTGACTATCCTGGTAACAAATACACGCATCCCCCATATCTTCATTCCATACAACAACCTAAGTAGTACCACACGTTCAACAATAATTCTTCGTAACTTCATATTCACTCCCCAATCCTTTCCTGCAACCTCAGCCATTCTTCCTAACATTCCTACCACCTTGCCCCCAACATATTTTACGTGTTCTATAAAGAGCGGGGTTGGATCCGCATGCACCCCTAAATACTTAACCGTATTTCCCATTCTCACTATTGCTGAGTCCGCCCTAAGCACAGGACCCCTTATCTTCATTTTTGAAAAGAATATACCTTCTAACTTATAGCATTATAATTTTAACGGTAGAGGAACACTATAGTCTGTACCACGAGAAGCGATAGTGTTTCATCGATTTTCGTTATTATTTTCGTTATACGGTACAGATATTATATTATGTTATACGCCCGTAAGTTAGAGTTCACTTTCACTTTTTCTTTCGTTATGGTACTACCTTTCATAGTACATGGTTCCACAAGTTTCATTACAACAAGTTCACTTAGTTAAATGTTTGGTTTTAACATTAGAGGCCAGCAAAATTGTTTGCTAAATTTCTGAGGTTTGTTTGACAAGTATTGTGTAAACCTAGATGTGGCCATTCGTTGGAAAAAGCTGGAAAAAAATGTTGATCCCCACAATATTTCATTAAACACATTCAATTTTGCTTGCGTAAGTGTCCATTTTTCCCCAAAACTCAAGAGGCTTCTAACTCTTTACATCACAAATTCTTATATGTTCTAAGATGTAATGGTCAATTAGTAATGAAAATGCGTTACTGAACTCCCCCTTCACAATGTTTCCCTTTGCGTATGGTGTAGGTCCGAATTCATTCTTGAAAATGCTTTGATTTGGTGACTTTCCAGCAACATAAATTTTAGTTTGTTGATCTTCTGTTTCATTTTCACCTTCGTCGTCATAACTAGAAAGCAATCGTATACATCTTCGTTTACGTTTATTTGGAATGTTTTCGTAATCAATGTTGCTTGTCTGAGCAGCACCGCCCTTATCTGAAATTCCATTATCACTACTCTGGATAATAAAACTGTTGTCGCTACTATCGTGTCGATCACTTTAGTTCTCTAATAGCTAGCTTTAGCTAGCTTACAGTTCATCATTTTCAACATCCGAACATTTCATGATTAGATTTTCCCAGCACGTAGAAGGTTTTATTTGTTTTGTCATTTTCAGAATCTGACTATAATTTTAAAAATAGGTTCTTACTGAAGAATCTATTTTTGAACACTTCAACATCCACATAAATATTTCTTACCAGTGTCACAACAAAGTCTTACAGCCGACGCCTCAAAATTCTATGAACGAATGAAAATATATTACTAATTTAGCGTGAAGTTGCACTAACTTTTACTAACTCTGCTCTTTTTTCGTGAAAACTATATTCCACATAAAATTCGCGACACCGCATTTATCAGAATCATGGTTTTCATGGAACCATATATTTTTCTCAAAAAAATGTTGCAGTACTTACCAATTGTTGTAGCTGCCCCAATGTCATTTGATCACATAGAAACTTGTGAATTAAGAATTCAACTTCCTTCAAGAAGAAATTGCTTTTCTCGAGATTTACTCACATGAAATTTTTGAAATCTTTAAAACTTTATTTTATCTAAAGAACATTTAATTTTCTGATTTGACTGTAGTTAGGCAATCATCTAACAATAAGTAACATTGAATGCCTAGTATAGCTCTTAGTATTTGAACTGTAAAATAACTGATTGAAAAATAAAGTAAAAGACGCCGACTTTATCTAAATGAAAAACGTTTGTAACCTAATAAATCTGCAGGTGTAGTATTTTCATAATAACCTTCCGTTAAAAAGTGATGCCTATATTTCTTCCATCGTTGATAATGGATAATATTGATTTTTAAAATCGGATTAATTGTGTTTTTAAAATCTCCACATATTCTTATTTTCCCATTCGCTTTGGGTAAAACCCGAATAGAATAGAATAGAAGGTTCTAATATATCCTGTTTAAATAAATCGTCAATTTCTTGGATTACTTTTTAATTTAACTCGTATGGAATCATTAGAAATGTTTAGCAGAACTTTGGTGAATACCTACCTTTTATTTCTATTCCAACCTCAAAATCTTTAGTGCAGCTATTCGTATTAAAGATATTAGTGTATTGTACATAGAATGTACAAACTGTAACACAATTTGGACTAATCTTAATTCCTTCAAATACTTTTTCAAATAATTTTAAAAGAATTAATGTACTATATGAGCCAGTAGATTTATTTTCTATTAATACTCTTATCACTAGCGGTTCTATTTTCTTACTCTCAATCTTATTAACTATTTCTATCCAATACGTTTCTTCTTCCTCTTCGGTTGGCTCTCTATTAGAAAGTTACTCCTTATTCTTCTCTGCCAACTTTTCCTTGTGGTAAACCTTTCTTGATTTACACATCTTAGATTTTGCTATTTAACCACACGCGAAACACTTTCAATCATTGTTTTATGCGATTTATGACATCGTTTACATCTGGACTCTTCTTTATCCATTTTTCTTTTGATTAAACTTGGTCACTTTTACTATGAAACTTGTAATCGACTTTATTGACGCTTTATTAACTGACTTCTTGTGTCTCACCTTCTACCATTTCTTGGTTTCGTGCAATATGACAAGCTCTTACAGATTATATTTCTTATCAACTTAATTTCTTCTTGATTTTTTTAGATCTATAACTAAACAGGAATTTATCTCAAATATCGTCCAAAAATTGTATGAAATTACACTCTTTCGCAAATTTTTTTAACCATACTTGTATCTTTCTTGTATAACTAACTTTCTTGGTAAAAAATCTAATAACAACTTTTAACTCGTTATAGTTCTTGCTACTTGCACCTTCTTTTCTTCTTCAACATCGTTACACAGAGAAACTTGTTCTAACCATTCTATATATGAATTTATGTTTCCTTCCTTTGTTCTAAAGTCTCCTATTGTTCCGATTAACGACATTTGCTTACTTAACTAACTCGATTCCTTTTGACCTTGAAACTTCGACATTTATTCATTTCTCGACTATGAATCGACTTGATTTGACTTTTTTGTTTCCATAAACTCATCGTCAATATTAACATTTTATTGGATTGGTTTTACATTAAAATACTCTGACAATTTATATTTCTTATTTAACACGTTTAACACTACATTACAAAATAGATGACCTCTGTGAGTCTGTGAACCTTACACTCTTTACCTTATCTTGGTTGCCTAAACTTAATATCTAACACACGTGTGTATTAAAAGTAAGAGGATAAAGATTCTTGAAAAAACAGAGTACATATAAATGTGCATTAAAAGTAAGAAGAAAATGAGGTCTGTCAAAAGCAAAAGAGTATGCAGAGAGAGGACAAATAAATTAATTTGGATAATGGAAGTAGTTGGAAAAAGGAAAATCTAAATACAATAGAGAAGAAATCATACAGAGTAAAGGAAAACTAGAAAGTTAGTAATGATACATAGAGAAGTTGAATAAAAGCTACAAAGACAAAGAGGCCACTAGTACCAACAAAATGAGCGACAGAAGTATATGAAGAGTCTGTATCATTGACTCTGAAGAAATAAAAATAAAATTGGGTCTAAAGGAGGAGGTTAGAATTGAACTATATGCTATAAAAGTGTTCATAAAAGTAAACGAAAAAATTAAAACGAGTTTAAATTTAAGGAAAAAAGGATTATGTTACATTGGTTTGACATATACATAATAAAAATTCTTATCTAGATGATTTTAGTACATCTCCCTCATGAAAATAAAAAAACGTAAAGGGTGGTACCCCATTTACGATGTTGTTTTTGTCGTCCTGTCGCTTTTTTTAACAGTAGCATTTTAATGGCATCGCCATAAACCAAGCTTACACTGTATACGTACTTAATTTTCACGAGGCAGTCCCCCGCCTCATAAAAGTATAAAAAAAACTCCACCTCTAAGGTCGAAACGGTCCGAACTTTATTTAAGAGATAAAGCGGTTTTAAACGGTTTAATACCGCGAGTTTATGGTCTATGAAATTTTTTTGTATTTTGTGATGCAAAGAGATACATCAGAATTTCGTGGCCGTGATTTACCGGAAGCGCCTAAGTGAGTCAAGTGTCGCCCCCTCGGTTTTGCGGTGTAAAATCCGAGGAGGGGCCGAAGAATCCCGCTCGTATCTGTCGCAATCCGGAGGCCCGTTGGGTTTGGGGGAGGTTGCCCGCCCCCTCTCCAACAAATTATAACGCTTCCGACCCCTTAATCTCCAATCTTTGTCGATTGATGCAACTTTAAATGAGGGACCCATCGATCGGGTGTCGAAAAAGAGCCGCGGGGAAACCGTTCGCACTTACCCTCATTATGATAATGCTACCGTTGTTTTGGAATTCCGCGAAAATTGATGGGCTACCGAGGCGGGGAGAGGTTAAGCAAGGGACAAAAAAGGGAGAACCCGCGACCCGCTCCGGGGCACGCTTTGCATAATCCAATATTCATGTATAGCCCAACCTCGACCCCCTAACAAGGGTGACATGTTTTTATGGCCTGTCAATCCTTGGGTATATATATATATATTTATATGTTACCCGCCAGTTTCAGCCAGATCTCAACTGACCCAAGTTTTTATCCCTCGACTTTTAAACTTTTCGAGTATGAAGTAGAGGGCGTCATAGTTTTGCGCTATCTCGTAATCAGACTCTCTGGGGGTCTCAACTTAGCGTCGCTGAAACCCCCTCGGGGAAACGAAAATGTATCAATCAGCACGGGCAGTTGTATTGGGGTCGGTTGTGGTCTTCGGCACTTGTTCCCTGTGCCTACGGGCCCATTTAGAGCGACTGATTCGATTTCTCTCAACTTCCTGCAAAGAGATTGAAATATTTATCAGGTTACCACCCATAGAGGGGGATCCTCGAGAGATACTAAACATTCCCTAACATAAAACA
Organism: Onthophagus sagittarius; assembly: GCA_036711965.1. NCBI lineage: Eukaryota > Metazoa > Arthropoda > Insecta > Coleoptera > Scarabaeidae > Onthophagus > Onthophagus sagittarius. Next base: position 43,767,578 of record JASERS010000005.1, on the reverse strand, counting down.
GATGATTTATATACTATTTAATCGCGAAAGCATAATTAAAATGTTGGAGGTAAGGTTTTGTTTCAGATTAATTTGACTGTATATTAAAAATTCAATGATGCGCGATCGGAATTCCTTTGAAAAATAAAAGACAATAAAGGAAAAGCTGGAGCTTTACGCTTGAGCTTTTTCGACTGTGGAAGCTGTTAAGTTTACGTTTGATTATACGCTGGGAATGTGCAAGTCAGCAAGGACGATGGTGGCGTGCAATGAGAAGGACGAAGGGGGTTCATCTGCAATCTTTTTGTTGCCGCGACGTATAGATAATTGAAACCGAGAGTTGAAGAGATATTGGTTATCGACCGAGAGCCGGTGACTCGCCCGTTTTCCTGCGTTTAATTTCTTTTCTTGAAAACGACCTCGAATCGAGGAGTTTTGCGATAAGATTCGGCCCCAATATAGATTTTCTGCATTTAGCAGGCCATCAAGGATGATATTCGCTCGTAGACACATGTTATTTATATTTTTTGCTTTTTTTTGGGTTACCACAACATTAATTTCGAACGATGAAACATGGTCAAACTTTCCGTATCCTCCATAAACAACGAATTTTTTTCTCACCAAGTTTCGCTTCCTGCTGTTTTCCTTTCTATATACCCCTGAAAAAGCTAGATTTGTCACCATCTTCCGTTTCCTCCGACCATTTCATTCTTCCGCCGACATTTCACCCCCTAGTTTTAATCGTACGGCGTTTTCCAACGTTTTTCCCAATGTCGGCTTTTGATTCAATTACGGTGATTTATCCAGTAGGCTGTTAATGGTCACTTTTCAGGACCACCCAGTAAAGCCCGCCCTTTCGACGCCTCGTTAACGCCGCTGATTCATCTGTTTACGTGGAAATTTGTCTATTCTTTCAGCCAGCCCAAAACCAAAACGATGATTGCGTACTTAACGAATCGATCATACATACATACCACCCCTCTAATGAGCATTTTATCACCTTCTCTACGACTGCACATTATAATGCCGCGTCATTTGCTGTATTATTCCGAACGATAACGAAGCGATTGATGTCTCTGATTGATAGGTTTATATTTCAACGTCCAGCGTAGAAAATCCCTGCCCCTGGGTTAAGTCTTTAATACGACATCTAGCAGGGAAACAGCGAGACACAACCGAATGAATGATCCGGGGGACTTCTTCCAAATGAATGACACTAAGAGTGATTGATGGTGGAATCAATGAAAGAAAAAATAAATGAAAATTGTTTGTTTCATTTCTAAATTAATTTTTTTTGTCTTTAGATCGATATGCAAATGGTGCGATCTTCCGAATACGTCGTACCGTCTGAAAGAAATATGAACCAAGTCTTTCAGGCGGCATATCATCATCACCACCACCAGCAGCAGCAACAGCAGGATAGCCGAAGAGGCACGGAGTGGGAGTCATCAGGAGCAGCGGGTGGTGGGCGCCATTCGAAGCACGGAAGGCCCTCAGTGTCAGCCCTAACCTCGCCTGCTTCGGACGCCTGCAGGAACTCGGCCAGAGAAAGCAGGAGCGAACGTAGAAAAACAAGCGCTCACCACGTGCTCGTTGCCGCGACGGCGCCGGAAGAAACAAACAAACTTCACGCGTTCCTGCAACAACAAGTGGCAATCATGGACGTGAAGGATGGTAAAACAACGGTGGTATCGAGAGGTGCTTCCGGCATTCCAATTAAAACTAATAAAAATCATCAAGACCAGAAGAAAGATAGACACGGGACCAAAAACTCAAACATTAATAGTAGTAAAATGGCTGGATTTCAACAACGCTCTTCATCGCATCATCACAGTTATCAAACTGCCGAAGGTTGTTATGTTACCGGTGCAGGGTTGATACAAGAACCTGTTGGTGTTAGTGGAAGTGTTTTCGGTGTTTACTCTGAAACGAAGTATATGTTTACTGTTAATGGGTTACCTGGGAGTACTGCACAAGCTTCTGCAGCGGCTGCTTTTTTCGCAAGGTATGTGTTAAGTTATTGATTTTGATTATTGATCTTAAATATTTCCAAATTATTATATTTAATTATATTCAAAATTTGTTTTAAAAGACATTGCAAGAGATTTTGCAATTTCTGCTTCATTTTGGATTAGTTTTAAAAAATCTCTCTTTCTACAAACTACCTTCTGAGAAACAACTACTTTTGATTGAATTAATATTAGAACTAAACTAGAACTATGAACTTTACAATAAGAGGTTTCATTTCTATCTGCGTAGCTGTCACTTTTGAAGCTGTTATCTTTCGACATTAGACAAGTAAGAACTACATCATTAGTAAAAAATGGAACTATACGCGCTTCAACAAAGGAGTGAACTTGTTAAAATTCACTACAGAAATGTGAATTTTTGTCCGGTATTAAAAATCTTATTAATTGTTGATGGCAAAATACAGATATCGATTTTGGTACATTACGTTAATAAGATCATATGATATCACTAAATATAGAATCACGTTTTCAACAAAGAAACGGTATCATACTTTAAGTTAATCAACCTAGGCCAAATAATTTCAGGATTATCCGGTTATACTTAAAAATTAAAGGATTTGGAGAAAGGAATGTTATGCATAAATTATTTATAATTATTAATTATGATTATATTTTTAGCTAGAATCTGGAAATTCATAATATATTAATGTAGATTGTGTTAGTTACTAAAGATGATCATAGCTCAAACAATAACGGCGTTAGATCTAGAGATATTGATCATAGACTGCGTATAATCCTGTAAGAATCCATAACCAGATTAAAGTTCAATTACATATGAAAATTAATAATAATAATTAATATATTATTAATTAATCAATTAATATATTATTATAAAAAAAATAAAAGCAAAGAAGAAGAGAAGAAAAGTTGTATGTTTTCAGGCAGATAATTGGCAAGCAAATAAATGGCGCTTTAGATGATTTTTAAATGTCGTAATGTGAGGAATATTACGAATATCAGTAGGCAGATTGTTCCAAAGGGTTATCGCCTGTACAGTAAACGAGTTATGGTAAAATTTGGTATTATGGGTCGGGAACATAAGCAAACAATCAAGCTGAGATCTTGCAGGTAAACCATGCGACGACAAGCACTGAAATATACAGTACAGGTACCTTGGTGTTTGATTATGAAGAACATTATGTAACATAATCAATATATAAAATCATCTACGATTCTGGCAGGTTAATATCATAGAGTTATGTGTTGAGATCTATCGAGATCAAAAATATATGTAGTATGCAGTTGTTCTGAAGTCTTTGCAGTTTGTTTCGGAGTGTTACCGAAAGATCAGGTTATGCGGCGTCAGCATAATCTATATGGGGGAAAATTGATAGTTTTTGGTACATTATAGCCATAACTCAACAACTAAAAGCTAGGGAATAATTAATTGATGTAAATTGTTTATAATGAAGTAAGAATCGTAACCAGATATTGCTTAATTATGATTATATTCTAACTAGAATGTGGATATCACAGAAATGCAGGAACTGATTAATTTTAACATTTGATTTGTGATTTTTTACGTATTTTACGTTAGCATTAGATAATATTGGCCTCAATCAAACTGAACCCAACCCAACTAGCTAGTTAGCAATAGATATTTGTTGGATTGGGTTGAGCTATCAATTTTAATCCAACTAACTAGTTAGCACTATCAATAGTAGTTAGATTAGGGTGAATTAAGATAAGGTTGATGGCTGAACTTAACTCTTGTTTCGTCATTCTATCACATTCCCAACCCAACCCAAGTAGCTAGTTAGCACTAGATATTGGTTGAGTTGAGTTAAGCCACCAACCTACTTGGCAATGCTTAATTCAACTATCTAGTTGGGTTGATAGCTCAACCCTGGGTAGAAAACTTGCTAGTTAACTATTTAGGATTGGGTTGTTTTGGGTTTGGTTAAGCCATCAACTTTACCAAAACCTAACTTGTTAATAAGCAGTAAATATTCGTTGGGTTGGTTTAAATTAAGCCACCAACGTTATTCACCAGCTAGTTAGCACGAGATATTAGTTGAGTTAGGTTGAATTGACCCCTTTTTTTGTGCGCTGTGTAAAATGCGTTATGCACCTCGACCTACGCTTGGTGCTTTAAAGTTGTTGTAAGAACTTGAGTTTCATCTTTTGATTTAGGGCAACACAAGCCTTTACTCATCAATTTGTTTTACCGCGATTACACAGCAAAGACACACGTTTACAAATTTTGTTTAAATACTCCTTAAAGTTTCCATGCCCCGTGATTAACTCTATTGTTTCCGGAAAAAGAATATTATTCACATTTCCAATTTTTGGCATAAACTGATACGTCAATCTACCATTAGTTGACTTATCCCATCTTTCCTGCCAAATTCCCATCATATATTTTCTAACTTTATTAGTAACGCAGCGTCTCGACATAAAATTAAATTCAATATGAAAATTTTCCAGCAAAGATGCTTCTTTAGTCAATTGATCAGGTAATGATAACCCCTCATCCACCCACTAACGTCCCTATTCTTTGCGCCCATAAAACTGCACCTGTCATCTTCCGCTTGTCTACGCTGAGTCCATGCATCTATCTCATAATTTTATATAATGCCCTAATTGTAGCCTTTTTGTATTATGTATCTAATATGTTCACGCAATTTTAACCCCTTCTCCAGCATTACCCCCCAAGTACTTGATCGTGATATGATAAAAATACATAATCCATAACCAGATATTGTTCATTTATGGTTGTGCTCTAGCTAGAATCTAGAAATCCACAATATATCAAAATTGATCATGTTTGTCGATCATAACTCAAAAAGTAACGGTGTTGTAATAAGAAATGTTGAACATAGTTTGTTTATATTGATGTAAGAATACATAATCCTTAACCAGATATTGTTCAGTTATAACAATGTTCTAGCTAGAATCTGGAAATCGGCAATACATGAAATTGATAATGTTCGTTACCAAAATCGATCATAATTCAGAAAGTAATAGTGTTGTAACAAGAAATGTTGAACATAAATTCTTATATTGGTGTATGAATACATAATCCATAACCAGATATTGTTCATTTATGGTTGTGCTCTAGCTAGAATCTAGAAATCCACAATATATCAAAATTGATCATGTTTGTCGATCATAACTCAAAAAGTAACGGTGTTGTAATAAGAAATGTTGAACATAGTTTGTTTATATTGATGTAAGAATACATAATCCTTAACCAGATATTGTTCAGTTATAACAATGTTCTAGCTAGAATCTGGAAATCGGCAATACATGAAATTGATAATGTTCGTTACCAAAGTCGATCATAATTCAGAAAGTAATAGTGTTGTAACAAGAAATGTTGAACATAAATTCTTATATTGGTGTATGAATACATAATCCATAACCAGATATTGTTCATTTATGGTTGTGCTCTAGCTAGAATCTAGAAATCCACAATATATCAAAATTGATCATGTTTGTCGACCATAACTCAAAAAGTAACGGTGTTGTAATAAGAAATGTTGAACATAGTTTGTGTATATTGATGTAAGAATACATAATCCTTAACCAGATATTGTTCAGTTATAACAATGTTCTAGCTAGAATCTGGAAATCGGCAATACATGAAATTGATAATGTTCGTTACCAAAGTCGATCATAATTCAGAAAGTAATAGCGTTGTAACAAGAAATGTTGAACATAAATTCTTATATTGGTGTACGAATACATAATCCATAACTAGATACTGTTCACTTATAATGATGTTCTAATTAGAATCAGAAAATCCACAACATATTAAAATTGATGGAGTTCGTTACTCAGGGGTCAAAATTTTAATCAATGATTTAATTCACATGATTTATTTATTCTAATCAATAATTTCAATCAAAATTAAAATTGAAAATAAAACTACACTTTATGACAAAACATTATATCTAAAAATTAACATTCATTGCAATATTTATAGAGGGTGATTTATAACATAGGAAGCAGACTAAACGGTAGATGTTAGGGGCCAACCTGAAGACATCTTCTTAATAATTTTTTATTAAAAACTTAGTTATAAAAATAGTTATTCATATAATGCCATGCTTCTTTTTCTAAATAAGTCAACATCCACTTTTAAGAACCGCTGATTTTCAATAAATAACAATTAAAATACTTGCAAATGCTATCTTCATTTTTGAAGGAACTGTAAAATGTAAAAGTAAATAATTTACATGGTATTAGAAGTGACATGTTCGAAAACATGATATAAATATTTGCAGTTTAAATTATTATTGCATTATTTAAAGGTAGATTGTTACTATATATAGCAAGAAGTGCTCGGCCATTAATTCAACTTCAACGTTCTATAGTTTTATGATTATTAAATTTCGGTCATAACATTAGCCCCTGGTACCTACCCTTTTAATCTCCTCTGTGTGTTGTAAATCATCCTGTATAAGAAAGTAAGCTGTAAGTAAAATAAGTAGAGTGAAAAAACCTAAATGTTGAAAATATTCTTTCAACAGAAGCTGATGAAAAATTGCGCATAAAAATTGCTTTAATATTGGCAGTGCCTCTACCTGTTCAGCAGTGTGCTTTTGTGATACCCACCATTGAGACGCACTTACTAAGATAGAGTATAGTCTAGTTTAGAGTGGTCCTGAAACTGTGCTATGATGTGGTGCTTAAAAAATAATATAAACTTTTTATAAAATATTGTTCCGCAACTCTTTTCTTTTTGAGTTATGATTAATTAAATACACAATTCATAATCAGATATTGAGGAGTTAACACCGGTATCCCAGTTTTGAAAATGTTGTATACCAAATTATACCATATTGAAATTTTGGTCCGGTATCATATAGTCATGCTATGACTAATGATTTTTTATGAGGAAATACAAGCTACGTGCAATACATGTAATGAATCAATCGCAATTTCGCAAGAAACATTTTCTGCCTTTATTATTTCTGGAGGTGGCCACAATTGCCCTCAAGATGATATACCCAGTTTATTCACCTTTGTTTATACTTAACTATAAGATATTTACCATAATAACTGTTCAAATAGCCAATCATTGTAAGTTAAATGACAGTTACCATAGAAAATATCCATGAGCTAAATATCTTTTAAGATTTTTCTTTGAGACCAAGATCTAATCGATTAAAAGACAAGCGATTAAAGACCTGAAAGATGGAATTCGTAATGTTATCGAGGACATATAGCCGCAAATGTGCGAATTGGTCATGGAAATTTTCTTGAGCTTAACTTGATATTTTTAAAAGAAATTACCTTTCTTTTTACATCGCAGGTATACAATAGAAAGGTTCCCTCTAAAAAATATTTCATTACAGGATTTGTTCTCTTTGAATACACAACAAAAGAAAACATAAATAGCATATCAAGAATAGTTGCGAAGTGGCCAAGTTTAGTGGGGATCCATAAATTACAAAGAATAGTTAACCAGTGACGGCTCTTAAAAATTGTTGATTCAACATCCAAAACGACTAACATTATTGAATTCTCGACAGATGTTTGGAAACTTAACAGATTTTATCTTAAATATTCTTATTTTGCCACACCTCAGCGCTAACGTGAAATGGATGTTTTCAAAAATTAATTTGTTGGAAACAAAACGAAGATATAGTTGTTGCAATTTTGAAATAACCTCCAATATGCGCAACCTAATAACGCAAGATATATATAATGACTTGGAAAACATTTAATGTATTATCTTCTATTTTAATTACAATATTTTTAAATAAAATATTTATGGATTTGTTGTTGAAATAAATTATTCAATATAGAAAAATGTCGCCAAATCTCGGCCAATATATGGTGATATATATATATATATATATATACACATAAATATATATATACCTCTATACATTTACCGTTATTTTGGACACAATTCTATGTATGTATGTATGTATAATACAGTGTTATCTACATACACAATAATACTTGTTTTCATATTGATGGAATATTAATATAAACATGTTACGAAACCTAGGTCATATACGATTTTGACTTATCTGATTACCAAAAAGATATAATATCGTTTATACAAGCCGAGGTCGTTTACGGCCGAGGCAATAGTTGTTTTATATTGATAGAATATTAATTATCACATGTTACAAAGTCTGGATCATATACGATTACGCCTTTTTTGATTAGCAAAAAGATATGATGTCGTTTACATAAGCCGAGGTCGCTCGCGGGCGAGGCAATAGTTGTTTTCTTATTGATAGAATATTAAGCCTCACATATTGCGAAGCCGCGATCATATACGATTTTGGTTTATCTGATTACCAATATGGATTACATAAGCTAAGGTTGCTTACGGGCTCTGGTTTTAATTCTTCTATAACGAGATCGTTTTAAATTTTTCTGGAACTAAAAGTATAACTCACAATAGACCTAGAATATCTCATAAAACGGCTAAACCCTAATGTTTCTAGGTCTAGTACTGCCCTGGTATAGATAAAGGTCGTATCTGCAAATTTCAATGTTCCGACAAAATTAAGGAAATCTTTTCAGGTCTACGCCATATACACGACATTTTTGACATGTCGTTTTAAAATTTTGCATACATATATAAAATTATCTCAAAAGGTTCGTAGAAAAAAGCTGAATAGTTCCGAAATACCGAAAACATGATTTTGTTAGATACGACTTTTACGCCTAACAAAACTCTAATATCATCTGTATGGCACAACAGGATCTGTTTATTACATGTTTATTACATCATTATATTAAGTAAGTATCAATATTAAAAGACAATTATACTCTAAAGTAGATATGCTCTAACCGTTTTAATAAAGTCTCCTTTCTAGTTATCGATATTCCTCGAGCTGTTTCTTTGCAATTCGGTTTGGTTAATCCACGCTTCTGGTACTTGGCATTCAGAAAATTAAGTTCTATTTTTTCTTGATCTTCAAATTTATGTTTATAGAAAAGTGAGGTTTTACCCCTCTTAAACTCTACCTGCACCATATTATATAAATAAGGTCTATATAATAAGGTCCTAATAATGTATATAATAAGGTCTGGGATTAGTTTTGTTTAATGTATATTGAGACGTAGAATCTTACCAATTAAAAAAGTTTTTCAACTCTAATGCTATAACTTCGACATTTCCCGAGTTGGCTGTTTGTACACAGGTATGGATATCTTGAAAGTCATAAACATTTTTCTGTCTCTTCAAAGCTTGTTCTACTTGGTGATGGAATGCATCGGCCGACATAACAAGAAAAATTTATCGGGAAGCTTCTAGAAAAATATTTCCGGACTCACTAACCTTTTGGAGGTCAGCTGAGGTCAGCCGACTTTGCCATTTCTATATGGATAACCCACTGCTTACAGATTTCACAGTCTTGATTACTTTCTGGGTTGTGTTTTGTAGATTTTTTGTAAATCTCACATAATTCACAATTAAAACACTCCCCATCACCCAAATTTGCAAAAGAAATTTTCATGTCGCTTACTTTCTTGTACAGACCATTATATAAATTCATGTTTGGATGAAAAACATCCAAACAACTTTAAAATCCATATACATAGAGTTCTTTGTTATGTCGCTAGGCATATATCTGCGATTTGGGGCATGCTCTCTGCGATAATGTGAAATTGTGCATTCAAATCTTTCTATATGATCTATTATTATTTTTCTGTCGATTTTACGTTTAGGGGTGGCATATCCCTGTTTCGACACTGGAGCTGTCAAATTTGAGTTCGTATACTTGTTTACGTGCTTCATACCCCAGGGCGGACATATAAAACCGTTTACAAACCTTATGTAATGATCCTGAGTCATCTTTCAAAGTATAAGAAATAGTATTTTGTCTTCGAGAACTTGAACCATCAGATGTTGTAGCTCTTTTAGTGTGGATCCTTGTTGTTGTATTTAAAATAAATGTTTTTCTGTCTTTAAACGACATATTTCCATAAAGTTGGTTTATATGCTGTTGTTGACCTTTCGAAATTTTCTCTATGCATTTGTTCCTACAATTTTTGCATGGCTCTTTCAAACACATTTTCTCTTTCTTTTCTTTTAGTTTTCGCCTTTTTCTTTCTTCAAATGGCACATCAAATCCCTTTCTTTTACGGACATGTCCAGCTTTTGTAACTTTTCCTGAATTTTTAATTACATTTATTATTAGTTCATCTAAAATATTGGCAATAAATGCAGAAACTGTGTATAGTACTTTCTCATAATTCACGTAGTTGGAATCTGAATAAGAGTAATCCAAAATTTTTTATATTTTTAATTCTGGATTAGGACTTGGTGTTTTCAGATGACTGTGAAATTGATTTTCTTCACGGATTAGGGAACTGTTATCATTTTCTGTAGAAGAAGCGCAGTCACATATGGAGTTGGAACTTGCAACTGCAGAATAATTTAAAATTGAAAAATTTGGATCAGACTCGCTTTCAATCCGATTTCTGGAAACTTTACGTTTTTCGGCAGTTGCAGTTCTCATTTTCTTCTGCTAAATGCTTAGAGAAACAGACAGAATAAAATCGAAATATACTTACTCTTGTAAGAGCTAAACAACTTGTTGCTAACAAATTTGTCTTTAATCAACTGCGTTTTAAACTGAGAAAAACGCACAAAAGAGCAATAAAACGCGAACGTACATTAACAACAAAACTTATTTTTAAGGTTATGTTACAATATTGTGAGCTATATTGGTTACACATGCTGTGATTAAGGCAAAACGTCCTATCTGCATTCAATGTTAAGGTACACTGTCGTATCTACAGAACTTTCAGCAAATACGACATTTCAACTTAATATAACCCGGATACGACAAAATCCCTCAACTAAGCAGTCTCAGTTGTAGATACGACTTTCTTTTTATGACTATTTATTAGGCCTTTAAGGCGAGATACGACTATCTAACCTGCCATAGAGATGGGAAATGATGAGACCTATGTATTGGTGCCACTAACTCACGACAATTTTTGCAGATTCGACCTGTATCCTTAGCACGCCAGAGTACTAGTTCTAAAGCTAGGATGGGTTAGGTTTCATTTCATCTTAAGAGACTTTCAGCTAAGCTCAAATGTTTTCTAAAGACGCACGGCTACACCAAATCTTTCTATTTCTAGGTCTAGTGTTAGTTCTAGTTTTAATTCTTGTATAAGTCTAGATTGTTTTAATTTCTGCTGGCGCTAAACGTATAATTAATACTAAGCCTCAATCTAGCTTTAGAACTAACACACAGATCTAGAAACGTTCGTCTAAACCCTAATATTTCTAGTTTTCGGTCTATTATTAGCTATGAAACTAGATTTTGGGAGACTTGTAGTGTAAATCGGGTCTCTTTGTAATTCAATTCAGAGATATACTGTATATAGAAAACCAGATATCGTTGTTTGATTGAAATTTCTTTTTAAACAAGAATAAATTCCAATCTGATTTACGTTTCCCTCGGGTTCATCTCGAAACGTTGAAAATCGTTGTAGATATTTAACGCAGCGATTGTGCAACTAAATTTGCACTCATTGTGCTCATTTCCACCAATCTCTTTTAAAGGGACATCTCTTTTAAGCGCACAAATTTAAGGCAACCAGAGGTGTCCGCTAAATAAGAGTGCACTGTACTTAGAAAGCTTTTAGATGTTTCAGCAACTTATCAATCTTGAACACCATGTCTGATTTGTACATTTCCGCAAGTTGGTGCTGAAATGGCTTAATGAGCCATTTCAGACGTAATGCAATTTAAGTACGGTAAATCGGGTGTTTGAAATAATAATTTTTATTGCCCATTTATTTAAGATAATTTCATAACCAGCAATAAAACATGTGGTCTATATGGAAAGAGGTTTCTTAATTTGGCATCCACTGTACACATAGCAGGAGAGAATATGGCGGTTATTACTGGTGCGTTTATGTAATGAATCGGTCCGTAACGTATAATTTAAGCCTAATCAATCAAAACTAATTGCAGCAATTGACGTGCTCGCGGTCGATCGAGGTATCTCCGAGTAACGGTGCGTTTCTCGTGTTAAATTGGTTCCGAGGACGACGAGGATGGCGCTGGTTTAAAAATCGTGTACGCAAAGATTTCTTGGGCCTTCAAAAGAAAGTTGAAAGAGGAAATTGTTTTGATGTTTTAATTTATATGCAAATGATGAAATCGTCGTCGTCGTGGTTTCTACGAACGGAGAGTTTTTCGTCTTTGAAACCTAATTGACCATTCTCGGTCGTTTTTAACATTGTCGTCATCAGTCAAGTTCACGCTTCGCGTACGCGGGATTGTAATTAAGATTTACATATCGCGTTACCTTCTCGACTCTAACCGGCGAAGAATCGTGGAATCTTCTCTTTAAACTGTGAACCCCGTGTGAACGGTCGGCTATCGTAAGTTTTCTTCTCTTGAAATTTATGCCAGTCGTATAAAAGCTTTGCAGCACAGCGCGTACGGACCTCTCTTGTGAACGAACGAAATTGCATACCCGCTTATTTATGACACCGGGAAATAATAATGATAAACATAAATGTGCCGAAGACAAAAGAATAAACCAGTCCATTGTCCTATTAATTAAGTCCGAAAATAATGGATAATAAAATAAATCATAAAACACTGAATTGATGAAATGGCCCGTGAAATACAAAGACAAAAAGGGATCAAAATACGCCGAGACAAAGTCCTGATGAGTAAGAAACATAAAAACAAGGTAAAAAAAAAGTCTGAACCTATTAATTGTGGAACTCCCTTCGAGGGAGAGAAGAAAGAAAAATTGCTGCCGACTTTGATAATTAATATAATTTATGGCTACACCGCTTTAAAGTCGGGAATCCGTTTATTTTTTTGCTACTCACTTCGTCTTACCAAGGCAATTAATTAATCTTAATTTGTCCCGACCGTTTTAACGGTACCAATAAAATCCAAAAAAACGTTAACACAATGTCACTCTAAATTCGTAATAACACATAATTTGTTATTTTCAATTTATCAACCCCCTCCGCGAGTGAAATTAATTCTCCCGGTCAATCCCGCAGAGATAATTGAAATGGAAATTCAAAACTGAACTGATCGCATATTGGCGGTGACCCATGATAAATTTAAATTTAATTTAAATATAGAACAGCGTTCGTTTTAACGCGAGACGTGTGATTCTTTTAAAAGAGCCTTTTAACTATTTAACTTTTATTATTTTATTTAACTTCGTTAAATAGGTTTAGGTAGTGTACGCTTATTGTAGCGGCACTTTCGATGTTGTAAACCAATTAAAAGATGAAAAAAAAAACACTTTTCTGTTTACGTTTAGTGTTGGCACTCAGTAGTTAACAATTTGTAAGATGAAATTAGAAAAAATATTTAAGGAAAACGTCATTATCTTCAATGAAATTATGCTGTTACGTCATAATTGTTGAGATTATGTATTCAAGCTTATTGAATTGTAAGCTTCTTTCAGAAAGTGGTTCGTAAATAGCAAATGCCAATATAATGAATTCAAATTTGTAGAGCTTCTTAAGTCTCGCTGAACAGTATGGTACATAATATACATAAAGTACGAAATCAATTTGATATAAATGCGGGGAATATTCTTTAAAAAAAGAATGTTATGTTTTTTAACGCGCGTTTTGGTGTCCCAAACTTTAGATACCATGTTTAAGTTGATATTTTTAAACAAACATCCACATTTTTTGTTGGAAAATGTTTGGAAAACCACATTTATGGATGCGCATTGCCAATCATTTTAATAAAAATATACATAATATATAATATAAAAAAATAAAATATAATAAAAATTAAATGCAGAAAAGACAGGGAAACGCATATTTACATTGAAAAATCTACCAGTAACTGAAAGCATTTATAAAACTGGGAGTTTATCTTGATCCCACATTAGATTGGGACAAACATATAGAACATATTTCGGGACAATTATGCAAGATTATTTTTTTTCTAAGAAATATATTTAGTAAAATCAGTACAATGCTGATTTATTTTTCTTTATTTCAGTCTGTCGCATCGTATGCCATAATATCATGAGGTTATTCTTACCACATGTACAAGACTCTTATTTTCTTTATCATGGGATTATAGTATACATGTATGTATGTAAGGACCCGGGAGAGTGTGCGAATGAACGCACACCACACTTAGGCCCTAATGGGCCCCTTGTGTAACTCCCACTCTACCTCTGTTCACATCAACCAGCCTAAGGTTTTTCCGAAGGCAAGGACGTCACTTAGGGGGAGGTTCCTGATATCATTTGTGGACGGCCACTTCTCCCCGAGTAACCTGTTTCTGAGGTCGGTTAAGGAGGGGCAGTCACACAAAATGTGAATTACAGTCTCGTCGTCCTGTTCACAGGCCCGACAGAGAGGAGAATTAGCAAACCACAAGTTATGAAGATGCTTGTTTACCTTACAGTGTCCCGTGAGGAGACCTGTAGCTAATGTAAAGGTAGTTTTGCCCAACCCAATGAAATACTGAGCAATTTTCTTTGAAGGATATTTTAGCAATTCCTTGGCTTGAAAACAGCCCGGATTATTGTCCCACGCTTTTAAAAATTTCTTGTGGGTAATGTATTTAATCATATCAATATGAGTAGTTAAGGCTGGGATGACAATCGGCTCGGGGCCCCAAAAATGTCTTCCAGCTGCCCTTTTGGCTAACCTGTCAGCATTCTTGTTGCCCGCTGAGCTATTGTGACCATTTATCCATTGAAGGTGACAATCCATTACCAAGGCAGACGTTATCTTAACGTTGCTTAGAGCTAAAATAGATTGTTTACTGTCTGTAAATATAGTAAAGTACTTACCCCGTTGGTGTTAACAATGTAGTCAGCGGCAAGTTTAACAGCAGTCATTTCTGCTTGAACAACGGTGGTGGAGTTACCTAAGGGTTTTGAGAGGCGGATCCTAGGGTTGTAGGAAAACACCCCCGCGCAAGACCCATACCGTCTTTTTGAACCATTAGTGTAGATTTTCAAGTTGTTATGTGTATCTGTTACTGTGGAACTGCTATTGGTGAGGTACTTTCTAGAGAAGATGAATTTGGCCGATATATCATCCGCTTTACACTCCAGAAGGGGTGAGTCCTCGACTGCTTCCCTCCAGAGAGACGTTCGACCACCAGTGACCTCCACGTTTTTGGTAGCTACTGATTGTAGTCTTTTCATGGTTACCAGTGCCAACTCTTGTATGTAGAGATGTAGAGGTGGCAAGTTTAACATGACCTCCATGGCTGCGGTGGGAGTAGAGCGCATCGCACCTGTAACAAACACACGCAAGTCTCTGTATACTTTTGAGTGCTGCGATGGTGGTGATTTTTGAAGTTCTATTCCACCACACCACAGCACCGTAAGTTAGCATGTAATATATATAGTGTGCTTTCCACGTTAACTTACTATCCATAATTAAGCCCAAGTACTTAACCTCATTGGAAAGTTTAAGTGGAGTGTTCGCAAGCGTTGGTAGATTAAATCCGCCTAGGCTGCATAAGCGTGTAAAAATTACCATCTCGGTCTTCTTGGGATTGACTGAGAGAGATTGTTTATTACAATGTGTAATATAGTATACATAGAGATATGAAGGATTTTTCAAAATATAATGATAATTCCATGTCTGTATATACAGGTGTCCGTGTAGGTGCAGGTTGTGTTTATATTCTGAAAGGGGTGAATCTACATCTAAAATCATGAAGAAAAGTTTTGATCAATTCAGCGGAAAAAACTACATAAAAAAGGTGCTACTTCAAAAATTACCTAAAATCAGTGGTTTACAAAAAAAATGCATCACACGATTTAGGGTAAAAAATAAATTTTAAAAAATTTCTAAAATCTTTGATAACTCAACAATTTGAATCTTTAAATACAAATTGCTATTAAAACAATAGAATTGCTAAATGGATATACTTTTCTCATAGCCATTTAGTCATATTGAGTACTGTAATAGTAACTTTAATTAAAAAATTGGTGATAAATATTAATGTCTGATCATCTAGCAGTAAATTGCAATGTGACAAAAGTCTATTAGGATATTTGAAAATTATTTTGATCTTTATTTGAATACAATAAATCGTTTAATGGATTTTTTAAGTAGTACCTTTTTATGTATTTTGTCCACGGAAATGATTGATGCAATTAAAATAGTAGAAAACTTAAAGTTAAAAAAATTCCTGTTGTCTTACAAACCCTAAATTATTTATTTTTCTTTCATATACCAAATTTCCTTCAAAAGCCTTCCCATTTTTGAGATATCGCCAAAAAAGTAATTTCTGAGTGCCATCTTTAGAGGACTCTAGCGCCCTTAGGAAGCATTTTCAGACCGGACTTTATATAAACTTTTCCCTGTATATAGTACTTCATTATATTTAAAAAGTAAAATATAAAAATAAGTAAGATATCAAAACAATTTAGAGTGTGTATAATCACTCCTTACAATCACATTAAAATCTTAGAATCCCTTTTACAAGAGTAAATTAAAGAAAATTAAGCAAAGAAAAAAAGTAACAATAAATGTTGAAGAATCATAAAATCGCGGATGCAATGCCAAAAAATCATTACTGTTCTGCCACCGCAACCTTAAATTAAAGAAAGCTACCAAAACAAGGTCAGTAAATGCCAAAAACGAACTTGAAGCTAAAATTCCGGATCATCCCTAAAATATCAATTTTAAAGAATCAAAATTTAAACCTAATGCTATCAAATGACGTAACATAAATTTAATAACCTTCCGAGATGTTGCTGAATGTTAAGAATACTGCATGTTGAAAGGGTAATCAAACAGAAAATACTTAAACGCACGACTACGCCTAGTCTTTATATGATCTGGGATAGACTTGATAGAGAATATACACTATAGGTAAATGATTGTTCAAAAAAGGGCAGTCCTATGCATACGAGGATTTATAACGTATCTATTTCTCATGTTGACACTAAGCAAGTCACCTCTAAAATAAATCTTTTTAGCCAAGTAAGGTGGATTGCAACCACCAATTATTTTATGATAAAGCGTAAGTGATAGCATTTTAATACGAGACTTCATATTAAGCCATCCAAGTTCCTTCAATTTATAAGTTATATGGTCATATATTTTCTTACATATCAGCAACGTCGAGACAAGTACCGAAGACATGGACAGCACAGTGCTTTCACATAGTATTGAGTTAAGTTTGATGCTAAAAATATTCCTAAAAGGATATAAAATCTTCAGATTTAGGAAACTCAATCCTATATTTCTTGAAATATGCTGCCGATATCGTAATGTATTGTCAAAAATAGGACCTAAATTCCTCTCCTGTAGCGATATAAGAGTCACATTATTGTCAATATTGATTTTAAGCAGTTCTTGTTGAGCAAGTTGTTGAACGTGTCTCTCTCTTCCAAACGAAAGAACAGCACATTTTGCCCTAGTTTTTTTCCTAAAAAAAGTTTTTTTCCTAAAAAATAACTATTTTCATAATCATCAAATGGAAAACAATAATACAGTTGAGTGTTATCGCATACATGTGAACATTACAATATTTGATACAATTGTGCAGTAAGAACGTATAGATGGTAATCAGCAGAGGACCCAAAATTGATCCCTGTGAAGCACTGTTATTAACATGCAATGGATTAGCAACCGAACTACCCAATTTCACACATTAATGCCTATTACTTAAGTAAGATATAATTAAGTCTAGGAAAGAATGGTGACTAATTGAATCAAATGAATTCGTAAAATCTAATAAAACCAAAATACTATAATCACTCCGATTCCTAATTCCAAGCAAATCATCTGTTACATGCAAAGGAGCCGTTGTACTACTTCGCCGAGGTACAAAACTTAACTTACACTCATAAATGTTCACAATTCATATTCAAACGGGTCATCAATCCTAAATCATAGTCTTGCCCAGATATACCTGCATATTTATTATGTATGCAGAACCGCTGTCTGCCACAGTCCAAATATCTTTCTAATGGCACCAAGTTTTACTTTCCTGTTCTTTCTTCTCTAATTTCGAAATTATCAAAACGAAGAAATCGCGTGAGTTCGTGGTAATAATTACGATACATAGTAGCTTGAATATATATAATATCGGTACACTATAACATGTCGACAGATTCCTTACTATTTTTGAGAGCACCAATTGTAAGTAAAAGTCCAATGTAAGGCTATATTTCATTATTACTTGCCAGCATTCCATTGTTCGTAGGAGGCAGTAGCCTTACAGTTTATAATATGGCAAAAATGTATGTCTGATGATAAAATAAAATGAAATTTCGGAACTGTAGGCCGTTAGATTACGCATGATATTAAATATGTTTGTTCGGGATCTCCTAACTTTTCTATTTTTTGGATTTTTTGGCCATTCGCTGCACCATCAATTTCATATAAACTATCACCAGAAATTTCATCATCCTTGTCTTCATCAACCGACACATGATCGATTTCCTCGTCACAGTCATTTTGCAGAAAATCGTCGAATTCTTCATCATCATTATCCAGTAACATTAACATCTCCTGTTTGGTAAGATTGTTGGGAGTACGTTTTTTCGGAAGAGTACTCCTAACGTTCAAAACAAACGCACTAATAGAAATCATTATGAAGCGTACAGCACAAATAATGAAACTAAACCGAAATACGTGATCAAATAGAATTTTAGTAATGGTTAGAAAGGATATTCCCCGGAATGAAGCTGGGAAGCTCATAAAGACAACGGCGAACAACGTAATGTACACAATTGTTCCATTCTACAAAAATCAATATGTTTGATTCATATATTAAGGTATTTACAACAGAGTTTAAACTAAAAATCAATTAAATTAAGTATTCCAAAAAAATTAAAACAGTTTATTTACAAAAAATAAAGTTTAGTGTGCAAATGCACCTCGGTGGAGAAGATGAGTGTTAAACATATTATGATGTTATTGATAGATTTTTTAAATACAATCTACAGTTTTTTCTTACGAAATTCGAAAGAGGACTATTTTCCACGTTTAATACAGTGAAAATGAATGTTAGTTACATAAGAAAATTTTCGAGAAAAATTACCTTAAAGTTTCAAAAATGTTCTTATATAATTAGTGTTAAGATTGAGTGAATCAGACTCAGAAAAAATCCTCTTTTAAGATTCATAATAAAAATGGGGGATTACTACAAGAATTATTTACTTATAATGTTTACGATGTGTGATTTGTAATAAGTATTTCTTTGATGATTTTTATGTAAACATTTTTAATGGGTACCATGTACGCATGTAAGACAACAAAAATTTTTGATATTGATGTTACTATCTAATTGTTATCAAATAAGGTTTGAATATAACTCGTCTATGTGGGAAAATCTATTTTTTTAATTATTTCAAAATAGACACAATAAATTGACACCCTATTTACATAGTAACATTACATTATCTACAAGAAAGTGGAAGGTCAACTGATTTTAGACATAAATGGAGAACTGTTAATGCTCCCTCTATCATATACAAGGACCGATGTTACAAAATTGTAATGTATCGTAACGCAAATCCAATAAATATGGTTTGAATTATCGAAATAGTTTTTTAAATAAAAGCTGATATAATAATATTAATTAATTTATTGTGGCCAAATATTAATTAATGCCATATCTTTTTACATCCAATAACCCAACATCCCTAATGTCACTAAAATCACGTAACGTTCGGTAAAAATATCACATATATTCAACACTTAACTCGCGTAATAAATTTTATTTTTCAAAAATTCTTTGTCATCACCCTGCGATATTCATGTATCAACTAAAATTTATTATTACCAAATCAAATATGTTCACATTCCCTCCTTAATTTAGTGTGTGGAAAAGGAATAGAGGAAGTGAGTAAACAAATTCAGTAAAGAAAATCGTTTTACTTGAAACGTTTCGACTAAAAACTATGTTTAAAACTAATTGTATTAAAACAAGGATTACTAATAGAATTTTAATCTGCACCATTTTGTAGAAGTGGGAAAAAAGAATTATAATAACTAATAATTCTAGTTGATCTTATGCACCATCAATTATTCTCTTCATCGTAAGATATGAATTTAAAAGTTGTCTTTGAATCTAATAATCATTTATTTATCGAGAAATAAATATTACTGAACAAGAGTAAATTCCTTATGCAAAATTGTTACAATTTAACCCAATTTACTTTAGTAAAATTGTTAATAATAACGAAGATACAGATGGTTAAAGTTAATACTTTATTTACGTTTTTCTTTAATAATTCTGTTTTTTCTTATATTATGTACATGAAAATTTGTACATTAACATTTATTAAGACGATAAATAAGAATTTGGTATTGATTTTAATCTATAGATATTGAATTTAACTCGATATTTAGCCACTAGAAGGCATTTTCCGTCACTTTTTTCACCACAAGTCTTTACAATAAGTAGAATACGAGATACGGCACATTGCACGCTTATTTGGCAACCTGTATCTACAAGAAAATAAAAAAAAGAAAAATTATGCTTATATGTTAACTAAAAATAAATGTACTAAAAATAACATCGTCGAGAACATGGAGCCAGACAAAGACTGTATGGTATTTCTTATACCAGTATCTTAAATGTTTTCTTATTTCATTTAAATTACATTCAATTTCGTTGGCTTTTCTTTAGTTGTAGTTAATTGCCGGAAAGTGATTTTCAATTTGACGAAATGGTTTAAGCGTTTAGATCGCGTAATTTTCGATAATTTGAGCAATCATTCAATACAAGGCAACGAACAAAAAAAAAACAGACACGTGTGTTTCAATGTAAAGAATATCATATGAGTTCGTATATAAACGTGTTAGACATTACTTTTAGCCCAAAAAAAGTGCGAGTATATGTGACCTGGCCGGCGGCAAATGTGGTTAAAAATATAATATGGTTAAAAAATAAAATATGGTTAGAAATCAAGTTTTCAAGAAAACAGCTGTTAAAGATAACTATCGCGTTTGTATTTACGCTTCTACCTGCTTTCTTTTTCGTAGTACACTTCGCTCTCCACTTCTCTTTAGACTTCCACTATACAGTGATGCTTTTACAATAAATATTTTTGTACCTTTTGGAAGTCATTTCTCCTAAACAGTGAATTTTAGAAAATGCTGCTGTTCTTATCATTCTATTTTTAAGACCGAAGTTTTTCGTTGTTATGCAGCCAATTTAAAATTGATCCCGCTTGTAAAAGTGCAGAATGGATTTAGAATAAGAATTCAAAGCAGTGGAGAAACAACATTTTGCAGTTTATGATGAAGATTACGAAGATCAAGGTGGAGGTGCATAAATCGAGTGCCTGCAATGTTGTTTACACTTATCACAAGTTGAATATTAGATAATATTAGATAATATTAGATAATTAGATAATATTAGATTTATTAAATCACTATAAATGGTGTCAAAGTTCAAACACACGGCAGTTTAAATGAAGCTTGTTTCAAATCAACATCAATTCAACCAGAAGAAATCACGACTGGGGCAACTATATCAAATAATTTTATAAGCCTTTGATTGATATTACTTCATACCATTAGTTTAAAATTTCTGCAGATACTGCTGAATTTGAATTACTACAAAGTCTATTCGATAATTTAATGCCAACTTTATATTTCTGAAGGTCTCAGTCTGGAAAGGAAGTGGTATATTTGCAATAAGTTTAAAGATTTTGTTCACGACAAAATAAAAGCTGATTCAATAGCACCTCTACCAACACAGAAGATACATCAAAAAAGGAATGAATAAAACGCGTCATCAAAAAGCCCAAAGAAACAGAAATGTTGACATTATTTTTTTTTGCATTTATGTAATTTATGTTGAACTTGTGTAATATGTTAGAAAGATAATAATAATAAAAATTAGTGGTTAATCTTCAAATTCTACAAATTTTCATTGAAAAACATCGATTTTTTCCGACCACAGGTGCAAAAGATCAAAAAAAAGCAATTCTTGATGCATTTTTTTGTGATTTTTATAATTTATGTGGAACTTTAACGATAATTTCCACCAAAACTTTCATACTTAGAAAACTGCGGGTCCTTGCATTGAAAAATAGGTTCAATTTTTTAAAAGTTTCAATGAAAAAACAAAAATTGATTCTTCCGACCATAGATACCTTTCCGTAGTCCAGGTCAGGTATACATCATAAGCACAAGGTCCGAATTAATTTGCGATAAGAAGAAGCAATATAAGTTATTAATATGCGGTTAAAATTGGTCGAAATAAAAAATAGATTGAAAAATATAAATTGTCCGAAATAGAAATATGCGGTAAAAACAAAAAAAGTTGATGAGCAAGAATGATAAAATACAACATTGAATAGTGTTAGATCATGTTCTAGCGACCAAAAAAAGTCACCGGGATGTTTAAAGATGGTATTTTGATCTTCACACGTTCATGTTTTTTGTCTATATATTATGAACTTATTTTCGACGTGCCCTGACTGAAACATGCACGATATATATACCCTAATTATATATTTATACTGTTATATTTATATTATTATATAGTTCAATTAAAGCATGAAATTTTTCTTTTGACCTGTCGATCATCCTTCGAAAAAAATGTTGAGTTGGTCAGTTTTGTTTACAAACATTAATCATACCGTGAAGATTTCTTTTGTACCCTAATTAAAGCGTGAAATTTTTCTTTTGACCTGTCAATCATCCTCCGAAAAAAATGTTGACTTGGTCAGTTTTGTTTACAAACATTAATCATACCGTGAAGATTTCTTTTGTACCCCAATTAAAGCGTGAAGAAACCCCCTTTGTAATCGAAAAAAAAAGGTTATGAAGAAGGTTATGAATCTGATGGAATGATTGTAACTGTTTGTGTTCGTTTTCTGTATGTTTTTAATTCAACAGAACTATCAGAGTTATCAGTTAATCAGAGTAACATCAAGAAAGTTTAATTTAAGTATTAATACATCATTTATTTGTGAAAATTTCTTAATTGGTTAATGCCATCATCTTTCCAAACTATCAAAATATTATCAACATACTTTCACCAAAGTGTAACCACTGATCGGAAGCTCTTCGTTGTATTCGTAAAATTTATCGTTAAATTGGAAATACTTTTGTTTTGTGCAAATTTTAAATTAATTCAAAACATATGTTACATTTTTAGAATCTAGCTTGCCCTTGATAAAATTTTTGATAATATTTAAAGTTTTCTTGACTAGATTGTTGGTGAATAATATTGTGCATATTTCATAGAAATCCGAACTCTATTAATAAGTGATTATAGTGTGTATGTATTCGTCTTAAACACATAACGAGTTAAGAAAATAACCTTTGTGACCGGTATAACATTGACCCGTGGTTGCATGTTTTCGAAAGTAATCTTAAATGTTTTCTCATGATAACAGTGCTCTGTTTACATATTGAAAATATTTAAGAACATGTTATCTTAGCTGTTTATGGGTTTAAATCAAAAAATTATACACGAATCGTGACCATTCTATGTCTAGTATTTGTGATAATATTAACGATATCGTCTCAAATCGTCGAGGTGGTTTACCAGCGTCACTCTGGATTAAAAATCAACACGAAGTCATTTTGAAAGATTGAAAGAATGATATTTTCTTACTGAGATTTTTTATATTTACTGGGACATACAAGGAACGATTTCGCCTCAAATCGCCGAGGTCGCTTGCGGGCGAGGCGCTATATTTGAAAGATCAATAAAAAATCGTTCATTATGAAAGATTCTATCGCTTCGTCCGCAAACGACCTAGGCATAGTAAGAATAAAGTGGTCTTGAGAAGATTTTATATATTTACTGGGATACATAAGGAACGATTTTGCCTCAAAACGTTGAGGTTGCATGTGAGCGAGGTGCTGGATTCAAAATATCAACACGAAATCGTTCATTTTCAAACATTGTAGCGCCTCGCCCGCAAGTTACCTCGGTGGAGTGAGAATAAATTTTTTTTCCAAGAAAATTTATATATTTACTGGGACATCTAAGAAACGATTTTGACTCAAATCGTCGAGGTGGCTTGCAGGCCAGGCGATGGATTTGAAATATCAACACGAAATTTTCATTTATTTTCAAAAATTGTAACGCCTCACCAGCAAGCGACCTCGGCAGAGTGAGAATAAAATCGTTTTAAGGATTTTTTCTATATTTAATAAGATATATAAGGAATGATTTTGTCTCAAATTACCGAGATTGCTTGCAGGCGAGGTGCTGGATTTGAAATATCAACATGAAATCGTTCATTTTGAAAGATTGTAGCGTCTTGCCCACAAACGACCTCGCCATAGTGATAATAAAATCGTCTTATAGGAGACTTTATATCTTTAGTAAGGTATATAACCAACGATTTAGCCTCAAATCAACGAAGTCGCTTTTAAAGCAAAATTTTGACATATACAAAAAGAAATCTGGAGTGGAACCGTTTTGTTTATTAGAAATATTTTGTTTTTATCATTATTTAATATGACTAATAATATTTAAAAAGAAAATTTTTTGGCTGCTAGTGTGATGTAAATCCGAACCCGGGATGCCGTAATAGCCTCTATATTAATCAGTTACCGATTCCGGGATCCCAAAAAATAAAAAGGTCTAGAAAGAACATGATTCTCGAAACAAGCCTAAATATAGTTGCCAACTATTAACATATCGTTGATCAATGATGGTCAGAATATTTAGGAAATCTCTAACAAAACACGATGTTCTTCAATAATATGAGAAGCAAGAATGCGGAAAAGAACTGAAACTTCAACTTGAGTACAAAACAACTCAACAAATGGAATAGCCTTTTAATCATATTAGAGCGATATAGCAGTCTTGAAAAACTGCATTATAAAAGAAATGATTGATTTGCGATGTTATTTTGCATTATTAGTGAAAGTGAGGTTCAAATTGTGAGGGGTTGGTTTACCTTTTAGATCCGATTAAAGTGACTGTTGATAGGTATTTGTCGTTGAGACATGAATCTCAATAAAGCAGATATTGGTTTAGAATGCATGCTGCAAGAAATTAAAACAGGTGATGCTCCTTAGAAGATTGTTTCAATGTTCATCCTTCGTCGATATTTCAGCGACCGAAATTGGCTTTCCGGTAACCACCTTTTGCTAAATAAAACTAAGAATAATAAAAGTAAAAGAAACGGTGAAAGAGATAAAATATAATAGAAGGACTTAGAGAAAATGATGGTGAAGATGACAATTTACGTCTTCGTCGATTTCTCGTTTGTTGACCTGAAAGTCTTTTAAAGACACCCTTCAAAACGCATAAAACAATTTCAGAATCATATTAATTGCATAAAGATTGAATAATAAAAAAATAAACATTGATTTATTTTTATAATCTTCGTGTCCTGTATCATAAAGATATTGGTACCCTTATACCCATTCCATTAATTTCTAGTCAATTTGATCTGGGTTTGATTTCATCGAAAATATTGTTATAATTATAATATAATAAAATACAAGAGGCAACCAATTTAACCTCAATTTATAAAATAATACCCTTGGGACCGAGAGTTTTTAAAACCGTTTTAGTCGTAGTGTTGCATGAACAGTACAACTACAACACAATACCTTAACTTTTCACTCTTATGGTGGGTTCATGCAACATGTTTTAGTATTAGTCGTAGTCATAGTCTTAACCGTTAGCATTAGCTTTAGTTGTAAGAAAAGATATTGGTTCATGTAATATTTAAGCAAAGGACATTAAAGCGAAATGGACATAGTCGTGCCAAATTAGAAATACAAAAAGAAACCTGGAATGAAACCGTTTTATTTATTAGAAATATTTTGTTTCTAACATTATTTAATATGAATAAAAAAAAATGTCGCTGCTAGAGTAATGAGCTTGAATTAGGGATTACATTCTCGATATTCCTGGATCCCAGGATTGTTCATATAATAACCAATTTTTCCGAAGCTTAATCCCGGGTTCGTATATATACGATATGTCGTTGATCAATGATGGTCAGAAAGATTTGAAAATCTTCAACAAAAAACAAAGTTTTCAAAAATATGTGAGAGCACATATGTAGTGCTTTTTGGCTTCTGCAAATAGTCCAAAATATCCGATAATTTTAACGTGTTAATATGATGTAAAGATATTTTATAAATTTAAACGTTTAAGTCTTAAATTAGTTCAATGTAGTAAAAAGTTAAATATTGGAATTAATTATCTACATGTTTTGAACGATCACATAAAATATGGAAAATAATTTGACTTTTGTAACGTTCATACGTAGTCTTTGAAGATTCGCTGTAAAACGCGAAACTAGTCTTAATTTAAACAATAAAATCAGTTAAAAGTACTGAATCATCATTTATATTTTTTCAAACTTAAAATGGATGTGTAGAAAGATCAAGACCAGTTACAAATGACGTTAACACTCGATCATTACTTGGCCAATATACATCGATTTTGAGAAGCAAATATTAATCGGAGACAATTAAATATTGCAATGGAGTATGTCGAAATGAATTATCCAGAAGCATAAACTGGGTGGGTTCAGAAGACTTGACATGCTCCTAAAAGACTTGATACTGTCCGTAGAAAACTTAATAGTGCTTTTCGAGCACCTGATACTGGTTTGAAAAGATTTGAAATATTACCAGAATACCTGAAATACTCCCAGAAAACTTAATATTGCCTTTGGAAGACTAGAAATGCTTTCAGAAGATTTCATATTTCTTTTCGAAGACTTAGTACAGCTTTCAGAAGATTTGATACTGCCCATAGACTTAATACTGCTTCAATTATTACTGCTTAATAATAGACTTAATACTGCTTGAAAAGGACCTGTTGCTCTATTGCTTCTAAAAGGCTTAAAATGTTCAGAATAACTGTAATGCTTCAAAATACTTAATACTGCTTCTATAAGACTTGAAGTGCTTCCAGAAGACTTGATATTGCTTCCAAAAAACTTGAAATGCTTCTAGAAGATTTAAACTTCTTCCAGATCGATATTACCTCTGAATACTCTTAAATAGTTCTTCTAATTCTTTAATAGAAGAATTGAATGCTTCCAAAAGACCTAATACTGCTTCCAGAAGACTTGATATTGTTTTTAAAACTTCTGGAAGAAAACATTTTCATCGCAAAAAACACGATATTATTGATCAACTATTTGAGTTTGCATCGAAAATATTAAATACTATTGAACACAATGCAAAATCTTGACTGGCAGATTGATCTGAGCAATCTTCGCATTTGATTTTTTTAAATTCTTTGGATGCTATTACATTAAAATTATTTTAATAGCTACATATGGTGTGGTAGCATCATATGCCAATATTAAGCGACATTTTCTTCCTAAGACTTAATTATAATCTCCTTTAAGTAATAGATTAGGAATTGATAAAGCACCAAAAATAGTCTTCAAATTGGAAGAGTTAAATCAAGTATGTAGTGCATCTAGCGGAAACGAGTAATGATTTTTGTTTAAATTTTGCTTTAGTTTTTAATCACATATTAAGTTTTAGTTGTAATGTAGGTTTGGCAGTAAACATATATAAAGGAAAATAGAATATGCTAATTTTTAAACAAAAATATTTTTTTAACAACACCCCATGTTTTAAAACACTTTTTGAACTGTTTAAAACAAATTTTGTAAGTATAACAACAAGTATAACACAATACCTTAACTTTTCAGTCTTACGACTATGACTACGACTAAATCTAAAACACGTTGCATGAATTCACCATTATAACTACGACTACGACTAAAACACCATGCATGTGCTGAACCCACTTTATATTGTACGTCTTTTAAAACGGTTAACATCGATTATTTCTAGTTCTAGTATAGTGTTAGTTCTAATTTTAATTGTTATACAACATTCGATTGTTGTATACTTTATAGAAGTAAAAGTAGCACTAATACTAAAAACATTGTGGTTTAACCATATGTGTTAGCTCTAAAACTAGAAAGTTTCGGGTTAAAACCCTTCACTTTTAAAACTTGACCCCGAACCACAATATTACTCAACCTTAAAAGTAGAATTAAAGAAAACCACTTTAATATTATTATTCATTTTTAATTCTTTATTATTATTATTGCTTAATCTAAAGAATAATATATTCTTGCTATTCGTTTAGATCAAGAAAAGTTTTATTTAAACCTTTTGTAGTTATGATCCATTGAGGTTAATACTCAACATGATGTTGCTCACTGTAGCAAACATACAGGCGCCGGGGTCGTAGTTCAATTCCATTGGGACGTCGTGTCGGGTCTATAGTCCGGTCGTGTCTACTAATTTCTTCTATCTTTCTCCGACATCCAAGTTTATTGTTTCATGAAGCGTTCCTCTTCAACTCGGGTCCACCTTTGACCTCAATTATTCAACACCGTTCTGAAGAGGCGCCCGTGTTCCTACCTCTTTTCGTGTAACAGATCGTGACGTTTTAAACAAATCGAGAGAATAAAAAAAAAATCTTTTCTCGCCTTCGGGTGGCACCAGTGCGCGTCGTCGCTCTCCCCTCGCTACGGTTATTACTGCTGAGTTTGACACATGGTGTGTCGAAGGGTGAAGACGTTAAAAAATGACTGTAGCAACGTGTTTCATTAGGTTTTCGTTGAATTTTTTTTTGCTGTTTGAGTAGGGTTACAAGTATTAAACTACATGTATTTTTAAATAGACAAGAAACTAATATCCGGTGGGTCGGACGAGCGTCGCGACGCCGAAAGTCTCGGTAACTCCCGGTAATTTAGATTAATGGGGAGCGTGTTGCGGGACATCAAAGTGCGAAAACGTCGGGCCGACTTTACTATTTCCCGATAAACACGGGTTGTGAAGGTTGTGAGAGTTTATGTTCACTGCTCGGGGTTCCCGTAAAGTTGACAAATTTCACGGCCACGTGACAAACTGCACAGATAGTAAACGATAAATTTTCGTGGACTTGTTTCAAAACAAGATGCGAACAAAACTGACTGAGATCAGTTGGTTTTCCTCCAGCAAAAACATACGACTTATAATGTCTTAAACGTGTCATAACTTTCGAGGATATGTGCAGTACATCCAGTTTATAATGTACCAAAATAGTACGATATTATGTCTACAGGATTAATTCGGTTTATTTATCGCGATTATTTGATTCGTTTAACGCTAGAAATAAAGGAAATAATAAAAATCGTTTAACAAGCTATAAAAAAGTAAGGTTGATTAAAAGTTTTTGAGGGATTTTTCGGGTCGCATGCTTATCATTTTTCGTTGTGGCACTTTTTCGGGTTCGTTTGCGTGCGGGGCGGGTAACTCATCAATTATACCTTGATATTGTGTGCGTAAACGTATTAAAATTAGCCAGAGTAGTATGTAGAGACGTTATCTTCTCTGTGATGATAAGACACGCGAAACACCGCCGCGGGATGATGAATCGCGCTTTCGTTTTTTATTACCAATCAACAGCAGCGGTTGGAAGCAGAGCGCTTAAGGTGTTAATGGCAATAGTATTGTGGTCGCTGAAAAAATGCAATATATATATATATATAGTATATAGTGGGCAGCTCTAATGGCAACAACCACATTCGCGCATAGACCGCATGCCTCGGGCCAATAAATTCTTGCGCACGTCGGACGTTAGCGCTTTAACAACTGTTCCAGTACGATTAACTGCATCACCATACAATGGGAGAGCTTCGCTCTCAGTGAATTGTTTATGATTATTACAAAGGAGCCGTGGCAATTGTGCGAAACGCGTTTATTTTGTTACTAAGTAATAATAACCATCTTCGAACAATTTAATTTTGATAAAATTCGTTCAATCACATCATCACCCCTTTCGTTTTCGCCCCCCACGTCAAAACAAGCTAATGAATAAATTAAGCCAGGGCAGCTGTACTGTCTCCCAAAAGAGGTATATTTCACGCTTACTCGTAAAGGGGTTGAATGGGAGGAGATAAGAGATGTGATACAAAACGGTAATTCTATACATTTAAATTGGTATGTTACATAGAAGAGATGAAAGGGTCGAACGCCACAAAGGTATTGTTTTATTAAGGGGGTCAAAACAACTACTCTCGATTATAATTATCATTGCTCTTTGGTACAGTTTCTATGGTCTTTATGGGCTATTTAACATCTATGGGAGCATGAATCGGGCGACTTTCTACCAAGTTGCCGCCGACCTTTGTCCGGAATTGGGTCGGTCCAGATCTGTTCGTCGATATCGATCGAGCTCGAACAATGATGTTTACCAGATGCCTGTAGGGCAGTCGTCTAATTAGAAAACGCATTGTGTCCGCTGAGAGATTGAACGTCCCATTTCAACGATTAGAATATTTAAATCGATTTTTAATAAAGATCGACTATTTTATTTTATTTAAGACATTCGTTCAGCTACAGGTACGGTTCCAGAGTGATTCAGAACCAATCAATTGTTAAACGATTTGCACTTAAGTAATTTTGCCTGCGTTTAAATTTATGAGTCCACGTTCCATTAATCGTTAACTAGAAAGTAATTAAAATGTTTATCTACTTTGTTTACTATATACGCGTCTTTCTTACAAGTAACTACTACTTCAAATACATTTCCTGGTTGTACAAGATTAGTTGTTACACCTAATTCTTAGCGATATTATTCGTACTATCAAAAATTACGAGAATGCTCGTGAAATGCAAATTTATGTGAAATATATACTGCTTCGATTCTTGGTTTATTAAGTTAATACCAATATTTTTTCCAATCCTATCTGCGATCCCGTGAACTTTAAATTTAGCCCCCATATAGGCGTGTAAAACAAATGTTGCACCATTTTTCTAGAATAATAATAAAATAACAAAGTAAAGAGCACAAAAAAATATTATACGCACTTACAGTAGCCATTACTATTGCTTTAGAACAACTAATTTTTAATCGGTTGTTTTGAATTTATATATCACTAGTATTTCTTAATATGAGGAAGAATATGTCTTTTTTTTGTATATTTGCATTAATTTGGTATAAAAACCGCAATAAAAAATAAAATGGATAAAACAAACATTGTTTTTATGTAAGAATAGATTGTGTTGGAACGGTTAGTGATTTTACAAAAAACCTGATATCGGGTATCCGCCATCATCTTTAGCCGGATATCCGATTATTCGACATAGGGTGATAGTACAAAAAATGTTTTCGGGATTCGGGATTAATTGTAAGTTCAAAATCCCCGTACTTAGGTTCAAAGTCCCGAAATTTCCAAAAAAAAAAACCGAAATGAAAAAAACGTTTGCAAAAAAAAAGCATTTTAAAGTTGACTTATCCATAGACGTGAAATACGTGGATACTCTAATAATTTTCTTTTCAAAAATCTTTTTAAAATTTTAATATAGTTCTGAAATCTTTTCCCCACTTTACTCCGAGCTACTGCTGAAAGTTTTTGTTGGAGAGCACGTATTTTGGATTGAGACTTGATACTGCTAATGGGAGACTTTATACTGTTTCTGAAAGTCTTGATACTGATTCCAGAAGACCTGTAATAGTTCAAGAAGATTTGAAATGCTTCTAAAAGACTTGAACTGCTTCCAGAAGGCTTGATACTACTATCAGAAGATTTGATACTGCTTCTAAAAGATTTGAAATACTTCTAGAAGATTTGATGATTCCTCTAGAAGACTTGATCTTGCTTCTAGAAAATTTTTTGTTGGTTCCAGGATATTTGATAGTGCTTTTAGATATTTGAAATTCTTTCTGAAATTCCACCTCTTACGCTCTTACTTACGCGGTTTTTCTAACAACGCACAGAAGCGAATTAGTTAAAAATCTTGGCCATAAAGATATTTTTGTCTGATTACTCTAAAAATGATGGAAAGTACAAAAACTATTTACAGAATCAACAAAAATGAAGCATTTTACCATACTTATGTGTTGTGGAAGTTTTAGTACGCGGAATTCCGAACTTCTCTTTATTTAGTAATTCTTGTGAGATAAGTACAAAGATAACTCAGAAGTCATGGATATTCTACTTGGGCTAATCCCTCCTTAAAGATTTAAACTATCTGTTCAGAAGAAGTTGGCGTAGGAAGATCTGGGTTTTTGCCAAATAATTTTATTTTATTTTGAAGAAGGATCGTCATTTTTTAACACACTAGGCACTAAAGATGATAAAAACACAGCATCCGAAATGTTAGTACCACAAAATATTTCATTATATTGGCTCATTGTAGAATTACCAACAAATCCCATTTTGTTATTAAATGAAGATTGCTACGTTTTGCAAGTAATAGGATATTGAAATCTAGCCTTAAACATTCAAACAATCTTGAACTAGTACAATCTAATAAGTTTTAGAGAGACACTGCTGCTCTATCTTCAGAAACAGTAAGATAATTTGTATACAGATTTGAATTGTGACTTTTTACAATATTTCTCATAACATTATACTGAAATTTTGTTATTTAGCTTCTACAAACAACGGTAATGCTTCGTCTCCAGAAAGTGGACATATTTTTGCCAAAGATTTCTTAAATCTTGATGCACGAGTTGGAGTAGAATAAACTATTTGGCCAGCATGTACGCTAACATCTCATACTAAAATTAGTTAGTGTTCCATAAAATAAATTGTAATTTTTGTTAGACACTTTTTATGGACATTTTGTAGTATCAATTTTATGATTAAACCGTTTGATTCTTATGGTTGGTGCGAATGCAGCTGGTAACTGTAAGTTAGAGTCTTTTTCAATTTACTGATCTGAAAATCCAAGAGCGTTAAAAAATAAGTGTAAAACTGATTTCCTCGTAATTTGGAAATCAAATCCTAAACTTGAATGACAGCGTCTATCTTCGAAAACTGGTTTGATTGCCACTTTATTCCTTCTCAATGACAATACCCTTAGTCATCTGCCAATTGTTCTACTTAATTGTAACCCACATGATAACTTTGTCCTTTTAGCACCAAACACAACCAGCCTACTTCAATCAATGGACCAAAGAGGCTTATTATACAGGACAACAATTCTTCGTTTTAGATGCTGTTTAAACTATTGGAGAATCTTGGGACGAAGTTGTTTGGAAAAAATCTGTCAATTTTTTTTCAACGACGACGTTAACATAAGTAATAGCCGATGTAGGTTTTCTTGATAACACAATAGAAGAAATAATACATCTTGCAACAGAATTAGATATGGATGTTGACAGGAACGATATTCACCAGCTATTGAATTCTCATAAGAACGAATTTATAGAAACGCTTGACAAAAATGATGCTGGTGAAGAGGTTAGTTCTGAACCAGTCCAAATGGGAAAACAAATGACAACTGTAAGCTTAACTGAAGGTTTGCTCGCAATTGAAAAGGATTGAAAATTTTTTAAAATATAGACTCAAATGAAGAACGAGTTATTACTACAAAGCAAGGGATTAAAATGTTATAGCTTGTTATAAAGAATTTCTATGTATTTATAGAATTTCTACCCACCTACGTAACTACGAGGTATTATTGTACTTCCAGAGGACTTGATATTGCCTCTAGAGGACTTATGTGCTTTCAAGTGACTTAATACTGCTTCGAGAAAATTTGAGATTGCTTCCAGAATAGTTCAAATACCACTTCAATACCACTTCCAGATATTTCAAATGCTTCCAAAAAACATGACATACTTTCAGAAGAATTGATATGCTTCTAGAAGATTTGAAATACTGCCAGAAGACTTGATATTGCCTCTAGAAGACTTGAAATGCTTTGAGAATACTTGATATTTTTTCTAGAAGTTTTGAAATGCTTCTAGAAAATTAGATACGGTTTCTAAAAAATTTGGAATACTTCCAGAAGACCTTGGTATTATCTCTAAAAGACTTGATGTGCTTTCAGAAAACTTGATATTGCCTCTAAAATACTGCTTCTACAAAACTTAAGATTGCTTTCGAAATACTTTTACTACTTCCAGATATTTTAAATGCTGCCGAAAAACTTAGAATGATTCTAGAAGGCTTGATATTGCTTTCAGAAAGTTTAAAATACTACCAGAAGACTTGATATTAAGCCTTGATATTGCGTCTAGATGACTTGATACTGCTTCTAGATATTTGAACTGCTTCCTAAACATTTTATATTGCTTATGGAAGACTTGAAATATTTGCAGAAGATTTAGAATGCTTCCAAAAGGCTTGATATTGCTGCTAGTATACTTGAAATGCTTCCAGAAGATTTGATACTCTTCTAGAAGATTTGAAATACTTCCAGAAGACTCTATACAGCTTCGAGATATTTGAAATGCTTCCAAAAGGTGACTTATACAAGATTGGTAATGTTTTTATCTGAATTGAAGTTTTCATTTTCGATTTTTTAAATTTTATTAATAAAATTTACTATTGAGCTTCTTTTACTATTGGCATTGAATTGGAAAGAAGTTTGTTTCAGGTCCTTTCAGGCTCACTTTATTTATTAATGTAAATTTACTTTATTTAGCCCTTTTTTGGGAGCCGTCCCTAGAGTCTATTCCCAATTCATTTTTTTCAGCATTCAGCACCCATATATATTGTCAATAACCGGGGCTTATCCAATAAAATATGATGATGATTATTCAATAAAATAAAATCAATTTATATAGCATGAAAGAAACAACAAAAAATACAAAATATGCAGTTCAAAATATAAATAACGCATTTAGCTCTTAAAGAATTATCTGCTTTCCGATTTATCCTTTCCATTCCGATTTATCTCTTTCCGGTGGTAGAAAAATAGTTCCAGATATATATATTTTTTTAATTTCGAGACATTTAAAATCCAGAGACTTCTTAGTATCTATCATGTCTTTCATGAAATCTCGATACAAACTAACTGTTAGTTTCAATTGCTACAGCAGATATGTAAATGATTAATGTCGGAAAACGATGATAAAAATTAATTAATTAGTTAGTGTTGTGCAATTTTTGAAAATTTCGGGTTCTTCTTCAGGCCTAAACTAAAAAATCCTTATAATACAACGTTTCATTCTTCGTTCTTTTTCAGATATGATATGAAAAAGTGAAGTGTTTTCAAATTACAGAATACAGTACAACAGAATAATAATTTCAGTATTAATGGTAGCTCTTATTTCTGACATTTCGTTGGGTCTATATTTTATACCACATCGTTTAAATGCAGAATCATATTTAGAACATCGACAAGACATTATACTAGACATTGTACCTTTGCAATTCAGAAGGAATTTCATATTTATGCATGATAGGGCCAACATCTGAATAACTTCCATACAGTTCGGCAATCATTTTTACAGAGAGTAAAAAGTGAGGGAGCACATTTTGCGCAAAATTTATAATTTGTTTTATGTTTTTAATTTTGTGTTTTTAACACAAAAAAGGTTATTATTAAAGCATGCATATTATTTATTATACGATAATAGATATTTATTACACATGGGAATAAAGTAGTAGATTTTAGCTTGAGGTTGTTCCGCTTCACATTGGGAGACGAAAAACCGAGAGCTAAAATTAACTTTTTTCCGCATAGCATATTTTTTTGTAGAATTGATAAAAAAACTAATCTTATAAGGTACTTACATTCCTTTTACACAACGAATGTCACTTTCGTACAGTTTCCATCAGAAACTGTAAGGATTTAATTATTTAAATTAATTAATTATTTCAAATTGATATTTTTTGACTTGTGTCGCTTTTCTAGCAAGTGGGTTATATATATATGTGGTTTTAAAGGAAAACGTTTCAAAGAAAAGTTTCTTTAATAGTTTTGGTGCAATTTCCGGTAATATATTCTTGTTTGTTTTTAGTTTCTAACAAAAACAAAAATTTTCTTCTGGGTCCACCACTGCGTATGGATTTCGACTACTACACGTCCACCACTGGGAGGATAAAAAGAAACTGCAATGGGAATAGACTCCAACAACGAATTATGGCTCTCTAAAAAAGGCTGAATTGCTTTGAATATCTGCTGATCTTGAATTGGGAAGAATAAGCAAAACAATACATTAAAATTAAAAAAATTAATTGAAAATGATAACTTCATTTAAAATAAAACCATTAGCAATTTTGTATGAGTGCTGCTTTTTAGCATTTCAAATCTTCTAAGCATTTCAAATCTTCTAGAAACAGTATTAGGTCTTTTGTTACTTCCAAGTCTTTTAGAAGCAATATCAAGTCTTCTGGAAACATTTCAAGTCTTCCAAAGGCAATATCAAGTCCTTTAGAAGTAGTTCAAATCATCTAGAAATAGTATCAAGTCTTCTGAAAACACTCCAAATCTTCTAGAAGTAGTATCAAATCTTCTGGAAGTATCGAGACTTCTGGAAACATGAAGTCTTCTGGAAGCATCAAGTCCTCTGGAAGCGTAATGTCTTCTGGCATTGTATAGCCTTTTAGAGGCAGTATCAAGTATTCTGCAAAAAAATTGCAGTCTTTCAGAGGCAATATTAGTTTTTTGGAAGTATTTCAAATCTTCTTCTAAAAGTAGTATCATAATAAGTCGCAGAAGTATCAAGTCTACTAGAAGCAATATAAAGTCTTTTAGATACAGTATCAAGTCTTCTGGAAATATTTCAAGTCTTCTAGAGGCAATGTCAAGTCTTCCGGAAGCGTTTCCAGTCTTCTATAAGTCGTATCAAGTCTTTTGGATGCAATATCAAGTCTATTAAAAGCAATATCAAGTCTTCTGGAAGCATTTTAAATATTTCAGACCCAATTTCCAGTCTTCTGCAAGCAATATCAAGTATTCCAGAGGCAATATCAAGTATTCCAGAGGCAATGTCAAGTCTTTCAGAGGCAATAACAAGGCGTCTAGAGGCAATATAAAGTCTTCAGGATGAAGTGTCATGTTACACGTTACAAATCTTCTGGAAGCATTTCAAGTCTTATGCAAGCAATATTAAATTTTCTAGAAGCAGTAGTATCGTCTAGAGACAATGGTAAACCTTTTGCACGCATTTCAAGCATTTATAAGGAAAATGAAATCTTCTGTAGATATAAAAAGTAAGAATTCCGCACTGATGTAACTTTGTCAGCTAGTATGTATTACAAATTGTATTACTAAAGGACATCTGTATTAGAAAGATGTTCGAATAAGGTCGCACTATATTTTTTATACATCTACACATTTGCTACATCGCCTCATTCTTCGCCTTCAGCTTTTCCCTTTTATTAACACGCCCTCAGCTTTATTTTTGATGAATGAAACGTTGAAGTGTAATTTACGGCTTATTTTGCATCACTCTTGAGATTCCAATCTCTTCAATTTTTATTATTTCTCAATCTTTTTCCACATTATGTACTTTTCTCTTAACAACTTCATGATCATTTCTCTTCAGTTGACATTGTAACTGAAGATGCTCCAAAAAACGAAATTGTGGTATATACTAACTGAACAAATTTTCAGCAGTTCGTATATTTAGCGCTTATGTCGAGTCATAAGACTCGATTGTGATCGCCCCACATAGTTGAAATGAGAAAGATGCTGGAATAGTGTACTCAACTGTCAATATTTACTTTGCAGAAATGAACACAAATATGTTTATGGACGTTTTAAGTTTCATACCACTCCATAACAAAGAAGTAACATGAAGCTTGAGGGAAAAATAATGAAATAGGCTTGCACTTCCCGAAGAGATAACTTCATTTAAAATAAAACCATTAGCAATTTTGTGTGAGTGCTGCTTTTTAGCATTTCAAATCTTCTAAGCATTTCAAATCTTCTAGAAACAGTATTAAGTCTTTTGTTACTTCCAAGTCTTTTAGAAGCAATATCAAGTCTTCTGGAAACATTTCAAGTCTTCCAAAGGCAATATCAAGTCCTTTAGAAGTAGTTCAAATCATCTAGAAATAGTATCAAGTCTTCTGAAAACACTCCAAATCTTCTAGAAGTAGTATCAAATCTTCTGGAAGTATCGAGACTTCTGGAAACATGAAGTCTTCTGGAAGCATCAAGTCCTCTGGAAGCGTAATGTCTTCTGGCATTGTATAGCCTTTTAGAGGCAGTATCAAGTATTCTGCAAAAAAATTGCAGTCTTTCAGAGGCAATATTAGTTTTTTGGAAGTATTTCAAATCTTCTTCTAAAAGTAGTATCATAATAAGTCGCAAAAGTATCAAGTCTACTAGAAGCAATATAAAGTCTTTTAGATACAGTATCAAGTCTTCTGGAAATATTTCAAGTCTTCTAGAGGCAATGTCAAGTCTTCCGGAAGCGTTTCCAGTCTTCTATAAGTCGTATCAAGTCTTTTGGATGCAATATCAAGTCTTTTGGATGCAATATCAAGTCTATTAAAAGCAATATCAAGTCTTCTGGAAGCATTTTAAATATTTCAGACCCAATTTCCAGTCTTCTGCAAGCAATATCAAGTATTCCAGAGGCAATATCAAGTATTCCAGAGGCAATGTCAAGTCTTTCAGAGGCAATAACAAGGCGTCTAGAGGCAATATAAAGTCTTCAGGATGAAGTGTCATGTTACACGTTACAAATCTTCTGGAAGCATTTCAAGTCTTATGCAAGCAATATTAAATTTTCTAGAAGCAGTAGTATCGTCTAGAGACAATGGTAAATCTTTTGCACGCATTTCAAGCATTTATAAGGAAAATGAAATCTTGTGTAGATATAAAATGTAAAAATTCCGCACTGATGTAACTTTGTCAGTTAGTATGTATTACAAATTGTATTACTACAGGACATCTGTATTAGAAAGATGTCCGAATAAGGTCGCACTATATTTTTTATACATCTACACATTTGCTACATCGCCTCATTCTTTCGCCTTCAGCTTTTCCCTTTTATTAACACGCCCTCAGCTTTATTTTTGATGAATGAAACGTTGAAGTGTAATTTACGGCTTACTTTGCATCACTCTTGAGATTCCAATCGCTTCAATTTTTATTGTTTCTCAATCCTTTTCCACATGATGTACTTTTCTCTTAACAACTTCATGATCATTTCTCTTGAGTTGACATTGTAACTGAAGATGCTCCAAAAAACGAAATTGTGGTATATACTAACTGAACAAATTTACACCATTCTGGAATCTTTAATTTTGATGTCTCCACATGATTTCATTGCTTATTCTGGAAGCCAGATTTTAGAAGAATTGCAAGTGTTCTCGGAAGCATTTTAAGTCTTTTGGGAGTAGTATTAAGTCATTTAGAAGCATTTACAAGCATTTGAAGTCTTTTGAAAATAGTATCATATCTTCTGGAAGCAGATAAAGTTTTTTAGAAGCAGAATCAAATCTTCTAAAAGCAGCACCAAGCCCTTTGGAAGCGTTTCAGGTCTTCTGGCAGCATTCTTAGTAATATCAAGTTTTGTAGCAGTTTTTTTAGTAGTTGTTCTGGACAACAGGTCCAGTCTTGTGGAAGCAGTTCGTATATTTAGCGTATAGTAGTATAGTAGTTGAAATGAGAAAGATGCTGGAATAGTGTACTCAACTGTCAATATTTACTTTGCAGAAATGAACAGAAATATGTTTATGGACGTTTTAAGTTTCATACCATTCCATAACATAGAAGTAACATGAAGCTTGAGGGAAAAATAATGAAATAGGCTTGCACTTCCCGAAGAGTTACTGATAGTTTTCACATAAATTGCAGAGAAATTTATGAATGTTGAGATAAATCAATGACAACGAGAACTAAAATTCGAAACAAAATTTGCTGTGCATTTTGTAAAATGATAGTGGATTTATTAGAATTTAATTAAAATCTTATTTTATGAATTATTTGGACATTGCAGCATACAGTTTCACTACTAATCAACAACAGTCTAAGACTGTTCTTAATTCTATAACTAGAATTCAGTGTAAATCAAAATATTCATTCAATTTAAAATTGATATGATTTTTTAATTGAACCTCAAAACGCCAAAAAAAGTATTAAATCATTCCAAATTTATTTTTGCGAATAAAATGTTATATTTACGTTAAATTAAAGCTGTTAAACCCGTTATTGCTTTTTCCCGCGATATAAATCGTTCGGTTTATTATGGAGATATATAAAAAAGAAATTCCAAACTAACCCAAAACTGTCAAATATGAACTATTTGCTTTAAATTTCATTTCTGGCAAATTCGATTATTATTGCCCGCGTTGTTATGATTTGTCTTAAAATAGATGGTTTAAGCTATAATTTATGATATAAATCATCGATTTATTCGTTCGCATACGATTTCTTTTTATTTTAATCTAACCTAAAAATGTCGAAAATGAATTTAAACCATTTCATATTTATGTATGTTTGGTTAAAAATACCAATTGGTATTTTTGTATACACATAATTTTGGTGCAACGCAGCTTTAAAAGTTAGCGGGGTTTAAATAAGCTTTGTGTTTCTGAAATTTTTCAAACTTTTCATTTGGCGACCACACACGTGGAAACTTGTGGTCACGCAATTTTCCTGACTGGGGTAATTTGTCAAACGGTCAGCGAGACCCTAAAACTCGAGCATTTAATCGTGTTTGATTAAAATAATGCCGTTTTTATTTAGCTACCAGTACATAAATAACAAAAAAAAAACAAAAAAAAAACAAAAACGGATTATCTTCTTATCTACCCTTTCTTTCACATTTACAACCTTTTCCCATGCAGCTCTCGAGGGCGCGTTTTTCGAAGTGCTATTGATTGGACTGTACGCGGTTCAGCAAACCCACTTCGCCATTACAATTATGATTTTATGTCCCCTTTATGACGGTGGCGTGCATCTAGCATGTCGTAATTTTGCATTTTACGGCCGTTGGAGGTGGACCGCGCGCCTCCATTGTAAAAAGTTGCCGAGTTTTATGCGTTTTAGCGTCTGCCCTCGGGAGTTTCGAAATAAACCAACCCCTTCTCCGCTCTTCCCAAACTTTTCAATCGAATTTCGACGCGCGTCCCAACTAAACCACTCAATCAAATTTATCCAAAGTTACCCGGCGTCGTTTCCAACGGGAAAGGTGTGAGAGCTAAGTGGTTTCGATGTGTTGTCGTTCACTTTCAAGACGGATTAAATTGATAACAATTTCATGTAAAGTGATAAAACTTTGTTTAAATTTAGTTTTATTTTTAAGTTGACGAGCTTTTATATTGCCCCCTCTATCGGCGTGTTACGAAAAGGTGTAGTTGCGAGTTCAAAGCTTCCCCAATAGATGTCTTAACTATCATTATCTTATTCTGGACTCTTTAAAAATGCGGCTTTAACACTAATTAATTATTTTATAAAATTTCGTTATATTATTTCGTTTAATACCCCATTCTATATCATTGCATGATTGATTAAATTGAGATCTTTACTGGACACATAACGTTGACCTCTCTCCCCCTTTGCTATGTAAATTCTAACTTTGATGTATTCAGTATTTCCGCTCGATATCTGCATTTCCGCTGGCCATATACGAGATCTAAACCACAGGCGATTCTGTTTCAGAACTCTAGCGACGATTAAATATTTTCTTAACGAGGAACAATAACCGGTGCGCGGTTCGTGTGCGTGACTTTCCTCGAATCAAAACTGTTTAGAATCGGAGAATAATGACGTTGAAGATTAGACTATACGAGGAGCACACGCTTAATGAGTTGTAAGCCGTGTTAGTAACGTGGCGGGGAAAGAGCAGGAAAAACGAAACGAAGTGAAAAATAGGACGCGTGTCTCGAATATTATACGTTTAATGGGATCTGTGACGTAGGTCGTTTATCAAAGCGACAGAGTTAGTGAAAAATTACGGCTGGGACTAAATGTTAATGACTGCGATTAATACTAAAAGAAGGGTCTAAAACGGGAGTAAGAAGGAACGAGGGTATTGACGCTTTTGACTGATATACTGACTCCCATAAAATTTGCAATTTATTGAACGATTTTATTGAAATTTTTATCAACGATGGCTTTAATTAAAACAAATGATTAAAATTTGAAAACAACAGAACAAAAAACGTTTTTCTTCGATAATGAGGTACTCTGACACGATTTGTAATGCATTCATTTAGGCTAAATTCCCATTCTAGCTGAAAAAATGTACGGGTTTCCAGTAAAGGAAATTTTTCTCAAGACTTCAAAAATCTAATTCCATAAATAATTATCAATTTATAGTTTAAATTAAATAAAAAATTTAAGTAAAAAAGTTAATTAAACCCTTTTCTAGTAAGTGGTTACATATATACGGGGTTTAAAAAAAAATGTTTCAAATAAAAGTTTCTTTATTAATTATGGTGCAATTTTGGGCAATATATTCTTGTTTGTATTGCTTTTAGTTTCGTTGCAATAGCAAGGAAGATTATTATTTTAAATGGGATGCATATATTTATTTATTTATTTATTTTATTTATTTATTTATTTACTTTAAGGGATGCAAACAGGGTGAACCCCCAGCGAAGCATCCACAGTACAATAACAAAATTATAATAAAGAACAGAACATAAAATAAAAATAGAATACACAATAATCATACAATAGCTCTAACAAAAAAATAATAATAATAGAAAGAATCAAGAATTACATTTTTATAACATTATTCAATTACATCCCACAATTACGAAGTAGTAGGTATAAATTGCAATGAGGTCATTCCGCTTATGCCCCACAAAAACCGTCTAAACGCAGTATACGAGATATTAAACAAGTCGATACTTCGACAGTGAGAATCAAATGAGTACATAAGTCTTTGAAGAGGCGAGT
Organism: Onthophagus sagittarius; assembly: GCA_036711965.1. Taxonomy (NCBI): domain Eukaryota; kingdom Metazoa; phylum Arthropoda; class Insecta; order Coleoptera; family Scarabaeidae; genus Onthophagus; species Onthophagus sagittarius. The sequence continues at coordinate 43,725,144 of JASERS010000005.1, read as the reverse complement.
TAAAATGAGCGTTGGTATTTGATCTATTAAGTCTAAAAACCCGACCACATCTAGTACGATAAGACGGCACCGAAAAGCATAATCCGCCGAGCAATACCGGAGAATTGATAAAATTGTTTGTTAACTTAAAGATGAAAAGCAGATCATATCTCAGCCGCCTAACTTGCAATGACTGTAAGCCTAGCACCCTGCATCGCATCTCGTAATCGCAGTAGGGTAAGTAAACTTTATGGGCTAAATACCGCAAAAAACGGCGCTGAACAGACTCAATGCGATTAATGCAAACAGAGTACTGAGGATTCCATATCGCTGACGAATAACCGAGAACACTACTCACATACGTCAAATACAAAACTCTAATGCAACTAATATTCGAAAAAGAACGACAAGTTCTAATGACAAAACCCAACCTCTTCAAAGCTTTGGATGTGATATAATCTACATGCAAATTATATGAAAGTTTCCCATCTAGTATAATCCCCAGATCGCAGATGTGGTCGACAGATTGAAGATCTGTACCGCCTAGATTGTAAGAAAAATTCAGGGGGTAACGTTTACGCGAAAATGAGATTTTATAACACTTTTTAAAATTTAGGAAAAGACAGTTATTGAAACAGTAGTTGTAAAACCGGTTCAGATCACTCTGAAGTTTAAGACAGTCAGAGTTACGCTTTATGTTCAGATAGATTTTACAGTTGTCTGCGTAAAGTAAAAATCTTGCGTGCTCAAAGCAGGCCATCACATCATTAATATATACCAAGAAGAGGATGGGGCCAAGGTGACTTCCCTGGGGAACACCAGATGTGATTCGGCGAAAAGCGGAGACACAATTGCCAACACGTACGGCCTGATAACGATCAGTGATATATGAACTCAGCCACGTTAAGAGACCTTGGGGAATATCAAAAAGTGAAAGCTTGTCCATCAGTATATTGTGGTCAATCTTATCAAAAGCTTTGCTGAAGTCAGTGTAGATTGCGTCAACCTGCTCAGATGCGTTAAAAGCATTATGTATGAAGTTGGTGTAGGTCATTAAGTTGGTTTCAGCAGATCTACCCGGAAGAAATCCATGCTGCTCAACAATCAAATGCGGCTTCAAGATGTACAGTAATTTAGGATAGATAATTTTTTCAAAGATTTTAGAAACTATAGATAAAATTGAAATTGGACGATACTGACAAACATCACTACGGTCACCAGACTTAAAGACAGGCAAAACAAAGGCCCTCCGCCATTCGCCGGGGAAAGATCCGGAGTTCAAGGAAATAGAAAAAATTATAAAAAGTGGCTTTGCTAAGCTAGCAGCACAGTATTTAATGAAGCAACCGGGCAATTTGTCCGGACCAGCTCCAGTTTTAGAATCAACCTCCCTGAGAGCACGCAAGACATTCTCCTCACAGAACCAAGGCGCCAGGCCACCACCCGATGCGATACGCGAAGAATAAGTGTAGGTACCCTCAATGAAAACAGAGTTAAAGTATTGAGCGAATAAGGAACAGATACCCTGGGCATTATCGCTAGACTCGTCAAATAATTTCATCTTAGCAGGAATATCAGAGCATTCGCCCCTTTTATGTTTTACGAAAGACCACAAGCGGTCAGGGCATTCAATAAGCTGCGATTGTATTGACCTGACATACCTGTCATAATCAGACTTAATTAAAACTTTGGAATGCCTACGCAAAATTGTAAATGATAAATAATCAGCTTTATTTCCATAAATTATCCACTTCCGGTGCAAACTAAGCTTTTCCCGGATAGACCTCACTGTTGATCTCGAGTACCAAATTGGAAATCTGCGCTTAGATACTAGTCGATGCGGGACATGAACGTTAATTAGATTATTAATAATGGTGTAAAAAATGTCGACCGCGTCATCTACGTTCCGGCCCGCAAATTGTTCAGACCAATCAATGGCAGAAATAGAAGCATTAATTGCATCATCAATTCTTTTGCATATTCTGATAGAGCATAAGATTAGAGAGAGATAATAGATAAGATATGATAAGGTTAGAGATATGATACGCCATAATTATTAAAAAAACTTCTATATGAAATATTTTTCTGTGAAACGACGAATAGTGAAGTTATTTGCTATATTCCAGACACGTTGTATATCGGGTCACATTAGCTCCGATTTTTCAGAAACTGCAATGGGAATAGACTCAAATAACGAATGATGGCTCTCCAAAAAAGGCTGAATTGCTTTGATTCAGCTGTTGTCATCGAAATGGGAAGAATAAACTCAATAACACATTAAATTAAAATATTATTTGTAAATGATTCAGTTAAAATAAAATCATTAACAATTTTGTATGAGTGCTGTTTTGGAAGCATCAAATCTTCTAGAAGCAATATCTACCAGAAGACTTGATACTATTTCTATCTTTTAGATAGCCTTCTGGAAAGATTCCAAATCTTCTAGAAGTGGTATCAAGGCTTCTGGAAGTATCATGTCTTCTTGAAGTATCAAACCTTCTGGAAACGTGAAGTCTTTTGGAAGCGTCAAGTCTTCTAAAAACGTGAAGTCTTCTCTAAGAGTTAAGTCTGCTGGAAACGTTTCAACATTTCAAAGTCTTCTTGAAGAGTCAAGTCTTCAGCAAACATAAAGTATTCTGGACGCATTAAGTCTTCTGGAAGCGTTACAAATCTTCTGGAAACATTTCAAGTCTTCTGCAAGCAATATAAATTTCTTTAAAATTTTTAGAGGTAGTATGAAGTCTTTTGGATGCAATATCAAATCTTTTCGGAACAATATCAAGTCAAATATCAAGTAAGAAAAACGAAACGAAGTGAAAAATAGGACGCGTGTCTCGAATATTATACGTTTAATGGGATCAGTGACGTAGGTCGTTTATCAAAGCGACAGAGTTAGTGAAAAATTACGGCTGGGACTAAATGTTAATGACTGCGATTAATACTGAAAGAAGGGTCTAAAACGGGAGTAAGAAGGAACGAGGGTATTGACGCTTTTGACTGATATACTGACTCCCATAAAATTTGCAATTTATTGAACGATTTTATTGAAATTTTTATCAACGATGGCTTTAATTAAAATAAACGATTAAAATTTGAAAACAACAGAACAAAAAACGTTTTTCTTCGATAATGAGGTACTCTGACACGATTTGTAATGCATTCATTTTAGGCTAAATTCCCATTCTAGCTGAAAAAATGTAGGGGTTTCCAGTAAAGGAAATTTTTCTCAAGACTTCAAAAATCTAATTCCATAAATTATTATCAATTTATAGTTTATACTGATCACAAACCACTAATCAACATAATTTTTTCTAACACAGAAAAAGCTCCACGTCAGACACGATATCTTGGTTACATAACACAATTCACATCAGATATCAGGTACATTAAAGGAGAATCAAACATTATAGCGGATATGTTGTCTATAACAAATATTGATTCTCTAAACTCACAATACCCTGACACACAAACTTTAAAAAACGTACAACTTAATACTTAAGTAGGAGATTTTTATTCTTCAATCAAACAAGTGCAAATTCAAAGTGCAGGTCTTGGAGACATTTAATAGCTTCAATAGTCATATCCAATTTACTATTGAAATGGAAAATAATAACTTTGTTCCTTTTCTTGACACTAAGGTAATCAGAAATGTTGACAACAGCAGTATGTTTGATTGGTATAATAAACCTACGTTTTCAGGTAGATACATCCAATTTAACTCGTTTCATAAACTTAAACATAAAATTAATACTGTTCTTGCAATAAAGCACAGAATTGTTAACATTTCCGAGCCTCACTTGATACAGACTAACTTGACTAAGTTGAAGAGCATTTTCTTGGATAATTCATACCCACACAGACTTAAATAAATTACTTTTTAATGCCAACACTAACAACATTAGCGAACAAGTTCAAACACTATCTAACGAAACCATACCATATAAGAAGTTGACCTACATTCCTCAATTAACTAATAAACTTATAAAAATGTTCAAAACTTATTCACCTAACGCAAATTTAAAAATAGTAGAATATTATCCATGCAAGCTAAATAAAAATTTTTCGAAATTAAAAGATAAAATTCGTGTCCAATATCAATCTAATGTAATCTATTGCGTACCTTGCGGCTCTTGTAACCAATGTTATGTTGATCATACTTAAAGAGGTCAGTGGTTGAAAAAACGGTTAAATCAACACAAGAGTGATGTAAAAAACTCAAAAAGTGGTTGCGCTTTAACACAACATAGTTTAGACAAGGGTCATTTGTTTAATTTTGAAGAAACTAAGATTTTGGACAAAGAAGATAATTACCATAAACGTTTATTTTTGGAAATGTTTCATATTGTTAACACTGATAATACAGTTAATTTCAGGACTGACGTCGGCTCTTTAAGTAATTTGTACTCTTTAATTTTTGAAATTTACAACAACACAGAAAAAACAACTTTGACTCTGGACCCCCTGATGAAACTTTATTTTAGTTGTGTTTAGGACAAATTTAATTTTAAATTTCCCGCTTCACGAGTAACACGTGGTTTATTAAACTTGTTTTCGTGATGTTAGACCGTTATGATTCCTTAAATGGAAATTAATTGTGTATGGTAGTTGATTTCAAGATTTTTCGCCTATTTCTAGTTCAATTAGTAAGTTTTTGTGAAAATAGCTTTTAGTTATTTTAATTGAGCTTGTTAATTGTAGAAATTCAAACCCTGAAGAAGCTTCAATAAATGAAAGCGAAATATTGGTTATGAAAAAATAATTGCGTTCTTTTTTGTCCTCAATCCTATCCTGGAAGTAGAAATTTACTCGGTACAACTTAATGGCACAAAATTAACTCATTTACTAAATAAACAATACTCAAACTCACAAACTATTAAATATAACCTTTCGCAACAAACAACATAACATTCAGATGTAAAGCTTTGGTGCGACATTTCAACAGATAATCCTCGAACCACAACAATTCAGGAAAACAAATTTCATAATTTAACACATCCAGGTATTCGCGCTACTACACCCAGCATCAAAACACGATTCTTTTGGCCACATAACACAAAACACATTCAGTTATGGACAAAAACCTGTTTGCAATGTCAACAAACAAAAGTTTACAAATACACAAAATCATCTATTGGCAAAATTCCGATTCCAAAATTAAGATTCGATCAAATTCACATTGATTTTGTCGGTCCTCCCACTCCGTTCCTTGGCTGCTCATATGTGCTCACCATAATAGATCGGTTCACACGTTGGCCAGAGGTTTTTCCTCTCAAAGATATTAGTTCTATTACGATTGCGGATACTTTGTTTCGGCATTATTTCAGCCGATTTGGCAATCCTAGCACTATCACCCATGATCAGAGGCGACAATTCGAATCAAAATTTGTCGCAAAATTTCACACTCTTTTAGGAACGCGTAAAATTCGTACATCCATCTTCCATCCCCAAAGTAATGAAATTTTAGAAAGATTTCACCGTTCCTTAAACAGCGATAACTACCAGGTAACACTACGAGGTGGAACAATGATCTTCCCTTAGTTCTCCTAGGCCTCAGTCATCTCTTAAGGAAGATTTAGGTTGTCCGTTAGACTTCCTGGAGAATTTCTTGTTCTAAAAAACCATCAGAAACTGATCCATTACTGTCTAATTTACGAGAAACATTCTCTTGTTTTAAACCAATTCAAAAAGATTTATTTTCTTCAAAATTTGTTTTTGTCAAAATTAATGGGATTCGACCATCTTTAACAGCAAGATATGAAGGCCCATTTAAGGTGATAAAACAATTTCCGAAATATTTTGTAATTTTCAAAAACAACAAGGAATTGGCAATAAACATCGACAACCTTAAACCAGCATTTCTTTTAAACTAGAAAACTTTTAAACTACTTAATTCTAGGAAAAAAAACTCAAAAGAAAGTTAGTTTCAATTTCTAAATTTTTTATTCTTTGATCACCGCATTCCTCTTTTTATTAATCTTTATAGGAGGGGAAGTGGCTGTAGCATGCTGTGCACACGACATGCATAGTGATGTCGTTGCTAACTAAAATTATTATTAATGTTATTAATAATCCTGTCTGATCCTGTCATTCTAATTCATTCATTTTTCAGTTTGTGGTACAATATAATTATTAACATTTTAAGAAAGTATTTTTATTGGGGACAAAACCCACATTATTGTTATAACGAAAAATTGTATGTAAGAAGTTACTTTGAAAGTGGTATTGAATCGAAATAGAGCATCAGACGTTGTCCTATGATTGTTTATTTTTGTTTGTGTGTTAGCCAAATTTGTTTAGATACCTTTTAAGAACAAGTTTCAAGCGCAGAAGTCTGAAAAATTTTGCATCACAGAAATTGAGAAATTCTTTACGTTTTACCCAGTCTTTTTCAGTAGATGATATTGATTTTAAATTCTGACAACTTCCCTACTATGACATAACTGATGATATATCCAAAGAAGGAGAGCCGTAATGAATCGTAGTTTAAGATATCACAAAAATTCTTCAGTTACGTTTTGATAAATGATAACAAATTTTCATGTTTTCTTGATTTTTTGATAAAACTTGGAGTTGATGTGATCTTTTGGGATGATTATTCCTAATTTGTGGTCAAAATTATAAATTTTTCAAAAATCTAAATGGAGGATACAATACAGAGAATTAAAGTTGCGAGAAACATGATAATTTACGCAAAGATTGATGTTTGAAGAGTCTTGTTTTGTATGGCTTCTGGAAATCTAATTCCAGAAAAAAAATTTTATTATAGTAAACAATAGCATGTAAGAAATTACCGTGCAGCTTTCAGACGGAGTACAAAAAACACGTAATAAAGATATGAGGGATTCAAGGAGTATACAAAACGATAATGATTCATTTCCAACAGTATTAGTGAATGAAGTCTTTGTTCCTTTTCTTGACACTAAGGTAATCAGAAATGTTGACAACAGCATTATGTTTGATTGGTTGCGGTTCTTGTAACCAATGTTATGTTGGTCATACTTAAAGAGGTCAGTGGTTGAAAAACTTCATTTTGAGTTTTAAGTTGTGAAAGGGTTTTGCAATAAAAATCATCAATTTTGATATTTGGATTTTAATTTTAGAGTTTTACTTAATTTTTATTAAAAAACTCTTAAATGAGAACGTTTTGGAGATTCTTGACCATTCCTCCAGAGTCCCCTTCTCTATAGGTTGTGTTTGGCTATATTATTTAAAGTGTTATTGTGTTATAGGTTTGTGTATTAGTGTTTATGTTTCATTATAATTTTTTGCGTTCATGCAAAAACTACATTTCTCTTTGTTGTAGTTTTTTAGTTATGTTTGACTTCTAGTTGAAACCCTAAAATTATGATATTTTGATGATTTTTGATGTATTCCTGCAATCTTCTTACATCTAGGCATATGCCTATTGCACGAACGCAATTTTCAATTTTGAACGATCAGAAGGGTGTTGTTTTGAAATCCAGCACCTCGTCAGCAAGTGACTTAACGAAATTAGACAAAATCGTTCCTTACATGTCTTAATAAACATACAAAGTCTTCTAGAAGCAGAGTTTCTCCCAAAACACCGAGGTCGCTTGCGGGCGAGGCCCTACAATCCTTCAAAACTGAAAATTTTCTGTCGATTTATCAAATCTGGCGCCTCGCCTGCAAGCGACCTCGGTGAAGTGGGACAAAAACGTTCCTTACATATTTTAGTAAAGTTACAAAGTCGTTTAGAAGAAGATTTTCTCTAAAAATGGCGAGGTCGTTTGCAGGCGAGGCGCTACAATCCTCCAAAATAGACCACTTAATGTAAACATTTCAAATCCAGCGCCTCGCCCGCAAGCGACCTCGGCGATTTAAGGCGAAATCGTTCCTTATATATCTTAGTATATATATAAAGTCTCCTATAAGACAATTAAATTTTCACTCCGCCGCTGTTGCTTGCGGGCAGAGTGCTTCAATCTTCCAAAATGAACGATTTTTGTAAATATTGCAAATCGGCGACTTCCTTGCATGTGTTACTTAAGACACAAAGTCGTCTAAAAGAAGAGTTTCCCCCAAAAATTGATGATTTTGGATCGAGTTTTCAAATCTGGCGCCTCGCCCGCAAACGACCTCGGTGAAATGGAAGAAGGTGGGTTCTTACATGTCTTACTAAAGATACAAAGTCTTCTAAAAGATTTTTCCTCAAAACGCCAAGGCCGCTTGCAGGCAAGGTGGTACAACCCTTCCAAAATTGATGATTTATGTCGATTTGACAAATCTAGGGCCTCGCCCGCAAGCGACCTCGGCGAAGTGGGACAAAAGAATTCTCTAAAATTGCATAGTTCATAACGAGATTATGCAATAGTGAATCATTATCGACAATCTTGTTATCGTATTATTTTTAAGCTATTCAGCTAGAATCGAGATTCAGTCCTTTGTGCGACGTGGCATGTTATCACTCAAGAGATCTATATATGTCAATCATTCAACGGTTAACATTCAATAGCCAAAAACGTATTGTAGCCCTTGCTGTATGAGGGTGTGCAATATCCTGTTGGAAAATAGGATTTTCCAGCCCCTGAAAACATGGAAGCGGAACGGATTGTGCACTTTGGCAATATAACAAGCTGCATTTAAATTGCCACCAATGAAGACCAAGGATGCTACTTAATATATCAGATTGCACCCCATATCATCACTTCTTATGTAAGGGCTGTGTTACGTTTCAGAAAAAATTTAGACTTTTTACGATCTCCATGCGTCCGCCCGATCCTTCTAAACCATCGTAAGCGCACAAGCAAACTCTGGACTCTTCACTAAACACAATTCGATGGCTCTTACGTTGCAGCATTTTAACTGGGGTAAACGATGACGCGGTGTAAAAGGAAAACATAAAATAGACGATATGAACGTAGCTCATAACACCTCTTATCAAATTAGTTGCAATCGATCGAGTTGTTGAAAATCGGTCTCTTGTGGCTACAAGTCTTAAGTGACGTTCTTCCCGATCAATAGTCCTGCGGGAACGTCTAGCTCCAAGGAGACGTTACTGCACCTTTTTCTCGGACCATTTGGACCAACATCTCAATACCGTTGTAACATTTCAGTTTACACAACGAGCAATTTCTCTTAGCGAAAGTCTTTTCTCGTGCCAATAATACGACCATGTTAAAAGTCAGTCAATTGGGAAAAATGTTGATTTTAACGATTTGAGCGTTAACTCAAACAGAACGAAATTGTGAACAAACAATTTTCAAAATTAACAATTAATTACAATTTATTCATTTGCAGCAAATCAGATATAAGACCAGACCTTACATCAACTAATCACGCTAATAAACAACATACAATTTGTTCATAAATCAAACAAAAAAAACGATTATTTTCTTCTTGGACAATAATGGAGTATTTGATCAGTCTGATATAAAGGTCTACTTTTCAAAATGGAAAACATGTATATTAAAAACAACCTGATTACATTCATTGACGGATTTTTAAAAGAAAGATCACTCCCAATAAAGATTAGCGACACATGTTCGTTCCCTTTCACACTTAAGCAAGGATATTATTGCAGAACCTATTGCTATGAAATCTACGCAGAAGATTCTGACGACATGCCCATTATTGCACGGAGAAACATATTGGACAAAGTCGCAACAAATATGACAACAACGAGTTGTTAGGAGGGTTACACAAATGGATACTTACAACCACTGAATCTGCGATATACCTCCAAGAATAAAAAATTGCAATTTTTACGTTTAATCTTCTTCTCGGACAAATATCTGGGTATAACCTTACACAACGTTTTAACATTAGCTAAAAACTATAAAACAAAGGGCTCAAAATCAATACAAACTCTGCACAATTTACGAAGCATGAAAGGCAGAACAAGACGTAGGTGAATGGAATGCAGACATTAATTACAACATTTATAGACTATATAAGTTAGCATATAAATAATTCGTAAATTTTGTGATTTAACTATACAAATGTCAGTTGCATAAAAAGCTCTGTAATAATAATAATAATAATAATAATCTTTATTGATGATACGTCAGCCGAAGCTATTTCACAAGTCATATATTTTAAGGCGAACACAATAGTTGTTTGTTATAATAGAAACACAGTAAATAACACATACATGCACTAGTTAAATAACGAACGGTTAGCAAATACAATTTGGTGGGTTGCAAGGAAAATGGTGAGATGGTGACATCAACCCAGTAAAACTGTCGGTTAAAAATTCATCCACACTATAAAAGGCTTTTTGAAGCAAATATTTTTTTAATACGATTTTAAATTTCAACGCATCTAACTTTCTCACATGTTCTGGTAAAGCGTTGTAAAATTTCAAACCATAAAAATTTGCCCCATATCTAGCCCTTGTCGTTCGAGTAAAATTTGAAACAAGATTACTTTTATTTCGAGTATTATAAGAATGATAATCCTGGCTTTCGCTGTAACTATTTAAGTTATTCTTTATGAGCAGTAAACAGTTAAAGATATACGCACAGGGAAATGTCAGAATTCCCAATTCGAAAAACTTAGCCCTGCAGCACTCCATAAAACCGATGCCTGCCAAAATTCTTACACATCTTCGCTGAGTACGGAAGACAAGCGAAGCGTGAGCGGAATGCCCCCAACATATAATACCATATGTCATATGAGAATAAAAGTGCGCAAAGTAGGCAGCAAGTGCCATCTTCAGCGACACCACATTGATTAAGTTGCGAATCAAATAGATACCAGTATTTAACTTTTTAATTAAATGAAGAACGTGCTCCTCCCATGTAAGTCTGGCATCAAGATGAATACCTAGATATTTAACGGAACTATTGTCATTTAGGGATTGCGCTTTCAATGAGAAAATTAGGGACTGTGTTTTGTGTTCATTCACACTAAGACGATTTTCAGCAAACCAATTAAAAATATTTTTTTGGGATTCATCAACTAGTTGTTCCAAATTACATAGCTTATCAGATCTATGCAACGCACTAGTGTCATCGGCAAAAAGTATAATTTCGCTCTTAGTATTATTATGACTATTAAGGCATAACAGATCGTTCATGAATATAATGAATAATATAGGGCCAAGCACAGATGGCTGAGGGACTCCGTACTTGATAGGCAGACCACCGGATGATTGATTGTTATAAGTAACATACTGAATGCGATCCTCCAGGTATGACTTCATTAAACTAACACTATTAGTATCAAAATGAAGAAGACGGAGTTTACTAAGAAGAAGGTCATGGGACACGCAGTCAAATGCTTTAGTCAGGTCGTAAAAAGATACCTGAGCATATAGCCTATCATCGAAGCAACGCGACACAAATTCCAAAAGTTTATTGACAGCAGCAGTCGTCGATTTGCCCATCCTAAACCCAAACTGGGCACAGTGCAATAAATTGTTTTCTTCTAGGAAACACACAATTTGATTTTTAAGCACAATCTCAAAAATTTTACCGAAGATTGGTATAATAGAAATAGGCCTATAGTTCGCAACATCATCAGTAGGCCCCTTTTTGTGCACCGGTACAACTCTCGCAATCTTGAGACAGGACGGAAAAGTTTTGGAAACAATGCATTGATTAATCAACTTGCACAAAGGAACACAAATGAGATCAATAACTGTCCTCAGTAAAGTTGCGTTCAATGAATAGGCATCTCTACTAGATGATTTTTTTAAAGAACAAAGAACATCACGTAGCTGGACAAAACTCACCTCTCTAAACCTAAACTTAACCCTGGCGGCATCCTCAGGTAGGTTGTCGTAGCGACGTGTATTAATGTCATTCGCACTTGCTGAAATGATACTCTCAGCAATGTTGCTAAAAAACCTATTAAAATCATCAGCATTAACATTTTTATCGATGGGAGATTTATTTGTTATTTTATTATTATTAATTACCTTCCACATGGCTGCTTGAGTATTATTAGCATTTTTTATATAATCGATATTCGCATTCTTTTTATTTATTTTTATTGCTTCCCGATACAGGCCCCTATGCCTTTGTATATCATGCCGCCCAACTAATTCAGGGTAACGCCTATGAAAATCATTTAGAGCGTGCAGCTTCTCTCTAAGAGATTTAATATTTTCATTGAACCAATGCAAATTGAGTTCAGAATGAGTATTAGCCAACTTCGCTTTAACAGGAAAACTGTCATTAAAGGCAGCTGTGATTTTCTGTATAAACATGGAAAACTTGTCACCAATTTCAATTTCAACGCAATCTACAAATTTAAAGTCAATTTTTGCAACATTATTATAGAAAGTAAATAAACCAAGTTTCGTAACAGGTCTATAGGTTGTCATCATTTTTACAACTGAGGGATTTGCCGGAACAATACATTTAAAACAAATAGCCATGTGATCGGACAAGCATGGATCAACAACACTACACAGACAAAAAGACTCCTGAATATTCGTGAAAACGTTGTCCAAACATGCATCGTTTCTAGTATTTGCATAATTTGTCCTGACCAAGCCATAAGATCTGCACAAGGAACAGAGCAGCTCAACCTCTCTACATACCCTATGAAAGTGAATATTAAAATCGCCGGTCAGAACAATATTCCTATTCAACAACAGTTTGCTCAATACCATATCCAATTTAATCATAAAAGAGTCAAAATTACCCAGAGGAGAGCGATATACAGTCACGATCTGTACGTCATTACAAATAATCCCTGCAACTTCAAAGTCCAACTCACTGGAATATCCCACAATATCAAACGACAAGGGCTTGAGGGATACTGTTTCATTAGCATAAATAGCGACTCCACCATGTGAATGCATTGATCTACAAAAACCGGAAATCAATTTAAAATTACCTATCTTAACAGTGTTAGATTCATTTTCATTCAACCAATGCTCGTTCAGGCACAAGACATTGTAATTTTTATCTACAAGAAAGGCATCGAGCTCATAAATCTTACTGCGCAAAGTAAGATGTAGTGGCCTGATGGTGGCCTGATGTGAGGATGTAAAGCCTGTAGTGGGTAATGGCAGAAAGGTCAGGGCCTAATAAATGACTATTTCTCTTTTTATCAGATATAAGATTTTTGATCACTTAACCCATTATTGACCACTGTACCTGCCTGGGTACACCGTATATTATGTGATTTATCTGACATCTAACGTGCAATAGGTTAATTTATATTATCAGAAAAGCTTCAACAGTCTTTTCACTTGCGATATGTAGTAGATTCCTAATTGTTCATAGCAGTTTGAGTATTTACAAAGTTAAGTATTAGTTGCGTGTTTCGGTGTTTTTGTGATTATAGGAGGTAAGTACCTAATATTTATTTTATTGACTATAATTGTTGTTAAAAATTCTTCAATACATGGTATGCTGGTTTGCTACATATGTTAGTATAATGTCTGGTTGAAAAATCGTCGTTATATTGAGACGTACACAAAACACAAACCAGACAATGCAAGCCTCAATTAGGGATTTGACCACTGACCAGCTTTTAAACAGTGGAGAAGGGGGAGTTCGAATTTTTAAGGGCGCCACGGACTTATTCAAAGTCCCTATTGACAACTGCCACAAACCAATTAAGTCCGAACTTAGTACAAGAAGCAAAGAACAACGGACACAAAAAAAAAAACAACTTATAATCGAAATATAAATTGAAAGAAAATATATTAAATGTATTAATATAATACCATTATAAAAAAAATAGTTGAAATTATTAATTCTTTTGCAACCATCAACAAAATATAAAAAGTGATCGGCGAAACCGAAATCGCACATAAAAACACAAATTAAATGACCCCCCCCTGGTGTACCAAACACACCAAAAAAATAAATTAACGCGTACCGATTCAAGTAGCTACGTGATCTCGATGTAAAATAACTCAAATGTACTCGTCTCAAAAATTAACCCAAATGTTGCGATGACGTGTACAATAAAAAAGGTTAAAGTTAATTAGTTGCAATAAATGAAATTAAATTTTATAACAATTAACTAAGAGTCCAACTGTTACAAAAAAAAAAAAAATCAACAATAAAAATTAAATCAATAAAACATTAACTTAAAATTAAAGCTTATCTGTCCAATTTCCTCGGCTCGACCTCTCCGAACCTTGAATTCGTCAAAGAATCCCAACAATTAATGCACGGGGTAACCAATATCCTTCCTGGTTTGATTAATTGGCTACAACGAAGGATAACCCACGTGTCTCAATATTTTGATATGGCGGTCAAGGTCACACGCCGTTGGATCTTTCTCGAAAACCAGACCCAAAATAGCAACTTCTTATTATCACATCAGTAGTAATACGATGTTATGTACCAAAATAAGTACAAGAGATAAAATAAAAATGAAATTGAAGATAAAACTGAAAGCCTAAAACAAAGAAAACCAATTATGCGACCGTCGAGTGAGAGAAAGACCAAACATACCTTTAGGTGTTAAACGGCTTGACGATGGAGCATCGTTCAACGTGGAAATCCGGAAAAACCGTTGGTTAATTCAAACCAGAATTAGATCGTGAGCCCAAATCCGTAAAAACGATATGAAAAGGATCCTCCAAATCCAAACAACAATGAGGAACTTTTCTCAAATGGCAAACACTCTCTACACGTCGAACCAAACGCTTACTTTTACAAACGAAGTTCTACGCACCAGCGTCTAAGAACAACAGCCACGCGACGCACTTGATTCTCTAAGAAGAATAACACCCCGACCAATCGAAACTCAGGAAATCGATTATTACCATATATGGTCAACCACCTCATCGACGCACGCATAATTAACGGAAATAAAACTAAAAATGAAAATTCAAAAAAAGAAAATCAAATAAAGAAAACGAAACCGTTACAATCCCCCCTTACTTCAAGAAAGTTTACCCAGTAAACTTTAACCAATCTCCTACAAGAGATAAAAAAGAAGAAAACAACAGGACACCTCCAACCAGAGATGCAAACTACAACAAACAATCCAACCCCTTCCCAAATAAAATTTCGGAACCATCTACCTGGTCCACCACTTGCCCAAAGCCACCAGGTCTTCGGCAAATCGGCCGGAAGGATAATAAAAGAAAATAATAAAATAATAAACAAAGGATTAAGGAGATTGATATGGATTTGGCTACGCGTGCGCAACGGCCACCCAACCCTCTTGCGTCCGTAAACAAAAAAAATGGAAATCATAAAATAGCATAAAAAGAGAAGATTAGAAAAAGGACAGTTAACAGACCTACCCGGATTTACAATGGACCTCAGTCTTCAAGACCGGTAAAGGCTAAGAGGTACCTAAAGAAGGTAGAAATGAAAAGGAAAATTTATACAAAACATACGGCTTACAAGAGATCAAGCGACGGCCACACCACGCTCCAAACCACACACCGCAAACCAAAATCCAAAAACAGAACACTTCGTGAAGCGAAGATGTTCCGAAAACAAAAACAAAAATAACGACTCTAACGGGACAAAACAAAAAAAGGTTTATTACTACAATAAAGGATGCAAAGTGGAAAAGGTTTGGAAAACAAAGACGGGTTTGATGGTCCGAACCCACCCCTTACCAAAATAAAATTTTCCCCTCAAAACAACAAGATAACCTACCACAGATAAACCACCAACCAACACAAATGATCAAATCTCCCTAAAGTTTAAAACAGGGTTGGAAACAGCCGGGCTTCTGGAGTATTATAGGCCCCTACCAGGTGGGCCGAATCAACAATTAAGGAGAATTGAGCTTATCGTCATAGGGTTTAAGATCTTTGGCATGCCATGAACCTACACCTTTACCTTTTTCGTCTCTCAACACGTATAACCACGGTGACAAAATCTTATAAATCGTAAAAGGACCCACAAACTTTGGTGCCAGCTTAGCTGAAAACCACTTAGATGCATCAGACAACACATAATTACGCCTCCAAACCCTCTGACCAACCAGATATCTATCAGGACGCTTTCTCAGATTATAACGCTCCCCGTTCACCCTAGACGACTTCAATATCCGATCTTTTACCTCAGCATAAACACGAAGAAGTTCCTTATTACCAAAATCCTGATCACCATCCCCTATAACTCTATCATGATGACTACCATCCAAAACCATATCACGACCAGTGCAAACGAAGTAAGGACTGAGTTTAGTAACCTCATGTCGTGCAGAATTGATGGCACAAGTAACTTTGGGGAGACTAACATCCCAGACTCTCTGATCACCTTTACAATACATAGCAACCATTGATTTAAGAGTACGATTAACACGTTCAACAGGATTCGCTTGTGGATGGTAATTAGCGTTAAATCTAACAGTAACTCTATATTCCTGCGTCAAAGAAGCCAACTGTTTAGAACGAAATTGAGGACCGTTATCACATATCAAGACTCTAGGAACACCGTATTTAAGAAAGACTTCCGACTCTAATATCTGCGAAATTTTATCGGCAGTAGCGGATCTTAAAGGGAACGTCAAAACAAACTTGCTGAAATAATCTGAGATCACAAAGATGTATTGGTTACCTCTCTTAGAGCGAGGGAGAGGACCCATTAAGTCTATCGAAATCATCTGCCATGGCTTGTCACAATCAGGTTGACGAACGAATTGACCTGCGGGCTTAGTATTAGGAACCTTAAAAGCAGCACAAGTCCCACATCCAGTTATATACCTAACCACGTCTGATTTTAATTTAGGCCAAAAATAACATTCCTTAATCTTACCCCTGGTCTTGAAACTACCTAAATGTCCCGAAGTTGGAGAATCGTGTGCCGAAGACATAATTTCCCTCCTAAAATCCTTAGGAACAATACGTTTCCAAGGCTCCAAATTACGACCAAAAATAGGGGAAACCACATACTTATAAACATCACCGTTCTCAACTCGGTACAAGGGAAATTTATCGGGGGAATGCTGAATGTTTTCTCTCAATTTAAGATACCAGCTATCAGATGTTTTAGAAAAATCAGGACTACTGTTGGTTTGTATAGAATCCATGGATTCAACCGCACGTGAAAGCATATCAGGAACAACATTTTCGCTACCTTTACGATGTTTAACCTCGAAACTAAACTGTTGAAGCCTAACCGCCCACCGTGCAATTCTACCAGTAGGAATCTTTAACCTCAACAACCACAACAGCGAGTAATGGTCCGTGACAACAGTAAACTGGACTCCCTCAAGATAAGGTCTCAACTTCTCAACCGCCCAAATCACAGCCAAACACTCCCTCTCAGTAGCCGAATAGTTTCGTTCAGCAGCACTCAAAGAACGACTAAGATAGGATACCACACGATCACCATCCACACCAGGCTGCAACAAAACTGCACCGAGACCCACACCTGAAGCGTCAGTATGTAACTCAAACGGAAGAGAGTAATCCGGACAACAAAGAATCGGGGCAGAAACCAGTCTCTCCTTAATAACTCTAAAAGATCTCTCACACTCTTCTGTCCACTCAACCTGTGCACCTCTCTTCAAAAGACCAGTAATAGGGGAAATCAATGAAGCGAAATTAGGTATAAACCTCCTGTACCACGAAAATGTGCCCAACACTCTCCTAACCTCCCTCTGATTACGAGGAATAGGAATTCTCAACATGGCCTCAACTTTCTCCGGATCAACATGAAGACCATACTTATCGACAACATAGCCCAAATAACGTAACTCCGATCTACACAGATGACATTTATCCCAGCTCAACCTAAGACCTGCTTTACATAAACGAGTGAGAACCTCTGTCAACACCGTAACATGATCCTGAAAAGTTTCGGTCACGATAATAACATCATCCAAATAGACGAAAACCTTCGGTTCTAAATCAGGACCCAACACACGATCTATCAACCTCTGCCAAGTCGCTGGAGAATTGTGTAAACCAAATGGCATACGTGTAAACTGATATAGACCTCTGCCAGGAACCGTAAAAGCAGTATATTGCTTCGATGACTCTTCCATAGGAATTTGCCAGAATGCAGATTTAATGTCTAATGATGACAGGTATTTAGCATTTTTTAATTTGTCTAAGGTCGCTGAAATATAAGGAAGGGGATAACTATCACGATCAGTAACCGCGTTTAGGCGTCTAAAATCGACACAAAAACGATAGGAATTATCTTTCTTCTTAACCAACAATATAGGAGAAGACCATGCACTAAAAGAAGGCTCCACCACTCCCTGAGCTAACATTTCATCTAGCTCCTCATCAATATGTCGCTGAACCACGGGAGAAACAGGGTAATACCTTTGCTTGACAGGATCTGCCGTCGTACGAATCACGTGACTAACAAGGTGTGTACAACCTAAACCTTCACCCATCTCATCCTTAAATTTCCCAATCAAGGAATCTAGTTGTTGTTTTTCTACCAAAGATAATCTAGTTTCGGGAGAATCAATCAAGGATATCGATTCATTAGCAAAATTCCAAGAATCATTACGTAAATCGGGCACAACACCCAATGATCTAAAGAAATCTACGCCCAAAATGAGCGTTTGAGGCAACTCAGGAACCACCAACACATCCATAAGGACAACTCGACCCCTCAACGTCACAGGAATCCAAACTGAACCCAAAACACGACACTCCTGTCCATTGGCAACTCTAACCGACGTATTCAATGACCGACAACTAAAACCCAAATCAGATGCCAGTTTCCAACCGTCACCTCCTAAGATAGTACGAGAAGCACCTGAGTCAAGAAGACCCATTACCTCCCTACCTAAGATAGAAATTTTTAAATAAGGACGTTCATCGGCACCACAACTCTCCAGTATGAAATCTAATATCGTAGAAAACTTTTGAATTTTGGTCGGAATTCCACCGTCGATGTCAACTAGACGACCCGCTAATGACGACGATCGGCGTTTCCCGAAGAAGCAACAACCTTAGGGGAACAACTAGGACAAGTCTTAGTAGTAAAACCCACCGCTTTACATTTATAACAATGTAATCGTCGAGGAGCTGAACAGTTTCTAGCCATATGGCCCAAATTACCACAATTGAAACACTTGATCGAAGGCTCCCCAGAAATCGAAGAATTAGAACTTCCGGTACTAACATAAGCCAATTCGGGTTCCAAAGCTCTACCACGGGTTTTAGGTGGATGAAAATCTTTAATTGCCCTTTGAGAATCCTCCAGTTTCCTACACAATGTTTTCAATTCAGAAACCGTATCGATAGAATGCAATGCCAATTGTCCCTGAAAACACGGTAAAATGTTACGTCTAATAATTTTGACTTTGGCCTCCTCTGACAACGGACAAGTAAGACGACCAAACAATCCCAACATATTAGCTACAAAAATAGTCATGGACTCATGTTCACCCTGAGTTCGGCGTCGAATTTCATCGAGAAGCTGTTCGTTATAATCTGTGGGTAAGAACTCGTCACGAAGTAAAGCCTCTAATTCGCCCCATGAAGTCACAGAATCCTTAACAGAACGATACCAAGACAAGGCCGGACCCTCAAACAGATCTAGTGCCGACACATACACCTGCCGCAACGGAACACCTCTAGCAATAGACAACTCATGCACCCGTTCAAGGAATGCACCCACCGATACACCTGATTTACCAGAAAACTTCAAATCCCACCTGTGAACTGGTACCGACTTAATCAAAGCACGCGAAGAAGAAGGATTGACACCGTCACCCTCAACGGAAGTAGAAGAAGCACCCTCATTAAGAGACATATCTAAAGAACGTTCAAGAGCCTCCAATTCAACCGGGCGAGAAATAGTGGCCATCAATTCTATATATCTCTCCTTCAACTTTAAACCCTCTTTTAAAAGGTTGACTCGACTCTCAGATAGTTCATTCATTCTTTTCAATCGTCCCAAAACAAACCAAAGCTTAGTCTCAATACGTTTTGCATCCCTACTCCGGAATTTCTCTAACCAAGAAGCGATCTCTTTAAGTTTAGCCTTGACAGCTTCCGTATCTTCCTCGTCAGTAAATGGGTTATCCGGGTAGAAGTCAAAAATTTCCGGACTCAACCTTTCCTTATGAAATATAGGGGGTAATCGTTTACGCATATCTTCCACCGTGGAAGGCTCTATACCTCGAACGGTAAACTCATAAGACAATTCCTCCTTAGACAGATAATTAACAGTAACCTTAAGTGCCATAGTGTCTGAAATCGGAGATCGAGACCAGAAAAAGAACAGAACAAAATCACAAACAAGTTTAGGGCAACAAGTTTCGCACAACAGGCCCTCAAATACAAGGCACACAAACCGGGGCCCCACGTTGGGCGCCAAAAATGAGACGTACACAAAACACAAACCAGACAATGCAAGCCTCAATTAGGGATTTGACCACTGACCAGCTTTTAAACAGTGGAGAAGGGGGAGTTCGAATTTTTAAGGGCGCCACGGACTTATTCAAAGTCCCTATTGACAACTGCCACAAACCAATTAAGTCCGAACTTAGTACAAGAAGCAAAGAACAACGGACACAAAAAAAAAAACAACTTATAATCGAAATATAAATTGAAAGAAAATATATTAAATGTATTAATATAATACCATTATAAAAAAAATAGTTGAAATTATTAATTCTTTTGCAACCATCAACAAAATATAAAAAGTGATCGGCGAAACCGAAATCGCACATAAAAACACAAATTAAATGACCCCCCCCTGGTGTACCAAACACACCAAAAAAATAAATTAACGCGTACCGATTCAAGTAGCTACGTGATCTCGATGTAAAATAACTCAAATGTACTCGTCTCAAAAATTAACCCAAATGTTGCGATGACGTGTACAATAAAAAAGGTTAAAGTTAATTAGTTGCAATAAATGAAATTAAATTTTATAACAATTAACTAAGAGTCCAACTGTTACAAAAAAAAAAAAAATCAACAATAAAAATTAAATCAATAAAACATTAACTTAAAATTAAAGCTTATCTGTCCAATTTCCTCGGCTCGACCTCTCCGAACCTTGAATTCGTCAAAGAATCCCAACAATTAATGCACGGGGTAACCAATATCCTTCCTGGTTTGATTAATTGGCTACAACGAAGGATAACCCACGTGTCTCAATATTTTGATATGGCGGTCAAGGTCACACGCCGTTGGATCTTTCTCGAAAACCAGACCCAAAATAGCAACTTCTTATTATCACATCAGTAGTAATACGATGTTATGTACCAAAATAAGTACAAGAGATAAAATAAAAATGAAATTGAAGATAAAACTGAAAGCCTAAAACAAAGAAAACCAATTATGCGACCGTCGAGTGAGAGAAAGACCAAACATACCTTTAGGTGTTAAACGGCTTGACGATGGAGCATCGTTCAACGTGGAAATCCGGAAAAACCGTTGGTTAATTCAAACCAGAATTAGATCGTGAGCCCAAATCCGTAAAAACGATATGAAAAGGATCCTCCAAATCCAAACAACAATGAGGAACTTTTCTCAAATGGCAAACACTCTCTACACGTCGAACCAAACGCTTACTTTTACAAACGAAGTTCTACGCACCAGCGTCTAAGAACAACAGCCACGCGACGCACTTGATTCTCTAAGAAGAATAACACCCCGACCAATCGAAACTCAGGAAATCGATTATTACCATATATGGTCAACCACCTCATCGACGCACGCATAATTAACGGAAATAAAACTAAAAATGAAAATTCAAAAAAAGAAAATCAAATAAAGAAAACGAAACCGTTACAATATTGTTGTGTGTTTTGTATATAGTGTTACAAAGTTGTCTGTACCTATTTGAGTACAATGGGCGATAGCACGGTATGAAAGTCATCTACAATTTTTCAGAATAACTTCTGCTTCTACAATGGACTTCAACAAAATTCATCCGTCGTTGTTTTATGGAAAAAGATTTGAGTCGCTTCCAGCTGCATTAGATAGTATTGAAAATGCAAGACCGACCAATTCAAAATTCGATTTAGTGATAATTCCACCAGCCGTTGATTGTCAAACTGATGAAGAAGAATTAGACGATAACGATTTGGTTACGGCTAAATTACCCAATGATATCCCAGGGGAAGTAGAGGTGCAATCATGTGATTCAGAAACTGACGATATGTGGGATGATGAAGATAATATTCCACTATCGGATTTGAAACGTTGCAAAACGAAAAAACAACGGTTTATCGAACCTAATTGGAGTCGTGTACACATAAGCTCAAATCTAAATGGAACTAATGGAGCTGCTGTTCGTTCCAAGAAAGTGCAAGAAGAGCTGTCTGGACTAAATGCTTTACAAATTTTTGAAAAGCTATTTGATGAAGAAGTTGTACAGCATATTGTAACTCAAACGAATATATACGCAAAGGCTGCTAATAACCATACCTTCAACGTAACAAATGAAGAAATAAAAATTTTTATCGGATTTCTCCTGTTTACTGGTTATCATAGACTGCCTCGTGAACGTCTTTATTTTAGTCTCGATGAAGATCTTGGTATTCCGTTTGTAACAAATGCAATCAGTCGTAATAGATTTACCGAAATAAAAAAGTATATACATCTGGCTGACAACTCGACACTGGACACCAACGATAAAATGTATAAAATTCGGCCTTTAATGAATTTACTAAATAAAAAATTTCAACAGTGGGGGATTTTCGATGAATGCTTGTCTATCGATGAAGCGATGGTAAAGTATTTCGGGCATCACTCTGCGAAACAGTTTATTCGAGGCAAGCCAGTACGCTTCGGATACAAGAATTGGACGATGTGTAGCTCGAGTGGATACTGTTATGCATTTGACACATACTGTGGTGCTAAGCCTTCGGCTACACAAGATGAGTCAATATTTCAAAAATCTGCACTTCCACTAGGTTCACGAGTAGTCTTAGAGTTTTTAAAGATTATTGATGTGCCAACCGACCACATAGTATTTTTTGATAATTACTTTACGAGTTACGATTTGTTAAATATTCTTAGACAAAAGAATTTACGTGCTACTGGTACAATACGTGACAATCGCACAAAAAGGTGTCCACTGGTAACATCCAAATACCTAGTGAAGAAGGATCGCGGATATTACGACTACCAGTACGATAAAGATAATTTCCTTCTTTTTGTAAGATGGAATGACAACGCCGCGGTTACAATGGCAACCAATTACGATTCATTGGAACCGATGTCACAAGTCAACCGATGGTCTGCAAAAACCAAAAATATTATATGTGTGCAACAACCAAACTTGATCAAAACTTATAACTTATCAATGGGTGGTGTTGATTTATTGGATCAAGGAGTAAATAACTATAGGATTAGCATCCACGGGAAGAAATGGTGGTGGGTGCTGTTTACCCACATGATAAACATGGCTGTAGTAAATGGCTGGAGACTGCACGCATTAGCTAATCCAGACGACAAAATGGATTTGTTACTATTTCAACGAAATATTGCACGCCATTACCTTCGAACATATAAAAAGACCATTCAAAGAAGACCGAATACGAATAGACCATCAGGTTCTGTACCAAGATGCATCATAGAAGATCCCGTTGGTCACTATCCTGAAAAAATAGACAATCCCTTGAGATGTCGTCAATGCCACATGAGAGTTAGGTGGCGATGCGAAAAATGTAAAGTGACGCTATGCACGGAAAAAAGAGATTGCTTTAAAAAGTTTCATACTTAAATTAAAATTAATTAAATTCATAAAAAATATTGGTATATTCTAATTATGTTTACTTTTGTATATTATTTGTATTTTTCGTTAAATAAATCTCAATCTTATAGAAATATTATTTTATCTTTCATGAGCCCAGTGTACTCGGGTAAGTACACCTAATTTTTTCGGAAATTAAAATAAAAAATGATGAAATCTCTGTCTTAGTTGCATTGTTAGATCATATTGATCTAATTTCTGCAAATACCATATATTATACTTTTATAGGGAATCGGTGGTCATTAATGGGTTAATATTTCATAACAATAATTATTAATCATCTCACACACCGTTTAGTGCCAATCATAACAATAACAAAAAAACGGCTAAAGTTGTGAAACATTTACTTCTTATAATACAGTATGTCTTCGGATCGAGTTACAAAAAGGAAAAAATATTACTGAATTTTCAACTTAACTCAGTATAAATAATGCGCTGGATATGTTTAAATACAAAAACTTTAGTACCATAGACGCACGGCTAAACCCAAAACTTTCTAGTTTCTAGAGAATCTACTGGCATATAAATTGCAAACAATAATGAAATAGCCCTGGCTATTTCTTCATAACATAAATTACTTCAATCTTTCAGCAATCACATGTAATTCCAAACTTAATTAATGAAACATAACGACTAAATTTGTGGCTGTGGACATTGGCTGATAAGGTTACTAAAACAGTAATATTAGTTATAGTTTTAGTTCAAGAAATATTCTATACCAACACTAAAGTTAACACTAAACCTAGAACTAAAAACAGTTGGGTTCAATTTTTACATAAAAATGGGAATAATTAGTTAACACCTATTGTTAGAGAATAAAATTCGTGTGATTTAGTGATTTGAATATATCCGACGTATTATTTATACCAAGATAAGTTGGAGAAATCAGTAATAAAATTTGTTTCCTTCTTTGTAACTCAATCCGGGAACATACCGTATATGTCTCTACTCATAAATCAAAAGTTTTCTAGAAGAAAGTTCAGATAACACTTTCATCATATGAAGAGGGACAATAGTCTGTATGGTTATCGTGGTATTCAAGTGTTAAGTAAGCTAATGATAAAAATAACAAAAAAATAGTTCAAGTTGAGAAGCATTTACTTTTTATTATAATATGCAGGATGCCATTTAAATTGGGACTAATCTTCATCAGACCTTATTTGCCATTTTGGGATTGAAATTTTATATGATAGGTGAAAATGTACTCGAACATGAGTATCTTTGCGAAAGCTGGATTTTTATTTTTCTTATTTTGTTCGATAAGTTGTTAAAATCTTTTGATGTTGTTTTGTTTTGATGCATAAACATCTTCACATCGTTGAAGATATTTCCATCAAAGTCAGTTTCATTATCGAATTTCTATTTACATTGAAATATTTATTGTGAGATCTGTCACTTCTTCATTGCATGCTTCAATAATTTCCTCTAGATACTGATTTAGACGTGAACACATGTGTATTGTTCCGGATGTTAGGTGCTTTATCTAACATCTACGTGATCTTGCTACTTCTTTTAAAATGCTTGAAGCATCAGTAGATGATATTACCTCTAGCCTTTAAATTAATTTGAGTCGCATATAACAATTTATCGGTATTTGTTTCTTCACGCATTTTTTTGTACCTTTTGGTACACTCAATGGATGGTTTCGGAGATCTTCCAACAATTTGCTCTGAATATGATATCTGCATTGGTAAAACAACAACACCTTGTAAACAAGTGCTATTTTTATTTTCAAACCAATCTCTTTTATTATAAGCAGCTATCCATTTCGCTTTCATCAGATTTGAAATAAGAGAGGACTATCATCACTCTTGGTTAATATTTTAAGATGCGCTTTAAGACTACCTTAGTTTGTTATTCCTCTATATTTTAGATATTGATAGTCAAGGCACCAAATAGCATTTTTACTTTATGGTTTTCTTAAAATAAACATCATCGTTTTCCCCTTGACTCTTCATTTATTGTTACTAAGTGCAAAGGAAAAAACAAAAAAACACCCAAACTATTAGCTAGATTTGATTTGATAAAAATTTAAAGGAAAATCGTTCAACAAATTCTAGGTGTTGACATTTCTATGGAAGGAAGTATACTTAATAATAAAATGATGAATATTAAAGTTGGTAATAATTTCTAATAAACTTGAATGAAAATAAAAATATTGATTGAGAGATAACTAGTTAAGTTAAGTTTGAACGATGCTATCTTCATCCACGGTTCATTTGCATATCGATTCATCTCGGAAATAAGTTGAATCTGGGTACAAGATCACGCCCGGTGACGAACTTTGATTAACTTTAAAAGTTTTGGAGGCTCTTTAAATTTAAGCAACACCAGTAGGTTTCGCTTTTTTATTTCGATCGATAATAATCGTAAAGCGACACAAACACTTACGATCGTTAATGATTTTTATGTTCGACTTTGGTGGTCTTCGTTGGAAGAATTTTCGGTACGGTACCCCGTCGTTAACCGTTTTGACATCGACGGCATTGCACATTTGGTATTCATGGGCCAGTTTCATTATGCAACGCTCGCAACGCGGTCGCCCAACAATCGCGTAACACGTTCCTTCCGGCGAAAACGTAAAAGGCAGATAAGGAAAAGCTCGTTCCGTCAACGCGGTTTTGTCTTGTGCATTATTAAACCGAGAGATGTCCTCCGACTTAACCCGTTTACGACTAAAACGTTTGTGGGCGCGCGCCTTTGTGGAATAAAACAAAATGAGGTAATTACATGGCGCCAAGTAACTATATTTAACAAAACCACTTTATCTGGGGACGAGAGTTGACAGCTGATGCTTACTGGTCAAAGAGGACACTATTATTACACTAAATTGCACCGTTTCCATTTACATATTCACCAAAAACGAAAACAGGTTGGAGTAAAGAGAGTACTAACTACAAAAGGATTCCGTTTCATATTGTTACGGGAAAGAGAATTAAATGCCGTTTCCGCATTTGTAATCTAAACCACGGTCTGCCTCGCCGGGATATATGGCACTGAATTATAATTACTTTTTCCAGCTAAGGTCCGCATTTGCGGCTTTGTCTCGCGTGCTACCCGAAAGAAAATTAAACTTTTCCTATTTCCCTCTTTGCACCGCACCTCGTCACTAATAGAAGCACCGATCGAAAAATCCAAAAGCCTCCTTGCCCTGAAGACGTGGCCATCATCGCAGAATGAGCTGATTTCGTTCTCGTGTGCGCGTACTCGAATGGCAATCAAAGCATCTCGACAAATTGGAATTTTGCGATCGTTTATTTGCCAGAGAAATTGATTACCATCTTGTATGAATATACGAGCAAAAGGAATTTTAATCATAACAAGTATTAATTTAATACTAGTTATGGTATTTAGATAATTTAATTAATCATTTCGGAACTATAAGTTATTTCGCGAACCTTTGCTGATCGATATTGGCAATACTCCGCCCTACAATATCCCCAAGAGATAACGAATGCAGGTCTGCGAATGCTGGTTTAATTCAATTCCCACCCACACACATCGAACGTAATCCTGTTAACTGTAGTTGCAAAGGTACAGGTTACAGAAGCGGCGTCCAGACTAAGTAAACTCCCGTACGGATAATGCTCGTTCCATTTTAAATTTTTACCGAGGACGTCTTATTTCGTCTGGAAACCAGAAGCCACCATCTTACTACTTTGCCATACGATATCTTGATGGCCTTTTCGGTTTTCGTTAAAACTTTCAACAAAACCCATTCCACCGCAAAGATATTTTTGAGTATTTCCGGTTCTTCATTTAGGATTTGATTGCGCGGCCTTCCTTTTAATTGGATTTCTTCGCAGAATTCTTATTCCGGAAAGGGGAGCGACATAATAGTAAAATAAAGGGGGCAGCGTGTTTTAATTGAGGCTCCCGGATTCAAATTAAAATGTAGATTTAGCGGCTAGGAATTTCACCAAATTAATCCCACGATGTTTTACTTTTTTTTTCTTAAAAAAAAAGATAAACTGCAGGGATAGTTTCCGGGTATTATTTCGGCTCATTTTTTATTATTATCGTTCATAAAAATAACGGCAGCCAACAGGTTAAGCAGCGAATTCTGGATGACTGATGCCCTTATTAAATTTTACGAGTTACTGCGGCAATTAGTGTGGACATCGAGGACCAGCATATATGGAAATTCGGCCGTTATGGTGAGAGAGCGACCCAAAAGTACGGTTATTGCATTTACCAGCCCCTATTCATATACTTTCTCTTTACTTCCAACATTATTACTTTTTTTACGGATGAAAATTGTGTAATAATTATTTTTGATGGATTATACAAGACAATAACCCTGTTCTTCTTGTTCATCTTTGAAGAGACTCCCTCAATTACCAAGGTCTTAATACCGGCGGAGTTTTGGAACAAAACAGGGTCTACTTACCCGAAAGGATTACGTTCCTCTCTTAGTAACAGGCTTCTTATTGTGGCCGCTTGAAAAGCACCCACGAACAAGAGACCCAAATTAACCGTATAATAATTATGAATTTATACACTTAATTAATGCGGTGATAGGTTATTGATATTACTTTCTCGTATAATTAATTAAAAGATGATTAAAATGATTTGAAACGATTATAAAGGTAAACTTGATTTTTTTTCGAAATATCTCTCCTGTTATTCCGTGTTAAATAGTAGGGCAGTTCTTACTTGTTTGATCAGTATTCGAGTTTTAATTTTGAATTGTGGAATATCTTGTGCTAACGAATCTATCCAAACGATCTATTGCAAACATTTCATTTTTTTCAAACACTCAATTCTATAAGCATTTTATCGTGGACTAAAAAATTTTACAATTTCCTCTCAATTTCTACTTCCGAATAAGGAGTTTTTCTAAAGTCTCTTCTTTAGCATATCTAATCCTCCGCTACCCGACTTTCTTTCAACACTCCCCCAAGATACGGCAGTATGGTCTTCACCTATCATTTCTACATATTCCTCCCTCACGATATGCGCTGATGTTTCTTTAGACAAACCCAAAACTCATCTCCAATACCGATTCTCCAATTCTTTATTTGAATGAGTTCGGAAAAAATCTTCTAACATAGAACTAACTAGCTAGAACCAACTAAAAACCTTAATCTTGCTGCATTTTGCATAGTAGATAAGAAGATTATTAATTGTACAATATGCTTGTAATTTGTCCAAGTTACTTTGCAAATTTGTGTAGTCTTCAAACAAGCAAATAGGGATTTTGCTGTCATCTGCATACAAAAAAAATTTTGAGTGCTGAAAGCTGGTATGAATATCTTTGATGTATAGCAGAACTAACAACGGCTCCAGATTTCTGCCTTGGGCCAAGTAATGTCCCTGAATGTTGAGCGATAATTATGAATGGACTAAAGAAATCCGGTAAATTAAACAATTGGAGATATCATAATTAAAAAGTTTTTACAAAAGAATCCCATGGTCTATCTTGTCAAAAGTCTTACTATAGTCAATATATATAATATCAATTTGGCTGTTTTTATCATTGGTATTTAATGAAAAATTAAAAAAAGAAATTGTTAGATTCCACTGACCTACCCCGAAAAAAGCCATATAATTCAGGAATTAAGGATGATTTGACGTTACACATAATTAAATCATAAATAAGACGTTCAAAGACTTTTAAATCTATTGCCAGAATAGAGGTGGATCTGTAGTTGGCAATTAGGATAAGTTGCTGCTTGCAGGGAGGTCCTAAAAATGCACGCCAATGATTCTGTGAGCATCGATGCAGAAGCCTGGTAGTCTATCCATAACCAAAGCCTTGGAATTCAAAAAATAATGTCGTCCCGATTAAATCAGGGTGCAATGTACAGGGAAAAGGCCCCGGTGGCTACTGTCTAAACATCCATCAACAAATACAGATTCGAAATAATAGGGCAATCTACCTGGAATAGATATACTACCATTCTTTGACTTCAAATTCGGCATAAGTATGGTTCCCCGTGATCTTCCACTTCTTATGAAATTTAAGTTTTTCCTTTAATAGCTTTAATAGTTGGCAGTTAGTACCAGAACGGAATTCTACGATTATAAGTATATTTCTGAAGTACAAATTTGATTACATTAAAGCCTCGTTAAATAAATCGTCCTGAGATTTTGTGACCTGCTTTTTTGCAAATTTTTCACAGTTGAAACATTCTTCTCTTTTATTCTGTCTGTGACATTCCCTACATCTTAATCATATCTCCTTTCTAGATTGCATGGTGTAAATCCTATACTCCTGCTTCTGTTTTTTTATTAGCATATCCGCTCCTTCTTTTTCAAGCTATTGTCCTCCATGGTCATCATTTTAGTCCCAACTTTCATAGGACGTAGCTTGTTTGGTTATTCATCTCGAGTGTGGAAGACTCTTAATTTCTTCCCCTAGATCTGTATCTCCAGAGTTTGGCTGACCAACTTTGATGGTGATAATAATGAAAGATTTATGTGCTGATAGATTGATTTAGCTCATAGTATACCTATACACATAACATATAATAAGACGTAAGAATACAGCAATACTTGCAAAGTTTTTCGGTACCTAAGACTTTTATAACTTTTCGAATACTACTTCCATTATTTAGAGTAGTCGTGGTCTGATACAGCTTTTAATTCACCCATTTCCCGGATCTGGCGTAGTAATGGACAAGAAGTGTATTATGAATTACGTCAAAGTAGTTATGATAGTCCCTGAGTGTTACAGTTTCAAATTTCTAATCAAATAAAATTTATTTTATATAAAAAGTTACCCACGTGTTCCTATGTTTAATCTGGGAGTGAGGTTATGTCAAAAACGTATTACGCCCTATTTCGGTGTTCTTCAACCTTTATCATGGCACGGAACCCTTTTTTGAAAAATTATTTTCTATACCCAGAATTGATTTTAGAAATCACGAATGTTATGCGGAAATTAAGATCCACTGAATCTGGATTCTATGGAAAACAGGCTATAACAGCATCGTTCATATATCTTACAAAAGCCTTTGATAATGTACATCATTCAATCCCTTTGCCCAAATTAGACAAATTTAGTGTTAGATTTTTGTGAAAGAAAACCTATCCATCAAGAAGGATATAATAATTGCTACCAACAATGAACAGGGAACAGAAATAAGATCGAATTGGAGGAAAGTCAAGCTGGGACATACGACATTTATTGTAGATCTGAATAAACTTACGAATTTATTTGAAACATATAACATAAAGTAAAAACATATAAATCATGAAGCATATAAATCATAATGTATGGTTTGACCAGATTATGGCGGGGTATCAAGATACTGAGATTGCCAATGTTGAAGCGATTTTGTTTTTGAGTTGGAAAGTGGATACT
Source organism: Onthophagus sagittarius (assembly GCA_036711965.1). Taxonomy (NCBI): domain Eukaryota; kingdom Metazoa; phylum Arthropoda; class Insecta; order Coleoptera; family Scarabaeidae; genus Onthophagus; species Onthophagus sagittarius. The sequence goes on along the minus strand of JASERS010000005.1, from coordinate 43,694,274 downwards.
GGACTATTTTGGACGATATTAACTTCCTTGTGGGCAAGATCATACTTAATTTGGTGGACTATTTCCAAACCAGCTTGCATTAAATGCCTATTATGCATCTATTATGATTTTTGAGATGTGTAAGAGCATTCAACTAATTCTTTAAAGTAATAAAAACAAACAATTCCCATTACGGTTTCATTCTTTCATTCTTTACTCACATACCCAGCTTGGGGAGATAATGATCCTCCCTCGCTCCTCTTCTTCCTCCCTCCATCCTGTTTGTCATTGCTCTTCTTTAATATTCGCCCACATACAAGAGAAAACCAAAAATAAAGTTTTCCACTTCACTTTTTGTTTATATTTAGATATGCTACGTACACGGCTTAGGGAGGCGATGTCCCCCCGTTCCTCTTCTCTTTCCCTGTAACCAGGAAATAACATTCATCCGCTTCATTCTTTCCCTCTTCTTCCCACTATTCCACTCAAAATCTACCCCCCTTTCTGGTGTTCTACTCACTTCTGCCCGAGCTCTCTTCCTCTCTTCTCCTCTTTTCCGCTTATTTTTCAAGCATAAACTTTTGAAAAAGTTTATGCTCTCTTCTCTTCATCTTCAATCAGCAGTTCCGACACATTCTCTTTTGTTATCGTTCTTCCAATCTTAGCTTCATATACTTCAAAAATCATTCAAAAATCATATACTCTAGGGTATCATGTTTCCCGCATCCGAACCAGCATTCATCTAATCCTACCTTCTTTATCTTTTCAAATATATTGCAAATGTTTCGTAAATCTACCTGCGATTCTTTCTGTTGCCATTCTCTAACGTCGTTTATAAAGTTTTTTGTTCACTATGAATACTTGTTCCATATTTCTTGCCACTTCTCTCCCATCATTTGTCTATTTTCGTTCTTAGCCTATCATTTTCCCCCTATTTTCTTCGTTACCAAACTAACAGCTTTGTTCCGCCTATAGAACGATCTCCACAGAAGCTGGGAGATTGTTCTATAGGCGGATGTTATGATATTGGAAGTCTTTCTCTCTATTGCTTTTATCATCTTTACATATTATGTTTCGTAGCTACTTCCCACGCTGGAGCTGCATATAGAGTTATAGATAGCATGGTTTCCAAAACCTCCTTCTTGCTTGTCGTGGACCTCCTTTCTTCGGCATTAAGCGTGTCAAGTTGTTACATAGTAGGCTCACTTTTTCCATAATATTCCTGACGTGTTCTGTCATACACAGATCCTTATCCAGGTATACGTCTAAGTATTTGATCACTTGTGAGCACTTTACTGTTTCGTTCCCAACCCTTATCACAATTTTCGCCACCATTTTTTATTCTTGCCTCTCTTCTCCTTTGAAATCTCCAATCCTAAATCTCTGATCTTTTCGCTATTCTTTGTATGCAGTACTCCGCCTTATTTTTTATCCTCTCCGATGTTTGGCCTTCATTTTCACTGCCAAGTCATTTGCATACGCGATCGCAGAGACGCCTTCTTCTAACTCTACTCTTAGAACACTATCGTAAAAAACGTTCCATAACGTTTGATAGGAATGATCTAACTATTTTTCTTAGTTCTAATAAGAAATCTCCCTTTCCTATTGCTTCCATTATTTTTCTCCATGTCACTGAGTTAAAAGTATCTTTTATGTCGAGCATTACCATTATCGCTAGGCCTTTATGCGTTAAGAAAATCTTCTCTTGGTTTGTTTTTGCTGCATGGCAGTCATTACAGTATCCACAGTTCCTCATTTCTTCCTATATTCGCAATTCTCTGGTTTATTAACCTCTCCAATAGCTTTCTCAGGATACTTAGCAGGCATAGTGATCTGTATGATCTTTCCGCTGTCTCTTTATTTGGCTGTTCGATTAGTACTAGTATCGCCCTTTTCTGTTTTATTGGGAACAATCCTCTATTCCAACAACTGTTGTACGTTTTCAGAAAGATGTTGCTATTTGCCTCTATACACCCTTTATCTATTTCATTGATTATACCATATTCTTGTGTCGTAAAAGGTTCAATTATTTCATCGTCAGTCTCCTTCTCTGCTGTCCTTTTCTCCTCTCTATTAACGAGAACCAGCTACTTAAATTGGTCCCCTATGGTCTCTACATCTATTTTTCCTTTGGCTCTGATTTTCATCCTGTTTGTTGCTATTTGGTAAACCGTTCCCCAAACGTCCTCCTCTAACTCTTCACACAGATCTTTCCATTTTCTTTCCTTATTTCTTTTTATTACCAAAGTAAAGCTCCTTTTCTCATTTTTTGTATTGTTCCAGCGCTCCTCCACAATATGTTTCTTTGCCCAACTCTCTGCAGCACTCTTCTCTTTCTGAATCCTTCTGCTCTCGTCTCACCTACTCTCTCATCCCACCAAAAAAAACCCATTTTCTATCTCTTGTTTCCTGACTTCTCTTCTTAAATGATTATTCGCATGTTTCCATTCTTATTTTTGTCAGCTGCTCCACATCGTAATCGTTTTGTTCCTTAGTGGTTTCCATAAAGAATCTCTTTAATCTGATAATTCCTTCCCTAGTAATTGTTTATCCTCTAGCATTAGTCTCTCCCCTCTCATAGCTTCCGCTATTCTTAGCCACTATTTCATATATAATTGGATTATGATCACTCAATGTCCCGCACTCTATCCACAATACTCTCACTGGCAAATATCAGGTTGATTACAGATTTTCCTCTCATACATTCGTACATGACTGCAGCTCCTACATTCATTAATATAATATTCGTTTTGGCAATCTCTTCCTCCAGAAGGCATCCTGTCACATTATTTTCAATATAACCAGCCTTCGCCATACTTCTATTAAAATCCCTAGCAATTATCAACGGTTTCTTAGTATCTCTTATAGCTTTTTTTAAGAGTATTTAATAACTCTTCGACATATTGATGTATATTATTTGGTGAAAAGTAGACTGATATAGCTATCCATTCTTTCAGCTCGACTGTAATAAATTATTTGGTTTTCCTCCAGGATATCGGTCTTCCATCTGTACCCAACCCAATCCAATCTAGACTTAACTAACGCTGGACTTAAAACCAGAAACATTAAGGTTTACTCGTCTTAAGAGACATACGAAAAGTTTTCGATTTTTTCAGGAAAGTTAATAATTAAAAAAAAGGATGCATTAGGCAACTTAAATTTTCTAGTGTAAGAGTGCTAACATTTTATGTTATCGTAAAGATAATAAAAGTCTATTAGATGAGAAGGTACATTGCTATTTAAAAAAAATCAATTGTCATTCGTTGCTCATTTGTTTCTGAAATAAAAACATTTGAATACTATCTTATTATGGCTAAACAATTAAACAACTTTTATATGAATTTTTGGTAATAACGAACACTCCCTTCCCCGCTTTAATCCCTTAATATCGAGGTTTTATTATAATTAGAAATTATACATAACTATTTCATTCGTCCTTACATAACAGGGATAACAACACAAAAACTTCGTGCATGTAATAGACAATGAAGGGATAAACTCGGCCAACAATGCGGATATTAGCAAATTTCAATGAAATACCTCCGTCTCTGTCTGCATAATATGCGCAAGATGTAGTGTATTGTGTGATTCTGGTGTTGTATGGTAATATCCGGCCGAGATGTTTATTCTGGCATGTTAAGAGACGGAGTAAAAAATTTGTTATGCCCTTTTTTGATTCTTTTTCCTGTCCGAGAGAAGAAGAACTCGCAAATAAACAACGTGTCCGCGTAAACACTCGCGAACGCAAAGTATTTCGCTGTACACCACTAATCACTGTCGGGCGTTTAACATACCTCGGTTAAATATGTCTGAGATTAGCGAGTAACTGCAGAGATTCTGCGACACGATGTTTGTCAGAGATAATAAATTAATACAAGAACGAGAATACTAAAACGTAATATTTGGGAAACCATTAATGATATTAGTATACGTGAGGGTGAAAATACATTTTTCGAAAAAGTGATTTAACTCAGCGGACCGATCGTTTTTATCAACGTCACTCAACACCATAAACAAGTCAGTCAGTCAGTCAGTCAGAATTCGTGGCGCTTTGATTAAAAATGAATGATATGCCCACGGTTGCGGACAGTTTCAGATTTATTCTCGTTCCCGACGTAAATATTTTCTTTGATAGGCTTTCGTTTTGTTTACCGAAAGTTTTTTTTTCTCCAAAAGCCCTTCAACCTTCCCTAATGAGAACAATTTAACGTAGACAAATTGGCCGAGACGAGATTTCAGTTTTAAGTTGAACTTCTTGGCAACGGGGCAGATAAGTGCCGTCTCGAGTCCGGGTCCCGAAGCTCCGGGTAAATGGACAGACGCTGAAATAACTGCTTGAGGAAAACGGGGAACGTCCTTAAAATAGCTTCAGATTTCGGGGTAATAATCGCGAGCGCGCGACTGTTACTACCTTAAGCTTTTACAACGCCTAATTTTTCCTCTTCTTCTTCTTTCCTTTATCGCGTTTCAAAATGCACGCCGTTCTTTTGCCATCTTTTCGGCTCTTCCTAAAAAACGCTTAGTACTTGCATTCAAAAACATCCACCGTCAAAAAGGCAAAGTTTTAATTTAAACTTTGTTAATAAATTCGGTATGCTGGCTATGCGGCATTTTAGAGGTTTTGTTTTTCGGTAAAAGTTTTTATTAAATTCGTTCGAGTACTGGCGTTTTAATTATGAAGATAGCATCCAAAAATGACCTTTACTAACTTAATGGATGAGTGGATTGTTATGGTGCATCCATCAAGAATAATTACAATGTCGAAAAATGAGTTTTTCAAACTAAAGTTTTACTTTTAATTGCAAGTCTATTTACTGATGTTGATATACCTTTTTCCCAACCACGCGTAAACAGGCACGATGAAAAAAGTTTTAAAAATACCATATTTTCTCGAATCTAATCCAAACGTTTTTTACAAATTTTATGTGCTCATAAATCAAATGCGTTTTACAATCGAGTGTGGATTAGATTCGCAATCGTAGAGTCGAAATTTAGACATTATAACATGAAAGCTTGATTAATGGCTTTAGAACGATATTTAGATTTTTATACTCTATGATCTTCATCAGTAATAACTTCAATCGTACTCTCTGGTGAGATCGAATCAACCAGAGATGAGCGATATTTCAGGAACAGTGATTTATTACCGTTACTACAAAATAAAAAAGAATGGTAACCATGAACTAATAGACTTTATTACAACGTCTAGAATTTTTGTAATATGGGTATTTGGAACTTTTGAACAAATAAAGGTATTTTGATGATTAATATCTCAAAAGAATCTACAACTTGTATTAATTTAAAACTAATATTGCTCTCATTGATCAAATTTCTAGAATATCTCAAATCTGCATCTAAGTATAACTTCCATTTCTTACAATCAATACCTAACCTTCTCTTTGATATCTTACGAGTGAATAAAGATATTTCCATGATTAATATTTTAAAATAAAGCTTAAGTAAGAAGAATTTCACTAAAAACTAATAGACTTCAATATACCATCTAGAATTTTTGGAATATGGGTATTTGGATGAGCTTGAAGTTGACAATATCGACTTGAATCCTTAATATTCCATAACTTTTTAGTTAATAAAGATATTTTGTTAATTAATATGTCAAAACAATGCCCAATGCACATCAATACAAAGCCAATATTGTGCACATTAATCAATTTTCTAGAATTTCTCAAATCTGATTCTTTGTACAGATTCCATTTACTACAATCAGAACCTAACTTTCTCTTTGATATCTTTTGAATGTATGAAGATATTTTCATAATTAATATCTTAAAATAATGCTTGATTAGCATTAGCTTTTTTACAATGTCTAGAATCTTTAGAATATGGGTATTTGGATGAACTTGAAATTGACAAAATTGCCTTGTATCTTTTATATTCCATAACTTTTGAATCAATAAAGGTATTTTGATGATTAGTATCTCAAAAGAATCCCCAATTCATATCAATATCTAGCCGATATTGCCCGCATTAATTAAATTTCTAGAATTTCTCAAATCTGATTCTTAACACCGGTTCCAAATGTTACAATCAAAACCTACCTTTCTCTTTGACATCTTTTGAGCGAATAAAGCTATTTTCATGGTTAATATCTTAAAATCAAGCTTGAATAAGAAGAGTTTCACTCAGAACTATTAGACTTCATCACACCATCTAGATTTTTTGGAATATGGATGAACTTGAAATTGACAAATTTGACTTGAATTTCTTATATTTCATAGCTTTTGACTAAATAAAGGTATTTTGATGGTTAATATTTCAAAAGAATCCCCGATTCATATCAATTTAAAGCCAATATTGCACACATTAATAAAATTTCTACAATTTCTCAAATCTGATTCTTAGCACAGGTTCCATTTGTTACAATCAAAACCTAACCTTCTCTTTGATATTTTTTGAGTGTATAAAGATATTTTCATAATTAATATGTTAAACTAAAGCTTGATTAAGAGGGATATCACTACAAACTAGTAAACTTCATTACAGCCTCTAGAATTTTTGGAATATGGGTGTTTGCGTGAACTTGAAATTAACAAAAATGACTTGAATCTTTTGTATTTCATAACTTTTGAATAAATAAAGGCATTTTGATGATTAATATCTCAAAAAAATCCTAAATTCATGTCAATTTATAGTCGATATTACGCGCATTAATTAAATTTCTAGAATTTCTCAAATCTGCTTCTTAATACAAGTTCCATTTGTTACCATCAAAACATAACTTTCTCTTTGATATCTTTTGAGTAAATAAAGCTACTTTCATGATTAATATTTTAAAATAAAGCTTGAATAAGAAGAATTTCACTCAGAACCATCAGATTTTATTACTCTATCTAGATTTTTTGGAATATGGGTATTTGGACGAACTTGAAATTGACAAATTTGACTTGAATTTCTTATATTTCATAACTTTTGACTAAATGAAGGTATTTTGATGGTTAATATCTCAAAAGAATTCCCAATTCATATCAATTTAAAGCCGATCATGTGCGCATTAATAAAATTTTTACAATTTCTCAAATCTGCTTCTTTGTACAGGTTCCATTTGTTACAATCAAAACCTAACATTCTCTTTGATATCTTTTGAGCGAATAAAGCTATTTTCATGGATAATATTTTAAAATAAAGCTTGAATAAGAAGAATTTTACTCAGAACTATTAGACTTCATTACACCATCTAGATTTTTTATAATATGGGTGTTTGGATGAACTTGAAATTGACAAATTTGACTTGAATTTCTTATATTTCATAATTTTTGACTAAATAAAGGTATTTTGATGGTTAATATCTCAAAAGAATCCCCAATTCATATCAATTTAAAGCCGATCATGTGCGCATTAATAAAATTTTTACAATTTCTCAAATCTGCTTCTTTGTACAGGTTCCATTTGTTACAATCAAAACCTAACTTTCTCTTTGATATCTTTTGAGCGAATAAAGCTATTTTCATGCATAATATCTTAAAATAAAGCTTGAATAAGAAGAATTTTACTCAGAACTATTAGACTTCATTACACCATCTAGATTTTTTGAATATGGGTGTTTGGATGAACTTGAAATTGACAAATTTGACTTGAATTTCTTATATTTCATAACTTTTGAATAAATAAAGGTATTTTGATGATTAATATCTCAAAAGAATCCCCAATTCATATCAATTTCTAGCCGATATTACGCGCATTAATTAAATTTCTAGAATTTCTCAAATCTGATTCTTAACACAGGTTCCATTTGTTACAATCAAAACCTAACTTTCTCTTTGATATCTTTTGAGCGAATAAAGCTATTTTCATGGTTAATATCTTAAAATAAAGCTTGAATAAGAAGAATTTCACTCAGAACTGTTAGACTTCATTAGACCATCTAGATTTTTTGGAATATGGGTATTTGGACGATCTTGAAATTGACAAATTTTACTTGAATCTCTTATATTTCATAACTTTTGAATAAATAAAGGTATTTTGATGATTAATATCTCAAAAAAATCCCCAATTCATATCAATTTCTAGCCGATATTACGCGCATTAATTAAATTTCTAGAATTTCTCAAATCTGATTCTTAACACAGGTTCCATTTGTTACAATCAAAACCTACCTTTCTCTTTGACATCTTTTGAGCGAATAAAGCCATTTTGATGATTAATATCTTAAAATAAAGCTTGAGCAAGAATAATTTCACACCAAACTAGTAGACTTCATTAGACCATCTCGAATTTTTGGAATATGTGTATTTGTACGAACTTGAAATTGACATAATCGACTTGAATCCTTTATATTCCATAACTTTTTAGAAAATAAAGATATTTTGTTGATTAATATCTCAAAAGAATCCCCGATTCATATCAATTTAAAGCCAATATTGCGCACATTAATCAAATTTCCTAAATTTCTCAAATCTGCTTCTTAGTACAGGTTCCATTTGTTGCAATCAAAATCTAACTTTCTCTTTGATATCTTTTGAGCAAATAAAGATATTTTCATGATTGATATCTTAAAATAAAGCTTAATTTAGAAGAATTTCACTTAAAGCTATTAGACTTTATTACACCATCTAGATATTTTGGAATATGGGTGTTAGTACGAACTTAAAATTGACAAAATCTACTAGAATCCTTTATATTTCATAACTTTTTAGCTAATAAAGATGTTTTATTGATTAATATCTCAAAAGAATCGCCAATGCATGTCAATTTAAAGCCAATATTATGCACATTAATCAAATTTCCAGAATTTCTCGAATCTGATTCTTAGTACAGGTTCTATTTGTTACAATCAAAACCCAACTTTCTCTTTGATATCTTTTGAGTATATAAAGATTAGTGTCTTAAAATAAAGTTTGATTAAGAAGAATTTCACTTTGTCAACTAGTACACTTTATTACAACGTCTAGAATTTTTGGAAAATGGTATTTGGTAAACTTGAAATTGACGATCATAACATAATTTGCCTATCAATCTGATTTGGACAACATAACTCCGTAGGACTGAAACCACGTACAGCACTTCTTATGACAAGTATTGCTTTATTAATATACACATCCCACTCTTTTCCATGTCCATAATCTGAAACTGTATTACTCAGTATTCTTTTAAATATTTAAAGAAATCTTTCTACTGCATTTGGCTGACGATGGTGACCCGTGGAATATTTTAATAATACTTTAATCCAAAAATTTCGCAGTTAGGTTAGTAACAAACACTCTACCCAGAACTGTTTGCATGTCTGAAGGAAAACCAACTCTAATAAGCAATGCAATTATTTTTTAGCCGTGCTCTAAATTCTGAGCCAGCTGCTTGTAATGGTTTGTTCATACGATTTACGCTGAACAAAAAGAAAAACAAACATCGGTAGCGGAAATATGAAGAAAATGAGGTAAATTAATAAAATAAATATATAATTCTCTCAAAAACAGTATAAAACAAGAAAACAAACCGAAAAAATAACAATAATAATAAATTACCTAAAAATGAGCGGCGGAGACTTCCCAAAGCGTAATAATTAAATGAATATAATATAACAAGCGACACACACGAGGCGGATCATAACACTGTAAGCTTTCAGAGTGTGCTTGCGCACGTGCACGTAAATATCAAACAAAAAAATGAAAAATTTAATATTGAATTAAATGCGTATTTTTGTGAGCGAAAAAAATTAATTAATTAAAATCACAAGCGGAGCAAACTCTGCTTTTGTTATATGTCTAGGGAAATATGGACACCTCTGCATGCAAAAGGCAAATGGTTATCAAAATCACGGTGATTGAGAAAGAACGGTCACCCATCACTACGTTCCTTAAAAATCATGGGTTCGCTCATCTCTAAAGTCAACTGTCTCAATATTACCTTCCCGTATTATGTCATCTACGGAACCATTCAAAGTAGTGATGGAACGGAAAGTGATTTTAAGAAAAGCCGGAAACCATCATCTTCAACCGGATATCCGGTTAGCCGGCATATCTATCCCGCCATTGTGTGTAATCGTCAGCTTCATCATGTCATAAATAGGGATGTAGAGTAAATCCATACATCAATATCTCATCGATATCTTTTTGAAATATCATATTTTAAAATCCACCTAAATATGTAGCTTATATTTTAATTAATAATAATATTGATTGAATTTTCCTAGTCATTTAAAAAAAATCGTAAAAAATCAACCTCTTAAGATATATTCATGTCTTAAGAATGAATGTACTCTTTATCCAAAAAATCTTCCATTAAATAATAATACAAAGGTTTCAAACTTTCTGAGGGAGAAATAAGCTTCATTCCAAATACACGTTGGTATGATATCGCAATACCGAATTCAACAGCAATTTCTTTTTTATTTTTCCCCTTTTTCTACCATTTTAATTAGCGATAGTTTTTCCATTATCGTATATTTCGTATATTTCGCTTATTATTAGCTATTAAACACAATCTATTAAACACACTAGTTGTACGCAAGAACTTTACCGGATTCGTTCGAACCATAAAATAACCCAAATAAAAAAATACTAACAGAACAGATTCAAATATTTTATTTTTTGGTAAATTTAACTCATAGAAGTAAGAGTTGAAGAAATTTCATAGTAGTTTAGTTCGAGTTAGAGAGAAATTCTAGTTAGTGAAATTCGACTTATAGAGATAAAAACACATTTGAAACTAAGTCAAACGCTTCAGCTTACGAAAATTATTCGACTTAGAGGATAATTCGAGAAATAGAACTTCTAGTTAGGGGAATTTCACTGTACTTTAATGTGCACTTTAACCGCACTTGAATAACTAAATTTATTTTTGAGATATCATGTTTTCGAAATAACAATTTTTGTCGTCATTTATGAAAAAATTGCAAAAATTAATTTCTTAAGATATCATATCTTAAAAATGAATATACAGTAAAGCTTCGCTAATTCGAATCGATTAAAACCGGCTTAATTCAGATTATGGAAGCATGCGGATTATTAAAGTATAGATATGATGTATAATTCGATTGTCCAAACGTCTTCATGGAGAGAATTGTCTTCTTTATTGCAGCATAATACCGATTTCTTTTAATTGTTGTATGGGTAATGGAATAGTGTCATTCCATTCCTCTTCGTCATTTGAATATCCAAACACATTTCTCTCACATCTCTCATTTCGCTAATATATTGCAAGGATTGGCAAACATTGGAAAGGATGACTTTTTAATAGAAATGCTCTCTTTTTCTTTCGTCTACTGCATATTACTGCATACTGCATGTATTTCCTCAGAACAAAACCATTCATGAATACCTCGAGTCGTTTTGAGATACCTTTAGAGATAAATTTGTTGAATTTCATAAAATAAAAATTTCCTTAATCCTTTTTTGATATATCGTCAAATTCTTAAGATATCTTGATGAAATTTATCATAATTTGCAAAGAAGAGTTTGTATTTTTATAGGTACAGAACTCTATTTCAATATCTCAATTCGTGTGTGAGATATCATGTTTTCAAAACCTTTATTAAAACCTATCTTAATATCCGGCCAAAACATATTTAGCAATTATCCAGTATCTAGTTGGATTTCAAAAACTGGCCGCATACCGGATAGTAGCTTTTCCACCCCTAACCAAAACAATGATATTGCAATACTTCTTAAATGCTTTAATAATAATGTTCTCAGGAATCGCTTTTCATACCATGGACAAGGAAATTAAAAAGCAGACTTCTGCTTAATGTTACAGATTGAGTGACATTTCTTCTGAATTAATCAAGCACAAACTTGCATTATCAAGCAAAACTTGTATGGAACGGTTAGTTCCAACATTATCCGTCCTATTTGTTGCACACTGATAATCTGTGTCACTGATCTGTTAGCATGTTTTTTCTTTACAGTTGCTGTCACCATTGCTGGAAAATGACATGCTGTCAAATGCATCGGATTATTGGTTAACATTGATGGGCAACCACGATTTTCTTTAATGAAGGGTACATGAAATTGGTGTATCATTTGTCTTAATACTGCTGACTGAAAATCAGCTAGGAAAGGTTTTTTTCCATTTGTCGAAAGATATAATATATGAGCATTTAGGAACATAATCTCAAAGAAATGGAATGCTTGACTCTTGTGCCACTTATCATTTTCTTTCATGCATATTAGGTTGTTCAGCATCATGACATATAATTGACAATAAATAATTTTCTCTGTTTCTGGACCAGCTTTCCCCGTATCAACCATTCTGTCCTCATGCATTGTCGTCAGCATTAATACTTCTCGTTTGTCTTTTCATTTGATGATGAGCAAAGTTTGCCAAAGCTCTCACGTCTCGCGTTTTCTTACATATTTGTCGAAATGTTGGCAGTTTTTTCCTGTTCTTCTTTACTGTATCATAAATATTTGTTGGTGGTGTGTGTCAAATAATGTATACCAGAAGTCAACGTATAATTAATGCCTTCTCCTATATATGGCTCTAAAACCGTTGTGACCACACTTATAGATATAATATATGGGCATTTAGGAACATAATCTCAAAGAAATGAAATGCTTGATTCTTGTACCACTTATCATTTTTTTTCATGCATATTAGGTTGTTCAGCATCATGACATATAATTGACAATAGATAATTTTCTCTGTTTCTGGACCAACTTTCTCCGTATCAACCATTCTGCCCTCATGCATTGTCGTCGGCATTAATACTTCTCGTTTGTCTTTTCGTCGTCGATGATGAGCAAAGTTTGCCAAAGCTCTCACGTCTCGCGTTTTCTTACATATTTGTCGAAATGTTGGCAGTTTTTTCCTGTTCTTCTTACTGTATCATAAATATTTGTTGGTGGTGTATGTCAAATAATGTATACCAGAAGTTAACGTATAATTAATGCCTTCTCCTATATATGGCTCTAAAACCATTGTGACCACACTTATAGATATAATATATGGGCATTTAGGAACATAATCTCAAAGAAATGGAATGCTTGATTCTTGTACCACTTATCATTTTTTTTCATGCATATTAGGTTGTTCAGTATCATGACATATAATTGACAATAGATAATTTTCTCTGTTTCTGGACCAACTTTCTCCGTATCAACCATTCTGCCCTCATGCATTGTCGTCGGCATTAATACTTCTCGTTTGTCTTTTCGTCGTCGATGATGAGCAAAGTTTGCCAAAGCTCTCACGTCTCGCGTTTTCTTACATATTTGTCGAAATGTTGGCAGTTTTTTCCTGTTCTTCTTACTGTATCATAAATATTTGTTGGTGGTGTATGTCAAATAATGTATACCAGAAGTTAACGTATAATTAATGCCTTCTCCTATATATGGCTCTAAAACCATTGTGACCACACTTATAGATATAATATATGGGCATTTAGGAACATAATCTCAAAGAAATGGAATGCTTGATTCTTGTACCACTTATCATTTTTTTCATGCATATTAGGTTGTTCAGCATCATGACATATAATTGACAATAGATAATTTTCTCTGTTTCTGGACCAACTTTCCCCGTATCAACCATTCTGCCCTCATGCATTGTCGTCAGCATTAGTACTCCTCGTTTGTCTTTTCATTTGATTATGAGCAAAGTTTGCCAAAGCTCTCACGTCTCGCGTTTTCTTACATATTTTTCGAAATGTTGGCAGTTTTTCCTGTTCTTCTACTGTATCATAAATGTTTGTATTTTGTTGGTGGTGTGTGTCAAATAATGTATACCAGAGGTCAACGTATAATTAATGCCTTCTCCTATATATGGCTCTAAAACCGTCGTGACCACACTTCCAGATATTCTTAAATCGGAAATTTTTTACATGTCTGTTCTTTTTTCACAGTATATGTATAAAGAAATCCAAAACATAACCTGTTTCGACACAACACAACAAAAATGTTTAGCTTTTTGCTACGTTGTTCAAAATTGCTTCAAGCATTGTCTCCCTTTTGAACTCAACTACAGATTCATCTATACATAGTTATTTAAATGGGTAAAAAGTTTCTTCACAATTTATTCTTATGCTGCGAAAAATGATTAATATCTGGTACTAAGTAGCTAGTTAGGTTGGGATGAGATCTGATAGTTTTAATTGATGGTTCAACCCAATTAATATTTTGTGTCAACTAACTAATTGAGTTGGGTTGGGTTAAGATTAATGACTCAACCCAACCCAATCAATATCTACCAATCTCTAACTAACTAATTGGATTGGGTTGGGTTCAGATAAGGTTGATGGTTCAACCCAAGCCAATTATTATTTAAAGTTAACCACCTAGTTGGGTGGAGTTAATGCTCAACCAAATTAATATCTAACGCCAACTAACTATTTGGGTTGGGTTGGGTTTAGATAAGGCTGATGGCTTAATCCAACCCAACTAATATTTTATGCTAATATAGTCTTATGGCGCTATGATTTTCAACTAATATCGAATGTTAACGTAAAGTATCTAAAAAATTCACAAATCAAAAGTTTAAATTTGTCAATTGCGTTTTTTCTGCCAAAGAGCAATTGCCAAAAATTTACCGAATTTATTCCTTTAATCGTAAACTAATAGTAAAACTCACGAAAAATATTGTGGAGGATTGGATACTGCACAATGTATGGTATTACCTCCTTTCACATCATACTTTTAAAGACTTTATAGTTATCAAAAGTGCATTTATGATCAGAGCCGCGACGTTATCGGGGCAACTCATTGGCATTTTCTCCTTACAATAAATGCTTTACGCCACTGGTTCTGCGTTGTCTGAAGTTGAAATCCTCCCATTCACTACCGCTCTTCGATTCAAAAGTGTCCTGTTTATTAAAGTTCATAGATAAATGAAGTAACTGCAAAACTTGCATTACACGTCATAAGCAGTTTTTGAGAAATTGCTAAAAATGTGTTGAAAGTATTAGGAGGCAACCAAATTTATGCTATTTTTATTTTTTTGTCTTGTGAGAATGTGAGTTTTGAAAATTTGCTTACAATTAGTAAATGGTTCTTAAAGTCTTTTCGTCCAATGTATTAGATATAACATTCTACACGCCTACCATAATTTTGGTCAAATGATGTTATTAATCTCATGCTCAAGTATCCTTAATAGTACTAGAAAAAATTTATTTTAACAAAAATACGAACACTGCTCGTTTTCTAGTTTTTAAAAGTTTTTACATGTCGCATAACTGCATATTGAAAAATATTTTTTGATCAGGATGCAAAATTATCTCCTTAATTTCGTTGTCCATTAAACCGGAAACACAATCTAATGGATGTTTTGAACATTGGGTACTTACATACTAACTGTACACTGATACAGATACATAATTAAGGAGTTCAGACTTATGATTTATGACCATTAAAGCTTTTTCAATGTCTATAAGACCCGATAAGTATCCAAAATCTATCTTTGGCAATGAAAGAAGAAAGTTACTTAGTTTTGAAAATTATTTCCTGAAATAGTTTAGGTTATAGTTTTAGTTCCAGAAAAATTTACAACCGTTAATTTTACCTTTTTGCAGCGCTTCAAGTGGTTCTCGCCAAAGGGCGGAGATGAAACTATTCTCAATATCCAATAATATTGATACACAGCATTCCCTGTGGGTATAACTTTTCTGTTTTTTAACATAAAAAACTACATTCGATCCTTGTTTTAAAGCAAGCGCTTGGGAAATTAGTTTTTTATGGACCATCTTTTTTAATGGCAGTGTATATTCTGTACTTTCCGTTTCGCCTGTATCGTAGATCTTCCCTTACAAAATATTGTTCTTTATGGAGTAAACATTTTTCTTCTATTTCTTTGTGCAATCTGGCTCTTATAACACCATAAGTCAAGCTTATGATGTTACACATACACAATGGTCGAAGCATATATTATTATATTATTATTATTCTTTAATCACATCAGTAATGTCTTTGGATTTAATATATTCCATGTCATTCCACACAACAATATTGAGCTTTGGAAACAGTTGTTCAATTTGTATTTCAACCCTTTTTTTCTTCAATCTGCTTTCCTTTCCATAGTCCTAGCTTCTTTGTCATGATTAGTTCGCCTTTCCCCACACTATCATTTAATTGTGTTAATAGCTCCTTCCATTTATGTTCCTTGCTCCTTTTAATCTCCAATTTTAACTCTTTCTTTGCTTTCATGTAATTATTCATGCATTCCTCTGTATTTACCCCATCGTTTCTTTTCTTAATTATTGTTACCACTCTTCCTAGTTTGATACATTCTTGTCGGATACGCGCAATCTCGGTATTCCACCAATAAACCGGTCTTTTACAACTTTTTCCGTCACGTTTCTTTTTTAGAACAGAATCACACTTCTTAATCTTTTGCTTAATCTAAAACTTCTTTAATCTTTTGCAGCATCATTTCCGGGGTAATTTCTTTGCCTTCCGCAAAAAGTCCTGAGCAAATCTCGGAGTACGTTTTCAAGGACAAACTGTTTGTATGCCAGCCACCTGGCTGTGCTACAGTTTAAATTTGTCAATTGCGTTTTTTCTGCCAAAGAGCAATTGCCAAAAATTTACCGAATTTATTCATTTAATCGTAAACTAATAGTAAAACTCACGAAAAATATTGTGGAGGATTGGATACTGCACAATGTATGGTATTACCTCCTTTCACATCATACTTTTAAAGACTTTATAGTTATCAAAAATGCATTTATGATCAGAGCCGCGACGTTATCGGGGCAACTCATTAGCATTTTCTCCTTACAATAAATACTTTACGCCACTGGTTCTGCGTTGTCTGAAGTTGAAATCCTCCCATTCACTACCGCTCTTCGATTCAAAAGCGTCCTGTTTGTTAAAGTTCAAAGATAAATGAGGTAACTGCAAAACTTGCTGCATTATACGTCATAAGCAGTTTTTGAGAAATTGCTAAAAATGTGTTGAAAGTATTAGGAGGCAACCAAATTTATGCTATTTTTATTTTTTTGTCTTGTATATATTTTATGTCTTGAATCTGCTTTCCTTTCCATAGTCCTAGCTTCTTTGTCACGATCAGTTCGCCTTTCCCCACACTATCATTTAATTCTGTTAATAGCTCCTTCCATTTATGTTCCTTGCTCCTTTTAATCTCCAACTTTCACTCTTTCTTTGCTTTCATGTAATTATTCATGCATTCCTCTGTATTTACCCCATCGTTTCTTTTCTTAATTATTGTTACCACTCTTCCTAGTTTGATACATTCTTGTCGGATACGCGCAATCTCGGTATTCCACCAATAAACCGGTCTTTTACAACTTTTTCCGTCACGTTTCTTTTTTAGAACAGAATCACACTTCTTAATCTTTTGCTTAATCTAAAACTTCTTTAATCTTTTGCAGCATCATTTCCGGGGTAATTTCTTTGCCTTCCGCAAAAAGTCCTGAGCAAATCTCGGAGTACGTTTTCAAGGACAAACTGTTTGTATGCCAGCCACCTGGCTGTGCTACAGTTTAAATTTGTCAATTGCGTTTTTTCTGCCAAAGAGCAATTGCCAAAAATTTACCGAATTTATTCATTTAATCGTAAACTAATAGTAAAACTCACGAAAAATATTGTGGAGGATTGGATACTGCACAATGTATGGTATTACCTCCTTTCACATCATACTTTTAAAGACTTTATAGTTATCAAAAATGCATTTATGATCAGAGCCGCGACGTTATCGGGGCAACTCATTAGCATTTTCTCCTTACAATAAATACTTTACGCCACTGGTTCTGCGTTGTCTGAAGTTGAAATCCTCCCATTCACTACCGCTCTTCGATTCAAAAGCGTCCTGTTTGTTAAAGTTCATAGATAAATGAGATAACTGCAAAACTTGCATTATACGTCATAAGCAGTTTTTGAGAAATTGCTAAAAATGTGTTGAAAGTATTAGGAGGCAACCAAATTTATGCTATTTTTATTTTTTTGTCTTGTATATATTTTATGTCTTGAATCTGCTTTCCTTTCCATAGTCCTAGCTTCTTTGTCACGATCAGTTCGCCTTTCCCCACACTATCATTTAATTCTGTTAATAGCTCCTTCCATTTATGTTCCTTGCTCCTTTTAATTTCCAACTTTAACTTTTTCTTTGCTTTCATGTAATTATTCATGCATTCCTCTGTATTTACCCCATCGTTTCTTTTCTTAATTATTATTACCACTCTTCCTAGTTTGATACATTCTTGTCGGATACGCGCAATCTCGGTATTCCACCAATAAACCGGTCTTTTACAACTTTTTCCGTCACGTTTCTTTTTTAGAACAGAATCACACTTCTTAATCTTTTGCTTAATCTAAAACTTCTTTAATCTTTTGCAGCATCATTTCCGGGGTAATTTCTTTGCCTTCCGCAAAAAGTCCTGAGCAAATCTCGGAGTACGTTTTCAAGGACAAACTGTTTGTATGCCAGCCACCTGGCTGTGCAACAGTTTAAATTTGTCAATTGCGTTTTTTCTGCCAAAGAGCAATTGCCAAAAATTTACCGAATTTATTCATTTAATCGTAAACTAATAGTAAAACTCACGAAAAATATTGTGGAGGATTGGATACTGCACAATGTATGGTATTACCTCCTTTCACATCATACTTTTAAAGACTTTATAGTTATCAAAAATGCATTTATGATCAGAGCCGCGACGTTATCGGGGCAACTCATTAGCATTTTCTCCTTACAATAAATACTTTACGCCACTGGTTCTGCGTTGTCTGAAGTTGAAATCCTCCCATTCACTACCGCTCTTCGATTCAAAAGCCTCTTGTTTGTTAAAGTTCATAGATAAATGAGGTAACTGCAAAACTTGCATTATGCGTCATAAGCAGTTTTTGAGAAATTGCTAAAAATGTGTTGAAAGTATTAGGAGGCATACAAATTTATGCTATTTTTATTTTTTTGTCTTGTATATATTTTATGTCTTGAATCTGCTTTCCTTTCCATAGTCCTAGCTTCTTTGTCACGATCAGTTCGCCTTTCCCCACACTATCATTTAATTCTGTTAATAGCTCCTTCCATTTATGTTCCTTGCTCCTTTTAATCTCCAACTTTAACTCTTTCTTTGCTTTCATGTAATTATTCATGCATTCCTCTGTATTTACCCCATCGTTTCTTTTCTTAATTATTGTTACCACTCTTCCTAGTTTGATACATTCTTGTCGGATACGCGCAATCTCGGTATTCCACCAATAAACCGGTCTTTTACAACTTTTTCCGTCACGTTTCTTTTTTAGAACAGAATCACACTTCTTAATCTTTTGCTTAATCTAAAACTTCTTTAATCTTTTGCAGCATCATTTCCGGGGTAATTTCTTTGCCTTCCGCAAAAAGTCCTGAGCAAATCTCGGAGTACGTTTTCAAGGACAAACTGTTTGTATGCCAGCCACCTGGCTGTGCTACAGTTTAAATTTGTCAATTGCGTTTTTTCTGCCAAAGAGCAATTGCCAAAAATTTACCGAATTTATTCATTTAATCGTAAACTAATAGTAAAACTCACGAAAAATATTGTGGAGGATTGGATACTGCACAATGTATGGTATTACCTCCTTTCACATCATACTTTTAAAGACTTTATAGTTATCAAAAATGCATTTATGATCAGAGCCGCGACGTTATCGGGGCAACTCATTAGCATTTTCTCCTTATAATAAATACTTTACGCCACTGGTTCTGCGTTGTCTGAAGTTGAAATCCTCCCATTCACTACCGCTCTTCGATTCAAAAGCGTCCTGTTTGTTAAAGTTCATAGATAAATGAGATAACTGCAAAACTTGCATTATACGTCATAAGCAGTTTTTGAGAAATTGCTAAAAATGTGTTGAAAGTATTAGGAGGCAACCAAATTTATGCTATTTTTATTTTTTTGTCTTGTATATATTTTATGTCTTGAATCTGCTTTCCTTTCCATAGTCCTAGCTTCTTTGTCACGATCAGTTCGCCTTTCCCCACACTATCATTTAATTCTGTTAATAGCTCCTTCCATTTATGTTCCTTGCTCCTTTTAATTTCCAACTTTAACTTTTTCTTTGCTTTCCTGTAATTATTCATGCATTCTTCTGTATTTACCCCATCGTTTCTTTTCTTAATTATTGTTACCACTCTTCCTAGTTTGATACATTCTTGTCGGATACGCGCAATCTCGGTATTCCACCAATAAACCGGTCTTTTACAACTTTTTCCGTCACATTTCTTTTTTAGAACAGAATCACACTTCTTAATCTTTTGCTTAATCTAAAACTTCTTTAATCTTTTGCAGCATCATTTCCGGGGTAATTTCTTTGCCTTCCGCAAAAAGTCCTGAGCAAATCTCGGAGTACGTTTTCAAGGACAAACTGTTTGTATGCCAGCCACCTGGCTGTGCTACAGTTTAAATTTGTCAATTGCGTTTTTTCTGCCAAAGAGCAATTGCCAAAAATTTACCGAATTTATTCATTTAATCGTAAACTAATAGTAAAACTCACGAAAAATATTGTGGAGGATTGGATACTGCACAATGTATGGTATTACCTCCTTTCACATCATACTTTTAAAGACTTTATAGTTATCAAAAATGCATTTATGATCAGAGCCGCGACGTTATCGGGGCAACTCATTAGCATTTTCTCCTTACAATAAATACTTTACGCCACTGGTTCTGCGTTGTCTGAAGTTGAAATCCTCCCATTCACTACCGCTCTTCGATTCAAAAGCGTCCTGTTTGTTAAAGTTCATAGATAAATGAGATAACTGCAAAACTTGCATTATACGTCATAAGCAGTTTTTGAGAAATTGCTAAAAATGTGTTGAAAGTATTAGGAGGCAACCAAATTTATGCTATTTTTATTTTTTTGTCTTGTATATATTTTATGTCTTGAATCTGCTTTCCTTTCCATAGTCCTAGCTTCTTTGTCACGATCAGTTCGCCTTTCCCCACACTATCATTTAATTCTGTTAATAGCTCCTTCCATTTATGTTCCTTGCTCCTTTTAATTTCCAACTTTAACTTTTTCTTTGCTTTCATGTAATTATTCATGCATTCCTCTGTATTTACCCCATCGTTTCTTTTCTTAATTATTATTACCACTCTTCCTAGTTTGATACATTCTTGTCGGATACGCGCAATCTCGGTATTCCACCAATAAACCGGTCTTTTACAACTTTTTCCGTCACATTTCTTTTTTAGAACAGAATCACACTTCTTAATCTTTTGCTTAATCTAAAACTTCTTTAATCTTTTGCAGCATCATTTCCGGGGTAATTTCTTTGCCTTCCGCAAAAAGTCCTGAGCAAATCTCGGAGTACGTTTTCAAGGACAAACTGTTTGTATGCCAGCCACCTGGCTGTGCTACAGTTTAAATTTGTCAATTGCGTTTTTTCTGCCAAAGAGCAATTGCCAAAAATTTACCGAATTTATTCATTTAATCGTAAACTAATAGTAAAACTCACGAAAAATATTGTGGAGGATTGGATACTGCACAATGTATGGTATTACCTCCTTTCACATCATACTTTTAAAGACTTTATAGTTATCAAAAATGCATTTATGATCAGAGCCGCGACGTTATCGGGGCAACTCATTAGCATTTTCTCCTTACAATAAATACTTTACGCCACTGGTTCTGCGTTGTCTGAAGTTGAAATCCTCCCATTCACTACCGCTCTTCGATTCAAAAGCGTCCTGTTTGTTAAAGTTCAAAGATAAATGAGGTAACTGCAAAACTTGCTGCATTATACGTCATAAGCAGTTTTTGAGAAATTGCTAAAAATGTGTTGAAAGTATTAGGAGGCAACCAAATTTATGCTATTTTTATTTTTTTGTCTTGTATATATTTTATGTCTTGAATCTGCTTTCCTTTCCATAGTCCTAGCTTCTTTGTCACGATCAGTTCGCCTTTCCCCACACTATCATTTAATTCTGTTAATAGCTCCTTCCATTTATGTTCCTTGCTCCTTTTAATCTCCAACTTTCACTCTTTCTTTGCTTTCATGTAATTATTCATGCATTCCTCTGTATTTACCCCATCGTTTCTTTTCTTAATTATTGTTACCACTCTTCCTAGTTTGATACATTCTTGTCGGATACGCGCAATCTCGGTATTCCACCAATAAACCGGTCTTTTACAACTTTTTCCGTCACGTTTCTTTTTTAGAACAGAATCACACTTCTTAATCTTTTGCTTAATCTAAAACTTCTTTAATCTTTTGCAGCATCATTTCCGGGGTAATTTCTTTGCCTTCCGCAAAAAGTCCTGAGCAAATCTCGGAGTACGTTTTCAAGGACAAACTGTTTGTATGCCAGCCACCTGGCTGTGCTACAGTTTAAATTTGTCAATTGCGTTTTTTCTGCCAAAGAGCAATTGCCAAAAATTTACCGAATTTATTCATTTAATCGTAAACTAATAGTAAAACTCACGAAAAATATTGTGGAGGATTGGATACTGCACAATGTATGGTATTACCTCCTTTCACATCATACTTTTAAAGACTTTATAGTTATCAAAAATGCATTTATGATCAGAGCCGCGACGTTATCGGGGCAACTCATTAGCATTTTCTCCTTACAATAAATACTTTACGCCACTGGTTCTGCGTTGTCTGAAGTTGAAATCCTCCCATTCACTACCGCTCTTCGATTCAAAAGCCTCTTGTTTGTTAAAGTTCATAGATAAATGAGGTAACTGCAAAACTTGCATTATGCGTCATAAGCAGTTTTTGAGAAATTGCTAAAAATGTGTTGAAAGTATTAGGAGGCATACAAATTTATGCTATTTTTATTTTTTTGTCTTGTATATATTTTATGTCTTGAATCTGCTTTCCTTTCCATAGTCCTAGCTTCTTTGTCACGATCAGTTCGCCTTTCCCCACACTATCATTTAATTCTGTTAATAGCTCCTTCCATTTATGTTCCTTGCTCCTTTTAATTTCCAACTTTAACTTTTTCTTTGCTTTCCTGTAATTATTCATGCATTCTTCTGTATTTACCCCATCGTTTCTTTTCTTAATTATTGTTACCACTCTTCCTAGTTTGATACATTCTTGTCGGATACGCGCAATCTCGGTATTCCACCAATAAACCGGTCTTTTACAACTTTTTCCGTCACATTTCTTTTTTAGAACAGAATCACACTTCTTAATCTTTTGCTTAATCTAAAACTTCTTTAATCTTTTGCAGCATCATTTCCGGGGTAATTTCTTTGCCTTCCGCAAAAAGTTCTGAGCAAATCTCGGAGTACGTTTTCAGGGACAAACAGTTTGTATGTCCACCTGGCTGTGCTACATCTGTATTGTCGGTTGGCTGTTTTATTTCGAATATAATCATTCGGTTGTCGCTAAGATTTTCGTCGTCACCCACTTTCCAACAATTAATTGATCTTATTTCTTAAAATTTCGGATACTGCTGTAATATCTATAGTTGATATATCTCTTGCTTCTACAAATGTCGGAACATTTCCTTCATTAACTACCACCATGTTGTTTGACATCAACACCCAAATTAAGACACAACCCAACGTAGCTTTAGAACTGAACACTAAACTTAGAACTAGAAATATTACGGTTTGGCGATTTAGCGGTCTTAAGAGACATACAGAAAGTTTTCCAATTTTCCAAGAAAGTTAACATTTAAAATAAAATAGAAACTATTATATTAGTGGTCTTTATCTTTGTTGTACTTTTTTTCAATTTTATAAATGCCACAAAATACCCATCTTGGTATTTAAGAACACTGCTTATACAGCATTACTGAGGTTGATGAATCCAGCTAAAACTTAATGCTAATAAGCTAGTTAGGTTGGGTTGGGTTAAGGTTAATAGCTCAACTCAATCCAATTAATATTTAACGCTAATTAGCTAGTTGGGTTCACATAAGTTTAATGGCGTAACCCAACCCAATTATTATTTTATGCTAAATAGCTAGTTGGGTTGGATTAAGGTGTTAAAGTAATATCTGGTATTAACGTAAAATTCGTAAATAAGTCAGAAATTAAAAGACGCATAAACCTCTAAAATATATTTGTAGATATAATATGCGTTTCGTCGTTTTGTCGACGCTTGCACAAAGAAAAATGCCAAATCTTTTCTACCATAATCCAGTCTTAAAATCAGGTACCGGATTAGATTGGAGTGCGGGTGAGATTCGAAAAAATACGGTATGTCTAAAATAATGTTTGATATAGAGTTCCAGTTAGAACAGGAAATAGTTCGCTGGAGGTTAACAAGGTTTCCTTCGAAGTTCATTTATAATGCAACCGGGCATAATGGGGATTTGTTGTCACAGCAGAATTACAAATTCACTTTGTAAATTATTGACGGGTCCGTACTTAGTACTGAATTGGCGCTATTAAGGGTACAAGCAGAGGGATTTTGGAAACGTCAGAACCGGCCAGAGTGAAATAACTGTCAAATAGTTTATTAGTAGGGATTGTGTAGGTTTACCTTTCCACATTATTAACTGCACCGAGTTATAATAGTGGGGTGAAAGCAGATAGAGAAACTTTAGGTAAAGGATCTGGCCCACGGGGCACGTGTGTTTCACCAACAAACTTGTGTATGAATATATGTAGATACATTAGATCTTCTATTTCGAGTGGTGGCGTCTCGAGTTTGCGGAGATGCGTGGCCACAAATGGGGCGTATCTTGTTAATTTCAACAGACCGTGAGGCGTTATGCATGTGTGGTCTACACGTGGCAACGTAAGGTCAAATAATAATGTTGCGAAAAGCACTTCAGCCACACTTCAACCATCAGATGTAACGGACTGCAGCCGTCAGCTAGGGGTCGGAATATTTTAGTAGAAAAATACCACCGTACAAGACAACAAAAACGCACGTTATTCGGCGCTAACGAGTGTCGACGGGAAAAACTTCCGGCAACTCCTCTGCAGGAACCGTCAGCCGGTGACTGCCTCGCTCGGTTCATAACTGACAGCCGCCGCTTTTCGTGAGGCTCCGATTCGCATGTGAAACCCTCTAATTCCAACTCAAACACCGGAGCCTCACAACGTTCCTATTGGAATTTCCGCGTGCTGTGTTCCACCATACGGTTTAATTAAATATTTGCCCCTGTTAATCAACTTCTTTTTGATGTATCACCGTACATCGGACATACCTCTACCTTGATTATCACAAAAACTTTATTAGTTATTACGATAAACGATCACAATGTGTAATCTTTACATGTACGCCAAAAATCATTGTAGCATGTCTAAATCTGACGTTAATTGTA
This sequence comes from Onthophagus sagittarius, assembly GCA_036711965.1. Taxonomy (NCBI): domain Eukaryota; kingdom Metazoa; phylum Arthropoda; class Insecta; order Coleoptera; family Scarabaeidae; genus Onthophagus; species Onthophagus sagittarius. The sequence goes on along the minus strand of JASERS010000005.1, from coordinate 43,669,181 downwards.
ACCCACATCGTCGGGACTGACAAATAATCTCCGCTTCTCGTTTGCATCGCATTAAAATTTCAGAGGTGGACTGAAACTGTCCCTAACGGTCGAGCGGGTTTCAGAGTTCCTGCGGGATAGATCTTACGCAAAATGACACTCTGTGTACGCGAGGTACCATTTGGGGTAGCGAAGGGATAGGATCGTTGCAACGTGGAGTGTTTGGATAATTATGGCCTCCGAACCACAGAAGCACACCTAAATGTTCATTAAAATTTATTCTATAGTCGGTTTTCTTCTTCCCTTTTAGTCTGCTCCTAATTATGCGGAGTGTAATTAAGAATTCTGTCAGAATAAATTGTATAGGCGCAACATATTGAGGCGTCGCTATAAGAATGTTTATTTGAAAACGAAATGAATGTGAGACCGTGCATACTTAATTAAATATTATTGTATGGGGACCAGAAAAAGCCGGCGCGAAATTTGCATAATACGTTTAATCGACATTTATCACGTAATCCCGGAAAAAGTGCAATTAAAAACGAAAAAGCGAGCACCTCTAAAGCTGATCGAGAGCGCTTTTTCGCGCTCCCGTCAAATACTTCAATTAATAACAATAATAATCATAATACGGGGATTCGGAATCTAAGCCCGCGCCACCCTTTCCATTTCTCTTGCGAATTGGCTTCGTTTACGCCAAAGCAGTTTCGATATGGAGCTGGTGGTGCCACGGTTGCAACTCGCTAACAATGATCCAAGCTTCAGCGGCATCAGGTGATCTGCACAAACGGAAACTTTTCGTCGAAAATGGGACCCCCATTTCAAAAAACGCAAAGAGATTTTAAAGGGGGGTCGATATCGACCGATAATGATACTATCGGGCAGATTCATTTCCGTCACTGAAAAAATCTTTTGTTCGCTTTCTCGGCCGATCCACGACGCCGCCCCGTATATTGCTCGGGGGTGGAGTCGTATAATAACGGAAGCTCATAAGGGCTCATTTATTATTCCGGTCACATACGGGTTTGTGGCCATCAAACGAAATGAGAAACAATATTCCACGTATACTAAGGGATGGGGGAGGGCGGTCGCGAAATCTGGACGGTTTAAGAAAGTTTCGTTTCGACCCTAACGGGCTTTATTCTTGATTATTAAAAGTGCTGAAGGAAATAGGAGTTATTTTTTTTTAGTTTGGTGGTGTTCTATTCAGTTGGTGTGCGCATATATATGCGCCTCTCGCAGCTGAAGACGCAGTGCTCGGTTTTGGCGCTGGTAGACCATCAGTCGCGCGCACTCGCTGACGCCGCGACGTCCTGTTGAAAGCGACGCCGCCGTCGTCCAAACCCGCACACGATGTTACCGCATCTCCGCAAGTGACTCCGATGACCGCGGATGGTCGAAAATGCCATATTTTAAACATCTTTCTTAATACAAAGTTGAACGGTTGAGTTGGTGTTTTTAAGAAACTATCAATTTGGGGATTCAACGTCGTTATAGTTGTTGCAATGGCTTCTTCAGCCGCCACCAGTTGCAGTGAAGGAAGGTAGGCTTTTTATTTTTCAACTTAGATGCAACTGGAATGTTTCGAAGGCAAAGTATCAAAGTTAAGTTCATTATTTGTGATGAATTTTGTAGAGAAGGAACAATTTCGACCAAATTGAAGCTTGAAGCTGAAACCTCGGGGCTTATTTGTTTTAGTTTGCCTCTTGGTAAACTGTGAATTAGGGCAGTATTTGTTTTGTCGTGCGGATGAGGGAGGAATGGGGTAAGGGTAAAAATAGAGGCAGGATACGTTTGTGACATCCGCGTCACTCGGCATCAAAGAGGTCTAAAAGTATCGGCTTCCGCCTTGAAACGTTTACATTTCGCGCGTGGAAAAACAATGCTTTTGGACCTCGTCTAATCCGCGCGATTCTGTGGTACATTACGTGGAATACATTACAATAAATTATGTTCGTGTACCCGCTTAATGGTATTACTCGGTCAAATTCACTTGAGAGACAGGCTGAGCTCGTTTCCATAGCTACGTATCCAGAATGTCCTTCGGGGCATCCCGCATCCAAGAATACTAACAACTACATTCAGATATAAAGTTGCATTTTTTTTTAAAGAAGACTAATTGCATTAATTAAAGATCGGTTTTGGATAAACAAATTAACGTCGTACCAAGAGTAGAACTAATATTGTAGTTTGTTAAACTGGGTAAACGTAAATATTTGTCTCAAACTCCGGTTACATCTTGCAATTCCCAAAGTTCGCGATGCTAATTAAAAATGTTTGTAATGTTACAAAATCGAAACTTCTCAACTTGAGTAATATTTCCCAGTTTACGATGGTCGACTCTATTAAATTATATAAAATATGGTAATCCTGCCCTTACACTGAGTGCATTACCACATGCTTTTGCCATCAAGCCGTAAATTATATTTTTAGGACCTTTTTACGGCCAACCAAGGTATATCGTTATATCGGATCGACTTTCCCAGGTTTTTGTTATAATTGGAATTTATCGTATATTTTATGCCCAAAATGTTCTTTTTCAAGTAAAAGACAAAGCGGATTTAAAAAAAGAAAACCTTCTCTTCCTATTTGATTTTAGAAGAAGACCCTCGGGGTCGATAAAACCGGCAAAAGAAAACAGATTTCGAGCAGTAGGCCGGGAAGATAGGCCAATCAGATAAATAAAATCGCGAATTCCAAAGGCTGGGGAAGAGGACGACGAAGACGGGGAAACCTGCAGTGCAGGCACGAGGCCCCACCGGCTGATTTACTACCGTCTCCGTCGACATTATGCAAAGTTCCGAGTCTGTTTCTGCTTCCTTTCGACTTCAAGGAGAATTCAGAGTTGATAATAATCGCTTCGCGCAGATGTTGGAACCCTTATGGGCGAAGATTTAACCCCGTGTTGGTGACAACTCTTCCAACCGAGTGCCTCTACTCGGTTTACTCCTTTGACATGCGGTTGTTGCATTGAAGCGTTTATCGACAAATACGTCAACGTCTACTGCATTTTCGATATGTCATCATCGTTTCAAGTTTCATTTTTTTCATATTTCTAACGTTTGAGTTAAATTAGAAACGCATAAAAAGAAATGTGTTTTATATGATAGAAATGAATCTTCTTTAATGGAAAATATAATTTGAACCATCAAGTTTTATAGCTTCGTCTGCAAACACGGTTCGTGGCAATTTACTTTTCATACGCGCGCTTAATATTTGATCAGCAGTCCGAAACGGTCGTGCTTATTTAATTCGGGCTACATTGGATTTTATTGGGCCCCGCCGAGGCCGTTAGCAAATTGATTTAGAATCGTGGCGACCGAGCCGAATATACGGTTATATCTTGATTATAATTATAGTGTTGACACCGGCGCATTGCCAAACATTAACCCGCAGTTTGCCTGTGTTGATAAAGTCAATAAACGGTAACCCTGTATATTGCGGCGTTCCTGCTCTCGAAGCGACACCTCGTGCATAATTACGACACCTCCTTGGACCAGACTAATTAATATTAAGCCAAAGGTAAACATAGACACGTAAGCACTCTTTAAGAAATCATTACCAACCCATTTCGTTATGGGTTTACCTATACGTCTCTTTGATGGTTAACCGAAATTATTCTGGTTTTTGTCTTAGCTTTAGTTCTTGGTTTAAATTAATGATAAATCTAAAAAAATTAAACGTTAAATTAGAAAGCTACAATCTGGGAGCAGATGTATAACTCAAAGATCCGTTTCACATCAGCAATGATTAACAATTAAAACTAGAACTAACACTAGACCTAGAAGTAGAAAGATTTGGGTTTAGCCGTGCGGCTAAACCCGAAACTTTCTACTTCTAATCTAGTGTTAGTTCTAGTTTTAGTTCGATTGCGATATATAATCTGGCGGCATCTATTGCTAAGTAGCACTAACTAGCACTGTTAGGACCACTAATGCTAGATCTAGATCTAGAAATATTCGAGGTTATCCATATGTTTATGCGATGGCATAGATATCAAATGATTCCAGTTCTTGCTTTAGTGTTAGTTCTAGTTTTTAGTTATGATGAAAAATCTGCAAAAATTAACCTGCAAGCATACCTGGAAGGATTATCTGCAACTGGTGATACTGAATACTAGCTTTGGAGAGCAACTAATTATTTAAAAAAACCGCAACAACATATACCACCACTAAAGCTAAGCGCTGGAACATGGGCTAGAAATGACACAGAGAAAGTACAAGCATTTGCTGATCATCCAGCTATGGTATTAACACCATATCAAATACCGGAAACAACAGAAGATAAACAAGAAATAGATAGAAAATGGCCTAGCGGAACCGTTTCAGATGGAATTTCCGATTAAACCGTTTACCTTTAAGGAAGTTAGCATGGTCATAACAAAGGAAATCAACCCGCATAAATCACCAGGATATGATCTTATTATTGGACAGGTACTTCAAAAGCTACCGAGAAAAGCGTTAGTATCAGTACTGCAGATCTTCAATGTTGTGTTAAGACTAAAATATTTTCCATGTCAATAGAAGGTGGCACAGGTAACCATGATACCAAAGGCGGGAAAGAAATCTGAGCTGTTATCCTTTGGAGATCAAGGCGTTGAGGATGGGGTTTGAATGGGTAAGAGAAAGAGAGAAGGGTGTGTATGGGGTATATAACGACAACCGTCTGGCTGTGGAGAAAATGTACATTAAGGGAGTGAAAAATATGCAGGTGAATGAGAGTTTGGGGATATTGAATGATTGTGTGAAGCCAGGGAAGGAGGTGTTCGTGGAGTGGAGAGGAAGGGAAGATGAGGGGATGAGGATGGTGGATTCATTGGTCAGAAGAGGAGAGGATGACCGGGAGCCAAGGGAGATACGGAAGGCGAAGGGAGTGTTCAAGAGGGAGCAGAGGAAGGCAATGATGGAAGAGTGGAAGGAAAGGTGGGGTAAGTCTGGTGTGGGAAGGAGTGTGTATGGTTATTTGAAGTGTGGATGGATGGGTGGAAGGGCCATGTCTGCAAAGGGTATCCAACTCATGAGTGGACATGGACCCTTCAATTTTTATTTAAATAGGTTTCCTGTGAGGGATGTAAGTAATGTGTGTGTGTGTGGGAATGGGGAAGACACGACACATCATGTGGTGTGGGAGTGTTCGGATCCAAGGAGAGTTGAATGTAGGAAAAGTGTGTTTGAAAAGAGAAGAGAGGATGGTAGAGGAGAATTAGTGGAAATTAAGAGTGACGAGGATATGGATGATTGGAATAAGCTGGCGGCGGGATTGGTTTTCTAGTATGAAGGGGATGGGAATTAGATAAAAGAATTAGGGATCGGATACCATCGCTGTAGTGCTGCTGCCCTGGACTGCTACTACTGCTACTACTGCAGGCTCTTTATAGTTTATTTTTTTCTGTATCTTTGTATATTAAGAAAAGTAGTTTGTATAGTTCATTTGGTTTCATTTTTATTTCTTTTTGTTAAGTTTAAGTTTGATTTATAGTGTAAGATTTTCCTGTTTATTGTTTATTTTTGAAAAATGTATGCGTGTGATGTAAATAAAGGGAAAGGGTTGATTCTCCGCTAATTTTTGGAAGGCGGAGGCGGTGGGTTGTCTTGGCAATGGCTTCGCTGGATGGGGGGTCTTGCCGAATGCCGAAAGGCGGGTCGGCGGTGCCTCACACATTTGGTGTGGGCACGTTGCACGGTTATGTTATCCTCCTACAGACCAATTAGTCTTTTACCAGTACTTTCAAAAGTACTGGAAAAACTACTGTTAAGAAGACTGCGACCGGTGTTAGAAGAAAAGGAACTCATACCACACCATCAATTTGGCTTCAGAAAAGAACTCGGAACTATCCAGAAGGTCCATAGAGTCGTAAAGCAAATTGAAGATGACTTGGAAAATAAACGGTATGACAATGCGGTATTTTTGGACATTAGTGCAGCATTTGACAAGGTATGGCATACTGGAATAAAACACAAACTGAAAAAACACTACCATACAATTTGTACGAACTATTAAGCTCGTACATAGATGATCGATTCGGCTTTGTCAAGTATGGTAACGAATATACAGATCTTTTCCCCATCAAATCAGGCGTACCACAGAGTAGTGGCCTGGGACCCGTGCTCTATTCCCTCTACACTGCAGATCTACCAACTACAAGTAAAACAAAAACTGCGACCTTTGCAGATGATACAGCAATAATAGCATCTCATGCAAACCCGAAAACAGCGGCCACATATGTACAGACGCATCTAAACAAAATCGACAGTTGGTTAAAAAAATGGAAATTGAAAGCGAACAATGATAAATCTGTTAACGTCATCTTTACAACAAGAAAAGAACATTCTCCTCCAGTTGAGCTGAATGGATGCCAAATCGCTCAATCAGACTCCGTGAAATATCTAGGTATACATTTAGATAAACGTCTTATGTGGCAGAAACATATATTTACTAAAAGAAAACAGCTGGGAATAAAACAGCGAAAAATGTATTGGCTGATAGAAAAAGATTCAAAACTAAGTATTGAAAATAAAAAATTGCTTTATAAAACCATTCTGAAACCAATATGGACGTATGGCATACAGTTATGGGGAACAGCAAGCAATTCAAATTTGGAAATACTGCAAAGATTTCAGAACAAGGTGTTACGAATAATAACTAATGCACCATGGTATGTCACTAATAGTATACTTGGAAATGATCTACAAATACCTACAGCAAAAATGGAAGCTAAAAAATATTCTGTAATGTACAAAGGGAAAATAACTAACCATTCAAACACGGTGGTGCGAGATTTGTATAATTCCCAAAACGAAGTGCGACGGCTGAAACGCTACAAACCTACAGATCTCACCACAAGATTTAACTGAAGGCATTATATAATAAAATAGAATAATTAAATTGTAAATTAAATGGCAAAAAAAATAATATAGGCGGGAAACTGTCATTGGAGAATTTCCTACATGAGACGGTATTGTAAATATGTATATATATATATATATATATATATAACACTTACTTATTGTCAATGTAGACAGATTGTACAGTTTAAAAATAAATCAATAAAAAAAAAGTTCTAGTTTTGCTTCGATTACGATATACAACCTGGCGGCATTTATTGCTACGTAGCACTAACTAGCACTGTTAGAAGCATTAATGCTAAATCTAGATATGTCTATGCGATGGCTACACTCAAATGGTTCTAGTTCTTGCTTTAGTGTTAGTTCTAATTTTTAGTTATGATGAAAAATCTACAAAAGTCGAAGTAAACTAGAAAGCTACAACCAGGGAACAAGTGAATAAACACTGTCATTAAATTTGATATTACATAGAGAACTACAAACATACGAGTTTACCCATACGTCTATGTGACGGCTAAACCCAAATGATTTTAGCGTTAACTGATAAAATTAATAAAACACGCAATGGATAGGCAAAATAGCGTCGCAGCAGTAACTGCGTTCCCCTCTCTCCACTGCAGAAGTAGCAAAAGTTACGATGCTGCTAGATAATAAATGAAGTACAGAAAATCCGTTTAAGATTTGAACAATCTTTTAAAATGGGTATTTGTTTAATCAGATACAACAAAATTTTTGCGTTATGGATTCAGATATTAGGAGTTATATGCTTTACTTATACAAATGATTCAAAAATAGAGGTTAATACTTGACCCCAATCGTAATATACTAAAGCGAAAATAAACTTCTTTTATTCAACAAAACACAATATACAAATGAACGTAAACACTTGCACTACAAGTAAGACTGAGAAAGTGCCATACGTTGATTTTCTTGAAACTTGACATACAAGTAGTGTATGGAAAAATATTCAGCATGTAAATCGGTTTTTTTTGGGGTCGCTGATGATGATTCTGATGTCCGTTTTCGAGAATTCGAAATGGTGGACATAAAAAGGTTGGCGCATTCTTAAGAAATTGTACATCCTTGTTAAAACTTGCGAATAATTAGAAAGAAATGTCAGAAATGAGGATAATTTTAAGGTGAATTTCTAGAAAAACGGTTCATATCAAAAACTACCCCTAACAGTAACGAATCATGGAAACTCATCACTACAAGTAGTGATGCATATAACAAACAAACAAAAATTGTTTGCACTACCCAGGATGAATGACGTGAACGTGATCGGGTTCTCATCCCATTTTTTTTTACCTACATCTTAAAATTAGTATAGTAATGTGGAGAGTGCTCGTTTGTTACTACGCAAAGAAGTGCTGCATGCACATTGATATCAAACACCAAGCATGTTTTATTATTGCAATAATAAAATGTGTAATCATTACAGAGTTTACATAAGCTATTGCAGTTTTTGAAACAGAAGTCTGCGGGGGTTTTGCATTTTTCTGCAATATACCCACACATTTCAATACCCTTAGTGGAAAAGCGTATCGAAATATGTTCTTAAATCTCGGAGAGGAAAACTGATTGTGTATTAATGACTGTATTTTGAGGATGTTGTTCCACAAATGTAAATTTACATCATAATTATATAGCATAATAATATCAAAAAATTGTCTTAAAAAATTTTTAAAAGGTCTAAAAGTATAAACGTCCAGCAGCTCTATGAATCCAGTGGTTCCAGCGAGAATCGTAAAAATGTTGTTGTTTTTATTGCTTTTATCAATATCTAGCAACATAAAAGAACTTTTCTGGGTGTTTGGTAAAAAAACGTGTTAGAACCAATTAATGGTATGATCAGATATTAATTTACCGGATTTTGTTGCATATACGACAATATTGTCTGCTTTGTACAAAGTCTTTTCAACGATTGGTTCAAATTTACCATTAGTCTGTTATAGAACTTATTATTAATAAAGGTGACTTCAAATCCCTTTGGCAGAAACGATTGGCTGAATAGTGTAGCTATGCGTTAAAGAATTTAAATATTGCGCTAAAGACTCAACGTTCAATGATCCTTTTATAGCAAGCGTGTAACCTTGAATGAGTTTCTACATTAAATTCCAATTGATCGGAAATTATAGACATTGTCTTCACCTACCGACATAATCAATGACAATATTTTCTTACTAGAACAATCTTATTGCCATTTCCGATTCTTAAATATTTTCATCTTAACAAGTAGTTTTTTTATCACTCATTTTCTGTGGTTTATACAATTCGGATTTTCACGTGCCCAGGGCAATTCTTCCATTATATCAGATTGTATTTTCTTTGCAATGTTTTCGGTGAGTTTATATAGTTCATAAAGAATATTAAATTGTTGAAAGAATAAGTTGAAAATGTTATGAAGCATCAGTTGGTGAGTTACGTGGAGAATAATGGATTGTTGACTCAGGACCAGTGTTTCTTTCGAAGTAGTTATAGTTATACAACTGCAATGTTGCGCTTAACTGATGATATCCTTACGAGCACGGATGCTGAATTGTACACTGCTGTAGTCTTCCTGAATTTTTCTAAAGCGTTTGATGCTGTTAATCATGTAGTTTTAGGTGACATTCTGTATGATTTGTTGCTGAATTCAGATGCGGTATTTTTCTTGTGTCACTACCTCTGCGGGTTAAAGGGTGAGGATCGGTGAAGATTTGTCTCACACATTTAGAGTTTTGAATGATGTATCACAGGGTTCGATGTTGGGCATCTCTTTGTACGCTTTGCGATTTAGTAGACGTGTAGAATATTGTAAAGTCTGATCTTTCATAAAAATTCTTAAACATTTTCATCTTAACAAGTAGTTTTATCACTCATTTTCTGTGGTTTATACAATTCGGATTTTCACGTGCCCAGGGCAATTCTTCCATTATATCAGATTGTATTTTCTTTGCAATGTTTTCGGTGAGTTTATATAGTTCATAAAGAATATTAAATTACTTAAAAGCCAAATGGTGGTATTAATAAATTTCTCAGAAAGTCTTTTCAATAATTTAATATTGCTAGACAACCATATTCTTTATTCAAAATAAATAATTAATTTTGTTGAAAATCTTTATTAGAATCTTTGACTAGATCGGATCGACACTGCTCACAATCTATACAAAAATATAAATTTATATAAAGTTTTGTGAATTAAATAACCAGCGACGTACGCTCTTGAACTTCTAATGTGATTTCTTGGGGATTTATAGAATTTGTTGGGAAATTTATAGAAAAGTAACTTTGCAATTTGTTTCTCGGACTTAATCTATTTGTTTTTTTATGTCAAAGTTCTATATTTGCTCGTTAAAACTTTACCTTGTTTACACTGTTGCTTGTAAAAGTGGAAGTAAGATGATGTTCTATTTAATTTAGGGTATTATACTTTAAAGTAATTGTTGAAATTGTCTCGGAATCCGAGTCAGATTTGCTACAATAATAAGGTTGTAACTGTCGTTTTCTACAATACATATATTTTCACAGACGAATATATTGTGACCGGGCTAATTGGCTAATATTAATAATAGGTTAATATACATTCGTGACATTCGTCTAGATTATGGCCATCTAAACGCTTTCAAATCTTTATTTCGTACGTCCTGGACATCCTCGCACAATGGCCCTACTGGCAATAAAGAATTTTCTATTATTTCCGGTCCATGGATCAAAATTTTATATACCGTAGGTGGCATAGGGCACCAACCCTATTGTAACACAAAAATGCAACCTGTTTCGTGGACATCAGTTTAAATTTTTGTGAATAATGTAACACCTTCCTCTTTAACTTCAGATATTTCGGCCGAACCTTTATAATGTTTAAAAAAAGCCCTTGCAGTATTTCCGTCATTACTGCTCTCATAACCCTGCTTTGGCATTTCAATTATTAAACCTAACTTTTACAGGTGCTCTATTTTCTAGGTCTTGGTTAGTTTTAGTTTTAATTGTTAATAATAATGATAATAGACGTCAGTGCAGAATGTAATCTTACGATACAAATAAGATAAACATATAAGCAACAGTAACTTATGATAAAATGAAACCACAAAACTCAAGAGACTGATCTTTAAAAAATTAAAGATCAGCTAGCACCTTTTGTTGGAGTTTAGCATTTGGACAGTATATTTCAATCCATTTTCTTGCAATCTAGAATATTGGGTAGACTTCGACAACATAAAATTTTTGTGAATCCAAATTGATGGTAACTTATGTGAATTGGAGTCTATCTTACTTGAAATAAACGACAGAAATAATCTCAGTCGACTTCAACGTCGGCCAGCTCTAAGATATCTGATTTACTTTATAAATATGAACCGGTATTTACATTAGCTACATTTCACCCATTAACTTAGTAAAATCTACTATTACATCTTCTCCATTTCATGTTTAGAGATATGATTAACTTACAAATATGATATAATCATAGTACCGAAAGAAACATACATTTCGCCTCATAAAATTTCAATTAATCTCATGTAAATACTGATTTCTGACTTATTGCTAGTTCAAAGTCGCTATTTGCTGTAACCTTTAATAACTGCAAAATTCATACACATGGTTTTGGCATTAACATGGTTAATCATGTTAATCACTTTAAGCCTGGGAAGTAAGCCAGGGGGCAGATTTTTTGCTAAGCCTTACCATCTTTACAGGTTCGTGACCATCGAATAATGCTAAAATTAAATGACTGTAACATCACTTCAACATCATTAATTCCATACACTAGGTCAAACGGCCGTGATTGAAGATCCAACGTGAAAAAATTTATGTTAAATGTAACAAAAGCTTAAGAAGAAGACACTTAAGTATAAAACAGATATATTAACACAACATATAACCATAACATCAATAAGTACTCAATAGTAAGTGTAATGCGAGTTGGTTTATTAACAAGCTGCTGCATACCATAACTTTCAAGTATCTTTGAAACAGCAATGTCTTGACCATGACTGGGATTCATCAAAAGAACTTTCTAGCTCTAGATTTAGTGTTAGTACTACTTTTACTTCAATCAAATAATATACAAGTTCTAATGAAATTCGGTACAGCAAGATTTTACTGCATTGTATAGTGAGTGTGAAAATGATGACTTTACAGTCATGACAACGAAACCATAGCTTTGTTCGTTGGGACTGCACTAGTTGCACATAAGAGTTTAGTGCAGATGTTGTGGGTTCGTTGGGAATAAGGTAGTTTAGTGCAGTTTCATATTTTTGTTAAATAAAACTAAAAAATGCTTTTCCGTCAAAATTTTACTGTTACCTATCACATGTTCTATTGATTACAGACACTTATATACACATATCTGAGAGTGTATCTGCAAGCGAAATTTAGTTAAGTAATGCACTACCCGTATACACTAGCAGAATCCATTATTCCGCTTCACTTGGGTGTAATACTATTTCTACGGGAATAATACGTTTCTGCTGTCCGTTTATTTTGCCATATCTGATTCATTTTCCTAATTGTTGTATTTCGGAGAGTAAATTTCCTACGCTTTGGAAGCAAGGGATAGTTATTCCTTTGGCAAAGGTTGATGATCCAAAACAATTGAAAGGTTATAGACCAGTAAATATTCTTCCAAGTTGAAAATGTTATGAAGTATCAGTTGGTGAGTTACGTGGAGAGTAATGGATTGTTGGCTCAGAACCAGTGGGGCTTTCGAAGTAGTTATAGTTGTACAACTCCAATGTTGTGCCTAACTGATGATATCCTTACGAGCACGGATGGTGAATTGTACACTGCTGTAGTCTTCCTGAATTTTTCTAAAGCGTTTGATGTTGTTAATCATGTAGTTTTAGGTGACATTCTGTATGATTTGTTGCTGAATTCAGATGCGGTATTTTTCTTGTGTCACTACCTCTGCGGGTCAAAGAGTGAGGATCGGTGATGATTTGTGTCACACATTTAGAGTTTTGAATGATGTATCACAGGGTTCGATGTTGGGGCATCTCTTTGTACACTTAGCGAATTAGTAGACGTGTAGAATATTGTAAAGTCTGATCTTTCATAAAAATGATAAGAATCTAGCACAGATGCGTATTAATAAGGACCTGTTATGTTTGATATTACAACGTTTCATAAACTAAAGATTAGCCTTGATAAGTTTGCGTGTGTATGTTTCAGGAGATGGGTTACAAGGCTGATATTGGATTTTGATATTAATATAAATGGATCGAAAGTCAATATTGTTGAGGAAGCAAAATGCCTTGGTTTAACAATAGACAACACCTTCAAATTTAAAACTCAAATTAATATTTACATGGAAAGGTCGTATTCACGTTTAAGAAAACTTTATCCTGCCCGTTCCATTCTTTCGATAAAACTAAGAAACAGTTATGTGATTCTCTTGTGCTGTCTCACTTCAACCTTATGGCGCCTATGTATTATCCAGATATAGATGTACTTACATCGAATTGCATACAAAAAGTTCAAAATATTTCCCTTAGGTTCATTTTTGGAATCGGAAAGTGTGACAGAATCATACACAAACTTAAAGATGTTGGGTGGCACAGAATGGCATCATAAAATCGGCACAACGCATATACCGACATACTTGTATGAGAAAATTACTTTTAAAAGGGCGAACAATACTCTACAGATGAGATTAAAATATGGATATATCCACCAAAACACAGAACCTCTTTGTTTCGCAGATCTTTTACATATTACACATATAAGTCATATGGAGTTTTATCACCTTAGATCAAAAAGCTGAATATCCTTGAACATGTACTTAATGTGGGTACTTCCTACACTTTATAAGCAATAATTTCTTGTTAATTCTGAGACTAGTGTGGTAATTTTGTTGCTAGTGGACATGTAGCTTTATAGCTAGTTTTATGTAGCAAAATTTCAATGCTAAAATGAATAAATTGATCAATTAAAGTATGTTGTCATTAGTTATAATAGTTCTTGTTATTATAAGAATATTTATTCGTTGATTTTACATCATGTTGGATAAATCGCTACTAAAAAACATTCTGCTATGATTTCATCATTTTCCACAACTATATCGCTACAATCCCCTGTTCGTTCATTTCAAGTATTATACACTTTATTTTTAAAACCTGTTCGTTGCAACCACGCATTAAACACTTTCCTAACTTACACAAAACTGACATAACCTTAGACTTATTTACACTTAATTGCATAATGACGTCATGTTAGTGCCATATCGTATATTTCGTAAAGTATAGAAGTACTGCAAAGGTAATTACGACACAAAATAGAATTGAACAAATTAACTTCGTCAATAATATTCAGTATACTTCATATGCGTACTAGGTATATGATGATCATGAGTTGTTGTGCACTAATTGAAATAACTGAAAAGTTTTAGCATTTAAGTTACAAACGTTGCCTAGAAATATTATCACCAACTATAATAAAATCCCATCAAAGCTGTATATTTTGCTCAACTTCGATACCCATGATAAAGCCGTAAAATTCAAGTTGAAAATGCACTTTTCCGCTGTCGATTTACCGAAAGCTCTCAAATAACCCAAAAGAGTTGAAAGTCTCGGAAAAATTCTTATACATCCGTCTACGCGAGAATGTGTAACATCAATAACTACTCAATAGTAAGTGTAATGCGAGTTGGTTTATTAACAAGCTGCTGCATACCATAACTTTCAAGTATCTTTGAAACAGCAATGTCTTGACCATGACTGGGATTCATCAAAAGAACTTTCTAGCTCTAGATTTAGTGTTAGTTCTACTTTTACTTCAATCAAATAATATACAAGTTCTAATGAAATTCGGTACAGCAAGATTTTACTGCATTGTATAGTGAGTGTGAAAATGATGATTTTACAGTCATGACAACGAAACCATAGCTTTGTTCGTTGGGACTGCACTAGTTGCACATAAGAGTTTAGTGCAGATGTTGTGGGTTCGCTGGGAATAAGGTAGTTTAGCGCAGTTTCATATTTTTGTTAAATAAAACTAAAAAATGCTTTTCCGTCAAAATTTTATTGTTACCTATCACATGTTCTATTGATTACAGACACTTATATACACATATCTGAGAGTGAATCTGCAAGCGAAATTTAGTTAAGTAATGCACTACCCGTATACACTAGCAGAATCCATTATTCTGCTAGTGTATATCTGATTCATTTTCCTAATTGTTGTATTTCGGAGAGTAAATTTCCTACGCTTTGGAAGCAAGGGATAGTTATTCCTTTGGCAAAGGTTGATGATCCAAAGCAATTGAAAGGTTATAGACCAGTAAATATTCTTCCAAGTTGAAAATGTTATGAAGCATCAGTTGGTGAGTTACGTGGAGAATAATGGATTGTTGACTCAGGACCAGTGTTTCTTTCGAAGTAGTTATAGTTATACAACTGCAATGTTGCGCTTAACTGATGATATCCTTGTTGCTGAATTGTACACTGCTGTAGTCTTCCTGATTTTTTCTAAAGCACTTGATGCTGTTAATCATGTAGTTTTAGGTGACATTCTGTATGATTTGTTGCTGAATTCAGATGCGGTATTTTTCTTGTGTCACTACCTCTGCGGGTCAAAGGCTGAGGATCGGTGATGATTTGTCTCACACATTTAGAGTTTTGAATGATGTATCACAGGGTTCGATGTTGGGGCATCTCTTTGTACACTTTGCGATTTAGTAGACGTGTAGAATATTGTAAAGTCTGATCTTTCATAAAAATGATAAGAATTTAGCACAGCTGCGTATTAATAAGGACCTGTTATGTTTGATATTGCAACGTTTCATAAACTAAAGATTAGCCTTGATAAGTCTGCGTGTGTATGTTTCAGGAGATGGGTCACAAGGCTGATATTGGATTTTGATATTAATATAAATGGATCAAAAGTCAATATTGTTGAGGAAGCAAAATGCCTTGGTTTAACAATAGACAACACCTTCAAATTTAAAACTCAAATTAATATTTACATGGAAAGGTCGTATTCACGTTTAAGAAAACTTTATCCTCACCGATCCATTCTTTCGATAAAACTAAGAAACAGTTATGTGATTCTCTTGTGCTGTCTCACTTCAACCTTATGGCGCCTATGTATTATTCAGATATAGATGTACTTACATCGAATTGCATACAAAAACTTCAACATATTTCCCTTAGGTTCATTTTTGGAATCGGAAAGTGTGACAGAATCACACACAAACTTAAAGATGTTGAGTGGCATAGAATGGCATCATAAAATCGTCACAACGCATATACCGACATACTTGTATGAGAAAATTACTTTTAAAAAAGCAAACAATACTCTACAGATGAGATTAAAATATGGATATATCCGCCAAAATACAGAACCTCTTTGTTTCACAGATCTTTTACATATTACACATATAAGTCATATGGAATTTTATCACCTTAGATCAAAAAGCTTAATATCCTTGAACATGTACTTAATGTGGGTACTTCCTACACTTTATAAGCAATAATTTCTTGTTAATTCTGTGACTAGTGTGGCAATTTTGTTGCTAGTGGACATGTAGCTTTATAACTAGTTTTATGTAGCAAAATTTCAATGCTAAAATGAATAAATTTATCAATTAAAGTATGTTGTTATTAGTTATAATAGTTCTTGTTATTATAAGAACATTTATTCGTTGTTTTTTCATCATGTTGGATATATCGCTACTAAAAAACATTCTGCTATGATTTCATCATTTTCCACAACTATATCGCTACAATCCCCTGTTCGTTCATTTCAAGTATTACACACTTTATTTTTAAAACCTGTTCGTTGCAACCACGCATTAAACACTTTCCTAACTTACACAAAGCTGACATAACCTTAGACTTATTTACACTTAATTGCATAATGACGTCATGTTAGTGCCATATCGTATATTTCGTAAAGTATAGAAGTACTGCAAAGGTAATTACGACCCAAATAGAATTGAACAAATTAACTTCGTCAATAATATTCAGTATACTTCATATACGTACTAGGTATATGATGATCATGAGTTGTTGTGCACTAATTGAAATAACTGAAAAGTTTTAGCATTTAGGTTACAAACATTGCCTAGAAATATTATCACCAACTATAATAAAATCCCATCAAAGCTGTATATTTTGCTCAACTCCGATACCCATGATAAAGCCGTAAAATTCAAGTTGAAAATGCACTTTTCCGCTGTCGATTTACCGAAAGCTCTCAAATAACCCAAAAGAGTTGAAAGTCTCGGAAAAATTCTTATACATCCGTCTACGCGAGAATGTGGCGGCGAAAAAGAAAGTCGCTGAAAACCGGAATGACGGGGGCTGCGCCCCGCCGATAAGTCGTCAGCCTTTGATGTTCGCGGGGCGGTTGATTTAATAACTTCCCCGTTTGGTAATGGGGTGGGGGTTAAGCTCCCGGACTTTTGGCGATGGGAATCGGAAGAAGACGACAGAAACCCGTTTTCCCGGTAATTAATCATGTCGGGGCAATTAAGGGAAACGCAATCTGCTGTAATTCTGGGTGGATCTTTTAATTTTCAACCAGTTTTCGTTCTGTAATTAGCTAAAATCGATTTATAATTTTCAAAATAATACTAGTCCTAAAATTTGAGTGAATCTGTATGATTTAGGATTTGGAATCATATTGAATCGTTCTATATTATCAGATAATCCAAGAGCCACTCAAATAACTATGATTCGAGTGTGAACAAGGTGCAGGTAACGGCGCCCGGCAATTATTCAGAATTTAGCAGCACGAAATTTGCATTAGTGCTGACACGGCGGCGGCATCACACGTGTATACCAGGCCTTTACAGTCACGTAAACACGGCAACTGCGGCCGTACGTAACGAATAATCCACGCGCCGCGCCGTTTCAGGTACTAATGGTGCTAATTATACGTATCATTGCTCTGTTTAATGAAAGACCAAATCCCGCGTTAGTATTGCCTAATACCTCTCGTTGCCAGGATTTCTTCGTTCCGTTTTTGAACCCTTTCATAGGACCACCTGTGAAAGGCCTTCATTCTTGCATACAGACTTCGAACTAACGATCCAACTTGCTAATACACACTCGGATTAAGTAACGCCTAATTATATTTTATGTGTCGAGGCAAACTTCGCCCGAGCACCTGGCTTATGAGAAACTGTTGGGCGAATGGAGCCCCTTAATGCAGGTCTCCTACGATTTTGTATTTATAATCTAATAAAGGAGGTCGTAGATCACCGGATCCGTCCCATAGCGACATTCGACGGAACTATTACCGGGCTCTCTCTTATTAGAAAACGGACGAAGGGCGAAAACAGAAATATGTAAACCGAAAACTCACGAAACCATTAAATTAAACGTACCTACTTAGGGGAGCTGCTCCAAATAGAGCATAAATCTCGCAACTTTCTTTTATTTCACGGCTGCTGGGGCAGTAAATGGGATATGAAATAAACGCGCCCGAGAACTGCCGAAGATTTTCTCCTTAAGAGGATGCTAACATGTAATAGCTTAACTTTTTCCCTTGCTCCTCCCGCTAAAATTTGAATACCCGATAAGATAGGGGATTCTTTACGAGTTGGCAACGAAATCTTTGCGAAGTAGCTTGGAAAAGATTTCTTAAAGAGTGCTTACGTGTACAGTTCGTGTCTATGTTTACCTTTGGCTTAATATTAATTAGTCTAATCCAAGGAGGTATAGTAATTATGCACGAGGTGTCGCTTCGAGAACTGCAACGCCGCAATATACTGGATGCGAGTATTGTGCTCATTGAACTTAATCAAGGTGATATGCAAAAGGGGAAATGATAATTCGCAAATAGTCGTCGATATATTTAAAGATATTCACAATGGTGGCAAGGATGTTTCTAACATAATAAATTTTTACTTTATACCATAGCATTGAAAGAGATTATTGAAAAATTAAAAATGGAGAGTGTAAAACCTGCTCCTTATCGATCCTAATATGAGGAGCTAACAACTGCCAATTATTCTTGATCCTCGCGTTTATCGAATTTATGCACACGAAACTTTCTAGTTTTAGGGGTATTGGTAGATGGATTATTGTGAATCTGTACAATGTTATTATTAGAGAAGAAGTCAATCGTTTTTTTAATGTAATCTATTTTGTTCAACACGGCAATACTAGCTGTCTTGTCTCAATTAGTGACATATAAGTTGTTATCAGTGACCTTTTTCATTAAATTTGGAATCCTATTTAAAATATCATTTTAGTAGTTGAAAGTAGTGTTAAATTTCATAATTAGGGAATGATTATGCAGGAATATTTGTTTGAGAGAATGATTGTGATTTATTTATGGTTTTAGTTTTATAGCAATGTTGACTGCTTTGAGGGTATGAGGAAGAGAAAATTTAGTTCTCAAATTAAGGATATCAACTTATTCAAATCGTGTCGCGCTCTACCGTGGCCTTGAAAATTTTGCAAAAATATTGTTTTCAAGGAGTAACCTCAAGGTGTAAATATATATGCAGGGTGTCTCAAAAACTCCCTATATTAATAACGTTCTATAGCGGATATTTTAAAATAGCATGGAACCGGTACGCTCTTCAAAAATACTGCACCGAAAAAATGTCAAATATCGTCCCATCACTAATCGACATCATCTCTATCATTACATCTGATACTACATATAGAACTAGAAATATTAGAGTTTATCCATACGGCTCTACGACGGCTAAAAATTTCAACTAATTCTAGTTCTTGCTCTAAATTTTAATCTAATTTTAATTTAATGAAAAATCTATAAAAATGAAACGCTAAACAACAATTAAAATTAGCATTCGAATTAATACTAGCCCTAAAACTTAAAAAACTCGCGTTTCTAAATTTGAACATGAATTTGATTGATATGGAGCAGGTTTTACGCATAATCTTCCTGCTTTCCTTCTTAATGTTTCTATGTTTTCTTGCAATGGTGTGGTATAAAGCAGAAATTTGTTAAACCTCCACGTAGCTCCATCTCAGCCACCACTATCATGGAAAATGTCCTTGACAACTTTAAGGTCCATTTACAGCCATTAATGACATATCAGTTTCGTACTGTATCCGTGGTTTCGTATCTGCTGAGTGATAAATAATATTGTCGCCTTTGTTTTATATGAACACATTCACACACTGACGATTTTTGCCATCAGTACTGCATCAGTATTAGTGCAAAGGTCTATTTACACTCACCACTGACGTATCAGTTCTGCATCTATCAATATACGTCTATCATTAATACATTCTGTTTTTGTTTGGATGCTATTGGACAAGTTGATTACAGACACAGTTAGGAATGGTGGTTAAAATTTTGGATCAGGCTGAGAAGCGAAAGTGGATGTGTGAAGTATGGAAGAATAGAAACAATGAAACAGAATTTGCAACTTTGTATAAAGAATGATGAAGATGATGCAACAAAGGTTTTTGAAAAAAGGGGCAATACGACAGGAAATGATTTTTCCCATTCATTTTATTAATTTAGAATTTCTTTGCTTAGAACGTTAATATTTCCTTTGTTTCTTTTTATAGTTATATGGTTTAATTCATTTTGCACTAGCTTAAATTGTACGTCCAAGATACAAAACTAGATCAGTGAAATTTAAAAGATATCGTTGCCGACGTACGTTTATTTCCAGGTATTTCACCAACACTGAAAAAAAAAAATTATTTGCGAATTATCATCGACTTTTTTACATATCACCGTGACTGCATTTCTTGAGTACAATTCTCACATCCAGTTTACTTCGCAAAACTGGAAAAATAACTCTGTCTCCCTTCTGAACTTTTTTTTGTTCCTTCCTTTAATCTCTGAACTTAAAACACCTTAAGTTCGTGGCCATCATCTTCAGTCATAATGTGTAATCTGCTCCATTGGTTAACAGGATCTTCTTCTTCTGTGACGCACCTCTTGTCTCTCCTCAAGGAGTTCATAGTAATGTTCCTCCTTCTTCTATATTTCTTTGACTCACTCATCGAATGTGAATGAATTGGATATGTCAAGTTATTTTTTGTCCCAAACTTCACCGATAATTTCATTAAAGTTTTCAGAGACCACACGTTGAAGAGTGCGACATACATATACTACCATACTTCAGCAAGGTATTTTCTCTATCCTAAAAGATCGCTCCCCCCAATGGTATCAAATCTAACCCGAGCCTAAAGTCAATTATCAGGGTTGTTCTGGTTCTTATGTGGGTATTATTAGTCAACACCTTAGGAGAAGACTCAATCAACATCGTAAAGATTGTAGTTTCGGTCCTTGTGGAACATCGCTTGACCACGGGACATGGAGTTGACATTGCCAATTCCTACCTTGTTTGTTGTAAATTATCTTACTACAAATGTCTCTTCTTGGAAATGTTTTGCATCTTAAAGAAGTCCAATTCCGTTAATTTCGGTACGGATATGCGAAATGTTAGTGACATCTTATGTTACCTCATCAATTTACTCGATGTTTCTCGACCTCCACCTTTTGACGACTCATCTTTTTGAGCTGTCAAGTACGATTTCCTTGTTTCGGATGGTTTTTAAATTTCCCCCCTTATCCGTCTTGGGATTTCTTTTTTTTTTCATTTTCCATGTAAGCACGGTTGTTATTACCATGGGTTTTTCGACTGTTATAAATTCGTTTCCACCTGTTCTGCTTTTAATTCGGTTTGCTGGTAGGTTTATCTGTAGGGTGGTTGTTTCACCTGTCTTTATTTTTCCATTTCGTTGTCATGATTGTTAACTCAGCATTTTGATACTAAAATGGACTTTAAAGAGTAAATTAGACAGGACGCTTGGTGTCGGCACCTTTGGACGTAGAGCTGAAGTTTTTATGACCTTGAACGCTATAGGACGTTATAGGCCTTTAAATTGGAATGTACATATAGGTTAAAATACCAGTTGTTACATTTGAAGGAACAGGCGAAGGTTTTTTTTTTAAGGTACCAAGTGCTGAATAAAGTGAATTGCAAAAGAAAAAGCTTCGCACCTTAGGCACTGGGTGTATGTACGTTCCAAAAAAATATACGTATGATTAATTTTATTTGGTCTCTTCAAAAGAAAAAAAGAGGGAAAGTTGCTTCTATTCTCACCCTGTAATTCCCGTCTCCAATCTCCAATATTATGAGTATAGCTGCGGGAAAAGATTAGGTTGGTACTGAAAAAGGAAGTGGATTTGGTGGTTTCATCTCACTACCAACCGTTAAGTCGTGCATATTTTTAAAATTTTTTAGGTTTGTTTAAAAAATTTACCAGATCTAGTTAATTTTTCAATACCAAAGTTAAAAGAAAAGAGAAGAGTTTGTTAAAAGCAGACATTTAATAAATAAAAGAAAAAAATAACGATGATATTGTTGTTAAAGTCTATGAGGTCGTTTAGAAGAAAATCGTTATTTATGTTATTATGTTTATGTTTGAACATTAATTCTAGAAGATCTAGTTCTTTTGATTTGTTGACCTGCCTTAGTAAAATTCTTTCATTATAAATCTTATGTTTTGTGTTTTGTATATGTTTTTATATTGCTGAATTTTCTTTTGATAAATATTCTTTCAATCTGGTTTTCAAATTACGGCTAGTTTGACCTATGTAGAAAGAATCACAGTCTTTGCAGTTAATTCTGTATACGCCGCTTAATTCGTCTTTAATGAACCTATGTTTATTATTTAAGATATATGCACTTATTCCATTATTTGAGGTTTATGCGGGGATGATGTTAACTTTATTGAGATTTTGTTTGAGTTTGTGTTGAATTGAAGATACGAAAGGAACTGCTAGATATCTGAATTTGCTTGAATAGAGTGGGAAGATAAGTTTGCTAATGTGAGAGGTGTGAGTTTTGTTGTAAAACCTCTGTATGTCTGAGATGTTGTATTTATTGTTTAAACCCATCTTTATGATTATTCCCATTTTGTTAATGTAATCATTTTCTTGTAAGGGGACGTTAAATATTCTATTAAATAGAAATCTAAAGGATGCTTCTTTATGTTGTAAGCGGTTATATGACTATTTTGGGATAATAGTCTCAGTAGTTGTTGGTTTTCTGTAGATTTGATATGACAAAGAATTATCATCATTTTTTTTGATGGTTAAGTCTAAGAAATTCAGGCTATAGTCATGTTCGATTTTAAGTTTGATATATTATCAAAAATGTTGGAGAGAGCTAGTAACTTAGCGTTGTTACCCTTATACAGGATGATAATGTCATCCACGTATCGGCCATAGAATAATGTATCTGATACAAAAACATAGTATTGATCGGAAAAAACAATTAAATAGAATTCCCGATATTGGGGAACCCATTGGTAACCCATCCTTCATTTGGTAAAAGTTTTTTTCGAAAATGAAAAAGTTTTGATCGCAGACTAATTCTAGAATATTTATAAAATTATTGATTTTCTTAATGTTTAGATTTAGTTCAGTTTGGTGTGCAATTAAATCTTTTTTAATCATGTTAATGGTATCTTCTATGGGTACGTTAGCATATAAATTTTTGATAAATAAACTAAATAAACTCATCGAAAGAGATGAGTTTATATTTATTTGTTAATTTCAGTATACTGAGTTGGTGGATAAGTTTTCGAGAATTTTTTATATTGTGTTTTAGATGTTTATGAAAAATACTGTAAAGATATTTTTGAATTATATTAGCAATTTTATTAGTGGGTGTTTTGTTACTTATAATCGGTCTTATGCTTTTTTCTTTCTTCTAGTTTAATAAGGCTTTTGAGTGTAGGTATAAGTGGGTTTATTTCTATGCTATTTGAAGGAGTAATGTTGAATTTGTTTAAACATGGTTGATATTCTTTGATAAGTTTTTTCAATTTGTTATTGAATGTAATGATTGGGTTTCTTTTTATAGGGTAGATGTTGTTTTCACTGAAAAATTTCAATGTTTTTTCGATATATGTTTGTCGATCTAAAATGACATAACCCGCGTTTTTATCTCCCAATGTTACTGTTAAGTTATTTATAGAAATGGTGTTTCTTAATGATTTCAATTTGTGACGAGTAATAACCTCTAAACCTCTAACGTTATAACCTCTAAATTGTCGATATTTATGCTCAAATCGCTCACATATCCGACGTTTGTATGTGTTGTCTACACCCAACCCAACCCGAGCCAACCCATCAAAAGTTTTGTATGGCCTCCCAAGTATCCGGCACCTATATTTGTAGCGTAGGTTTACTATTGTCAGGACGTAAGAAGTGGAACGTTTCTATGTCTTTTCAAAACCAAAGTTTCTCACTCTTGCATCGCATCTTATTTACTCATTAATCTTTGCTAAAATCTTGCTACAACGGATCTCAGTAGAACTTCTATATTTTCGACTGAAATAAAGGTAGCACTAATAGTAGACCTAGAAGGTCTAGTGTTGGTTCTAGTTTTATTTGTTTTTCTGCACATTATGTGATTGTTGTGTATTTATAATGTGCTAAAAGTAGAACTACCAGTAGACCAAGAACTAGAAAAATTCAGGCTGGGTTGGGTTGGGTTAGGTGTGAGGTCTGCCTTTAGTACTGTTAATCTCTAATGAGTGCTAAACTCGAATGTTTCTACTTCTGCTTGTATTGAACCTAACACTAATGCATGTGTCAGTATCTCTTGTAATTCAGATCTAGATTGTTGTGTACGTTGATGTGTCGTTGAATTAAAACCAGAACATTAAATCATAAATCAAAAACATTAAATCTAGACCTAGAACTATAATAACGATTTCTCGTTATTTGTACATCAGTATAAGCCAGTTTGATTTCTATTCATTACCGTATATAATTTAATATAGCTGGAGAAATGAAGATTACCTCTCAAAAAAGAAAACAAAAAAGCTAGGTTATAATATGTAGTGCGTTAGAAACGACAATAAAAGAGAAACATTCCACGAATTTCTTCCGTTTCCGGGCATACCGTACATTAGTAACGATAAGTTATCGTCCCACGAGGTTCTTGTTATTAATTTACCCGGGTTTCGCCCTTCGCGTAAGATTATCGCGTCCGATTACCGCATTAGGTAGGGAATGATCATTTATTAAAAAAATAGACGACCTGCGATACGGTCACAAATTAAATTTCTCGCGGACTAAGTTAAGAATGAAAAATTCGAGTTTAATTTTTATACGGGGTTGGGGTTAATACGGGGCGTTGTTCTACCGTTTTAGGGTTCTATACCGTGTGGGTACAATGTAAGGCCGTGGTGATCCATCAGTTGCAGTGACGTTATCGTCGTTTGCATCGTGGCACGTGGGTCACTTGGTGTGTACGGAGGGGAAACCACGTGTAAATAGGGCACACGTTCATAACGCACACCTCGTGACTGTCGAAAAATAAACAACTCTTTGTTTTAAGTTTTACGCGAAATAAGTCGAAATAGCGATGGAGGAAAGTCCGTCTGGTAGACTTTCCAATTTCACAGACCCCTGGCTTCGAACGAAAGTGTCTGGCCACGTGACAACTAACCGGGAGGCCTTCCTGGGGCGTCGCTTGCGCCGTGACGTCCATACGTAATCCTTCTGCGACGCTGTTTAGAGAGGATACTGTCAAAATATAACGCTTTTCTGAAAATGGCCGACGCGACGCAAGGCGGACGGGAGAAGAGGCTTTTGCTTCCATTTATTTAAAAGTGTCTTGTTTACTTTACGGCTTAACGTCGATTTGATCTTATACCACTTAAAACTTGCCCAAACTTATACTCGACGAACAGCAATAGTAGCAGCGATAGCACGGTAATAATGGATGTAAATTTTAAATGCCCCCCGTCTCGCCACATTTTAAATGCAATTATGCAAATGATTTTATCGGCCGACGGGATAATTTTATAATGACAACGGCCAACGTCGCACAGCCAGACACGTTGAAAAAGGGGTTGTTCCAACCTGTTTAAAATATGCGAGCCCCCCAATTACGAGCCCAATAATAATATAAACTTTTAGTTTTGGTTATTCATCGACAAGTTCATTTCAACAAAACATGTTCAATGAATGTTGTTGTATTATTCATAAGAGAGGAATTTAAAAAAATTAAAAAAGAATTTACGTTTTGAGAGTAGAGAACGATGATATTACCATAGTGAATGTGGCATTGAAAGCTGAGATCGTTAATCGGCTTGTCGTGTACGAAGCACTTAAGCAAAAGGTAGACGTTAAAAAATTACACGAATCGAAATAGTTGGGAGGACTGCACGAACGAGGAGCAAAAAGCAATTAGCAAAAAACGAACGTAAACA
The DNA here is from genome assembly GCA_036711965.1 of Onthophagus sagittarius. Taxonomy (NCBI): domain Eukaryota; kingdom Metazoa; phylum Arthropoda; class Insecta; order Coleoptera; family Scarabaeidae; genus Onthophagus; species Onthophagus sagittarius. The sequence continues at coordinate 43,643,203 of JASERS010000005.1, read as the reverse complement.
TAATACTGCGCTGGGCCCGTAAATTTATAGCTCGAGTATCAGTTTTTACACTTTTGCGTTTAACCACCCTCCAACCCCTTTCCATGGGGTAAACCTGTGATCGCGACGACATCACGCAATAAGTCACTTAATTTCCCTTTTTGATACGCTCCGAAGGACAAACAGTTATGCTCGATCAGATTTCCTCCTCGAGATTTCCTTCCCTTGAAAATACGCATGGCACAAGGTGGATGGCGTCCTTCGTAGAACTAGATAAGTTCCCATAAACTTGCCTTTTAAACGGCCTCTTTGAATATTATTATTTCGATTTCCATTGATGTCGAAGAGGGCAGTAGTAGAACACGATATCGAATGGCCCAACGAAAATAAATAAATTCGGTAGTCTGAAGCGCGAGGGTGGAGTAGAACAACAAATAATTGACGCTAGACAACGGATCTCGATGTCTTCGACAGTCTAACACCTCTTTTTGTATGTCCTTTTTTGGAATCTCCTTTTTTGTATCTCTTTTTTATGTATCTCCTTTATTTGTGTTTTTTTTTGTTACGGTTTCTTCTTCCCTTTTTTTATTGTTCCGGGTCTGCTTCTCTGATGTCTTCCAGCTGGTAGTAAGTTGCTCTTTTCTTTAAAGGTCAACCCGTAGCGATACGTTTAACCTTTCCAGATGACTTTCTCGCGTTGCGCGTTTTTCAGTTAAAAACAGAAATCTGCTTTGAAACGAGTTTTCAGCGCCTCTTTAAAAAGATCTTGCACCGAAAGTGTTCGTATTTGGCTGACAGCCAATGATAAATGGATGGTCGTCGAGAGAGACGAAGATTTTGTAATAAAATGGCTAGGTTTTATGGAAACAAGAAGTTATTCAAGCGGTGACTTTCTGGAAGCCTTCTCGTGTATCGGTATGCTGATATGAACTTGTAGGAATGCGGGCATTAATATTGTTGGTTTAGCCCATCAATTTTATGCATTCCTGGCGTTCAGCGAGGGGGATATTATGCCCTAGTAGGGAATATAGGACATTACTTTCTCCTTTATCAGCTTTATTCAAGATAATATTTTGAGTTTGATTTCACTGTTACAACGATTATTATTCTTGTTATATTCCTTTTATCCCCATCTCGAAGGGAAAATCTTAGGTTTCCCTTCACGTCGTGCTCAAGGCTATTTTTCTCTGACAAAAGTTGACGTTCACACCTGATGCTCAATTATCCTTCCCTTCCCCTCGAACACCACAGATGTCCCCGACGCGATTCCTAGCGTAATAAAGAGTGATTTATAAAGAAAGTACACACATGTACGGAGTGCAACCCCTCCTCTCTTCGAGTGGAATGAGCGTATAAGCCGGAAAGGGCTGGGTGCATGGACATTTCTCAAGTTTAAACAAGCTCTTTCCCTGGGCGAATGCTGTCTCTGCGCATTCTGGTAAAATATCGCAACAGTCTCGAAGAATACACTGTGATTTTGATATCATTGCGGGTGTATATCAAGTCGTTGGTTCAAAATAAAAAGAAATACGGGGAAATCTCGATGTAACTAACCTCCATGTTCATAAAGAGATTTTTCAGTCTATTTTTATTGAGTTAAAACTAGAACTAATTCAACTAGAATGATTCGGTTTAGCCGTGCGTCTCCTGACTAGAATATTAAACTAGAATATTACTTAACAAATATTATCAAATTTGCGAGAAAATTAAAATAATTTTAACTAGTCACTTTTTTATAATGATTTAATACGCAATATTGTTTTGGTAACGAACGAAACACCGGAAGCCCATACAGATATAAACATTGTTTGCTCTTACAGACGTAATTAGGGTTGTTAATGATTATGGTGTATACAAAAAATACAAAAAAAGCGCAATAATTGTGTATACTTTTAGGATCTTCATTTGGCGAAACAACAAAATATGTAATAATTTGTTTTTATAGGTTTTAATAAACGTACACTTAAAGTATGTAAAAATAAATTGACCAGTGGTTTTGATTTAAAAAGACGGCTTTGAAACTGTCCAAGCAAAGTTTTTGTAACAAACGTGCATGGTCTGCAGCAGAAATCTCGCGTATTTTCACTACGGAAAAAGATTTTTTTTCTAGAATCTACATCAAATTTGTTAGAAAAGTACACAAGCGTTCGTTAAAATATTGATATTTGTACAACACTCAAACAAAAAGTATCAATTCTAAAAAGTAATTTCAATAAAAAATGGTTGTGATAAAAGTTTTTAACCGATCGTAAAAATGCTGTATACTTCTTTAGAGATTTTAATTTGGAAGATACCGTAAAAATTTCAAACCGCTTTGATAAGTTTTTAAAGTTATACTACAAGCCAAGTTGAAAATCGTACTTTTGAGAAAATCGCATTCAAACTTCGCACTAACATTATTTCGTATTGGTTAGGTTTGTTACTACCAAGTTATGATTAAGCTGTACATTTTACGTACATTTCTTGGCTAGTAAATAGGTTTATCTATGAAATTAACTAAAAGAATGTAATCACTTTACTAGCCCCGCAGTTACTTCTAATTTTAGATCAAAAAGTTAATTATTACTGAAGTATCGTCTACTTTGAAAACTGAAAGTTAGACAGTTTAAAAACAGATAATTGAAACTGTAGCTACTAATATCGATGATGAAAGACGTTTAGTCACATATTGATCAAGAAGTTGTTACTTTAAAAACAGTTCAACGACCAGCACGAGGGATCCTCTGGTTGTAAGACAATATTTAGATATCTCGCTTAAACACGAATCCCGTTGAATTTGTTTCACAAATCAACATGAATTAATTTTTTGATATCGAATTATTGGAATACTTGGCAACTATCGATTTATTCAACAGTTTTTATTCGATATTGCCCATCACTAGGCTTAACCCGAATAACTATAGTTCTTGGTCTATTGTTATATCTAGTTTTAACTCAAGAAAAAATATGCAACAATCTAACTCTGAACACCAACAATATTTAAAACTAACACTAGCATTCGAACTAACTTCGTTGTTATTGCTGTTAAATTATTATTTTGATTTCAATGCTGTAAAATTTTGGTTGAACGAGTCTCATTAAAACTTGTAAATTTTCGATTGAGGTAAAACTTAAACTAACAGTAGACATAGAACTAGAAATACTTATTAGAATATTTAGAACCAAATATTGGAATTATTTGCTCGAGCTTTGATGTGTATATCTGATATTATTTGCAACACTTCATTCTCGACTGAATCAAAAATTATGATTGAAAGTATTTGATGAATCAGAAGTAAATTTTTCAATATCAGTGCAAGAAAATGGATAACTTATAAAAGTTACGGTATTTGTTAACTTATTGAAATCTGAAAATCTTCTTTCAAATTCATTCAGAATATTCTTCATTTTTATCTCATAAACCTCACCATATAATTGTTGTAAGTTGTGGGCACGAATGGAGTTAATTACTTTCATTTTAATGTCCATAACTTCCTGCATATTAAGCGTTTTTGAACAGAGAACTTTATCAATCATGCAATAAAATGAGAAAAATGATGGAAAGTCATCATCAGAACGACACAGAGCAACAACCCATTTTTGGTGGCTAGTCATGGCTGTAATTCCATCTGGTTACATATACGAGTTTGTAAACCATATTTACTTACAAAACTGATAAAAGGCTCATATATATCTTTGCCATGAGTTTTCTCCTTCAGACGAATCATTCTAAATAATTTCTCCTTCTTAGCCATATCAGAAAATTCATTAGAATAAAAATACATGATTGAGCGGTATCCATGATATCAATTTTTAATTTATTTTCAAAATCCTTTTTCATGATTACGACACTTCGAATGAAACAGATAAAACTTTATTTTTGAGGTTCCCGAACAATGCCTCCGCATCTTCTAGAAATGCTTCTTTAACTACTGCCCCAGCTTCGAAAGGTTTCTTATGTTTTGTGAGAACATGAACAATTTTAAATAACGCTATTGTTGTGTTTTTTAATTATTTTAATATGTGAAATTAAGTTATAGAAAGAATAGAACTAAAAACATTCAAATTTAGTGCGTCTCTTAGTGTGGTTTATGTCAGATTGGGTGGTGTTTTCTACGAAGTTGGAGAAAATTTGCTATATAGATATCTGGCTTGAAATGTTGAGAGATCACATAGTGTGGGGTTGGGACTGAAAAGCTCCGACCTACTAAAAACCCTCATCTTCTGTCTCTCTCCGGTGTCGATTGACAATTACTTCAGAGATTCCAGTCTATGGGCGAAGATTCCCATTCGTTGCCATTGGGTTGCTCTTGGGTTTCCCTCTCATTCATCATTTCTCACAAGCTACCAAAAAATCTAAAATTCCCAATACATTTTTATTTATACCTGTATATCGGGGTCGGGAAGGCAATGAGCCCCCTCCTTTTCCTCTTCTCCCACCCTCCAACCTCTTCTGGCTTATGGAGACGATGAGCCTTCCCTGCTCATTCTTCTTTCAAATTCTCCTTCATTCTTCTGAAGTTTCTTTCCTTCACTTCTTTGATGTTTCTGACTACATTCATGTTTCTTTCGATTCTCTTCACTCTTCCTGCAAATTCTCCTTCTTTAATGCTTCTTTCGTTCTCTTTGGCACATAAATTTTGAAATAAGATAATTGTTTTCTTATCTTTTCGCTATCGTTACCTTTTTTATTAGCTTTTTTATTATTTACTTAGCCTCTCACATTCTTTCTACAATTCAGATCTCCTGAGTTGCCCCTTCCTAGAAACTAGAGGTGCTAGCGCTATTTGGTCTTTCAGGTACTTATCCCGTCCTTCCATTCATCTCCTCTATTCCATTTCCTTTTCAATTAAAATCCTACGCAAGAAGCTCATTATCTCATCTCTCCCTTCCTCGTCTTCAATCGGCAGTTCCGCTACGTTTTCAACTGTTATTCTTCTCTTAATCTTTACCTCGGAATCGTTACGGTCTCTCTCAAACTTCTAGTATTCAAACATCATGTGGTATGGAGTGTCCTTTTTTTTCTCTTCATGTCTTTATATCTCACCTTATCTTCTTCATATTTTTAAATAAATCGCAAAATTTCGTGGTTCGATATAACTTGTGTTGTGTAATAATGTTCCTGTGGCCCTTTTTATTTGCCATTCTCTAATGTATTTTATAAAATTACTTTCTGAGCCTGTATTTCTTACTTCATTCCCAAGCCAACATAATCATTGATGGGTTCCACACCAATGCAATCGCCGCTTTAGAAACTGATCTATACGCCGATGTTATATTGCTGGAAGTCTTTTTCTCTATTCTCTAATCATTGTCACATATTTTTTATGTTTAATGAATATCTTTCTATCTGGAGCTGCATATAGGATTATGGATCTAACCATGGTTTCCAAAAATCTTTTCGTTGCCTCCCTTTGACTTTCCGTCTTCGACATTAAGCATGCCAAGCTCCTGTATGCCACGTCTACCTTCTCCGCAACTTTCTTGGTATGTTCTGTCATAAGTAAATTTTTATCCATGTACACATCCAGATACTTAATCACCTGCGAACTCTTTATTATTTTCTTTCTAAGTCTTATTTCCATGCTCTTCATTTGTCATTCTTCCCTCTTATATAATGATGTTGGTTGTCCCATTTGCCATTTCCAGTTATAAGTATCTCATCTTATGTATATTGACATGGGGATGATTATCTATCACAGCACTTAGGCCCAAGCGGGCCCTTTGTACATCCCCACAGTTGATCGTTCATTCAAGGGTCAATGTTTTCATGAATGTGAGTGAGGGACATGTTCCTTATATCTGAGACTGGGGGCCATGGTATTCCGAAAATGGATTCCCTTAAGTACGCAAGTTTGGGATACTCACAAACGATATGACTTACCGTCTCGTCTTCCATTTCAAACCCGCTATAGGGAGATGCTTCATATAGAACATGTGTTTATTTAGCCTGCAGTGTCCGGTCAGAAAGTGGATGAGGAGCCTTAAATCATTTTTTGATTTTCCAAGAATCTGAGTAGATCCTTTTCGGTTAGTGTAGAGCAGAGTTTTCTTTGCAAAAACACCTGCTGGCGTCTCATCCCATCTATCGCAAAATGCCTGATGGGAGATGGAGCTTATCAGCTTTGATACCATATTAACAGCTAATGATACAAACGATTCAGGGAAGATCGGTGCCTTATTACCCGACCGTTACGCATGATCATGTCCGTTAATTCCAATGAATCCTTTCCACCAGTTTATCGTGACGTTGTTGTTTACGTTAACCTCCTCGACTGATTGCCGACAGGATCTCACCAACGATGATGTGGCTCTGTGCCTACCAACCGCTAGTAAAGCCTGTCTGCTATAAGTACAGATAACAACGTCTCAATGCCAAAATGTGGCTTACTTAAGAATGTAGATGTTATGAAATCTGTGTGAGCTTCAAGGAGAGGTTGTTTATGAACCGTCACGGCCACCTCCCTAATAAAAATATTTAAGGGCAGCACATTCAACATTGTCGTCATCTTAATTATAGGTGTAGATCTCATACCGCCCTTGATTAACAGGCAGGCGAGTCGTTGCAATTCATGCAGCAATTTACCTTTGTATGTATGCTTCAGTGCTGAGCACCAAACTATTGCTCCGTGGGCTACCATCGGTCTTATCGCAGAAGTGTAAATCCACATAGTGACCCTCGGATTCAATCCCTATGCATTCCCAATTTCCCATCGACACTCACCGATGTGAGATGTCCAAATCAAACCTTTGTCCAAGATAACACCACGATTCTTCACTTCTGGAGCAAAGGTTAATGGATTGTGAGGAGAATCATCACGGTCTTTTTAGGATTGACATAGATTGTACGTTCTTCACACCATCGTACAACTAGTGTAAGTACGTTATATAACAAAGAAAATCGTCAGCTTTACCTCTCAACAGAATAGCTACGTCGTCGGTGTAACCAATAGTGAAAAAGATATTTATCGTTTAACTCACGAATGAGATCATCAACTGTTAAGCACCAGAGGAGTGGTGAGCGTACATCGCTTTGTGGGCAGCTTCTAACTACAGGTCTCTGTATTGTGTGACCTTTCGCTTTAGCCTGAGCAACTCTGCTAGGTATATAGCATTGTTCTTATTCAGCCCGCGACGATCAGCGGCATTCTGCAATTTCAGTTCCCTGTTAATGCTATTAAAGGCAATTTCGCCAAACGCTTCGTCTATGTCAAGGAAATCTCCTAAAGTAGACAATTTCGAATCGGGAGTTTGCTCAATGCGCCCCACTACCATATGTAGGACGATGTTCACAGATTTACCTTTGATGTAAGCATGTTGATGCAAGTGCAAATGATACGCTTTAAGTACATATTCTCTAATGTAATGATCACATAATCTTTCAGGTGTCTTCAAAAGAAATGATGATAGACTAATTAGTCGAAAGGCTTTGGGATTCATTGAATCCTTTTTGCCGTTCTTTGATATAAGGGTTACTGTGACCTTCCTTTCAGCTGATGAGAAGATAATCTTACATACATCTTGTAGGCTTCATTGAAGTAGAGCAGGAAAGATAGCATAAGGTTTGGGTGTTTTGAAGGAATCAAAACTGCCAACGGCCCACTCTACCAACTTGTTCTGTACTACCTGGTTGGCTATCTGCCCGTCATGTCTGGTAATTTAACAACTCTCCTAGTTGTTAAATTCCACTTGTTGTAGTGGATGTTTGGAAAAACTACCATCAGGCTTTTTTAGAATGTCACAACTGTGCTATTGACCGCGAGGTAGTATTTTGTTTAGGCGTGAGGCCTTGGCAGCACTCTCCCCTTGTTCACAAAAACTTCTAAAGGCTAGTTGCTTTTTTTGTTTTACTAAACGTTTAAACTCCGACTGATATGGTTTGCACAAAGTCCAGTTATAATTCAGTCTAATTTGTTTTGCTTTATTGAAAGCTTTCCTGCATGTGACCGTCCGTGAATATAGATCTGGAATCCACCAAGGTATAACCCATCTTTTCTCTTTTACAATTTTCTCAGGACATGCCCTGTGACAGGCCTGAGTGAGTGTGTCACTCACGAGATTTGAATACTTCTTCAATTCATCAGTATTTCCAGGAAAGGCATCCGGACAATATAGTACCTCATCTTTCTGCTATTTTTTATGCAGTACTCCAAAAGCAACCCAATTCATCTCAATTCGACACAACACAACAGTCTACTGTTATTACACTGTCACTAAAACTCATACTAAATCTACAACTAGAAATAATCTGGTTTAGCGCATATTCCGTAAAACAGGTAAACCGAAATAATTATAGATCTTGGTCGTTTGTTATATTTAGTTTTAATTCAAGGAAAAATATCTAAACTACGAGCCTACTAATCTAACTCTAAACAACAACTAGAACTAACACTAGCATTCGAACTAACACTACAAACATTCGAGTTTAACTGTTATAGTAGTCTTAGAAGACGCACGGTTAACCCCAAAACTTTCTAGCTCTAATTCTAGTGTTAATTTAATTTTAATTGTGATTTAGCGCTAACGTCACGAACAGAATTCGACCTCTGCCGCTTTTCCCAAAATGATTATCCAAAATTTTTTGTATAACAGACTTTAGTTACAAAGGAAATTTGCCTTAACCCATTATATAGAGGTTTTATTATACATTTATTTAAAAAAAAACTCAAGTTTTGTAATGAAAGGTTTAATATCTGTAGATGACAGGTTACGTTCTTTTCCTTTGGGGTTTATAAAAATTGTTTCTTTAATGAAAATTTCGTTATGTAACGTTTATAAGCACGCTACTTGTGTCTGGGCCCTCTTTGAGGGAAACTTTTCATGCTAAAAGTTAATATTATTAAATTAAAGCAAAAAAAAAATGGAGAAGCAAAAAAGAATTTTTCGTGGAAAATGATTTCGAAAATAATCTCACAAACCGGGGACGGTATCATAAAAATTACTTCGTTGCAACTGCCTCGGTAATTTTGACTGAACAATGCGTTAGTGCCCAACGAATCCGATTACCTATTCAACTATTTCCTGGCTGAAATGAGCGCAATATGAGTCGCCCGCGATAAAAAAGCAACGAATTTTTGTAACCCCGCACATATCGGGGGGGCTATCGAAAAAATATGCTCGGCTTAATTGACGTTGTTTTTTGTTGTCGAACGGATGTCGGGAATTACAAAAACATCCGGACCTAGTTGGTTTTTGTAAAATTCGCTCTGGGATTATATAGAAAACGGTTCGGATTAGGTTTTATTTTTTTTATTTAAATTGTGTATCATAAATGATGACAATAATAAGGCTTAAGAAATTAGCTTCCAAAATATTTATTGTTGCAATTTATTATTATTATTTATTTCAGGGCTTCTCAAAAACTAAATCTTTCCTCATCACCCCATCGAAGAAAAAGGCTGAATTCCGATGACAGTGAGCCTAATGGTTTTTGCGGGGTCCTGCAGAGAACTCCACCTCCTGTACCTCCAGCGTTACTCCGCAGGATCGGGGTTAAAGAGATTACAGGAGTAGGAAAGGTAGGATTTTCCGTATTCCTTTTTATACTTTTCTTTTTAGAGCCATAAATTTTCTCGGTGGGAGGGAGGCGCGACGATGTTTATCTATACTTCTAATCTGGGCCAGATTTATCATTCCTTTTCCTTATTTTATAGCGCCCCTTTTTATGATTCTTTTTCTTAACTTGAACGTTTTATATCTCATCCGGACCCTTTTATTTTTATTGTGCATGTTTGGGTAATAACCCAATAAACCGCAAACATTCTTTTCATAAATGGATATTCTCAATATCACGAATTTTATTTAGATCGCCTTAAAAAACTTTTAAGGATTTTTTAAAAGTAGTTATCGTGCAGACGTAAAACTTTCAAAGTGATATTAAAACTTTCTGATAAAAGAGGCTTTTAATGAGACTGGAATATTTTATGTTGGAAACTGAAGGTAAAAACTTATTGTCTGTTAATTAAATTTTTCAATATAACTGTTTTAGTTAGTATTTAACGTTTAATAAAAATGATCACCTGTTCGGGACGAAAAAATTCAAGCGATATTTCACGTACCACGGCAGTATCGATCACAGGATACCGAAAGTTAGCCGAGAGTCCGGGCTTGGATCGTTGCAAAACTCAGTTCCGCATTTATTATTTAACCCACGAGCGCGACGCTCGAGCGTAGTAGAACGCCCCGTGACAGATCGAGTGGCTGTGAATTATAAAGCGACGCGTCACGCTTGTTCGGTAGCCAATTAGCTAACAAAAACAAGTCAGACTTGACAGTGCACATCGAAAACCGGAAGTTTCATCCACTTTTCAATCCATTTGCAGAAAGAAATAATCTTACAACCACTACAACCTCGTTATATCCGGATTAATACGAGAAAAAGACTGTTCGGTTTAAACGAACGTTTGCTGTACGATTAATTTTAGCACAAACAAAACTAGACAATAACCAAGACACGTAATATTTAGTCTAGACTAATTGTAAGTAAACATGTAGTGGTAGTCGCAGGCTTATTGGCATAAACCTGTGACTTCAGAAAACCCCACAACCAGAAGTGTAAAGGTGTTAAATCGCAAGGGCATGAAAGCCATTTCTAGTCATCAAATCGGGAAATGACACGACCAGGAGCAAACTCTTGCAAGATCATCAATGTTTCTCGGGCGGTATGACATGTGGCAAACTCCCGCTGAAATCACATGTTTTCAAGATCAATAGCTTCGAAATGAGGCGTAAGAAACTGTGTTATCATAGCACGATAACGTTCGCCATTCACCGTTATTGTATTACCGTTTTCGTTTTCCTCCAGACCATAATGCATACCATACAGTGACCCGTTGTGGATGCATTGCTTTCTGATGTAATCATTCGTGGATTTCTGATAATCAAATGCGACAGTTGTGCCTATTAACTGAGCCATTAAAGTGAAAAGGGCCTCATCACTGAAAATGATTTTGTTAACAAAATCAGTAGGTTGCTCAATGATCGAATTGGTGAATAGTCTTCGCTTTTCATGATCTACTGGAAGAATTTGTTGAGTCAGTAGGATTTTGTAGGCATGCAGCTATAAATCTTTTGTGAATTCGCTGAAGAATGCCTGTTGAAATGTCCAATTCTTGTGCCCGATTGTGAATTGACGTCTCTAGCCTTTCGATCACACGATTTTGATCTGAACGAGCTCGTATCTTGCGTTTCACCTCACTAACCAAACCAGCAGCTTCAAATTTTTCGATTATCCTTTTCACAGTAGATGAATTAGGCACATTATTTCGAGTGAACATTGGACGCATTTTACGAATAGTGGCAATTAAAGTTTCACCATTTCGATAATAATTTTTGACAATTAGGACACGTTATTCTACAGTGTAATACGCCACGTTTACTAACTCCCATCCTGTCAACTTTCGGTCTGGGACGTCATAATCATGTGACATTATGAATGTAAAACATGACGCGCAATTCAAATCTTGCGCTCTTATTGAAACACCCTTCATTATAAGGGTCTAAATACTTAAAGGCAGTAATCGACTTCGAAGAAGACTTTGAAAGGAAGTAGTCTTCCTTACGCAGTTTAGGTATGAAATTTACTGTGACCTCGCGCTAACATGAGTGTACATGAATGTACCGAAACGCCCAGCAACCCTGAAAGATATTCTTTATATGAAACATCAATTCATCCAATCCGCACTGCAATAGGGCTGGTACGATACCATCAGCTCCAGGAGCTCTAAAAAGTGATAAGCAATGTATTACCCACCTCATCTTTTCCTTTTTCAGATAATCTCGGCCAGCAGCCAGTCTTCTGCAGTCTGTGTGTAGTTGGTGTCCTCATGGGCAATAGTAGGGTCCGCCGAATCTCTAAAATGCACATTCATTATTAGGTGTAAGCTTTTTACAAGGTTGTCGGTATAAAGACGACCATCATTCTTCTTTAACAAAACTATACATCGGTCTGGCTCTGAAGTCAATACCCTTTTCAAACGAGAGAATTAGTTGCCAGAAGTAACTTCTCGCAGTATCTCCTCCAAGCCTCTTTCTTCTTCCGACGAACAATTTTCTTAAACACCGAAAGTCTTCTTTTGTAGCTAATATAATCAAAACTCAATCTTGAGATTTTGGCTGTGTTAAAGGTTGTTCTGATCTCCCTGTTGAGGTCGCTGAGCTTAGTGCACTACCAAGGAGACAGGCCACGTCCTGAGTCAGCCGCCAGACGAAGGGAACAAACCAATGATCATTCCTCAACATCACAGCTCGATTCAGATCTAATTAACCTTACTTCACCTAAACATCCAGGTCGCACTGACTTGAACTTGTCCACATCAATCTTTCTGGGGTTACGTTTCTGGTTTCCCCGATCATTTTTGAACCAAGATGTTGATCGGTGATCCATCCGTAGTCCGATATTGAACCAAGTCAGAGACTCTCCAATTATGGATTTCATGAGAAATACCCATCGAGGCCAAAGGTAACAAAGGTGGTCCCCGAGCCTCGCTTAAGTAAACCAAGATTGCAGCACAAAGCAAAGTCTAAAAGTGACTTACTCCTGATAATGCCCCTGAGTGGGCATTATCCTCCCTGAGATCAACCTCCTTGACCACGCTCAGTGCTATGCCCTTTATAGGCGCAAGCTGATCATTGCAGGCGATTTTTAAAATCTAGCCTACTGATATCATCGAGGCAAACGTTGGTGCCGGCGATGAATCTTTAAGATCTTTGCTAATAACTGTTTGGCAGATTTTCTGTGTTAGCTCACTGTTTAGTTTAGCAGAATCTTCCTCAGTGAGTTTCCCCAGCTGGTTCTGTCCATTGATAATACTTATAAAATTACTTATTAAATTATACTTATATTAACTATTAATTTAGTTAATTTAGTTTTGTAAATGCAGTATTAGGTCTTCCAGTGGCAGTAGCAAGTTTTTTGGAAGCATTTTAACTCTCTTGGAAGCAACATCATATCTTGTAGATGCAGCATTATATCTTACAAGGGTAGTAGTAAGTGTTCTGGAAGCATTTCAAATCTTCTGGAAGCATATCAAGTCGAGTGGAAGCATTTCACGCTTTCTAGACACAGTGTCAAGTCTCCTAGAAGCAGTATCAAGTTTTCTGGAAACATTTCAAGTTTTTTAGAAGCAGTATCAAGTCATCTAGAAGCAATTTCAAGTCATTTTTAGTTGTAAGCAATCTCAAGCAATATCAAATCTTCTGGAAGTATTTCAAATATTCCAGAGGCAATATTAAGGTTTCTGAAAGCAATTCAAATTTTTTAGAAGGAGTATTAAGTTATTTGGCGTATTTTCTTCTAGAAGCATTTCAAGTCTTTGGCAGCATTTCAAGAGTTCATATCAAGTCTTTTGGAAATCTTTTAACAGCAATAAATATATTTTGTAAATGCAATATTACGTCTTCCTGGGGCAGTAGCAAGTCTTTTGGAAGCATATTAACTCTCTTGGAAGCAATATCATGTCTTGTAGATGCAATATTATGTCTTCCAGTGGTAGTAGTAGTGTTCTGGAAGCATTTCAAATCTTCTGGAAACAGATCAAGTCTAGTGGAAGCGTTTGAAGTTTTCTAGACGCAGTATTAAGTCTTCTAGAAGCAGTATCAAGTCTTTCAGGGGCAGCAACAAATCTTCTGGAAATATTTCAAGTCTTTGGAAGCAGTGTGAAGCCTTCCAGAAACAGTGTCGAGTCTTCTAGAATCATTTCAAGTCTTCTGGAAGTAGTATCAAGTTTAATTTTAGAAAGTCAAGTCTTCTGGAAGTATTTTAGCCTTCTATGTCGATATTTATTTAATAATTTTTTGTACTTTTATTAACAAGACGATAGTATTTTACACAATGTTTCAATCGGTTTCGGTTACGTTTAAACCATCTTCAGGCAATATATTTTTAAACAATTTGTTGAACTTATTGACATTTTATTTTGTGATTTATGTCATGTTGTGTCAATGTGAAAAATTAAAATAGGATTAAAATAAAATAAAATTAAAATTGAATATTTCCCAAAAATATTCAAAAATATATTTCCTGAAGATGGTTTAAACGTAACCGAAACCGGTTGAAACATTGTGTAAAATACTATCGTCTTGTTAATAAAAGTACAAAAAATTATTAAATAAATATTTAATTCAAGACGAAAAGCATTCCTATAAAATAAAAAATTCTATGTCGATGTTGATTATGTAATCTAACTGTATAATCTGCTCTACATGTTTCGACTTTAAGTCATCATTGGAATGAGCACGTTAAAATGTGTTTATGACGAGACTTCTGATGATGACTTAAAGTCGTAACATGTAAAGCAGATTATATAGTTAGTAAACTAGTTTGTGTTTTTAGGAGACTTGATACTGCTTCCAGAAGACTTGAAATGCTTCCAGAAAACTTGATACATCTTGTAGAGGACTGGATATGTTTGCGCAAGACTTGATATCGCTTCTATGAGACTTAATACTGCTTCCAAAAGACTTGATAAGGGAGGTGGTAACTGAAATCTAATTACTTTTTAGGGGTGAATGGAACTTACTGCTATATTTTAGATAGCAGAAATATTGCTTACAGAGGATTCAAAATTCTTCTAGAAGACTTGCATTGCTTGTATAAGATATCTAGGAGATTTGAAAAGCTTCCTGAAGACTTGAAGTGTTTCCAGAAGATTTGAAATATTTGCAGACGACTTGATACTGCTTCTAGAAGGTTTGAAATATTCCCAAAAGATTTGATATTGCCTCTGAGAGATTTAAAATACTGCTAGAAGGCTTAATATTGCCTCTAGAAGACTCGATATTGTTTCCAGAAGACTTAAAATGATTACAAAAGACTTGATATTCCCTCTAGATGACTTGCAGTACTTCCAGTAAACTGTGTATTGCGTCTAAAAGGCTCAATATTGTTTTCAAAAGACTTTATACTGCTTCTAGAAGATTTGATATCACATCTGTGAGACTTGAAATACTTCCAAAATACTTGATATTGCTTCTAAAACACACGATATTGCTTCTAGAAGACTTGAAATCCTTGCAGAAGATTTGATGCTGCTTTTTTTAAAATGCTTCCAAAGACTCGATACTGCTTATGGAGGAGTTGTTGCTGATTCCAAAAGACTTGAACTGCTTCCAGAGGTATTTCTATTATGTACTATTTTCTGGAGGCGCTAAAAAAATCATTCCGGATATTTTAATTTTTTCTTAATTTCGGGATTTTTAATATTCCGGGACATTTCTTTCATGATCTCCCAGGCTGACCCGGAAGTAAACACTTGAACTACAAAACCTCTTTACAGTTCTATACGTTGTGTGAAGCATGGAATCTATTCGATTTCGAGGAAATTCTTAAGAAAAAAGAATGGACAGTAACATTACTGAAAAAATTTTATTTAATTTAATAAAAAAATATTAAAATTTTCAAAATTGCTTCCTATTTTATTTCAAGTAGGAGCTAAAAAGTATGGCTTCCATTGCTCTGATTAAAGGAAATAGGAAGTGTAACCCATAGTCATTGCACGTGAAGACCCTATACAAAAGGTGGGATTAGAAGAAGCTGTTTTGAGAAGAATTGATAAAACTGCCTCAATTAATATTAGAAGGATATCTGGACAAGAAAATATCAACAAACCAATCAGTCACCGCATTTTCAGAGAGCAGTTGCTTTGTCCGTATCACTACAATACTGTTTAAGCGTTAACAGAGAATAATAGCAAAAAATGAGAGATTTTGTAAGTGGGCTATACAGGAAGAGATACTAAACATAGAAGAACGAAGAAGAAAAACAAATTTTATTCAAAACCCTTGTACATAAATAAATAAAAAAAATTATAATAATAACATATTATTAATGAAAGGGTTGGAATAGGGCTATCGACCGGGGTCTTTCTGCACTAAACATAGATTTTCACAAAAACATTGTATTTGGGGATAAAGCAACATCAATGTTTAACATCCATAATGCGCATCTTGGGAGTGATGAAAATCCCTATGTAACTCATCAACAGGGGCGATTCAGTGTTAATTAATGGGCAGGAATTGTAGGAGACCAGTTAATAGGTTCATTTTTTCTTCCAATTTGATTAACTACCAATGATTGTGATATTACTTTTATGAAATACGTTTACAGAGGCATTTAATGTATTACCTGTATTACATTGATGTATTTATTTAAATTAAAATATGGAAATTTATCTAAAAAATAAATATAATGATTTTTTTAAGGAATTTAAAGTGTTGGCCATATATTTCTTGACGGTAAAGAATTTATTGTACAAAATTTTATGAAGAACCTACAAGAGTATTGGGAGGAATACTGGAATCACTTGTTTTAGACAAAATTTTTGATGTGACTCGACCGAAAAAAGGCAAACGGAGTCATATCGAGCTAGAGACCCAGCTAGCAATTCTATTGCCCACTAACATGTAATCTACTTATCAGGAAAAATTTCATCTGGTTATGCTCGTATAGCTCCAAGTTCAAATTATGGAGGTGCCCCATCTTGTTGAAACCATATTTGTTCTGCCAGTAAATTGGTGTTGTTATCGTTTGGGAATAACCGTCTAAATTTAATTTTAAATTTTTTTTGTTCTTCACTAGCTGATTCAAGATTTTGCGAAAAATAGTCCAGATAGAAATGAAGAGAGCGAGCTTTAAAACTCATGTTTAGATCGGCAACAATATTCTTGTAGTCTAAATGTTTTTTATTTTCAAGGAAGCCAGTAATCATTTAATTAAAAACAATTCTTCCTCCGCTTCTTTGGTCTTAAAGTTTTAACTCCAAGTTTTCATCCATTATAAGTTTGTGGAAGATATCTGAAACACTCCTTCTTCAGGCAATGCTTTGATGAATTGTTTCATCTGTTTTAACTTGATGTGAAGAAAACAAAGTTTCGCTTAGTGGCAATTTTTTTAACATGGTCTTGTTTGTTGTCACGGCTATCTCATTCATAAAGGGAGCTTTGTGTTCTATCTGGCCTAGGGACACAGTGATCACTTTCAAATCCCTACAAACAGTCCACTTCTAATCAGAGTAGATCTGAATTTTTTTTACGTACCAATTCGAGAATCTCATAAATAATTATCAAATGAAATGAATATTCTACTGGTATATATGCATGTTGGTTGCCTTTGTGGAGAAAAACAGCCTTCAGGATCTAGTTAAAGAATCAATTATGGAAAGTCTTTATTCTCTGAGATCACATTTTATATTGAATGTCTTCATCAACCCAGTACCGTTCTCTAACCAAATAGTATAGGTCCAACTGCGTGACAATTTTGATGGTACTTACTATTATTATCATCGTTATCATTGTCTTGAAATAACCGATCAAGAGCACCTAAAAACTAAAATTAAAACTAACTATCACTAGCACTAATACTAGATCTAAAACTAGAAACTTTCGGGTTTTATTGTGCGTTTTTTGAAAAAATATTTATCGTATCTTCTGCCATTATGCAATCTACAATCCCTATAACCAAGGGAGTTACAAAGAGTGTTAAAAGCACACATTTTTTCAGATAGTTATAAGTTTTAAACACATCTTTGTTTGTTTCAATACATATTTATTTTAATAAAAGAATAGGAGACGGATATGTACATACAAGGGCATTGAAATACAATGTTCTATAGATATGATGAAGTTCTTGTGAAGTTTGTAACCCCACATTTTCGTCGAATCAACGACTACAGCCGTAAAGTTGCTATCAAATATTCGTGTGGCAATTGTAACGTATCCTACCTGTTTCGTGTGAGAGTGGGCTGAAACGGGATACATCCAATTTTATCTCTCGGAAACAATGGGACGGGAGAATGGAATATCGACAGTCGCCCGTCCGGAAGCAATACCAAAAATATACGACTTATATTCGAACGTTGCCGTTGCGTTGTGGCGAATTTCAGTGTGCCTCTGGATAGTTTCGGGCTTGGACCGACCGGGAAAACAATCAATAGACAATTCCCAGAGATATAGGGAGGCAATAATATAATTTACCCGGGGCCCTTCTTTCATTTCTACGTGATTCCGGAACGGAAAACCCTTTTGGGAGGTTATTTCGCGTGGCAATAATGGATTCGAGTTCTTGACCGGAAGAACAATTGCCCTCGGGCATAAACAACTTCTTGGTAATGTGCTTTCCTAATGCATCAAACATTTTTCGGAGCGATAATCTCATCGGTGTTAAATGATTCGTTATAATCCAGGTTCTAAGAGGGACAATGGCCAGAAAACTACCACCCCTCGCGTGGGTAAAGGGGGGTGGTTTAAGGTTTAACTGTCGGAATAGAAACCAGAACGCCCCGTTAAACGACGTTAACCGGGATTTTATTCGAACATTATTAGAACAGTACTCGCACCTAGGTATAATCGAGATCTAATCGATTGACAAACGCAATTGATCCGCAATAAATAGGTCTATTAATGGGGTGTCAACGCGATTGCACGGCTCGTTTAGCCTTTTCAGTTCGACCTCGGACGTGTTCCGGCGAAAACAAATTCAATTTCGTCCCGCACAAAAGGGCCGCGTCGCTCGCGCAAATTACCCAGTGCTCGCTAATCTAAACCAAGTTTTCAAGCGAACCCCAAATCCTCCCAAGAGGATTGACCAACAACCGTCTCTTCGAAGGGCGACTCAATCCGGGGACCTTCAACACCGCAATCAGTGAGTACTCTACTCGAGAAGGGTTAGTGCTAAACTTCTTGCAATTATAAACATATAATTTACTAATATATCCTGATAAAACAGATTTGTTATGGAAAAATTGATTCAAAAATTTTTAATAATGCATTTTGAATATGTTGAAGTGAAACCGAGCGTATTGAAGTTTTAATGATGATGAGACATGGTGATAGAAGACGAAGTTGTGAAGAAGAAGGGAATATTTTTAATGAATTGCATCCCAATTTTGAACTTGAGAACTTGAGATTTCATGAAAGTGGAGCGTTACAAATAAAGAAAATGCTTTGAATGTCATGTTAAAGGTGGTGGAAAATCGAATTAATCGATACAACAGCGGGTTTTAAATCAAAACATGACTCGATATTCTATGAAAAAATTGTAATTGGAAAAAATTGTATACATATTAAACCCATTATTCGGCCACTTATGCTGAATGCAATTAAATAATAAAAGCATCCATTAGTAGGCATTTAGTATAATACAGCAAATAACATACCCAAGAAAAAAAGATGGATATCACGCAAGACGACGATGACGACCAAGAAATCATAAAAGCGATGAAGGTAATGAAGGTTAAAAAAAATTATATGAAGAAAATGAAGAATCAAGTAGTGTAAGTGAAGAATTGTTAGAGATTCAATGAAACCGACATTTACCTTGTCGTTCTGTGATGTAGAAGATTCTTTAAATATATCTTCTGGTGAAGATAAAGTGTCGGTGATAGATTGAATAATAGATTTTGAAGAAAAGGTCGTAATAATGGAATGAAATACTCAAAAAATGTTTGTATATGCCAAGAAATCATTAACTGGTTTAGCAAAATTATTTATCAAAAGTGAGAGGGGAATAACTTCATGGCACAAATTGAAAAAAAACCTTTGAAGGGTGAGTATTGCAAAATGGTTGGTTGTGTTACTTTACGTTATGTTCTTAAATAAAAAGAACATAACATTTTTTTTTAATGAAGGCGAAGGCTGGTAGAGGAAAAGTAGATGATGATGCATTAATGGAATATGTTATTGATAGTATTTCTTATGGCAGTTCTTTATGGCGGAAGAACTATTAAAGATTTCAAAAGAAAGTTACAATTCCATGAAATAATGAACAAAAAGATTAAGACGAAGACTGATTCGAGAATGATTCAAATAAGTTTAGCGGCAAAATACAACAAACATCAACAAATAGTAATACGTAGAGCACCAAAACCTCAATAACATGTCAAGTACAATCAATAGTCCTATGTTACAATTGTGGTAATGTTGGTCACAAATCCAATAACTGTCCCAAGGAAGAAAGAGGAACGAAATGCTTTAAATACAACAATTATGAGCACATAATGACGGAATGCAAGGAGAAGAAATTCGAAGCAAATTATACTAAAAATGAAAAAGGAAAGAATTATAAAGATGTGATATTAGCATATTAGAAGAAAGAGATAACTGCTTTGATTGATACCAGGAGTGTAAAAGAAAGGCAACATTTTTAGTCAACCTAATTTGCATCAACGAGTTTATAACACTTACTAGAATTGGAAAGAACAACATTAAGACTTTCGGTCAGTTTGTGTGTTGTATTGCATGTGTTGCATTGTACCTGAAAACGTTGTCGGTTACTCTTGGGTGGTGATTTACTCTCATAATACCTCCGGTATTGATTAATCAGCCTGGAATCTATGTCCCAAAGGCATATAAAAAATTTTTATTGATGGATGATTCTTTTAAAGAAAGCTACAATAAAATATTTTATCATCAATAGAAATTTTTCTTAATTTTTTGATTAATTCAGGATGATAAACACAGAGTTAACCATTACTAATTGCTGTTGATGACGACACGATTGACAATTTAATTGAGATAAAAGATATGCAGTTAAGAGAAGAGGTTAGAAAGTTGATCGACAAATATTGACCGGAAGATCGTGTATCGACTGAAATGTAAACAAATATTGAAATCCAATTAGACAGATTGCAAAAATCAAAGATATTTAATACGCTAGATCTAAAGAATGGTTTTTCTATATCCCCTTTGAAGAAAGAAGAAGAAAGTTTACATCGTTTCTGACTTCTGCTGGCCAATATCAGTTTCTTCGAATAATAACAGGGCTATGCAATTCAGCGGCTATATTTCAGAGATTTATTAACAATACTTTCAGAGAGTTAATAAAGGATGGACTGATTTTGACATACATGGATGGTATAATTTTGGCTGAAAATAAGATGCAGGCTCTAGAAAGATTAAAAAGCGTATTAAAAGTTGCTGAAGATCATGAATTAATTGGAAGAATGTCAATTCTTGAAGTCAAAAATGGTTATGAAATAATTAATGGAAGCATTCGACCACCTCCGAGAAAATAGAAGCAATAACGAAATTTCTAGATCCTAGAAACATGAAACAACTCCAATCATTTTTGCGTCTATCTGGTTATTTTTGAAAATTCGTCAAAAGCTATTCACTGATAGCCAAATAGTTAAGCGATTTGAAGAAAGAGAATCAGGTGCTTTGTTCAGAGGGAGATCTTCAGGAAAGCTGAATATATATGCCTTAAAATTTGAGTTTGATGCAATATTAATGTAGGAATACGAAGATAATCAAAAGTTACATCCTGTTGACTATACGAGTCGGAAGACTACATCCACTTTAAAGTTTATCTATTGGGCATTGACTTTAAAATGATTACAGATTATTCAACATTTACTAAATCATTACAGAAAAAGAGCTGTGTACTAGAGTTGTAAGATAGGCACCTTTGCTGGAGAAATTTCGGTATGTAATTCGTCATCGACCAGAATAACGTATGAAGCATGTCGATGCTCTCAGTCGTTACCCAGTGATGTTAACTTCCATCAAGGGTACAAAAGATCGAAATGAGAATGTCAAAAAATCAGATAATACGCTGAAGCTAATTTTTGATTTACTTGAGAATGATCCATATGAGAACTATGCTATTGAAGATAAAGTGTTGGATAAGTATGAAAGTGGTCAACAATTACTGATGGTAGCAAAAACCTTATAGTCAAGAGATATCATCGAGAAATGTCACGATGATAATGGATGCTTAGATTTAAAGAAAATTATTGATATCCTTAAATGAGAATGTTGGATATCAAAACTCATGGTGAAGAAAAAGTCGGGTAATCCTGAAGGTTTTCTATAATCAATCGAAAAAGGATTCACGCCGCTGGATACTTATCCCCTATTGCATAATGTTCCCTTTCGGGAACACAACATTCTAAGCCAATAAAGAGGCCATATGTTGTATTAAGCGGCGAAACTGATAGATACATTATGAATATCTAGTATAGTTTTCTACCTTTCGTAAATTTTTTGTCCGAGAGGTGGTGTTTGTGTTGGTGTGTTGCATTTATATACAATTCGCGTCGAATCAATGGCCACTTGATCATTTTGATTGATTTTAGAAGATCAAATTTAGTCTCTAGGGTTATTTTCTGGTAAGTATGTATTTTTTATACTTAGTTTCAAGTGTTAGGAGTAGAATAATGCATAATTCGATATATTTCGTTCGTTCCTTTTTTTGCTGCAGGTCATAACTTGTTTGTTCCCATTTGGGAACATTATGCTCAAAAAGTTAAAGTGTGCAATTATTTCTTATTTCTACACACAGACGATCCACAATGGATTTTCCGGGCGATTTTCCAACAATTAGACCAAGCGCTTTTTATGGAAGAAAAAAAGTTCAAGTTGATGCAATTCGAGATATTCCTTCAGATAGCGAGGATTCTGAGCTATCAGATGATGATGAAGGTAAATTTTATGCCAGTAAAAATAGTTTGGTCTTGATGTTCATATGCATATTTTTCTCTGCGGTGGAAGTACAGGTTCCTCACGACTTAGATGATGACGAGATTGAATTCCAGGATATTGAGGACCCAGACGACATACCTTTGACGCAGTTATTTGATCTTCCCCCAAATACGAGATTTTTCTTTTCAAATGTTGAAAATGTTACTTGGAAATCTTCAAAAACTAATAGAGATCCACAGGGTAATAAGTTTTTTGGAGAATGCGATCTTCCAGAATATATTTTAGAATTACAAAGTGCATATAGTCTATTCAAATTCTTTATGTCTGATGATTTTATATCTATGGTGGTTGAGCAAACATGTTTGTACAGCACACAAAGAAGACCTGACAGGCCTTTGAGAACTGATGCTAAAGAAATTGAGCAGTTTTTGGGGATAGTTATATGGATGTCTTTGATAAGGCAGCACTCAACGCGTAGGTACTGGTCGGCCAATACAAGAACACCACAAATAGCAGACATCATGCCTCTCAATAGATTTGAGGAGCTGAAACGTTTTTTGCATTTCTCAGATAATACCTTAGCCACTGGAAGCATACATAAAATTATGCCGGTATTGAATCAAATAAAGAAATCCTGCCAAAAAATCCCTTTTGAGGAAAATTTATCCTGTGATGAACAAATTATTCCATTCAAGGGAAGAACATCTTTAAAGACATATAATCCCAAAAAGCCACACAAATGGGGTTGCAAAATGTATGTCTTATCAGGAGTAAGTGGCTTCAGTACAAATTTTGAGCTTTGCAATAGTAAAGCTGACAAAAATCTATTGCCAGGGGAACCAAATCTTGGAGCTACCAGCAATATCATCGTCCGTTTATGTAGACCAATTCCGAGAGACAAAAATCATAAGGTTTACTATGACAATTATTTTTCTGGTATAAATTTGTTATCCTATCTGGGAAAATTAGGCATACAAAGTGTGGCAACAATAAGATCTAATCGGCTGAAGGGCCTAAAAATGGTTAGTGAAAAAGAAATGAAAAAAAAAGGGACGAGGCTCACACATTGAGAAAACTGCAAATGTTGCTGGAGTAGATGTTCATGTTGTGCAGTGGTATGATAACCGATTAGTTACATTAGTTTCTACATTCTCTGGTACATTTCCACTTACCAAAGTAAAGCGTTTTTTCAAGTCGGAGAACTGCAAGAAAGAAATTGATCGTCCCGACATTGTTTCAATCTACAACATGCACATGGGAGGGGTAGATTTACAGGATTCTCTATTAGGATTGTATCCCATAAAATTGAAGAGCGGCAAATGGTATATGCGCATATTTTGCCACATGCTTGACGTTGTGGTAGTAAATTCATGGTTACTTTCAAGAAGAATCAATAAACAACTAAACAAGAATGAGAAGGTTTCTCTATTGGAATTCAAAACAATACTAGCACAAGATCTATATCTAGTGGGTAAAATAAAGGCAAAAAAGAGAGGCCGACCTAACACTAGTGGCGCCAATACGCCCATCGACTCGCCCATTCCTTTCACACCTAAAAGAAAATGTTTGGAACCACGTCCAACAAGAAACATAATATTGGATAATACTGGACATTGGCCTTTACAGACAGAAAACCGAGAAAGATGCAAAAAACCTAACCGCAAGGGTAAATCCAGAACAATGTGCGAAAAATGTGGAATACATTTGTGTTTAAATAAAGTAAATAATTGCTTCAAGTCATTTCACACCATGTAAAAAAAAATGTACTTTGAGCCCACAATGTGCCCATTTGGGAACACATTTTTTTTTCTCTACAAATACAAATTTTGAAAAAAAAAACTCATAGGTGTCTTATTTCTATGCACATTTATCACAAAAAAATGCAAAAAAAAATTTTTTTCAAACTATAAAATGAATTATGCAATAGAGGGTTATCATATTGGCCTCCTTGGTCATTTACTTTCTACCAACCACAACTATAAATATATTTTTGCCATCATAGATGCTTTTAGTAAATTCACTTGGTTATGTCCAACAAAGAGACAAATTAGAAAATCAACAGAACATTTTTGTAATTCGAGAAGGATAATATCCGATAGAAGAGCAGCATTTGACAAAAGGTCCGAGTTATACTACTGTATCAGCAGATCATTTAAAGCCATATAAGACATGACATTAATTTAACAACCTAATCCTACTTATAAGCGCTTCCAAAAGTATCCAAACGAAAGTGTTGAACTTCGGTCGGAATGAACGGCAATGGCCGATTAATATAATAAATATTATGAATAATGTATGAATAGAGGGCAATATTCATTAGTAGGCCAAAATCATAGTCGGTCCTACCTTAGTGAACACAATTATCATCGTACAATCGAGTTTACGAAGTTAAAATAAAATATCAACTTTGTCAATTAATCGACATTTTGTATAAAAAGGGGCATGAAAACCGACACAATTGTAGATATTGGACAGACTAAAATCCATTATGGATGGAGGAAGTTCACACTTAACGACCTCAAGAAACAACTGATTCGTGTGAATTTGAATCTTAAACGATATCTATTACTTTTGCGAGTGCATATTATATCTAAATGAAACTTAAATCATTTAGAAAAATTGAATCGCTACCTATGTCTCCCAATATGACTCCGTTTGAGTTTTATCTACGGGGTTATATAAAAAATTTAGCCTAAAAAGTAGGGCGCAAAATATCGAAGAGTTATAGCAAAGGATAAGGCAGAGTTATAAAATTTCCAATACTCTTTTAGGTTCTCTATAAATTTTTGTTCAACGAATTCGTTACTGTCAAGAAGTAAATGGTCAACATTTTGAGCACATTATAAATAGTTAAAATATGCAATATTGTAATTTGTTGTTTACTAAAACTAGGTATATTAAAATACTAGTTGCGTAAGCTAAAATGCACGAATTCAAGTTGAAAAACGAGTGATAAAGCCACGAGTTTTAAATGAATGAGTGCTTTAAGTCTTCTGAAAGGAGTTTTTTACGTTATTTTTTGTAATTTGCGTTTTTATGTTTTTTTTTTTTAACAAAAATAATATTTATGAAACAGTGCGTGAAGTTTGCCTTTTCCACGTGTACGCAATATTTAGAGCACGAGCGATACGAGTACTATATACACTAAAAATAAGTAATAATTGTTCACAATTTTTGAAACTATCAAGAAATTGTTTGTGCCTTATTACTATGAACCGCACTAAATGCTGCTGTAAAAGCAGTGCGTTAAAGGAAATCGCAGTTGAACTACATTGTTATTTTATGCACTCTTTCGTTATTTTACGCACTGTTGTCCATTGAAAATGTAGGTGTTACGCTGTTACCAGCTGCTAAATACCAAATTTCCCTGCATTGATAAAATTTGTTTTATTTTTGTTAAAAAAAGGATAACAACGCGAATTACAAAAATAGTCAAATTATCACATTGATAAATGTGACAATCAATTGTGACGAGAAACAATAATTTTCAGGAGTAGGATCTTGGATCACACGAGATCAAAAAAAAAATATAAAGATAACTTATCAATTGTGACAATCAAAAACTTTTGAAATGGTTAAAATTAAATTTACGATGTGCTATATGAATATTGAGAATTTCTTTCAAGATGGGTTAAAATATGGAATAATAAACAAGTGTTCCATAAAAAAGGCAACCCTGTTTCGTCCTGATTTTTTGACTTGCCCTGTATACTTAATTTATCTATAACTTTTGTATCTTAACATATTTCGCTAGCTGTATAGACCCTGTGTAATACATACAGGTTGTCCTTAGACAAAAATTGTAGGAAATTGGCTGTTCCATAACAATGTACCGAAATAAACATATGTTATTTTAAATGGAATGATATAGTTTTTATTGCTTATTCTGATTTTATACATAAAAATATGTTGACTTTGATAAGATATGTTGATAGGTGGCGCTTTTGATTTTTGAGATATTTTTTTTTAACTTTTTGGCAATAAACACCGTGTCCCATCCAATTTCTTGAAGACTGATCGTGCTAAAGAATTATAATTTGTGACAGTTGCCGCTTGGATGTTCTTAAATAGAGTAACATCAGCATCATCGGTCTATCTTATACCGGGTGTTAAAAAATATAACTGCTGCTTTACCATATTCAATAGTAAAAAATTTTAAGCGGAATACCCTATATCTGACATGCTTATCAGATAGAGAATTTAATTTCTCCACGAATCATTGTTACATGTGCCTATATCATAGAGATATGTCGGAATTAATCAAAATCATACAATTAATGGCAAATATGGAAACCCAATTTACTAACATTCCAAAATTAACAAAACAATAAAATTGCTATCACCACTCCTTTTGATCTTTATGGATTTAAACGTGTGACATTCGGATTACGTACCACCGCGCAATTTCACGTACCGTGTTATCAATGAAGGGATTACCCGCTGAAATTTCATTTTGTCTATATTGATGACATGTTAATTTGCAAGCAAAAATTAAGAAAAACGTTTAATCTATTTGCCTTGACAATTATGCTATTAACGTCAAACCTTCAATGTATTTTATTGATTCGTAAACATTTCGTAAATGACAAATAATTCGCGATATCTCGTTTGTAAAGGCGAAAATTGTTTTCAAAAATATGCAATTAGTTGTGAAACAGTACCTATAGAAGTAAAAGAAGCATCTGTTGTTAGTGTTAATTGAGCATTTTTACGAAGTTATATAAGACTAGTAGTATTTATAAGAGACATCCTACGAAATATCTCACGGATAGATATTTTTAGTACACTAGAACCAGTTTGGTCACCACCAATCACTATATCCCATCAACATTTTTCATTTATCGTACGCCTCCGAGTATTTTAAATACCAAACCAACTCTTTAAACTTTATGAATTTGATGTTATTTAAGTTCGTTTGAACTTCTTTGCACCTTAACCGAAAGTAAATACTTGGATTTTTGTAGAAACCAATATAAAAATATTGCATCTTGCTTGAAACAAGAAATATTTAAATGTGATTAACTTGAAATATGGAAGCATAAAGATGGTTCTAATAGGTATTCGAGATTCCCGGAAGCGGCCAGGATTAGGATCAGAATTAAACTTTGCATCTTAATACAAACCCAATCATTGCAATTTGTATGTAATTTTGTATTTAAAATGTTGCATCTTGCTTGAAACAGAAAAAAATGTAATTTCGGCCGACTTTAATGCCCTTCACAGCTTCCGAGAACTTTAAATACCATACCAACTGTTTGAACTTTACGAATTTGGTTCACACAAGTTGTTGCAGGGTTATCTTAGAGAATACCTAGAAATCCTAACGAATAAATTACTTGATCGTCATGAGTTTTTCAACATTGGTTAAGTATCACACAAGTGCATTAAATGTCTGGGTCCATCTTCTCCTCCCTCATACTTGCAACATATGAGTTCCAACGTTTCCTATTCTTCCCTGCATAGTTTACATCACCTTCTTCATCGGCCATCCAGAATTTATTAGCTTTCTCCCCATTTCCACAATGGAATCTAACCATTAACTTCTTCCCTTCCTCATTTCCTTCCAATAACAGGTATCTAGGCAGCCCATCTGTAATTATGTCCCTGTACCCTTCGTTATACCTCCTTTTATTTGTGTCCTTCTTTTCTGTCTCTGTACATATCGGTACCTATCTCTCAACTCATTCTACATCTCCCTACCCATCCTTCGTCTACCATTTATCTCAATTACTGAATAGCCCACTCTTCTGTAATAGTTATCTCTGTTTCCTTTTGACCGCACCACCTTTACCTCTTCCCTCACTATATACCCCGCTGTTTCTCTTGCGACCCCAAATACCCATGTCCAATATCTAACTTGCACGTGCTCCAGCATTCCCTGCTCCATCCATCCCCATACCTCTGCCCGATACATCATCACGCTGGTGACGTTCAAATAGACCTTCAAATATAATCTTCCTCGTTACCACATTCCTTCTAAAGACTCTCTCCCCTCAATCCCATACTTGTCCCATCAGCTTATTCACCTTTTTTGCCATTGCTTTCATATGCAATGAAAGGTCCTCCCTGTTATCCTTCCTAAACAATATATTACAAGACCAAGCAATATATTTTATAACCGAAAAAATTGCATTTTCTGGAAAACTCCAATTTAATACTTTTTAGTTGATTTACATTGATTAAGCAACCTAAAGATGTGTATAATGTTTTGCTACCATATGGAAACATCCTAAGATACGCCTCCGAGAACTTCAAATACCAAACCAACTCTTTAAACATTATGAATTGAATGCTAATTAAGTTCGTTTGAGCTTTGTTTGCATCTTAACACAAAGTAAATACTTGGATTTTTGTAGAAACCAATATAAAAACATTGCATCTTGCTTGAAACAAGAAATATTTAAACCTGATTAACTTGAAATATGAAAGCATAAAGACGGGTTATAGTAGGTATTCGAGATTCCCGGAAGCGGCCGTAATCAGGATTAAACTTTTCATCTTAATACCAATTCAATCATTACGATTTTTATGGAATTTTGTATTTAAATTGTTGCTTTTTGCTTAAAACAGCAGGAAAATGTAATTTCGGGCGACTTCGATGCCATTCCAGGCTTCCGAGAACTTCAGATACCATACCAACTCATTGAACTTTACGAATTTGATTCACTCAAGTTGATGCAGGGTTACCTAAGAGAATACCTAGAAGTTCTAAGAAATAAATTACATCATGAGTTTTTCAACATTGGTTAAGTATCTCACAAGTGCAGTAAATGCCTGGGTCCATCTCCTGCTGCCTCATACTTGGAACATATGAGTTCCAACGTTTCCTAGTCTGCCCTGCATAGTTTACACCACCTCTCTTCATCAGCCATCTAGAATTTGTTAGCTCTCTCCTTGTTTCCACAATGGAACCTTGCCGTTAACTCCTTCCTTTCCTCATTTCCTTCTAACAATAGGTATCTAGGCAGCCCCTCCGTAATTATATCCCTGTACCCTTTGTCATACCTTTCCTCTTTTATTTGTGTCCTTCTTTCCTGTTTCTGTACATCTCGGCCCCTATCTCTCCCCACCCATCCTTGGTCTACCATTTATCTCAGTTACCGAATAGTCCATTCTTCTGTAATAGTTATCTATGTTTCCTTTCCCATATCTGACCTTTCCCTTTCTAATTTGCCTCCAACACTCCCCTAAGATCCCGCAGTTTGACCTCCCTTCTATTCTTTCTCCATATTTCACTGCCCTTCTGCCCGCCTCCACTTTAAACGTATCCACCTTTACCTCTTCCCTCACTATATACCCCGGTGTTTCTCTCGCCACCCCAAGTACCCATCTCTAATGTCCAGCTTGCACGTCCTCCAGCATTCCCTGCTCGCTCCATCCCCATATCTCTGCCTTTTACATCATCACACTGGTGACTGTTATCCTTCCTAAACAATATATTACAAGACTAAGCAGTATATTTTATAACAAAAAAAATTGTATTTTCTGGAAAAATCCATTTTAATACTTTTTAATTGATTTAGATTGATTAAGCAACCTAAAGATGTATATAATGCGTTGCTACCATATGGATACATCCTAAGATACCTTTTAAATCTTTTAACATGTTAGAAGCTCATTCAAAAATCTGAAAATTCGAATATTACATTAACTATTGAGTTCTAAGTTAATATACAGACATAAAAAAGGAGAATTGTAATAGATATATTATTTTCATTAAAATTTTAGTACGCAATTTTTTTAATTACTACGCATCCGTTAAATCCGTATCCGCAAAATTAGAAAAAATCTGGTTCCGCATCCGCATCCGTTAAACTCACATCCGCAACATCATTAATCTAGAACTAGAAATATTCGGGTTTAACCCCAGATGTCTTAGGTCCATTACTACCATTTTTTTATTAAATTTATCTTATAGATAAACCCATCCATTTGCCAATATAAATGCGTAAAATAGCTGAAACCATGGTAATAATTCCTTAGATAGCTTAACCAGAAGATGGTAGTAACGAGCTTTAATAGGGCTAAACACGAATGGTTCTAGTCCTATGACTAGAGTTTATTGTAGTTCAATGACAATACACAATCTAGCACCATCTAAGTGTTAATTAATACTATCTAGCACTGGCACTAGAAGAAACAAACCTAGACGTAGAAACCTACACTGAATTACTTCTAGTTCTGTCTCTACAGTTAGTTTTAGTTCTATTTCAATACAAAATATACATTCCTAAATTTAAAAAGAAAATATTATCCATAAGTGTTTCGGTACAAACAAAACCATCAGTATCCATTGTAACCTTGTATAGTATTGGCGTATGTTAGGTAGAATACAGCGTTCAGGTAAACCGTCGACCTGTGAGATCGTACGTGAGACCATTAGAGGAAGGTTAAGTAAAAGAAGTAAAAAAAAGAATCGTAAGATTTTATTGCGTAACTGAAACTTCAACTAATTCTAGCATTACAAGCAAACACAATTTGATATAGCCGTCTTGAAAGAAAATTTTAAAAGCCCAATCGTGATTTTTCTATCAAAAAGATACTTTTTTATCATAAATTTTACATAGCAACTTTTTTTATAAGAAATAAGTTGAGTAATGACTATTATTACAAATAGCGACACGATTTTGGTAATTTAGAACTTGAGTCAAGTTCGCGCACAATTTCAAGATATAATTTACGACGTTGATTTGGATTATTAATTGCGGAAAAGCGGAGGAAAGTTAAGGAGCCATTTATTATTAAGCAGCGGTGGTCCGCTGGAAAAAGCGGTCCGAATCCGAAAGGGAAAGTTCCCCAATTGTTGAGGGCACGATCCATAACTTCTCCGACCTTAGCAGACCTCGTCCGCTGGACGTCGTTTTTTGTCGACAACTTGTGCCCGAGCAAAAACATAGTCGCCTCCCAAAAAAAAAAATTGGAGTTACGATTATGGATTTCGTACCTTCCGGCGCTAATTTCGTTTCGTCCCATGCGAACCATCTCGATAATTTCAATTAAGGGTTAGTTTATTGGTTACGAAGATCTTTTTATTTCGATCGCCGAAGGAATAAATTCGAATTCGGCCTGCTTACACTAATTGCGCGGTTACACGCCATTTAAACGAAACCCAGGAATTTAGAGCTGGGAAATAGGAAGGAAGGGTTTTAGAGGACGAGATCCGCTCCTTCTCGAAGAGGTTAATTGCACAATGCAATTAGTTACGCGTTGTGCGCAGTATTCTAATGACGGCACCATTTATACACTACGCGATGTTCTAACTAAGCGCCGAAGTAAATCCGAAAGTTTCCCGGGTATAAATCACTTTTATTGTTGAATCTCGCGAATCGGGTCGGTCCTTTGTCTAATTGCGATTGTAAAACTTCTTGAACGACGTGTAATTTACTTTGATGGCGTTTTAATTTGATGAGAAAATTTTACTTCACTTTATAGTTGTAGTTAATTTTCTTGTAATAATAAGTTGAGTGCGAAAGAATTCTTGGCAACATTCGAATCGTGTATGGTGCACGTGTGGTATTCGCAGTTAATCTGTGGTAAATTGCACGTAAGAGAGGGTGGCGTTATGCCACATACTGCCGTTGTATTGTTCGCGTATTATTTGAATTCGACGGAGTCCTGAGTATTCCGGCCAACTACGGGTTGTTCTAGTGCGCACTCTGCAAGTTAAATACGCCGGATCCCGACCGTTTCCTCGATATTTGACTGAACATATTATAACGCAAAGTTCTCTCCCAGCATAGAGAGGGGTAAATAGAAGGGCGACGCCAGACGGAGTAAATAGGGCAGCAACATTGCCCAAAGGAAGTCATCTAGATTACGTGTTCTTATTTTAACAAGTTTGAAAATTTTATTGAAATAACGTGTGTTAGATATGCGTGGAGGGAAGGATGTGTCGTAAAGTTCTCCAGACTAGAAGAAGGCAAAAGAAAAAGAAAAAAGCACCTCGCCAACCAAATCAATGGACCGTGATATTCCATGAGGCGAGGTAAACAGATTGGATCCGGCGGGGTCCTGCAGGACCCGTGATTGCCAATATGCGACCCATGACCCACAACTGATGCGAACTGACCATGTGTGTTCCTCCAGCTTTACTTTTCTTTCTCTTTCCTTAACGGAGGGGTGGTGAACCCGCATTGAAAGAACGTGCACGAAACTTTGGAGATCTGCACTCGCTCGATTACTGCAAAATCCAAATGTTTTCATCTATATTAAATGAATAAAACGTTTGCGTCCTTCCCGTTTGAATTATTTTACTGCACGATAAGTCGGTGGGGATTAATGCACTTTAAACCTACGAAGGCCTCCTCCCCAACAGAAGTCTCCAGTCTCGGAACAATCCTCGTTCCTCATCCTCGCCCACTCGATCTGTATTCAGCCTGCGAAGTGGGGTCCAATTATTGGCGGATCCTCTTCGTCCGTACGTTCGTGTCCCGGAGACACAGCCTCCTCCACCTCCTTCTTCTTCTACTTTCTTTTCTTCCTTCTTCGATAAGTCGGGACGCGCGTTACATTACCGATTGCACAATGCCCCTTATCGTTTTCAACCCCGCGTTCCGCTATTTCCCCCTATACACGAGCTTTGTAGTACACAAGGATACATAACTCACAAGGCTACTTGTTATGCATGTATTTCGCAAGCGAATATCTATCCGGCCGGTTTTAATTCGGAAAACAAGGTTTTTTTTGTGAATTGGATTTCTTTTGGGAAAGGTGGATTCTCCTTGACATTCGGTGGGGTGGTTTACACTTTCGGTTTCTGTCAGGTAGCGGGTCGGATCTGACTTGCAAATACCGCGAGGACGATCGCTACGTTTCAATTCCCGCTCACTGAATATGTAATGCGGTTTCAGAGTCGCTCGGATCTGAGGTCCTGGTCGCCTACGTGATTTCTGACCGTTTCTCCCCACTTGAGATTGAATTTTAACTCCATCTTCCCTGGGTCGAAAAGCGCTCCAGCTGAACTGCACACTGAATTGGTAACGAGCTACGACTTTCGACCACAACATATTGTTCAAACATTTCCGGTAATTAAATAAACATGCCGAGCATTTTTGCAATAACGAGCTGCGTCGGTAAATTAAAAATAATGACAGTAGAACGACCACATCGTTCTGCAATTATTGTTCTCCCCCGGGTATTGTTTGTTTAATTTCAATGTTGAGGTGATATTTCAGTTACAAAATAACAATCAAATTGTTTTGTGTATACAGTGTGTATTTTACGTAGATCCGGTTGGTGGGTTTTCCATAACCATCGTTCTCATTCGAAGGGGTACGGTTCTACTCGTAAACACGTCTTCTTTGGGGCTCCCGAGAGGCCAATATCGGGACTGACCCCAGCGCTTATAGAAAAGGTTAAAACTCAATAAACTCCTTACGGGGCCACCCTTTTCGCGTCTTTATTGTGAAATTACGATGGAAATAAAATTTAGGGAGAGAAAAACTATATTGATATAATATTGATAAACTTGAACTGTAAAATGGATCACCCACTAAAATTCAAACAACAGTTTTGAAACTCCAATAAAATAATACTTTATTATTAAGTGAGATACGATGAAAGTTTATTTGATTGTTAAACTATTAAGTAGATGCCTCGTAATGCCCTTTCAGTGCGACGTCGTCTAAATTTTGCATCATCAATAGAGGCCGAATTATCGGTATGAAAGAGGCTATCTCATTCTAAAAGGTTGGGTGAAGACTGAATCGGTGTCACATTACAGTTGCTCGGATATGGCCCTATACCGCTGATATTAAGAAGGTAACAAAAACTAGAGCAAAAATAATATTTTCAGTAGATCCAGGCACCAAAAGTCACATACCGGACACCAAAATTCAAGAATAAGAGGCTTGAGATGCAAGTTATCTGAATTTGAGGACTCAGAAACCGACCAAAGAATATATTATATTATTAAGTTTTAAAGTTGGGGTTGTTAGCGTGTTTATAATAATAGGTGATTCAATCAAACCAAATCTCTTACAAGATGTCAAGCAGAACCATACGGAAGATACTGAACCAGTAATGTACGTAAAGAAGAAAAGTTCTTAATCCAAAAATTGTTCGGGGACGAAAAATAACGAAAAGGCCATACGATGTTATGCGTGCAACAAATACGGACAATACACTTCAGAATGCAAAAATAAGGTGAAGGAGGGAAAAACAATCCTAAGAGTAAACAAAAATTATTTTTTGCTCTGTACAGTTCTGTTGAATCGAAAGAAGATCAAAACTGGTATCTAACTACATGCACTTCGTATCACATGACATAGCATGCTGAACTAATAAACTAGGCCCCATTACATACCAAAACCTGATTTACCTCAGGTAATTAATTCAACCAGTGCTTACTTTTTGCGGACGATCTGAAGATATTTACAACTGTTCACGATTTAAATGACTGTCGGTCTTTGCAATCTGATTTGGATAATGTATTTAATTGGTGTCGACTCAACAGTCTTCATTTTAATGTGTCTAAATGCGAGTCTATGTCTTATACTTTAAGGAAGAAGCCGATAAAATTTGTATACAAAATTAATAATGTAAGTTTGACGTCTGTGGTTAAAAAAAGAGATCTGGGAGTATTGTTTTCGCTTAATTTATGTTTTGCTGAACATATTAAAGCCATTACAGCGTCATCTTTACGTCTCTTAGGATTTGTCATTAGAAATTCTTACAGTGAAGCTTTTATTTAATTCTCTAGTGAGATCTAAGCTGGAGTATACAGTAATAGTATGGGATCCTGGATCAATTGTTTATTCAAACTTAATCCAAACTGTACAAAATAAATTTATCAGGTACATTTACTTTAAAAAATACCGTATTTTCATTGGTTACAGATGTCCGAAAGAAGATTATATCGCTTTGTTTTCTACATAAATTGTTGAATAATAACATTGATGCTCCGTTATTATTGGAAAATATCAGTCTATATGCGCCTGCATATTCTGGTAGGCCGAAGAGTCTTTTCTATGTTCCTCGTTTTTCTACCGAACTTAGACGGAATTCCCCTCTTATCAGAATCCCATCACTGTACAATACACTGTCGGTTGCTTCTTTCATATCTCTCGTTGGTGTTGCCATCTAATCGTTTAGTAACAATTTGGCATCTTTAATGAGTCCTACAGCCACCCAGTAGCCAAACATGATTTCTGTTACTTATTGTGATACTATGAAGCACATCATTTTTCCATGGTTTCTATCTATTTACTTATATCTATTATGCATGAATTGCCTTGCTCTGTTAATTTTTCTTTATTACATTATGTATTATTGTTAAGTTTTGTAAATGAATTAGTTTAGTTTAAGTTCTGAAATTGTAATTAGGGGCAACCCTGTTATTTCGGAAGTAAAATAAAATAAAATAAAATAAAAACTGAAGTAATCGCAACTCAAGTCAAAATTGCCATCCGAAGGTTACAGGGGAGTACTTATTCATATTTGAGAAGAGAGTGATGATGTCATCGTTGCGAAAAACGTACTACAAGTACCTGATCTTACAGTTTTTTTACTTTCGATGAGCAAAATAGTTCATAATAACTATAATATTATCTTTAGGATGTAGCATAATTGATAAGTCAGGCAAAGTAATAGCAACTACAGAAACTGGAGGAATTTACAAGTAAAATAAAAAAAAAGTAAATAAAGAATCTGCTATGACCGCGAGTGATTTGGGAAACATTTGGCAACGCCTAGGACGCTTAGGTAGAAAGGAGATGGAACCGTTAATGAAAAATCTAGCAAATGAATTAGATGGAATGAAAATGGCAGAAGATATAACAGAAGGAAGACAAGCGCGACTCCCCTTCAAATTTAATGGAAAATGTTCAATTAGCATACTGAACTTAGCTCGTTCCAATTTATGTGATCCTATGAAAGAAACATCAATTACTAGAATAAAACATTTCCTAACCCTAATAAATTATCATTCAAGAAAGGTGGTCGTTTATTTTTTAAAAGGAAAATACCAGGTTTCTTGAAGTATGTTTAGGACTCAAAACTATAGTCGAAAATCAAATCAACAACGAAAGTAGGAAGGAAAAGCACTTCAGCTCTTAATATAATAGTTTTGCCGAAAAAATGAGTCGCACCATCGTAAAACGACCCATGTCAATGCTAATAGTTACTAATTTAGCAGTTTGAAGCAATAAGTATGGCGGTATATTTAATAAATAGTTCACCAACTTTTATGTCGGGCCGTACACGAGAAGAATTATGGTCAAAGACATTACCAGATCTGTTAAATTTTCGAGTTTTTGATTGTCCCATGGTATATATACTGATGAAAAAATGTCAAAAATGAGACAAAATATCCTCATGAAGAAGAAGAATTAACCCTCATGAGTTATTGTAAAGAGATCAAGGTTATAGACTCATTAACCCTGTCACTCTAAAGCTGCGTTTTCCACCCTTTTTTATAGTGCGACCCATAAAACACAAGCAAAAAGTGACACGACCCATAATTCATAACTTTTAAAATGTATATTAGTAGGAATAAGTAGTACTCTCAAAAAAATGGTGAGTTGAAAAAATGTCATACTTTAACATATCGGATTCATAATATAGAGCCTATTTTTCTGAGTCGCTTCCTATATTTTGTTTTGATTCTTAGTAGAGCTTAAAATTTAGTTTTTGCTAGATAAGTAATAGAAATGTAAGAATCATTTTTATTGCTTTATCATACAGTATTTCATATTCGTGCCGTATTTGGATCCAAAATTTGTTCCGTAATTCCAAAGTTTTAACACAAAACAGCTCAATTAATTCTTCTTCTTTCACTGAAGACAAAACATGGGTGTCACAGTTTAAAAATGATTTTGAATTGACATGTTACGCAAACAAACATAATTAAATGATGGAAAATAAATAAGAAACTTTCATTATTTTTTTTAATTAGCACGTTCTACCCAGAATTTTTTATTATTACCATTACTTTATTATACCATTTTATATTTGTCATGTATTCTTGCATTCTCAAATTCAATTCATTAAGTCATAAACGTATGTATATCATTTCTAAAATTTTGTTTTAATGATGATCTCTGACCATTAAAAGAAAATTCTATTTCTACTCTTAAATGGAATAACCTTTTAACTTTGGTACCCAGTATTGGTTTATTACTACGACTATTTTACTTCTATTTTTACATTCATATAACACTAATTGTAATTTTTCAATCTTTATTTAGTAGCTAATTGATCGCGATGAAGGATATGTATAATGAGTTAATAATATGTTTATGAACAATTTTCTGTACTCCCACCAAAACTTCGGCAAATTTCCGTATAAATACCAACACTTAATATCAGTTTAATATGAAAGATATCACTTTACACAAGCATAACATTTCTTCCTGTTATATCTTCGAGCTCAAAACCTATGCACCTGGCATACACAATTAATACTGC
The DNA here is from genome assembly GCA_036711965.1 of Onthophagus sagittarius. Taxonomy (NCBI): domain Eukaryota; kingdom Metazoa; phylum Arthropoda; class Insecta; order Coleoptera; family Scarabaeidae; genus Onthophagus; species Onthophagus sagittarius. Next base: position 43,605,424 of record JASERS010000005.1, on the reverse strand, counting down.
ATTACTTAATACATCCATTGATTCATCTAACTGGTTTGCGTAATACCTTGATTGCTTTAATTTTTCAAGTAATTGTAATTCGATGTCATTAGAAATAGTTAAAATTCGACGATTTACGAACGTTATGTTATGACACATTCTTCTCCTAATATTTCAAACCAAATAGCTCTTATGCATGGTTTTAACAATATTTCGCTAAACATATGCACTTTGTTTGATTTACCTAAGTGTAAAACTGCCAAAAATGAACTCTTTAATATATTATCTACTGTTACAAATTTTGTCAAATTCAATTTATCTTTTCTTAATTTGTTAAGTTTTTTTATGAACAAATCTACCGGTTTATCCTTAACTGTTATGTTTTGTTTCTAAATGTCTCAAAAAATTGTTAGGTTTTAATACATTTGGTCTAAGAATTAACGCTCACATACGAATATTGAACTTACAAACTAAACTACAACATAAAAAAACAACATTCGAAATTTCCCGATTGAAATAGGAGAGACAGAAAGGATTTGATTTACTACTCATTCAACCTTCTCACTTTGATAGTTTCATCTTATTGTTAGTTCTCTTATCCTTTATAGCTTGTGCTTTATATGCATTATATTAATGCATACTAACACAAAGCTGAGAGAGGATGATAGAAAACATGCAGAAAATTCGGTTGAGAAATTATCTTCCCGAGTACATTGCAAGAAGAAAATGAATAGAAAGGACATGATGAGGTCAACGTGGAAATTAGTAAAAGTGAAGAAGAACATTGAGTATCAAAAAATATATGGAGGACCAACCACAAGTCGAAATACAGGAAGTTCGAAAGTTTAGTAGATAACACAAATCAATAATTATGGAAGATTTTGTTACATATTTCTGATTAGAGCAAGATATCTAGTAACGTTGAAGAAGCACTTAAAGGACTAAACAATGATCAATGGTCAGAAGCAATGAAAGAGAGAAGTCAAATCCTTGTTGGAAAATTAAAGTGAGATGAAGTGAAATCACCTGATGAAAAATGTAACATAGCTTACTAACTCTTTTTTTCCTAATAACATTTCCTGAATTTATATCGGATTGATTCCACACTTTATGTACACAAATAAAATGTAACATAACGTGGAGGTGACAACAGCATACCACATCGATGCAACATCTATATTCAAAATTTCTAAGATCAACGAAAAATGAACATAAAGCACTAAAAATAAAGAAAATGATTTACGAATTAAAACAAAGCGTTAGAGCTTGGAACAAGAAGTTATGTGAAGTTTTGAAAACTGTCAAGGTTGATCAGACACCAACATGATCATAATTGCAATTTAACTTGACGCTATAAGATAAGATTGACCTACAGGAACATTTCAAAACAAAAGTCAAAAAGACAAAACAAAGTCAGTATCCTATTAGCTATGAGAATAACCAGGAATAGGAATTCTATTTCTATCGATTGGACTGGTTACATTCGAAAAGTTCTTGAATTGATTATAATATTATTGATATTGAAGATTTTAATCCACTACGCCATGCTACCTAAATCAAAAGCTGAATGATGTAATGAGTGCAAGCAGTGTGGCAAAGAAAGCTATACGAATTTTATTCTTTCTCTCAGGCTAGCAGGCCAGACATAACCTATGCATTGAATCTGGTCAGCAGATTTTGTAACGAGTCTGGACTACCACATTGGAATAGAGGTAAACGAATTTTTAGATATTCGATAGGGACAACTGAATTGAAATTAACTGTCAATAAAAGTTTAGATCAATTTTGGAAGAATACAGCGATAGTCGCACTTTCCACCACTGAAGCAGAATACACATATGAGTTTAAATTCTGCATGACAAGAAGCAATCTGAAACGTGTATAAAAATTATGTTGCGTTTTATTAAGAAAAGTAAAACATTTTTCAATCGTCTTCAAACTAGTCTTGAAGTTCGAAAATGGTATTCAAAGGCATTGTCCAGCTGGAAGATACAACACAAGTGAAGATATACTCTTTAGGCGGATGTCTACTATGAATCGATTTCAAACAAGGTTAATTGCTGTGGATTGGACGAGAGCTTCAAACCGACAATTGTAGATGACAACTGTTCTTCCCTTCGGATTTCATTAACATTTTTCCATAACACAGCCAAAATTGCATGGTATCAATAATGGCAAGCTTGGGTTCATCAATGGAATAACATTGTCTTCAGTGATGAATTAAGGTTTATTTATGAGTGAATTATGGTCGTAGAAGGATACGACTACATCGAGGGGAAACACGGAATTTGGACTACGTTCAAAGACGACACATAGCTCTTAACACCTGGAGTTATGTTTTGGGGGGCGATATGTGCTGGACAAGGTCACCCCTTACATTTAGTTCAGGCAAATTAAACGCCCTAGCTTGTATTATTGATGCACTTGCCGCCGATAGAACATATCTGAGATATGATGAGTCAGCGACTAAAACAAGTATCCGACCTCTTGGGAATCAGGATGAACTTCGACACCATTTTGAAGTTGCATGGAACGTGACAATCCAGGAGAAGTTAAAGTATGTATAGCTGCGTGTGTGGGTGTAACCCACTCTGTGTTTTTTTTTCAATTAGTCTTTCATTGAAGAGATTATTTACCAAAGATTAAAAATTGTTTTAAGGGGTGGTATATTTCATGTTTCATTTCGGCGTTTTTATTATCCAAAATATTTTTTTTTCTAAAATATCGAACAAAACACGTTCTATTGTAACAGCGACATCGAGAAGGGGCAAATTACGAGGACACAAAGCCGCCTCGGTGGCAACAAAAAGACACGTCGCGAGCCTTTTTTGCTCCGCCAAAATCCTTATATCCCGATAAAGTGAATGGAGGTGTCAGAAGTTGACAGAGGGCATCCAACCTCTAACTAAGCTCCGGATTATTGATTGCCGCTCGTCCCAGTTCGCGTACAAAGCAGAAATGAGCCGAGAAATGAAGAGGGAACCCGATAATGGTGACCTCTGTCCGCCTGGACAAATCCGAACGACAAAAAGTATTAACCAAGTGCCTTCTCCGGTTTTAGGTTTCCAGTGAATTCGCGAACAACGAGACTCATTAACTCCCCAAATACGAGAGCCAGGCGAATTTTCCGAATGCGATCCGAATACCAACCGGGTTGATTGGGATCGAGAATTTGCAGGGATAACAGAGACGTCCGGTCGCGAACAGAGTTCTTTTTGCGATTCCGAACGAACCTAATGCGAGTGGGGAGTTCAAAGGGATGCGAGTCGTTTGCAAAAGGAAGGAGATAGGTGCTGATAAGAGGTTCTAGGCAAAGGACACGTGTCCTTTGCAGCAAGCAACTCTTCGCGGAAATCTTTCCTCTATGCAGTCTCGTTGCTTTGAACAACCTTCGAGTAGAATAAAACGAAAAAGTCACAAAAATAACTTTTATCTGAAAATAATTTAGACAAATTGTAAGAATAAGATATTGAATTTTATTTGAGGTAGAAAATCGATAAGCTCCGCGAAAAGAAAGGTTGCAAAAAGGTAAATGGGACGTCGGAATCAATACGAAGATTACAAAGACAAATAAAGAAATTTAATCTCGGGAGAAGTCGAGAGCCGTTGCGGTGAGCGGGTGTATTCGTCGCAAAGAAGGGCCGCATCGTCGTCGCCGTCGAAAGGGAGAAAGGTATTTGGTAATCCGCGAAGGACGCCGAGTTCATTAGACGTATACAGTCGCCTATAGAGACGTAGTCGTTCTTAAAACCTTCACGTTCGTCGCCCGTATCGACCGGCTGTACCTCGAACCTTCTAAGCCGTTTCTTATCGCCCTTGCCGGGCTAAGCAGGAATAAATCGCGTGGATTTGTATTAATTGCCCTTTAAAATGGATGAGGGCCGAAAACGCGCCCCGTTTCAAGGGGGAGGACGAATTTTTTGTGACGAATGCACTCTCAAAACAAAACAGTTTTTCAGAGGCGGGCTAATTATGAAGTGTTGCCGTACGAAATGGCCTCCGGGTTTTTTCAGGTTCCCGAGAGAAAACTAATTTTAGGAAGCGCGCGGGGGTACGTAATCCCAGCAGGCGGCTGAAAAATTCCTGAAAATTACTCGAACGTAGTTATTTCATTGCGTTACTCACTAATTAAACGACTTTAATCCCATCCGGGTCGTTTCAGCGTCGCGATTCGCCTTCGTTCACTCCCCGCCGGGTGAGCTTTCGAAGGGCTTTTTCATATCGTCGAGGCTTTTCAACGGAGGCCGTCCCGTTATTTTTTCAGCGCCTCACGAACGCGAACGCCTAATTAGTTCCGGAAAACGGTTGTTTTAGCCAAAGATTTTCGCGATCATCAACAAAAACTAATTAAACATTCCCTTTCTGACCCACTCGGTCTCTACTAAGTATTACAAAATCGCGCGGCTTTGTTTCACGAATTAAATTAAATTAAACGTCCGGCTACGTCAAAAACGGAAAAGATCAAAAGCAACGGGGCTGCCTTTTAATAATTTAGATGTCGGAAAAGGTGCGCAAGAAAGCGCTGCTTTAAAATTTTAAAATCCACCCCTAAAACGGCATCGGAAATTAGTCGCTCGAGCGGAAAGCGTGTGTGCGATTCGATTCGAATAGTCTCCGGAAGTCGTAAATCATGGAAACCGGTACGATTCTGTAGTTGACAAACTCTGGCCCACGAGTGCCGTGCGGGGCGCGCGTTTCTCTCGTCGACCCTCACGTTTCCGGCCCCCCTCGTGTTATAATAATTATCAATGAGACCCCCGAGATTAGACGTTATTACCCCTACCACACCTACAGGGAGCCGTGTTCTGCGCAATTCGGACCGTATTGCTTGCCTTCCAGCTTCCTATTAATAGTTAACAATTCGCGAATGTACGTGATGAAGGGGTTAAATTGTGTTTTAGATTCGTATCAAAAATGCACTTACTTTCACATTAAATACATCACCAATTAAGAACTACACTACAATTTTCAAATTTTGATAAAATAATAATAGAAACTAAGAATGTTTTAAGAAAAAGTTAGTAGCGGGTTGCATCTAAAACCTCAAATACATGTAATTTGCACCTCAGTTTGCCCCAACTCACTGCGTTGTGCTGCATACAGAACTGTCTATACGTCAGCACTAATGATGGCAAGCTCACTACCAATTGACCTAATTAATGGTTGGAGGGAGGGTATCCACAGGAGCAGCAAAAGAAGATTCAATATCCTTGGAAGAAGAAATAGTTCAAAATTGGAGCAGGCTATCTCGATGAAGAGGAAAGCAAACTACTTTATCAGTCAACTGTGAGTGACTATCTTCTTATATTCAACATAGATGATGTGGAGTATAACTTTTTTGAGTATGCAAGCTTGTAAAATGAAATACAGGAAACTTGGAAAAAATTATGAACAGCATTAAAACCAAGAAGTTGCATTAAAGTTATGATGGAATGTTCCTATATTCCTAGGAATGGAATATAGTAGAGGTGTTTATCAAGGGAGGTCATAGTCACAAAAGAGGCAGAAGAAAGAACGTGTCAGGATAGTATACAGGTACGATCTGAAATGATTGCCTCGTAAAAAAAGTTTGTATTGGGTTATATTATTAATTATTGAGTGGAGGTAAGCACTTACTTTTACATTAAATACATCACCAATTAAGAACTACACTACAATTTTCAAATTTTGATAAAATAATAATAGAAACTAAGAATGTTTTAAGAAAAAGTTAGTAGCGGGTTGCATCTAAAACCTCAAATACATATAATTTGCACCTCAATTTGCCCCAACTCACTGCATTGTGCTGCATACAGAACTGTCTATACGTCAGCACTAATGATGGCAAGCTCACTACCAATTGACCTAATTAATGGTTGGAGGGAGGGTATCAACAGGAGCGGCAAAAGAAGATCCAATATCCTTGGAAGAAGAAATAGTTCAAAATTGGAACAGGCTATCTCGATGAAGGGGAAAGCAAACTACTTTATCAGTCAGCTGTGAGTAACTATCTTCTTATATTCAACATAGATGATGTGGAGCATAACTTTTTTGAGTATGCGCGCTTGTAAAATGAAATTCAGGAAACTTGGAAAAAATTATGAACAGCATTGAAACCAAGAAGCTGCATTAAAGTTATGATGGAATGTTCCTATATTCCTAGGAATGGAATATAGTAGAGGTGTTTATCAAGGGAGGTCATAGTCACGAAAGAGGTAGAAGAAAGAACGTGTCAGGATAGTATACAGGTACGATCTGAAATGATTGCCTCGTAAAAAAAGGTTGTATTGGGTTATATTATTAATTATTGAGGGGAGGTAAGCACTTACTTTCACATTAAATACATCACCAATTAAGAACTACACTACAATTTTGAAATTTCGATAAAATAATAATAGAAACTAAGAATGTTTTAAGAAAAAGTTAGTAGCGGGTTGCATCTAAAACCTCAAATACATGTAATTTGCACCTCAATTTGCCCCAACTCACTGCGTTATGTTGCATACAGAACTGTCTATACGGCAGCACTAATGATGGCAAGCTCACTACCAATTGACCTAATTAATGGTTGGAGGGAGGGTATTAACAGGAGCAGCAAAAGAAGATCCAATATCCTTGGAAGAAGAAATAGTTCAAAATTGGAACAGGCTATCTCGATGAAGGGGAAAGCAAACTACTTTATCAGTTAGCTGTGAGTGACTATCTTCTTATATTCAACATAGATGATGTGGAGCATAACTTTTTTGAGTATGCGCGCTTGTAAAATGAAATACAGGAAACTTGGAAAAAATTATGAACAGCATTAGAACCAAGAAGCTGCATTAAAGTTATGATGGAATGTTCCTATATTCCTAGGAATGGAATATAGTAGAGGTGTTTATCAAGGTAGGTCATAGTCACGAAAGAGGCAGAAGAAAGAACGTGTTAGGATAGTATACAGGTACGATCTGAAATGATTGCCTCGTAAAAAAGGTTGTATTGTGTTATATTATTAATTATTGAGGGGAGGTAAGCACTTACTTTCACATTAAATACATCACCAATTAAGAACTACACTACAATTTTGAAATTTCGATAAAATAATAATAGAAACTAAGAATGTTTTAAGAAAAAGTTAGTAGCGGGTTGCATCTAAAACCTCAAATACATGTAATTTGCACCTCAATTTGCCCCAACTCACTGCATTGTGTTGCATACAGAACTGTCTATACGGCAGCACTAATAATGGCAAGCTCACTACCAATTGACCTAATTAATGGTTAGAGGGAGGGTATCCGCAGGAGCAGCAAAAGAGGATCCAATCTCCTTGGAAGATGAAATAGTTCAAAATTGGAACAGGCTATCTCGATAAAGGGGAAAGCAAACTACTTTATCAGTCAGCTGTGAGTGATTATCTTCTTAAACACAACATTGATGATGTGGAGCATAACTTTTTTGAGTATGCAAGCTTGTAAAATGAAATACAGGAAACTTGAAAAAAATTATGAACAGCATTAAAACCAAGAAGCTGCATTAAAATTATGATGGAATGTTCCTATATTCCTAGGAATGGAATATAGTAGAGGTGTTTATCAAGGGAGGTCATAGTCACGAAAGAGGCAGAAGAAAGAAAGTGTCAGGATAGTATACAGGTACGATCTGAAATGATTGCCTCGTAAAAAAAGGTTGTATTGGGTTATATTATTAATTATTGAGGAGAGGTAAGCGATAGAGATATAGGCGTCCACAGACAGAAAAGAAGGACGACGATAAAATCGGGAAGATACAATGAATGATATGAAGACATAATTACAGAATGGCTTCCAAAATTCTTTATGAAGGAAGAGAGTGAGGAAAGGTTATCAGATTCTGTTGTGGCAACGAGTCGAGAGCGAACAGGTAATGGGTTCACGTATTGGGACTGGTGGGATTGTTCACGTAATGGGACACGAATAATAAAAGTAATTACAGACCGACATTAATAATACCCGTAATATCCGAAGTTTTTGAAACTAAAATAAAAAACAAGATCGTGGACCACATAAAAGACAATAATATAATACAATATTGATAAATAAATTAAAAAAAAATAAATTATCAAAAAGAAAAATCAACATCAGCTCTGCTATCCAAACATTTTGTTTTGATACGCAAAATAGTTTTCTAAGTAGTTTTCTGTGACCTGAGTAAAACTTTCAACTTAGCCGAATCATCAATTTCTTGTAAATACTACGGCTTTATATCTCGAGGATAGACAACAACAGACACACTGGAAGGGAACGATTTCTGAATGAAATAGAAACAGTTGTACCACAGGGCTCTGTGCTCGGACTGATTTTATTCCTGTTATATTTAAACGATTTATCAAAAAATATAAAAGGCAGACTCAATATGTTTGTATAACGATGATACCTCATTCAACATTAAGTAAAGGAATTAAAATGTTTTGAAAGTAAATAATCTGCAACTAAGCAGAGAAGAAACACACATACTTCTATCTTTTCCACAAAACAAAACCAAGATGTCCGAGATAATACTACAATGTTTTTACGAGTTACACTATCGAAAACTCTATCATGGAGGGAATACATACAAACATTGAAAGGAAAATTGGCAATGGTATTGTATTATTTAAGAATGTTATCTAAAAGTTTACTGGAGGAAGCAATAAGAACCGTGTATTTTGCGTACTTTCATTGTATGGCATACTTACCTAGTGCAAAACAATTAGGATATTTAAAAAAATTAGGTTGCAAAAAGTTGCAGAGGTTACTTTAGGGAATTGTAGATACAGACAATACCATCCTGTTATGTTTTTTCTTGTTTACAATGTGTTTATGCGCAAAGAAAAACATTGGAAAAAAATACAGGCTCTCACAACATGGAACTGGTCCACAGTACATGACATGGAAATAATTTACTGCCACCCTTACACAGAATACATAAATCACAAAATACTTTCAAATGTATTTTAATGACATTATATAATGCTTTACCATCAAGAACAATACAAATAGACTAAAAGAAATTTAAAGCAAAAGTGATGATTTTGTGCTTTTTTAATTCTTACTAATAATAATACCAAAATACCTGTATTTTGCCATCAATACCGGTTTTTAATATCGGACAAATTGCCCGGAATCACGGTATTGTAAGCTCTAGTTGCATCCCCAGGCTTGCATTAACTCGTGTACTCACGCTCCCTATTAAATGGTCGATGTCCTCCTGGAGTATCTCGTTTCATTCAAACTCTACATAGTGTCACAGTTCATCCCGATTCTCGGGAGGTTTGGTTGCGGGTCTTAGTTGCTGAACCATTATCGCTAACAAGTCTGGTGATCAGCAGGCCAGAGTAAAAGCTGCAATCTAACCTGATCCAGAAATCATTTTAACCCCAGCAGTATGGCGTCTTGCATTATCCTAATAGATCATCGGTGTCAAAAATTTATAAAGGAAGGGCGAGAAAAGTTTTAAAAGTTGTGGAAAGAGAAGTCATAGGAGCAAAATTCGTCAACTGAAAACATCACACTCCGAAATCTTTTTAAAAAACTCGTAGTCGGGTCACCAAGCACAGTTTTCAGCGCTATTTAGAGCTGAAAACTGAAAGCTTTAGTGCTTTATTCCAGACAAATTGACCAGATACCAATATAAAGTAATCAAAGCTACAACGAAAATCGAAATTTTCTAGTTTTAGATCTAATATTAGTCCTGGTGATAGTTCTAGTGCTAGTGCTAGTGTTAGTTCTAAATTTAGTATAATAACCTTGCAATCAACAACTATAGAGCAAATCACATATTCAGTTACAGTAAATCATATTCTACATTACACAATGCGATACAATTGTAGCTTATCATGAATAAAACAGCAGTAAGCAAATGCTTCATTTGTGGAACTCACCAATAGAGAGCTCTGAGATGAATGACTTATGAAAGCTCGAAATTAAGCCTTGTAATGAAAACCTAATTCGCCAACTGGGCGTAATACTAGAAATAATTAATAGGGACATATCAATTGATTTACACAAATTTCACTTATTCACAACAGAAACGGCTAAATCAGCACGTACTCCATGGTATTATATGCCTTCAACGGTCTGCACTGGAAATGGGTTACTTTCAGAGGAAGTGCGGGAAAGAAGACGCAAAGACTACAAATAAGTAAAGATTTATAGGCTTCACTACACAAGAAAATGTTCCCACAAATGAAGATGTGTTTCAAAAGTTAGTAGAATGGACAGATCCCTTTATAACACATCTGAGGCTTGAGCTATACAAAGAACCATCTCATTACCCTGGAAACCCTTGACTTATCTTGTACATAAGTATTATTTTAGTTTTTCATTAGGTACTATGTGTGAGTATGTTTAAAATTAGGAATTTGTAGTATATACACATTGTGGGTGTATTATTATTAATAAAATCTACAGGTGTCCCACGCAAGCGACAAAGTACATAAATGACATTAAGGAGTCATTTATTTATTTACAAATCATGATAAGATTATTTGCCTATCAATAAAAAAATGAAAAAGATTTATGATTTATTGTATGATTTCGATTAATTCTGTCATGTCTCAATAACTACATTTATAGAGAATTAACTTCTCTATTTAATAAGCAAATCAAGTATGGGGTAGTTCGCATAAAATTTTCGACTTTTCTGCAATTGTTCAGTAGTTACATTTTTGAACAATTTCTAGCTCGATCAGTCAATTCCATTTTCAAAAGAGTATATGTTTGCTTCGGAACGTCGTTATAGAACAACCTGTATACATAAAAATGGAAAACCCGTTTATAGTGTTATAAGTTTCTTACAACTTTGCCTAAAAAAGAACTCTGTATCTCAGCTCTTTATTTATTAATTTATTAATATTCGTTCAAGTATCCACAAAACTTAACCAACAAAACAATACTTGATAACAAAAGAATACAATTAAAAAAAAGAAAATCAAATCTAAACTGGGATCATAAGAAAATAAAAATTAATGTCAAACGCTCAAATTCAATTTACAATAATTGTTGAAAAAATGTAAAGACGTAACATTAACAGAGGCATAATGCGCATGTAATAGGTCGGTACATTAACGCGAACATCCCGCAAGAGCTCCATAGAATTAAGTTAGCCATTAACCAATCTATGTTAGAATTACTCCATTAGGAGTTACTCCAAACCTATATAAAATATGCCCAACAGTTTTGGGCATATGAGCAATAAAGGAGATTAAATTTGTGGGCTAGATATTTCAAAAATCTCCTCTGCAAAGCCTCAATACGATCCACATATGCGGCGGAGGAAGGATTCCAAATAGCTGAAGCAAAATTCAAAATACTACCGACGAATGCCACATATAAGGAAATTATATTAGTGATCGGACGAGATCTGTTCTTATGTTAAATAAAGTTTTCCAAAATAATAATTAGTAAATAGTTATTGCAGTATACTCCGGATATAATGAACCAACAAGGCATTTGTAAATCGGTTATAATCCATGTATTTAAATTAAATTGACAATTTAATCGTTTTTAAATTAAATGCAATTAAACAATTTGAGAAGAAATTGAAAGAAATTGTAAGAACGTACATTAAACAGAATATATTGGTTTAAATTTGAAGATTTGTCGCGAACATCCTGGGACTCTAGAAGTTTCGTTAGACTGGGTTGAGCTCCAATTTCACATCATTCAATAAGAGGAATATTGGGTTGGGTTCGGTTTGGTTATGCTGGGTTCTACTTGTTTAATCGCATGATGATGACGACACCAGGAAAGAAGGTAATGATAACCATATTGAGACTTACATTGTGGAATACCTTTTGTGATAAGATCCTAAGAATCCGAAGTGAAGAAGGGGTGAATCTTGTTGCATATTCGAATGACTAGACGATTGTAGTGAGAGCAAATGATAGATTACAACTCAAAGATAAGGCCTCGTGGGCAGTGCGACAAATACCTGCAAGCTGCTGGACGTGAAATTGAGGGTAGCAACTGCTAAGACAGAGATGGTTCGATTTAACATCGTGTAAAAACGATAAATACGTATAAAGTACTTTGAGGTATACCCGAATGGATAACTCAAATGGACATGTCGAGGACCAAGCATGTATTGAGATTGCAAATAAAGCTGGTGTGTCGGCTTATCGAACGGTATCAGCCATTGAAGTGGAATAGCTGCTATGCCTCTGATAGATCTTATGATAAAGAAACGATGCGCACTGTATGAACGAGGAATGGATGCGAAGAAGGATATAAGGGCTGGAAATGATGGAGGAATGGTGAAGAAGGTGGTCTGAGTACGAAGGTTATAATCTCTGATTTGGGGAGAAATGAAATATTACATCACGCAGATATTATCGCAGACCATAGACAGAATCCCAAGCGAAGACTGTTGGCTCTGTCGCGAGGTAGACACTATGAAACACACTCTATTCCAATGTAAGAAGTTTAAAGAGATGAGAAATAGGTGCTAAATGAAATACAGTGAAACACCGAATATAGAAAATTTAGAAACTACTGAAATCAGAGGAGAGATAGAACGTCGTTACTGAAATGCTCACTGAAATGCTACTGGTAGATGTAGAAGAGATTTTGTCAGAGGAAATACTTAACGATGGTTTCAGAGCAGGAAAAAAAGGGGGGATTTTGTGTGGAAAGAGCTATTCGGAACGTTAAATTGTGCAAGTTTTTCCAAACGAACTTTTGTGATGCATTTTCGAAGGCCTTGCTAAAGTCGGTGCAAATAGGATTAACCTGGAGGTCGTCATTCATGGACCCCCGAACATAATTCACAAATTCAACTAGGTTTGATTCTACTGGCCATCGACGTACGAAATCATATTGCTGATAAAAGTTTTTTTTTTGAAAATCTTAGAGATAATATATAGAAGAGAAATAAGTACCTGTATATTAAACTAATTAATCTTTTGAGTTTAGTGTCAATAATGTACCTATTTATTCTGAACGTAACCGCACTTTGATAAAACTACGCTTTATCTAGATATTGATTTTTTTTCGCATTTCGGACATTACTCCGCCACGCGGCATGCATTGGAATGCAAGTAAGAGGCGACCTTTGTCCAGCACATATCGCCCTCTAAACCATAACGCCAGGTGTTAAGGCTGCGTGTCGTCTTTGAACGAACTCCACATTCCGTCTTTCCCCTCGACGTCTCCGCACCCTTCTACGACCATCATTCACCCATTAACGAAACCTTGATTCATCACTGAAAACGATGTCTTTTTATTGATGAACCCACCCTTGCCGTTCTTGACACCATGTAAGTCTGGCTGCTTTATAAGAAGGACAACATGAATGAAAAGGAAGATATTTTTCTGTAAAGAATTGCCATCGAGAAATGTCGATTTAAAGTTGTCCAATCTACGGCACTCAACTTTGTTGTTTGAAATCGATCTAAGTTATTGATTTGGGCAAAACGACATCGCAGATAGGGTCATTAAAAGACGTCTGTATGAGAACTTTACTATCGAATAAGTTGACATTTGTTGGCTGAAATTTATTAATTGCTAGGAAGAAGGTATTGAAAGTTGGAGATAATTATGGTACATGTACAAAGATAGATGGTACAAAGATTGGCTTTAATTGTGTCTTAGGTAACAATACAAAATTTTAGTTTGAATTTTAGTGGATGGTGGAGTTAGTTAATATTGAATTTAAAAAAAATTTAAGCTTACTAAGAAAGCATAAATTATTCATTAAAATTTCATACTGGATGTTCACCCTTAGGACCTTTTCCCCCGTTGAAGAGGAAGATTAGACGTTAACACGAGAAGACAGTGAAGCAGCCTCGTGTTGTCGTCGACGTATTTGAACAATTTCGGACGGGCGACAATAAGTTATGGCGCATTTTGACGTCAAGTCCCGCGTTGTGTACACTCCGTTAGTCGTAATGAGTTGTAGCGAGAGGCGATGCGATGTCGTCGTCGGAGGCGTCGTCGTCGGCGTCTTGAGAGGGACGCGAGACAATGCAATGTTTGTTCTAAGTAGTTGCCTGCCGTCCTCAAACTAATTACTGGCAAGGGCGGGAACCCCTTTTCCAGAATGAATTTTAAACAAATTCCCCGAGCTTTTCTATGACAGATGACGCGATTCGGAAGAATTGTGGTGATCTTTAATTTAATTAAAACTCGGGATTATAATCAGTTAATGTTTTTCGATTTCGTGCTAGTGGTCAATAATCGCGTCGTACGCCGACGATTCTTAATCAGATAAAACCTATATGCGTTGTTGGTTATTCAAACGAGGATAAAGTGCAAATTGCCAAGTCTCTTTGGAGCAGATCGATACCGACCGCGTAACTTTATTAAATTATTACCTTTAAAAATTTCTTTGTTCTTTCATTGGCGAAAAGAAAAACCTTATGGACGCAATAAAATCAGTTAAAAGTAATTCCGTACCGGTGCAAACGTGCTACTATTACCTCGTAAAACTTTAGTTTCCGCTTTCCCCCGGTTACGCCAGGCGCACCTTTACCATTACTATCCGCGTTACCGTCTTAAATAAACTCCATCGGAACCGTATCTTTTCGCGGACCGGCAATAAAATTATCCATTAAAGTTAATTGCGAAAAACAAATAAAAGCGGCCAACGAGTCCTTTTTCCAATTATATGCCGCTAGCTCTGGCGATATACACCGGAAGAACTCGAACGGGGAGAACTCCCCAGTGGACTCCTGTCAATAAATTAGAGGAACTCGCTCTATAGACGATTATTACTAAGAGGCAAGATCATATATTTCGATATAAACAATGTACTCAAATGTAATATAAGAGATAGTTAAATAAATATTACGGACTAATATGCGAAATATTATTTATATAGGATTTCAAACATGCTTAAATAAGATATTGGAGTATGTTTTGGTGATGAGAATACCTGCCTAGAGCTTTTGGACAGTTTACTATAAAATTTTGAACTACCATAACTTATTTTTTTAATTGCACCCACATATTTTATTACTCTATCGAATTCAGCGTTTCATTCAATTTCTACCCCATATATCCTATACCTAACGTTAATATTTTGGGACATAATTAGGATTTTTTTGGACCAATATGGTCTTTTCTAACCAATTCTTGTTAGTCTTGCTTATGTACGTCACTTGAGGTATATAAGATGTAATAAATATGTAATAATGTAATGTAACGACTAGGTCATAAAAAGTGGGTTCTATATGAAAAGTGAAGTTGTTACAGCTGTTCTCAACACCAAAACATACTTCCTAAGCATGTTCGGAATTCCAAATTGACATTCTAAAAGTCGAATTTTGTCTGATGTTTTAAATAAGTGTATGCTAGAGCAATTTTTTTTAGAAAAAGGAATAACTTGAAAACGATCTAATCAGTTATTCATTAACCTTGAAAATAGACAAGTCTAAATATGTAAAAATATGGAATGAATATTTTATGAATTTTTAAATGGCTACTTCCGGTATGACTGGAATTGCTAGAAATCTAAAAATATTTACGTAATTGATTATACTTGCATATAAATTTTCATTTTGACTACAACTCCATAAACGTTTGATGAATGATCTCCTTGAAACACTCTGTATAACGATATATGATGTGAAACGAAGAAATATTTGGATATTTTAGAGCATTTTCAACATTGGCGTAGTACTTAAAGAAGATCGAAAATATTGATCGAAATCGGTAGAACATAAAACATAGCAGACCTATTAAAGTATGCAAAAATCTGAGATATGAATGCACAAGAAATGCATATAATCACATGAGAGAATCACACTCCATCTATCTATGACAAGAAGTAATCTTCAAAACAAATTGAAAAGCAATATACCTTAAATCGAAGAAGAAACCAAATATGGTTGTTATTAATTGTAATATTATAATAATTGATTTTTGGCTTTGTTATTTCATTGATGCATCTATATTAAATAAGCTTTCATTCAAATTGGGCTTTTTTGGGCCTTCTTGCCTTTTCATCTGAATTTTCGTTTATCCAGGTAGAAGCAAAATTTGGTGATTTCTAATTTATCATTACAAATAATTTCCACCGTTATTCCTAATTAATAATCCCCCAGATACAAATTTTTATCCCTTTCTTAAGAAAACTTTGATTGAAAGACTGTCACAGAGTGAAGAGAAACGGTTGAATGATCTGTCAGATTCGGAGATAGGACAATCTGAATTCTTTCAAAGTATGATAGATAGTGTAGATGGTTCTCAAGTTGTACTATTAAAACTTTGGAAGTGGAGACTTCCACGTACAATCTATGTAGCCTTGTTGGTCTCTTAATGATCCAATTGAATTATTGCCAATGGTGGAGAAGATTAGGGATTCTTTAAATTCTGGTCCTTATCCAACATTGACAGTTTCTGATATTACATCTTCCCAGAATTCACAGTCAACAAATGATATTCCTTTGTTAAAAGTCATTGGTAATTTCACTTCAACTTTGTTGCAAACTGTTACACTTCAACACACATCTATAGACGAACATCTATGTTGATGACCCGCATACAATGTCTATGGCCTTGTTGGCCTCTAGCAGGACTGGTCCGATTAAATTATTGATAATACCTAATAAGATTTGGGATTTTTTGAATTCTGGTCCTTATCCGACATTCTGAAAATTCACAATCAACACATGATATTATTTTGGAAAAGCCATTGGTGATTTCACCTCAACTTATCCAAACGTTGTAGCAAACTATAATACTACAACATACATCCATAGTCCAACATCTGTGTTTAAGATATAAATTCTTTTCAATGTCAGGGTTGTTCACATTTTTGTTATAATGATAATTCACCATTTCGTTCTTGTAATCGTATTCCTTCTAGTTCAAATATTTGCAAATTCCATAATAGATATGGTACCAAAGCTTCAAATTGCGAAGGTACTTTAAATTCCTTCAAAGATAGGTAGACTTGGAAAAAATACCCAAAGTTTCAACAGAAAAAATTTCTTGGAGACTATTTATATATGATAATGATAATTATCTAACCTAATTAATAAACTGCGATTTTTTATTGACACTAAAACTGACCTTTTAGTCATTCCGCATAAATTTTATCTCTTAAATCAAAAATACACAATTCATACTTACTCTAGCTGATAGTTCTGTAATCGATACTTATGGTAAAATATTACGAATCGTCTCTTTAAACTTACGAAGAAATTTTTGTTTTCAATATTGCCATTGTTACAAAACCATTTTCTCCTAAATTATTTTCTATAGAAAATGAATCTACATATCCTCTAAAATCCTTTCCAAATTTAACCATTGTTTCAGATTTTAATTTACTTGTTAAATATTCTGACATGATAGCACTCGGTATTTTTAGACCATCTTCTTCTGTTGCCGCATCTTTACATATCCTTCAAAAGAATTGATATTAACAACAGATGCCTCTAATACAGGTTATTGCTTTCGTTTCAAAAAAGTTATCACCTAGTCAAATGAATTATTCTAGTTTTAATAGGAAACTTTTAGCAATCTATTCATCTATTAAACATTTCAAGCATTTTGTTTTATGGTAACCAATTTACAAGTTTCACCGACTACAAACACCACTAATTAATTCAATCTATTCAAGTCAGGTGGAGTATTACCTGACTTAACACGCACATCTTGCAAGCAGATATTATTATAACAAGTGGTTAAAATAAAAATCAATTCATTTAGTGAATCGTTTAAAGAAATACGTATAATATTTGAGCTTTGTTGATACAAAGAAATCAACGATTCAACAATAAAGAGCAAAAACAAAAAATCAACTAAGTAAACTATTTTGATAATTAGGTTCAACGGTTGAAACAGGTGCACATTTCGAAAGATTTTGATGCTGTTGATATGCAATTGCATTCCGTTAGTAGCAATTGCAGTGATGCAAATTCTGCTCGCAATAGAAATCAAGATGAACGTGTTGTCCTTGACATGTGTGAGGGTAATTTCTTCCTTTGTTATAGTTTCTTTTATTCCCTTTTTTTGTTCTGTTAGGGCAAAATGGTAGAAATGTCAGTAGTGTTAATTTTTTCACATCACAAGACAATCGTCGGTACGATTTGTAAAAATCGAAACGAAATACTACCTATCTTAGTCACTATGAAACAATATTTACAATATCTAGTCCTTATTTGCCAGTTTTTGAACTTCTGACATGAAAATATTTTGTCAACAATATTTGGTGTTTTGGAAAGAAAATCAAACTTTATATTTACTTCTGCCACCAATATTTGGTCCTTAATTAACAGATTTTGGACTACTTACGTCAAGATTTTGCGTTATGTCCAATAGTATTTAATATTTTAAAGCAAAAAATGTTTTCTGCTATCACTTCAGAAGCAGTATCATGTTTCTGAGAAGCAATTCCAAGTCTTCCAGGCCTTCTGTAGCAGTCTAGCCCTTTGGAAGCAGTTCAAACCATGTGGAAGCGGTTTAAGCCTTTTAGAAGGATTTAAAGTCTTTTGGAAGCATTTCAACTCTTCCAGCTTCAATATCAAATGTTCAAAAAGCATTTTAAGTTTCCTACAAGTCATTTAGAAACAGTATCAAGTCTTCTGGAAAAATTTCAAGTCTTCCAAAAACAACATCAAATCTTCTGAAAGTATATCAAGACTTTTAGAAACAATATCAAGTCTTCTAAAAACAGTATTAAGTCCTCTGGAAACATGTCAAAGCTTTTGGAAGTAATATTAAGTCTTCCAGAGGCAATATCGAATATTCTGAAATATGAATTATTTCAACTCATCTGGAACCATTTTAAGTCTTATGGAAACAGTGTTAAATCTCCTAGAAACAGTTTCAAGTTTTCTAGGGGCAGTATCATGTCTTCTGGTTGCATTTCATGTCTTTGGGAAACAGTATTGAGTCTTTTAGACGCAATAGCGAACCTTCTGGAAGCAGTTTTTGGAAGTATTTCAAGTCTACTGTAGCAGTGTCCCTCAATTCTTCTATCATCTCTAGGTAGCACTAAATTTTCGCTGATTGAAGAAAAATAACCTTTACTGATTTAACACTTTGATGTAATGTCACTACATCCGTTCCCAAAATTTACATTCCCGAAAAATTCCGCTAACAAATTTTCCAAAAACTTCATAACATTTCACATCTTGGTATACTTGCAACTAATCACTTATTAAACACTCATTTCTTTAGACAAAATCATGTGTATCATGTCAAAAAATGAAAATAAACAAAAACACAAAATCACCTGTTGAACATATTAACGTTCCACAATGCAGATTCGAACACATCCATATAGATTTTATTGGATCTCTTATTCCAAAGTTAGTTACTTGGTGCTACACAGACTAACACACCTGATTATTATGCACAAAGCAATAGAATTTTGGGAAGATTCCATCATCAAAATTTCATTGTTGCACGTGGAAGTAAGTAGCGATAGGTGGTTTCGTTATCTTCCAATAATTTTATTAGGATTTAGATCTTCTTCGATTCTGGTGCTGAACTTGTGTTTGGACAACCACCTCATCGTCTACCAGGTGAATTTTTTCTTAAATCAAACTTTTCTATGGACACTTATGAACTTCTTATTGGTCTAAAATTGTTTATAATCATCCCAAAACACTTAATTCATTACCAGATAAAGTCTAACGATGATTGTTCCTATTTCCTACTACATACATAATGTACCAGAAAATATCAAAACATCAAATTCAACAATTTTGGTGAAAAAGAAACATAGGTTGAAACTCGAGAACCAAAATGGATAGAAATAAATGCCATTAATAAAAACTGTTCAGTTTCTTATATATGTAGAAAGAATCAAAATGTGAAAATCAAAAATTTGGTTATAAGCATAGGTTGTAACTCGAGAGGCAAAATAGAAATAAATATCGTGGATAAAAATTGTTCATAATCATCCCAAAATACGTAATTCATTACCAGGTAAAGTCTACCGTTAGTAATTCGTTATGTATATAGCAGGAAATATCAAATGTTAAAATCGACAATTCTGGTTATAAACATAGGTTGTAACTCGTGAATCAACATTGATAGAAATAAATTTAATGAACAAAAATTGTTCATGTTTATTCTAAAATACACATTTAATTACCAAATAAAGTTTAACAATGACAGTTTCTTATGCAATTAGCTGAATGTATCAACATCTCTAATTCAACAATTTTGGTTATAAACATAGGTTGTAACTCGAGAACCAAAATAGATAGAAACAAATGTTATTAACAAAAATTGTTCATAATTGTCTCAAAATTATTCAGTAGTATTCATCTGCCTAAATATATAGGGAAAAGTTTAAAACTAAAATAAATAAGAGGAAATACATTGAATATAAACCTAGTTCTATAACGAGTATGCAACGATGCTTCGAAACGAGAATTTGCCCCGAAGTCAACAAAACTCTAGGCACTATCGGTTTCATTATATTGTAGTGCGACGCGACTCAATACTTCTCTTTGATTCTCGGAGGAAAATCGCAAATAGCGCTTCGCGTTGCTTTGTTTCATTTTATAAGGGTTTATGGGACCAATACTTATTTCCTGTGGATTTATCAAAAAATTACTCAATCAAGCCTAATGACCACTTTATTTAACATAATTAAGTGTATAAGTTGGCTGAAGTATCATTCTTTGACTTATTAACGGAAAATGACTTTTAATTTATTTTGATGTAGTTTGCCTGATTAAGTTTGAAGCACTTACAGCTCTTGTAACCCTTTAAAACTTTTAATCAATTCTAGAGTGGTGGTAGGTTCAAAATGTTTTTTCGTGGTTACGACGGGGATTGTTCGCAGCCCACCTGTAACATGCACATGCGCGAAACTCTATATTCTATTTAGACTGTCGGTGGCTACCGCAGCACCGTATGTGAGCATTAGTCGAACAACGGCCGTTTAAATCCAAATAGCTACCTTGGGAGATAATCCTTATAAACTCCAAACTGTTTTTCATCATTGATCAAGCGAAAATAAACTTTATCATCTCTATATTTTAGATGACAAAGAGGATTTAACTAAGATATTTGACGTGAACAGATAAGGTTAATAAAATTATTTAAAAATTTCTGTAAAGAATAGATATACAATACATTTCAATTACAACGAAAATTGAACCTAGTTTGAAGATACACGGTTAAATACGAAACTTTCTAGTTTTATAGTTCATATTCCTTTAAATGGTAGTTTTAATTTTAGCTAATACTAGAATTAACACTAGACCTAGAACTAAAAAATTTTGTAGTATATATAAAAATTTGTTTTGTACTTTTAACTGGTCTTTTATTATAAAATATCTTACTAGTTTCGGCTAGTTGCCATCTTCAGAGATAAGTCAATAATAAGAAATTAACATATTTCATGTAAATCAGTTTCTTCTCACTCACACAATTATAAAAACCTTTCCTCTTTCGTTGATTGACACGTATTTGTCACGTGTTCGTCAACTCTGTAAAAACTGTTATCCATTTTTAATTAGTTTTTCAACGAAAGAGGAAAGGTTTTTATAATTGTGTGAGTGAGAAGAAACTGATTTACATGAAATATGTTAATTTCTTATTATTGACTTATCTCTGAAGATGGCAACTAGCCGAAACTAGTAAGATATTTTATAATAAAAGACCAGTTAAAAGTACAAAACAAATTTTTATATATACTACATTCACGACACTGGTAAAATGGATTCTCAAACCAATTCTAATCAAATTAAAAATTTTGGGTTGAGCCCGAAATTTGTGACGGTTAAAAAATTTAAATAACGGAGTTTGAAAAAGAATATTGCTCAGTTATACAGTTATAATCAAAGTATCTATATATATTTGAGTCACATATTTCTTCTATTACAAAACATAAATTTCCGTCATTTAAAAAAGCATACCTTTGCTTGTTAGGCTCCAACACAACAATAAAAAACTGATGTCTGTGAGGATCATTAAAAACTGCAATATTGAATCAATTCCAGCCCCGGGCTCAATAAATCGTCTACCACGTTTAATTTTCAATTTTATTAACCTTAAGAAGAGGGCTTAAAACGAGGAATTAACAGTTCAAGAGTAAGCTCAACCAGGATGATATATTGAATGAAGTGCATTGAACTGGTTTTTAGAAGGTATTATGGGAAGTCTTCGATGGAACTAAGACCAGAAGAGAAAGAATCAAACTGTCTTTGAAACCGAAGAAAAAATAGAAAAGCACTCTTTTCTGTTCTTTCTCGTATCTGGATCTTGGTCTACTTATTTTATTTTGTACAAATAGGAGTTGGAGCAATCAGCTGGTTCAACAAGGCCAAAAAGTGCATAGGTATGATAGCTGGTGATTTTATGCGATATATGGCTTTTGAGAGTATGGTATCATTAGAACGTATCCAACATTTTTTAATAGAAAAAGGTCAAGCTGACACCCAAGCAGTCGTCTGACGTTGGGGAAGGATAATAAAAAATGAGTATCTCAGTGATTACTCATCAAAAGACAACTTTCTCTTTGTCATCATGTGAGTCTATCATGTAGTCAATGTAGTCAATTGTGATTTGAAAGATGAGCTGCCAAGCATCACTCATTTAAATGAGAAGAAAAACAAACTGGCATGTGAAAGAGAGATCCAGATAGAAAGATCTATCTGGAAGCTCCACTAGATACTTCCTTCCATCCAAAAGTCTCTGCTATCGCTAATGCTGAAAGATGAGAAAGAAAAGACCCTCTTCCAGGCTAATGTCACCTGTATCAGGCTACAGGGAGACTCCAATATTAGAAATTATTGCTGATACTCGTTTAGGCAACATGTACTTTTCTCGACTAGTGACTGATAATCAGCAGCTACGAAAAGAAGAAAAGAATGTAATCTGCTAAGGTACATTAATTTAACGATTCGTTCAAATTACGAAATAACCAAACTTTGTGCCAATGGAAATAGTTTGAGAGCACGTCGTTTCTATACTAAACATTTCTCAATCGCCGGCTACCTTCACATGTTATATTTCAATCATTTTTTCACTGTCTAAAAGAAACTGGATTGTTTAGAAAATGTTGTATAATACCGGATTGCAGAGATCCGTATGTACACCGAGAATGAAGAAGAAATTTTAAGCACAGTTGTTGGAAATCCCGAAGCAAGTGTAAGAAGAATTTCGACTTACGTGTCCAAGGGCTTGGACACGTAAGTCGAAATTCCTCCGAATAATCACGCACGGTTGAGATTCTGTCAATGATGAAGCTGATTTTACCAAAAATGGAATATTTAGCGTACAGAATAATCATGTGTGGTCCGACAAGTATCTTCGAGCCGTTGCTGAAACCAGATATCAACAGCGTTTCAGTTTAAATATCTGGTTAGGCATCGTTAAAACATTGAACAACATTAAACAACAACCATTAAATGGTCTAACATACTTGAATTTCTTTCTGAAAATATATATGCATAATGTAAGAAACTGCTGTCTGAGGACGCACGGTGAAACCCAAAACTTTCTTGTTCTAGGTCTAGTGTTACTTCTAGTATCAATTGTTAATCATTGCTGATGTAACAAACCGATCTTCGAGTTACACACCTGCTTCAAGGTTGTAGCTTTCTAGTTTCCTTTGACTTTGTGGATTTTTCATTTAATTAAAACAAGAACTAATACTAAAGCAAGAACTAGAATCATTTAGGTTTAGCCATCGTAGAGAGGTATACGTAAATGATAGTGCTAGATAAGGCTAGCTAGCAATAGATGATCAACATTAGATCTAGAGCTAAAAATCAGAGCACCAGCTGTGCATATGATCATCCAAGATCTTCTTTAAGAGAAGAAGTGCACCACCTAAACGTACTAGTAAATGTTCGTGTTCCAACGGTTTGTTTTACCTCTTTTAAAGATCTGTGAAATCTCTCTAGAATACCGTTGCTTTGGGGATACTAGGTTAATGATTTGATAGGTAAATTCATTGACGAGATTCAAATTGAGTGCCTAGATCGTGCATAATAGTATGAGAAATACTAAATCTTGAAAAATAATAAGTAAGAACAGCATTAGCAATCGTCGGAAAGAGCAAAGCTTCAGTCCATCTTGTAAAGCTCTGAATAATAGTAAGAACAAATGTACTTCCGTCAGATGGAGCCAGAGACCCAACGGGATCTGGGTGAATATGTTCGAAACGGCCTTTTGGAGTATCAAATTTTCCTATAGACTTTCTAGTATGTTTATTTACCTTAGAAAGTTGACAATTAATACAAGATTTTGTCCAATGATATAAATAAGGTATTATTGGCCAGAAAAATCTTGTTTTGATTAAATTTTGTGTAATGTATACTCCCGGATGTAAAATGTTTTGCAAATTAGAAAATATTGTTTTAGGAAATTTGATAGGAACATAAATTCGTAATATCGGAGTTTGAAAAATAATATTGCTCAGTTATACAGTTATCAAAGTATTTATATATATTTGTGTCACATATTTCTTCTATTACAAACCATAAATTTCCGTCATTTAAAAAAGCATACCTTTGCTTGTTAGGCTCCAACACAACAATAAAAAACTGATGTCTGTGAGGATCATTAAAAACTGCAATATTGAATCAATTCCAGCCCCGGGCTCAATAAATCGTCTACCACGTTTAATTTTCAATTTTATTAACCTTAAGAAGAGGGCTTAAAACGAGGAATTAACAGTTCAAGAGTAATCTCAACCAGGATGATATATTGAATGAAGTGCATTGAACTGGTTTTTAGAAGGCATTATGAGAAGTCTTCGATGGAACTAAGACCAAAAGCAGAAGAGAAAGAATCAAACTGTCTTTGAAACCGAAGAAAAAATAGAAAAGCACTCTTTTCTGTTCTTTCTCGTATCTGGATCTTGGTCTACTTATTTTATTTTGTACAAATAGGAGTTGGAGCAATCAGCTGGTTCAACAAGGCCAAAAAGTGCATAGGTATGATAGCTGGTGATTTTATGCGATATATGGCTTTTGAGAGTATGGTATCATTAGAACGTATCCAACATTTTTTAATAGAAAAAGGTCAAGCTGACACCCAAGAAGTCGTCTGACCTTGGGGAAGGATAATAAAAAATGAGTATCTCAGTGATTACTCATCAAAAGACAACTTTCTCTTTGTCATCATGTGAGTCTATCATGTAGTCAATGTAGTCAATTGTGATTTGAAAGATGAGCTCCCAAGCATCACTCATTTAAATGAGAAGAAAAACAAACTGGAATATGAAAGAGAGATCCAGATAGAAAGATCTATCTGGAAGCTATCACTAATGCTGAAAGATGAGAAAGAAAAGACCTTCTTCCAGGCTAATGTCACCAGTATCAGGCTACAGGGAGACTCCAATATTAGAAATTATTGCTGATACTCGTTTAGGCAACATGTACTTTTCTCGACTAGTGACTGATAATCAGCAGCTACGAAAAGAAGAAAAGAATGTAATCTGCTAAGGTACATTAATTTGACGATTCGTTCAAATTACGAAATAACCAAACTTTGTGCCAATGGAAATAGTTTGAGAGCACGTCGTTTCTATACTAAACATTTCTCAATCGCCGGCTACCTTCACATGTTACATTTCAATCATTTTTTCACTGTCTAAAAGAAACTGGATTGTTTAGAAAATGTTGTATAATACCGGATTGCAGAGATCCGTATGTACACCGAGAATGAAGAAGAAATTTTAAGCACAGTTGTTGGAAATCCCGAAGCAAGTGTAAGAAGAATTTCGACTTACGTGTCCAAGCCCTTAATCCTCCGCATAACCACGCACGGTTGAGATTCTGTCAATGATGAAGCTGATTTTACCAAAAATGGAATATTTAGCTTACAGAATAATCATGTGTGGTCCGATAAGTATCTTCGAGCCGTTGCTGAAACCAGATATCAACAGCGTTTCAGTTTAAATATCTGGTTAGGCATCGTTAAAACATTGAACAACATTAAACAACAGCCATTAAATGGTCTAACATATTTGAATTTCTTTCTGAAAATATATATGGATAATGTAACAAACTTCTGTCTGAGGACGCACGGTGAAACCCAAAACTTTCTAGTTCTAGGTCTAGTGTTACTTCTAGTATCAATTGTTAATCATTGCTGATGTAACAAACCGATCTTCGAGTTACACACCTGCTTCAAGGTTGTAGCTTTCTAGTTTCCTTTGACTTTTGTGGATTTTTCATTTAATTAAAACAAGAACTAATACTAAAGCAAGAACTAGAATCATTTAGGTTTAGCCATCGTAGAGAGGTATACGTAAATGATAGTGCTAGATAAGGCTAGCTAGCAATAGATGACGACATTAGATCTAGAACTAAAAATCAGAGCACCAGCTGTGCATATGATCATCCAAGATCTTCTTTAAGAGAAGAAGTGCACCACCTAAACGTACTAGTAAATGTTCGTGTTCCAACGGTTTGTTTTACCTCTTTTAAAGATCTGTGAAATCTCTCTAGAATACCGTTGCTTTGGGGATACTAGGTTAATGATTTGATAGGTAAATTCATTGACGAGATTCAAATTGAGTGCCTAGATCGTGCACAATATGAGAAATACTAAATCTTGAAAAATAATGAGTAAAAACAGCATTAGCAATCGTCGGAAAGAGCAGAAGCTTCAGTCCATCTTGTAAAGCTCTGAATAATAGTAAGAACAAATGTACTTCCGTCAGATGGAGCCAGAGACCCAACGGGATCTGGGTGAATATGTTCGAAACGGCCTTTTGGAGTATCAAATTCTCCTATAGACTTTCTAGTATGTTTATTTACCTTAGAAAGTTGACAGTTAATACAAGATTTTGTCCAATGATATAAATAAGGTATTATTGGCCAGAAAAATCTTGTTTTGATTAAATTTTGTGTAATGTATACTCCCGGATGTAAAATGTTTTGCAAATTAGAAAATATTGTTTTAGGAAATTTGATAGGAACATAAATTCGTAATATCGGAGTTTGAAAAATAATATTGCTCAGTTATACAGTTATCAAAGTATTTATATATATTTGTGTCACAGATTTCTTCTATTACAAAGCATAAATTTCCGTCATTTAAAAAAACATACCTTTGCTTGTTAGGCTCCAACACAACAATAAAAAACTGATGTCTGTGAGGATCATTAAAAACTGCAATATTGAATCAATTCCAGCCCCGGGCTCAATAAATCGTCTACCACGTTTAATTTTCAATTTTATTAACCTTAAGAAGAGGGCTTAAAACGAGGAATTAACAGTTCAAGAGTAAGCTCAACCAGGATGATATATTGAATGAAGTGCATTGAACTGGTTTTTAGAAGGCATTATGGGAAGTCTTCGATGGAACTAAGACCAAAAGCAGAAGAGAAAGAATCAAACTGTCTTTGAAACCGAAGAAAAAATAGAAATGCACTCTTTTCTGTTCTTTCTCGTATCTGGATCTTGGTCTACTTATTTTACTTTGTACAAATAGGAGTTGGAGCAATCAGCTGGTTCAACAAGGCCAAAAAGTGCATAGGTATGATAGCTGGTGATTTTATGCGATATATGGCTTTTGAGAGTATGGTATCGTTAGAACGTATCCAACATTTTTTAATAGAAAAAGGTCAAGCTGACACCCAAGAAGTCGTCTGACCTTGGGGAAGGATAATAAAAAATGAGTATCTCAGTGATTACTCATCAAAAGACAACTTTCTCTTTGTCATCATGTGAGTCTATCATGTAGTCAATGTAGTCAATTGTGATTTGAAAGATGAGCTCCCAAGCATCACTCATTTAAATGAGAAGAAAAACAAACTGGCATGTGAAAGAGAGATCCAGATAGAAAGATCTATCTGGAAGCTCCACTAGATACTTCCTTCCATCCAAAGGTCTCTGCTATCGCTAATGCTGAAAGATGAGAAAGAAAAGACCTTCTTCCAGGCTAATGTCACCTGTATCAGGCTACAGGGAGACTCCAATATCAGAAATTATTGCTGATACTCGTTTAGGCAACATGTATTTTTCTCGACTAGTGACTGATAATCAGCAGCTACAAAAAGAAGAAAAGAATGTAATCTGCTAAGGTACATTAATTTGACGATTCGTTCAAATTACGAAATAACCAAACTTTGTGCCAATGGAAATAGTTTGAGAGCACGTCGTTTCTATACTAAACATTTCTCAATCGCCGGCTACCTTCACATGTTACATTTCAATCATTTTTTCACTGTCTAAAAGAAACTGGATTGTTTAGAAAATGTTGTATAATACCGGATTGCAGAGATCCGTATGTACACCGAGAATGAAGAAGAAATTTAAGCACAGTTGTTGGAAATCCCGAAGCAAGTGTAAGAAGAATTTCGACTTACGCTTCCAAGCCCTTAATCCTCCGCATAACTACGCACGGTTGAGATTCTATCAATGATGAAGCTGATTTTACCAAAAATGGAATATTTAGCTTACAGAATAATCATGTGTGGTCTGACAAGTATCTTCGAGCCGTTGCTGAAACCAGATATCAACAGCGTTTCAGTTTAAATATCTGGTTAGGCATCGTTAAAACATTGAACAACATTAAACAACAGCCATTAAATGGTCTAACATATTTGAATTTCTTTCTGAAAATATATATGGATAATGTAACAAACTTCTGTCTGAGGACGCACGGTGAAACCCAAAACTTTCTAGTTCTAGGTCTAGTGTTACTTCTAGTATCAATTGTTAATCATTGCTAATGTAACAAACCGATCTTCGAGTTACACACCTGCTTCAAGGTTGTAGCTTTCTAGCTTCCTTTGACTTTTGTGGATTTTTCATTTAATTAAAACAAGAACTAATACTAAAGCAAGAACTAGAATCATTTAGGTTTAGCCATCGTAGAGAGGTATACGTAAATGATAGTGCTAGATAAGGCTAGCTAGTAATAGATGACATTAGATCTAGAACTAAAAATCAGAGTACCAGCTGTGCATATGATCATCCAAGATCTTCTTTAAGAGAAGAAGTGCACCACCTAAACGTACTAGTAAATGTACGTGTTCCAACGGTTTGTTTTACCTCTTTTAAAGATCTGTGAAATCTCTCTAGAATACCGTTGCTTTGGGGATACTAGGTTAATGATCTGATAGGTAAATTGATTGACGAGATTCAAATTGAGTGCCTAGATCGTGCACAATATGAGAAATACTAAATCTTGAAAAATAATGAGTAAAAACAGCATTAGCAATCGTCGGAAAGAGCAGAAGCTTCAGTCCATCTTGTAAAGCTCTGAATAATAGTAAGAACAAATGTACTTCCGTCAGATGGAGCCAGAGACCCAACGGGATCTGGGTGAATATGTTCGAAACGGCCTTTTGGAGTATCAAATTTTCCTATAGACTTTCTAGTATGTTTATTTACCTTAGAAAGTTGACAATTAATACAAGATTTTGTCCAATGATATAAATAAGTTATTATTGGCCAGAAAAATCTTGTTTTGACTAAATTTTTTGTAATGGGAAGTCTTCGATGGAACTAAGACCAAAAGCAGAAGAGAAAGAATCAAACTGTCTTTGAAACCCAAGAAAAAATAGAAAAGCACTCTTTTCTGTTCTTTCTCGTATCTGGATCTTGGTCTACTTATTTTATTTTGTACAAATAGGAGTTGGAGCAATCAGCTGGTTCAACAAGGCCAAAAAGTGCATAGGTATGATAGCTGGTGATTTTATGCGATATATGGCTTTTGAGAGTATGGTATCATTAGAACGTATCCAACATTTTTTAATAGAAAAAGGTCAAGCTGACACCCAAGAAGTCGTCTGACCTTGGGGAAGGATAATAAAAAATGAGTATCTCAGTGATTACTCATCAAAAGACAACTTTCTCTTTGTCAACATGTGAGTCTATCATGTAGTCAATGTAGTCAATTGTGATTTGAAAGATGAGCTGCCAAGCATCACTCATTTAAATGAGAAGAAAAACAAACTGGCATGTGAAAGAGAGATCCAGATAGAAAGATCTATCTGGAAGCTCCACTAGATACTTCCTTCCATCCAAAAGTCTCTGCTATCGCTAATGCTGAAAGATGAGAAAGAAAAGACCTTCTTCCAGGCTAATGTCACCTGTATCAGGCTACAGGGAGACTCCAATATTAGAAATTATTGCTGATACTCGTTTAGGCAACATGTACTTTTCTCGACTAGTGACTGATAATCAGCAGCTACGAAAAGAAGAAAAGAATGTAATCTGCTAAGGTACATTAATTTGACGATTCGTTCAAATTACGAAATAACCAAACTTTGTGCCAATGGAAATAGTTTGAGAGCACGTCGTTTCTATACTAAACATTTCTCAATCGCCGGCTACCTTCACATGTTACATTTCAATCATTTTTTCACTGTCTAAAAGAAACTGGATTGTTTAGAAAATGTTGTATAATACCGGATTGCAGAGATCCGTATGTACACCGAGAATGAAGAAGAAATTTTAAGCACAGTTGTTGGAAATCCCGAAGCAAGTGTAAGAAGAATTTCGACTTACGTGTCCAAGCCCTTAATCCTCCGCATAACCACGCACGGTTGAGATTCTGTCAATGATGAAACTAATTTTACCAAAAATGGAATATTTAGCTTACAGAATAATCATGTGTGGTCTGACAAGTATCTTCGAGCCGTTGCTGAAACCAGATATCAACAGCGTTTCAGTTTAAATATCTGGTTAGGCATCGTTAAAACATTGAACAACATTAAACAACAACCATTAAATGGTCTAACATATTTGAATTTCTTTCTGAAAATATATATGCATAATGTAAGATATGCTTATTCACTGCTGTCTGAGGACGCACGGTGAAACCCAAAGCTTTCTAGTTCTAGGTCTAGTGTTACTTCTAGTATCAATTGTTAATCATTGCTGATGTAACAAACCGATCTTCGAGTTACACACCTGCTTCAAGGTTGTAGCTTTCTAGTTTCCTTTGACTTTTGTGGATTTTTCATTTAATTAAAACAAGAACTAATACTAAAGCAAGAACTAGAATCATTTAGGTTTAGCCATCGTAGAGAGGTATACGTAAATGATAGTGCTAGATAAGGCTAGCTAGCAATAGATAGAGACGACATTAGATCTAGAACTAAAAATCAAAGCACCAGCTGTGCATATGATCATCCAAGATCTTCTTTAAGAGAAGAAGTGCACCTAAACGTACTAGTAAATGTTCGTGTTCCAACGGTTTGTTTTACCTCTTTTAAAGATCTGTGAAATCTCTCTAGAATACCGTTGCTTTGGGGATACTAGGTTAATGATTTGATAGGTAAATTCATTGACGAGATTCAAATTGAGTGCCTAGATCGTGCACAATATGAGAAATACTAAATCTTGAAAAATAATGAGTAAAAACAGCATTAGCAATCGTCGGAAAGAGCAGAAGCTTCAGTCCATCTTGTAAAGCTCTGAATAATAGTAAGAATAAATGTACTTCCGTCAGATGGAGCCAGAGACCCAACGGGATCTGGGTGAATATGTTCGAAACAGCCTTTTGGAGTATCAAATTCTCCTATAGACTTTCTAGTATGTTTATTTACCTTAGAAAGTTAACAATTAATACAAGATTTTGTCCAATGATATAAATAAGGTATTATTGGCCAGAAAAATCTTGCTTTGATTAAATTTTGTGTAATGTATACTCCCGGATGTAAAATGTTTTGCAAATTAGAAAATATTGTTTTAGGAAATTTGATAGGAACATAAATTCGTAATAGGGAAAAAAAATTTCGCACTACAGTTTTAAATTGGAGGAAGAAATTTGTTTTGGAATATCAATATTATTCAAAGTATCGAAAGTATCGGATTATTTGGCATAATATTGTAATAATGTAGTAAGTACGTTTTTTATATATTTTGCTTCGTAGATTTTAATTTTGGGGTTAAAATGGTGCAAGAATAAAGGTAAAAAGCATAACATTCATCTCTATGTGATTTTTTGTAAACTTTTTTATGTAGAATCGCTCTTTTAAACAGACTATAAACGCAATTTGATGTATATAAAAAACCAGTTTTAATACTTCAATACTTTCCATACTTTTGATACTCTCAATACTTTCGATGCCCATACTTTGCTGATATCGAGTATATTAATAAAGGCTCAAACTTATAATCGTGAAATTCAATGACTATCGCTCTAAATTCTTGGCAATGAAGGCTGCAAAAAATTTTAAATCTAGTGGGTTGTTCGTGGCAGAGGATCTAACGGTCAATAGATACATGATTCTGAAGAAATGTAAGGAAAAATTTGGTAATAAAAATGTTTTTATGGGAAAAACGATGAAAAGCATACGGGATTTTGAAAATGTTGAAGATCAATGATTATTTTAAAAGAAGGGAATCAAAAGGGGAGATAGGAAAGAGGAAAAATGGAAAAAAGTTTTTATATCATGAATCCTATTCTTTTTAATTTATATGTCGGAGTGACTCGCAATTCATAATTATTGTTTTCCGATCGTATATTATTCAACTAATATTGTTTATTTTGATTTTTTTGTGTATATTACATATCTTTTTTACTCTTTAAGTTTACTAACCAATGAATCTTGCACATCTAAGCACTCGGTCTATAGTGTCACCTCTTGGTAAGTTGAGATCTTTTGTTAATGATAGTGACTACGACATACTTGGTTTGACTGAGACATGACTGATTTCATTCAGATGATTTAAGTATTGATGGTTTTGTGTTGGAACAAATCGATCGCATTGAATCGATCGCATCGATCGGTGATGTAGTGGCTATTTATATTCAAAATAATGTAAGATATAGGGTTGTGGGAGTCCGTGATGCAATCGAACAGATTTGGATTTTCGTGATTATCAATGGGATGCATGTCGCTATTGGAATTGTTTATAGACCTCTAACATTTAATTATTCTTGTTTTATTGATATTATTGAGGATATTTTGCCGAGATATGATAAGGTTATTCTGATGAGTGATATTAACATGAACATGCTGACACAATCACTTCAATTGGCTTATTTCAGTTGATAGATATTAGAATATTATTAGAATTACTGCCCTATTAGAATTACCGATTCATCTGAGATCCCGTATAGATGTTATTTGTGTTTCAAACGTTGACATTGTTGTACATTTAACAGGAAACCGGCCCCATAGCTGACGGACACGATTTAACTTATGTAGAAAACTAGATGCTTTCGCAAGGTTTAATAAGTGCGGAACTTACTATAAGGATATGAAAAACATAACCAGTTCGGCAATAGAAAGGGAAAAGAGACCTTTCTGGAGTATCAAATGCAAGAGATTTGGCGAACGTTAAAATCATTAGGTGTACACAATTTAAAATCTACCATGATACCTGTGACTTTGTCGTGCAAACGAAACCAACAGATTTTTTATAGAATCTGTATCAGATAATGTGCCTTTGCTTGATGATAGACTTTATTATTTTTAGCTAAATAACAGACTTGTTCAATCAACATTTTCCTTTAGTCCGGTTAGAGAATATGATGTTATTACTGCAATTTCTTCAATTAAAAGTAATTCTGTAGATATTAACAATCTAAATATCGACTTATAAAGCTGTCATGCCCGCACACATATTTAATACTTGCGTAAACCATGGCCTATTCCCAGACGCATGGAAGTATGCATTGGTTAAACCAATGGTGGAAACTAGCAATCCTACTAAGTTCCTGCATTCAACACCTACTCTTCCAGTATTGTCTAAGATAGCAGAAAAAATTTTTATTCTTCAGCTGAAAAAAATTATTTTTAAAAATAATATTTTGCAAGATACACAATCAGGTTTTCGACCTGGATATAGCTGTACCAATTTGCTGTTTTCTGTTTTGAAATTTATTGGTTTGGATGAAATGGCAAGTGGGTTGTTACATGACTAATTAAGAAATCGTAAGCAGAGTGTGATTGTTGAGAACAAAACCTCAGATGCTCTCTATTTGTCATCTAGTGTTCCACAATGTTCGGCACTTGGACCATCAGTTTGTTACTTACGTAAAATACTATAAGTCTCATTTTTATGCTGATGACACCCAGTTGTATTATTCATTTCTGCCCAATGATGCGATTTGCTTGCGAGTATATTAATGAAAACCTGCAGAGGGTGATCGATTGTTCTATGAGTCATAATCTTCAGATTAATCCTGCAACAACTGAAATGATGCGCTTTGCACCTCAGCGGCAAAAACAAAATATAATTGATCAAATTAAAATTTCTGTAAATAAGAAAACGGTGAAAAGCTTTGGGTTAATTATTGATAGTGGCTTCAAGTTTGCGGGGTTTGTTAATAAATGCGCACAACGTGCATATTGTAATTTAAAATTGGTTTATAGTAGCAGACACTTTTTAAATAGAAAAACGAAAGTTATGCTATGCGAATCAATCGAAGCTATCGAATGTATTCATCTTTCATTTCCCATCTATCTAAAAGAGAGATTCAAAAGGTACAAAATTCGTGCTTACGATTGATTTTTGTGATTGGACATCGACAGTATGTTAGTCACCGAATATGTGTAATCATTTTCGATCAAACTACGCCGTTTTTCTGGACATAATACTATTAGTACTGATGTATAAATTAATATATTGATTTTAATTTTTTTTAGACATTTTTTTCTGTATCTTCCTGGAAAATAAATTCATTATTGTTATTAACCAAGGTAGATATCGATATCATCGACAAGTATCGATACTTTGTCCAGCACTGCTACTTAATAATAAATGAAAGCAGGTTGTGTATCGTAATCGAACTAAAACTAGAATAAACACTCGATCTAGAACTAGGAAGTTTTGGGTTTTTGGGTGTTTTCAAACCAAATATTTCTAGTTCTAGGTCTAATGTTAGTTCTAGTTTTAATTGTTAATCATTGCTGCTGTAACAAACGGGCCTTCAAGTTATACACCTACTCTCACTTTGTAATAGTTCTTTTAAATTCTACCACCCTTGGTATAAAATACAAAACCACGTATATTGAACGCAGCGCAGTGGGTAACTACCTGACTTTGTGTGCATTAAAATAAGGCTATAACGGAAAATCTCTTCCCCATATTAATCGTTTATATCCATGTAATAACGTAGAACCATATTAAAAAAAGATTACAAAATCTATTTAAATTCTTAATTAAGAGTGTTTTAACTGTAATAACATTATCGCGTTTAACAAAGTTGATGGTGTTTAAATCTCCGTGCAAAAGTATAATAAATAAACATTCACCTATTTAGGAACAAAGACGCGTACGAGAACGGAGATTATATTGATGTATGCCCTTTTAAAAGGGCGGAAAACGATATTTACTGCCTCTTAACATGTATACGGTCGCGCGATTCCATAAAGCCCATCCCTCTCCGGCAATGGTAAAAACGCATAAACCGGTGTTATCCTAACGTGTAAATCTAAATGGTCGCACGCGGAAAACGTTGATAAGGATTTTCGCATTCAGTTTAAAAGCTACGAGTCGTCAAAATATGACTTTACGTCGAAACGGTTTATGTTAACAAAAACTGGTTAAGTAGGCATGTAAAGTTGAGAGAGGTTACGGAGCGAGTAAAGCACTTAGAGTTTGTAGACTTGGTGCGTCCATTGATCGGGTAAAGTAAAAATGGTCGAGAACTCTAAATCTTGCTACTTCGAAGTTTAATTAGAAACATATATTTTCTCGCCGCGCAGCGAGTAACTTTGAATCTTATCTACTTTATAAAACTCTTTACCGGGTACTTAAGGAGATAGAGAGAGAGCGAGAGGGGGCATTGTATTCGAGACGAAGTTAATCTCGCTAAACCGAACCACGATCTTCTTGTAACACCATAATCACCTTGGGTTATTATGTTTGAATTTTCGTTGTCTAGACTCGAAATTTTTCAGACGTCAACGTCAATTTAAACTTGCACAAACGAGTTCTAGTTCAAAACTTGAACTTTTAACGAGTTTCGGGTGCAAACTTGAACTTAGTCGAAAATATTAATGTTATTTTGTTTGCTAGTTAAACGAATCGTCAAATGTTTCAGAAATGCTGCCGGATCATAACGCGTCCGCCGGAATGGGAAGCATGCGATAATTTGCCCAAGTTTAACGGTACAAAAATGTTGAGTAGGAATTTCGAATGTGCCGTGTAGATTGGAACTATTCGAATTATTTCCCACTGACGTTCACGGTTTGAGTATTTATTTCGTGTCCCAACTATTAACGATTGATTAATCCAGTTTTGGCCGCGGACGGGTTCTGAGCCCCTCGCTTAATCCACACGGCGCACGGTTAGTCCACATGCCAAAACGGCTTAATCTTCAATTATAACAACCCACGTTCCAGAGCATTGTTCCCCATCCTGTCTGGCTCCGACAAAAACGGCAGGATCGCTTGGATTATAAATTCATAAAGACGGTATTGAGCGCGGGTCGGACTGGGTTCGGTCCGTTTCCGGGGGAGGGAATTTTATAGATTTTAACGGAGCCCGCTTACGCATGGATAGAATCCAGGTGGAGAGCAAAACGGGATTATTTTTTACGGCAATCTGCCTATTTCCCTCGCGGGACCGATTTTGCGAACTCCAAAGGCAAGTTTATGGCTTTTATAAAGGGTTGAGCTTCTCTATCCGGACGCGGCAAGTCCTTCACCAAGAAAGATGAAACGCTGTTACTTCCCGCTTCATTATTTTTACTCGCTTTATCGCTTCGACGCTCGATTCGCTTAACTATGGCTTAACCACAGTGATTGTCAACATTTTCTTTATAATTTTTTATAAAATTTTGTACTTACCGAAACGAATTTTTGAGAAAGGAAATGTTTAGAACCGCCGTTTATAACATATGTAAGGTACAAACAGCCCTTTCTGCACATACATTCTCCTCGCAGTAAAAGCACCCACCGCGTGCAATTACTGCCCTTGTTCCATATTTCTTTTAAGTCGCTTTTAATGGGAGAAGTTGTAATTATACCTGTTCTTTTTTAATATTTCAAACCCACAACTATGATGTGGGGAAACCTCTCCCTTCCTTCCATTTTCTCTCAGAACTCACGTTTTTTTTAAACTTTATTGTCTGTCTTTTTAATCGAAACTCATTCGATCTGAATGAGTTTAGCCCTCAGGTGCATTTTTGGGTGGAGGCGCCGGTGTCGCCGTCGAGTAGCCTTCGGCTACGAGATACCGGTGCAGGGTAAAGTGCTAGGGCTCCCCGTGCGCGCGATAACGTGGTCCCTCGGAATACGGGGGAGTCCATACTGCAGGGTACCGTGGGCCCCCAACGGCGTATTAACTACCCCGACCCTTGCAGGGAACCTGCGTACGGCACTGTGTTCAATAGCGCCCACAGCGATCGCAATAAAATATATGCGAGTAGTATGTTGCGGTTGGCCGCAGGGTGTGTCAGTGATAATAATATGGCGAACTAAATGTAAAACGAGACTTTTCATTGATTGGGTTATTCCCATTCAAATACATATGTTCAAAGACTAGCTTCATACGTATTAATTAAACAGGTGCAGTCAAAGTCAGTCCTTTGTCCGGTTTGTGTATTCTCAAATAACCGCTTTGCCTAAGTCAACTTGGATAAAACCACATTCTATTCTCCCTTCTCTATCATAATAATAATAAAATTGAAAACTTCTTTCCCCGCCGGGATATTAATGACGTCAGCTCGTTTCCCGTAATAATATGTCATAACGTCAGAGACTTTGATGGATCCGTCCGTTTCGTGAAACCGATGGGGGAAAGGAGAGATTCGGATAATTTGAATCCCGTTCTGATTGCAAAACTCGGGGGTGCGCTCCGGGAATCCGGTCCAGAGATGACCATTTCGGTCCATTTCCATTGTAAGGAGACGCGCGGTATTGTTCGCTACGGGTGATAGCATTTTTGGCGGTACCGGATCTATTGTGCCGCTGCCACACACATCGAGCTCCGTGAAACTGGCAGTTTCCCCCGGTTTCCGATAGGGGTTGCCTCTATTTTCCGCTCGCCGGATCATTTATCTACTTATAACTGGATTTCAATCGGGACCCGGAACGTTTGATTGATTCTTTTTTCCGGGAGGTTGGCAAACGTAAGGAAAATTTCTTAAAAAGAAAACGCTGAAATTAAGAACCCCTTCTGGTTAAAAGGGAGAAAACAAAAGCTGCCGCAGCAGCAACAGGGTCGGTCGGGGAGAGAATTAAAATTTTACTTGTAACCGCATTATGAACTTAGCCAACCTCCGCAGTTTTAATTAAGACATTTATCGCTTTCTTTTCTGCTCTCCCGGTTCAATTTTACTTCATTTCAGCGTTTTCCATCCGTGAGATTTCCTTCCATCACAGCAATTTATTTAAAAAAAATATGAAAACAAAAACGAAAACACACGGTTTTCTGAATTGCAAAACGTGAGATTGAAGGATTTATAGGGCTATGTTGTTTGGACTACTCACCTCTTGGTCTATCGTAGAGAGCCCCTTTCTGAAATTACAAAGCGGAAGTGCGCAATCGATAGCGTAGAAATTGAAAATTTAAGCTCCATAGAGAGTTACCAATACACAAAATATTCATTCGCGGCCAGACAACTGACGAACGGAACAAAAAACGGCGAGGGGAGGTTGTCTAATCGGAAGATTATGCAAATGTAATTTTGTTTGGGATATTGGATTCGGGGAAATACCTTTGTCAGGTCTCCCATATCGCGTTTCAGCGACATGTAAATATGGAAACTACGTTTCCACTGTCGCTAACCATAAATATGGGGTGTATGGATGGACAACTACACTCAAATAATATTCATATATAAATCAGATTTTTAGATCAAAAGTACAAAGAACAAAGATACTATATACAGGGTGTTTACGGTCTTGTGAGTTTATTTTCAAGGACAGCTTAAATCTTAGAAGAACACAACAAGGTGAAGGTGGATTCAATAAATCTTAATATTTTAGAAGAAGGTTATTAACGTAATAAGCTGCATGAGTTATTTCTTTCCAATTTTAAGGTTAAAAATTTTAAAAATGACTTACATAACATCCGAATTTACAATGAACTAATTTTCTGATGAAATCTTTGATGCTTCTCCGGAAACGCGTTTGTTTCCAATTTCCTTCTTTGGTTTCTCGATTGAACATCCAAGAGTAGTCAGCTGACATATTGAATCCAATTTTATTTAAAACGTCTCACAAGATCGTGGACATCTTGACGAAATCTCTTACCCTAATCTTCGCTGTAAGCTCCCAAGTCATCCGGAAAATAGTCAATATGGGAGTGTAAGAAATAAACTATTAAACTTATTCTGCATACTTAAGCTTCATTCTCTGCAAGCATGCTTTGTACGATAGTTTTGTAGTTAGGGCCCTTCGTATTCCCGAAAAATGCATCTTTCCTTGTCTTCCATTGTTTCCAAAGAGAAAGGATCAGTTAAAAGTTTTTTCTCTTTTAACAACTATCATCTTTTGGCAGTTACTTAACAAACTGCTTTACAAGTCCCATTTTAATATGAAGAGGTGGTAATAACACCTTTTCTGGTTGCACCAATGTTGTATTGATGACGTTTTTCCTCAGGAGTTAAACTATCTCGAAGACATCAATAAGTTTTTGTTTAGTGACCCTAGAATCCCACAAACAAAGAAAGCAATCCTATTTTATAAAACATTCCTACTGATCCAACAACATGGTTATTATTTTGAAATTTCCAAATTATCCTGATACTTTTGATATTTGATTTTCTTATAACTCGTAGCCAAATCATTACAGTTTTCTTTCATATGAACCAAGTATCCCAAGTATAAGAGATGCAAATATATTTTCACTATACAACAAAACTGCTTTGAGATTGGTTTTATATGAACCAATATTATATCTGAATCAATGATACGCCATTCTGCTCTATCATATTTTATTTCAAAGCACTTCATAAGCCCATTCACATCATTACAATAAACCAGATATTCATCTTTCGGGAAAACCCGAGTAAATTGTGTATCTCGATATTGTACCACAAAAATGAACTCCTAGATGTTAGTACCTAAATCAATTACTGAGTCGTTGAGTTCACTCTGAGAAAATAGCTAAGATCCCTGGTCAACAGAAAAGTTTTAACTAGATTTATTCTGGGCAGCTAATACGTCTACTTTGATTCAATAAAAAATACCATTGCTGTCTAGTGCTTTAGAATCGATTGTTTCCTCTCCAAAAAGTCTTAATAAGAGCACCCGACTTAATTTTAACGCTAGTTTGTTTTATTTGCAAGTGATAGGCTTGAAATTTGAAATCAGCTATCATCTACAATTGTTCTAATTACAAATTATGAAGCGCTACGCATAAAAACACCGCGTTATCATTGTAAAAACCCATTATAAATATGGGAACAAACATATTTGCAAACTTTGTGGCATATTGAACCATATAAAAGTGTTTCTTGTGGCATCGACTGAACCGTATGGTTCTAGAAGACATGTGGCGGCTCTAGCAGAATTCGCATCATTCTGGTACATCGCGTTGATACCACCTATTTATTGAAGGAATGCTGTCCAGGTCAAATCATCTCGTGAAATTCCGATATCACCTAGTCTTGATGGACTTCTCCCTGTAGGGTTTTGTAAAATCTTATGAGTATATCAATGCGCCACGGGCTATTCCCGAGCTAAAAGATGACACCCAACGTGTCATTGATGAGTAAACTGAGGGCTGCAACTCGGCAGAAATTATATTGAAAATTTAATGAAAAGAGCAAAGCTCTGTCTTCAGAGCAACGGAGCAAACATACTTAATTGGAACATGTTTGCTTTATAATGCAGTAAAAATTTTATTCAGACATCCTTTACAATCAGATGCGCCAGAT
Source organism: Onthophagus sagittarius (assembly GCA_036711965.1). Taxonomy (NCBI): domain Eukaryota; kingdom Metazoa; phylum Arthropoda; class Insecta; order Coleoptera; family Scarabaeidae; genus Onthophagus; species Onthophagus sagittarius. The sequence goes on along the minus strand of JASERS010000005.1, from coordinate 43,564,808 downwards.
TTCTCGTCTTCGGAAAATTGAATAACCATCAGTTAAATAAACAGTGCCCGTGTGTCTTCCCTTCCTTTCCTGTTTTTTAACTCCACGAGATACCTGGAACTTTCACATTTCTTTTTAACCAGCACGTCTTTAACAAAGGACGCAATGTACTTCCAATTATCCTCACTATATAACATGAGATTTCGTTCTTCTCTTACTTAACCTAACTCAACTCAGCACAATCTAACCCATCCCATTGGGTTGGTACTTAGAAAGTGGGATGAATGTGTGCCATTTAATCGCCTCTTTTCATCTGCCTTCAGTTCCTATGTTATCTCAGTTCTCTTCCCCCTATCAACATTTGTTTTAACGACTTTCAATCCTCTCTGCACAGCGGACATCACCACATCACATCATACGTCCAGTGCCTGCCCACCAGCTTCTTCCTTTCATCACTCCCTTCCATCATGAGTTGTTTTGGAAGCTGCTGCATAGTTATGTCTCCTTGTCTTCTATTGTATGTTTTGTTTGTTTAATGTATGTTTTTATGAGGTCGGGAAAATCTGCTATAAGACATCTAGCCTGGGGTGATAGGCAGTCAGATAGTGAGGGGCTCCAGATTCCGCCGATATGGCGTTTCTTCAGATCGTCTTCATTTCATTCAGGAATTAGGCAAGATCTCAGACACCGGTAACACAGGAATCTCATTAGTTTTTGTTTGAACAAATTTTAATCATATATCCGACTATAGGGGTTGAGTTAACAACCGCGCTACTCTTCTTCTTCGCTGACCGATTGATTTTTTCCCCATTGCTTGTGGACGGTTTACTTACTTCTTTGCATATTATGGGTTTTAACTCAGCGATTTCTCGATCGATGTAATTATAGGAATCTAGTTACTTTTTGTGAAATATCACATCATATTATATAGTGGTGGTAACACCCCTATACCTTTTTCTATCCAGAAGACACTGCATTTCGTGTATTTGCTTCTCAGCGTGTTCTGTATTTTTCATCGTGGTTCTCAAAAAATCAGCGATTGCATGCAATTTGTCTTCTGTTTCTAGCATATTGTTACTTCTTCTGCTTTTGCTCGTGCTAGACTGGATTCCTGATATGTAAAAAATGTATGGTCTAGTGTATCAATTTGCTGATAGTACTTACATATATCAGAGTCATCTTTCTTGATCTCGTTCAAATATGATGCAATCACTCCATGACCAGCAACAGCTTGGGTTACATAAACACCCATGATTCACCAACTTTGGCCTGTGTAAGGTTTTACTTTCATTATGAACTTCTCTGCCCACCCTCTATATCTGTGGTATCTCTTTCTTACCATTTGGCAAACAGTTCTTCTCTGGCTTCAGTTTTTTTCTCTGCCTTACTTATATCGTAAGAGAATTGTAGATCTCTGCACCGCTCATAATTCTAAACCTGGTAAATCCGCGAAGATAACTACACTAATTTCTACATTCTTGTTCTGACTTTGTAGCTTATTTTATATAGATCATATTTAGGTGCTTCTTTCCATGCTGGAGCAGCGTACAAAATTATAGAAACTACCACCTGACAAAAAATCTTCCTTCTACAGTACTAGGACCCTCTAGTTCTGAGTATTGCTTTATTTAATGCTGTTCTAAACCTTTCTGCTTGCAATAAGTAAGAATAATTATAATCAACAAATTAATAAAAATTAATAACTATAGAAACTACCACCTGACAAAGAATCCTTTTTACAGTGCTAGAACTCTCTAGTTCTGATAGTTCTGAGTATTGCTTTCTTTAATGCTATTCTAAACCTTTCTGCTTTAATATTTCTCTAATATGAGGAACTCATATCATTATTAAGCACGACTCCTAGCTACTTCATTTTTCTACTCGAAGAAATTTCCACACAGCCTAAATCCAGTGTCTGTTTTATGAGCTGCTAACTCCATATATAGCTTTTTTATCCAAGATGCGATATAAAATGTAAGATTGTAAGTGTATTCGATGTTCTCTTTAAGTTCCTCTTTCATTTTTTCGGCCACTATGACAGCTAAGTCATTACCGTACGCTATGAGAGTAACGTCTTGAAACTCAAGCTGCAGCACTTCATAAGTGATGTTCTATAATAGAGGTCCCAACCCAATCCAACAGAATACAACCCAACTCAGCCCAATCCAACCCAATGCTATGACTTAAGTGAAACTAATCTGCCAGATCATTAGACAACGTAGGTAACATGGATAAGAAACCTTCACTTGTCACAGAAAGAGGACGATGAAGAGTCTGTTTGGCATCATTTCTTAATCGAAACAAAATGATATGGACTGGAAGTTCTACTAATGGTCCTTATACTTATTTAAAAACCATTCATGGTGGTAGTCCTAAAAGAAAGTATGACCCAAAGTAAGGTAACATATTCATTTAATAAGCTAGCGATGGCCTATCATTTATTATTTATCATCATTTCATTCTGGATTCCTGGTTCAATCGCGGTTTAAAATGTAAATCGTGTAAATATGTAAATAATAATATTAATATCGAAAACCGATATTAAGATTTTGGTCGATATTGAAAACTTTCAGCCTGAAGATCATCCGCTACGGTTCCAGTTTAGCCAATGGATTCTACAAATACACTAAAAATTCCGATGGTTTCTACAAAAATTCCAATTCTCATACATATATAGACAATACAAAATCCATATGTTGTTCGTTGCAATCGTTTTTAGCACAGATTTTCGATAAATGTTTGGACAAGATTGGTCAATAATAGACAACTTAATGACCCATTTGTGTTACCAAATCGATTGAAAGAAGTTCTTTGGAATGTGCATCAACAAATGTCGTTTTTTCAACATAACTCGGAAATAATTTTGAACAATTAGTGAATGATAAAAAAAACCCGTTTCTGTTAATGTTTAAAAATAAAAAAATTAAGACTGAAAATTTGTCACTGATGACAGATTTCTAGAACAGGTAATGAAAGATAAAGAGGCATTTGCGAGCCCTTAGAAACCTCAGAAATTTATCAACGATTTTTTAATCATCCTTAATAACCACCTTTCGACATACATCCCTTGAAAATAAAATGACAACGATAATAACATTAACAATAATATACAGGCTATGTTATGCTAATTATTTAGTACAAATAATGTTGATGTACCAAAAATATATAGATTAAGACAAAAAGTATTATGAATAATAAGGGTCATATGTCCGTAATGTAAACACGACGCCACGATGATTGCGTTGTTTGATATAAGTCCTTGTGCCTCTGTATACACCAGGAGCGACCGCCAACCGCAAAATACTGCACCACCGGAAAGGGGGTTACATCCACTATAATATATATACATGTATGCCCCTGAAAGGTAAAAGCTGCGGTCGGGTTGTTACAGTATACTTTACTTCACCCACATACACCATCAAAATAATTTTCTCGTTAACCAGAAATTATATTTTGAATTCCCTCGCTGTTTCTATAGCCGTAGGCTCGAGAAATCACCTGCCATCGCGAGCTTTACCTGCGCGCACCCCAAAAACTTTAATGGGATATGGATTCCATTTCGCCTACGGCCGGATACCAAGAAATTGCGATTAAAGTTAACCAAGGATGGGACGGTTTTCGTGTTTTGGCAGTTTGAAAGCCTGCGGCCTCAAGGAAGAGACCGCAGTCATTTCGAGCGAATTCGTCTTTGTTTAAAATCGTTGGGATACCAATTCGGCGCAGATGACGTATACGTGCTTGGTGTGTGTGTGCCCCCATGTTTTGGATTGCTCGACAGCGCCGTTTCAGCTACGAGAGGGCTCCTTCATTAATGTCGACCGTTAAGGGGAAGATGCAATTATCAGGGCGCCTGTCAGAAATGAGGACGCCAGTCAAAGGGGTGAATGCAAGGATTTGGCGTCCGGAATCTACCACCGCCTGAAAGCTTGAGGCTGCATTGTTAATTAAAGTTAATTGTGGCGACAATAGTTTGGTGTAATAGAGGAAAATTGATTTTCTTATTTATTTAAACGGCACCCTTAAGAACCAAAGGAGTATAAGAAAAAATCTTGAAGGGGTGAAAGAATGAAAGGCCACCTTAGCTATTAAAGGTTGGAAGTGAAAAATACGTCTTTAAAGAGGCCAGCTTATAAAAGCAAGATGAAGGAAGGAATCATTACGCGGTGCTGGCCAACGAAAGCTTCATTTATTTCCTTCGAGTGATTAACCTACCACCGCGAGCCAAACGCCCCGTGAAGAAAGAACTGCCATTAATTTTTTGTCCACTTTATCGGGCGTCGTCTTTATGAACGACCACAAGAGTCGTTAAGGTGTTTCAATTTCACATTATCTACACCGGACCGGCGACTTCGCCATAAAGAGATTATTAACGTAAGAGGGTGTTAATTTCGAAAATTTCAACGTCTCACCCTAATAGCATCTTCTGTTTCTCTCTTTCTTTCACAAAATTCGATAAAATACAAAACCAAAAATAAATGCGAGTTTAGATTTTAAAAATTGTCTCATCGATAGCATGTTGATGAGAGGAAAATTTGAATTTTCCTGTCGTGGCAAAAAAAAATAAAGTAAGCCACCATCATGATTTGCATGCATACGTCGTTTTGCGCTTGAGTATCTACACGCCCCCTGTAGCAATAAATATCTTTAAATCGCATAAGGGGATTGGTGGAAACGTCCAGGTTTTGAATCTCAAAAAGGATAGAACCCTCTAAAACGTCGTCTCCTTTCCCTACATTTTTGCGTGAAAAGCATTAGTAGGGGAAAACATATGCAATATCTGCTTACTATTACGGGGTTGCCGAATCATTTCGATTTGATTTCACATTTCCGAACATCTCTCTAAACCGGAGTTTGGTATTTTATGGTGTACGTTTTCCCAATTTCATATTCTTTTCAATTGACATCGGACCGGGCACGAGCTAATGGAAAATAAACAAGAGTGTCGCGTCACCACAGCGGACCAATTAGGCAGTCGACATCGACCGTCTATTCGTTGGAGGACGCGGTCCCGGTAAATTTGATCGTCAGTCTGCCCATTATCTGGCAGATTAAGATGCCCCGAGCAAGCTATTGATTGCGACGTGTGCATTGTGCGAAATTACTTAGCGTACGCCTCTGCCATTGTATACCGGAAACCGCCGCCGAAACGGAGCAGCAGTGCATTAACTCAAGAGGCTTTGAAACCGGAACTACACTAAAACTTCAATATCATAATATATTTTAAAACTAATAGTATGTAAAAGTAGAAATAAAACTAGATTTTGAAATAAAAACACTCGGGTTTAACCCCACGTCCCTTGAGACGGCTAAACCTGAATGTTTCTAATTTTATGATTAGTGTTAATTCTTATGCTAGTTATTCATTTAATTATTCAACGATAAATTGTTGTATATCTGATCTTCCATAAAAATTAGAACCAATGCTAAATCTAGAACTAGGTACATTTCGGCGCTATCCAGTGCTACTACATATGTATATCTACTATGTGGATAGATATATCTAATAGATCTATTAGAATTAGGACTGGATCTAGAACTTAAAAGATTCGTGTTTAGTATCAGCAGTGCGTCTGTTGGTTTGGATTGTGTTAGATTCTGAGAGGCTTGCGATGAGTTGGACTAGGTTGAGAAATGTTCTTTTTTTCTATCTTGAGTAGCCGGATAGTGTGTGGCTGGGTTTCATAATTGAATTCCTCGTCTGTCTCCGGAACCGCCAAACGGCATTTCTTGGGAGTTGCTCACCGACGTTCATCTCTGATGATCTCCATCATTCTCATCTGGTCGTCATCTCCTCTGCTCTCTCCCGATTACTCCCATATTCTGTAACGGTTTCGTTTTCTTTATTTGATTTTCTTTTTTTGAATTTTCATTTTTAGTTTTATTTCCGTTAATTATGCGTGCGTCGATGAGGTGGTTGACCATATATGGTAATAATCGATTTCCTGAGTTTCAATTGGTCGGGGTGTTATTCTTCTTAGAGAATCGAGTGCGTCGCGTCCCTGTTGTTCTTAGACGCTGGTGCGTAGAACTTCGTTTGTAAAAGAAAGCGTTTGGTTCGACGTGTAGAGAGTGTTTGCCATTTGAGAAAAGTTCCTCATTGTTGTTTGGATTTGGAGGATCCTTTTCATATCGTTTTTACGGATTTGGGCTCACGATCTAATTCTGGTTTGAATTAACCAACGGTTTTTCCGGATTTCCACGTTGAACGATGCTTCATCGTCAAGCCGTTTAACACCTAAAGGTATGTTTGGTCTTTCTCTCACTCGACGGTCGCATAATTGGTTTTCTTTGTTTTAGGCTTTCAGTTTTATTTTCAATTTCATTTTTATTTTATTTCTTGTACTTATTTTGGTACATAACATCGTATTACTACTGATGTAATAATAAGAAGTTGCTATTTTGGGTCTGGTTTTCGAGAAAAATCCAACGGCGTATGACCTTGACCGCCATATCAAAATATTGAGACACGTGGGTTATCCTTCGTTGTAGCCAATTAATCAAACCAGGAAGGATATTGGTTACCCCGTGCATTTATTGTTGGGATTCTTTGACAAATTCAAGGTTCGGAGAGGTCGAGCCGAGGAAATTGGACAGATAAGCTTTAATTTTTAGTTAATGTTTTATTGATTTAATTTTTATTGTTGATTTTTTTTTCCTTCTGTAACAGTTGGACTCTTAGTTAATTGTTATAAAATTTAATTTCATTTATTGCAACTAATTAACTTTAACATTTTTTATTGTACACGTCATCGCAACATTTGGGTTAATTTTTGAGACATTTGAGTTATTTTACATCGAGATCACGTAGCTACTTGAATCGGTACGCGTTAATTTATTTTTTTTGGTGTGTTTGGTATACCAGGGGGGTCATTTAATTTGTGTTTTTATGTGCGATTTCGGTTTCGCCGATCACTTTTTATATTTTGTTGATGGTTGCAAAAGAATTAATAATTTCAACTATTTTTTTAATAATTGTATTATATTAATACATTTAATATATTTTCTTTCAATTTATATTTTTTTTTTTGTGTCCGTTGTTCTTTGTTTCTTGTACTAAGTTCGGACTTAACTGGTTTGTGACAGTTATCAATAGGGACTTTGAATAAGTCCGTGGCGCCCTTAAAAATTCGAACTCCCCCTTCTCCACTGTTTAAAAGCTGGTCAGTGGTCAAATCCCTAATTAAGGCTTGCATTGTCTGGTTTGTGTTTTGTGTACCTCTCAATTCCTCTTTTCTGGTAAGTGTCTCGACAATCATTTCTCATGCGGCATTCCATTTCCTCTCGCTATCCAGTATCTGATCTATTACATTATCAGTATTTAAAATTATCCCAATTTCATTTTCCTTTCTTTCAAATGGAAAGAAAGGAATCTTACACAAAATGCGGTATGCTGCGCTGTGTCTCCTCACACGATCAGCAGATGTTTGAGTCGGCTTTCTTAATTTTTTTCAGATAATTTCGAAATATGCCATGATCTTTGAGGAACTATATCAGATGGTAATTGGTCTCCACTTTCGCTAATACCACGATTTATTATCATGTAGAGGGACGCCGTCCAACCCTTTTGCGCCACCCACCTTGTTTCCCACTGGTTCATGACTTTATTTCTCGCTGCTGGCTTATGATATATTTCGTTAACATGAATATTTATTCTCTACTCGACCAGTAAAGTCCACGGGAGCATGTACTTCAAAACTTGTAGTGGACACAGTGCAGTAAGCCGACATCACTCTACTTGTTTAACGCTTGTACTTGAGTGCACATTTTCACGTTGATGCGGTATACATTACAGCAGAGAAGCTTGGTGGAGAAGCTCTTCGTGGCTTAGTTGTTTATTTCTCTCACATGACCAGTTATCTTTAAGTCTTTGTTGAGGTACACTTCTAGGTAATTTATCATTGGAAGGTTTTCAATTCACCGCAATCGTCATCATGGGAACTTTTCTTGTTCCCTGCATTATCAGCACCTTGGTTTTATGTGCTGCTACTTTGTTGGCTCTATCCTCAACACTCTTCTTATCTTTCTCTGTTACAAGTGCTAAATCATCTGCCTATGTCACCATCCCTCTTCATGAAATACATTCCAGAGACGGGATAACCGCAGGATATCTCAAATTCTAGCTCGTTTGGTGTTATTATCCTTCTTTTCAACAGGTAGCTATGGATTATTTTGTGTAAACATTTACTCACTTTACCTTCTTCAAGCATTTGAAAAATATCGTCCTAAGGACCGTAGTAAGTACAGTAGATCTCCATTCTCTGAAGCCATATTGATTATCGCTTAGCATACCATTTTCTCCTATTTCCATATCTAGTTTATCTCTTACCAGTGCTTACTTACTATTTATCCTTATCAACTTTTTTCGGCTTTGTGGTTAGTATAAAGTTTGCTATTTTCTACGATCGCGAAAATTCTCCTTTTTTAAAATGATCATTAAAGATATTTAAAAATTTGGCGATTGTTGACTCCAGGTTCATTGTGTATATCAATAATAAAAGAAGAAAGAAAGAAAATCCTTTTTTCACAATGATATAAATATTTATTTATTTCTTTTCAAACTGTACTACACGTGTTTCGCTTTTTTCTTAAAAGCGTCATCAGGTACAACGTCAGTTACATCAGAGGTTGCAAGAAATTAAGCGAAGAGAAAAATGCGAAGACATTGGGTGATCCTGAACTCTCGTCATTAAACGTTGAAGAAGCAAATACCAATCTTTTCTTTAATTTAAAATTATTGAAAAATATGAAATTTTGTTTTTTTGTTGTTTGACATTATTAATGTTGAAATGCAAAAATCTGAATTATAACTAATTATAAAACATTAATAATGAACGCTGATGTTAACGTTAAATTATTATTAAAGCCCAAGGGCGGCGTGACTGTAATGGCTGAAGGCAAAACGTGGTAATTTCTTTTTCAAGTAACAGTAAAAGTTAGATGAAGAACATTTCTTAATCTAGAGAGCCGTGTGCTTGCATCTACGTTTCGAAACGTAGATACGTTCATCTAACCGATTTTCTTTCCTTCTTCTTTTATTATATTTAAAAATGTCTGTTTATTGCCTATCACACTTCCTATCAATACTTTCGACATTATATTATTTGATCCAAGGGCTCTCTTTCTTCTAGTTGTGACTAAGGTCTTATTCAATTCATCCCTTTCTTACTCACTTGTCGTGGGAAAAGTTTCTCCACCTGATCCTTCATTAGGTCTTCACTGCTGGGCATTGATGTGAGTTTGTAATTTACCTTATAAATTACTAGAATATTTACCGTAATTTACTATAAATTACCTACATTTCTTTTCATAAATTACCGTTAGGATGATCTCCGCATGCGCATATACGTTTAAGTGCTTCTTTAACGTTTTGACAAAGGTTTTATTATATCAAAATAATAAAAAAATGTTTACGCACATGAGCTGATACATTTAAATGTTCTTTTGTAGTTTGTGTAAAGGTTTTATTGGATCAAAATAATAAAAAGATTTCCGTAATAATATCAACGGCTCTTCTTTGCATGTTATTTTTCACTAACTCCATACCAAGATTTTTTTGAAACAGTCTGCGAGTTATAGCAAATTCACCATCTAGTATGTTGCCTTTGTAGATAACAAAAGCGTTAATTGCTGCTATATCGAGGAGGTTATAGAAAATTACCATTGGCCAACGCTTTGTGTTTCTTGCAACATTGTATGATGTGATCATTCGATCAACAACATCTACTCCACTTTTTGAGCTATTATAGAAAGTAATTATTTCGGGCTTTTTCCGATCACCGGTAGCTTCATCGATATGATCGTCTCGGTGCATTGTTAAAACTACAAGCACATTCTTTCCTTTTTTGGGTATATAAGAAACTGCAGTCGTATCATTACTAAATGCGAATAACGAAGAATACACTTTCCTGTTTTTAACTTGTGTTATTTCAAGAGGTTGGCTCTAATTGTACCAACCACAGTAAGGCGGTACTCTCTTAACAGTTTCTTTACAATTGAATATCCTGTGAACCAACGATCTATTGTAACATTTCTTCCTGATCCTAATAAATGTGAACACATTCTTTCAGTTACTGCAGCGGTAGAGTTGTCAGTTTTATATGGACCATTGGGTTGAACACCAGCGTAAATTTCTATGTGTGAAGTGAAAAATGTTTTGGCATCAACAGCGGCGAAGGCTTTCAATCCGTATTTGTTTGGTTTACTTGGAATGTACATTCGGAAACTGCACCTACCCCTAAAGGCAAGCAGCATTTCATCTAATGTTACATACTCGCCCATAGAATAAGTTTTCTTACAATTGTCGTTGAACTTGTCAACAATGGTACGAACTGCTGCTAGTTTGTCCATTTCTTTTTTTGACCTCTAGTTGTGGTATCGTCTAAGCGAATGCATTTCAATAAGAAGACAAACCTCCGTTTTGCCATTGTAGCAGGAAATAGGGAATAGGAAATAGCAGGGTTGTTCATCTTCATTCTTCTATTTCACTGCCCGTGCTAACTTCTTCATACAGTTTCTGTAATCTTTCTCTCTCCTTTTCATAAGGATCCATATCACAATGCTATCAAATAATAAATCATTTATTATTTTATCAAATCATAACAGAAAATTGTGTGATAATAAAAAGAACGCATAGAGTCCAACTGGAATACGATTCTTACAGATTACATCTGCGAATATTGTTACACATTTGATCGGGAAGGGTCTGTCAGGACAAAATATTGTGTAGCGACTATTTGGAATTTTGAAAAACAATCCTCTACTACAATTTTGTTTCAATCCTCTATTTAGAGAAAACTCGGTCTTAAAATTCGTTAATTTCTGGTTAATATCATGTCGATATGTCGGAGGCGATAGTTTTTAACGTTGTCATGCTCTTAATTGATTAATAAACAACCAATTATGTCATATAGTTAATAGTCAAGTTAAATATGTAAATCGTTTAGTTACGCCTAATATTAATAAATGAATTAAAATTAATAATTGATACAAGTGAAACACTTGAGTGAAAATAACAACTTTGAACACTCGTATCTACGCTAGAAACTTTTACAATTTCGAAGACCTATGCTACCAATGTTTTGAAACACCCTGTATTTTTGTTAAATAAAAGAATTTAGGTTAGAATCTTGTGTTAATAATGTGTACAAAAAAGATAGTAACTCATTATCGACGATAACATAATTCACACATTATTACGAAAATACCAATATCCTCATTACCATTATTGTAAATTATAAACTACGTAATTTATCGATAGTTAACAAGCAATTATAGACTAATATTGGCAATTTTTATGTTTGAGACGAAACGATTAAAACAATTTCCCGTACGGATATTAATTGTTATATTTACATAATAGCGTTTGTTCCGCTATTAATTGTACGTCCGGTTCGATCAATTTCATCAGTATGTGCCGAAAAAACGTTAATATAACCGCTCAGTTTATTTCAATTAAGAGAAATTTAATTGATATTTATAAACATAAAACGGTTCGTTTCGTTGACAGCAAAACCCAAATATGAGCAGAGCACAACATAAATATCGACGGTACAACGTAAATAAACGACACGCCGTGAACAAACATTTATGCACGGTTTTTTTGAGCATATTAAAATTTCCATTGCAGTTTCAAAAAAAAAAATGCATAAACAAAGCAGACGGGATAATCTACGTGTATATGTAAAAAGTAAATATGAACTGTTCTTGTGAAGTTTCTAAAACCGATTGAAACCTTTTATTCACGAGGAAAACGACGACGGTAGAGAAAAATGTAAGTGAGCTGTCACCCGGAAGCTCGAGGGGCCCGCCCCAAATAAGCTTTACCTGCACGAGACTCAAACGAAATCTGCGTTGAAACGGGATTTCTCCACGTTGATTTACATCCTCTCCTTATAGATCCGACCAAAATCGGGATCAAGAGCGTCTTTTCATTTGTTAAAATCTCCTTTTGGCGTGAAACTTACGGGGAAAACCGGCTTACGTCGATCCCGCAGAGCATACATAGCGGATTATGTATGTAAAATGTTAATTCTATTCGGTTGGTACGATAACCATGGAAAGCCTTTTATACATAATTAATCCGGTGCTAGCTAGCTACCACGTGCGTCAACTGTAACAAAGCAATCTTAATTGAAGATCTCGCGAAAAATATGTGAAAATTACACGATTAACTTATTCGCTGCGACAAAACCTTTCTCGTTCGTTATTATTCACTCGAAATAAAATGACGTTTAGAAACTTATTCACAACGGAAAAATTGTTCACGTTCTGAAAATATAAATTCGTCTCGTGTATACAATTTAAATCGTTGGCGTTGCTGAAATACCCGAACGCTTCGCCAATATTTTATAATCCGTCGATGGAGGGTTCTTGGTTCGATTTGAAGAAGAACGCGACCCGATTCGACAACAACGACCCGGGCACCTCCGCCTCTTTTTTCTCTATTCTTTACGAGTTAATTCCACGCACTTTCCATAGTTTATCGTGCGGAAACACGCGAACGTTTTACCGGAGATTTACCATCGATGACCGTCGTTCTATGACGGTCGTTGTCCGATGAAGCGAATTTTCTTTAATTAATCCATTCAGGCCAGAGTTTAACCCGTCTAGTTTAAGAGTTTCCTTCGGACCGTAATCAGAAGTTATTTGCTAAACTTTTTCTCTCGACTGAATTGTCCATGTCGGCCATGCTTTTAAATTACATTAGCGCAACCAACGTTTCTCTCTGTTTCTAAGTTGTATTTTATCTCAACTTTTTTATTAGTTAATTAGAACATCTTTATTAGAAAGGGATCAACTATCAAAGTATTAAAAAAGGCAGGACATTATTACAAAGTTGAAACATATAAACCTATAAAGGTGCTGATCATCACTTACAGAATCTTTAAGTAATAATATTGAAGAAACGATTAGTTTTGCAGTTTGTAACTGACTTTGAATCCGATAAACTCCAATGTTTACCCCTTATCCGGACTTTGTATCAAATTGTTACAATTTTCAGAATTAATTGATGATATTTTTGATATTTACGATCGAATCGACTAAGGATATTGGCTCGGTGAATGAATTTTTATTTATTTTCCATTTCCGGTTTTGTTTTTGCCGTTATTCTTATCTAGAAGGTGGAAAAAGAAAAATCCTTAATCTGTGCATCATGTGTCAGATACAATGTTAAATAATATATTTTTACATCCCAATTTTGATCTTAGATAGGTGTCAAAAAACAATTTCCAAGATCTAGTCCTCAATTGCCAGTTTTTGAACTTCTGACATGAAGATTTTTGTCAGCTATATTTGCTGTTTTGGAAGGAAAATTGAATTATATATTTACATCTACCACCCGTATTTGGTCTTTGATTAACAGCTTTTGGACTACTTACGTCAAGATTTTGCATTATGTCCAATAGTATTTAATATTTTAACGCAAACTCAAAGGATTCAAATAGTATCTCATTTTTGTGTTGAATTTGTTTTCTGTTATCACTTCTACCAGTATCAAGTCTTTTGGGACCATTTGAACTCTTTCAGCGGCAATATCTAGTGTTCAAAGAGTATATCAAGTCTTTTAGCAGCAGTATCAAGTCCTCTGAAAGCGTTGTCGATCTTCAAGTCTTCAAGTCTGAATAAAAGAATATCAAATCTTTTGGAAGTATTTCAAGTATACTAACACGTGACAAAACTAAAAAACTGCTTCCAGTAATGTCACGTTTCCTAGAAGCAATGCCAAGTCTTCCAAGGCCAGCATCATGTTTTCTCTAGCAATTCAAGCCCTTTGGAAGCAATTCAAGCAATCGAACAGCGGTTCAAGCCTTTTGAAAGGATTTAAAGTTTTTTAGAAACATTTCAAGTCATCTAGAAACACTATTAAGTCTTCTGGAAGCATTTCAAGTCTTCCAGAGGCAACATCAAGTCTTCTGAAAATATATCAAATCTTCTAGAAAGAGTATCAAGTTTTCTGGATGCATAGTAAGTCTTCTGGAAACATTTCAAAGCTTTTGGAAGTAATATTAAGTCTTCTAGAGACAATATCGAATATTCTGGAAGCAGTTCAAGTCTTCTGGAAACATTTTAAGTCATCTGGAAGCAGTTCTTCTGGAAACAGTGTAAAATCTCCTTGAAGCAATTCCAAGAAGCAATTCCAGAGACAGTATCATGTCTTCTGGAAGTATTTCAAATCTTCTAGAAGCATTTCTGGTCTTCAGGATCCCTTTCAGGTCTTCTGGGTACATCTTAAGTCTTTTGCTATTTTGGTAGCATTTCAAATTTTTAAGAAACCATATTAAATCTTCTAGTGACAGTAGCGAGTCTTCTGGAAGTAGTTCAAGTTTTCTGAAAACATTTCAAGTCTTCTTGAAACAATAACAAGTCTTTTGGAAGTACTTCAAGTCTACTGAAGCAATGTCACTTTTCCTAGAAGCAGTGTAAAGTCTTCCAGGGTCTTCTCTTGCAGATCAAGCCTTTTGGACTGAAAGGATTTAAATACTTTTCGAAGCAGCATTAGGTCTTCCAGAGGTCATATCGAGTTTTTTGGAAGTATTTCAAAACATCTAGAAATCTTTCGTCATCGTTGATATGTTAAACCAGATTGGTGGTTCGTATCTATGCAAATGGATAGTATGCGATGAAAATATTATGTAAATGCTCGACATTTTTGCATACAATTTCGATTTATTTACTCAATTGAATACCATTTATCACACTACAAAAAGAAGGCTATTTTTGATAGAACTCAGCTAACAGTTTTTTTTGCATTATCATTTTGTTTCACATGAACCATTCATAAAAAATAGAAAGCAGTAGATAAACAATTACTGACTGACATAGTGTCAATTTGAAGCATGAAGTCAAAATTTTGTTCTAGAAATGAAGTCCAGATGAGGGTTAAATGTGAAACAACCGGAGCATATGAGAAAAAACAATCGCACTAATTATTACAGCACATTTTGTTCTGAACAATATCGTTCTCTTGTATTATTCTATTATTCGCAAAATAAACAACTTTTACAACGAAGGTTAAAGCAAATCATCAGATCTATTTCTTTCTTTGCAATTATGAATTTTGATATCAAAAAATTATGCAATAAAGTTAAAGAAGGGATGGCATGAACGTTTATAATAACGTAATTTGAATATTTACAAAAATAAAAAACATTTCCAAATTTTAGGTTTGATTTTTCTTCTATGGTTGGGTTGAGGTGAGCTTGAACTTCGTACTATCCCTCATATTGAATGGTATGAAGTTGAAGCTCAACCCAACCCAAACAATATAAAAACAAAACTAACCCTTTTGTTGTCTTAACAAATCTTTTAATTTCAATCGTTCATACTACCATACTGATTTCATTCGATTTCTTCTCAAATTACTTAATTTCATTCAATTCAACAACGATTGCAATGATCCATTTAATTTAAATTGATTTAATTCATGATTTTTCAAAATATTTGCTTTAGCGAACTTCGGTTATTACGAACCGATTTTCGATTCCTTGAGTTCGATTTACGAATCCCTTGAGCATTCGTTATATCCGGAATATACCGCATTTCAGGTTTTTTATATAATTTCAAGGAAGACTTCAAAGTTAGCAAATAAAATTCGTTTATTCTTTCTTCGTTTTCGAGCTATAGCTCATTGCAGAGATACTCTGTATACAAGAATTTGTTTTCTTCTTCCAAATAGTCTTTTTGGTAAGTAATTGATATCTGAAATTTTGTACTACTTTCTTTAGATTGCATTTGTGATTTATTTGTTCTAGCTGATTGACATACCATCTCTTTACCCCCTTCTTTGTAAATAATTTCTTTTCCTCTTTATCATATAAATATTTCTTTGGTGTTCTTCTTTTATACTAATTTCTTGCATGTTATTCAATCGTTTTAGTAATTTCAAAACATAACTAACTACTGGTTTATGAGCATTTCTGCCATTCCATAAATCTTTTATTACCGTTAAACACTCCATAAAATCTGCATTTGAATGAGGATGGTATACAAACCTGTGAATTATTTTTGTATTTTTGAAGAAAAAAATCTATTCTAGAAAATATCTTCAATAATCCTTTTATTACTCATTCTGAGTTATCTATAAAGGAATTTTTGTCATACGTAATATACATAACAATCCCATAATGGCGCCATAATTTGGTTGTCGCTATGTTAATCTCTTCAAGTTTCAATATCTCGAAAACTATGCAGTTTAGAGCAATAAAACCTTATTGCATAGGCATTTTGCTATACCTTGTCAAAAGGAATCTTTATTTTATTTCTACACCAATATATGCGGGAAATGATTACAAGTTACTTTTATTTAGAACTTTTTAGTTACTTTTTTCTTCAAATTCAGGATGTGTCATATGAACGAGGTTTCCGTATCCAGCTTGTAAGCGAAAATCATTTATTAAATGATCTTCGCCACTGAGTAACTTTTTAGCAGACATTTTTTTGAATCAAATTGAAAAATAGAAAATTATCAACAACATCAATCCGTATAACAATAACATTCTCTTTTGGAAGAGGTACGTAGACGACATCATAGTAATTATAGACGATGAAACCAAAATAAGTTCACCATTAAAATCGAAAATAATAAAACATTAAACTTCCTGGATTTAACCTTGCAAAGAACAACAGATAATGAAATAAAATTCTGTATATATCGCAAAACAACGCAAACAGACAGTATAATACCATATGAATCACACCACGATATACCCCAAAAATTAGCAGCTTTTAGAGCCTATTTTCAAAGAGCTTTAAACTCCAATCTTACTGCACAAGATTTCGGGATTTTTTTTTCGGGAAAAGGATTGTCTAATCATACAACAGATAGCAAAACAAAATGAATATCCTAAACATACAATTCAAAAACTAATGGAAAAGATACAACACAAAAACCACATAAAAACCATCACTCCACTCGATAACACCAATAATGAAGAGGACATTACTTACAGAGGTATCAAATTCCCAGGATATATATCACATAAATTAAAGAAAGTTTCAAACAAGATAAAGTGTGTCTTTCATACAAAACCAAAAACACCTTAAAGAATACGTTAATTAATAACAACGACAAAACATATCTATTGAAGAAAAACGGTGTATACCGATTACAGTGCAACAAATACAGAGTAGTTTATATCGGTGAATCAGGAACAACTTTACAACAGCGTATCAAAGAACATAAGACCAGAGAAAACTCAGCATTTGGAAAACATTTAAAAACTTTTCCTCAACATGATTTTAGAGAAGATAGAAATGCTAAGATAATAAGGTATCTTAGCGTTTCAAGTAAATAAAGGTATTGAAATGGAGCTACTAGAACAATATGAAATCGATCGTTTTCTACATAATAACCCAAAAGAGCTACTATTGAACGAGCAACTATTTCCACAGCAAAAACCACTGTATTCATAAGACATCCCTATCAGCCTTAAATTTATTTAATTTTCAAAAACCGAAAAAGCCTGGTTTGAGGGGAACTAGTGCTTCTACAATGTTGAAATA
This sequence comes from Onthophagus sagittarius, assembly GCA_036711965.1. Taxonomy (NCBI): domain Eukaryota; kingdom Metazoa; phylum Arthropoda; class Insecta; order Coleoptera; family Scarabaeidae; genus Onthophagus; species Onthophagus sagittarius. The sequence continues at coordinate 43,547,327 of JASERS010000005.1, read as the reverse complement.
TAAGAGCCCCAAGACAAGAGAAAGAAAATTACAAACAAACAAGTTTTATCCTCAACAAGAATCTCCGTCACCTCGTTTTTCATTCATACAGTCTTGTACCTTTCAATTTTAACAATCAATTACTGTAATATTTTTAATGTATGTTTTTTAAGAGTGATATGTTCGTGCTTGTAATTTGACGTGAGATTAATTTTTGATTATGATTTTGAAATTTGATTTGATTTATATTAAACTAAAAAATAAATTATAGACGTCTTCTGAAGACTACCAGGAGGTCGAAATCGATTAAAACAAATAAATAAAAAATAAAACATCACCTGAGTATAAATTAACAATTTACACAACCTATAAAGAGGAAAGGTGAAATGAATAACATCCTACAACGTATTTATTAAAGGGTCATATAAGCATTCGACACGTCTTTTCGCTAAAAGGCTTCTAACATTCCATCTTTTATCTTTTCGCTTTTTTTGAGCTTTTTGTTATTTTATTCCAAGACTACTCTCTAATGCCACAAAAGCTAATACTACTTGTTTAACTCGATCGTCTACCATCTTGATACGAATCAACGTCTGCCAACAATTATGCTATAATTAATACTAAACCTAGAAATAGACATTTGGGTTTAGCCGTATCTCTCTTAATCGGAATCCAACCCAACCCAACTAGAACCCCTTACAATTAGAACTAGAAACGTTTAGCTGTCTTAAAATACATAGGATTAAACCCTAATGTCTTCCGTTCTTGGTCTACTATTAGTTCTAGCGTTAGTGTTGGTTTTATTTTTAGTCGTTATTCAGTCTTAAATTATTGTATAAATAAATAACTAAAACTAAAAGTAACATTAAATCTAGAGCTAGTATTTTCGTTTTAAATTTTGGTACTTATCCCCTTTATTACTTTTGCTTTTCCAATGTTGTATTGCAAGTTTGGCAATTTAGTTCATCTATTATACAAAGTGAGTCAACAGTGCGGGGACGGAAGATTGTGGCTTTACCGTTGAAAATAAAAATAATGTTTTTATGTCATCATACATTATTATCAAAACTGCATCGATTAAAATTAGTTTCAGCTATACAGGGTGTTTCACTATTCCAGGCCGTATTCATCTTCATTTTTTTTTAATGGAACCTTATTTATCTTTTCACATATGCAGATTAATTGTCTTAAATGCTATAAGTGCATATCTTGTTTTCAAATTTTGAATGCAAGGTTGCCAAGTTATTAATCATTTTGTGAACATTTTTGAAGAATCATATGGTCACTTAAAATTCGTCAGCATTATTATTAAATATTGAAGATTGTAATTTGACATATCGATAAACAAAGCTTGGGTCTTTCGAACCTGGTTACCAGAACCAGTTAATTTGCGAAATGTTTGGTTGACTATAACTTTGTTATTTTAAATGGAACACCCTATATTTTTTCAATGCTTCAAAATGCTTTAGTAATTAGCTTTTATTTTTGTTAAGCACATGGTATGTCTAACACAAGTACTTTTGAGATAATTAGACTGATTCAAAAATGTTGGTATAAACCTTACTTTTTCACAAGATATAAGGTATAAAGAAGACAATTTTTAACAAATGCAAGTGTATGTAGTTCGTAAAAGATGAAAATTTCATTCTGTGCATATTCAGTTCAAAAAAGACTAGAATTTTCAAAATAGGTATTAGAAAAAGTTCAATAAGAATATAATTTTTTTGAATATGTTCTATACAGCTATGTTTTGTCAAGATAACTATGTTAACCGCCTTATTCTTCATTACTACGATATTGTCAATATAAGAAGTAATCCACTAACATCGATAGTCCCAAAATATCTAAATGTCTATCTTTTGCGAAATAAGCATACTCACATTGGTTTAAATGTGGGTTTTAATGTGAGCTTAAATGTCTCCTTCATAGTTTACTTGAGAAAAAATCAGGTTTATGCCGATATTTTTGAAATAGTCTAATTATCCCAAAAAGTATACAGGTTAGATATACCATATACGTAATAAGAATGAAAGGTAATTAACAAAGCCTTCTGAGGCATTGAAAAAATATACGGTGTTCCATTTAAAATAACAAAGTTATGGCCCCCCAAACATTTTATAAATTAAGGGGTTCTGGTAACCATCCTGTATAATATTTTCCAAGAGTGTTAGTGGGGTTTGAAAGACCAAAGTTTTGTTTATCGATATGCCAAATTATAATCTTCAATAATTAATAATAATGGAGATAAAGAATTTTAAGTCACCACATAATTTTTCAATTTTCCATTCAAAATTTGAACGCATTTACAGCATTTAAGACAGGTAATCAACATATGTAAGAAGATACATAGGGTTCCATTAAAAAAATGCAGTTGAGTAGGTGCCTAGAATTGTGAAACAGCCTGTATAGCTGAAAATAATTTATATTAAGTTTATATTAAGTAATATATGAGACATAAAAGCATTTTTTTTATTTTCAACGGTAAGGCCACAATCTTCCGTCCTCGCACTATTGACTCACCCTGTATATCTGTATGTTTGATTAAATATATATTCAACGTAATTAGAAAAGGGTTTTATGGATCGCTTTTGAATCACATTTTGTTCAACTACCCAAGTTTTTTGTTAGCATTATTCCTGTTTTTATAAAAATGTGGGTTGGTTCCTTTCTGATACGAGTAGTAAAAAAAACAAATTAGTCTTTTATTAGAACGATGATAAAATGGGATATAATATCGTTGGAATGTTGATTTTAAAGCGGACATTATCTTTATAGGCCATCCGACGTCGCGAAGTTTATAATTGCGCCCGTTAAAACGCGGTAATTAAAATTTAATTTAACCATAATATTTACACCGCCGCGGCGCTTCGGGTTCGACGCCGACGGCAACGCGCAGTTCCAGTTTTTAGAGCGCGCCTCGTTACGCGGAACCCTTTGTGCCCAAAGTAGAAAGCAATTAAAATATTCAAATCGACTTTTAAGGTTCTCCCATAAACGACCCCGTATTGAGATCGCCTTTAGCTTTTAGTTCCGGGGTGCGTGTGGACGTACTTCCTCCGTCGCGGCGAGAATGTCGACATCGTTCTGCTGTAAACATTTTACGAGGTCATTACAGGGTCGGAAGGTCCGAAAGCTAGGGGGCGGTTTATTCAATTTTCTCAAAGAATTCATAATGACGGAGCAACACGTTGGAACTGATGCCGGCAAAAAGCTCGAGTACGTTAGAAGTCTTTATGGCGATGGCGGCCGCGCTTTTTCTACCTTCGCTTTTACGGCGTCGTTCTGGTTAATCAGCAGCTCGTTCCACTCCACAGGTATATTTACTTCAACGACGTTTCGTTTACAGTTGGAAAGTGCGGTGTTAATTCAAGTCACCTTCGTCATCCATTCAAGGAAATTGTAGACGTTTTTAATTTCAATTTCAAAGGTTTGTGCCAATAAGATAAATTTTTGTTTTGTTGATTTAGGTGGGAAATAAGCGGGAGTCCACCTGCGAATTGCTCCTTAAATCGAGGCGGGAAGTTTCCTTGATCGTAAAATTTTTAATCGTCGTTTGAGATAAACCGGCGCATCCACCAACTTTTATGGAACAATAAACGTGTGCCCGATGATGTAACGATAAATCTCAACATGTCATAAAAGTCAGCGACGGGGATATGATGCGCAGTGCCGTGCGATGCGGTGTTGGGACGAAAGGGACAAAATTTACGGCCGCGCCATCTAACTGTTTCCCACCCGCTCAGAAAGTTTCGAATCTCAACTAGGGAGATAATTTGCATAATTGGTGATAAAACTTTGCTGCTGTCGCGGGTGCCCTCTTTTTTATTTTCGATTCCGTAACTTTTATTTAACTTTCAATTCTCGTAGTTTTAACCATGCGTTTGTTGGCGCAACTGCATCCGGTATGATTTATTATTTACACAGGGGCCATCACCGACATATTTATCGGATGTTAATCATCGCGAGTTAAAAAGCTGATTCGAACGTAAATTAATTATTGCGGCCACCAGATAAATCGATTTTACTAAATATACAGAAAGTTTATTTCTTTACGAATATGACCCGCATAACTTTCGATCCCGCTAATAAATATACACTGAATTGCTCGTCGATCTGTTTACGATTTATGACGTTCATATTTCACGAGGACTTTTAATTAAAAATTATCGATCAAAACCGAAATGCAGACATCGTCCAACTAAAAGCTCGCGCGAATATATTGCACCCGCATCCCAAAATGGGTCGAGTTTATATTATTATATTCAACGTAACATTCGAAAGCACTCAATCTCTTTTTCCATATAACAATATTCCCAAAAATATACATAAATAAATCTTTTTTCCACTACGAGACAAACCAAATCCGTTTTAAACTCAGTTTTAAACTCCGCTTTAAATCTCGTTTTAAACCTAGTTTTAATTGAGTCCTTCCTTGATTAAAAGCCTTAAGGACTAAGAAGGATTTCGCTCTAAACAAATGTGGTATTAAATTTTATGAGCGGCGTTTTACGAGGCACCCATTCCTTTCTGCTCGGTTTATGCGATTGTGCGCGAGATGGAACCTTGCGCGACCATAATGTTTTACGACGAACGCGAAAAGGATAGATAACGTTCTATACCGATCAGTTTTACGACCCAGCTTAATATCGTAAAAATCACCATCACGTTAGGCGCGAATTTATCCTCGCATTTGTCTTATTGGCCATAACAAATTTTCATCTACCTACCGCGAATGCGTTTATGGATCCCCGCAAGGAAATTGCGCTTGTCGATGGTTGATAACAACCCAAAAGAAGATCATAAATAAATTGATTTTGAATGGAAAATTCAATGGTTCCGACTATTATTAATACCATATCAACACAAGACTAATATCAATGATTATATTGCATCGACCTCGAAAATTATTAGGCTTTTAAAAGGAAAAACTGATACGTCGTAAGTGGTATATGGCTTTCTTCAAGCAATATTAATAATCTTAATCCAACAGTACATACTTTTATTGAACAAATATCTACTCTGCTGCATGCAGTATCTACTTTTCTGCAATAAATATATAATATATTTTAGAATACGAACCTAATCGTTTGCGATAAGAATCTAATTTACAAAAGCAGCATATATTTGTCTTCAATCAAAATGTGATTTTTGTAAAGCACCAAGCAATATAGAATCATGATTCAGAATAAGTACACTGTCTTATTGAATTAGTATTTGCGAATCTACAAATATTACCAAGTCTTCGCAAGTAGTATCTACTTTTATGCAATAGAATATTATGTTTTGCAGTGACAACCTGATCTTTTGCTACAAAAATCTAGGGGTGTTCTTGTAAGTCGTGGCATAATTTTAATCACAAATAGATTCTGCTTGAAGGAGATTGCACACCATGACAAACTTTATTACGCTGAATCCTGAAAAATGTAATAGTGCCTCATTTACAAGGAAAACGAGTATGGTCAGATACAAGTACGATATTGGTGGCATAACCATACTCAGAGTGACTCAGATTATAATAATAAAAATCTTAATTGGTGTTAGGACCAGGCGGTTAGTTGTCAGGACGGGAGTGCTCGACATAAAGTCCTGAATTTCATAAAAGGCCTTATCTATTAGGTAATTTTTGATCACCAATGAGAATTGGTTAAAAGGAAGATCACGAATTCTAGGGGGTATCACATTGAAAAACTTAATACTTTGGTAATTGACTGAAAAACGAGATCTCGAAAGACGTATATAATTTGGTTGAATATCAGCCTCGTTACGAGTTTTATATGGATGTGCTCGCCTTTTCACGGCAACGTCCCTATTTTTATAACGAAATTTAAAGGACTCGAATATAAAAAGACTCGATAATGGTAGGATTCTCAATTCACTAAAGCCCCGAGGATAGTCATTTCGGTAGGCAAGTCCCGCCATAATTCTAATTGCTCTCCTCTGTATTGCGAACAAAGATTTAGAGGCAGAAGCATGACCCCAGACTAACAACCCATATGACAATTAGGACTGAAAAAAGGAAATGTAGCAAGTCTTCAAAACTTCCAGGGAAACAATACCAGCTAGGCGACGAAACAAATAACTCACCGAACTATGGCGGTTCGCAAGAAATTAGGAATACCAGGTAAGTTCCGGGTCAACAATTAATCCGAGGAAATTATTCGATGAACAAGCCTCATCAACAGCTCGCAATGTAAAAGTCATATTGACAGTCTTAGACCGATTCAACGCTAACTGATTGATTCGAAACCAATCCTCCGCTAAAAGATATAAGCTATGATTGTCGCAGCATTGCAGAATCTCGCGTAGGTGCAACCGTCATCAATGTTGTGTCGTCCACGTAGAGCAACAACATATCATCACCAAGGGATTCGGTAGGTCATTTATGTAGATTAGAGTTAACCCTTGTGGAACTCCGCAAGAAAGTTTGCCCGGTTCAGCTAGATTATCTCCAACTTTAACAGACTGATACCTATCCTTGAGGTATGAGGAAAGAAGTCCACAACTTCGCGGTGAGATATTGTACGCATAGAGTTTGCGAATCAGTATCGTATGCGAAACAAAATCAAAAGCCTTTGTTAGGTCAACAAAAGTCGTCTTGCAGAACTGAGAAACCTCAAAACAACCCAGAACATAATCCAAGAAAGGAAGAAAAGCCGTAGTTTTTGATTTACCCGGTCTAAAACCGCATTGACTCTCGTTAAACAATTTGTTGTCTTCAAAATATTTTTGTAACTGGCTTTTCAGTAAGACCTCCAAAATTTTAGATACTACTAGTAATATGCTAATAGGTCTGTAATTTCCAGGATCCTTCTCATCACCTTTTTTATAAGTTGGTAGCACTAATGCTGACTTTAAAATATTAGGAAAAAGACACTGGAGTTTAAGGATCACGTTTCAGTTTTACTGTTTATTTACAAAATTTTATCTTTCTAAAACAAACCATATTGAAAATATCTTAACCGTTTATAGGTTTAGATCAACAATTCTTACACAAGTCGTTATCATTTTATCTCTAGTATTTGTGATTAAAATGATGCCGCTACCTACAGGAACAACCTGTATAGTATTCTTTAAACAGTATACGACCTTCAACAATCTTGAAGTAATATAAAAGTTAATTTAAACTAACTCTTTACAACGCGAATTTAATTTTCTGCAAATATTATGCAGCCTTCTTCAAGTAATATGAGATTTCCATCAAGTGTCAGAATGTGTAATATTCTGCAAGCAGTATCTAGTCTTCTGCATTGAGAATCTGTGTTCTATATTAAAATCCAATCTTTTGCAACGAAAATCTGATTTTCTGCAAGTATTATTCAATCATTATCAAGTCTTCTGCATTGAGAATCTTATATTCTATAATAAAAACTAACCTTTTATGATAAGAATCTCATGTTCAGTAAGTATAATGTAGCTCCTCTACCAAGTATTAGATTGTATAATGTTCTTCAAGCAGTATCTAGTCTTCTGCATTGAGAATCTGTGTTCTAAATTAAATAAATAAAATCCAATCTGTTGCAACGAAAATCTGATTTTCTGTAAGCATTATTCAATCATTATCAAGTCTTCTGCATTGAGAATCTTATATTCTATAATAAAAACTAACCTTTTATGATAAGAATCTCATGTTCAGTAAGTATAATGTAGCTCCTCTACCAAGTATTAGATTGTATAATGTTCTTCAAGCAGTATCTAGTCTTCTGCATTGAGAATCTGTGTTCTATATTAAATAAATAAAATCCAATCTGTTGCAACGAAAATCTGATTTTCTGCAAGCATTATTCAATCATTATCAAGTCTTCTGCATTGAGAATCTTATATTCTATAATAAAAACTAACCTTTTATGATAAGAATCTCATGTTCAGTAAGTATAATGTAGCTCCTCTACCAAGTATTAGATTGTATAATGTTCTTCAAGCAGTATCTAGTCTTCTGCATTGAGAATCTGTGTTCTATATTAAATAAATAAAATCCAATCTGTTGCAACGAAAATCTGATTTTCTGCAAGCATTATTCAATCATTATCAAGTCTTCTGCATTGAGAATCTTATATTCTATAATAAAAACTAACCTTTTATGATAAGAATCTCATGTTCAGTAAGTATAATGTAGCTCCTCTACCAAGTATTAGATTGTATAATGTTCTTCAAGCAGTATCTAGTCTTCTGCATTGAGAATCTGTGTTCTATATTAAATAAATAAAATCCAATCTGTTGCAACGAAAATCTGATTTTCTGTAAGCATTATTCAATCATTATCAAGTCTTCTGCATTGAGAATCTTATATTCTATAATAAAAACTAACCTTTTATGATAAGAATCTCATGTTCAGTAAGTATAATGTAGCTCCTCTACCAAGTATTAGATTGTATAATGTTCTTCAAGCAGTATCTAGTCTTCTGCATTGTGAATCTTCTGTTCTGCTAAAAAATCTAACATTCTACAATCATTATGCAACCTTTTTCAAGTATTATGTCGTGTAGTCTTATAGTAAATCTTGTATTCTAGAATAAATTTCTTCTGCAAAAAATATGAGATCTCCATCAAGTGTTAGAGTGCATAATCTTCTTCTAGCAGCATATAGCCTTCTATAGGTAGTACCCATATGTAATGGATTTTGAAAATTGTAAATTGATGTAAAGCCTAATCTAAACTGCAAGCGACTTCAACTATTTGAGTGTAAATGTCATTTTATAATACATTTGATATCTTAACCTGTAAGAGACTTCGGCATTTTAACACGAAATCGTACATTACATGTCTTATTTGAAATACAAAATTTTTTATAACATTTATACTCAAAACGCCGACGTCGCTTGCGGGAGAGGCACTACAATCGTTAAATTGTGGAAAAAGGTTATATAAAAGCTAAAACACTCAAAAATCTACGTGAAGAAATATCAAAACCCATTATGCGCTTGTAAATAATCGCACATTGGACAATTTAGAAAAGTATAGTTTAAAATCTACAACTTTTATTTTCGCGACTGCATGGAAGGCAGTAAAACATTTTAAAACATTAGGAAATGGATGGACGTATCTGTTTGGCGACAAACATGAAGATATTGATTTGAAAGGATTAGAAGTTTATAATTTTTGTACTGCTATACAAAATAGCGTTGGAGGAAAAGTAGCTATCAAATTATGACAGAACATGAAATATCTGATGAAATGATAATGGTGGATAGCAAACTCGAAAGCAAGGATAGCGAAGAAAATGAAATATTCATTACATACATCTCCACAATTTAACAACATTTATAGATGATTAATCAGCATCAGATAAAGAAATGTAAGAATTGTATTATGCACATTTCCGTAATTTTAGGGAGTTAGATAATCATAAAAAAGCAAAAAAACAATAGTACTTATGTATTCTAAGAAAATAGGTTTCCTCCAAAGTACTGTTTTTTATCAAAATGGGCGATTACGAAAGAGATATGGTTAGACTACAGAAAATGTGGGAGGAAATTCAAACAGACGATAAGAATTTGGGGAGTGATGACGATTCCTTGACAGATCCTAATTTTGAGGAAGTCAGTGATTAGTAGTAGTTCATGAACAGAACGTAGCAGAAAGTGAAGGAAGTATAATGAAGATATTGGCGATTTAGAGGAGAGAAAGTAAAAATATTTTACTGAAATATGCTAAATACAATAGTTGAAAATAATAATATATTCATACATGGGAAAACAAAAAACATGTGACATATAATTATAAGAAAAAGGAGACGAATCTGATCAAAATCAAAGCCGTAATTGATATGTTATATTTAACCAGAGTGTTGAATGGAAATAGAATGATTCTTTCTAAATATTGGACAACTGATGGTACTGTTCATGATGTTTTTCCAGCCTCTATGGGTATAAAGAGGTTTCGTTTCTTGTTGAAATGTATAAAGTTCGATAACATAATTATAAGAAACGAACGAAAAGCATTAGATAAAATACTGCTATCAGAGAGTTTTTGAAAATTTTGTCCAAAATTGTAGAATACATAATAATGGACGAAATATTGTGGTCGTTCCGAGGACGTTGTAGTTTTAGGATGTATCTAACAAATTTGCTAAACATGGGTTGAATTTTTTTTTGTAGACTCCAGAACACATTAACAACAAACCTCGAAATATATTGTTTACTTATAAAATAATTAACAAAACTAATGGCATTGTGGAGAGATTATGTGAGCCAGTCTTATATTTTGGAAGGAATGCCAATATGGACAATAGGTTCATTGGAATTGATATAATGGAAAAGACGTTGCAAGATCATCGGTTGACAGTTGCTTTCATATCATCTAAAAACAGAAATTATATTTCACTCTCTTTAGTTTTTCAGAAAAAATCACCATCTTATCACACATTCCTAAGAAAAATAAATGTGTTGATGTGATGACACAGAAATTATGAAACCTGACTTAGTCATCTTTTACAATCATACCAAAGGATGAGTGGTTACTCAGTTAACCAGTTATGTTGTGAGTATTATTGTGCTTGCAATACCAGGCGATGACCAGTTGTGATACTTTATGGAATTTTGAATGTGGCTGGAGTAAATGCTGCGAATCGTTTTCAAAGTAATTGTCTCTTGAACTTCTAAAATGCCAATTAGTTAGTCAGAAGATCTAAGAACATGTACTTGACAAGAGAAACCAGAAAAAAATGCACGAAAATTTCTGGAAAGAATCAGTTCATTCAACATCAGAAAATAAAAGAAAATATTGTCAATTTTGCAAGAACCGAAAAAGCCGGTATTTTTGCAAATTATTCGGAGTTTGTTTGTTCTAACTCTGTGGGGAGAAAAAGTTTAATTTTTTTTGTTCGATATGCTGCTTTCTGTTGTTATTTTTTGATGAAACAAACTATAAAATTGCATATTCTTAAAGATCAAAGAGCAAGTCTGAAGTCAAAAAGAGAAAACAATGCAATCATAATCTTGGAAAAAGAGAGGCCTAACGTATTCACTAAACTCCGTGCAAAAAGCCAAGGACTCTCATTTTAGAGATTGATATCTTTATATCCGCTCAATAAAAATAATGCAGTAAAGTTTGTTAAAATTAGTGAACATTCCTGCATCTCATATATTAATTGGTGAAAATTGTAGGATCTTTGGTTTTCTATCGCGACTTAATCTACATTGCGACTTGTTTTTCTCAAAAACCGTAATGTGTTCTTAACGTGAGGTATACTTTATTTTATCGATAATCCATATAGTCTCGTGGAAAATCGTGGTTTAGTAGGATTCGGTTATTGCAAAAACGACTTCCTGGATTTCAACGTGGTTTTTACCAAAATGTTGAAATAATGTCGTTAGTCAGATTCCATCAGACTTGATATTACATCCACAAGATTTGACATGCTTCCACAAAACTTGAAAAGGTTCTAGACGACTTGTCCACAATCTGTTAATTGAAGACTAAATATTGCTAACAGAGGACATTTATATTGCAAAAAATCACCATCTTATCACACATTCCTAAGAAAAATAAATGTGTTGATGTGATGACACAGAAATTATGAAACCTGACTTAGTCATCTTTTACAATCATACCAAAGGATGAGTGGACTCAGTTAACCAGTTATGTTGTGAGTATTATTGTGCTTGCAATACTAGGCGATGACCAGTTGTGATACTTTATGGAATTTTGAATGTGGCTGGAGTAAATGCTGCGGATCGTTTTCAAAGTAATTGTCTCTTGAACTTTTAAAATGCCAATTAGTTAGTCAGAAGATCTAAGAACATGTACTTGACAAGAGAAACCAGAAAAAAATGCACGAAAATTTCTGGAATGTCGCCTATCACAGAATCAATTCATTCAACATCAGAAAATAAAAGAAAATATTGTCAATTTTGCAAGAACCGAAAAAGCCGGTATTTTTGCAAATTATTCGGAGTTTGTTTGTTCTAACTCTGTGGGGAGAAAAAGTTTAATTTTTTTTGTTCGAAATGATGCTTTCTGTTGTTATTTTTTGATGAAACAAACTATAAAATTGCATATTTTTAAAGGTCAAAGAGCAAGTCTGAAGTCAAAAAGAGAAAACAATGCAATCATAATCTTGGAAAAAGAGAGGCCTAACGTATTCACTAAACTCCGTGCAAAAAGTCAAGAACTCTCATTTTAGAGATTGATATCTTTATATCCGCTCAATAAAAATAATGCAGTAAAGTTTGTTAAAATTAGTGAACATTCCTGCATCTCATATATTAATTGGTGAAAATTGTAGGATCTTTGGTTTTCTATCGCGACTTAATTTTATCTTTTATTCTTTTTAATCTCATTGCGACTTGTTTTTCTCAAAAACCGTAATGTGTTCTTAACGTGAGGTATACTTTATTTTATCGATAATCCATATAGTCTCGTGGAAAATCGTGGTTTAGTAGGATTCGGTATTGCAAAAACGACTTCCTGGATTTCAACGTGGTTTTTACCAAAATATTGAAAAATGTCGTTAGTCAGATTCCGTCATCAGTTATTCAAAATTAGGTCTCTATAATGAATATCTCTCCCACATTGCTTATTTCTGATTCTTTAATTTATAATTCCATTAAATCGCTCTTAAAGAATACTATTTCTTTAAACCCAACCCTAATTGTGGATAACTAATGACGGAATCCAGCAAACGACATTATTTGACATATTTCATTAACCGCATCCTACTAAAGCGCGATTTTCCACACAACTATATAGAATATCGAAAAAATAAAATACACCTACATTAAGCACACATCAGATTACAACCAGTTCAAATTGGAAAAGTTTTCTTCAACAGTTTTTGAGCAAAAAAAAATTGCAAAGTAGACAAAGTTGCTGGCATTTTTAGAAACCGGGTACTTTTTCACTTAACTTGCGATCAAAAAAATCAAAGACCAGATAATTTCTAAATTAACAAATGTATGCAAGAATGTTCACTGTTTATGCACGCGATTGTTTTTATTGAGCGGTTACGAAGACATCGATCTATAGAGTCAGGGACCTTAACTTTTTGCACGGACTTTAGTGTGAGTTTTAATCACGTATTCTCTGTAGGGCTAGTAGCGTATAATCTTCTAGTAAAATATAACTTATTGGAACGAAAATCGGGTATTCTTCAAGTAATATGAAATCTCCATAAAGTGTCAGAGTTTTAGAGACTTCTTTAGCACTCTTTGTTGAGCTTCAATTTTGACTAGTCTTTTTCAAGTAGATTATATTTTCTTAAAAAAAGAGTTTATTTAAGATAATATAATATTATATAATCTATTAATTCTCTTAATCAATTTGATAAATTAGTACACTATTACTGTGTTGTGTTTCAATTTCAATTGTGATGCATTAGAATGCTTCCGCCGATTAACCTGTAACGTGTCGATCAAACGGGAATATATCCGTAGCGGAGAGACAACGTTAACCACTCAAATTGCGTTCGATGCCTTTGGGGCGTTTCAGAATTTATATTAAATAATTTAATGGACTGTCAAAACGTCCAATAAACCGTATTGATTTTAGCGTCGGAAAATTGGTTCGGCGACGAACGTCGTCGTCGACAAACCGATCCCCGGTAAATTTGCAAAAATCGCCACCTACGGTGCCCCCCGGCAATAAATCCATCACGGAAACGAGCGTCGACGCGATATCGCAATCCCCTTCGACTCCTCAAAGCATTGAGCACCCTACCCGATACGTAGGTAACGAGAAAACAAGCCGATTGCTAATCTATACCACCCTCTTCCCTTTTGATCACTTAATTTGGGGACCGTTTAGTAGCAAAAAGTTTGTGATTTATTGTAAAAGGGGTGGTGTTCTTCCATTCATCGGTATAAATACGTCTGCTTTAATATGCGTTCGTAACCGAAACAGCAACCTCGCGTATAGAACCCGAGAGGGGCTAACTAACTGCAAATTATGTCAACACCGACCTGGTAACTATAAATTAATTTATTAATTGCTTTCACGAACGGTCGCTTGACCACCCCGTAATAATGTGGTGCAAAGTATCCCAATGCAGAAATGTTCCGCATACTAAAATTACATTGGTAACAACCTCGGGAATCTTAATTACTTAATAAATCATATCTAAATATATTGAACAAAATCGGTTTTAATAAAGTTTTATTTATCTCGTACAATTTGGTACTTGAAGTACAAAATTTTGAAATTATTCAGGAACACCCTTCGTATTCAGTTTTCGGTAATGACAAGGGTCCTTCAAACCAACTTTAAAGCGCGTGCAACATCCGTCGTGGGGATTATTATATAAATCCATCTACACTGGATGAGTTTGAATAAATCCTTCGTTCAATATTCGTGAGGTTTTCAATTATTCCGCGCGTAACTCACTGGCGGTAAGTTGTCCTGTCAAGAAGAGGCACGCGTACGGTCTGTTTTACCGTTTTCAATGGCGTAGTTAATTTGCGCTCTGTCGCAAAAGCACTCGGCCCGCGCATAACTCAAAAACTTGGGCAATTACAGAGGCCATATATCAAAAAAGCTCCGTTCGACATAAATCACCCAAGAGAAGGGCGCAAAGCGAAATTGAACATAGCCCGAGAGCACCAGGTTTTCGTATGCACGGACAACTTTTTTCCGATTATAATTGGGTTGGGAATTGGTGATAAGCACTTTTAAAACCTGACAGGTGAGCGCCCTATGTTAAACCTCACTCCCAACGGGAATCGAAAATTTATGTCGTCGAGGAGCATTTAGTTTTTATTTCTTTCGACTAATTAACATTTTCTTTCTTGTTGTTAGGTTAAAGTGATGCTTAGAGTGTCGACGCCGACTTCGAATCTTGGTGAAACAGGGAGTACAAACGGCTTCTTCAACCTGGACAAGCGAAAGAAACAAGTTACGTTAATAGACCCTTCGGCTTGTAGTGGATTAGCAGCCCCGGAAGACAGGAGAGTTGGAGTGGCAGCGCCGAAAATGTTCGCGTTTGACGCAATCTTCTCGCAAGATGACTCTCAGGTAAGCATGGTGAAACGGAATTAAAAAAAGTAAAAGAGCCCTTCCTCCTTATCAAAAAAGCCCAGGAAAATATGCCCACCCAAGATAAGTGTTTACGACCAATTTCGAACAAAACGCGTAAAAAACTCATCAAGCTCTTTATGGAATATTAAAGAAAAAGTAGGCCTACTACGTTCGACGACGTTTCAACATCAGAGGGGTTGACGTTGCTTAAAAGTGTAGGGGACTACGTGGGAATCGACACTTTCCCAAAATTCCTCACCACCTCCTCCAGGCTCCTTCAGTAACTTCGGGGGGAAAGAAATCTTAGAAACATCGACACGACTTTTACATTTGAGCGGTTAAAATGAGTTTCTAAAATAAAAATGACTCTTTTTCAGTAGTTTTCAAGGTTTTTCGGGCACGTTAATAAAGGAAACTCGTGAGTAAAAATTGTGTACAAGCAAAAAACACGCCCATTCATTGTTACGTTGTTACAGCAATAAAACAAACTGAACAAAGGGTGTGTTCTCTCTGTTAATTTGCATTCTGTCGGGGGGGTTGATAACAAATTTGCAAACGATAATTAGAGAAAACTACAAAATAGACTATCACTTCATTTTTAAATATCTCGATTTAAAAAGAATCAATGAAATTTATCATGCATTTTTTTTCTACAGGAAAATCTCGTAAACCATCGATTTTATCCAAAAAAGTTTCAGATAAAATTTTCATCATATAAAAGGGGAAAATGTTCTGTATGATTTTCATTACATTTTAAAAGCGCCATATGTCTTTCAATTATTAAGTAAGTTGTTTTAATTAACACATCGTTTTTTTTACATTTACATATCTACTAATGTTATTTTATTAAAACAAATTTTTGGTTTATTTAATACTATGGATTCTAACACAATTCAAGCAATTAATATCAGTAGGTTAGAAATATTAAGGCGGCCATGACCACATATCTGTCAAAATATCCCTTAGGTACAAATTAGTTTGTTATATAAACATAATAATTGATACATTTGGTTGGTTTCGCATAAAAAAATTATTTTACTTTTTGCAATATTAGTGTGTCTTCCAAGCTTAATTTATCAATCGTAACGAATAAATTTATAGTTGTAGCAAATTTTGACAGATATGAATACAAAAACAACTGCACCACCTGTAATGGCCTACTTAATATTGCCAACGTACTTGATGTTACTTACGATGTATCCTGGATTTCTATTATACGCAATATTCGTTGAATAAAAAAATTTTTCAAACAAAAGTTATGTGGCTTGTCATGAGGAATAACACTGTGATGAAAAAATATATTCATTCATTTAAGAAAGCTTATTTAGAAATTGAATGACATGGATCATTACAAGGATGTAATGTTAGTTTAATGTGCTTTGTTAAAAAATAATATAAAGAAACAATTGTTAGACAATAAATTTAAATTAAAAAAATGTCATTTCTCTTATTTATAGAGAAAATCAGTTTTATAATTAATAATATTCTTATTCTTATGAAAGGTATTTTATTTATTAAGAAAAAAAAACATTCCTTGACATATCTGGAAATATTTTGGAAAAATAGAAAAATTAAAATTTGTGTTTGAAGTAAAAGCAACAATTGATGCTAAATCAAATTACATCGCCTTAATGTCGACTACAAATCAATATAATAAAACTTTCTTGGTCCCTGAAGAGCTACAAGAAGTAACACTACACAAAGAACTTATTAGACAAAAGTGTTGCAAATATCACGAACACATTTAAAAAAGGCACCAAATCAGAAGTAGATGGATTAAATTGATAAATGAGTTAAAACAGACATATTTTGATAAAGCGAAGTATAAAATTTTGAAAGATTATTTTTAAAAGAAACCAATCAGAAGAAAAAGCTTTTGCTGCTAATTCAGAAGATCATACATACTTATCTTTGTAAATCACAAAAAATCATAAAGATATGTAAAGAATTCGATTTCTACGATTTTTATTAAGGAAGCTGTTATTTTTATGAAGTGCTGCAAAGTTATCTTAAATATATCTCAAATCCAATTCATGTGTGGTTTTGTTCTGAGACAAGTATATACTCCTTAAATTACGTCAGATTTGTCTGATAGTGAAATACCACAAATTTAGGATGAGAAGTATGGTTTAGTTCCTGAAAAAGTACATAGTTTTCTCTCTAAATTACAGAATATATCATCAACACGTCTTATTGTCATTAATTTTGTGAAATACCACAAATTTAGGTTAAGTTTACAACTTGATATCTCAAGAACAGATTGAGATATTCAAATATGATTTTGTTCTTGAAAAAGTACACACTTTCCTCTATAAATGACTGAATATTTTATCAAGATATCCTAAGAATTCTATTTTTTTACGGTTTTTTCAAAATGATTAAGGAACGTTAATTTTAGGAAATGCTTTAAATTTGCATTGAGTTCAGAACGATTTTTTGATCTTTTGTACAGTAGGTACAAAATACAACTACCCTACTACCTTTTGAATAATCTCTGAAGATGGCTTGCAGCCGAAATTAGTTGGTCTCAAAATTTCTTTTTCAATCAATAAACCAGTTGAAGTACAAAAACCAAAACTTTAATAATCTACCTGAAAATTAACTGGTAAAATAGAACACAATTTTCATTATTATTTCTAAAATCACTATCCGTTTCATCACTAATTTATACCATGAACAACAAAATTTAACTCTAGTATTTCTTCGTGATGTTAATGCTAATAACATTTAAAACTATAAACAACAAATTTAGGTTGATTTTAGGTTGTTGAATTGGATTGGGATGGGTGCATCGTGTATGATGGCTAAAGGTGCATATCACATATCACTAACGCGTCAGCTCCGTATCATTTCAGTGATATCCGTGACTTAATTAGTATTGCATATTTACAGATGGCCATAAATATAATATACAGGTGTCTCCGAAATGCATATACAACAGAGTACCACAGATTCCTTGGCTTAAAATTGGTCGATTTAAGTTACGTTATTTATTTCCAAAATTACTTCGTTTCATTAATCAATTTAAGCCCATTTAGATCTAAAACTTCGTTGTGTCTTATAAGAGGCGTTTGATTACGTAAATAGTTAAGCCAGAACAATATCTGCAAGCCTTTTTTACGTCATTCGAATTATAAAATTTCATCGTAATTGGCACTGATTCTCTGGGGAGGCATTGAAGTTGAAAATCCTTGCCTCTACAAGTAATAGTGAAGAGGAATTACGATGGAAAATTTCTCTAGTAGTCATTTCGTTACTCAAGTGCCACTGATTGCAACTAATTGCAATATCATTAATTCATTAAAAGCTTGGAAATTCAATGGGTCCTAAAACCATCTGAAGGCTTAGCAGTGTTGATTTAGTACGAGCAAGAAAAACTTTTAGTCAATTGAAATGATCACCGTTTTTCAAAATACATAAGCTTAGACGTTGTACAAAATTAAATTGAACTCTTTCCATTATTTCGCGATTAGGTAGATATCTATCTATTATTTATTGTCACCAACAAAAAGAACAACTCATATAAGCTTTTGTACATTTATTACCAAATTACTTTAACAAATCAAACTCAAAATTTAACAAATCAACATTTCATCTTCTCTTTGGTGACTATTTCCGTATTAACAGTGGCATGTTCATAATGGGCCTAAGTTCATATTCTCGTGATATTTAGTCCATACAAAGCCATGTATCTCTATTTATTGTATATTGCCTTCAATTTCTTCCATTCTTGTCGGTCCCAAGCTTCCCTGAGCCATGTTACTCCTTCACAACTCCTCTTAAACTCATTTTCCCAGCTGGCAGTTGGTTTCTTCTCTTTTTATCTATTAGGTACCATTCCCTTTTTTATCTTTTACTCCTATAATATGACCCGCCCAATTCCATTTATGATGTAACACTATTTTTCCAATATCCTGAATTTTTAACCTTTCCCTTCTCATTTCCCAATTTTTTCTATTTCCCCTTTTCTATGTTTGTCTTCTTCTGATTTTTGCATCTGCAAAACATTTGCTATTCCATCAATATTCTCCGTGTTATTTCTTCTCCTGTGTTTTTAGTTGTAATCTTTTATCCAACATTAACGAAATGCTCCACTTTGTCGATTTCCTTTTCATTGGCAATTATTTGAGTTTTCTGTTCACAATTTACAGTTTACAATTTCCAGACCAGTCTGCTTCTCCTGTTTTCCATAGCTAGATGCTGTTGCACTTTTCAAAGCTTATTACCACATTCCAAAAGTGGTAATAAATTTGCTTCAAGTAATAAAAATTACTAATTGTAGTACAATTATTGTTAGTAGTAACAATTGTTGTTTTATTACTCTATAGATAACATCTTTAGAAACTTTTAGCTGATTTTTTAAGCCCCTCGTACTAATTTCAGTATCTTATGCCACTCTTTCAAGAACTCTTCCATCTTTACAGTTTGTTTTGTATAGTTTACAAGTTTTATCTAAGACGTTTTATAATATTTCACCAAATACCTATTTTAAAAGAAATTGTAATTATGTAATTATAGCCTGGTCAGCAAAAATATAAAGTAATAAATGCTGAACATGTATGAAAAGTCATGTGACTATTAAATCATTTCTGTGTTACGTTACTTAAACGTATGTAGTCACATCTCAAAAATGATTTAAGTTGATTAACGCGTTTCCGAATTATAAAGAATAAAAGATTTATTTGCCAACTTCGAAGTTGAATAAGTTAACTTAACTTGAAGTAGTTTATGCCAAGGTGCTCGTTGCACACGCAGGTGTCCAAATTTCGATCGATTCATTAGGTATCTCAGATATTATGAAAGATAGAAAGTTGCGATTTTTGTGAACCTAAGCTATTTTTCTGTGAAACTTGAAAGAAAAACTTGAAAATTCATAAAATATCGAATACAAAAAAAATTTTAATTTTATAAATGTTACTTATTTTATATATTTATTTATGTAAAATAAGATTATAATTTAATAAATAAAATAATTAACTTATTAATTGTTCAAAGTTATATCATTTTTAAACACACATTGTTAACAAAGTTTAGTAATGCGTTTGATTGCAAGAATGGTTTCAATTTCATAGATCAGGTTTTATAATTAATAATATTCTTATTCTTATGAAAGGTATCAATTTATTAAGAAAAAAAAAAAACATTCCTTGACATATCTGGAAATATTTTGGAAAAATAGAAAAATTAAAATTTGTGTTTGAAGTAAAAGCAACAATTGATGCTAAATCAAATTACATCGCCTTAATGTCGACTACAAATCAATATAATAAAACTTTCTTGATCCCTGAAGAGCCACAAGAAGTAACACTACACAAAGAACTTATTAGACAAAAGTGTTTGCAAATATCAAGAACATATTTAAAAAAGGCACCAAATCAGAAGTAGTTGGATTCATCTGACAAATAAGTTAAAACAGACATATTTTGATAAAGCGAAGTATATGATTTTGAAACCCTATTTTTAAAAGAAACTAATCAGAAGAAAAAGCTTTTGCTGCTAATTCAGAAGATCATACATATTTATCTTTGTAAATCACAAAAAATCATAAAGATATGTAAAGAATTCGATTTCTACGATTTTTCAAAATTTTATTAAGGAAGCTGTTATATTTATGAAGTGCTGCAAACTTATCTTAAATATATCTCAAATCCAATTCATGTGTGGTTTTGTTCTGAGACAAGTATATACTCCTTTGCAAATCATGAAAAATGTCATCTAGATATATTCTACATTCGTATATATCTCTAATTCAGAAGATACTCGGGTATTTATTTTAAAGGAAAGATTCCCAGGGTATAACCCGAGGGTATTTACCAAAGATGTGTATTTTCAAAGTATTTATAAAATTTAAAAACAGTATAAATCCATCAAAATATAAGTATAAACCCTAAAAAGATTATATTATGCTTCAATCATAATAACTTGTTATAATTTAAATTACGTCAGATTTGTCTGATAGTGAAATACCACAAATTTAGGATGAATTCAAAATTTGATATCTCAAAAACGAATTAAGATATTCAAGTATGATTTAGTTCCTGAAAAAGTACATATTTTTCTTTCTAAATTACAGAATATATCATCAACACGTCTTATTGTCATTAATTTTGTGAAGTACCACAAATTTAGGTTAAGTTTACAACTTGATATCTCAAGAACAGATTGAGATGTTCAAATATGATTTTGTTCTTGAAAAAGTGCATACTTTCCTCTATAAATGACTGAATATTTTATCAAGATATCCTAAGAATTCGATTTTTTTACGTTTTTTTCAAAATGATTAAGGAACGTTAATTTTAGGAAAGCATTTCCTAAAAATTTGCATTGAGATCAGAACGATTTTTTGATCTTTTGTACAGTAGGCACAAAATACAACTACCCTACTACCTTTTGAATAATCTCTGAAGATGGCTTGCGGCCGAAATTGGTTGATCTCAAAATTTCTTTTTCAATCAATACACCAGTTGAAGTACAAAAACCAAAACTTTAATAATCTACCTGAAAATTAACTGGTAAAATAGAACACAATTTTCATTATTATTTCTAAAATCACTATCCGTTTCATCACTAATTTATACCATGAACAACAAAATTTAACTCTAGTATTTCTTCGTGATGTTAACGCTAATAACATTTAAAACTATAAACAACAGATTTAGGTTGATTTTAAGTTGTTCATTGGATTGGGATGGGTGCATCGCTTATGATGGCTAAAGGTGCATATCACATATCACTAACGTTTCAGCTCCGTATCATTTCAGTGATATCCGTGACTTAATTAGTATTGCATATTTACAGATGGCCATAAATATAATATACAGGTGTCTCCGAAATGCGTATACAACAGAATACCACTGATTCTTTAGCTTAAAATTGGTCGATTTAAGTTACCTTATTTATTTCCAAAACTACTTCGTTTCATTAATCAATTTAAGCCCATTTAGATCTAATACTTCGTTGTGTCTTATAAGAGGCGTTTGATTACGCAAATAGTTAAGCTAGAACAATATGTGCAAGCCTTTTTTACGTCATTCGAATTATAAAATTTCATCGTAATTGGCACTGATTCTCTGGGGAGGCATTGAAGTTGAAAATCCTTGCCTCTACAAGTAATAGTGAAGAGGAATTACGATGGAAAATTTCTCTAGTAGTCATTTCCTTACTCAAATGCCACTGATTGCAACTAATTGCAATATCATTAATTCATTAAAAGCTTGGAAATTCAATGGGTCCTAAAGCTATCTGAAGGCTTAGCAGTGTTGATTTAGTACGAGCAAGAAAAACTTTTAGTCAATTGAAATGATCACCGTTTTTCAAAATACATAAGCTTAGACGTTGTACAAAATTAAATTGAACTCTTTCCATTATTTCGCGATTAAATAGATATCTATCTATTATTTATTGTCACCAACAAAAAGAACAACTCATATAAGCTTTTGTACATTTATTACCAAATTACTTTAACAAATAAAACTCAAAATTTAACAAATCAACATTTCATCTTCTCTTTGGTGACTATTTCCGTATTAACAGTTGCATGTTCATAATGGGCCTAAGTTCATATTCTCGTGATATTTAGTCCATACAAAGCCATGTATCTCTATTTATTGTATATTGCCTTCATTCTCTTCCATTCTTGTCGGTCCCAAGCTTCCCTGAGCCATGTTACTCCTTCACAACTCCTCTTAAACTCATTTTCCCAGCTGGCAGTTGGTCTTCCTTTTCTTCTCTTTTTATCCATTAGGTACCATTCCCTTTTTTATCTTCTACTCCTATAATATGACCCGCCCAATTCCATTTATGATGTAACACTATTTTTCCTATATCCTGAATTTTTAACCTTTCCCTTCTCATTTCCCAATTTTTTCTATTTCCCCTTTTCTATGTTTGACTTTTTCTGATTTTTGTATCTGCGAAACATTTGCTGTTCCATCAATATTCTCCGTGTTATTTCTTCTCCTGTGTTTTTAGTTGTAATCTTTTATCCAACATTTACGAAATGCTCCACTTTGTCGATTTCCTTTTCATTGGCAATTATTTGAGTTTTCTGTTCACAATTTACTGTTTACAATTTCCAGACCAGTTTGCTTCTCCTGTTTTCCATAGCTAGATGCTGTTGCACTTTCTCAAAGCTTATTACCACTTTCCAAAAGTGGTAATAAATTTGCTACAAGTAATAAAAATTACTAATTGTAGTACAATTATTGTTAGTAGTAACAATTGTTGTTTTATTACTCTATAGATAACATCTTTAGAAACTTTTAGCTGATTTTTTAAGCCCCTCGTACTAATTTCAGTATCTTATGCCACTCTTTCAAGAACTCTTCCATCTTTACAGTTTGTTTTGTATAGTTTACAAGTTTTATCTAAGACGTTTTATAATATTTCACCAAATACCTATTTTAAAAGAAATTGTAATTATGTAATTATAGCCTGGTCAGCAAAAATATAAAGTAATAAATGCTGAACATGTATGAAAAGTCATGTGACTATTAAATCATTTCTGTGTTACGTTACTTAAACGTATGTAGTCACATCTCAAAAATGATTTAAGTTGATTAACGCGTTTCCGAATTATAAAGAAAAAAATATTTATTTGCCAACTTCGAAGTTGAATAAGTTAACTTAACTTGAAGTATTTTATGCCAAGGCGCTCGTTGCATACGCAGGTGTCCAAATTTCGATCGATTCATTGGGTATCTCAGATATTATGAAAGATAGAAAGTTGCGATTTTTGTGAACCTAAGCTATTTTTCTGTGAAACTTGAAAGAAAAACTTGAAAATTCATAAAATACCGAATACAAAAAAAATTTTAATTTTATAAATATTACTTATTTTACATATTTATTTATGTAAAATAAGATTATAGTTTAATAAACAAAATAATTAACTTATTAATTGTTCAAAGTTATATCATTTTTAAACACACATTGTTAACAAAGTTTAGTAATGCGTTTGATTGCAAGAATGGTTTCAATTTCATAGATCAGGTTTTATAATTAATAATATTCTTATTCTTATGAAAGGTATCAATTTATTAAGAAAAAAAAAACATTCCTTGACATATCTGGAAATATTTTGGAAAAATAGAAAAATTAAAATTTGTGTTTGAAGTAAAAGCAACATTTGATGCTAAATCAAATTACATCGCCTTAATGTCGACTACAAATCAATATAATAAAACTTTCTTGGTCCCTGAAGAGCTACAAGAAGTAACACTACACAAAGAACTTATTAGATAAAAGTATTTGCAAATATCAAGAACATATTTAAAAAAGGCACCAAATCAGAAGTAGTTGGATTAAACTGACAAATGAGTTAAAACAGACATATTTTGATAAAGCGAAGTATATGATTTTGAAAACCTATTTTTAAAAGAAACCAATCAGAAGAAAAAGCTTTTGCTGCTAATTCAGAAGATCATACATACTTATATTTGTAAATCACAAAAAAATCATAAAGATATGTAAAGAATTCGATTTCTACGATTTTTCAAAATTTTATTAAGGAAGCTGTTATTTTTATGAAGTGCTGCAAACTTATCTTAAATATATCTCAAATAACCTACAATTGTCAAAAGTTGTCTAAATAATCTACAAATTGTTTAAAATCATCCTACACTTATATAAAATCATAAATATAAGGATAACTAAATTTATATGCCATAAAAATGCAAAATATGAAGTTAAATGCAAAATACGTCTCTAATCTATAATAAAGATGTCTAAAATCATCAAAAATAAATCGCCTTCTTGCATCAGATTATTTATCAATTCTTTAAAGTTGTTTAAAATCATTAATAACCATCTAAAACCATCCCAAATTAGTTTAGAACCAATCATAAGTTATTTAAAATCATCCAACGTTAGCTAAATTAATCCAGTTGTCTAAAATTGCATAAAATCAACAAAAAACTGTTTAAAGCTACCCCATAATTATCTAAAGTTGTCTAAAATCATCCACAAGATATTTAAAATCATCCTAAATTTGTCTAAAATCATTCAAAATTTGTCTAAAATACATCTCTAGTAGCTAATAATTGTCTAAAGATGTTTAAAATTATCAAAGACTCTCAAAAATATGTCTGTAGTTATTTAAAGTTGTTTAGTCATCCAGAATTTTATTAGAATATCCACAAATTGTTTAACACCATTCAATGTTATCAAAATAATCCCAGTTGTCTAAAGTTGTTTAAAATCATCAAAAACTGTCTAAAATATGTCTCTGATAGTCTATAATAGTCTAAAATTGTCTAAAATCATCCACAAGTTGTTTAAAATCATCCTAAACTTGTCAAAAATCATTCAAAATTTGTCTAGGACATTGTTCTAATAGCTAATAATCGTCTAAAGATGTCTAAAATCATCAAAAACTGTTAACAATATGTTCTTAATCGTCTGTAATTGTATAAAGTGGTTTAAAATCATCCAAAATTAGTTTCGAATCATTCACAAGTTGTTTTAAATCATGGAATGTTATCTAAATTAATCCAGTTGCCTAAAGTTGTTTAAAATCATCAGAAACTGTCTAAAATGTAATTGTAATTTTCCAAAGTCAAAAATCATGCACAAGTTGTTTAAAATCAGCCTAAACTTATCTAAAATCATTCAAAATTTGTTTAAAATAAATCTGTAGTAGCTAATAACTGTCCAAAAATGTCTAAAATCATCAAAATTGTCAAAACTATGCCTGTAATCGTCTATAATAGTCTAAAATTGTTTAAAATTTGTCTAAAATATATCTTTAATAGCTAATAATCGTCTAAAGTTCTCTAAAATCATCCAAAAACTGTTAAAAATATGTTCCTGATCGTCTCTAATTGTCTAAAGAGGTTTAAAATCATCCAAAATTAGTTTCGAATCATTCACAAGTTGTTTTAAATCATGCAATGTTATCTAATTAATCCAGTTGTCTAAAGTTGTTTAAAACATCATCAGAAACTGTCTAAAATATAATTGTAATTTTCCAAAGTCAAAAATCAAGCACAAGTTATTTAAAATCATCCTAAACTTACCTAAAATCATTCAAAATTTGTCTAAAATAAATCTGTAGTAGCTAATCATTGTCCAAAGATGTCTAAAATCATCAAAACTCTCAAAGGTATGCCTCTAATCGTCTATAATAGTCTAAAATTGTTTAAAATCATCCAAAATTAGTTTGGAGTCATTCACAAGTTGTTTAAAATATGTTTAAAATTTCTGAAATATATCTCTAATAACCTACAATTGTCAAAAGTTGTCTAAATAATCTACAAATTGTTTAAAATCATCCTAAACTTATATAAAATCATACAAAATTTGTTTCAAATATATCTCCAATAGCTAATAATGGTCTAAAGATGTCTAAAATCATCAAAAGCTGTCGAAAATATGTCCTGAATCATCTATAATTGTCTAAAATCATCCACAAGTTGTTTAAAATTCTAAATATGGTTATCATTACCTGAAATCTTTGAAAGTAGGCTCAAATTGTTATAAATATTACAAATAATACCATAAAAGTAATAAAACCTAGCAGTTACTATTAAAATAAATCGTAGCAAATGGTGGGTCTGAATTGAGAAAAAGAAACTCTTGTACTTATCCTTTTATGGGGCGCTTATGAACATGGAACTGAACCAACTTGGGGAATTCTATCTATGATCACTAACATATAGTGATGCATTAAATAAATAATATTAATGGTATAACAGAAAAATGTTCCGTTATATCGAGGTTTTTACTATATTATGAAGAAACTTTTCAACTATCGATCAGAAAAGCGTCTACAACTACCACAAGGAGTTGTGTCCTCAATCCTAATCCTAGACAGGAACAGGAACAGGTGCCGATTCGCGCGATATTACGCAAAGTTTGAACGTTCTCTTGCGGTCGCATTCGTCATCGAAACGTCCGGGTATTAGGCGAGTTTTGAACACGACGTTTGGACTTGATGAAACGTCTGGCGTCCTCTTCAAGATCGCACTAATAATCACAGATTATTAAAGGATGTCCCTTCGATTTTGGTTTCAGACTGAAATTTGTTCGAGCGCTCTCACCGATGTTATACACGCCGTCATAAATGGTGCAGATGGATGTCTTTTTTGTTTTGGACACGCTGGATTGGGTAAGAATACTTTTTTGTAATAACAGCCATAATTAACTCGTGCGAGTTTGATTGTTATTAATATCCTTTGAGAGGGGTTTCTCGACTATAACATACATATATAGCATACATGCAGACACGTAGGCATATGTAGTGTGAATTTATCCCTGTTTGCTCTCTACAAAGGATTAATGCGAGCCATTATTATTAATTCTGAGTCTGACAACGCGATGCGGTCGAATTTCGCGATTCATCGCTCGATTTTGGTTTTCGATCGTATTCGAAAGTAACTCGCGTTAATGGAATCATTAGTGGTTAATTGCGATAAACCCGGTCGTTCCACTAAAAGTTTAACTTGAAAATTTGATAAAGCGGCGGGCGTCGAAAAGCGTCCTAACCCGGTTATTACGCATTCGTAAATCTGGCGACTACGAAATTTTCGGTAGAACTGTCCCCGAGAGTCGTCGTTCACACCGTTTTAGCCGTTATCTGGGTACCTCGTAAGCGAAGAATTAGCATATTAACTATCTGTCAGAACGGGCATTCGACACGCCGAGTTTAATATCTCGACCAAAATTAATTATTCCAAATTAATTCGCATAAAAAGCACGTTCCTTTTTTAAAAAAAAGAAAAATGCTGAAAATTAAAAGAAATTCAAATCTGTGGTGACAAAAATTTTGCGAAATAACAAACTGATTTACAACCCAAATAGAGTTGTACCACGCTCAAATGAGTTTTGCCACGAACCGTCGAGTAATAACCAATTTAGATGCAAACGTCTCGCGCTCTACGAAACGGGGAGCAGCTCCAAAGTGCTCCCGAGTCTTATTGGGGCCGCTTTGTTTACGTGCGAGACGCACAATGGCACAAGAAAATCTGTGCTGGAAGAAACGGGAAGTAAGAACGTTTATTTACGCGCCGTATTCTTTACGATTATTGTACTATCGATCCGAACCCAGAAAGAAACACGTGCTTCCAAGTATTATTTCAGCGTTTTCGTAGAAAAAGGATAAAAAGAGTTCTTTTGAAAACTTTAAAGGGTTAAAATGAAGATAAATGACTACGTTTACGAGTTAATTGAGTAAACAAACCAGCGGTAAAGTAAGTTCTAATAAATGTGTTTTTTTTTAATTATTTTCAAAACTAAACAGTACATTAATTAATATTTATGTCCAGAGCTGGGTAGTAATTAACTACGAAACTAGTTAACTACGTAGTCAATTACTTTTTGTGTTAAAGTAGTTGTATTCTAACTACTTTTGTTTTATTAGTAATTACTCGATTATTTTATACTGGCATAAAATATTCACGGAAAGTAGTTGAGAAAGTAGTTAACTGTTCAATGTTAACTAACTAATTAAAAGTACTGAAACGTTGTTAATTTTACTACTTTTAATTCAACTACCCAAGGCGAGAGCAGAGCATCGTACCAGGACAGGATCCCTGTGATTATCAAGGATAAAATTGAAGAAAAGCGTCGACTACGGAAAAGGTGGCAGCGAATGAGAACGAAAAGGGATAAACAAATGTATAACAAAGCAACAAAAACGTTAAAAAACCTACTACGAACGTTGAAAAACCAGTCCTTGCAAACATACCTGGAAGGATTATCTGTAACTGGTGATACTGAATGCTCGCTTTGGAGAGCAACTAATTATTAAAAAAAAAACGCAACTAATTATTAAAAAAAAAACATATACCACCACTAAAGCTAAGCGCTGGAACATGGGCTAGAAATGACACAGAGAAAGCACAAGCATTTGCTGGTCATCCAGCTATGTTATTAACACCATATCAAATACCGGAAACAAAAGAAGATAAACAAGAAATAGAAAATGGCCTGGCGGAACCGTTTCAGATGGAATTTCCAATTAAACCGTTTACCTTTAAGGAAGTTAGCATGGTCATAACAAAGGAAATCAACCCGCATAAATCACCAGGATATGATCTTATTACTGGACAGGTACTTCAAAAGCTACCGAGAAAAGCGTTAGTATCAGTACTGCAGATCTTCAATGCTGTGTTAAGACTAAAATATTTCCCATGTCAATGGAAGGTGGCACAGGTAACCATGATACCAAAGGCGGGAAAGAAATCTGAGCTGTTATCCTCCTACAGACCAATTAGCCTTTTACCAGTACTTTCAAAAGTACTGGAAAAACTACTGTTAAAAAGACTACGACCGGTGTTAGAAGAAAAGGAACTCATACCACACCATCAATTTGGCTTCAGAAAAGAACACAGAACTATCCAGCAGGTCCATAGAGTCGTAACGCAGTTTGAAGATGACTTGGAAAATAAACGTTATAACAATGCGGTATTCTTGGACATTAGTGCAGCATTTGACAAGGTATGGCATACTGGAATAAAATACAAACTGAAAAAAACACGACCATACAATTTGTACGAACTATTAAGCTCGTACATGGATGATCTATTCGGCTTTGTCAAGTATGGCAACGAATATACAGATCTTTTCCCCATCAAATCAGGCGTACCACATGGTAGTGTCCTGGGACCCGTGCTCTATTCCCTCTACACTGCAGATCTACCAACTACAAGTAAAATAAAAACTGCGACCTTTGCAGATGATACAGCAATAATAGCATCTCATGCATACCCGAAAATAGCGGCCACATATGTACAGACGCATCTAAACAAAATCGACAGTTGGTTAAAAAAACTGAAATTGAAAGCGAACAATGATAAATCTGTTAACGTCATCTTGACAACAAGAAAAGAACATTCTTCTCCAGTTGACCTGAATGGATGCCAAATCGTTCAATCAGACTCTGTGAAATATCTAGGTATACATTTAGATAAACGTCTCACGTGGCAGAAACATATATTTACTAAAAGAAAACAGCTGGGAATAAAACAGCGAGAAATGTATTGGCTGATAGGAAAAGATTCAAAACTAAGAATTGAGAATAAAAATTGCTTTATAAAACCGACGTATGGCATACAGTTATGGGGAACAGCAAGCAATCCAAATTTAGAAATACTGCAAAGATTTCAAAACAAGGTGTTACGAATAATAACTAATGCACCATGGTATGTCACTAATAGTATACTTGGAAATGATCTACAAATACCTACAGTAAAAATGGAAGCTAAAAAATATTCTGTAAGGTACAAAGGGAAAATAACTAACCATTCAAACACGGTGGTGCGAGATTTATATAATACCGAAAACGAAGTGCGACGGCTGA
This sequence comes from Onthophagus sagittarius, assembly GCA_036711965.1. Lineage (NCBI taxonomy): Eukaryota > Metazoa > Arthropoda > Insecta > Coleoptera > Scarabaeidae > Onthophagus > Onthophagus sagittarius. The sequence continues at coordinate 43,517,104 of JASERS010000005.1, read as the reverse complement.
AACGCTACAAACCTACAGATCTCACCACAAGATTTAACTGAAGACATTATATAATAAAATAAAATAATTAAATTGTAAATTGAGTGACAAAAAAAAATTTTACTACTTTTAAGACAGTTGAGAATTTCAAAGATTATGATAAATCCAAAAAATATCCGAATCAGAAGAAGATGTAGTTAAAAATAAATTGCAGTTAGAATTATTACAGATCTTGCAAAATGGAAGAACTGGGGAATTCTTTATCATAATTCAGATGTGTAAGGTAACAAATTATTACCTACTTAGACCGAATCTTGATTTGATGATCAGCTATTGTAGTATTTAGTCATTATATACAGTGCGGTCACGTTAAAAGAGCTAATTCGGTAAATTTGTGGTTATTGCTCTTTGGCAGAAATAATGCAACTGACGAATTAAAATTTTTAATTTATGACTTAGTTAAGTACTTTACTATACTTTATAGGACCATATTAGCATAAAATATTAGTTGGGTTGGGTTTAATCATCAATTTTATCTGAATATAGCCAAACTAGTTAATTAGAATTAGATATTAATTGGGTTGATACATAATTTATAATTAACAGGACATTGTTCAAAGATTGAGAAACGCTGATCTATAACGTACTTTTTAAAGGTTTAAAACTTCCGCACTGTACGTGATTTTTTTGTATAATACTTTTAACATTTTCAGTAACTAAAAGTTGAGGTCAAAATTCTAATTAATTTTTAAGTAAATACGATTATAGCGAAGCGCAAAATTTAATTTAAATTTATAAATTTAAATTTAATTAATTTCAATTTATATATGAATTGAGGAAGATCATTAAAACGTTAAAGGAAGTATTACCCGTAAGAATATTTCAGGTTTTATTGATTATTTTATTCTATAACAGTTACATTTATTTCAGAACATGATAAATAAAACTAAACACCGTGTTAATTCTGCCATTCATTTCTAGTTCTAGATCTAACGTTAGTTCTAAAGACATTAGTGGTGTCGCGTGAATCGATAAACATCGTTTTCGCTCCGAATAAATAGTAATTTTTCGGTGGTAAAATCTAGCAATAAATATATCAACTGCTGTTAAGTGCTTGATGGTGTATTGGGACCCACTTTTTATTTTACTGAGTAAATCTGTGATAGTTTCTGATCTAGTAAATAGTAGTAAATAGCAAGCTATATAAAAGCGTTTTGTATCATCACTAGGAATACAGGCGAAAATCGCGTTCTCCTTTTTCCCCTTTCTGTTTTTGAAACAGACTTATTTATTTCTTGTGGATCATGTTCGAGCGCTGTAACCAGGATGGATGTAAACATCGCCGGAAACAAAAAAAAAATATAGATACGATGAAATTATTTGATATGAAGGGTATTTTGCAAAAATTTAGAATTGATGATTCTGGTAATAAAACTCGGCTGAAACTCAAATTAGAAGCAGCCATCAACGACTCACACATCAACCCTGAATTGGAAAACTACTGTCACAAATCATCTGATAGTTTAATTTATTTGAGTTCTACCAATACAGTGATCAAGGTGAATTATAAAAAAAAAGCCAAATAATATGTTGGTTTTCACGCTATTCTCTAAAATTGACCATTTGAAAGTATGATATTCAAAAATCATCCAATTATAAGCAGAATAAACAATATTACACTCAGGTTACATCAGGCAACAAAACTCGAATCTAAGGTATCTAAGACACAACAATTGATATTAATCAAGATTCTAAAAGTACTTCGATATCATATACACATGTCTCCATTGTGAACCCCAAGGAGCATAGCACTAAGGAGCACACAACAGCCATGAAGCGGGTTTTAAGCCGTCCCAGAATTCTCCTCCTTGGTGATAGATAAGGAAAAACCATATCTAATAAGCTAAGTGCTCTTTTTGATAAAAACTATGATATATTACTGTGATATATTGTCTATTATTAAATCAAATGCATGTTTTTCTGGTATTATAAGAAATGTTGTTAATTTAGTAAGTACAAACATACAATCCATGCTGTCTCAGAATAGTGCTGGGCATATCAAAGCTTTCCATGTTAATATACATGGTGTTCGTAACAAAGTTAATGACTTCGAAGCTTATTTCTGTGATAATGAGACTTCAATCAACCATTGAAACAATGAAATTGAAAAATTGAAGCATTTTTAATGCGGAAGAATACAGTGATTTTACTGTAACTACCTCATTACTATCTTCGGTTCTTTCTTTTCCGAACCTATCCCTAAATAAATAAAAGTGGGCACTGGTAACTGTAGAGTACTACCAAGATTGAGAATCTACAGGAGGATCTAAACATGGAAATAAAACCTATTGTCTAAAACTTAATCCCAGTGTTCTCTGTAGACAAGAACATGCTAAGAAGCTATGTTAACACATGGCACTCTTATAGGAGATTTGATTCAGATAACCAACCCATGGCTCACCGTCTATTAAGGATTTTTATTGGTAAATTGGAATGTAAGGCTAGAGAAGTTTTAGATGCGAATAAATTGCCGACTACGTCGTCCTAATTTAAAAAGATCTTAGTACACAATTTTGGTGATAAAAGATCCGAAGATGTACTGGCTTACGACCTTAATAAAATCCGTCCAATCGACGAATCTGTTCAACAATACGCAACAATTCATGTTGCCTTAAGACCTTCCTATATGGCCTGGATGTAATTAACGACCGATTTTCGAAGTGAAATCGAAAATTACCACCTCCAGAAAAACCAATCCCTAGATTTTCAGAAAAGTGTAATTTACCCACCAGTAAAACCTAACCATTATAATACACAGAATAAATAATTTTGGACAAACGCCTAATCTACAACACAGAAAATTTATATCACCAGCTCAACCAAGAATGCCTCTACTAGGATTTGCAGCATCGCTTTGACAAATATACGTTCTAAAACCTTATCATCCAACCCAGATGGATACCTCAACTGGATGCACACTCCACACCTAAACGAGACGCTTCATCGTCCATCTAAAGACCAGTAAAGAGACCCTCATTTATCGCAAGAGCATGATATATCTGATTACACACTTGAAGAATACTAGGATCCACAACAAGAAGAAGAAGCATGTGAAGAATATAAGAAAGAGAGGACACCACTCAAGTACAGCTATAAGAAGAACAAAACGATTCCTTAAATTATATTATGGCCAGCCTCCAATACTAACCTGGGTTAATGTTGAAGGCTGGCCAAAGTGATCAACCACCCGAGATTTCAAAATCCGGGAATTCCAAACCTCAAATTTAATAACTATAAAATACTCATCGGTACACGAGCATCTAAAAGTTTTGTAAACGAACATATTTATCACTCGATGTGCGAAGATTATGGAATACAACATCCATTTTGCATTCAAACACCGCATGGTATCCAGGAAGGCACAAGAACTCTCAAGGTTACACTTTCTGATATTTTTTCAAAAAAAAACCTTAGGAATACACATTTCACCGCTTTAATTTTCAACAACTTACGACATGTTATTAGGAATGGATATAATGAAATCTGTAAAGGCACGTGTGGACACCTACTACACTCAGGACATAGGAGAAATAAAATTGTTTCATAAAGAATAAAACATTGTACAATATCAATTAAACAATATTTAAAGGATACGGATATTTTCACAATCCCTAGTGAAACAACAAATTTTATCACCAGCTGCTTTAGTAAATGTAACCAAAAACTAAATGAAAGTATGATCGAGGCCAAGTATCTGATACGGAAGATAGCCGACATACTTGACAAATTAAGAAGAAGTCAATATAACTCTTCGTATCTAGGCTTTTGCTATCCATTGGCATACACCGCCAAGTTGAAATGAATCTAGGTGATTCACCAAAAACAACTTTCTCGATAAAGCACGTTACGAGCTCATAAGACTGCCTTTTGGGCTTTAAAATGCTCTTGTCACATTCAATGGTATTCGCTGGGCTTGAAAACGCAAATTTTAAATTAAAATTGGAAAAATACGATTTCTTACAAAAACAATTACAATATTTAAGACACGTAATCACAGATGAGAGTGTTAAACCTGACCCCGAAAAGATTTCTGCCATCCAACGATATCCGATACCAAATACAAAGAGAAATATTAAATCGGTTTTGGGTTTGATGGGATATTTTATACGAAATTCATGAATGACTTTGTAAAAATTATTAAGCCTTTTACCAAATGAATCCTAACGATCCGATCTTAAGCTACGCGGACTTTGGAAAAGCGTTTATCGTCACAACAGACGCTTCAAATGTAACTCTAACAAACTGGTGGTTGACCAGTTTGTTATACTACGAAAAACGGAAAAAAAGTACTCCATGATGGAAAAGGAGCTCCTCACAATTCTTTATGCAGTAAAACAATTCAGACCATACCTTTATGGTAGAAGATTCCTCATTTACACGGACCACAAGCATATAGTATGACTATGGTCACTAAAGGAACCCAACTCATGACTGATGAAGTGGAAAATCAAGTTAGAAGAGTTCGACATTTCCATAATATACAAAAAAGATAAACTAAATACAAATGCAGATGCCAAATCCCACATCGAATTAGAACAACTAAACATAATGCCTGAAAAATTAACTGACTCAACGATAATGCTGTTAGATGATGAAGACAGCATTATTTATATTTGATAGCTCACCGTCTATTAAGGATTTTTATTGGTAAATTGGAAAGTAAGGCTAGAGAAGTTTTAGATGCGAATAAATTGCCGACTACGTCGTCCTAATTTAAAAAGATCTTAGTACACAATTTTGGTGATAAAAGATTCGAAGATGTACTGGCTTACGACCTTAATAAAATCCGTCCAATCGACGAATCTGTTCAACAATACGCAACAATACATGTTGCCTTAAGACCTTCCTATATGGCCTGGATGTAATTAACGACCGATTTTCGAAGTGAAATCGAAAATTACCACCTCCAGAAAAACCAATCCCTAGATTTTCAGAAAAGTGTAATTTACCCACCAGTAAAACCTAACCATTATAATACACAGAATAAATAATTTTGGACAAACGCCTAATCTACAACACAGAAAATTTATATCACCAGCTCAACCAAGAATGCCTCTACTAGGATTTGCAGCATCGCTTGGACAAATATACGTTCTAAAACCTCATCATCCAACCCAGATGGATACCTCAACTGGATGCACACTCCACACCTAAACGAGACGCTTCATCGTCCATCTAAAGACCAGTAAAGAGACCCTCATTTATCGCAAGAGCATGATATATCTGATTACACACTTGAAGAATACTAGGATCCACAACAAGAAGAAGAAGCATGTGAAGAATATAAGAAAGAGAGGACACCACTCAAGTACAGCTATAAGAAGAACAAAACGATTCCTTAAATTATATTATGGCCAGCCTCCAATACTAACCTGGGTTAATGTTGAAGGCTGGCCAAAGTGATCAACCACCCGAGATTTCAAAATCCGGGAATTCCAAACCTCAAATTTAATAACTATAAAATACTCATCGGTACACGAGCATCTAAAAGTTTTGTAAACGAACATATTTATCACTCGATGTGCGAAGATTATGGAATACAACATCCATTTTGCATTCAAACACCGCATGGTATCCAGGAAGGCACAAGAACTCTCAAGGTTACACTTTCTGATATTTTTTCAAAAAAAAACCTTAGGAATACACATTTCACCGCTTTAATTTTCAACAACTTACGACATGTTATTAGGAATGGATATAATGAAATCTGTAAAGGCACGTGTGGACACCTACTACACTCAGGACATAGGAGAAATAAAATTGTTTCATAAAGAATAAAACATTGTACAATATCAATTAAACAATATTTAAAGGATACGGATATTTTCACAATCCCTAGTGAAACAACAAATTTTATCACCAGCTGCTTTAGTAAATGTAACCAAAAACTAAATGAAAGTATGATCGAGGCCAAGTATCTGATACGGAAGATAGCCGACATACTTGACAAATTAAGAAGAAGTCAATATAACTCTTCGTATCTAGGCTTTTGCTATCCATTGGCATACACCGCCAAGTTGAAATGAATCTAGGTGATTCACCAAAAACAACTTTCTCGATAAAGCACGTTACGAGCTCATAAGACTGCCTTTTGGGCTTTAAAATGCTCTTGTCACATTCAATGGTATTCGCTGGGCTTGAAAACGCAAATTTTAAATTAAAATTGGAAAAATACGATTTCTTACAAAAACAATTACAATATTTAAGACACGTAATCACAGATGAGAGTGTTAAACCTGACCCCAAAAAGATTTCTGCCATCCAACGATATCCGATACCAAATACAAAGAGAAATATTAAATCGGTTTTGGGTTTGATGGGATATTTTATACGAAATTCATGAATGACTTTGTAAAAATTATTAAGCCTTTTACCAAATGAATCCTAACGATCCGATCTTAAGCTACTTGGACTTTGGAAAAGCGTTTATCGTCACAACACACTTCAAATGTAACTCTAACAAACTGGTGGTTGACCAGTTTGTTACGCCTCACGGATACTACGAAAAACGGAAAAAAAGTACTCCATGATGGAAAAGGAGCTCCTCACAATTCTTTATGCTGTAAAGAATTCAGACCATACCTTTATGGTAGCAGATTCCTCATTTACACGGACCACAAGCATATAGTATGACTATGGTCACTAAAGGAACCCAACTCATGACTGATGAAGTGGAAAATCAAGTTAGAAGAGTTCGACTTTTCCATAATATATAAAAAAGATAAACTAAATACAAATGCAGATGCCAAATCCCACATCGAATTAGAACAACTAAACATAATGCCTGAAAAATTAACTGACTCAACGATAATGCTGTTAGATTATGAAGAATTACTAGAAATAGCAAAAGAAATGTCAATAGCCATCCTCGCTTGGGATTAACAATTGGAACAAAACAGATTGATAAAAATGTCAAACCACCTATCGATCCCGAGGATTGTGGGAGTGAAACATCACCATATACCATGATAGTAATAATAATAACAGATATGAATACTATCAATCTTACAATAGACCAGATACATACCGCAAAAACATTTGCCAAACTAAACGTATATCATCCAACGAAAATATACGTAGGAACATTAATAGAAGAATTGCAAATGACAAACGATAAAAGCAAATCACAGAAATTACCTTTACATGTAACAAGCGAAAATATTTATGCTTTAGAAAAGGTAATAAGAGAACCAAACTTCATTTCCTACTCGAAATCCCCTATTTGTGAACAAGAATCGTATCAATTTAAAAAATTCTTCCCGATTCCTCAATCCAATAATATTCCAAATGAATGTTATTCATTATAATAGCAAAAACATTAATATGAGAACACCTGTGAATGCCAATTAATAAAACACCTATACAATGGAACCCGATGTTATAATGATTCTTACAATCACGAGACCTTCTGTGGTAATACAGGTAACCAAGGGTGAATGGTTGCTCTGTACATCAATTCCAGAACGAGTAATGATGCAATGCGAAGAAAGAAAACAAGAAAGAACGATCCAAGGAAATTACCTTATTCAACCATCACAAGAATGTTACGTTTAATGTAACCACGAAAGGATGGATATGCATAGTACAAGAATCAAAGACATAATGTTCCAGTGGGGTCATATAGAAATAACAGAAATATAGGAAGAACTTCCTCATTGGAAAACGGAAGACATAAAGTTAAATGAAATTCAGTCTACTCAATTCAACAAGTCCCAAAAGGAATTGGAAGAACTACAAGAACTTGAAAAGTTGGATATCACCACTCAATAGCACCCCTACAATTCTTTTATGCTTAAAAGAAACTTTCTTGTTCTAATTCTAGTGCTTCAATACAAGTGTACAACAATTTAAGACTGAATAAAAACTAAAAATAGAGCCAACACTAACCGGAAAAAAAATCCTATTATTTAGGGAGCCGTAAACCAAAAAAGATTGGAAACCTCTGTTCTAGATTATTCTAGGTATTTTTGCAGTTATTGGTACGGTATTTTGTTCTTAGGCCTGAAAAGTGTATTTTCTGTAGTTAAAAAACAGGTAGCTTTTTTTAAGTAGTTAGCCCAGCTCTGTTTATGTCAAAATCAGTCTTTATATTGGCGATAAATTGTCGTAGGAGGAACGGTAAACACCGTAGGTAATCGATTTAACGCGAGCATCTATTATCCATTTAGCCGCGGAAATCGAACGCATCCCTAAAGCGGATATCTCCTTTTGGGAGGGCCGGATATTTATTCGGACGGGATTAAGGGGTGGCTTTTTATCGGAAAAAAAGCGCCCATAGTTTGTATGCGCACTTTGCCCCAAAGTGTTGTTACCGCGGCGACAACGTACGAGGGAACCCCCATTTTCATCAAATTGCAAATTTTTCACGTGATGGCTCTGTCATCTAGTTCAAGTAATTCGATGGAAAACTAAAGACTTAACCCCTATCTACTATTACCGTATAAAAATTGGAGTGGAATATTGATTAGGTAAATTTTCTGTGACATATTAGATAAGAGACAAAAGCTGTCTGCGGTTGACTATAAATTTCAAAGGGAAACCGGGTTGCTGCCTGTTATCCGTATACGAAGTCCTACTGCAGTGGACAGGAGAATCGTCAATCGCGCCTCTGGGTACCATTCGGTCAGTTATCTGTCCGCTATGGAAGAAATACGACCGCATCGGTACCTACCTGCGAAATAGAAAATTTTTCACCTATGCTTTTTTGGTTTTAGGGAAATCGTATACTATGTTGGGCAACACGGACAGCACCAACACTCTCGGAATTATTCCGTGTGCAATTTCCTGGCTTTTTCGCGGCATCAATGAACAGAAGCAAAAGACCGGAGCTCGATTTTCAGTTAGGGTTTCTGCCGTTGAAGTATGTGGACCTACAAATCAACTTAGGGATTTACTAGCAGGACATTCAAATGGTAAGAAAAATTGAATTTAAAATTTATTTTCAATTATCAATCCAAAGTTATCATAAGAATTAAAATATTAAAGTTTATGATAATACAAAAGTGTGGCCTAAGAAAATATTAAGAATTTGTATTAAAGAGTATCCACGATGTTGAGGAGAATTCAGAATAGTTCTTTAAGATATCGTTAACGGATAAATGCAATAAATTGAGAAATGGCCAGAAAAAAATTCTAGATCTGCCTTCCCAGTGTTTTCTGTACTTCTTACATATACAGGGTGTGGGAGGTATGAGTAGAAAAAATTTGAGTGATTATAGGTCTCCTTTTTCTGCATAAAATTTTTATAACACAATGTTCCATTCTTCAGCTTTTTTTAAATATGATACAATAAAGTTACATAAATTGCTTTAATTTGACTGAATTTAACAACTTTAACACACAAACGTCGATTTGGTATTGAATTTTTCGAATATAGTCTCTTAATAATGTTGTATACCTTCTGTTGTATGTTCTGGTGTATGATTAATAGGATTTCAGTACTTACATTGCAAGACCACAATCTTTTGTGCAATTTCCTAATTGCTGATTGACAAATATACAAACATTTATGAATCATTTTAGTACAAATGTGCGAAATTAGTTGAATGCAACAATCCCCAACCGTTGGGTTGGATGACAGGATCCCATAAATTCGTCTACGAAAAGCCCAGAACTAAATATGATGAATTTCCTTCTGGAGTTACATAAAAATCTCTAGTGTACAGTGTAGAACTGAAGAAGAGTGGAAATGTTAAAAATTATGCAGCAACACTCAATTTTTGAAAATTTTAACTTTATCGTATCGTATCTTAAGAAGGACAAACAATGGGACATTGTATTATTAGCAATTTTTATTCAGAAAAACGAAATTTATAAGCCCTTAATTTTTTTCTACTCATATCTGATGCACCCTGTATATTTTCCAAAAAGTAGAAAACAGTGATACTTAAGAACTTTCGTTGTTAAAAAGGAGGCGGATATCGAGTTTCTTGTCCTAATGAGAACTGGAGATTCAACATCCCCAGGAAAATCTAACCCAGGTTCTCCAGGTTAGTGGTAGAACAGATATCAGACAACAATCCGGTCATTTTTTTTAAATTCGACCAGAAAAACTCAATATCCAAAAGTACAACTGATTTTAAAAAAGAAAGATCAAGGACAGTTTTTGATGACTTTGAAATCATCAAAAACTGTCTAAAACATATCTCAATTGTCTATTATTATATAAAGTTGTTCAAAATCCTTAACAACTGTTTAATGTTTTTGTTCAATCATTCAAAATATGTTTATAAGTATCCACAGGTTAAAATTACGCAACGTTGTACTTCAATTCTGTTGTCTACAGTTATTTAAAATCATCAAAAACTGTCTAAAATATGTCTCTAATAACCTATATCTGTCTAAAGTTGTCTCAAATCATCGACGAGTTGATAAAATCATCCAAAATTTGTCTAACATACATCTCTGATTGTCGATAATTGTTTAAAGATGTCTAAAATTATCAAAAATTATCTAAAATTTGTCTATGATTGTCTACAACTGCCTAATGTTGTTTATAATCATTAATAACCGTCTCAAATCAACTAAAATTAGTTGGTAAACTCCTAATTCAATCAGCTTCCTTTTATAGGTTATAAGTCATACATTCCTCTTAAAGTTTTATCATGTGGTCTGCTTAAAAATTTTTGACGTTGTGTCCGAAGATGACCAGGCCAAATCCTGGTTTATTGAAATTTTCTACCTTTCGCTTATCCACAACTTGTCTAAAATCAACCATCCTTATCTAAATTAATGCGATAGTCTAAACTTAAGTAGTCTTAAACTTAACTAAAGTTTAGAATCATTAATCATGATCATCAACTGTCCATAAATGCTTATAATTGTTTAAAGTCCTCTAAAATCATCCACAACTTGTTAAAAATCATCTTAAAATCGTCCACAATTATGTAAAGTTGTTGTAAAATTATTAGTATCCGTTTAAAGTCATCCAAAATTAGTTTAGAATCATCCACAAGTTGTCTAAAATCGTCCAACGTTATCTGAATGAATCCAATTGTGTGAACTTATCTAAAATTGTTTAAAATCATCAAAACCTGTCTAAAAATGTCAAAATCTATCTAAAACATGTCTCTAATCGTTTATAATTATCTAAAGTTGTTTGAAATCATTAATAGTCATCTAAAACCATCCAAAATTAAGTTAGAATCATCAACAAGTTGTGTAAAATCATCCAACGTTATCTAAATTAATCCAGTTGTCTAAACTTGTCTAAAGTTGTTTTAAATCATCAAAAACTGTGTAAAATCATCAAAAACTGTCTAAAATTGTCTCTAATAGTCTACAATTGTTTCAATTTGTCTAAAACCATGCACAAGTTGTTTAGAATCATCAAAAATCATCAAAAATTTGTCTAAAATATATTTCTAATAGCCAAAAAATAGTCTATAATTGTCTAAAGTTGTTTAAAATCGTTAATAGCCGTCTAAAATCATTTAAAATTAGTTTAGAATCAACCCTAAGTTGTCTAAAATTATCCAACGTTATCTGAATTAATTAAATTGTTTAAACTTGTCTAAAATTGTTTAAAATCATCAAGAATTTGTCTAAAATATATTTCTAATAGCCAAAAAAATGTCTCTAATAGTCTATAATTGTCTAAAGTTGTTTAAAATCGTTAATAGACGTCTAAAATCATTCAAAATTAGTTTAGAATCATCCACAAGTTGTCTAAAATCATCCAAAGTTATCTGAATTAATCTAATAGTTAAAACTTATTTAAAATTGCTTAAAATTATCAAAATCTGTCAAAAATCGTCTATATCTGCATAAAATAATTTCTCTAATAGCCTACAATTGTCTAAACTTGTCTAAAATCATTCACAACTTGTATAAAATGATTCTAGATTTGTCTACAATTGCCCAAAGTTTGTGTAAAATATATTTTTAATAGCTAATTATTGTCTAAGGATGCTTCAAATCAGCAAAAACTGTCTAAAATTTGTCTATAATTGTTTAAAATCACCGAAAATTACTTTATAATTAATGATCCACAAGTTGTCTAAAATCATAAAACGTTATCTAAATTAGTCCAGTCGTCTAAAGTGTTTAAACTCATCAAAAACTGTCTAAAATCAACGAAAACTATCTAAACAATATAACCTATAATTGCCTAAAGTTTCTCTAAAATATATCGGTAATAGGCAATAATTGTCTAAAAATGTCTAAAATTGTCAAAAATAGTCTAAATATGGTTACCATTATCTGAAATCTTTGAAAGTAGGCTTCTACTAGACTTCTTGCTGGATAACACCCTTTCACTCATCCAAATTATGTTATTTTCTTGGACGCTCCTTTTCTCGTTCCTCTCAGAATGTGAGATGTCTATTGAGTTGATAGACTATTCAAGAGTATTCAAGAGAATGATCGTCACCTGCATGACATTTTTTTTTCTTGTATTTGAATACCTAACAAAATTGGCATATCTTGACTGTTATTTTTCAACAAATAAATCCATTTTAAGTTGAAAATTTATCGAGTACCTTTTATTTTAAAAACGTCTGACTCCCGTGTGTCACTCTGTATTTGCAACTGCTTTTCTTACAAAATCAAAGCAAATGCTTAAAAACTTCTAACAATAGCTTAAAAGAACAGAAATTGCTTCTAGTCGATTTTTTTTTAAATAGATATAATTGCTTATATATGCTTAAAATGACATGAATAAACCAAGAAATTGCCTCCTTGTAGGGGGGCAATTGCTTACATATTTATAAGATAGGTTGACCCCTGCATCATTTACTTGTACTTTGCAAATTTTGAATCTCTGTGGCATACACATAAGTATATATGTATATATATACTTATATATATACATGATCTATAAGCCCTTAATTTTTTTCTACTCATATCTGATGCACCCTGTATATTTTCCAAAAAGTAGAAAAGAGTGCTACTTAAGAACTTTCGTTGTCAAAAAGGAGGCGGATATCGAGTTTCTTGCCCTAATGAGAACTGGAGATTCAATATCCCCAGGAAAATCTAATCCAGGTTCTCCAGGTTAGTGGTAGAACAGATATCCGACAACAATCCGGTCATTTTTTAAAATTTGACCAGAAAAACTCAATATCTAAAACTACATGGCGGATCAACATAACGTTCATAGACGCCGTTTTTTGAAAATGTGTATGGGTACGTACTATGTGTTGAACAATAACTAATTTAAAAAAAGAAAGATCAAAGACAGTTCTTAATCGCTTTGAAATCATCAATAACTGTCTAAAATTATCAAAAACTGTCTAAAATATGTCTCTAATAGCCTATATTTGTCTAAAGTTGTCTAAAATCATCGAGGAGTTGATAAAATCATCCAAAATTCGTCTAACATATATCTCTAATTGTCGATAATTGTCTAAAGATGTCTAAAATTATCAAAAATTATCTAAAATTTGTCTATGATTGTCTACAACTGCCTAATGTTGTTTATAATCATTAATAACCGTCTCAAATCAACTAAAATTAGTTGGTAAACTCCTAATTCAATCAGCTTCCTTTTATAGGTTATAAGTCATACATTGATGACCAAGAGGTCGAAACACTATAACACATAAAAGTAAAATAAAATTTAAACTCATCGTTATAAGGCCAAATCCTGGTTTATTGAAATTTTCTACCTTTCGCTTATCCACAACTTGTCTAAAATCAACCAACCTTATCTAAATTAATTCGATAGTCTAAACTTAAGTAGTCTTAAACTTAACTAAAGTTTAGAATCATTAATCATGATCATCAACTGTCCATAAATGCTTATAGTTGTCTAAAGTCCTCTAAAATCATCCACAACTTGTTAAAAATCATCTTAAAATCGTCCACAATTATGTAAAGTTGTTGTAAAATTATTAGTATCCGTTTAAAATCGTCCAAAATTAGTTTAGAATCATTCACAAGTTGTCTAAAATCATCCAACGTTATGTGAATGAATCCAATTGTGTGAACTTATCTAAAATTGTTTAAAATCATCAAAACCTGTCTAAAAATGTCAAAATCTATCTAAAACATGTCTCTAATCGTTTATAATTATCTAAAGTTGTTTGATATCATTAATAGTCATCTAAAATCATCCAAAATTAAGTTAGAATTATCAACAAGTTGTCTAAAATCATCCAACGTTATCTAACTTAATCCAGTTGTCTAAACTTGTCTAAAGTTGTTTTAAATCATTAAAAACTGTCTAAAATTGTCTCTAATAGTCTACAACTGTTTCAATTTGTCTAAAACCATGCACAAGTTGTTTAAAATCATCAAAAATATGTCTAAAATATACTTCTAATAACCAAAAGAATGTCTGTAATCGTCCATAATTATCTAAAATTGTTTGAAATCATTAATAGTCGTCTAAAATCATTTAAAATTAGTTTAGAATCAACCATAAGTTGTCTAAAATTATCCAACATTATCTGAATTAATTAAATTGTTTAAACTTGTCTAGAATTGTTTAAAATCATCAAGAATTTGTCTAATATATATTTTTAATAGCCAAAAAAATGTCTCTAATAGTCTATAATTGTCTAAAGTTGTTTAAAGTCGTTAATAGCCGTCTAAAATAATTCAAAATTAGTTTAGAATCATCCACAAATTGTCTAAAATCATCCAAAGATATCTGAATTAATCTAATTGTTAAAACTTATTTAAAATTGCTTAAAATTATCAAACTCTGCCAAAAATTGTCTATATCTGCATAAAATAATTTCTCTAATAGCCTACAATTGTCTAAACTTTTCTAAAATCATTCACAACTTGTATAAAATGATCCTAGATTTGTCTATAATTGTCCAAAGTTTGTGTAAAATATATTTTTAATAGCTAATTATTGTCTAAGGATGCTTCAAATCAGCAAGAACTGTCTAAAGTTTGTCTACAATTGTTTAAAATCATCGAAAATTACTTTATAATTAATCATCCACAAGTTGTCTAAAATCATAAAACGTTATCTAAATTAGTCCAGTCGTCTAAAGTGTTTAAACTCATCAAAACCTGTCTAAAATCAACGAAAACTATCTAAACAATATAACCTATAATTGCCTAAAGTTTCTCTAAAATATGTCGGTAATAGGCAATAATTGTCTAAAGATGTCTAAAATTGTCAAAAATAATCTAAATATGGTTATCATTATCTGAAATCTTTGAAAGTAGGCTTCTACTAGACTTCTTGCTGGATAACACCCTTTCTCTCATCCAAATTATGTTATTTTCTGGGACGCTCCTTTTCTCGTTCCTCTCAGAATGTGAGAAGTCTATTGAGTTGATAGACTATTCAAGAGTATTCAAGAGAATGATCGTCATATCTTTACTCTTATTTTTCAACAAATAAATCCATTTTAAGTTGAAAATTTATCAAGTACCTTTTATTTTAAAAACGTCTGACTCCCGTGTGTCACTCAGTATTTGCAACTGCTTTTTTTGCAAAATCAAAGCAACAGAAATTGCTTCTAGTCGAATTATTTTTTTAACAAATAGATACAATTGCTTATATATGCTTAAAATGATATGAATAAACCAAGAAATTGGTTCCTTGTAGGGTGGCAATTGCTTACATATTTATAAGATAGGTTGATCCCTGCATTATTTGCTTGTACTTTGCAAACTTTGAATCTTTGTGGCATACACATAAGTTCCTATACATTTAAGCCTCATTAATCATGACTGAGGATATGAATATGGGTAAACGAAAAATATACAGTGTACATAAAAAATGCAGAACGATGATTTCAGAGAGTTATATCGGTTTGATTGCAAAAATTTTGAGTGGTTAGTAAATTACTTTTTAAATGATAGTGGTATCACCTATACAGCAGATAAAAATTTTTCAGCGATAGTTATCCAATCCGAAGTTTCAAAATTCTGTAGTTGAAGAACTCGCTATTCATCAGAGTACTGTCAGAGAAGCTAATATTTTTATTAGATTAGATAACAGAAGTGCTGAAGATTTTATAGAATGTAAACTGTTATGGTCAGAGAGATACTGTTTTCTAACTGCCATCGGTGCGATAGACTGCACACATGTCAAAATTTCAAAGTTTCAAGTTTTTCACAGTTCAGAATTGAATATGTAAACTAAAAAGTATACGCCAGTATTAACGTACAAGCAACATGTAATGCAAAAGACATTTTCACTAGCGTAGACTATCAATGGCCAGGGACTTTACACGATAACAGAATTTTCGAGAATTCAATATATATAGCATTCTTAAAAGTAGTACATAAGAATCTCTATTGGTAGGAGACGATGATTACTTTATATCGCCTTGGATTATGACTCTGGAGAAATCTTACAACCCAACAGCAGCAAAACTATAATAACATTTTCTGTCGACAACGTGTGATCATTTAACGTTGTTTCAGGCTATAATAAACGAGAATTCCTTTCAATTTCTTCATCACCGTTAAATCTCTCGCTTTCACTAGAATCTACCATAACACAGAATGTTGTTTTATTAAAGTTGTTTAACCCACGGTGTTGTATTAACGTCAACACAGTAGTGAAATTTGAACTATCTAAATTTGCAGGATTAGATCTGTTCGAATAAGCAATTGCTACAGAGATGTAAGAACGGCAGCATTTACTTAAAAATTTTATTCATAATCATTACTTTTACTGCTAGCTTTTACTTGTGAAGCAATTGCTTTTCCTAAAAAGCGACCTCTGTCATGAACAGCGTTTTATACAGAGATTAAAATTAGTTTAGAATCACCCACAAGTTGTCTAAAATCATCCAAAGTTATCTGAATAAATCTAATTGTTAAAACTTATTTAAAATTGCTTAAAATTATCAAAATCTGTCAAAAATCGCTCTAATAGTCTAACTTGTATAAAATGATCCTAGATTTGTCTATAATTGTCCAAAGTTTGTGTAAAATATATTTTCAATAGCTAATTATTGTCTAAGGATGCTTCAAATCAGCAAAAACTGTCTAAAATTTGTCTATAATTGTTTAAAATCACCGTAAATTACTTTATAATTAATCATCCACAAGTTGTCTAAAATCACAAAACGTTATCTAAATTAGTCCAGTTGTCTAAAGTGTTTAAACAATGTCATGCAGATGACGATCATTCTCTTGAATACTCTTGAAAAGTCTATCAATTCAATAGACTTCTCACATTCTGAGAGGAACGAGAAAAGGAGCGTCCAGGAAAATAACATAATTTGGATGAGTGAAATGGTGTTATCCAGCAAGAAGTCTAATAGAAGCCTACTTTCAAAGATTTCAGATAAATAGATGTACAAATAGATGTAATTGCTTATATATGCTTAAAATGATATGAATAAATCAAGAAATTGCTTCCTTGTAGGGTGGCAATTGCTTACATATTTATAAGATAGGTTGATCCCTGCATTATTTGCTTGTACTTTGCAAACTTTGAATCTTTGTGGCATACACATAAGTTCCTATTCATTTAAGCCTTTTTAATTATGACTGAAAATATGAATACGTGTAAACGAAAAATATACAGTGCACATAAATAATGCAGAACGATGATTTCAGAAAGTTATATCGGTTTGATCGCAAAAATGTTGAGTGGTTAGTAAATTACTTTTTGATTGATAGTGGTAAAAGGCGAGATACTACATTATCACCTATACATCAGATACAAATTTTTCTACGACAGTTATCCAAGCCGGAGTTTCAAAATTCTGTAGTTGAAGAACTCGGTATTCATCAGAGTACTGTCAGAGAAGCTAATATTTTTATTAGATTAGATAACAGAAGTGCTGAAGATTTTATTGAATTTAAACTGTTTTGGTCAGAGTCACTTTTCCAACTGCCATCGGTGCGAATTGAATATGTAAACTGAAAAGAATACGCCAGTATTAATGTACAAGTAACATGTAATGCATTAGACATTTTTACTAGCGTAGGCTGTCAATGGCCAGGGACTTTACAAGATAACAGAATTTTCAAGAATCTAACTATCTAAATTTGCGGGATCAGATCTGTTCGAATAAGCAATTACTATAGAGATAGGAACGGCAGCATTTGCTTAAAAATTTTATTCATAACCATTACTTTTACTGCTAGCTTTTATACAGAGAACAGCATTTTATACAGAGATTACGTTTTTTCTTTTTCTTTCATTTACATGGCTCACAATGTGTTCTTTTTTCTGGTGTTCCTCCTGCAGTGTCTTCCCCACACGGATATCTATTATTATCTCAGTTTTAACTTAATTTCTGTCTCCTTCCAATGTCTGAAGAATTTGTTTCAAATCTTTCACGTTCTCTATGTCAAATGTCTCGATTGGAAATGCTGAAAATCTTCTGGCAAGGAAACTTTTAGTTCCGTGATGATAGTCTCTATTTTGCACAACTCAATTCCCTACCATTGTCATACTGGAGTATTGATGTTGATCCAAATATATAAAATTAACAGGTTTTTTAGCAATGTTGAGAGGTTGTCCTGATAGACTAAAATAGACTTGAAATTTCCATCAGGATTTGTTTGCATATCTATTAAGTCTACCAGATCTCGAATTAACGATCAAAAGTGAATTTCAACGATAAAGTTGTAATTTACACTAAAGGCTCGGATAGAATGGCGGGCGGATGAATACAGCTAAGTTTAGCCAACACTGAGCGACTACACCTAGTTCTAACCGGTATAATGAAGGCTAAATCTAGTTGAAGCCGAAGATAAGTTGGATAGACCTAAGTTTGACCACCTGTAAACGATTGCATCTAGCCATAACATATATATGATGTAAAAGTAGTTGAGGAAATTGTAAAATTTTCGGAAAATCGTTAGTTGGTATCCAATATTCCCAGAGAAGTATATATTGTAAAGGATCCTAACGAAGAGTAAAGAAATTCCTAGGTTTATCTAAAATGTCATCTACTCTTCATTAGGATCTTGGGACTTGGGTCAAACAACGATATACTTCTTGTGTACATCTTTTCAATAATTGATCTTTTAAATTAAACATTACAGATGTTAAATGCTTTATAAACAATTTTTCTCTGTATTCATGTTGAAGCTGAAATTACACTTTAATTCATCAGTTAAATAATCAACATGATGGTTTTAAATAAAGATATTTAACGAAAGATTCCATTTTCTTAAAATAAAATGTCTTGGGATGGATGAGCAGGTGCGATGTCTAAAACCAAAAGTATATTAAAGCTTTTATATATTCTTTAAGAAGCTCCTTTCGCCATGAATAATATTTAACTTGTTGTTTCATCATAAAGAAATATTAATAAGTGTTTAATCAACTTAATTTTCGATGATATTTCAAATTATTCTTGCTTTACGATCCACCCCCCATATTACCATGCACACAAAATAATGATAATTCAATGTGTCGTTAATTGGTATTTAAAGCTATTCTCTTTTCCCTAAACGATCATTATGGCGCGCCGAAACTGAAACCATTACTGCTCTAAATCGCGAAACTTTCCGCGAGTCACGTATTCAGTTAGGTTTGAAGGGAGGGGGTCTTATTAATATAAACTGCATAAAGGGGTTGTTCGTACAACGTGTCTACATATCGTCACCGTCGGTGGATGATAGCAATAAAAGTAGACGTCGTCGTGGCGAACGAGCAACCGGTGCGCGTAATGGATACGACGCTTCCGGAAACTTGTGAATTTGAAGACGAGGGAGGACAAATCGACGACAGGCAGAGTTCCTATTAGGGAATTAAAAATTCGGAACTGGGGGCGCGAAATTAAGAATTAGAATGGAATTATGCCACTAATAAATTCAATTAGGGTTACGGGAGGGGGAGAAAATTTGAATTAAATTTTAGCTTTATCATCGAAACTTATAACACAAGACGTTTTGTTTCTGCTCTTTTCTTTAGATTCCGAACAATCTCCCGGCGTTTATTTGAGGGACGATCCTCTTTTTGGCAACCAACCCCCGCACTGCGAGTTACGAGTACCCACCGCCGAGAGAGCGGCACATTATTTGGATGCAGCTGTTGAATGTAGAGCCCCAAGACGAGAAGATGTTAGAGATTCACATCTTCTGTTTACACTTCACGTCTACCAATACAGTGTGGCTGGAAAAGGAGGAGGTAAGCTAACCGCGAACAAAAAAAATGCGGAAATTAAAAACCATCCTTTTCCATCCAGACAAATTTTAATATTCCACCGGATATTATTTTAATAATAACCTCGAAACCCCGTCTACCACCCAATTAAGCAAATTGAATTACGTCCCAGCCCAATTAAAAAAAAACATAACCTTTTCGACCCCTTTTATTAATAAAATCTCATGAATAATTTTTTTGCAGTCGCTGGTGGTCGAAGTCGTCTTCATCTAATCGACTTGGGCAACTCGGAAAGAGGAAAAGCAAGCGGAGGAATCCCGCTTTCTGGATTAGGAAATATTCTCCTCGCAATTTTTAATGGCCAAAAACATTTACCGTATAAAGAACATAAATTAACGCACCTCCTCAAAGATTGCCTAAGTTCCTTAACCTGTCACGCGGCGATGATAGCCCACGTTTCTCCTTATGCCCAAAATTACTCCGACACTCTTACCACAGTCCAATTAGCATCGAGAATTCATCGAATGAGACGGAGAAGAATTAAATTTGTCTCCGCTGGCACCGGAAATGGATCGGGAGGTAGCTCAGGAGAGGAAGCTGCGAGAACAACCGGAACAAGTAGCGAACCAGATCCTTCAAGTAGTGATTTATCAGCTGACACAGTTATTTATGTCGGCCCAGCTGACGATGCAACAGATGGGGAACACCCACCAGTTTATATTCCAAGTTTAAACTCGGGGGATAATCGTTGTTCAATGAGCAAAGCTTTAAGAGGTTCCATCGCCGAACAAAAACCCAAAATTTGCGCAAAAACCGAAAATATTCAAAAACCCACCCCAAAGTTATCATCAGGGGTCATAACAAAAACATCGCCAGCCCATGTTACATCATCATCAAACAAAAGCTCCCCAAATCGAGTGGGGACAACTAAAATCAAAGCACCACAACCAGACGGATTAAAAATAAACCCTAGCGACGAACAATGGATTGATGGTCCAAGAATATCCAAATCGAAAGTTGCCGAGGCGAGGCATTTAATGAAAGAAGCTTGCCACGTCAAGAAACGAGAAACGTGGATTGATGGGCCAATGCAAGCTGAGGCGTCCGGAGGGTACGGATACATGGATAGTCATAAAAAGAACATGATAAGAAAATGGGTTGAACATCAAACCTCACAAATTGTTAAGCAAAAGCACCACGTTCATAAAGATGTTAGGACAAAAGATGGAAAAGAGATTAAATCATTAGAAGAAGAAGTTGTTATAAAACCGTTAGATTCGAGCAAAAAGCAAGAAATAATTGAGGAATCCCACATAAGAACCGGATTAAAAATGAATAACGGAAAAAATAACGATACGATCCCAGAATGCCAAACTCCTCAAGAAGAAGGGGAAATTGAAGAAGATTTCGACGAAGAAGATGAACCAGAAATCCCCCCAGCTTTACCATTAATACAACCTCTTAGCAGCCGAGAAGTCTCATTGGAAAGTCTCGATATTTTATTAAAAGAGCGCTTAATGTCTAACGCCGAATACAACAACTTCCAAAATAATTACGACGACCAACAAGGAAGTGACGAAGACGAAGTATTAGAAATCATAGAAGTTGAAGAGCCATTAGAGCCAGTTCCAACACAAGATTGTTGTCTACAAGTAACAGAAGAAGATATCGCTTTTTGCATGGGAATAAGAGAAAATCCTTTACCCGAAGTAGATCAAGAAAATCCTTTGGATCACCCATTAAGAATTTTAAGCCAAGAAAATTTAACCGTTGTTAGTACTTTTACTGATTCAATGTCGATATACACAGATTTAGAAAGGATACTTCCCCGAAATAAATATGACCCAAAATACGGATTATACAACGACGATTACGAGGATATTGATAAAAATAACGAAGCTCGCCAAAAATTCGATCAATTAGCGCGATTACACGAAATTTACTCCAATAAATTAGCTAAAGCAAACGTTTCTAATTCCGAAACGTTTCAAAGAAACTCCCAAAAAATGTTAACTAGATGCGAATCATTAACCCTCACCGATATGTTGTATGGAGGTCCTCCACAACACGATAACAGCAGTATTTACAGCGAACCAGCTTATATTCCAAACCAAGAAAAATTTTGCGAAAATTGCAAAATTAGTATGTCGAGACCGGCAACCGCGCAAAATTGGTATGGAGATACTTGCCTTTCAGCGAGTAGTATGGAACTATCGAATCCGACCCCTCATTTAAGCGGGCGATTTCAGAGATACACGCACAAATACAGTAATCCAAAAGACGCAAATTTGGCTTATTTAAGACATCCCGATGGTGCATCGAATCCAAATTTGAGAGAAGACCAAGAAAGGGTTCCTGGAAACGGTGCGTCCAGTGAGAACCCTATTACAAATGCGCCACAATCGAATTTAGTCCTTCCACTTCCCCCTCCCAATTCATTACCATCTTCGGAACGAATTAACAGAAGAATGTTCAGCATAGAAACCGGTCTTCAAAAGGTAACTCAAAAACAATCAGAAGGTTACGACAGCGGACATGATTCAACTCCGAGAACATCAAAACATAGCCCGGCTGCGATATCAAGGAAAGCAGAAAGCGGATACGACAGCGTAGTACGTGATAGTGAAAGTTCTAGCATAGACTCGGACACAAGCAGGTTATCGCACGTCCACAGTAGGAGAGGAAAGTGTAAGCATAAACACGAGAAATCTTTTTGTTCATGGTTTCTGAATCCTTTTACATGTAAATACATAGACGAACCGCCGGAAACGCATTTTTAAAAAAACAATCGCTTCGGCCATTTTTTCTACTTCCGCGTTTTTTCTAATCGAAGACTGGATCTTTTTGAGGAAGAACCCAATACTCAGGAAGAACAATTTTTATTCTAAGCTTAATCGAGGAACTTGTCAGCGTCGTCGATGTGTTCTGTTAACGGCCGAACAGGGCTTTGTAATAAATTTATAAAATAAATTTATTAAAGTCAAATCGCATAATATTTGTATACCAAAAATTGCAAAGTTTTATCTTTTTAGTATTCGGAATAAATAAAAGATAAAATTATGTAAGGGTGTACATCACACTTTCTTTGACAATCGATTGTGAATTTGAAATTGGCTCATTTCTCAATCCTTTGTCAAAAATAAAATAATAAACGAATCCGAATCAAGTGTCCAAGTACAATAAAATTTTGATATAACGGATTAATACGGATAATAATTTTAAGCTTATAGGCCCGATTGTGACGTCAGCGTTGAATACCAATTCAATTAATTGAGCTGGCTAAACTCGAATAATTTTAGTTCTGTTTAAAGTTGGTTTTAGATTTAATTCAAGAAAATACAGGGATGTTAATAAATTGATGCCACAAATTTCAAACAATGATATTTCAGCAAAAAATTAATTTTTGATTCAAACCCCTCCCTTTACTGATACTTAGTTGCAGTCCCCTAACTATGGGGGATTCTTTTTGTTTAATAAATTCATTATGGAGGGATTTAGGAGAATGAAACAGATAATTATTATTAATAGCTTTGTTTCAACAAGCTGTCCGACTAGTCTTGTACTAATCAAATACAATCGCCCATATCAAGTAAGGCAATAAAAAAACTGATGAATTGTGACGTGATTATAATACATAGGCGCCGGATATATGCATGATTTGGATATAAATGTTGTGATGAAAGATTTGGTATTTCAAACAAAACATGGAATGAAAGATTTCGTATCAAATCGCCGAGGTCGTTTGCAGACGAGTCGCTAGAGTTAAAATGTTCATTAAATATTTTATTAAAGGTACAAATTCTATTTAAGGATGATGTTTACCCTAAAATCGCCGAGGTCGCTTGCGGGCGAGGCGCTTATATTGGTTTGTTAATACGAAATCGACAATTCACAGATTGTAGTGCTTCGCCCGCAAGTGACCTCGGAATTTACGTGATTGGAGACGAAGCTGTTCACTAAATATTATAGTAAAGGTAGAAAATCGCTTATAGGATGATATTTAGCCTCAAACCACCAAGGCCGTTTGCGGGCGAGGCGCTAGAGTTGGTGTGTTAAAACGACATCGACAATTTAAAGGTTGTAGTGCCTAGGCCGTAAGCGACCTCGGTGATTTGAGGCAAAACTGTTCTCTAAACATTTTAGTAAAGACATTAAAAACATTATGGAGAATTTTTTGATCGTAAATTATTAATAACAGAGTAAAGTTAGTAGGTATAACGATCAAACAAGGAAATGAACTAAATTTTTCTTGAACTAAAATTAGAACTAACACTAGAACTATCACTAGAACTATCACTAGGACTAACACTAGATCTAAAACTAGAAACTTTCGGGTTTCGCCGTGCGTTTTTTGAAAAAAATGTTTGACGTTTCGGATGCCATGTTGCAACCTTCTTCAGAAACTGGTTCAAACTGACAAAATCGGGGATCGTAAAACAATATATAGGTCGAAAAACGAATTAATAATTAATTTATATTAATTACAAGCTAATTACTAACTAATTACTGCGTCGCGTCCGGTTTGGGAGTCGTGTTCGTCTTCACCACCATTTTCCATGTTCTGCTGAGTTCCCAGCCATCTTCTCTGTTGATTTTGTCAGTTAGAACCAGTTTCTGAAGAAGGTTGCAACATGGCATCCGAAACGTCGAACATTTTTTCAAAAAACGCACGGCGAAACCCGAATGTTTCTAGTTTTAGATCTAGTGTTAGTCCTGGTGATAGTTCTAGTGATAGTTCTAGTGATAGTTCTAGTGTTAGTGCTAGTGTTAGTTCTAATTTTAGTTCAATTAACACCGGTCGTGAAAGCCTTCGTACTTATAAATTTTTCTTTACGATATTTCGGAACTTTATTGCTCCATCGATAGGTAAAGAACTGCAAAAAGAAAAAACGTACAATGAGAAACCAACAATCAATTATCAAGGGTTCAATAGCAACTTTCACAAAGAACGACAATTTAACGTACTTGCAATTAGTTTCTAAATCAAGAGAAATTAAAAATATGTTAACAAACATCTGTATCCAAGACCCATTTATCAGTCTCTAACTTACTTACGAGAGCTCTAAGTAACTTTACTACTTATAATGTTAAAGACACTTTGTAATCATTTATCTGGAGCTAATGAGTCTTTTTGCTACATCCTGTTGGATCTGGTTCTTCATATTGTCAAAGAAAGGAGTAATTTGATTGGCGATTGTTGCAGTTAAAAACGTTTTGTAGCATTTTAAAATTCATGTTTGATAATACATATTGCTCCTTTGAAGACCAGATTTATATAAAGAAGTTTGGTACTCCTATGAGCTCTCCTATCAGCCCTATCTTCATATCTATGATGATGGACTTTGTCTTAGACAATGTGATTGCGAAATTAGAGTGTCAGTTATTCTTCATAAAGAAATTTGTGGACGATAATATCACTAGCGTACCTAGTGATCAAACAATCCTCACATCCAATTTACTGTTAAAACTAAAACTGAAAACTATGTCCCTTTCCTTGGTTACAATGTCGTGCATGAGAATAACGCAGTGATCATTGATTTATACATAAAACACATATACTCAGGTCGCTATATTAACTAAGTTTCTTCACATTCGTTTAATCACAAAATTGATATCTTACGTGGTATCAACCAAAGAATAATAAGAATTTGTGATAATAAATTTCAACACAACGCTATAATAAAACTTGAGAAGTTTTTTATTAATAACTGTTTTCCAAGCACCTGATTATCATTATTTTTTCGTCAAATAATGTTAACCATTCTGTGCTTAAGAGCATATTTGATATTCCATCGGTCCAGCAGTCTAAATTTATTAAAATAATGAAAATTTCTAACATAACTAATAAGATTATTAAATTAGTTAAACCACATTTACCACCCGATTGTAAGATAGTTGATTACTGTCATCACAAGATAGGTAGTTTGTTAGCAACTTTAAAGGTAAAGATCCCCTGATGCACAAATTGAATATGATTTATCGCATAAATTGTAATGATTGTTGTGGTTGTCACATAGGTATCACTTATCAGTGGTTAAAAAATCGGATTAGTTATTATACATTGATTATTATACATTGTGCTTTGGCGAATCACACAACTAACTATAATCATGACTTTAATTTTGATAATGCATTGATAATTGAGAGTGACATCTATTACTATCACAGATAATTTTTAGGAATATACCACATTAATATTACCGACAATATGGTTAATTTTAAAACGGGTAGTAAGTTATTTTGAAGAAGAAGGTTTCATAAGGTCTAGTAACGTCGCCTAACGAGTCAATATTTTCTTTTCTTGTGAAATCTCCGCATAGCATGCCAATAAGTTTTTTATTCCAGGTTTGGTAGTTCAAATGCGCGTCTCATTGTGATCTATTTTATCTAAAATTTGCAATCCTTTTTCAATTGAATTGTAACCTTTTGCCATTTTCTGTCATTTTATGTTCTGGCAGAACTGGATCTCAAGAATTACATTAATTAATGTTAATGCATTTCTAGAAGTTCATCAATAGTGACCTCCTGCTTATGTGAATTCAGCAATTCTTGGACATAATCACCATCAACCTCTAAATTTAATGTTCTGGCATGATGGATCACTAATTCTATTCCATTATCAATTTGAGCTGGAACTGATGTTGATTCTTCCTAGATTTCAGTCGTGAAAAAAAAAATCGACACAATTTTTTCCAGACACCATTACGGTATTTTGTGAAACTGCTTCCAAAAGTCTTCAACTGAAAGCTCGTTGTTCTGTCTCATATTTTCATATATATGTGCAAACGATGGCCTCATATAATAAGCTTTATACCTTTAATATATTATATTAAATACAGCCTTCACACGTGGATCGAAATTAATGAGAGCTGCAGGAGGATGGCTGGTGCGTTGTGGTATAATTTGGTATAATAACAATATTTTAAATGGGATTTGTTTTAATTGACAATAACGTTAGGTATGAAGTGATGAACAAACCAGTCCTTAAAAAGAGAAGCTGTCACCCAAGCTTTAACATTCCATTTCCAAAGAGCTCTCGGATTTTCCATTCGCGCCATCCATCCTGTCAATCGATCTTGGCAGCTTTAAAACCCGGAAAAGTTCTCTTCACGCGCAATAAAAGTCATTTTAGGCATTTTTCCCAGGTCAAAGCAGTTTATCTACGTTAAAAATGGTTTGGCTGATATAGTCTCATACTTATATACATACAAATAATACTCATACTATTATTTGCTTAAGTAAATCTGGATGCAGTTTGTTTATTCGCGCTTACCATCCACTTTCTGTAACGTTGCGCATATGCTTGTTCTTTTAGTCTTTCAAGAATCAACTCAGCTTGAATATACACTACGTTCTGATCAAGAGGATACACCCTCCTTTGATTATCACATCATATTTTTAAGATTAACATCTGAGCGGCAATACCATAACATTTACAAATTATGCTATTATTAAAGTTTGAGCCTTTTTTACAGCTCCGAGTCTTTTTAGACTTTATAGTTGTTCTCACTGTTGATTCCGAAAAATTAAACTTCTTTACCAATTCACAAATATTAATTTTGGGATCGATCTCTTTGATAATATTAACATAACATTTCAAAGATAATATTTTTCTTGTCTTGTTTGATGTAAATGAATCATTATATTAGTTCTACTTCGTTTGTATGAGTGAGGATGGTAAGCTCAGTAAGATACTGTAATTAACGTTTCTGGGCGCAACGAACACGTCCGATCTTGTAAAACCAATCACCATGTCTTATGATAGGTGCAGTGGGGGAATCAAATTGAAATCGCGTATCTATAAATTTACGTAAAAGTGCTTGTAGACTGCTTGTTGAAACACCGCCAGTAAAATGGCACATTTTGACGATTTCGATTATCCCAAAATGTTATTTCAAAAGGGTGAAAAAATCACCCCTATAGTACATTTCTTAAAAACACTTTTTCCCCTAACTATAGAGGACTGTATATCAATGAAGAAGAGGTGGTGAACAAAGAGTTAAATGAAATCTTTCGCATCAATTTGGAAGCATCCTGCAAAGTCTCCAGATTACCACAGTACCACGGTTTGTCGCCATAAAAACAGGGAAAGCAGAAACTGTTTAACCCTAGAAAGCTAAATTATTTTAAAGTAACATTAAAGCTAATTTATCGTTAAATGTATGACTGAATAAATGGTTAATAAAAAATAAGTCTATTGACAAATGTTGACATTAATTGAAAATGTTGAATAAATACAAGTAGTTAAAATATATATTGACAATATATACAATATATATCATTGACAACATATTTGTCCTCTTTCTTTGTCCTTTGACAATATGTCAAATTTGGTCCTCGATGCAATCGACACAGCACCACTTTGAATTTTCATTCTTCTCTTGAGAGGCGAGTACATCCCATAAACTTTGGAATTAATCAATTCCAAAGTTTATGTAGTATTTAAAGTTAGAGGCTATGGTATATTAGCATGGCAAATTTCATACTTTTAATTGATTTCTGCCCCTTTTACACAGCATTAGTAACGATAATGATATATGCATCTACAAGTACGATGAGGATGCAATCAAACGTGCCAAAAGGCTGCCATTTGGTTTTGTAGCTACACGACATTTACTGACACATTTTGGTACCGCTTTTGAAGCATTATAGGTCTCGATTATCTGAGGTTTCTTGGATACTATATCGATGATAGACTTTCCTTTTCGTAGCAAGTGGATAGTAGCAAAATTACATTTGAAATTACTGCCGTTTAAGAGCGTGAGGTTGCCAATGGTGCAGAGTTGATCCAGTTGTCAACCGTTATACTACGATTGAATTCATGTAACTTGTTGATAACATTTTCATAAAAAAAAAGCTTAAGGCAAACCTTGTGAGTCCACCGTTGTACTTGTGTAGCGTGTTAAAAATAGGCATTCCAAAATTATTTCGCCGAAATACGAGCAACTGCTCATCAATTGTAAGGAATCAATTGGATTTGTGAGAACTTTGGCACGCAGCAAGAAATAAATATCAAACTTCCCTTAAAGGAGTAAAGTTGTCATTGCTTTTTCTATCAGCTCGAGTGTTATAATCATCAAACCGTAAGCATTGTAACAAATAACCAAATAGGTCGCAGTCATCAGTATTATCACTGATTTCTGGGTTAAAGAGTTGATTGGAGTTAGTCGCTAATTGATATCACTCAAATTCGTGACTAGTCTTCTTCTTCTTCCTAACTGGTGAAGCGTCAAGGTCGTAGTGTGGGTTTTTATCGATGCCATCATACGATCTCAACATAAGATCCAAAATCATTGTCAGATTTATTAGTTGCATTCTATTAGTAAGTAGCTTTCAATTTCACTTTCAGTATACTAAACTATGCATGAGAAGAAATCCTAAAACTAAGCAGCAGAACAAGATGTTAACAATTTTCAATGAGTAATAATCCGTTATACATAAGACAGGTATCTAAAGAAATCCAATTGTTTAAGCTAATTTATCGTAAAATCTAACGAACAATCAAAAGCAGAGTGAAAATGACAACCTACAATGAAGTGCATCAAGATTAATGGGAAAAACTAAACAAAAAAGAAAATACATTCGTAATTTTTACGATAATAAAACATTGCTATTATTTAGTAAGTTTGCAAAAACTTTCGAGCAAAAAGGCGGCAAACCAGGGTACTTTGATAATCTAGGGACTTTAGCATCCTGTATAACTGAACGCCATCTTATGTTAAGAAGTGGTATCCAACAAAATCAGTAGAAACACTGTTGCATACTAAATTGGAAGCAGATCGTGAATTTGAAACATTCGGGTTTAACCCTACGTCTATTAAGACGATTAAGCCCAAATCTTTCTGTTCTTATGACTAACGTTAGTTCTTAAGCTAGTTATTCTTCTAAGTATTCAGCGATAAATTGTTGTATGTGACATTATATTACAACTAGAACTAACACTAAGGCAACAATTAGAATCATTTGGGTTTAGCCGTTCTAGATACGTATAGGTAGACTCGAATATTCCTAGTTCTGGATCTAACACTAAATGACGTCAGCTTGTATATCGTATACGAACTAAAACTAGAACTGATATTAGATCTAGAACTAGAAATATGGGGAATTTGCCATGCGTCTTCAGACTTTGTGTTAGTGCTAATGACAATGATACATAGCGCTAGGTAACACTAGATGTCGTCAGCTTGTATATCGTAATCGAACTAAGTTCCAGAAGAATCTAAAACAATCTAGAGCTAAACAATAATTAAAACTAGAACTAACACTAGACCTAGAACGAGAAAGATTCAGGTTTAGCCGTGCGTCTTCAGACGCACGGCTAAACCCAAAACTTTCTCGTTCTAGGTCTAGTGTTAGTTCTAGTTTTATTTTTTAATCATTGCTGAGGTAACAAACTGATCTTCGAGTTACACATCGAGATTTTTCGTTACTAAAACTAACGCTAAGACAGAACTAAAATTATTTGGGTTTAGCCATTGCAGGCACATAGAAGTAAACCAAGCCAGTGACAGTGTTAGATATCACTAATTAACACTAGATGATGCCAGGTTGTCTGTCATAATCAAACTCTAAAACTAACACTAAACCTAGAAAGTTCTCAAATATTTCTGAATTTAGTGTTACTTAATCGATATTATTTTTTCCAGACACCATTACGGTATTTTGTGAAACTGCTTCCAAAAGTCTTCAACTGAAAGCTCGTTGTTCTGTCTCATACTTTCATATATATGTGCAAACGATGGCCTCATATAATAAGCTTTAAACCTTTAATATATTATATTAAATACAGCCTTCACTCGTGGATCGAAATTAATGAGAGCTACAGGAAGATGAACAAACCAGTCCTTAAAAAGAAAAGCTGTCACGAAAGCTTTAACATTCAATTTCCAAAGAGCTCTCGGATTTTGCATTCGCGCCAACCATCACTGTCAATCGATCTTGGCAGCTTTAAAACCCGGAAAAGCTTTCTCTTCACGCGCAATAAAAGTCATTGTAGGCATTTTTTCCAGGTCAAAGCAGTTTCATCTACGTTAAAAATGGTTTGGTTGATATAGTCTCATACTTCTATTATTTGCTTACCATCCACTTTCTGTAACGTTGCGCATATGCTTGTTCTTTTAGTCTTTCAAAAATTAACTTAACTTGAATGCACACTGCGTTCTGATCAACAGGACAACTTTTCACCCTCCTTTGATTATCACATCATATTTTTATGATTAACATCTGAGCGACAATACCATAATATTTACAAATTATGCTATTATTAAAGTTTGAGCATTTTTTACAGCTCCGAGTTTTTTTAGACTTTATAATTATTCTCACTGTTGATCCCGAAAAATTAAACTTCTTTACCAATTCACAAATATTAATTTTGGGATCGATCTCTTTGATAATATTAACTTTACATTCCAAAGATAATATTTTTCTTATCTTGTTTGATGTAGATGAATCATTATATCTGTTCTACTTCGTTTGGAGGAGTGAGGATGGTAAGCTCAGTAAGACACTGTAATTAACGTTTTTGCGCACAATGAACACGTCCGATCTTGTAAAAACAACCACCATGTCTTATGATAGGTGCAGTGGGAGAATCATATTGAAATCGCGTAACTATTAATTTACGTAAAAGTGCTTGTCGATTGCTTGTTGGAACACCGCTAATAAAATGGCAAATTTTGACGATTTTGATTATCCCAAAATGTTATTTCAAAAGGGTGAAAAAACCACCCCTATAGTACATTTCTTCAGAACATTCTAATAATTGATTTGAACAAAGGCATTCAAATACGCAATTTAAGATCTGCCAAATTTCACTCTTTTATATTCCTCCATAGTGGTTTCATTAAATAAAAACACTTTTTCCCCTAACTATAAAGGACTGTATATCGATGAAGAAGGGGTGGTGAACAAAGAGTTAAATGAAATCTTTCGCATCAATTTGGAAGCATCCTGCAAAGTCTCCAGATTACCCAAATAACATACATAAGCCCAAATCTTTCTGTTCTTATAACTAACGTTAGTTCTTATGCTAGTTATTCTTCTAATTATTCAGCAATAAATTGTTGTATGTGACATTATATTACAACTAGAACTAACACTAAGGCAAGAACTAGAATCATTTGGGTTTAGCCGTCGTAGATACGTATAGGTAGACTCGAATATTCCTAGTTCTGGATCTAGCATTAATGCTGATAACAGTGTTAGATAGCGCTAGTTAACATTAGATGACGTCAGCTTGTATATCGTATTCGAACTAAAACTAGAACTGATATTAGATCTAGAACTAGAAATATTGGGAATTTGCCGTGCGTCTTCAGACTTTGTGTTAGTGCTAATGACAATGATAGATTGATAGCTCTAGGTAACATTAGATGACGTCAGGTCCTATATCATAATCGAACTAAGTTCCAGAAGAATTTAAAACAATCTAGAGCTAAACAATAATTAAAACTAGAACTAACACTAGACCTAGAACGAGAAAGATTCAGGTTTAGCCGTGCGTCTTCAAAACTTTCTCGTTCTAGGTCTAGTGTTAGTTCTAGTTTTATTTCATTCAAATACGCAATTTAAGATCTGCCAAATTTCACTCTTTTATATTCCTCCATAGTGGTTTCATTAAATAAAAACACTTTTTCCCCTAACTATAGAGGACTGTATATCGATGAAGAAGGGGTGGTGAACAAAGAGTTAAATGAAATCTTTCGCATTAATTTGGAAGCATCCTGCAAAGTCTCCAGATTACCCAAGTAACATACATAAGCTCAAATCTTTCTGTTCTTATGACTAACGTTAGTTCTTATGCTAGTTATTCTTCTAATTATTCAGCGATAAATTGTTGTATGTGACATTATATTACAACTAGAACTAACACTAAGGCAAGAACTAGAATCATTTGGGTTTAGCCGTCGTAGATACGTATAGGTAGACTCGAATATTCCTAGTTCTGGATCTAGCATTAATGCTGATGACAGTGTTAGATAGCGCTAGTTAACATTAGATGACGTCAGCTTGTATATCGTATTTGAACTAAAACTAAAACTGATATTAGATCTAGAACTAGAAATATTGGGAATTTGCCGTGCGTCTTCAGACTTTCTGTTAGTGCTAATGACAATGATACATTGATAGCTCTACGTAACATTAGATGACGTCAGGTCCTATATCATAATCGAACTAAGTTCCAGAAGAATTTAAAACAATCTAGAGCTAAACAATAATTAAAACTACGCACGGCTAAACCCAAAACTTTCTCGTTCTAGGTCTAGTGTTAATTCTAGTTTTATTTTTTAATCATTGCTGATATAACAAACTGATCTTCGAGTTACACATTGAGATTTTTCATTACTAAAACTAACGCTAAGACAAGAACTAAAATCATTTGGGTTTAGCCATTGCAAACACATAGAGGATATCACTAGTTAACACTAGATGACGAAAGGTTGGATGTTATAATCAAACTCTAGAACTAACACTAGACCTAGAAAGTTCTCAAATATTTCTGAATTTAGTGTTATTTCCAATGACGTATTAAATAGTAGCCTATTTAGCACTAGACGGCACTTGATTACATGCTATTATCGAACAAAAACTAGAATTAACTCCAGATGTAACTCAAATGATTTAGTTTTATCTCTAAACTTAGATCTAGTTTTATTACAATAAAAATATACAACAATATAGCATTTGATAGTAGACCCAAGATCTAGAATTAATCTAGTTCTATATCCAGAGTTAGTTTTATTTCAATAGCAAGACACAACCTAGCACCATCTAGTGATAAGTAGAGCTCTAACTAGAGAGTCAAAACTAACACTAATCCTAAACCAAATAAACAAAATTTTCGACTAAACTCGCAAATTTCCAGTTTTAGATGCAGTGTTGGCTCTAGTTTTTTTCAGTGAGAAATAAAGTATTTATAAAGTTTAAAATTGACGCAAAAGTCGCTAAGACGGGTCTAAAGGTTTAAATTTTAACGTGTTATGACGTCACCTTGTTTCCAAATAATAATCCATCATTTTTATTACTGATAAAGCTCTAAACCTAGTTTCTTATATAAATAATAAGAAAATTATTTAATCCGTTATATCAAAATTTTACTGTAACAATACCTGATGTTACGAATATATTATGATACTTTTTGAACTAAGTTGCTTTAATAAATTAATTTAAAAATTGTTAAAATGTATTCGTGACAATACAAATTGATGTATATATTTGATTTTGTGGCCAAAGACATACAAGGGTAAAAAGATCATTTCATTTTCAATCATCATCCATTCCACCCGCGCATATCATTTCACTTATGGGATCAACGATTGATATATCTTGCCAATCTTTTTTGATACGAGTATACCTTATACTACCTATAACCCTCTCTTAAGACTGCTTGTCAATTTTTTTGATCTCATCGGATTCTAATTTCATTTTTTTACCAACGATCGGATAGGAAAAACGATTTTTATAACGATAACACGTAGCACTGTGACAGATTAAAAGATATTAAAAAAAATGATTACAAAAGATTCTCGTGCGTATAACGTTTTCTTTGTGATACTACCTAATTATTACGATTATTGTCTATTATTACGATTATTAAAATGAACATACAAGTTATTGTTTTGTCCTTATCATTGTAATTAATGTAAAATTACTATATTTATTTATATATGATTTTTTATATTGTTAACGAGTTAACGAGCATCGATTCTTTGTATGATAGCTGTTAGATAATAATGCAGTTGTATTTAAGAAAAAAAATAAAGTAATATTTATCTCAAATGTGGTTTAATTAATTTATCTATTGGCACATGCCTTATTACCTAATTAGGTAAGTAGAACGAAAATAAAAATCTTCTTTGAGCGATATAAAACTGCTCCTTAATATTAAAATCAAACAGAATTTGAACTGTGAACTCTTCTTTATTTAACTTGCGGCGGTGATAAGACCCAAGGCGTCGAAGAACTTGGCTCAGTGCGGCTTCAAGATGCAGAGGATTAACACTGCGCTGATTCTCTTGTGTTTACATTTGCTAATAATAACACCTGCTCCTCCCGTATTAGGGTTAGATAAATCCCTGTTGTACAGGTACGAAGATGGGAAAGAATTGCCAAAAGGGGATGACGTATCCGAAGAGGTACCTCTAATACAACCGATTACTTTCTACGGGACCAAATACAGGACAATATTCGTAAGTTTTAACCCATTTCTGTTAAAAAAAATCGCGGGTTATCTTATTAGATGCGTTAGGGGTCAACGAATGCGAACAACGCTCGTTATACTTATGAGTAGGTTATTGATCCTATTAAGTAAAGTACAACTTAATTAAGACGCGTCTTAAGCCGAATATTTTATTTTGGAACAAATAAATAACTATTATATAATATGAAGCAATTTGATAAATTTTGACCCAGGTCAATTAATTCAAAATTAACTCAAAAATAATTCAGTATCTATTAACACTAATTTAAATTAAGAGAGTGTTTTGCTTTTAATAAATTTTTTCTTTTAAAAAGTCTATATACTTATATTCTAGACTTTAATCTTGTTGGTCTGTTTAAGATAGCAACAATTTTTTGTTACAAGAATTTTAGTATACACTAGGATATATGTATTCTAGTATACACTATTAATTATTACTGAAAATTTTGAGTTAGTGAAAAAATTGCATTATCACTGTACCTCTAATGATAGTAAAAAAGGATACTATTATTAAACTTTTACCGAAACAACACCCACCATAATTTTGAAATATAGATATGCATTAAAAGAGCAAATTAAAAATGTTTTCCTACTTTTCGTGTGGCATAATTAAAAGTATCTACTCAATTATTATTTTTACAGCAGTTTTATGTCACTGAAAATGTTGATGATCATTAAAGGTTTTCAAATCGATATGATTTACGGATTGTTACGTGGAAAAACGTGTTTGCCCCAAATCGGTATAAAGATTTGAATGTCGCTATTTATACATACAGTATGTGTAGAATATAAGTTATATTTAGGTATTTTGTTATTTTTATTAAATCAGAAAAACCAGCTTTATTTTGTACCAGAAGTTATTTCATTTTATGTTCAGTCGAAATAAAGATGTGTAACTGATAAGTTGTTTTGATATGAAAACTTTACATTGGCGACGAGGAAAATTGGTTAAGTTAGTTAAGTGAATAAATTAAGTGATAATAATAATAAAAAGGAGGAAGTTAATGGGTAATGGCTGCAAGTGGAGAAGAGAAGAAGCAAGGTGTGACGACACATGGTCGTTTAAGAGAATTTGACCCGCACGTGGATGAATGGGCCATTTTTAAAACAAGATTGGATAACTATTTCACGGCAAACGAAATTGAAGATGAAGAAAAGAAAAAAGCTATATTGTTAAATTGTTGTAGCGAAGAAGCATATAAATTAGTATATAATCTTGCTTTTCCTACCGTCCCGGAAAATAAAATAAAAGCTGAACTTTCCACTATTATGAATACTCATTTTAAAAGCGCACAAATGGTGTTTCCAAATAGATTTAAATTTTATTTGGCACGGAAGAAACCGGAAGAATCTGCGAGGAAGTTAATGGGTAATGGCTGCAAGTGGAGAAGAGAAGAAGCAAGGTGTGACGACACATGGTCGTTTAAGAGAATTTGACCCGCACGTGGATGAATGGGCCATTTTTAAAGCAAGATTGGATAACTATTTCACGGCAAACGAAATTGAAGATGAAGAAAAGAAAAAAGCTATATTGTTAAATTGTTGTAGCGAAGAAGCATATAAATTAGTATATAATCTTGCTTTTCCTACCGTCCCGGAAAATAAAATAAAAGCTGAACTTTCCACTATTATGAATACTCATTTTAAAAGCGCACAAATGGTGTTTCCAAATAGATTTAAATTTTATTTGGCACGGAAGAAACCGGAAGAATCTGCGAGGAAGTTAATGGGTAATGGCTGCAAGTGGAGAAGAGAAGAAGCAAGGTGTGACGACACATGGTCGTTTAAGAGAATTTGACCCGCACGTGGATGAATGGGCCATTTTTAAAGCAAGATTGGATAACTATTTCACGGCAAACGAAATTGAAGATGAAGAAAAGAAAAAAGCTATATTGTTAAATTGTTGTAGCGAAGAAGCATATAAATTAGTATATAATCTTGCTTTTCCTACCGCCCCGGAAAATAAAAAATATGCTGAACTTTCCACTATTATGAATACTCATTTTAAAAGCGCACAAATGGTGTTTCCAAATAGATTCAAATTTTATTTGGCACGGAAGAAACCGGAAGAATCTGCGAGAGAATGCTCAGCCAGATTATGTTCATTGGCTTCGAAATGTGAATTTGGAAACGAAATGGAAACGGTCTTAAGAGATTTATTTGTAGTCGATTATGAAGAGGGCTCGGTTCAAGATGATAATAATAATAATAATAATAATTTATTAGTCTCAGTGCCACATAACTGTAGATGGAGATAAGTCATACAATACATTATTACACATAACAAAATACACAAAGAAAAAAAAAAAGAAAAAAACTAAATACATCTTTATGCCTATGGTAAGTCCATGACCCCACAGAGATACTCCCGTAAACTATAAAAAACATTCTCGATCAAGTACGCCTTAACTTTATTTTTGAATGCACGAGGAGCGGTGATGCTTGATGCTTTTTATTGAGACAGGTAACTTATTATATAGTTTTACAAAATCGTATTGCGGACTTTTCTCAAAAAATGCTGTTTTGTGTCGCAACAACGGCAAATCAACACGTCTCGTCTCATACTGGCTAACAGAGCCCAAAAATCTTTCACGATTTCCGTTGACAAACACCACAGCTTTGAGAATATAGATACAAGGGAAGGTAAGAATACTATTATTTTTAAAAACTTCCTTGCAGGATTCACCACATTGTAATTGAAAAATTAATCTGATTTTTCGTTTCTGAGTCACAAATAAACGCCGCCACTGAGAACTTCTGCCCCACAAAAGAATATTGTATGAAATATGTGAGTAGCAAAGCGCGTAATATGCGTCCAACGAATATTTGAGCTTGAGCAACGCAAAATACGACGAATTTAATCTTTTACATACGTTATTTATATGTGGTCCAAAACTCATTTCGGTATCAATGCTCAAGCCCAAAAAGTTGGCTTCCTTCTGTAAAGGAATCCCAGCAAGATGTTCTATGGAAAGCGGTCGCCGAACATGAAAATTTACGCAGACTGTTTTCTGTACATTCAAGATTATTCTGTTTCGGGTGCACCAATCCACAAAACGCTCTACAGTGCTACCAACCAACCTATCAAGCTCACTCCGATCACGAGCAGCAATAGCGATAGAGGTGTCATCCGCGTACATCACCACATGAACATTCTCGAAAAAACTTGGTAAATCATTAACAAAAATTAAGAACAGTAAGGGACCCAGTATGGAACCCCGAGGTACGCCAAGATTTACAGGTGAGTCCTCCGAGGCTATTGCCGACAGAACCACTCTCAAACTACGACTTGTAACGAAAGAAGTTAACCATTTAAGCAGACTTCCACGAATACCCACATTGTATAACTTTTCCTTAATGAAGTGTGGAGGCAACGAATCGAAAGCTCAGGAAAGGTCAAAAAAAAGACCAACCACATAATTACCTTTGTCAAGGTGTTCATAGACATATGAATAGAAATCGACAGTAGCGGTCTCAGTTGATAAGCCCCTTCGAAATCCGTGCTGCGATCGACACATTACTCGAAATGCATCAAAAAAACTCAACAATCTCCGCTTAACAACGCTTTCGAATATTTTTGAAAACACGCTACAAATAGAAATAGGCCTGTAGTTCTCAATACTATGCGCATCACCCTTTTTGAAAACAGGCGTTACCCTTCCCACCTTCAGTAAGTCAGGAAAAACCCCTAACTCAATTGACCGATTCAAAATCTTGGCCAAAGGCACGCATAAGCTATCACTCAGAAATTTGACGCATTCAACAGTAACATCATCCCATCCAACAGCTTTAACATTTTTCAAGCCTTTAATAGCATCGAAGACCTCTGTATCCGTAACGGGAGCAAAATACAAAGAAGAGCCCACACAGTCACCCAGCGTACAAGATAGTGACAAAGATGACCCGTAAGTAGCCACCAATCTGTCCTGAACTACAGATGAAAAATACTCGCCAAAATGATAGATTAATGGAAGAAAAATCTACAGTAACGTTTCAAGACGTCATCAATATAGCGACGGCAAAATCCGTAGCATCTCAGGACGTAATTAAAGTAATTAAACAAGAAACCTGTTGGCACGTGGGCGTCTGTTCAAAAGGATCATCACAGGGTAAATCGAAGATGATACAACGAGTGCTGCCACCAGTCACGGCGCAACGTACGATGACACCAGTGTAGTATGTACCGAAATAAAATAAGTCCTAAATGTTTTGCTGGTGGTAAGATGGGACATATGATCGATTCTTGTAGATTTAAGAACGCCACATGTTTTAAATGTAGTAAAAGAGGTCATATTGCGTCTAATTGTAGAAGTAGGACAAAAATGGAGCACAATTTTTTAGGCAATGAAATTTTTAATATTATTCCTATTGAAGATAATACACCAATTATTGCGGATATTGAAGTAAACGGAAAATTAATGAAGTTTCAAATAGATGCTGGTTCATGTATCTCAGCAATTAACGAAAATTTATATTTAGAAAATTTTTATAGTTTAACATTATATAAAACAAATAAGTTTTGTATGTATACAATGGCCAACAAGTTAAACCAACATTAAATTAAATATAAAGTATGCTAATAAAATACTTGATTTTAAATTTTTTATAAGTAGAGGTGGAGGCCCACCAATCGTTGGCAGAGATTTTTTTAAATTATTTAATTTAGGAATAAAAGAAAATTACGATTTAAATTTTTTTAGTTCCAATAAGGCACTTGATCGGTTACATAACGAATTTAGAAATGTGTTTTGCAATAAGTTGGGTACATTTAAAGAAGGAAAAATTATTTTACGGTTGAAATCGGAAAATGTAAGTCCAAAATTTTTTAAACCTAGACCGTTACCAATTATTCTTAAACGGAAAGTGGAGATAGAATTGGATAGGTTGTTAAAAGAAGGTATAATTGAACCAGTTTCGTTTAGTAATTGGGGAACTCCCATTGTTCCTATAATAAAAAAAGATGGATCGGTTCGTATTTGTGGAGATTTTAAGGTGACCCTTAATCCATGTTTAGAAATAGAAAGATATCTGATACCGAGAATAGAGGAACTCTTAAATTCCATGCAGGGTAGTGCTATATTTACTAAAATAGATTTATCTCAAGCATACCAACAGATATTGTTAGAAGAAAATTGCAGAGAATTAACGACAATTTCGACTTATGAGTCGAGGATTATTTAGATATAAGAGGTTACCATTCGGTACAACTTCAGGTCCCGCTCAATTTCAGAAAATAATGGAAAGTTTGTTGCAAGGTTTAGATAATTGTGTATATTTTTATGATGATATTTTAATTGGTGGAACAGATTTCATTGATCATCTTAAACATGTTAAGGCGGTGTTAAAGAAACTTGAAATAGCAGGGTTTAAAATTAAAAATGAGAAATGCATTTTCTTCGCAAATGAAGTTTGCTATTTGGGTTATAAAATTGATAAAAATGGGTTACATACGACGAAAGACAAGGTAAAGGCAATTCAAGATGCTCAATTGCCAAACACAGTTAAAGAATTAAAGTCATTTTTGGGATTAATAAACTATTACGCAAAGTTTGTTCCTAATTTGTCTACGATTTTGTATCCCTTATATCAATTGTTACAAAAGAACTGTCCATGGGTGTGGTCTGATGCATATACTCATTCTTTTAATCAAGTAAAAGATATTTTGACATCTGCGTCAGTTCTGGTGCATTTTAATCCAGATATGCCACTGCATTTAACCTGTGACGCAAGTAATTATGGTGTAGGTGCTGTATTGACACACATTTTTCCGAATGGGGACGAAAAGCCGATTGCATATGCTTCGAAAAAGTTAAGTAAAGCAGAAATGAGCTATTCTCAAATAGAAAAAGAAGCTTTGGGTATTATATTTGGTGTCAGTAAATTTAATCAATATTTATATGGCCAAAAATTTACATTGGTTACTGACCACAAACCGTTGGTAACAATTTTTAACCCAACAAAGGGAATTCCGGCATTTTCTGCAAATCGCCTTAGACGTTGGGCTGTTATTCTTAGTATTTATAATTATTATATTAAATATGTTATGTGTCAGAGGAAAACATAGCAGATTCATTGTCACGAATACCAATTAGAGATAACACAGAATTCATAGATGAATGTTCGGTTGATTATATGAATTTTTTTGAGGGTAATGAAATGCCAATAAATTATTGGTATATAAAAAAAGAAACTCTTCAGGATAAAATTTTTAATGAATTAAGCAAGTATATTAGATTTGGTTGGCCTAACAAGGTAATAAATAAAGAATTATTAAGGTTCTTTAATTTTCGTAATGAATTAACAATTCATAAGGGAGTAATTTTATGGAATAATAAG
This sequence comes from Onthophagus sagittarius, assembly GCA_036711965.1. Classification (NCBI taxonomy): domain Eukaryota; kingdom Metazoa; phylum Arthropoda; class Insecta; order Coleoptera; family Scarabaeidae; genus Onthophagus; species Onthophagus sagittarius. The sequence goes on along the minus strand of JASERS010000005.1, from coordinate 43,475,543 downwards.
ATTGTGGTTCCATATAAACTTCGTAAGAAACTACTTGAGGAGTTGCATTCTTCGCACATGGGAACTAATAAAATGAAAGAATTAGCGCGTAACTATTTTTGGTGGCCCGGATTAAACAAAGATATTGAAGAAAGGTCACATAGTTGTGAAAACTGTAAATTAGTCAGAGATAATCCACCAAAGCATCAGCTTCATTTATGGGAATGGCCACGAGAGCCATGGTCGCGATTACATATAGACTATTTTGGTCCAATATATAACAAATATTTTTTGGTAGTGATTGATGCTCATTCGAAATGGATTGAAGTTTTTCCCACTAAAAATACTTCCAGTTCATTTACTATTGAAGCTTTAATAAGTTTAATCGCAAGATTTGGTATTCCACAGGTAATAGTGTCGGACAATGGTCCGCAATTTACTTCAAAAGAATTTGAAGTGTTTGTAAATAAAATGCAAATCAAACATATTACGACAGCACCATATTCTCCTGCATCAAATGGAGCTGCGGAAAATACGGTTAGAACAGTAAAAAATGCGTTACGGAGAGCACTTAGTAATAGTAGTAACAAAAACGTTTTTGTAGCATTGCATAACTTTTTGTTTGATCATAGAAATACTGCACACGCAACGACTAACGAGAAACCTTCCTTTTTAATGTTTAAAAGGAATATTAAATTTCGATTTACACAGATAAAACATAAATTTTATAAAAGAAAAAATTTTCCAATTAGTAGTAATGTAAAAGAAAGTCAAAAACGTCAATTAAAATATAACAATGGTTCTAGAAAATTGTAAATTCAGTGTAGGGCAACCTGTTTTAGTTAAGGATTACCGAATTCCTAATAATAATAAATGGATAAAGGCTAAAATAATAAAAATTATTGGAAAATGTGTTTATTTGTGTAATGTACCTGAAATGTAATGTACTCAAATTCGTGAATGTCGAACCTTAGATAATTCATTAGCGCCTTTACCAACCACAGACACAAATAAAGAAACGGATGTAATAGAAATATTTGATTCTCCTGAAAAAGAGGAAACAGTTAGTAGTAGACCAAGGAGACAAATAAAACCACCTGAACGGTTTGGGTACGAATGATTTTTGCTTTTGAATTTTATAAATTGTGAGTATTTCGGAATTAGTTTAATTTTTTTATTAAGGGGAGAGGTGTAGAATATAAGTTATATTTAGGTATTTTGTTATTTTTATTAAATCAGAAAAACCAGTTTTATTTTGTACCAGATGTTATTTCATTTTATGTTCAGTCGAAATAAAGATGTGTAACTGATAAGTTGTTTTGATATGAAAATTTTACAGTATGTATACGCAATTGGCTATTTACACATACAGTATGTATACGTAATAGAATTTAGTTTGTAAAAGAAAAATTGTTTTTCAACAAATAATTTGAATGGCTGGCAATTGATTTTCTAAGAAATTCAAAAGATTCTGCGTTAACGGTTACCTTGAAACAATACGGTCGATCAAATAAGATCCTACAACCCAGACGTTTTAGGACCATCAATGTTGTTGGTTGCTTCTTGTATAAAATTAATGTTAACAGTATCATAATAATGAAGGTGAAGGCGGTTAGTATAATAATTCTTATGAAACATCGATTATCCGCTGAATAAAAGTCAAACAAAAAAATTATACTCTTGTTGACTTTTTTCCAATACGCATTCCGAAAATTCTAGTTTTTTAACTGAACATGCACAGATGTGCACTTTTTTATCTTTTACTTAATAAACTCACTTGCTTTTGTCTTTTTTATAATTCATTTCTTGTAAAAAAAATCATGTTACGTTTTTTGAAAGTTTTAATAAAAAAATCATAACTCGGAGATCTGAAGATTTGAAGAAACGATCTCAAGCACATTAAATACTAATTAAATTTGCTTAAAATTGCTTCTTATTTCAAAGTGATATCTCAACTAGTTGTTGAGGTATAAATCTTTGAAAATTTCTTAATTTTTATCAAATATACATAATTACGTTTTTGCAAAGCTTTAATCAAAAAATCATAACTCAGAGATTTAATGATTTGGAAAAACGATCTTAAGCACGTTAAGTAGCAACAAAATTTGTTTCAAATTGCTTTTTATTTCAGAGCGATATCTCAATTAGTTCTTGAGATACGATTCTTTGAAAATTTCTTGATTTTTATCAAACACATATAATTACATTTTGCAGAGTTTCAATTAAAAAATCATTACTTGGAGATTTAAATATTTGAAGCAAGCATCCTAGGTATCTTAAATAACTACAAAATTTGCTTCAAATTGCTCTTTATTTCAGAGCGATATCTGAATAAGTTCTTGAGATACGATTCTTTGAAAATTTCTTGATTTTTATCAAACACATATAATTACATTTTGCAGAGTTGCAATGAAAAAATCATAACTCGGAGATTTCAATATTTGAAGCAAGGATCTTAAGCACGTTAAACAGCAATAAAATTTGTTTCAAATTGCTCTTTACTTCAGAGCGATATCTCAATTAGTTCTTGAGATGCGATTCTTTGAAAATTTCTTGATTTTTATTAAACACATATAATTAAATTTTGCAGAGTTTTAATTAAAAAAATCATAATTCGGAGATTTAAATATATGAAGCAAAGATCTTAAGTTCCTTAAATAATAACAAAATTTGCTTCGAATTGCTCTTTATTACAGAGCGATATCTCAATTAGTTCTTGAGATACGATTCTTTGAAAATTTCTTGATTTTTATCAAACACATATAATTACATTTTGCAGAGTTTCAATTAAAAAATCATTACTTGGAGATTTAAATATTTGAAGCAAGCATCTTAGGTATCTTAAATAACTACAAAATTTGCTTCAAATTGCTCTTTATTTCAGAGCGATATCTGAATAAGTTCTTGAGATACGATTCTTTGAAAATTTCTTGATTTTTATCAAACACATATAATTACATTTTGCAGAGTTGCAATGAAAAAATCATAACTCGGAGATTTCAATATTTGAAGCAAGGATCTTAAGCACGTTAAATAGCAACAAAATTTGTTCCAAATTGCTCTTTACTTCAGAGCGATATCTCAATTGGTTCTTGAGATACGATTCTTTGAAAATTTCTTGATTTTTATTAAACACATATAATTAAATTTTGCAGTTTTAATTAAAAAAATCATAATTCGGAGATTTAAATATATGAAGCAAAGATCTTAAGTTCCTTAAATAACAACAAAATTTGCTTCGAATTGCTCTTTATTGCAGAGCGATATCTCAACTAGTTCTTGAGATACGATTCTTGATTTTTATCAAACATATATGATTATGTTTTTGAAAAGTTTTAATAAAAAAATCATAACTCGGAAATTCAAAGATTTGAAGAAAGGATCTCAAGCATATTAAATACTAATTCAATTTGCTTCAAATCGCTCCTTATTTCAAAGTGATATCTCAATTAGTTCTTGAGATACGAATTTTTGAAAATATCTTAATTTTTATTAAACACATATAATTAAATTTTGCAGAGTTTTAATCAAAAAAAATCATAACGCGTTGATTTCAAGATTTGGAGAAACGATCTTACACAGTAAATACTAACTTAATTTGCTTTAAATTGTCTCTTATTTCAATGCAACATCTCAACTAGTTCTTGAGATACGATTCTTTGAAAATTTCTTAATTTTTATCAAACACGTATGATTACGTTTTTGCAGTGTTTTAATAAAAAAATCATAACTCGGAGATTTAAAGATATGAAGAAACGATCTGAGGCACATTAATTATTAACTAAATTTGCTTCAAATTGCTTCTTATTTTAAAATGATATTTCATTTAATTCTTGCGATACGATTTTTTAAATACGATCGCATCAATTTATTTCTTAAAAACTACGATTCTGTTTAAGAATTTTTATCTGAACAATTAAATGATATATTGAATTGCGATTTCTATCATTGAAATGCTGCGGAATTCCTCTATAATTATCACAAATTGCAGTGTGATATCTATTTTAAGTAACTACATACATTTTCAAAAATGTTTACAAAATGGTTAATAACATGGTAATTTTACATATAAAATTTGAAAACAAGATGTGCCGTTAAAGCATTTAAGGCGGCTAATCAAAATATGTAAAAAAATATATGGTGTTCCATTAAGAAAAAAACATTTTGTGTCATAACACTTTTTTACATTCATATATACAGTACAAGTCTGCGTTTGAAAGAAATTCGTAACTTAATCGATATAGGAGCTATGGATGCATTTGACTATTGCAGGACCTTGTATATATTATTGGCTATTTACTGATACTGACTGTATACGCTATTACTTCGTTTAATATTGTGGTAATAACTACACAATTATAATTTCATTTATTAAAGTTAGTTTTCAGTTTCTTGTATGTATAAACAGCCAATTGCATATAGATACAGTATGTGTAAATAGTCAATTTCGTATACATGCAGTATGTATATAATTACATATACTTACTGTATGTATAAATAACCACATCTTAAAGAATTACTGGTATAATCGAATGTTTGCGTAGTGCAGAAGTTTTAGCGAACAAAGACAATTTGAGAGATAAAATGACCGGAAAAAACAAAGACAATGCGCGTAAGAAAGTAAAATGTGCTCATTGCACGAGCTACGGGCACTTAATTGCCGAATGCGAGATCTTAAACGAAAAAGAACGGAACTTTGATGTCCAACACGATGCATACTGCTTCAAACTCCTCCAAACCAATTTTTTTTTGCCCTAGTTGTGGTGCCGAGAGGGTGATTCGTACGAAACGTGGAAAATGTAATCCAAAGATATCAAACAACGACACGGTTGCTTCTGCGGAAACAGTAGAATTTTATTCATTTGATGATATCGTAAGTCAAGACCAATCGACAAAGTAGAAATATTAGGCATTACAAGACAAACATGTTTAGATACTGGCGTAGTCAGAAGAGTCATAGTTAGAACACTGTATGATTAACTCACTTCAAGATTAAAGAGAAAGTAACTTTTACGAAAGAAAGCATTGCCTTATTGTTAGCAAATTATGCCTAAATCAATGATTCACAAAGTGGTCTATATCCAGCCCCAAGGGTTTATGACAACCTGCAAAAGGTCTACGTCTATTTGAGGGATTTTAGGGGAAAACAATTTGGGGGAAAATGAGGGGCCCATGATAGTAGATCTCAAGATACATTGTTCCGGATCTTTAATCATAATAGTTTGTAATCTGAAGACCAACAAGAAAGGTCACACGGGTGTGTCAATGTAAAATTCCACCTCCAGAGATCCGGGTGAAGGCTTTGTTTTTTTATCATCTCGAACTCACACTATTCAATGTTATATTTTTATTATTCAATCCCATGCAAGTATGTAAAGTTTTTTTTACCGCATATTTATTGCATGTTCCAACCACTTTTAAAGGTCGCAATACAACGTATTGCAACCCCACAACGACACCACGATTTATCTTAGATTTAAGTAAGAACCAATGGTGTTTCAGCGAGCATACAGAAGACAGATACAATTTTGTACATGGGAATTACCAACTTGTCATATCACCTATCATAACTTCCATAGAATTCAGACCAAACGAGGCTAAAGATTTAACGTGCGAATTTGAAGAATCTTCTTGCAAATACCCCTTCGTTCAGTTTGCGTTGTTATTAAGAAGAACCAAATTCCTATCTCCGTCCCTCCATATCGAATACTTGCTCTGAAAAAGGAATTGTTGAGGAAACGATTGAACAAATTTTTAGATAAAGGAAAATTATTGTTTTATTGTAGGCTACAGTCAAATATTTGGGTCATCGGATTACTTCGAATGGTATTTCTGTCAATCCTAAAAAGTTGATGCCATCACTCAGATTCCTGAGCCAAGAATTTCTTGAATGTGGAAAATAAAAAGTTTGCTCACCTCAATACCAGTACTACGTCTAGCGAACGAAAACAAGCCATTCACATTAAACACAGATGCAAGTGATTACGCAATTGGTGCCATGTTACTCAACACAGAAAGCAATGATGAATGACCAGACGAATATGCCAGTCTATTCTGTACTGTTTCAAACTGTTCCTGCTAATGAAGACTACGTTCAGTGGACTGTAAAAGGTAATTTAATGAACAATAATGTTCTATATCGTTACTTTCCACAATCAGACGAAGAAGAAACACAATACTTAATGTGATCACAATGTAGAGCCGAAATTGTGAGAGAACATCACGGATCTGTTGAAACTGAAAAAAACCATTGAACGAGTAGCAAAAAGACACTATTGGCTTGGAATGAGTTGATACATCCAGAACCACGTTAAAGTAGGTGTTCCCTGCCAAAAAAATAAACCAAGTAATTTAAAATCAGCAAGTTTATTGCAAACTCTTACTTACAACCGAAGATTTGAAGTATTGTCTATTGACCTATTAAGACCATCACACAAAACAACGAAAGAAAGTCGATGGATTTTTGTTGTGGAAAATACTTCTACAAATTGGGTCGAACATTTTGCAACAAAGGTCGCATGTCCTCGACTTTTGGTGGAAGAAATTTTCCTATGATATGATTTACCAAGACTTCTATAATATTACCTCATCTTATAGGCAATGTCGTAAAGTTTGTTTCCGAGGTAATGTTGCAAACAATGTATATACTAGATGTCAAGGAAACTGAATCCTACATACCATCCTGAAGCAAATCCAGTGTAAAATAATTGTTTCTTAAGCAAAGTTAATACTGCATTTGACAAAAATAAACCAGAAGCTATGAAGATATAAAATATTTCTTTCTAGGAGGTATTTACGTTACGGAACAATTAAAAAAAAAGATTTAATTTTTGCAAACTTTATCTACTTGAATTTGAAGTGATTGCTATGAAAATGACAATTCTTTCAAATAACGTTTTTGATAATTTGCTCTAAATTTGAATAATTTAAAAATTTTAACATGTTGGTTACTAAAGCTCACTTTTACCAACCTCCAGTTAAACTATCTAGCGATAGTTAGCCTGTTTTTAACTATTAGATAAATTTATCAAGAGGTGGTAAAAGTGGCCCAAGTGTTATTAAAGAAACGCACAATCTATATATACCAAAGTGAGGTGAATTAAATTCGAACCGAAGTTTCAATTTACGTTTTAAACACAACCTTAACAAGAAAATTTAAGAAAATAACCAAAACCTTACCAAGTAATTATCGATTCTTAACGGATATTAATACGGTCCGTGACAAAAATAAACGAGAAAAAATCGAGATTTAAAAATAGTTTTTTATTCAGGAGGTATTTATATAATCGAATAATTTTTAAAACAACTCGTTTAGTTTTTACTACGTTTACTGACTTGAACCTGAAACGGTTTCTATATGAAGGACCCTTCTTTCATTTTCAATTTTGAACATTAGGTTTACGATGAACTTATCAAAATGATCTACATTCAACACATTCCACTACAGTGACTCACATAAGTGATGTATTAACAATGTTTATTTTCACAATTGATATATTACTGCCTCTGTATTTAGATAGACTGTGTTTACATGTTAATTTAATTAGCTACATAGAGACAGATGACACCAATAATTACAAATCGGATTGTTGTTAATGTCTATACTGTTTACTTATGTGAAAACAACAATATTGTTTGCATTTTTTATAACAATGGCATCGAAAAGAACAGAAATGACCATTTAAAAAAGAATGTAGGTTATTGCTCATCATGACGAAAGAAAATTGGTTCAGGAAATTTCTAAAATTGTGAATATTAATTGATCAATTATGTATGCCATAATACAGCGGTTTAAAGATAAAGGTAGGGTAACAAATAAACCAAGAAGTGGTGTACCAAGTATTTTAAAGGAGGCAGCTTAAGTGCTTGCATAAAATTTAGAAAATAATAGAGGAAAATGTGTGAAACCTGAAGACTTGCAATACGTTCAGAAGATTTGATATTAATTCTAAAAGACTTTCAAAATGCTTTCAGAACACTTGATCTTGTCTCTGGAAAATTATCATCATATTCAAATATTTTTAAAAAATCTTAATATACAGAGCATTTGCTGTGAACGTTTTTTGGAAAGAACATATATTAAATTGAGATTTAATGCTGCTTCTATGATACTTGATACCGCTTCCAGTAAATTCGATATTGCCTCTGGAAAACATAAAATGTTTCCGGGAAACACTTGATCTTGCCTCTCGAAGACTTGAACTACTTCCAGAATACTGATTTTGCCTCTAGAAGACTTGAATTTTTTTTCATACAACTTATTACCCATACTGCTTCCAAAAACTTGTAATACTTTCAAAATACTGAATATTGCGTTTAGATGACTCAAAATGCTTTCTGAAGTCTTGAAACTGCTTGTACAGCTGCTGGCAGAAAACTTAGTTTCGAAAATATTAAATACTATTAAGCAAAATGAAACATCTTGACCAAACTAGTCAAAAAAACTGTTAAGTAAGCACTAAATACTGCTGACAGAAAACATTTTTGTTACAATAATAATTGCTGTTAATAAAATTAGATTTTTCTTCAAAAAATACCAAATACTATTCGCCAAAAATACCAAATACAATGTTTTCATTTTAGAAGATCAAAAACTGCTAGTTAAAGACTGGATAATGCTTGTAAAACTGCTGACAGAAGACATTTTCTTTACTAATGGACCATATGCGCAAAAAACGTGTTTGCTCATACAGTCTTTTTCTAATTCAGTTATTTTCTGCACCCAGTACCTATACATAGTCTAGGACCTTAATCCTTATTCCTCCATAAAGGTCTTGATAATTTTTCTCGATTATCGCATTATTTAAGGGTACATTTACGTTGGAGCTGCGATAAAAGGCAAGAGTAGCGATAAATTCATTTCTATGGATTTTTATACAGGAACGCGTGCTTTAATCGGTCGATCCAATATTCGCTTCAATAGTATTGGCTTTCTATGCTAATATCGCCGCTCTTATCGTTTATCGCAACTCCAACGTAAACCTACTCTTAGATCTGATATTCTATAAGCATGATTATGTCGTTGTCCATCAAAATATAATCTTGTATCAGCAGCATCTCGTCTTCTTCGAACATTATTTGCTTATTAGTTAACAAAAAAGAGTTTTCCGCCAACAATATCTAGTATATCTAGTCTTGAGATAGCTACATCTGTTATATAAATGGAAAATAATACACTACACTAACAGCATAAAGCCTTCTAATAGAAGTATATGATCAATCTGCCAAGAGCAACTAGTCTTCTGCGAACAGTTAAAAGTCTTTAATTAGTTATATTATATTACTACTATATTATTAAAATATTATTTTCAATAATGCGATACTTTCAACACATTAATACTTCGATACTTTGTTACTTTTGATACTTCGGTATCGTATCATCATGTTCCTTAGCACATTTTAAACATATTAGTATAAAAAAAATTGTCACAAAATGTAAATTTGTATATTTAGAGCTAATCAATCCACTTTTAGTAATAAATTAATGTACTTTAATATAATTTACTTTTGATAATGCCAAATTTGAATTAAGTGTACTCATCGTATTCGTTTTAGTTCAAAAAATACAAATTTGCAAATTTAAAAGTAAGCAAATCACTTTTTGTAACAGTGTAATTTTTGTTGCTACTGCCAAATTTGAATTGAATGTACTCATCGAGTTCCTTGGCTCATATTGAACATATTAGAATAAAAAAACTGTCAAAAAATGCAAACTTACAAATTTAGAGCTAATCAAACAACTTCTTATAATGGTGTAATTTTTTTTGATAATACCAAATTTTAATTGAGTGTACTCATCGTGTTCCTTAGCTCATTTTGAACGTACCAACATAAGGAAATTGCCAAAAAATATAAATTTGCAAACTTAGAGGTAAACAAATCACTTTTTGTAACTATGTAATTTTCGTTGCTACTGCCAAATTTGAATTAAGTGTACCTCAGGTCATTCTGCATACATTAAGATAAAAAATTGTCAAAAGATGCAATTTACAATGGTTAGCCAAATCACTTTTTATGATAGTGTAATTTTGTTTGCTACCACCACATTTGAATTGAGTATACTCATCGTGTTTCTCAGATCAATTTGAACAAATTAGGATAAAAGAAAATGTTAAAAAATGAAAATTTACAAATTTAGAGCTAATCAAATCACCTTTTAAGACAATGGAATTTTTTTTGTTAATGCCAAATTTGAATTAAGTACACTAATCGTGTTTCTTAGGGTATTTTGAACATATTAGGATAAAAGAATTGTCAAAAAGGTAAATTTATAAATTTGGAGCTAATTAAATCACTTTTTGTTACAGTGTAATTTTTGTTGCTTCTGCCAAATTTGAATTGAGTGTACTCATCGAGGATCTCGAAAGAGTTCCTCGAAGTCTCAAAAGAGATTTCTACCAACACTATCTAGTATATGTAGTCTTGAGATAGCTGCATTTGTTATGTAAATGGAAAATAATATACTACACTAACAGCATATAGCCTTCTAATAGAAGTATGTGATCTATCTGCCAAGAGCAACTAGTCTTCTACGAACAGTTAAAAGTCTTTAATTAGTTATATTATATTACTACTGTATTATTAAAATATTATTTTCAATAATTCGATACTTTCAACACATTAATATTTCGATACTTTGTTACTTTTGATACTTCGGTATTGGATCATCAAGTTCCTTGGCTCATTTTGAACATATTAGGATAAAAAATTGTTAAAAAATGCAAATTTGTATATTTAGAGCTAATCACTTTTAATAATAGAGTAATTTACTTTAATTTAATTTACTTCTGATAATGCCAAATTTTAATTGAGTGTACTCATCGTGTTCCTTAGCTCATTTTAGACATACCAACATAAAAAGTTGTCAAAAAAATACAAATTTGTAAATTTAGAGGTAATCAAATCACTTTTTGTAACAGTGTAATTTTTGTTGCTACTGCCAAATTTGAATTGGATATACTCACAGTATTGCTTAAGTCATGTTCAATATATTAAGATAAAAAAACTGTCAAAAAATGCAAACTTACAAATTTAGAGCTAACCAAACAACTTCTTATAATGGTGTAATTTTTTTGATACTCCTAAACTTGAATAGAGTGTACTCATCGTATTCCTTAGCTCATTTTGAACCTATCGACATAAAAAAATTGACAAAAAATACAAATTTGCAAATTTAGAGGTAATCAAATCCCTTTTTGTAACAATGTAATTTTCGTTGCTAGTGCCAGATTTGAATTAAGTGTACTCATCGTGTTCCTCAGGTCATTCTGCATACATTAAGGTAAAAAAATTGTCAAAAGATACAAATTTACAAATTCAAAACTAACCAAATCACTTTTTATGATAGTGTAATTTTGTTTGCTATCACCACATTCGAATTGAGTGTACTCATCGTATTTCTCAGATCATTTTGAACAAATTAGGATAAAAGAAAATGTTAAAAAATGAAAATTTACAAATTTAGGGCTAATCAAATCACCTTTTATGACAGTGAAATTTTTTTTGCTACTGCCAAATTTCAATTAAGTATTCTAATCGTGTTTCTTGGGGTATTTTGAACATATTAGGATAAAAGAATTGACAAGAATGTAAAATTGTAAATTTAGAGCTAATTAAATCACTTTTTGTTACGGTGTAATTTTTGTTGCTACTGCCAATTTGAATTGAGTGTACTCATCGAGATCCTTGGCTCATTTTGAACATATTAGGATAGAAAAATTGACAAAAAATGTAAATTTACAAATTTAGAACATATCAAATTACCTTTCGTGACAGTGTAATTTTTTGCTACTGCCAAATTTGAATTGGATATACTCACCGTATTGCTTAGGTCATGTTGAATATATTAAGATAAAAAAAACTGTCAAAAAATGTAAACTTACAAATTTAGAGCTAACCAAACAACTTCTTATAATGGTGTAATTTTTTTGATACTCCTAAACTTGAATAGAGTGTACTCATCGTGTTCCTTAGCTCATTTTGAACCTATCGACATAAAAAAATTGACAAAAAATACAAATTTGCAAATTTAGAGGTAATCAAATCACTTTTTGTATCAATGTAATTTTCGTTGCTAGTGCCAAATTTGAATTAAGTGTACTCATCGTGTTCCTCAGGTCATTCTGCATACATTAAGGTAAAAAAATTGTCAAAAGATACAAATTTACAAATTCAAAACTAACCAAATCACTTTATATGATACTGTAATTTTGTTTGCTATCACCACATTTGAATTGAGTGTACTCATCGTATTTCTCAGATCATTTTGAACAAATTAGGATAAAAGAAAATGTTAAAAAATGAAAATTTACAAATTTAGGGTTAATCAAATCACCTTTTAAGACAGTGAATTTTTTTTTGCTACTGCCAAATTTCAATTAAGTATTCTAATCAATTAAGTAATCTAAATTCTAATAATATTTCTTGGGGTATTTTGAACATATTAGGATAAAAGAATTGACAAAAATGTAAATTTGTAAATTTAGAGCTAATTAAATCACTTTTTGTTACAGTGTAATTTTTGTTGCTACTGCCAAATTTGAATTGAGTGTACTCATGGAGATCCTTCGCTCATGTTGAACAAATTAGGATAGAAAAATTGTCAAAAAATGTAAATTTTCAAATTTAGAACTTATCAAATTACTTTTCGTGACAATGTAATTTTTTTGCTACTGCCAAATTTCAATTGGATACCGCATTGCTTATGTTATGTTGGATATATTAAGATAAATAAACTGTCAAAAAATGCAAACTTACAAATTTAGAGCTAACCAAACAACTTCTTATAATGATGTAATTTTTTTAATAATACCAAATTTTAATTGAGTGTACTTATTATGTTCATTTTGAACATATGAGGAAAAAAATTGTCAACACAAAAAATACAAAAAATACAAATTTGCAAACGTAGAGGTAATCGAATCACTTTTTGTAACAATGTAATTTTCGTTGCTACTGCCAAATTTGAATTAAGTGTACTCATCATATTCCTCAGGTCATTCTGCACACATTGATGTAAAAAAATTGTCAAAAGATGCAAATTTAAAAATTCAGAGCTAACCAAATCACTTTTTATGACAGTGTAATTTTGTTTGCTACCACCATATTTGAATTGAATATACCATCGTATTCCTCAGATCATTTTGAACAAATTAGGATAAAAGAAAATGTTAAAAATTTAAAATTTACAAATTTAGAGCTAATCAAATCACCTTTTATGACAATGAAATTTTTTTGCTATTGCCAAATTTGAATTAAGTATACTATCGTGTTTCTTAGGGTATTTTGAACATATTAGGATAAAAGAATTGACAATAATGTAAATTTAGAGCTAATTAAATCACTTTTTGTTACAGTGTAATTTTTGTTGCTACTGCCAAATTTGAATTGAGTGTACTCATCGAGATCCTTGGCTCATTTTGAACATATTAGGATAGAAAAATTGTCAAAAAATGTAAATTTACAAATTTAGGACTCATCAAATTACCTTTCGTGACAGTGTAATTTTTTTTGCTACTGCCAAATTTGTATGAAGTGTACTCACCGGGTTCCTCAAGTCATTTTGAATATATTAAGATAAAAAAATTGTCAAAAGATGCAAATTTACAAATTTAGAGCTAACCAAATTATTAGTTTTGATTGATCTATCGACTGCTAAAGCTCTGCTAGAATAATCTTAGACACTCTATATATACTTTATGAGAGTTTCCTGTGTTCTCATTTTATATTGATAATTTTGTACACTTTTCTTTCTCTTTTGTATTTAATGCCAATTTTAATAAGGTCATCAAGTTCATTATTATTATTATTACATATCTGGTATAGCCACCATGATTCTTATATAATTTACCCTGTATTTAATGCACAACTAAACGTTAAATCACAAATTATACTTTGATAATAAAAATTTTAACTGTAATAATTTTTTAGGTAAATAACAACGGACTTTTATCATTCCAACACGACATCAGAACGTTCTACAATTATGAATTTCCATTGGCGTACCCATTATTGGCGCCGCTTTATTCAAATGTTGACACAAAAGCCGCCGGTAGAGTTATTTATTTAGAAACGGACGATTTCGAATCAATTGATAGAGCAACGAGCGATATCAGGGATAGCTTTTTAGATGCGGATTTATTCGAACCCACCAGCGTCTTCATAGTAACCTGGGAAGATGTTGGTTACCACGTTAACGGCACCGATAAAACCAACACGTTTCAGGTCGCTTTAATCTCGGACAACGATGACACCTACGTTGAGTTTTTATATCCCGAAAACGGAATACAATGGTTACAAGGGACGGGTGACGGATCGGGGCTTCCAGATGCAAGAGCCCAAGCGGGGATTATAGCTCCCGATGGGAGATACTATCTTCTTCCCGGCTCCGGGTCAGAAAGAATAAGAAACTTAGAAAGGTTATCAAATAGGGGACTTCCCGGGCAATGGATGTTCAAAATCGGCGAAGTTGATCAAACGAAAGACATAGAAGTACCCGATTTATACGACGAAATAGATGTCGCCCCGAAAAGATGCGCCGAATCATCTGCGATATGTCACAGCCAAGGAAAATGCGTTGATTACGACGATGGTTTTTGTTGCGAGTGCAAATCACAATATTACGGAAATGGAAAACACTGCGTGAAGCGAGACGCCGATTTCCGCGTAACCGGAAAAGTAAACGGCGAAATTAACGGGGAAGTTTTCGAAAATCTAGATTTGCAATGTTACGTCGTTATGAGAGATGCAAGAATATACACGGCAGTGTCTAAAGTGCCTAAAGAAATTGGATATTCAAGTCAAACTTTGCAGATTTTGGGGAGCACGATGGGGTGGGTTTTCGCAAAACCAGTTAAAACAGCTTTAAACGGTTTTCAATTAACTGGCGGTATCTTTAATCACACCGCCGAAATTCATTATCCCCTTACAAACGATACCTTAATTATTAACCAAAAATATTTAGGGCTCGATGTTTTTGATCGATTACGATTAGAAGTCGATATAAAAGGAATTATACCAATCTTACCTCAAGCTAACGCAACCATCACGAAATACACCGAAGAATACACATTAACTAATCCAGGCGTAATACAATCAACATCAACGAGAATACTAAAATACAACAATTCGCGAAATTATCTAGTTGAAGTGCCGTTCCAAATTAAACAACACTTTTTGTTTAATTATTGTAAATATAACAACACCCCTCCAGGAACAACGTGGAAATTACGAGTTGGTAACAATTTTATTGGTTACGAAGGGAAAGAACAAATTATAAGATACGGATTAAGCAACAAAATCGGGCCATTTGAAGACGTCGATCCTTGTGAAGAAGGAAGACAACATTGTACCCCAAATTCATCTTGCGTCGTCGACGACGACACGTATAGATGCATTTGTAATCCTGGTTATCACGAAGTTTATAAAGACGGGGGATTTTTGTGTTCCGATATAAACGAATGCCAAATTGGATCCCACGATTGCGACTTTAACGCGAACTGCATCAATGAATTGGGCGGTTTCCGATGCGAGTGTAAACCGGGTTACGAAGGCGATGGAAGGTTTTGCGATAACGCCATATCTTGCACAACGGTTACATGTTCAGAAAACGCGGAATGTATTCAAAGCACAGTTGCGACTTGTCAGTGTATGGCTGGGTTCACCGGGGATGGCCAATCTTGCGTTCCAATAACAAGCCAAAGTTGTTATTACATCAATAATTGCTCACCGTACGGTTATTGCGGAATCGACGAGGAATCGGGAAAATACTCTTGCGCTTGTATCCAAGGTTACACAGGAGACGGATATAATTGCACAGAAAACGAAAATTTACCGGAAATCCCTCAATTACAAGTTGAAATAACTACTCAAGAGATTACAACTAAGAGGAGTGATGAATGTAAAATAGAGTTTTTAAAAGAATTAAATAGATATTAATTGATTTTGTTTTAGTCACATGCAAATATTTACATAATTGCGATCATAACGCAGATTGTATTCACACCCCTTACCTCCAATCGACGTACAGTTGTGTTTGTAAGCCTGGTTATAAAGGAGATGGTTATAGATGCGAAGAAGTCGAAGAATCTTGTATGACTGATGACATTTGTGATATGCACGCTGCTTGTACTGAAGATTACGAAACAGGGAAAGCGATATGCGTTTGTAATCCTGGATATCAAGGAAATGGATTTACTTGTGAACCAGCAGGTAATTATTATATATTAATTGAAAATACAAAATATAAATATTTTTGATTATTTGTTCTTATTGTTAGTAAATGCATGACGAATTAAGTGTTTTGTTCCAATCAAAAATGCTCTTATTGTATTGTTTAATAAAATTGCAATTTTGTACATTTAAGGATAGGTTGGGTTTCGATTTTATATTACACTTTAGAAGTCATCTTTAAGCAATAGATTGTGAGAACCTGATTTTATCATAAAAATTTAAATCACACACAAGAATAAACTGAATAAAAAACATAAAAATACACAAATTCAAAAAGGAAAAAGAAATAAAAAGGCCTTGAAAAAGGATAAATATGGTAGTTTTTAGGATTGACGGAAATCGTAGGAATTCTTTTGGAACAAAAGAACTTTGAAAGCTAAAAGACCCGAGACGTTGCGAATTCAAACTATACCTTAGTTTGAATTCTTCATACCAACAAAAAGTTTTTTAGGAAAGGTGTATCTTGTACGTATGAAGGTGTAAAGACTGTAAAGAGATCTATTGTTCACAAACGCTTTCTGCGTTATTGTGTTTGAATTTATTGATTTCGTAATTTTCTAGTCTCTCACATATTCTAATCCCAGGTTGCTTTAAAATAGTCGATTAATTAACACGATGTGATTGGAATTATTTATCCGAGCACTTCGAACTCGAATATTGATTTTTTCAAAAATGAGCAGGTGCCAAGGCTTCAATGTCGTTAAAGTCGGAAGAGATAGCAATCAGTGACGGGGAATTTAGAATGGGAATTCAGAAGTCTTCCAAATGTTGAATACAATTGTTAATAAAAATTTATAAATTATGACTACTTTTTGAACCTAATTACTGCAACTGGTGGTAGTACTTAATGTAAAAATTCAAAATTAGGTTTTATAGGAATTAGGTTCCTATAAATTTATTAATTCTGGTAAAAAAATGGTTTGATGTTGGCCTCATCAAAAATAACGGTCTTGAACATTTCGCATCTCTCTCTCCCGTTTTCTTCATCCATAATTTTTCCACTTTTGAACGAAGGCTTCTTTAATATTCTCCATGTATTTTTCTCCTAGGCCACCTCAAACCATCTGCTTCCCGTAATTCACGTTATGTTCTCCATCCATCTTCCTTAAGGATTGTCTGTACTGGGCTTTGTTATTCTTAGCAGCCAGCACGTCACATCTAACGTAGTCTTATCCGTCTAGAAAATTGATAGTAGCTCTTTATTGGGCTTTCTGTATTACCTTCAATCAATTTGTGCCTTTCCACGTCATCATCATGGTTTCCAAAGTAAGTTTTCAAGGTAGATTTGGTTGTTTTAAAAAATATATGCTGAGGTGGTTGTCCAATATCGCCTCAGATTCGTTTTAGGTACCTAGGCCAAAATATTCCACCTTTCCAAGTTTCTTTCCTCTTATTCGCAAGTAACAATGAAAGATTTCACATCTCATCTCCATCTTCATATCCCATCACTATCGTTCTCTCTTTTGTCTTTATTTGTTCACTTTTGTACGAGGATCTATTTAATATGCTTCCATCTTTTTCTTTCCTTGACCACCTCAACGCATCCACTTCTCGTAATTCTCTTTATGACGTCTATCCATCTTCTTGGCGGTCTGTCTGTATT
Organism: Onthophagus sagittarius; assembly: GCA_036711965.1. Lineage (NCBI taxonomy): Eukaryota > Metazoa > Arthropoda > Insecta > Coleoptera > Scarabaeidae > Onthophagus > Onthophagus sagittarius. Next base: position 43,457,731 of record JASERS010000005.1, on the reverse strand, counting down.
GGACTTTATTATTTCTAGCAGCCAGCATGTGACATCTAACGCAGTCTTGTTTGTCTAGGAAATGGATAATCATCCATTACAAATGTAGCTCTTTATTGTGCTTTCTGCATGACCTTAAACTGGTTGGTAGTGTGGTACCAGATGTAAAATAGTGAATGTTTAATTTTCTTAGGCAAAGGGTTAAAATGCGCTTTAGATGTTCTTTGCAGACGATTTTACTACAGTCCCCAACGGCCACAAAATGGCAATTAGATGGAATAAAATGCAATTTAATTTACTTTGAAACAATCGATATCACTCCAATGAAATATGTCCCATTATCGAAATACGGAGGACACCCTACAAAGATTCCAACGGCTTCCGTAGATATTGTTCTTTACGCGGAGGTGATACAGATAGCTACTCTCATTTCTATTGATAATCATTTTGTTATATTTATAGTATCTGAGCGCTTCCAATGTGGGTGCTGCATCGTTTGGATGGGTCCTCCTATCTTTATCATAGTTCCAGATAAGGCATTCATTATTTTCACCGCTTTTTCATATACCATCTTCGAATGTGTAGCCATGATTAAGTCCCTGTCAATGTTAACTCCCAGTTATTTTAGTGTTGATGCTTTCTTCTACTCTCCAATATCATCACTTCGTTTATTTCCGGAGCTAGTATTGTACATCTCGCGCCCTATCTGCTCTGCACAATACTTCGTCTTACTCCTCAATTCTACTGGAGTTGCTTCCTGTACTATCATCAGCATAGGTAACTATTTCAACGTTTTTTTTCTGGTCCTTTTCGAAGCATTCTATTATAATAGTTCCTCCTACCGCTGTTGGGAGACCACACGTCATCTGTGTACTCTATCCGTTAGATTTGACCATATTTTATATCGTTACCGTGTACTGCACTGCACTGTACTGCACAGCATTTCGGATATCTATTGGAACTATTAGCCTATATCTTCTGTGGGTCAGTGTAATCAGATTTCTTTCCATTGCACTGTTAACAATATGCATGACTTCTTCTATTTCTGTAACTGTATTGTTTCCTGTCAATGATTAACCTGTTAATGATAACATTTCTATCCAATTATTCTAATAGTCGGTTGTTTATTATCTTCCCTAAGATTTTTCCTACCATGCTTAGGAGACACAGAGATCTGTATGATGTCTCTTGATTGTCTTTTAACGCTTTTTCAATTAATACCAAATATGCCGTTTTCCATGTTGCCTAATTTCCTTGACTTAAACAGTAAAAATATTTTTAAAAAATATTCGGATTTGCCTTTATACATGGCTTAAGTATTTCATTTGTTATCCAATGCTGTCCTGAGACCTTTCTGAGTTTCAGACTTTCTACACATTTCATCATTACCTTTAATGTTATTTCTTCAAAAAATTCGATCTCACTTCTGTTATTTTCTTCATTATTCCGTATATTTTCCTAATTTTTCAATTATTCCCATAACTTTTATGGAAACAGTTTAACAAATTCTTCGTTTTTGTTTTCTCATCATTCATTTTTTTTATACTCCCAACTTTTTTGTCGCTATCTTGTACGCCATACCTCACACGTCTTGCTCTAATTCTTTACATACCACCTTCCCCTTAATCTTTTTACAATGTATAGTTGTTTAAGTAAATCTTCCTCAATTTCTTCTACATGTACCTTTCGTCCTCTTTGCAGTTGTCTTCTTCTTTCTACGCATTTCTCTCTGGCCTTCGTAATATCGTCATTCCATCAATACCGTTTTGATTTTTTCTTTTTAATGTTCTGTTGCATGATATAGTTATTGCTCTCATTGGGCGGATGATTTCCTCTGATTTTCTAAAACTATTTATTTGATCAAAGCTTCGTAAATCTTCCCATATACGTTCAATATGCGCACAGGAGCCAATATTTTTTCTCTTGTCGTTCTTCCAAGGTGAAAAACTGGGAAGATTTCGGTTCCTCTTAATTTATGTGTTGAGACACTAATTTTGTCTTTGGCAATGTCAGGAGTAATTCTATCAGGTCCCGGCACCTTTCCTCTTTTCATTCGCTTGCTCAACAGCTTCATTTCTTCCTCAGTGACCGCTGGCATTTTTCTTTCTCGTTAAAACTGATTGTTTCTCACTTCTCTTCATTTCCCTATGTAAAAAGCTCCTGCAGAGACTCCTCTTTAACATCTTCCAATATGAAACATAGTAATATTATTTTTTATTTGCAGCAAAATGCAGTAGCGATGATGATTGCCCAATCAACGAAATTTGTGCATACTCCGTAGATTTCAACGGCTACGAATGTATATGTAAAGATGGTTTGGTAAGAGATACCCAAAACTTATGCGTACAATTAGAAGGAAATTGCGATGGCGCAACTTGCCACGAAAACGCTGATTGTCTTTTCGATGATCTTCTTGAATCGCATTACTGTTCTTGTAAATCAGATTATATGGGTGATGGCATCGTTGAATGTAAATTAAGACCCATCGGGTGTAATATTAATAATAATTGTGGAATAAACGCTAAGTGCGAAATGAATTCAACATCGCAGTTATACGAGTGTCAATGTCTTGAGGGTTATTTCGGAAATGGATTCGTTTGTTACCAAGAAAAAAATTGCAATAATGAACCATCAATGTGCGATCCGTACGCGAGATGTGTAACGGATGCTTCGAGAAAATTTGTGTGCGAATGTAACCCTGGCTATATTGGAAACGGAACCTTCTGCAAAGCAATCCCAAAACACGACGGAAATTTTATCTTATTAAATCAAGGAATGGCTACATTAAAAATTCCTTTTAATTACGATGGAAGAAGTTTTATAAAACCAGTTCAAGTGAGACCGATGCAAGTTGCCGTTGGATTAGACGTTGATTGCATGGAAGGAAGAATTTATTGGGGCGATATTTCCGGGAAAGCTATAAGAAGTTCTAATTATCTAGGTAATGATAAAAAAGTCTTTTTGGACACCGATATCAGGGCACCGGAAGGAATTTCAATCGATTGGGTTTCAAGAAATATTTACTGGACAGATGCGAATAAAAAAACAATCGAAGTTGCTAACATCGACACACGATTAAGAAGAGTCCTTTTTAAAACGGATCTATCAAATCCGAGAGGTATCGCGGTTCATCCTCAAAGAGGAAAACTATTTTGGAGCGATTGGAAACGAAGCAAACCAAAAATAGAATGGTCAAACACAGACGGAACGGGAAGAGAAGTCTTTGTAAATGAAACCGTTGTTATGGTTCCAAATTCTTTAGTTATAGACTTTGACAGAGAACATGTTTGTTATGCAGACGCTGGCACAAACAGCATTGAATGCATACACATCGACACAAGATTTCGACAAACCATCGCTAGTAATTGTACGAAACCTTTTGGGGTTGCTGTATCTAACGATAGAATTTATTGGTCCGATTGGATATCGTAAGTAAAAATTATAATAACAATCCTCTTTAAAAACGAATTTAATTTTTTTAGAAAAAAAATTAACATCGTGGACAAAGAAACATTGACACGATTAAAACCAATAACAGTTCCTCTGGGATCTACAAGAGATAAAATTTATGAAGTTGTCGCAGTTCCGGATCAATGTCCAACTCAATACAATGTGTGCCAATATAAAAATCAATGTCCAACAGGCCATATTTGTCTTCCCGATGGAAAGGGAAGTCGTAGATGCTTATGTGGAATCAGCATAAATTCGCCACAAGACACAACTACTTGTAATGATATGTAACGACATATTTCTAAAAAAAATGTAAAAAAAAATTGTTAAAAGGATAAAAATTTGTGTTAAAATAATTTAATTTAATTCCAATAATTTGTTTATTATTCTAAATTAGAAGAGAAAGTACCAAGTGTTTCTTCTATGTTTAAAAAAATTAATAATAAATAGTCTTAAGGTCTTAGTTTTGTTTTAATGTTTAATTATTATTATGTAGCATACTATCAAATTGAATGCATGCAACCCCTCGTTACGAAGGCTCTTTTAATGTTTTTAAAAGGCGTCGAACGTCATTCATAATTTCAAAAAATAATAAAGACTTAGCTATAAATATAACTCATTTAAAAACCACAGAAAAATGTATTAATGTATTTATACAGGAAGGCCATTTCCCCACTATTTTTTGGTACATTGAATTCATCGCCATCAAGGGGATTATGAGGGAAAAAGCGAATTATTAATAATAAAAGGAAGAAGAAAGGAAAGGATTATGTATTTAAATAATAAATAAATATACATCACAACTTTTGGCGCCCAACGTGGAGCTTATAAACAAAGGAAGCAAACAACCGATTTAGAAAAAAATAATGTCAGAACGAAAAACCAGATCTAAAGTATCGACTGAAGAAGGAAGTGGAGAGATGGAATCAAGAGTATTTGCTACAACTAGTCATGGGGATGAAAAAGAAAAAAAGAAGAAGTATCGATAATGAACATGAAACAATTGATGGTAATATGAATGAGAAATTTGGACAAAATAAAATGGAAATGAATCAAAATAAAATGGAAATGAATCAAAATAAAATATAAATGAATCAAAATTTAGAAGCAAAACTGGAACAAAATAAAATGGAAATGAATCAAAATTTAGAGGGAATGAAACAAAATTTAGAAGGAATGAATCAAAAATTAGGAGAGAAATCGGAACAAAATGATATGGATTTGAATAAGAAATTGGAACAAAAAATGAATCAAAGTTTAGAAGGAATGAACACAAATTTAGAAGAAAAATTGGGAAATAATCTGCATGAAAATCAAAGAAAATTTGATGAAACAATTCAAGGATATAACTACATCGCGAAATCAATAATATTAAAGAACAATATACAAATTTCGATGAAAAATATAACACACTGATTGAAAACGTTAACCAGCTACCGTTATATGTGGATAAAAAAGTGGAAGAATAATGTAACATTATATTAGTTCTTCTAATAGAAAATTATTAACAAAAAACAATTAGCAAGAGATAATTAAAACTATAAATATACAACTTTTTGAGAATAATGATAAACAAAACGTAATAGAAAAGCAAATTAAAATTAGCTTTGGTAAAATTAACAAAATAGAAAATTTTGGGATGGCCCTAGAAGAGAAAATAAACTTTAGTACAGAAGAAATTAGAAACACCATGGAAAATTATCGAATTGAAGGTGAGGACCAATACAAGAAGATCATCTAGGAGATCAAAATTATAAAAGAAAAGGAAATTAATACAATAAATAGAAAAAATATCACCAATTCACCATTTATCAGACCGAAAATGTGGCCTGAATTTAGGGGTATCAAAGACAAAATACACCAGAGGACTTTCTTAAATAATTTGACAAGACTAACCACCGATATTGACGATCCTAAATTAATTTTGAATTTGATTCAACTAACTTTAGAAGAGCAAGCTTTAAAATACGAAATGGTAGCGAACAAATGCAACAATATGAATGATTTTAAGAATGAATTTGTAAAACTGTTTTGGAGTAGTAACCATCAACACCGACAAAAACTAAAACTATTAAATGGAGAATATAACTATACAAAATTTAAATTAAAAAATTTTAAGACAAGGTTGAATTTAAGGGATCTAAGATAAAAGAGAGATATAAAAAAAGTCGGTTGATAATTTTAAAGAACGTTGAATTGTAAAATTTCCTGCACTTATGTTTGCAAATTTTTTAATTTGGAATATGGGGAAGTTGTAATAATATTCATTTGTCCAGATTTTTCATTGTTAAAAGAAATAGTTTATAAAAAAAATAAAATACTTTACTAAGAAAACGAAATGACAAAACAAGTCATAGAAAAAAAAGAACGAATATGAAATAAATAAATAAAAATAATTAAGATGTGCAACGACGGGGTTTGAAAAACTAAAGAATTTAATTTAAAAAAATAAAACAAAGAAAGCGAATTATTAATAACAAATGAATCAGTAAAGAACAAATAATAAAAGAAAGGAAAGGAATTTAAATTTGTATATATTCGGTTAATTTTATTAGAACCTAATAAGAAATAATCACAATATGTATATCAATTCTTTTTTAAGAAATAGGCATTTCTTTTCACCTTTGAGTTTGACGTATATAAATTTTATGCAGAGAATGCAGGCTCTTGCAAATTTAGACTATAACGTCGTCCAATGTATTGTGATGGTACTAAATATCACTCTACATTTTTATAATAAGATTACACATCATGTCAAAATCTGCTAATTTACGTAATAAAGCAAAAAGATCCATGTTGCAACTTAGGAATGTATTTAAAAGATAATAATATCAAACTTCTTACTTCTTGCGTTCATCATATTCAAAATTGTGTCCTGTGACCAGCGTATGTTTAAAAACATTGGATATTGTTTTGGTTCTATGTGCATACAAACGGTTAGAAAGTTTAGTACCCGTTTGTCCAACATAAATAGAATTACATTCTTTACATTCTTTTGAGTAACCCCACTGTTATCATGTTTATTAATAGAAGTACTGATATGTTTGTTAGAAAGAATATTGTTAGAGTCTGCCCTCGATGAAGACTGATTTAAAGAAAGAAGTGAATAGTTCAGATATTAAGAAACCAAATTCTCTCTACCAAATTGCCATCGTTTTCCATACGAGCTGGAAAGTTGTTGCTACAATGTTTTTTATTTTTGCATAGGACCAATCAAAGTCGATTACATGTTGATTAAGTATGATTTATCTATTTGTCTTAGATCTTCTACGTAAAACTTTAAATGAAAGAAAATCTGCATAGTCCACAACCAGAAAATATTGTCTGAACACTTTAATTTAAGAAGAAAGACATCTATAATATTTCTAATACACTGAATACTAAAATTAACAACAGCATAGTTTTAAATACGAAAAATGAGTTAACAGATAAGCACAAAGAACATCTAGAGCCACAATCTGGACGCTGACCTCAAAGCTGAGGTCACTGAACAAGGTTTTAAGCATGCCAAAGCTCCTAACCAATATTATTTACTACAAAAAACAACTTTTTATCTATAATGAAGGCATCCATTCAGGTTCTACAAAAACCTCATACTATTACTACTAGTACTGAAGAACTTATACTTTAACTCCAGTGGGGAGAACAAAACCGGAACATAAAAATTATTATGCATTTAAAGGCAGATCTAAGCTCTCACCCATCATTGAGAATAATTTATTTCAAATATCTCGCCCCAAATCACAGCTACTTAAGTCATCAAAATAGAAAAATCCCAACCATAGAAAATCTTTCCGAAGAATACCAAGGTGATGATTATCACGAAATTGATATCACTAAGAGGACCTTCCATGAGTGATCAAATTTCATTCTGTCAAATAAACATATCGAATATACCCTTACTTAATGAGGTGACTCGGTTATATGATATAGGTTTGTATGTTTTATTTAAGTTTACAAACTTAGAATATAATGGTTCATATTGGATCTTAATCTGTTTAGTCAATTTATCGATTAGCTTAGAAGGAAAGTCATTGTCTTGTGCCAGCTTATTAATGTAGTTAAATTCAGCAGTTAAATCATTTTAGGAATGAGGGTATTGGAAGGCACTGTTTATTAAATTTCGAAAATTTGTTATTTTATGGAAAAAGGATGGTTAAGAGTCAAAATGGAGGTTGTAGGCACCATAGTGGGTTTCCTATATATTCTATATGCAATATTACTTGAAGATGTGTTAAGAGAAAAGTCAAGAAAGTTGAGATTGTTTTCTTTAATGGTGAATTTTATTTTGTCGTGTATTTCATTAACAAAATCGTGAAAATGTCATCAACACATAGTAACCACTTTATTATGGATTTATTGAAAGGGTTTTAAGTTTAAGATTTATGGATAATAAAATTGTCCTCGATGTAGTCCAGAAAAATATCTGAAAGAATACCTAACACTGGCATTCCCGTAGGTAGACCTACAGTTAATCTAAAGAGCAATAATTATCAAAAGAGCAATAATTCTGGGTCACAATATGTTCAAGTATGGTATTGAGATGCTCAACCATTGTGGGATCGACAAAATGTTCTTTAAGTCTTTTTACAGGTTCAAGTGTATGGGGATATTGGAGTATAAATTAACTATATCAAACGAAACTAGAACTCTATTTTTTAGATTTATGTTCTATGTCATATCGATAAATTGTTTGGTATTGTTTATGAAAAATTTAGGCTTATAAATGATCATTTGAAAAAATTTCTACATAAAATTTGTAAGCTTTGTGGTAGGGGAGATACTAAAAAAGGTAGTAACTGGGCGAATCGGAATGTTACATTTATGTAGCTTAGAGAGGGAATACAATTTAGAAATTTTAGGGTTCATATGTATGAAGAAGCTGCTATTAAAGTATGTGTTGGTGGAGTTATTTAGGAAGGAAGTATTTTCTATAAGTGTGTTCTTACATTTATTAATGATATCTCCGGTTTTCCTGACTATAGTTTTGTTGGATTTTTTGTAAGTTTGGTGTAATTATTATTTTTCAAGAAATCTAAAGTTTTTCTACGTAGGTGTTCTTATCCATACATACTAAGCCTGCACCTTGGTCTGCTTTAATTAGGATGGCATTGTTCTCGGAAAGCTCTTTAGGAATAGATTTTATTAAATTTCCAATATTATATATCAATTATATATCTGCATTAATATTTACGTAATGACATGTTAAATAACTGTAAATTACTGTCATAGTAACGACGCGTTTTCCATTAAAAAGACAATTTAAAGTTTACTTTACCTTTTCTTGCTAATTAATCTTTAATTTTTGTAGTTTTAATGTTGCTTTTTGCGTTTGATTTTCTCATTTACCATTTTTTGATGTTTTGATGTAATCACTTTGATATAATTCATTTTAATACAAACTCTGAGCAAGACAACTAGTCTTTGCTTTCATATTTTAAAAAAAGGTTCAATTTTATAACTACAACTCTTTACAGAAGAAATCAGTCGCCGAGTGCAATACTTGTGGATATTTACTGGTGGAGTAGGCATGTGTTTGAGTGATTCTGATGATGAAGAATTTTTAGAAGAACAGTTGACAAAATAATTCATGTTCTTACTATCGCAATCTGTTTCTAAGCGACCTATAAGGTCAATTTTTAACTTCACTACTGGACTTATTGCAGGCTTCTGAAAATTCTTCATCATTAGAAGTATCCATGCACTTACTAGTACCTAGTACCTACTACTCTACCACGTCCTTGAAAATAACAACGCAAACGCTATCACCAAATTGTTATGCCATTAGAAAAAAGGCAATACTACTACTATTTTTTTTCAAACTCACTGTAATAATAAACACGGATACAGAGAGCAAAAGGCGCCGAGTGCAATGATTGCGGATATTTGCTTGTGGAGTACGTGTGTTTGAAGACGTGGATGATTCTGATGATGAAGTATTTTCAGACAAACAAATTCATGTTATCACTATGACGTCAATTTATGACATGCCTTACTGCACCTTCTGGAAATTCTACATGATCAGAATTATCCATGTCTTCGAAAACACTCTACCACGTCCCTGACAACTTATTATTTATGTCATCATCTGGGTTACTTTAGCAGACAACTAATTTTAACTGCTGACTAATTGTGTCGAATTAGTTTTAAATTGTAACTATAGGGTGTGGTAGATTGGACGGATGCTTTTGAAATGAGAGTAACTTATTGCTGTTCATTAAAAAAAAAGAAAAATTTAGATGTTATCATTTAACAATAAAAAAAGTGAAATTATCTTTTGATAGCAATGTCAGACAGATAATGTCTGTTTTATGCAATGCATTGCTGTAGTCGATCCTCTAAGTTCCTCATTGCTCTGATAGCTTCATTCAACTCTTGCACATTTCTAGGCTTACCGAGTTAACTAAGCAAACTAACATCAAAATAAGGAAAAATATAAAGTCATACTAAAATAGTTTGTCCTAAGAATGCCAAATCCTTTGAAGGTTTTACTATTGAAGGTAGTAAAATGAAGTCCACTCTGACTTGGAATTTCGCATCTCCAAAATAGCCATTTTGGGGCTATTTTGCATTGTATTATTCATGATAGTTATTCACGAAAATTTAACTGTTTGACATAAATTATTTCGATATTTTTGTTAATATTATTACCTTCTGGAAATTCTGCATTATCTACATAATCTACATGATTTAGGACGTGATCTACTCTACCACGTCTTTGACAACTTATTATTTACGTCATCATCTAGATTACTACAGCATATAACTAATTTTAACTACTGACTAATTTTATCGAATTCATCTTAAACTGTAACTATAGGGTGAAGCAGATTTTGAAAAGAAATGAGAGCTGTTCAAGTAAAAAAATAAAACTTAGATGTTATCATTTAGCAATAGAAAAAGGGAAAATAATCTTTTGATAGTAATTTCAGGCAGATGATGTCTGTTCTATGCAATGCGTTGCTGATTACAATTCAATCCTCAAAGTTCCTCATTATCTTCTCACACAGATCGATAACAATTTTCGTCACTTATGCTGTGATAACTCTTTTCATCTCTTGGAAATTTCTAAGCTTATCGAGTTAACTAAGCAAATAAACATTAAGATAAGGAAAAATATAGAAAGTCATACTAAAAAGTTTGTCCTAACAACGCCAAATCCTTTAGAGATTTTACTACACTGAGCTAGTCTTTCACTCTGTCTTGGAATTTTTCACCCCCCAAAACGGCTGTTACATTGTGTTATTTATGCTAGTTATTTACGATAATTTAAATTTATGACATATTTTTATGATATTTTTATTTATTTATTGCTAATTTAATAAATGTACAAATATCTGTTTTTAGGAAATCATAGCATTTAGACAATAATAACATTTAATAAATTTTATTTAAATCACTGTCTGTTGGTGTAACATTACCGCCTAATATTATACAAACAAAAATAAACTCTCTAACGTAAAAGTAATTAAATTGTTTTCTCTAATGGGAAAAAATTAAACATTTCATCTCTGTTAACAGATGTAAAATGCCACCTTCTTGCCCACGGGAAAAATATATATTATTTTTCCGCAGGAAAAAAGTGACATTTTGCTACAAAATAAAATTATCCTGATTTACAGTGAAGCTCAAGTGTATTTTAGGGAGATTAATACACATTTACTTTTATCAAAAATTTTACAGGTGAACAAAATCAGTTATAAAATATCACAGGAGATTTATTCAGTTGAAAAACATAGAGTAGCTTTATTCACTTATCGATCGTTATGCTGCTTGGGTTCTATATTATTGATGTGTGTAAGTCAATATTAAATCGTCATTTTTCCTGTTATAGAAAAAATAATGTACTACCCGCAGAAAAAAAAGTTAAATTTTAGCTCTCGGTTCTTTACAACACATAAATCTAGTGCTTTTTTTCACTTGTATAATGAGTAACTATTTATACAATTTTTGAGAAATTTGTATTAGTTCGGATAATCCGTTTTCCGAACATCGTTTACCTGGGTTTTTACTTCAAAATTAATGTTATATTATATTCTTTATACCGTGAATTGTCCAGATACGTTTTGGTAAAATTAAAAGATTCGAAAACGACTCACCGACGGATGTTGTTTTCCTTGGTTTCCTCTGCATAACTCAGCTGAAAAAGACCAACAATTTATTCTATTATAACAGAAATTAAACTAATACTATTTAATATACCATTTAACATCCGTAAAATAACAATCCGATGATTCCATCACAAGAATAGTCTTAGTATTAATCACATAAAACACAGATGGTTTATCACTTGATAATTCACCTAATAAATTTAATTTTTAACAACTTCATGCTTGATCAACATCAACTAAAATCACTTTTTTTAAATCACCCACTACAGTACTAACGTCTTTAAGATTTATATTCGGACACCAAAAATTGTTCGGATCATTTGTGAAATCGAACTAAAAACGAAAGCATTATCATTTAATTCGCGTAATAAATTTATTTTTAACGACAACGCGATCAGTCAAAGCTCGTACATCAACTAAATTGTGATAATAGGATACCAACGTCTTAACATCCCCTCTTTTATTTATTGTGTGGAAAACGAGAAGTGGAGGTGAAACGACAAAAAACGTAAAGATGAAAAGCCAGCTGATAAAAAAGTTTTATGACCAAAAAATAAAATTTTAAATCTGCATTTACAACGTTTATTTGGTCGTTTGATTTTTTAAATGTTTTATTTTGAATTTCAAACACAACAGTAAATTGTATTAAACTTAATTTTATGATAAATTTAAAAAAATATTCGCCTAGTGCATTGTATTTATAATTATCGATTTCAATTTATTATTTTTATTGTCTTATTTACCTCTAATTATTAATCATTACAACTTATTTGTTATAATTTTTTTCGTTTAATTCTTAACTTTAATAATATAATCTTTTAGGATTCGATGTCGTAACAACATCCTTTTTATTTTCGAGTTTTTAGTCGACACTTCCCAGATGCGACCTTTACCCCTGGCAACTTTACCTGGCAATAAAAATTTACTCGTTTCATCAAAATACTTCAACTTATCCTGTTAAAACAAGATTAACTATTTATTTTATAGTTTAAGTGTAATACCTGATTGTAATTAACACCGGTGTATTTATATAAGAAATATATATGATAAGAAATATGTTGTTATGCCCTTAACTAGCACGATGATAATTAGATATGTCGCTAGTATGATGACAATAATAATGATCTAATAATAATAATAATGATGATCACATGATGATTAACTTTTAGGTCAGGAGATAATGTTAATTTTTGATTCATATTGCTTTTCTTGTTTCTGATAAATCCTATGTCAAAATTGATGGCAAGTAGTATACTATTAATAATAATTAATAATAATGAATTAATAATTAATAATTGGCAAGGCTTGAATTCAGTCAGGATAAAAATTTATTTATTGTTGTATAAATAAGGAAGAATTTTGGTTGTTATTAATTTATGGTAAAATGTAAGTGTAAAAAATATATATATCGAATACATCGATAACCAGCCCGCCTCAATAAGTATGTGATATATATGACAATATTTACTAATTCCAAAAACAAAACGTAAACAACTGTTTTGAACTTTCTGGACTTTATCCAAGTCGTATGAGCAAATAGCTGGATGATGTAGAAAAATCATGTACAGTAGAACCCCTCATATCCGACCTCGGGATATCCGACTCCTCGGGATATCCGTCACCCCTCCCTACTCCCAATTTTGTTCAAATGCTCTAATGTACGTTTTTGTGAATCCCAAGAGACCCGACTTTCCGTCGGGGAATTACTTGATTCGCTCAATCTTGATGTTTGCCAAGGGTTGCGCAACTGTGTTCATCATTGTGAATATCAATTGTATGCATATTTACAATTGTTATAATAAAAGTGATTATGGCTACCCAACAAAAACGAAAACGCATTGTATGTACATTACAGAAGAAATTGGAAGTTATTCAGAGGCTAGACAATGGCGAGTCAGTTCAAAAATTATCTTCTGAATTAGGAATAGGCGTCACAACTATTAAAGACTGGAGGAAAAACAGAAAGAATATCGAATCGTACTCTATGACAGTGGAAGGGGAGGAGGGTTTCAAAAATAGAAAGATGCTTAAAAAGCCTAAATTTGATGTTTTAGATGATGCTCTCTGGATATGGTTTTGCCAAGAAAGACGCAAAGGAACTCCTTTGTCAGGTCCTATAATTAAAGAGAAGGCAGCGATTTTACATAAAACAATAGTAGGAGAGGAAGGGGAAAATTTCAGTGCAAGTGAAGGTTGGCTTCACCGATGGAAACGTCGCCATGGTATACGTCACGTTGTTATTTCTGGAGAAAAGCTATCAGCTGATGATGACGCAACCAAAGAGTTCGTGAAGAAATTTGAAGTTTTTATTAAAGAAAACAATATGCATCCGGATCAAGTGTATAATATTGACGAGTCAGGGTTAAACTACAAGATGCTCCCACAAAAAGCTCTTGCTGCAAAAAATGTAAAAGTAACAGGGACAAAATTATCCAAGGATAGACTAACTTTTGCAACTTGTAGTAATGCAAGTGGAAACCATAAAATGCCATTGTTTGTCATTGGAAAATCTAAAAAGCCCAGAGCGTTCAAACATGTGAACATGGCATCATTGCCTGTTTATTATAAAAATCAAAAATCTGCTTGGATGGACAGTTCTTTGTTTAAACAGTGGTTTTTTGAAGAGTTTGTACCAGATGTAAAAAAACACTTGAAAATGAAAAATCTACCACTCAATGCAGTCTTGATTCTTGACAATGCTTCCAGTCATCCTTCGGAAAACGAACTAACAATGGGAAACATCAAAGCTATGTTTCTACCTCCTCGTGTGACACCTTTAATCCAACCTATGGATCAAGGGGTTATTGAGTGGTTGAAGAAAAGATACAGGCGAAAATATGTCAGCTTCTTATTAGAGCAAACGGAAGGAGGCAGTAACCTATTTGAGGCAATGAAGACTTTTAATATAAAAGATGCCATTTACATTGCCGCACAAGCCTGGGACGAACTCAATCACACCACTCTACAAAAATCTTGGAGAAAACTATGGCCAAGTATTATTGAAGGTGAGAGCGCAATCTCTAATGTGTCTGAAACTTTAAATACAGATGAAGCAGAAATTCTACAAGATTTACAGACCATCGATGCCCAAATCCAACCAGCGGATATAGAAGAGTGGCTATTGGGAGGGGACATAGTTGAAGTCACTAACGAGGATCTGAACGACGAACAAATCGTATCCGCAGTTTTTAAAGTTGAAACAGAGGAAGATGAAACGGATGATGAAAAAGAAGAACCTGAAAATATCAGTCATACGACAGCTACAGAGGCTTTCGAGATTGCAATGAAATACGTCGAGCAACATCCAGAAGCAACACCGATGGATGTGCTGTGCATTAAAAAGTGGAAAGATATCTCAGCTAAAGCAAGATTTGGTAGATTAAAACAAAAAAATATAACTGATTTTTTTTAAATAAATTTACATGTACATACATGGATTTGTATACACAATTAAATATATGTACTCGTTTATGTTTGTCTTGTTCATTTTTGTTGTTCCTCGGATTATCCGACCTTTTTTGGTAACCGACCATGCTCCGGTCCCATGGGTGACGGATATGAGGAGTTCTACTGTAATTGAATTGGGAAAGCACCAATAAATCACACAACGTTTGCTTTAATTTAATTGGCAAGTAAGTTCTATGTGAATATAAAAGCCTCAAGTTTTTTGATATAATTATTAAGCTGATCTCGATATCTGAATGTGTTATCAATAGATACACCAAAATTTTTAGCTTTATCCACTAAAGGCAACTCAGATTCGTTAATGCAAACTTTAAAGGAATTTCTCAATTTCTCACAAACATTTTTCCCGCCAAGCAACAAAACTACAGATTTTTCACGATTAATTTTTAAAGAATGTGAATTTGATATTTTCATCAAACTCTTAACTGAATTAATAACTGAGCTATATAAGATGGGAGCTGAGCTGAAGGAAAAGTGTAGAATGTTGTAGTTTTTGTACAACATTTTATAGGTAAGATTCCTCTTTAAAGCCCTAAATTATATGAAAAGAAAATGAATATGTATTTACGTAATATATTACATCGTTAATACTACCTCAGGTTGACGAATTTAATTCAAATTTTGACACAATATTGTCCCTTTGGTCTTTTAATGGTATGCCAAGTTTCATAATGATATCTAATTGCTAAATAATTGCAAAATAATAATTTCGATCGGATTTTTATGGCGTTCGAACCACTGTGCGTCGGTGTGTAAAAATAACACTGTTTACAATAACATCATATTTGATAATAGTTTAAAGTGACTAAATAAATCCGAATAAACTTAACATATTTAAAGGTTGTATTCTTTTTTATATAAAAAAAATGGAAAATAAATAAATAATAAAATTAATAATAAATATAAATAAAAATTACGGGTAATTCGACTACAAAATTAACTGCGAAATCAAGATGAACTTATAATGGAACGTTAATGCCAATGCGTAATAAAACAGTTTGGAAAACGATTTCGGAAATCCTGAAATCAAGTAGTTTAATGTTGAGTGCTCCACAATGTGAAAATAAATTTAAAAAGAAGGTTTCAAAAGAAAAAAATTAATAAGAAAGCGACAGCCTCAGGGCCAGCGACGATAAAGTTCGAATTTTATAATGAAATGGACGAACTTGGCAAAAAACCAAACATAGAACCATTAGCAATAGCTTCGTCAAGCAAAGGGAATATTGTTCAGAAGAATTCTCTAGTCGAGAAAGACGAGGAAAGTGATAGTAGCAAAAGCAGTAGTAGCAGCAAGAGCAGTAAGAAAAGAAAATACGAAGTAGTTATGCAAGTTTCTAAAATACAATGACTAATTTATACTTAATCTTTTTCTAACATTTCAGTAATTTTATATTAAGGAAAGTAAAAATATTAAGCAAAAAAAGGAAAAACAAAATCGGACAAATTTATCGAACAATTAATCAGAATAGAAAATGATAGAGAAGAAAGACGAAGGAAAAGACAATTAATGTTCACCATTTAGAACAGGTAAAATAATATTGATTTTAGTGAATTTAATGTTTATACTTAGTTCCTGCAACAGTTAAAATTCTGCCTCTTTACTTAACCTCTTTATCAAAAAAAAATGTTCGTAATAATGTTTCAAGAATACATTGAAAATAGCAAAAAATGAAATTTTGCACGATTGTCGTAAATTAACGATATTTCTGGTAATATACATTCGACCATCATGTTCATTTCTTCGAAATGTAGAGAATTAAATGTTCTACAGAATAGAATACCTAGCTTCTTTATTCATATACATTTTTTTTTCATCACGGTGCAATTATGTGAAAAGAAAATGAGAAAAATGCTAAGGAATTTGATTTTGTTGAGTTGTTTTCGATTTATGCCGTCAATGCCTCAAAATGTTTGTCTGGAGCACTCTTTCATGTACATATAGCTACTGAAGTACACTATGCCAAATAACAAATATACTGAAGATGAACCGTTACTGTGTTTTTTAATTTACAATTTTCTACATTTTTGAGTATATCTCGAAAACTAGACGTGATGTAGAAAAATTGAAGACAGTTTCAAAATCAGCACAACATTCTACGTTACAAAAAGATATCGCAGACTTTGAGGAAAAATTTGATTAAAATTTGTAAATTAGTATAATTAGAGCTAAATAGGACAAAAAAATAGTAAATAGAACTCGAACATTTCAATAATTTAATTTATTATAAAACTAATAATAAGTTTAATACAATTTGCTGTTATATTTGAAATTTAAAATAAAATTATTTAAAAATCAAACGATGAAATAAACATTGTAAATGGAGATTTAATTTTTTTTTTGTCATAAAATTTTTTTACCAGTTGACTTTTCGTCTTTACGTTTTTAAACTAAAGAATTTAATTTATTCTTTAGAAGGAATATTAAGACGTTGATACCCGACTATCACAATTTAGTTGATGTGCGGGCTTTGGCCGATTACGTTGTTGTGAAAAATAAATTTATTACGCGAATTAAGTGATAAGTAGCGAGATTTCATTTGTGATGAGTAAATATCGTTTTTAGTTCTATTCTACAAATGCATCCCAGCAATTTTTGGTATCCGAATATGAAACCTAAAGACGTTGAAGTGCGTAATTAAAAAAAAAAGTGATTTTAGTTGATGTTGCCTAATCATAAAGTTACTAAAAATGAAAAATATTAGGTGAATTAACATAAAACCACCTGTGTTTTATGTGATTAATACTAAAACTATTCTTGTGATGTTGGAATCATCGGATTGTTATTTTAGAGCTGTTAAATCGTATATTAATAGTATTACTTTAATTTTTGTTATAATAAAATAAATTGTTGGACTTTTCAGCTGAGTTGTGCAGAGGAAACGAAGGAAAACAACATCCGTTCGGTGAGTAGTTTTCAAATTTTTTAATTTTTATCAAAAAATCTATCTTTATCTATCTTTACATATAATCTAGACAATTCACGATGTAAAGGAATTTTAAATTTAGTGAATTTCGAAAAAGTAGCATTTTACTCCTGCTATCATGGATGAAAGTCTAATTTCTTTCCCGTTGGAGAAAAAACAGTTTAATTACTTTTACGTTGGACAGTTCATTTTTGATTACACAATATTAGGCGGTCTAAATATTATGATTTCCTAAACACAGATTTATGGACATTTATTAGATTAGGAATAAATAAGCTAAAATAATATTAACAAAAATATCGAAATAATTTATGTAATAAAGTTAAATTATCGTGAATAACTATCATGAATAATACAATGCAAAATAGCCCCAAAATGGCTATTTTGGGGATGAGAAATTCCAAGTCAGAGTGGAAGACTAGGTGAGTACATTCATAGTAGTAGTCATATAGTAAAACCTTCAAAGGGTTTGGCATTCTTAGGACAAACTATTTTAGTATGACTTTTTGTATTTTGATGTTAATTTACTTAGTTAACTCGATAAGCTTAGAAATGTGCAAGAGTTGAATGAAGCTATCACAGCAATGAGGAACTTTGAAGATCGACTACAGCAATGCATTGCATCAAACCGACATCATCTGTCTGACATTGCTATCAGACGATAATTCACTTTTTTTATTGTTAAATGATAACATCTAAATTTAATTTTTCTTCTTCTTTTTTCTTAATGAACAGCAATGAGTTACTCTCATTTCAAAAGCATCCGTCCAATCTGCCCCATCCTATAGTTACAATTTAAAATTAATTCGACACTATTAGTCAGCAGTTAAAATTAGTTATCTGCTAAAGTAATCCAGATGATGACATAAATGATAAGTTGTCAGGGACGTGGTAGAGTGTTTTCGAAGACATGGATAATTCTGATCATATAGAATTTCCAGACGGTGCAGTAAGGCATGTCATAGTGATGAATTTGTTTGTCTGAAAATTCTTCATCATCAGAAATTCTTCATCCACGTCTTTAAACATATGTACTCCACCAGCTAACATCCGCAAGTATTGCACTCGGTGACATACTCCCTCTATATCCGTTTTCTTTTTATTAAAGTGAATTTAAAACAAAAATAATTAATAACATAGCCTCATTTCTAATGACATAACAACTTATCTTGATATCGTTTGCCTTATTCATCACATTAAATGGCCAATTGTCCGCTGAAGTAGTCCAGATGATGACGTCAATAATACATTTTCAAGCACACGGTAGAGTTGTAAGCATGTTTTTGAAGACATGGATGCTTCTCATGATGAAGAATATTGAAAAGGTGCAATATGGCCAGCAGTGAAGTTAAAAATTGACCTCATGTGTGGCTTAGAAATAGTTGACAATGATGATTGCGATATGAATTTTTTTATTAATTGTTCTTCTGAAAATTCTTTATCATCAGACGTCTTCACACACATGCCTACTTCACCAACAAATATCTGCAAATAATGCACTCAGCGACTTTCTTCCTTTGTATCTTATAACTAAAAAAATAAACTGTTTCTGCCTCAGGTAACAGGAACAATACTTAAAACGACCAATATCTTCGAAGTCAGCCAAGATACTTTTTCCATAAATTTTGCGGAGAGTAAGCAAATTCTGCAAATTTTCAACAACCCAAGTCACTTATCCCGAGATTTATTTGTGAAATATATTTTTTTAATAAATTCTAAACAGGATAAATTTGGATTTAACTTGGCTTTTGAGTATGAACACAACTTCCCTTCTGCTGCCCAAGTTACGTTCGTGATATAAGAAGTAATAGACTTGACATCATGATAAGGAAAAGTTATAAGTGGTCATACATACATAAGAATATATATATACATAAGAAGTTTGCCTAAGTACGGTAAACGCTTTGGAGGTTTTGTTAAACTGGTTTAGTACTTTCAGCCTACATGTACATACAAATTTTCAACTTTATTAATTATACTGTGGCCGAAAAATACGATTTAAAAAAATACAAAAAACTTTAAATCGAAATTACTTAACGAAAACAAAAATTTCTAGGTATATATAACGTGGCCGTTTCTATTTCGACTGAAAACGGGACAAATTTAGGTACTTTTGTCGATAATCAGGTGCAGTCTAAAATTATTAAAATTTGGTTTTAAGTTAGACTTGATACAGCTTCTACAAAATTTGATACAGTTTCCTAAAGACTTGCAATGCTTCTAGAAGATTTGTTATTGCTGCTAGAAGTCTTGATATTGTTTTCAGAAGACTTGAAATGACCTCAGACGACTTGAAATACTTTTAGAAGACTTAGAATGTTTCCAGAAAGCTTGACACTACTTCCAGACGACTTTATATTGCTTATAGAAAACTTAATACTGATTCAAGGAGACTTGAAAAGCTTCCAGAAGACTTGAAATGCTTTTAGAAAACTTGATACTGCTTTCATAGGACTTAAAATGCTTCTAGAAAACTTCTGTAAAAAACTTCTGTGATTATGAAAACGGGACGTTTTAGAGTTTATTCGGGACGATGGGACTACTAACAAAGGAACGGGACAATCCCGTTCAAAACGGGACGTATGGTCACATAAAGTATGCCTTAAATCGCTTCTTATTTTTCGTAGACACCGTTTCCAGATCTTTTTAAGCAAAACACTGCATATTTGTATATTGAACATGTGAACAATAAATTTTTTTAAATAATCATATCTCAAGAATGAATTGAGATATCATCATGAAGTAGCAACCATATTCAAGCAAATTTAATGAAGATTATCTGCAAAAAAGATAAATTATTGTTTTCCATAATCACGGTTTTTACGATTTTTTAAATTTAACTCTGCGTGTTGCATCGTTACTTATTTAAAAACAGAAATTTAAAATACCATATCTCCGAAATGAATTGAGATATATTGATAAAATAATGAGCATTTTAAAGTAAACTTAATTAAGTTTAAGTGTGCCTTAAAGGGATCTGGGAACACCGTTCCCAGATCTTTTTAAGCACAACACTGCATATTTGTATATTGAACATGTGAATAATAAATTTTTTTAAATAGAGATATGATATCTCACGAACGAATTGAGATATCCGGAAATAACAACCATATTCAAGTTAATTTAAGGAAGATTTTCTGCAAAGAAAATAAATTCCTGTTTTCCATAATCTTCGTTGCTACGACTTTTTAAATTCAACTCTGCGTGTTGCATCGTTATTTATTTAAAAATAGAAATTTGAAATATCATATCTCCGAAATGAATTGAGATATATTGATGAAATAATGAACATTTTAAAGTAAATTTAATCAGGTTTATGTGTGCCTTAAATCGTTTATTTTTCATAAACACCGTTCTCAGATCTTTTTAAGAACAACACTGCACATTTCAACATTGCGCATGTGAATAATAAAAATATAAAAAAATCATATCTCAAGGACGAATTGAGATATCATCATGTAATAACGACCATACAAAAGCAAATTTAATGAAGATTCACTGCAAAAAAGATAAATTCTTGTTTTCCATAATCATCATTGCCAAGGCTTTTTAAATTAAACGTTGTGTAGTATCATTTCAAGAATGTATTGAGATGTATTGATAGAATTATTAACATTTTAAAAATAATTTAATCAAGTTTAAATGTGCCTTAAATCGTTTCCTTTTTTTGTAATCATCATTGCTGCGATATCTTAACTTCAACTACATGTTTTGTATCGATACTTATTTAAAAATACAAATTTAAAGTATCATATCTCATTTTTTAGATTTAACATAATTTATCTCTATAGTAAGTTGTATACCTGAGGAGTTGAATTTAAAAATTTTAAAACGTTCAATATCTCAGTCATACATTATGCTAGTGAAACCTAATTTGGTATACATTATGGGTGTGCTAAGGGTATTAATTGGTAGCAAGTTGAGATCAATTGAACCTTCCCAAAGGGTTGATTAAAGGTGATGGTACCATAAATTTAGATAGATTTTGTTATTTTTTGAAGAATTTGATACATTATTACCTCATTTCAAATGAAATTTAATTCCAAACCCCCTTTTTTACTCTTATTATTTAAAGAAACTAAATATTTGAAATTTATGATTTCCAATTTTCAACTGGTCTTTCAAAGTCAATTAGAAAATAATCCAGATAATCATTCTTCCTTTGTTCTTCTGAAAACAGTCTGATTCCCTTTGCTTGACATAAAACTTCTGTAGCCAGTAAAGCTTCTTTCTTTTCCTTTTCCAATTCATATGTATATTTAACATATATTTCATTGGGTTCTTTGGAGTTTGGGGTGGTCGAGGTGGAGGACGCGCTTAAGTCTATTAAAATTAGTAATACTTTATGTACTGATGGTATACCTTCGATTTTTGCAAAGCAATGCTCACATTCACTTTCATTGCCTCTCAAAATTTTATTTAATAATTCTTTGATACAGGGTGTATTTCCTGATGTATGGAAGTGTGCCTATGTTCTTCCTATTTATAAGTCAGGGAGTCGTAGTGATGTCTCCAATTATCGTCCCATATCTATATTGCCGATTTTTGGAAAAGTATTTGAAAAACTTATATATGCCCGCCTTTTTTTTTGCAGTAAAATCTAAAATTGACCCGAGACAGCACGGTTTCTTTGCTGGTCGCTCGGTGGAAAGCAATCTATTGGAGTACACACATTATATTCTCTCCTCCTTTGATCAACATTGTCGACTCTATTTATACTGACTTTAGTAAGGCCTTTGATTGTGTTGATCATAGCATATTATTATCCAAACTTCAAATGTTTGGTATTCATGGGAGGTTGCTTCAGTGGTTCTCCTCTTACCTAAAATATAGAAGTCAAATAGTTTCAGTCAATGGTTTTCATTCTGTTATTACGTATATACCCTCTGGTGTACCTCAGGGCAGTCACCTTGGACCATTACTGTTTAATATTTACATAAATGATTTGTTTGATGTATGCGGACGATCTTAAACTCTTTCTCCGTGTCTCTTCACCTCTCGACTTTTCTAAGCTTCAAAGTGATCTCTCTAACCTTTACGAGTATTGTCTTAAAAATCGTCTTACTCTAAACCTATCCAAATGTAACGTCATATCTTTCTCTAAGAAATTGAGCACCTTACACTACAACTATTTAACACATACATTCTATTGTTACTAAAGCTTGGCGTATTCTCGGTTTCGTTACTAGATCTGCTGCCTTATTCAGGAACGTTAATGCAATAAAAACTTATATATGTTTATTTAACAAGTTATCTTTTAAACGGTTTGTTACATTAACATCTATTGCTGATATATTTTGTCTTTCGGTATTTAAAGCGGCTTGGTGAAAACCAACTTCGTAGGCGTGTACAAAATATAACCAGCATTCGGAGCTGGGATTGCCAAAAAACAACTTCAATATATTCGGGCATTAGATGACTGATTATTAGAAGAGTAACTATTAGAATGAATGCCTATTAGAAGACTATTTTCTTAGATTAGCAATCTAAAATAGTTTTCTAATCTCACAAACATTTTACGCACTCTTCAAGTACAGGTCATTTAGATTTATTGTAACCCAACATTCTTTTATACTCTGTACCTATCAAGTCATAGAATTCTTTTACAGATTCAATGCGTACACTATAAATATTAAAAAAGTAAATTTTGACAATAATGCATTCTAAATCAATTGGTAAGCAATCGACAGTTTTAATTGCATTGTGGACCTAATGACCTTCACAGCTAATCCCTATTAGTTCTTGTTCCAACAATGCGCTCCTAAATATTGTTTACACTTTTTCTATTTACCCCCCTTCAAGTTTCAAAAAAATGTACACTTACATCATGTTTGGTATAAGTCTCGCAAACAAAGAAACGAAATATTACCAATAAAAAAAGCTGTGTAAATACAGCTAGGTACTTAATGAGATTTATGCAGTTATGTGATTATGAAAATGGGACGTTTTAGAGTTTATTTGGGACGATGGGACTACTAACAGAAGAACGGGACAGTTGGTCACATAAGGTATACAGGGTGTTTCTGTAAGTCGTGGCATAATTTTAATCACAAATACTTGAGTTAAAATGATAACGATTTGTGTAAACATTTTTGGTCTAAACGCATAAATGGCTAAGATATGGGCCTTCAAAGTTAAGAAATTTTTAAACTTTTTCTTAAATATCTTCAATATGGTTTGTCTTAGAAAGATAAAATTTCGCAGACAGTGTAATGTTATAATGAGAAATCGTTTAAGATCACTTTTGAACACATACAACCACGGGATCATTGCTATACGGAGTGTCCACAAAGTTTATTTCATTAAAACTTTTTTTTTTATAACGTAAACTCTTAAATTTTACAGAGGCCAGTTCGTACACCCGAACTGGAAGAAGATATTTTGGATTTTGTGACAGATCGTAGTACTGCTAGTACTGCTGATATAAAACGACATTTTAGAATATCTAGAACTACAGCTTGGCGTGTCCTATACGAACAGCAATTATATCCATACCACTTGTCCACAGTTCAAGAATTAAAAATTACTGATTATCCATTGCGAGTACAGTTTTGCCGTACTAGGGTGGAAAAATGTACAATTGATGGTGCGTTTTTAGAAAAAATACTATTTACAGATGAATCTACCTTTTTAAAACATGGAACAATTAATTTGAGAAATGCTCATAATTGGGCTGAAGAAAATCCACATTTTACGTGTGTTTGTCAAACGCAATGGAAATTCAGTGTAAACGTTTGGGCTGGAATTGTTGGCGATTTTCTTATCGGACCCGTTTTTTGCCTTCCAGACTTAATGGTGTGTTAGTTATTTGGAACACTTGGAAAATCTGGGAGAGTTATTGGACGATGTTTCATATGATACAAGACTTGAAATGTGGTATTTACATGATGGAGCGCCTCCTCATTGTACAAATACTGTTAAGGAGTGGTTACATCGTCACTTTCCCGGGAGTTGGATTGGACGAGGACCAGAAGCCTCTATCACTTGGCCGGCTCAATCGCCAGATCTAACTCCCCGAGACTTTTATTTATGGGGGCGTGTTAAAGATTTGGTATACAATTCGAATATTGATACTGTTGAACAATTACGCCAAAAACTTGTAGAGTCGTTTACAATAATACGGCAAGAAAACGCATTGCCTCGATTACGTATTAATTTAATTTAGTTATGTTTTCATTCATTATCACTAATATGTTATATAAATATAAAATATTATCTTGTACTAAGTGATATATAAAATTTATTTACGTCTTGACCGGTTTCGGTAATTACATTACCATCTTCAGAAGAACATCTACATAAAAGAGGTTTACATATTAAAATAAATAATTTTATATCTACTAAAATAAAAAAAAAAATAAATAATTTTATATCTACTTTAAAACTTACGTCAATTAACAATTTAAAAAGTTAAAACAATCACTATACATTCTTAAGTGCGCACAAACATACATTTCTTAAAATACAACAACACAATGGTATCACGAGGACAAATAAAACTCGTTTTCTAAAGAATATAGAAATGGAAAGTGGTTTTTAAAGATTTTTATAAGGATTTTTTAAATTATTATATAATGGAGGGGTAATATGGTTTATTTGTTCATTTAGTGCTATTTTATCCGGATTTTGTTTTTTAAATTTGGTTATTTCATACATTTCGAGTATTTCTAGTAAATAGCCTTTATTTTTCTTGTGTAATATTTTTGTATTTTTCTCCATATTAAATTCGTGGTTGTTAAAAAGTAAATGTTTTCCAAATGCCGAATTTTCTTTCGTTAAATGTTCTTTGATCCTTGTTTTGAAATTACGTCCGGTCTCTCCGATATATGTAGCTTGACAACTATTGCATTCTATTTGGTATACACCGCTTTCTTGTAAGATATCAAATTTGTCTTTACTATTATCTAGAATATTTTGAATAGTGTGAGTAGTTTTAAACGTTAGATTTATGTTATATTTTTTGAAAAGTTTTTTCAATTTGTGTGATATCGTACCTGGATAACTTATTGTTTTAAATTTATCTAACTTGCTATTATCGATAGTCTTTTCTAAGGATGAGATTTGTTTTGAATTTATTTTATTATGTTTTTTGTCTATTAATTTTTGCACTGTATTTTCGGGGAAATAATTATCTTTTGCTATTGTTTGTATTATTGATATTTCCTTTTCAAAATTATTTTGGCTTAGTTCTGAATTAAAAGCTCGGTGTATATATGATCTTAATGCTGCTAGCTTTTGAGTATAATCGTGGTATGAATCATACGGAATGTTTTTGTTGTGTTGTGTCGGTTTCCGGTATATGTCGAATTCAATCCTATTTTCTTTTCTGATTAGAGTAAAATCTAAAAAGTTTAGCTTGTTGTCTTTTTCCATTTCCAACGTAAATTTTATGTTTTTATGGAGGTTATTTACGTATTTATGTAAGTCATTAATCATTTTTATATCATTCGTCTTAGTTACAACTAAAATATCATCAACATAACGTAACCATGTGATAATATTCTCATGATGTGGGTTTATTGAATTTACGATAAGATCTTCCTCTAATTTATTTAAAAATATATCCGAAATAAGTCCGCTAAGCGGCGATCCCATTGGGAGACCATCATTAAATTCATATATTTTATTATCGAATCTAAAGAAATTTTGTTCAGTGCAGATATGTAATAATTTGAGAATATTATCGACATCATTTCTATTATCCATTCTACTGTGCAAAAACTCCTTTATTATAGTTAAAGCTTCCTTTATGGGTATATTTGTATATAGGTTTGTGATATCAAATGAAAAGATTAATGATTCCTTCTGTATAGCTGATTTTTGGAGTTGTTCTATTACGTTTTGTCTGTTGTTAATACTAAACTTTGGTTTGAATGGAACATGATTTTTAAAAAATTGAACCAAAAACTTTGCTATTCCATATGTGCTAGAGTCAATGCTTGAGATGATCGGTCGTATGGGTATGTTTTCTTTATGTAGTTTTGGTAGTGCATACAATCTGGGTGTTTTTGGGTTCATTGGTGTTATATTGTAAGTGTTGGAAATGAACTTTGTTAAGGTGTTGTTACATTCTTTTATTACTTTTTTGGTTTTTATATGGAAAGAGTTAGTAGGATCTTTTTTAATTTGTGTGTATTTGTTACTTTTGAGGAAATCGTTTGTTTTTGTTAGGTAATCCATTCTGTTCATTATTACTAAACCCGCATTCTTATCTCCATTAGTGACAATTAAGTTGTTTTCTTTTATCTTGTTTTTTAATCCTTTTATGATTATTTCTTCTTTTTTCGTCTTTTTACATTTCTTTTTCTTGTGTTGTTGTTTAGCTTCTTCTTTCTGTAATATGTATTGTATTTCTTTCCTTAGATCCCCTTCGCATTTATCATTTTTAATTACTGCCTCCAATTCTATGGCTATTGTTGTTAAATTTTGTGATTTGGTGACGGCGTATTTGCCTCCCTTTTCGAGTAAAGATATTTCTTCATTTGTAAATAAGGTGTTTGACATATTAGTTGTTCCAGGTTGTGAATGTAGAATATTTTCTTCTCTTTTACATTTATTATCCTTATTTACCTTTTCAGTCTTCTTTCTCAATAGTTGTATCTTTTTGTCTTTGTTTTTTCGTTCTTGTGTTATCTCATTTTCAATATCGTGATTAATTTTTGTGATAATATACTCCATTTCTAAGTAATGGAGTTTCTTTATTAATTCTTGGTATAAAAAATATATGTAGCTATTTAATTTTTCAACTATTGAGTAATGTTTGTGTATTTCTTTTTTAATATGTTTTAATTTTTGTTGTTGTATTTCAGTTGATTTCATATGCGGAGGATAATTTTTATTTGTGAATGTTGGTGTTAATTTTTCTTGGTAGCATGTTTTTAAAAAACGTATGTGTAAGAATTCTTTTTTCAATTTAATTGTTTTCCTCTTAAATGTTTGTAATAAAATGGCTGTACTTGCCTCTTTATATTTAGTTATGTTTTTATTCATTATCACTAATATGTTATATAAATATAAAATATTATCTTGTACGTGATATATAAATAATTACCGAAACCGGTCAAGACGTAAATAAATTTTATATATCACTTAGTACAAGATAATATTTTATATTTATGTATTAATTTAAGACGTCGTTTTGAAATCTGCATTGAAGCAGGCGGAGGACACTTCGAGCATTTACTGTAATATGTACTATACTTTATCCACTTTAGTTGTTGTTTTTCAAGTTTTTATTTTATTTTACCCTGTTTTCTTAATTGATTTTTTATTGGTATTTACGTTTGAAGAGCTGTTTTTGTTGTTGTTTTTGTAATTTGTTATTTTTATTGTTAATAAATTCACTTTGCTCGCATTTACTAATAATGCCAAATTGCTTTCCTTACGATTTGTTTTCATAGGCGCTTACGATTAATGAAAATCCTAAAAAACAAGCTTGAATCTTTTTGCGAATAACTCGAAAAGGATGCATCTAAGCAAAATTGTCTATGAGTAAAATGGTTTAAAAATGAAATAGGCTTTTGGAATCAGTTGTAAAATTTAAGAGTTTACGTTATAAAAAAAAAGTTTTAATGAAATAAACTTTGTGGACACTCCGTATAGCAATGATCCCGTGGTTCTATGAGTTCAAAAGTGATCTTAAACGATTTCTCATTATAACATTGCACTGTCTGCGAAATTTTATCTTTCTAAGACAAACCATATTGAAGATATTTAAGAAAAAGTTTAAAAATTTCTTAACTTTGAAGGCCCATATCTTAGCCATTTATGGGTTTAGAGCAAAAATTTTTACACAAATCGTTATCATTTTAACTCAAGTATTTGTGATTAAAATTATGCCACGACTTACAGAAACACCTTGTATATCAATGTTTTATCACAGTCGTTATTTTTTCACGAAAAGATTTAACAAAAAGTATAGATTCCACTTAAAAAAAGAAGTTATCGTTACCATCTTGAAAGTATTCTAGATCGAAAGATAGCGATGAACTTTCCATACAAAGTAAATTTCAAAAACCTAGATTCAAAGGTGCAAAAGAAAAATGGATATTGCTGATTTTTTGGTGGGCACTGTATACTTTACCTCATTTTAGAAATTTTAGGACAATTATTAATGTACAATGACTTTTGGGAACAACTGTATATCTAACAAAAATGTTAAAAGGATAAAAATTTGTGTTAAAATAATTTAATATAATTACAATAATTTGTTTATTATTCTAAATTAGAAAAGAAAGTACCATATGTTTCTTCTATGTTAAAAAAAATTAATAATAAATAGCCTTAAATTTAGGACGTTTGTTGTTGAGTAGGTTGTTGTTGTAAATTATCCTTGTCCTTTTTATCACTTCCATCTTTCGGAGATTGATCCGGCGATGGACTGAATACTTGCTTATGTTTTAAGAGGTAAGCAGCTAAGGCATTTATCGGTTCCGGAGGCCTTTCTTTCGCCAAATACGATAAAGCCTGAAGTAAAATTGGAACTACCGTTTGGCTGGAATTGTTGGCGATTTTATTATCGGACCCGTTTTTTTGCCTTCCAGACTTAATGGTGTGTTAGTTATTTGGAACACTTGGAAAATCTGGGAGAGTTATTGGACGATGTTTCATATGAAACAAGACTTGAAATGTGGTATTTACATGATGGAGCGCCTCCTCATTGTACAAATACTGTTAAGGAGTGGTTACATCAACACTTTCCCGGGAGTTGGATTGGACGAGGACCAGAAGCCCTATCACTTGGCCGGCTCGATCGCCAGATCTAACTCCCCTAGACTTTTATTTATGGGGGCGTGTTAAAGATTTGGTATACAATTCGAATATTGATACTGTTGAACAATTACGCCAAAAACTTGTAGAGTCGTTTACAATAATACAGCAAGAAAACGCATTGCCTCGATTACGTATTAATTTAAGACGTCGTTTTGAAATCTGCATTGAAGCAGGCGGAGGACACTTCGAGCATTTACTGTAATATGTACTATACTTTATCCACTTTAGTTGTTGTTTTTCAAGTTTTTATTTTATTTTACCCTGTTTTCTTAATTGATTTTTTTATTGGTATTTACGTTTGAAGAGCTGTTTTTGTTAGTTTTTTAAGGTAGATTTTGTTTTTCTATGTTTGGGTTGGGTTGAGCTTCATATCATGTCTCATATTGAATGGTATGAAATTGGTACTCAACCCAATCCAAGCATCGAAAAACAAAATCAATCCAAAACAACATATTTTCTAAGTTCAATACAAACTTCAAAATGATCTCATATAGATCCAATTTAATACCATCTGTCATGTTGTATTGAATTTAGAAAATTAGTTTTTTAAGGTAGATTTTGTTTTTCTATGTTTGGGTTGGGTTGAGCTTCATATCATGTCTCATATTGAATGGTATGAAATTGGTACTCAACCCAATCCAAGCATCGAAAACCAAAATCAACCCCAAAACAACAAATTCTCTAAGTTCAATACAAACTTCAAAATGATCTCATATAGATCCAATTTAATACCATCTGTCATGTTGTATTGAATTTAGAAAATTAGTTTTTTATGGTAGATTTTGTTTTTCTATGTTTGGGTTGGGTTGAGCTTCATATCATGTCTCATATTGAATGGTATGAAATTGGTACTCAACCCAATCCAAGCATCGAAAACCAAAATCAACCCCAAAACAACAAATTCTCTAAGTTCAATACAAACTTCAAAATGATCTCATATAGATCCAATTTAATACCATCTGTCATGTTGTATTGAATTTAGAAAATTAGTTTTTTATGGTAGATTTTGTTTTTCTATGTTTGGGTTGGGTTGAGCTTCATATCATGTCCCATATTGAATGGTATGATATTGGTACTCAACCCAATCCAAGCATCGAAAAACAAAATCAACCCAAAACAACATATTTTCTAAGTTCAATACAAACTTCAAAATGATCTCTTATAGATCCAATTTAATACCATCTGTCATGTTGTATTGAATTTAAAAAAATAGTTTTTTAAGGTAGATTTTGTTTTTCTATGTTTGGGTTGGGTTGAGCTTCATATCATGTCTCATATTGAATGGTATGAAATTGGTACTCAACCCAATCCAAGCATCGAAAAACAAAATCAACCCAAAACAACATATTTTCTAAGTTCAATACAAACTTCAAAATGATCTCTTATAGATCCAATTTAATACCATCTGTCATGTTGTATTGAATTTAAAAAAGTAGTTTTTTAAGGTAGATTTTGTTTTTCTATGTTTGGGTTGGGTTGAGCTTCATATCATGTCTCATATTGAATGGTATGAAATTGGTACTCAACCCAATCCAAGCATCGAAAAACAAAATCAATCCAAAACAACATATTTTCTAAGTTCAATACAAACTTCAAAATGATCTCATATAGATCCAATTTAATACCATCTGTCATGTTGTATTGAATTTAGAAAATTAGTTTTTTATGGTAGATTTTGTTTTTCTATGTTTGGGTTGGGTTGAGCTTCAGATCATGTCTCATATTGAATGGTATGAAATTGGTACTCAACCCAATCCAAGCATCGAAAAACAAAATCAACCCAAAACAACATATTTTCTAAGTTCAATACAAACTTCAAAATGATCTCTTATAGATCCAATTTAATACCATCTGTCATGTTGTATTGAATTTAGAAAAGTAGTTTTTTAAGGTAGATTTTGTTTTTCTATGTTTGGGTTGGGTTGAGCTTCATATCATGTCTCATATTGAATGGTATGAAATTGGTACTCAACCCAATCCAAGCATCGAAAAACAAAATCAACCCAAAACAACATATTTTCTAAGTTCAATACAAACTTCAAAATGATCTCTTATAGATCCAATTTAATACCATCTGTCATGTTGTATTGAATTTAAAAAAGTAGTTTTTTAAGGTAGATTTTGTTTTTCTATGTTTGGGTTGGGTTGAGCTTCATATCATGTCTCATATTGAATGGTATGAAATTGGTACTCAACCCAATCCAAGCATCGAAAAACAAAATCAATCCAAAACAACATATTTTCTAAGTTCAATACAAACTTCAAAATGATCTCATATAGATCCAATTTAATACCATCTGTCATGTTGTATTGAATTTAGAAAATTAGTTTTTTATGGTAGATTTTGTTTTTCTATGTTTGGGTTGGGTTGAGCTTCAGATCATGTCTCATATTGAATGGTATGAAATTGGTACTCAACCCAATCCAAGCATCGAAAAACAAAATCAACCCAAAACAACATATTTTCTAAGTTCAATACAAACTTCAAAATGATCTCTTATAGATCCAATTTAATACCATCTGTCATGTTGTATTGAATTTAGAAAAGTAGTTTTTTAAGGTAGATTTTGTTTTTCTATGTTTGGGTTGGGTTGAGCTTCATATCATGTCTCATATTGAATGGTATGAAATTGGCACTCAACCCAATCCAAGCATCGAAAAACAAAATCAACCCAAAACAACATATTTTCTAAGTTCAATACAAACTTCAAAATGATCTCTTATAGATCCAATTTAATACCATCTGTCATGTTGTATTGAATTTAGAAAAGTAGTTTTTTAAGGTAGATTTTGTTTTTCTATGTTTGGGTTGGGTTGAGCTTCATATCATGTCTCATATTGAATGGTATGAAATTGGCACTCAACCCAATCCAAGCATCGAAAAACAAAATCAACCCAAAACAACATATTTTCTAAGTTCAATACAAACTTCAAAATGATCTCATATAGATCCAATTTAATACCATCTGTCATGTTGTATTGAATTTAAAAAAGTAGTTTTTTAAGGTAGATTTTGTTTTTCTATGTTTGGGTTGGGTTGAGCTTCAGATCATGTCTCATATTGAATGGTATGAAATTGGTACTCAACCCAATCCAAGCATCGAAAAACAAAATCAACCCAAAACAACATATTTTCTAAGTTCAATACAAACTTCAAAATGATCTCTTATAGATCCAATTTAATACCATCTGTCATGTTGTATTGAATTTAGAAAAGTAGTTTTTTAAGGTAGATTCTGTTTTTCTATGTTTGGGTTGGGTTGAGCTTCATATCATGTCTCATATTGAATGGTATGAAATTGGTACTCAACCCAATCCAAGCATCGAAAAACAAAATCAACCCAAAACAACATATTTTCTAAGTTCAATACAAACTTCAAAATGATCTCTTATAGATCCAATTTAATACCATCTGTCATGTTGTATTGAATTTAAAAAAATAGTTTTTTAAGGTAGATTTTGTTTTTCTATGTTTGGGTTGGGTTGAGCTTCATATCATGTCTCATATTGAATGGTATGAAATTGGTACTCAACCCAATCCAAGCATCGAAAAACAAAATCAACCCAAAACAACATATTTTCTAAGTTCAATACAAACTTCAAAATGATCTCTTATAGATCCAATTTAATACCATCTGTCATGTTGTATTGAATTTAAAAAAGTAGTTTTTTAAGGTAGATTTTGTTTTTCTATGTTTGGGTTGGCTTGAGCTTCATATCATGTCTCATATTGAATGGTATGAAATTGGCACTCAACCCAATCCAAGCATCGAAAAACAAAATCAACCCAAAACAACATATTTTCTAAGTTCAATACAAACTTCAAAATGATCTCATATAGATCCAATTTAATACCATCTGTCATGTTGTATTGAATTTAGAAAATTAGTTTTTTATGGTAGATTTTGTTTTTCTATGTTTGGGTTGGGTTGAGCTTCAGATCATGTCTCATATTGAATGGTATGAAATTGGTACTCAACCCAATCCAAGCATCGAAAAACAAAATCAACCCAAAACAACATATTTTCTAAGTTCAATACAAACTTCAAAATGATCTCTTATAGATCCAATTTAATACCATCTGTCATGTTGTATTGAATTTAGAAAAGTAGTTTTTTAAGGTAGATTTTGTTTTTCTATGTTTGGGTTGGGTTGAGCTTCATATCATGTCTCATATTGAATGGTATGAAATTGGCACTCAACCCAATCCAAGCATCGAAAAACAAAATCAACCCAAAACAACATATTTTCTAAGTTCAATACAAACTTCAAAATGATCTCTTATAGATCCAATTTAATACCATCTGTCATGTTGTATTGAATTTAGAAAAGTAGTTTTTTAAGGTAGATTTTGTTTTTCTATGTTTGGGTTGGGTTGAGCTTCATATCATGTCTCATATTGAATGGTATGAAATTGGCACTCAACCCAATCCAAGCATCGAAAAACAAAATCAACCCAAAACAACATATTTTCTAAGTTCAATACAAACTTCAAAATGATCTCATATAGATCCAATTTAATACCATCTGTCATGTTGTATTGAATTTAAAAAAGTAGTTTTTTAAGGTAGATTTTGTTTTTCTATGTTTGGGTTGGGTTGAGCTTCAGATCATGTCTCATATTGAATGGTATGAAATTGGTACTCAACCCAATCCAAGCATCGAAAAACAAAATCAACCCAAAACAACATATTTTCTAAGTTCAATACAAACTTCAAAATGATCTCTTATAGATCCAATTTAATACCATCTGTCATGTTGTATTGAATTTAGAAAAGTAGTTTTTTAAGGTAGATTCTGTTTTTCTATGTTTGGGTTGGGTTGAGCTTCATATCATGTCTCATATTGAATGGTATGAAATTGGTACTCAACCCAATCCAAGCATCGAAAAACAAAATCAACCCAAAACAACATATTTTCTAAGTTCAATACAAACTTCAAAATGATCTCTTATAGATCCAATTTAATACCATCTGTCATGTTGTATTGAATTTAAAAAAATAGTTTTTTAAGGTAGATTTTGTTTTTCTATGTTTGGGTTGGGTTGAGCTTCATATCATGTCTCATATTGAATGGTATGAAATTGGTACTCAACCCAATCCAAGCATCGAAAAACAAAATCAACCCAAAACAACATATTTTCTAAGTTCAATACAAACTTCAAAATGATCTCTTATAGATCCAATTTAATACCATCTGTCATGTTGTATTGAATTTAAAAAAGTAGTTTTTTAAGGTAGATTTTGTTTTTCTATGTTTGGGTTGGCTTGAGCTTCATATCATGTCTCATATTGAATGGTATGAAATTGGCACTCAACCCAATCCAAGCATCGAAAAACAAAATCAACCCAAAACAACATATTTTCTAAGTTCAATACAAACTTCAAAATGATCTCATATAGATCCAATTTAATACCATCTGTCATGTTGTATTGAATTTAGAAAAGTAGTTTTTTAAGGTAGATTTTGTTTTTCTATGTTTGGGTTGGGTTGAGCTTCAGATCATGTCTCATATTGAATGGTATGAAATTGGTACTCAACCCAATCCAAGCATCGAAAAACAAAATCAACCCAAAACAACATATTTTCTAAGTTCAATACAAACTTCAAAATGATCTCTTATAGATCCAATTTAATACCATCTGTCATGTTGTATTGAATTTAGAAAAGTAGTTTTTTAAGGTAGATTTTATTTTTCTATATTTGGGTTGGGTTGAGCTTCATATCATGTCTCAATTTGTTATTTTTATTGTTAATAAATTCACTTTGTTCGCGTTTACTAATAATGCCAAATTGCTTTCCTTACGATTTGTTTTCATAGGCGCTTACGATTAATGAAAATCCTAAAAAACAAGCTTGAATCTTTTTGCGAATAACTCGAAAAGGATGCATCTAAGCAAAATTGTCTATGAGTAAAATGGTTTAAAAATGAAATAGGCTTTTGGAATCAGTTGTAAAATTTAAGAGTTTACGTTATAAAAAAAAAGTTTTAATGAAATAAACTTTGTGGACACTCCGTATAGCAATGATCCCGTGGTTCTATGAGTTCAAAAGTGATCTTAAACGATTTCTCATTATAACATTGCACTGTCTGCGAAATTTTATCTTTCTAAGGCAAACCATATTGAAGATATTTAAGAAAAAGTTTAAAAATTTCTTAACTTTGAAGGCCCATATCTTAGCCATTTATGGGTTTAAAGCAAAAATTTTTACCAAATCGTTATCATTTTAACTCAAGTATTTGTGATTAAAATTATGCCACAACTTACAGAAACACCTTGTATATCAATGTTTTATCACAGTCAAGTTACTTTTTCACGAAAAGATTTAATAAAAAGTATAGATTCCACTTAAAAAAAGAAGTTATCGTTACCATCTTGAAAGTATTCTAGCTTGAAAGATAGCGATGAACTTCCCATACAAAGTAAATTTCAAAAACCTAGATTCA
This sequence comes from Onthophagus sagittarius, assembly GCA_036711965.1. NCBI lineage: Eukaryota > Metazoa > Arthropoda > Insecta > Coleoptera > Scarabaeidae > Onthophagus > Onthophagus sagittarius. Next base: position 43,421,582 of record JASERS010000005.1, on the reverse strand, counting down.
AAGGTGCAAAAGAAAAACGAATATTGCTGATTTTTGGTGGGCACTGTATACTTTACCTCATTTTAGAAATTTTAGGACAATTATTGATGTACAATGACTTTTGGGAACAACTGTATATCTAACAAAAATGTTAAAAGGATAAAAATGTGTGATAAAATAATTTAATATAATTACAATAATTTGTTTATTATTCTAAATTAGAAAAGAAAGTACCATATGTTTCTTCTATGTTAAAAAAAAATTAATAATAAATAGCCTTAAATTTAGGACGTTTGTTGTTGAGTAGGTTGTTGTTGTAAATTATCCTTGTCCTTTTTATCACTTCCATCTTTCGGAGATTGATCCGGCGATGGATCGAATACTTGCTTATGTTTTAAGAGGTAAGCAGCTAAGGCATTTATCGGTTCCGGAGGCCTTTCTTTCGCCAAATACGATAAAGCCTGAAGTAAAATTGGAACTACCGTTTGGTCCAAATATTGTCTTGTCGGAAGAGATGCTAAATCAACGCGCGATTTTTTCGCTTGCATATCTTCCATTTTTGAATCTATCTCTAGTAATTGCTAAAGAATAGTGACGACAATAAACATAACCTATAAGATAACCTCAAAATTACCTTAAAAAGTGTACACAACTTTTCGGTGTCGTATAAATTACATTCACCTTTTGATATATCGCCTTCTGAGCCGTCTGTTTTTAGCTTTGGTGTTCTACCTTCAATATGAATATCTAAAAAAACGTGTTGAATTAATTTCTAAAGATTAAAAGCGAAAACCTGAAGTTTATACAACATAAATTGACGTAAACTAACTTCATGTTATAATTGCCAACATAAAGGTGTAAATCAAATTTTAATTTATATTGAATTAAAAGAATCATTAATCTTATTATCAACTTTTTAATTTAATTATAACTTAATAAGTAATTTATATTTACATTCAAATTTGGCTTTATCCGCTTGGCCGCTTTTAATAAACTCGATTAGTTTCTTTTCGTATTTGGACGTTGGTCGCACTTCTGCATCAGCATTATTAATTTGAGGGGAAGATTCATCGATTGTTGGTTGTACAATTTTCGATCTCGATTTCATCTTATTTCGCGTTTAAAACCTTATTTAATAAAAAAAATAATATTACGTAAAATGACGTTAAATTGACATCAAAACATCATCAATTTTCTATTCCCTTGGATATGATGGGATATGATTCAGAATGAAAGTTATCATTAAAAGTAAGTAAATCAATATTTTTGGATTTAATATCTTTAATTTAATTTTCAATTATTAAGATTGGCAGTCAGTCGCTACTTGGAAATGGGTGGCAAATGATGATAACTGCGGGATATGTCGAATGTCTTTTGATGGTTGTTGCCCCGAATGTAAATTCCCTGGAGATAATTGTCCGTTAGTTTGGGGCGAATGCACTCATTGCTTTCATATGCATTGTATTGTTAAGTGGTTACAGTCTCAACAAGTTAATCAACAATGTCCTATGTGTAGACAAGAGTGGAAATTTAATAATCGTTAAGATATTTTCTTCGATTAAATCCAACCAGGTAATTAATGTTTTATTTGAAGTAGATAATAAATTTTTTTTATTATTTTCTTTTTATTTTTTATAATCCAACATTCCATTTTAATATGAAATGATAGCTAAAATTAAAAATTACACTTAATTCTCAAACAGCCACTTTTCCATTAACAATCAATTATTTAAGATTATCTAGCTTATTGTACGAGGTTGATCATATAAATAAAATAACGATTGAATGATGAAAGTATATTAAATAGAAATATCAGTACTACATACACTTAGCAGCAGAAGTCTGCGTACAAAAAACTTCTAACACTTTAACTGAAAAAATAAGGGTCTTGATCTAATGTGATAAACTTCAATTTTTTTTATTTTGTGTATTAACTACATATAATTCTATTAACAAAATATGCATCAATAAAACAGAAATATTAGTTACAAAAAAAATTAAAATTAAAAATTCTCCAAATAATGCGTATGCAAAAATCTGCGTACAAATAAAGACGCCTTCTCCAAAATATACTTATTTACTTAAATACGTAGTTGACGATGTACGCTTTCCGATTTAAATAAAAGATAATCGGTGTCAATTATATTAGTAGAGGCTTAGAAGCTAAAAGTTAGAATGGGCACGAAAGGAAAGGAAATTGAATTGGGAGAGAGAAAAATTATTGTAATGTTATGGAAAGAGGGAAAATCTTCTCGAAAAATAGGAGAAACTGTCGGCAGGTCACACTCTTCCATTCAAAGAGTAATTAATAATTATAAAGACACTGAAGATTACCTCCCACGTCCGCGATCTGGTAGACCACCCCTTTTAACAAACCGAGAGAAGCGAAAAATTGTACAGCAGGTTAGAAAAGAACCTAGGCTGACGGCAAAAAAATAGTAGAAAATGTACAAGAAGAATTTCATAAAACTATCAGCAAAGATACGGTGAGAAGGACGTTAAAAAAGCTAACTATCACAGTCGCGTTGCACGAAAAAAGCCATTTGTGTCAGAGGTCAATCGTCAGAAGCGGATCGCCTTTGCAAAAAAACTCTTAGACAAGCCCATTGAATTCTGGGAGAAAGTTCTCTTTACAGATGAGAGCAAATTTTGCATTTTCGGCATTAAGGGTAAACAACTTGTATGGAGAAAACCTAATACTGCCCTTAATCCCGAAAATTTGAAAGCGACTGTAAAACACGGAGGTGGTGGAGTTATGGTTTGGGGGTGTATGTGCACCAAAGGTGTGGGAAGGTTGGTTTTCATAACATCGACAATGGACCATAAAATGTATATAGACATTTTAAAAGAAAATTTGAAGCCTAGCATCGAAAACTTGGGCTTGGGGCCCCAATACTTTTTTCAACAAGATAATGACCCCAAACATTGCGCCCACAACACTAAGCTTTGGCTACTATACAATACCCCAAAGCAACTTAAAACATCTCCACAATCGCCGGACTTGAATCCCATCGAACACCTCTGGGATTTACTGGAACGCAGGATTCGGCAACACAACATAACGTCGAAGGAAACGTTAAAAAATGTTATGATTGAGGAATGGGCCAAAATCAGTTCGGACGAAACGAAGAAATCAGTGCACTCCATGCCTAAACGTTTAAGGAAGGTCATTAAACGTAAAGGTTATCCGACCTCATATTAATATAGAAACAATGATCTCATTTATGAATTTTTTATAAATACTGTCCTGACTTGTACGCAGATTTTTGCATACCCGTTATTTGTAGAATTTTTAGTTTTGATTTTTTTCTGTAAATACTGTTTCTGTTTTGTTGAAGCATATTTTGTTAATAGAATTATATGTAGTTAATACAGAAAATAAAAAAAATCAAGTTTATCACATTAGATTATGACTTTTATGTTTTCATTTAAAGTATTACAAGTTTTTTGTACGCAGACTTCTGCCGCTGAGTGTATGTTTTGGTATCATTATGGCAACAGCTTTAGGCACCACTAAAGCAAACATTATAAAATATAAGCATAACACTAATCAAAAATATTTTATTGTTACCATCGTTAGGGATTATGTATATAAACGAATACCAAAGAACATTATCATCTATGAATACTGTAAAACGCGTCTTAAGCTTCAAAATGTTCAGCGATATTTCGGACATTAAAACACTAAATTAGGTACATAAATTGCAAAAACTTCTAAAACATTTACGAAATAAATAACAAGAAATAAGAATGATAAAATGACCTCCAACAAATGACTTCACGAGACAAAATACACCAAAAACGCGTTTGAATTGGAGGCGGCAAATTAATGTTTCAAATACAAAATAAATTACACTCAGCAGCAGAAGTCTGCGTACAAAAAACTTGGAATACTTTAATTGAAAAAATAAGAGTCATAATCTAATGTGATAAACTTGATTTTTTTTTATTTTGTATATTAACTACATATAATTCTATTAACAAAATATGCTTCAACAAAACAGAAACAGTAGTTAGAGAAAAAAAAAAAAAATAAAAATTCTACAAATAACGGGTATGCAAAAATCTGCGTACAAGTCAGGACAGTATTTATAAAAAATTCATAAATGAGATCATTGTTTCTATATTAATATGAGGTCGGATAACCTTTACTTTCGGTTTAATGACCTCCCTTAAACGTTTAGGCATGGAGTGCACTAATTTCTTCGTTTCGTCCGAACTGATTTTGGCCCATTCCTCAATCATAACATTTTTTAACGTTTCCTTCGACGTTATGTTGTGTTGCCGAATCCTGCGTTCCAGTAAATCCCGGAGGTGTTCGATGGGATTCAAGTCCGGCGATTGTGGAGGTGTTTTAAGCTGCTTTGGGGTATTGTATAGTAGCCAAAGCTTAGTGTTGTGGGCGCAATGTTTGGGGTCATTATCTTGTTGAAAAAAGTATTCGGGCCCCAAGCCCAAGTTTTCGATGCTAGGCTTCAAATTTTCTTTTAAAATGTCTATATACATTTTATGGTCCATTGTCGATGTTATGAAAACCAACCTTCCCACCCCTTTGGTGCACATACACCCCCAAACCATAACTCCACCACCTCCGTGTTTTACAGTCGCTTTCAAATTTTCGGGATTAAGGGCAGTATTAGGTTTTCTCCATACAAGTTGTTTACCCTTAATGCCGAAAATGCAAAATTTGCTCTCATCTGTAAAGAGAACTTTCTCCCAGAATTCAATGGGCTTGTCTAAGAGTTTTTTTGCAAAGGCGATCCGCTTCTTACGATTGACCTCTGACACAAATGGCTTTTTTCGTGCAACGCGACTGTGATAGTTAGCTTTTTTTAACGTCCTTCTCACCGTATCTTTGCTGATAGTTTTATGAAGTTCTTCTTGTACATTTTCTACTATTTTTTTTGCCGTCAGCCTAGGTTCTTTTCTAACCTGCTGTACAATTTTTCGCTTCTTTCGGTTTTTTAAAAGGGGTGGTCTACCAGATCGCGGACGTGAGAGGTAATCTTCAGTGTCTTTATAATTATTAATTACTCTTTGAATGGAAGAGTGTGACCTGCCGACAGTTTCTCCTGTTTTTCGAAAAGATTTTCCCTCTTTCCATGACTTTACAATAATTTTTCTCTCTCCCAATTCAATTTCCTTTCCTTTCGTGTCCATTCTAACTTTTAGCTTCTAAGCCTCTGCTAATATAATTGACACCGATTATCTTTTATTTAAATCGGAAAGCGTACATCGCCAACTACGTATTTAAGTAAATAAGTATATTTTGGAGAAGGCGTCTTTATTTGTACGCAGATTTTTGCATACGCATTATTTGGAGAATTTTTAATTTTAATTTTTTTTGTAAGTAATATTTCTGTTTTATTGATGCATATTTTGTTAATAGAATTGTATGTAGTTAATACACAAAATAAAAAAAATTGAAGTTTATCACATTAGATCATGACTCTTATTTTTTCAATTAAAGTATTACAAGTTTTTTGTACGCAAACTTCTGCTGCTAAGTGTAATTGTAGAAATAATACTAATAATAATTTAAATAAATTAAACAAAAAACTGTCAAAATATCATGGCCTTCTAACAAAAACTCAAACGGTTTGTAAACGGTGTAACCCAAAAAAGTTCTAATAAACCAGTTACGTAAGACAGGTCGGCCACTTTTTAGTCCACGATTAATCGGCGATTAAACAATAAAAGCACCGATTAGTCGGCATTTATTATAATGCTGCAAATAACATACCAATGAAAAATAATATAAAACTATTTTAAGTATTTATTTATTACAATATGAAAAATTACTTGAACAATTTCACTGGTAACTCCTTTTTGACTTAAATGTCAACAACATTTAAAATTAAAAAAAAACATATGTATATTATCAGATCACAGCGCGACATCAAGCACGGCAATATTCATACAAAACCAAGCATATTGCTGGCACGAACATGAATAGGGATTGGAGTGGACCTCATAATGTCCACAATGCCATAAAAACTGCCGATTGATTGCCAATTGATTTTGAATGTATTATTGGCAAAGTTTACTTCTTTTTATATTTACAGTGTAAGCATTAAAACTGTAAAGGAATTCTATGACTTGATAGGTACAGAGTATAAAAAATGTCGGGTTACAGTAAAACTAGATGGCTTGCATTAATGATGATGACCTGCACTTGAAGAGTATTTAAAATGTTTGTACCATTAGAAAATTATTTTCTTACAACTTATGTAGTAGTGAAAAATGAAGAAAACTGACTTAAGATAATTTTGTCTAATTCTTTAAAAGTTTAATTATAATCAAACAATTCGTTTTTTTTAATGTGTCTTGTGCTAGTGTAAAAATATTGACGGTTCTACTGAAGAAAAGCAAGGCTCAAAACTGGTTTAGAGCAAATAAATTTATTAATATCACCAAAAGTATACATTTTTAACTTCCTCTAATCAATACTTAGTGAATAAAGGATTCTAAAAAATTTGTTATATTTCTTAAAAAACCCAACTGCTCCAAAGGATTGTCAGAGGTAGCATATCTTCATGATGAATTAATCAAGGATGCAAAGATGAACATCTGTACAACTGCTGGTATGTTGATGTTTTTTTATAAATGTTTGCTTAACTAATATATAATCATGGTACATTTCATTATTAATTCTTCTATCTTCCATATACTGTAATCACTGTTGTTAAATACCCGAGTATTTATTTTCAATTGAAAATTCTCAGGATATTAAACCGGATATTATAAAATTTTAAATCTGTACAAAAGCAAATAACTTTGGGAGGTAATCAAGTTTACTTTAAAAATACAAAAGAATAATCACCAGGATTTTTGAAAATACGTATGGGATGAGTTGGGTTGGCTTGGACTCTCCAATAAAAGTCTGATAAAACATTTGCAACATATGCTGGGACTAATTTGGAAACAAAGTGTTTTATGAACAGTATCTAGTTCTTAATTGTCAGTTTAAACTTTTGATATGATAAACATCATATTTTGCCAACAGTATCTGGTACTTTTGGGACCAAAATTAAATTTTAGTAACAGTTCCTCGCATTCCACAACAAAAATGTCTTCTGCCTGCAGTATTTAGCCTTTAATTAACAGTTTATGGACTTCTTACGTAAAGATAGTGCATTTTGTTGAATAGTATTAAATATTTTTAAAGTATGCTTTAAAAGTTGTTGTACAGTTGTACAGTTAGTTTATCAACAGTATACAGTTTTTACAAACAGTTTTACAAGTACTATTAAGTTTTTTGAAAGCATTTCAAGTTTTCCAAGGGCAGTATCAAGTCTTTTGGAAGTAGTATCAAGTTTTCTAGAAGTATTTCAAGTTTTCTAGAAGTATTTCAAGTTTTCTAGAAGCATTTCATATTTTCTAAAAGCATTTCAAGTCTTGTGAAAGCAATTCAAGTCTGCTGGACGAATTTCAAGTCTTCTGAAAGCAATATCAAGTCTTCTAGAAGCATTTCAAGTCTTTAGGAAAAGTATCAAATTTTATAGAAGCGGTATCAAGTCTTCTAGAAGCAATATCAAGTCTTCTGGAAGTAATATCAAGTTTTCTAGAAGCATTCCAAGTCTTCTAAAGACATTCCAAGTCTTGTGTAAGCATTTCATGTCTTCTGGGAGCATTCCAAGTCTTTTGGAAGAAATAACAATTCTAGATGAAGCAGTTCAAATTTTCTGAAAGCAACATCTAGTTTTCTAGAAGCATTTCAAGTCTTGTAGAAACATTTCAAGTCCTATGAAAGCAGTATCAAGTTTTCTAAAAACAGTTCAAGTCTTCCGAAAGCTTTTCAAGTCTTCTTGAAGTTTTCTAGAAGCAATCTTAAGTGTTCTGAATGTAGTATTAATTTTCTAGAAGAATTTCAAATCTTCTAAAAGTATTTCAAGTCTCCTAAAAGCATTTCTAGTGTTCTAAAAGCATTCCAAGTCTTCTGAGAACACATCGAGTATTTGGAAGCACTTCAAGTCTTCTGACATATCAAGACTTAATAACAAGTCTGTAATCCTATAGGATATAAATGACTCGCCAATTCACTTTTTTCAATCTACTTTTAGGATCATGCTCAGGATCGCGCGGGATCATCGCAAAGAAATATTTTTTAACAATTTTACGATAAAAATGTTTTCTGCCAGTAGCGCCGTTTTTTGAAAATACGTTTGGGGGCTGGATGTTGAACAACTGTTGCAATGTAAATATCTTTTGCTAGCAGTGCTTACAGTTTTACAAGCAATCTTTAATTGTAGGGTAATTGCAGCTTTTGAACATGAAGATTTTATTTTTTGCCAACTGTGTTTTATTACTTTTGCAATGAAAATGTCTTTTGTCGGCAGTATTTAGTAAAAATATGGCGGTTTTCAAAATAAGTGCAAAATTGTCCATGTACTGGCGTTTATGGTTCGTTTGCAATGGAGATGACTTCTGCCAGCAGTGTTTACAGTTTTATGAGCAGTTTTTAATTGTTAGATAATTGCATCTTTTGATCTTCTGACATAAAGATTTTTTATTTAGTCTTTAATTAATAGTTTATGGACTGATTACGTCAAGATTTTACAATTTTTCCAATAGTATTTAATACGATGAAAATATTTTCTGCCATCAGTTTTACAAACAGTATCAAGTATTTTGGAAGCAACATCAAATCTTCTGAAGCCATTACATGTTTTCTGGAAACATTTTAAGTCTTCTGGAAGCAATATCAAGTCCAAAAGCAGTATCAAGTCTTCCAGGGCAGTATCAAGTCTTCTAGAAGTTTTTCAAGACTTCTGTAAGTATCTCATATTTTCTGAAAGCACTAATAAGTCGTCTAAAAGCATTGCAAGTTTAATTTTGTTATTTGGCGTATTCTTCGGCTAGTTTTGCCGTTAAGGATCCTAGAGCTTTTTATCAACTCCTTTCTAAGTCCTAATCTAAACTGATACCTCGCAACATTTTGGATTAAAATCTGGTTTTTCTTGGCCTAACACTTTAGATAAGTCCTCTTGAAGTAATTCCCATCCAATTGTGTTTAAATGAATAACGTAGTTTGAGACCGATTCATCGCAACTTTGGAAACATTTTCCCAAACGATGTAATATTTCTATTGAAATTTTCGAAGGTGATATTTTTTTGGTAAATTTCTTAAGTCTATACGGTAATACATTCAAATCTGATTTTTTTATTTATTAGTTATTAAAACATATTATCAGATCACAGCGCGACATCAAGCACGGCAATATTCATACAAAACCAAGCATATTGCTGGCACGAACATGAATAGGGATTGGAGTGGACCTCATAATGTCCACAATGCCATAAAAACTGCCGATTTATGGAAGCTTTATGGAGTCTTTTAGAAGCAGTATCAAGTATTTTGGAAGCAGCATCAAATCTTCTGAAGCCATTACATGTTTTCTGGAAACATTTTAAGTCTTCTGGAAGCAATATCAAGTCCAAAAGCAGTATCAAGTCTTCCAGGGCAGTACCAAGTCTTCTAGAAGTTTTTCAAGACTTCTGTAAGTATCTCATATTTTCTGAAAGCACTAATAAGTCGTCTAAAAGCATTGCAAGTTTAATTTTGTTATTTGGCGTATTCTTCGGCTAGTTTTGCCGTTAAGGATCCTAGTGCTTTTTATCAAGTCCTTTCTAAGTCCTAATCTAAACTGACACCTCGCAACATTTTGGATTTAAATCTGGTTTTTCTTGGCCTAACACTTTAGATACATAAGTCCTCTTGAAGTAATTCCCATCCAATTGTTTTTAAATGAATAACGTAGTTTGAGACCGATTCATCGCAACTTTGGAAACATTTTCCTAAACGATGTAATATTTCTATTGAAATTTTCGAAGGTGATATTTTTTTGGTAAATTTCTTAAGTCTATACGGTAATACATTCAAATCTGAATTTTTTATTTATTAGTTATTACTAGTCCCTTGTTTGTCCATAAAAAAATTTGTCCATTTAGAGTCGGGATTCAGATGTAACGATTAGTACATATAAGAGGTGTTTAATTACTTGAGATTGAAATTGTCCGTCTGGCCAACCTTACACAATACACTTTACAGACCTTGCAACCATCCTTACTAACAATAAGAGCGGGAATTTTGAAAAAAAAAGTAATCTTACAAAATCAATTACATAACAGAAAACCTTTTAATTTGTGCGGGTGCAACGAGCGAGCGAACGGTTTTAACTCGAGATTTCTAAAATCGTGACCGACCCGGCACTGTAACCTTTGTTCAAAGATGGAACGTCCTATGAGGAGGCGGATTTCTTGTGCCGTAGCTTGACTTGCGGGTAACGCCTAGGGTTATACAATTATCGCCGCTGCACCGTAGTTGTTTTGCAACTTGAACCAAACTCCGAAGCGAATAAAATATCGGTTTACAGTTGTGTATGCAAAATAAAAATCCGAGGTCGGCGAAGCAACCTTTAAAAAAATCCGTTTAAATACAACTAGCTGTTAATTAAAAATTAGATAACTACTGTAATGTTTTGCATTTTACGTTATGAATAAATACGAGGCAATATGTAGATTATATCCTTTCACCAAAACGACCAGATCAATTTTACTGTTAGATTAATTATTTGTGGATTTTGATTGGATTTGAATCAAACTCGTCACCGTGTTACGACGATGACGAGGCTTTTTTCTCGAGAAAAACTAAATTGCCGTTAGGGACCGCAACGCAAAGCAGAAAGACATACAGTAAAGATGCGGATAATTTACTTTAGATTGGAAAATAAAGCAGCGCGTGACGCAATACGAGCCGTGACATTCACTCTGTGACATAATTTCCCTGCTAATTGCAACGTTCAACCTTTGCGATTACTACTCCTTTCACAAGATGTTTAATTCTTGATATTGTTACCTATGTATTTTTATTAACTTTTTTCTGAGATTGATCACAAAAAAGGAAAAAAAAAATAAATCGACATTCTTGAAGGTAATTGGACTACATAACGGGTCAATACTTGCATCTGGGTCAGTGGGAAAGTAAAATGAAGTGACTTGATTTAGCACGTCAAAGTATGCGAGATTTTTAAATTAAATTCAGGTCAAATAGACTTATTTAGAAAATTTTAACGAAATCTTATAGTGAGATTTTAATAGAGTTGTGATGTTTTTTGGTCAAATTTTGATATAATAAACTTTTTATGATTTTACATGAATCCCAATTAGTATTAATCACATAATGCACGTAGGTTAAATCTACATTAAGATTTCATCAATTTTATCAATTATTTTTATTTTTATCAATTATTTATTGTACGCAAACATACGCTCCCAAAATATTCCAAATGACGAAAATAACTTGTCAATGCAAGAAACGTGTTGCTTTAAAAATCAAAATGTATTTAGAGACAGATGTAGTCATTGATTTATTTTTCTCAATGACCGACTATTATTAAGGTTAATAACCAAAGAAACCGCGAACATTTTAAACATTTCGAATGCCAAAATTATTAATTTATAAAAATAGATCTAACACTAATGCTAGAGCTAATACTAGACTAAGTACGAAAAACGTTTTGGTTTAGTCGTACCTCTCTTAAGACAGAACCCAACTCAACCCAACTTAACTTCAGAACTAAATAGACTTAGAACCAGAAACATTAAGGTTTAGCAGTCTAAAGAGTCGTATTGGCTAAATGCTAATATTTCTAAGTCTAGTGTTAATACTAAAGCTAGGTTGGGTTGGGTTGGCACTAAATAAAGCACTAAATGGCAATTAAAACTAACACTAGACCTAGTACTAGAAAGTTTCGATTTTCCTAATGTTTGTAGCTCTAGGTCTAGTGTTAATACTAAAGTTAAGTTGTAGGTATAGTATTAGTTTAATACAAGTATTCAACAATTTAAGATTGAATAACAACCAGTGATGTGAATTTGTAATCTACCTTGTAAATTACCAGAATATTTACCGCAATTTTCTGTGAATTACCAAACAAATATTTCATAAATTACCGCTAGGATGATCTGCGCGTGCCCAAACAGTTTTTTTTACAACAACGTATTTGTAAATATTTATAGGGGCAGTACTACAGTCAAAAAGTATTAATCAATATGGGGTGTTAATCAACATATTCCAAATCAACCGTTTCCGAAATATAGAATTTTTCAGAAAATTCAAAAGTTTTATTTAACGATGGTTAGATAGGTTTATTCTAAACAACATTGAAATTGTATTCCGTAAAATTTCCAGGAAAAAACAACATTTTTTAAAGTAAATTATTAAAAAAATTGTAATTAGAACTATAACTAATACTTTCAGTTGTTACAAGTTCGACAAATCTATGCACTATGAAGCTATATCTTTTCGAGAGTGGTATGATATTTCTATTGCTTACAGTTGGTATAAGTTATTCCATTACAAAACGTTATATCCAGTGCGTTACGAGATTAGTTACCAACATTTTTTGACTTTTCACTTCCGGACTAAACATCATATTACTCTCAAGAAGAGACAGTTTCATACTGCATCGATTCGCCAAATATCGAATCTGTAGTATAGTTTAAAAGAAGAAACGTAAATTTCAAATTTTATATTTAGTTTAAAGGTTTTATTCATTTAAAATAATAAATAAGTACCCGTAATAATTTATCAAAAAATTATTAAATTTCGAGAGAATAAATTTTGAGAAAAAAAGCAAAACACAAATTTTAAATTATTGCAATTTTACATCACTCATTATAACTAAAAATGGAGCCAATACTAACGCTAGAGCTAATACTACCTAACACCAGCTAATACTGCACCTAGAACCAAAAACAGTTAGGTTTAGTCGTACCTCTTAAGTCAGAACCCAACTCAACCCAACTTGCTTCAGAACTAACATTAGACTTAGAACTAGAAATATTAGGGTTTAGCCGTCTTAAGAGACGTACGGCTAAATCCTAATATTTGTAGTTCTAGGTGTAGTGTTAATACTAAAGCTAAATTGTAGGTCTAGTATTAACTATAATTATAGTTCTAGAAGTATTTACAACAATCAAGCACTGAATGGCAATTAAAACTAACACTAGACCTAGTTCTAGAAAGATACGGGTTTAGCCGTGCGTCGTCAGTCGTACCTCTCTTAAGACAGAACTCAACCCAACCCAACTAACTAGACTAACTTCAGAACTAACTAGACTTAGAACCAGAAACATTAGGGTTTAGCCGTTTAAAGAGTCGTATGGCTAAATGCTGATATTTCTAGGTCTAGTGTTAATACTATAGCGAGGTTGGGTTGAGTTGGGTTGGTACTAAATAAAGCACTAAATGTCAATTAAAAGTAGAACTAACACTAGACCTAGTACTAGAAAAACTTAGGTTTATCCGTGCGTTTAAGGACCGAAACTTTCTAGTACTAGGTCTAGTGTTAGTTCTAGTTTTAGTTTGATACAAGTATACAATAATTTAAGATTTAATAACAACTAAAATAGAGCTAACACTAACGCTAGAGCTAATACTAACTAATATTACACCTTGAACTAGAAACATTTAGGTTTAGTCATACCTCTCTTAAGAGGTTAAACCGCTTTAGAAATTAACGTAACTTTCTGATTTTTTTCCGAGAAACAAATGTAAGTTTTGAAAAAAAAATTATTTTAGTATATACATTTTGGAACAAAGCATATTTTTCTAATTAAATGAAATCAAAAATATCTGCCGCGTTGTTGCTGGATTAAAACCGTATTCAACGACAAGGGCTCCACTGCCAGAACGATTTCAGCTATAATTTTCAAAGTAGAACAAAAAAATTATTTAGTTTTTGCAACTCAAAAGCTAGAGAAGGACGTACGGATTTTTTTGTTTAACTTTTTGTAAAAATGGTGAGCATTTTATTAAAACTTTGCGTTTTAGTCTTAACACTTGCACACCGAATTGTTTATAGCTAAAGAACTACGCATCATGTCAAGAATAGCGTACGTTTTTCTCCAGATAATGCTTCTTGGAAAGTGCAGTGCAAATTTCAACTAAATCGATAAAGAACTGTGTGAGTTGTTTCCGACCGTTTCAAAAAAAATAGTCTAGAGAACAACTTTAGCACTAACACTAGAACTACACCAATCGTGAAAGTCTTCGTACTTACAACTTTTGATATACCTTTAATCCGCTATCTCAGCGCTATTATAACTGACCTTCTAACTTCAAGATTTCTTTTTCATTGATTGTCCGGACGACCTGGTTATTTTTGCTGCATCAGACAGGGACTTTTCTGCTTGTAACACTCGGCGTGCGTCGGCTTCGATGCAGAAGTTGTAACAATTTGCCCTAATTATAATGTCCAAAACCTTCCAAATTATTTCCATTATAGGTAACACCACAACATTATACACACATAGTGAAATGTGAGTCGCAATTTCCAAAATCGTCTTGCCACTAGATTTTTCAAGAGAGCTATTGCTTAGACTGTCGAATTGAAGCTCTCATTTCGATTTTGTGTATAACCACCTATCCACCAGGGTAAGAAGGTTGACAGTGCTTAAATCTTCATAAATTAGTTTTATCGCTTCAAACACTTCTTGGGAAAGAGGTTGCTTACGTTGATGGTCTTTCCTTTGGGTGGGCATTTTTCGTGCTGTTGCCCAAATTTCGTTTTGCACTTTTTCTACGGAATCGTAATTTCGACGTATCGCAAGCCCATAATAAATAGTTAATTCGTCGATTTACTTTCTTTTTAATTTCCCCTTTTTTTAAAATTACCAAACAAATATTTCATAAATTACCGCTAGGATGATCTGCGCGTGCGCAAACAGTTTTTTTTTACAACAACGTATTTGTAAATATTTATAGGGGCAGTACTACAGTCAAAAAGTATTAATCAACATGGGGTGTTAATCAACATATTCCAAAAATCAACCGTTTCCGAAATATAGAATTTTTCAGAAAATTCAAAAGTTTTATTTAACGATGGTTAGATAGGTTTATTCTAAACAACATTAAAATTGTATTCCGTAAAATTTCCAGGAAAAAACAACATTTTTTAAAGTAAATTATTAAAAAAATTGTAATTAGAACTATAACTAATACTTTCGGTTGTTACAAGTTCGACAAATCTATGCACTATGAAGCTATATCTTTTCGAGAGTAGTATGATATTTCTATTGCTTACAGTTGGTATAAGTTATTCCATTACAAAACGTTATATCCATTGCGTTACGAGATTAGTTACCAACATTTTTTGACTTTTCACTTCCGGACTAAACATCATATTACTCTCAAAAAGAGACAGTTTCATACTGCATCGATTCGCCAAATATCGAATCTGTAGTATAGTTTAAAAGAAGAAACGTAAATTTCAAATTTTATATTTAGTTTAAAGGTTTTATTCATTTAAAATAATAAATAAGTACCCGTAATAATTTATCAAAAAATTATTAAATTTCGAGAGAATAAATTTTGAGAAAAAAAGCAAAACACAAATTTTAAATTATTGCAATTTTACATCACTCATTATAACTAAAAATGGAGCCAATACTAACGCTAGAGCTAATACTACCTAACACCAGCTAATACTACACCTAGAACCAAAAACAGTTAGGTTTAGTACCTCTTAAGTCAGAACCCAACTCAACCCAACTTGCTTCAGAACTAACACTAGACTTAGAACTAGAAATATTAGGGTTTAGCCGTCTTAAGAGACGTACGGCTAAATCCTAATATTTGTAGTTCTAGGTGTAGTGTTAATACTAAAGCTAAATTGTAGGTCTAGTATTAATTATACTTATAGTTCTAGAAGTATTTACAACAATCAAGCACTGAATGGCAATTAAAACTAACACTAGACCTAGTACTAGAAAGATACGGGTTTAGCCGTGCGTCGTCAGTCGTACCTCTCTTAAGACAGAACTCAACTCAACCCAACTAACTAGACTAACTTCAGAACTAACTAGGCTTAGAACCAGAAACATTAGGGTTTAGCCGTTTAAAGAGTCGTATGGCTAAATGCTGATATTTCTAGGTCTAGTGTTAATACTATAGCGAGGTTGGGTTGAGTTGGGTTGGTACTAAATAAAGCACTAAATGTCAATTAAAAGTAGAACTAACACTAGACCTAGTACTAGAAAAACTTAGGTTTATCCGTTCGTCTAAGGACCGAAACTTTCTAGTACTAGGTCTAGTGTTAGTTCTAGTTTTAGTTTGATACAAGTATACAATAATTTAGGATTTAATAACAACTAAAATAGAGCTAACACTAACGCTAGGCTAATACTAACTAATATTACACCTTGAACTAGAAACATTTAGGTTTAGTCATACCTCTCTTAAGAGGTTAAACCGCTTTAGAAATTAACGTAACTTTCTGATTTTTTTCCGAGAAACAAATGTAAGTTTTGAAAAAAAAATTATTTTAGTATATATATTTTGGAATACAAAGCATATTTCTCTGATTAAATGAAATGAAACATATCTGCGGTGTTGTTGCTGGATTAAAACCGTATTCAACGAGAAGAGCTCCACTGCCAGAACGATTTCAGCTATAATTTTCAAAGTAGAACAAAAAAATTATTTAGTTTTTGCAACTCAAAAGCTAGAGAAGGAGGTACGAATTTTTTTTGTTTAACTTTTTGTAAAAATGGTGAGCATTTTATTAAAACTTTGCGTTTTAGTCTTAACACCTGCACACCGAATTGTTTATAGCTAAAGAACTACGCATCATGTCAAGAATAGCGTACGTCTTTCTCCAGATAATGCTTCTTGGAAAGTGCAGTGCAAATTTCAACTAAATCGATAAAGAACTGTGTGAGTTGTTTCCGACCGTTTCAAAAAAAATAGTCTAGAGAACAACTTTTGTTATATTGAACTAAAATTAGAACTAACACTAACACTAGAACTACACCGGTCGTGAAAGTCTTCGTACTTATAACTTTTGATATACCTTTAATCCGCTATCTCAGCGCTGTTATAACTGACCTTCTAACTTCAAGATTTCTTTTTCATTGATTATCCGGACGACCTGGTTGTTTTTGCTGCATCAGACAGGGACTTTTCTGCTTGTAACGCTCGGCGTGCGTCGGCTTCGATGCAGAAGTTGTAACAATTTGCCCTAATTCTAATGTCCAAAACCTTCCAAATTATTTCCATTATAGGTAACACCACAACATTATACACACATAGTGAAATGTGAGTAGCAATTTCCAAAATCGTCTTGCCACTAGATTTTTCAAGAGAACTATTGCTTAGACTGGCAAATTGAAGCTCTCATTTCGATTTTGTGTATAACCACCTATCCACCAGGGTAAGAAGGTTGACAGTGCTTAAATCTTCATAAATTAGTTTTATCGCTTCAAACACTTCTTGGGAAAGAGGTTTACTTACGTTGATGGTCTTTCCTTTGGGTGGGCATTTTTCGTGCTGTTCCCCAAATTTCGTTTTGCACTTTTTCTACGGAATCGTAATTTCGACGTATCGCAAGCCCATAATAAATAGTTAATTCGTCGATTTACTTTCTTTTTAATTTCCCCTTTTCTTTGAGTCCCTTATTGCCTTTTTTATATTGCGTAATTTTGCACATGATCCACACATTCGTTTTTTAATACCGTGAAATCTTCGTATGGCTCTGAATCTAAAATACCTTTAAAGGTTTTGGAATCGTCATCTCCATTATAGTTGGAAATTTTATCCCGTATAATTCTTCAGAACGCTTAAATATTTCTATAACACTGTCAACTTCCATTTCGTCGGCCGATCCTTCGTGATTTGCATCACATTCGCTTGCGTGAGTTTCAAGCCACCTTAAATATTCTGAAGTGCCAGATTTTTTCTCCCAGTATTTACAATGCTTGCAGTACTTGAATTTTACCACAATATCAACTATTTTTATACTATATCATCCAATCAGAGATATTACTCCAAACAACGTAGAATATCCGTGTTTTCGCGACGTACCATCCTTGCGATTGTTTTTCAAGAGATATTGTTTTTTCTTGTTCAGCGTCATTTTTCATGTTTTTTTTTTCGCATATTGATTTTGTTGCAATTGAAATCGTATGAACTATCTTGCCGTAGTACGACTGGAAAATTGGCAGTGGTAGATCTATAAAAGCGCAAAATTTTATTAGCCCCTTCAGACCACTTCCAAGCAGCCGCATTGCAATAACAATCCTGCAATTAATTTCAAAGTCTTTATTGGCGCATAAATAATTTGGCACCACCGTTTTTTTGCACTTATCACATGAAATAACTATTTTAAAACCTAAGTCGCGGTTCCCACTTTCAGTAAATTTGATATTTGATTTACACTGTTTACATACTACAACCTTCGATATAGTACTGAAAATCGAAATAAAATTTATGAAACGGTAACCAAGTTTCATTTACTTCAATAACTTCATCTACTCTTCGCCAGACTGTTTTAATTTCTTTGTGGATATACTAACATTAGTATTTTCGAATTCCAATTCAAAGCGGTTCAATGGTTTAGTAACTTGATGATTTAGGTCTTTTTTCGTATCCGTTGCTTCGTTTTTGACCTTTCCGATCTCGATTTGTTTTTTTGTTCATTCATTTTTATTTTATGTTTAGACAGAGAAAACACAAAATAATATAATTTGAGAACAAAATTTGAATCTTTAAAAATAACTTCAAAGATTTTCCCAAAAATAGACAAAATAGATATTGAATTACAGATGGAAGGTTCATTTTACGGACCCTTTTTGATAAATAATTAGAAATATCGAGGTTGCAGATTTCATGATCATCATTTAGACTATAGGCATTAAATCTGTTAGTTTTTAAATACGCTTCGAATTCGTGAATTTTCATGAGCAATCCTTGAGTATTGTAATGTAAGAATTTAAACGTGTATCGTCGTTCGCATAAGGTTTGACATGTCCTTTGTAATACATAAATTAATTAGTCTCCTTTTATTTCAACTCCTATCTAAGTAACATAATATAAGCACTATGAAAATTCCAGTTTTTCTATTTGAAGAATATCAAGAATATATACACCAGGATCGCTTAGAACGCTTAATTTGTGAAATATACTCAATTTTTACCTTAATTTGTAATGATAACTTTAATTGCGGAGTTACTCGAATCATTACTGTGTATGAACAAATTACTACGTTAACAAAGCCTCACATTTCTTTACCAAAAATTGAGAGAAATAAGATAACGGTTAAAAGTATTAATCCAATTTGCGCTCGATAAAATAGTTATAAGAATAAATTGAGCGAACGCATTATTGGATTATTTTAATACGAAGCACCATTTCCAATGAAATTGGGAGCAACTTTTTTAACTTGTCATGATGACTTTTAACTTTACTGTTAAAAACGTATTCCTAATCTTTCTGCAATAAATAAGTTGCAGATTAGATTAGTTCTCGTTTGAAGTGCTTGGAGGGTTTATTTAAGTATATGGAACAACCCAAATGATCAAAATAACGTGATACTATGAATTGAAAAGGGATCTGAATTTGAAGAAAGACAAAGTGCCTAAACTGATTTTCTGGGTGACAGATTAGTTATTAGGATTAGTATCCAAAGAAACCGAGATAGTTCTCATTATAAAATGAACCTTTAAATATATCATTGCTGTCAAAACAGCTAACTAAGCATTGAATAATCCAAATAAAAGTCAATTTTTTTTAACATTCTTATAACATTTTCATTTTTCTTTCTTTTTTTTTCTATAACATTTTTGAACCATTATATCCGTTACAATCACCGGCGCGACGTGTTGTGCGTGTTAAATCTTGTTCATTCTTTCACCGTAATCATGAGAAAAAGAAAACATGATACGTTATCAAAAAAATCATGCAATTCTAGAAATATTAGCGAAATAGTATTCAAGTGCTCAATTAGGTAAAATATATTATGTTGATTGTTCAACTATTTCGGACAAACGAAATTATAAATTGAAAATTGAGAGGTAAATATAAAAGTTTGTATTTTTTAATAAGTCTCATATTGTGAAGGTTCTCTTTTATTTTGAATGCATTTTCCCCTAATAGTTATATGAAAAACTGCCACCATTGGCCTAGAGAACGGAAAACTTTGAAAACAGGTGATTTTCCAAAAATTAAAAAAGTAAGGAAGATGCATTACTTTTTTTCGTAATTCCGAAATTTCCCTAGATTTTGATAAAAACTGAAAAGATTTTCCTTTTTCCCTAAGGGTTGAGTTTTTTCCTAGATTTAGGGAATATTCCCTGAAGCTGGTAACACTGGTCATACAGTTATCCAGTTATCGCATTATTATACCATAAAGAAATCACAAATTTTTGTATTTTGTCCACCTAAATTTGTGAAATTGAGCACTGTACTTTCGATTGTCTTGTCGAATTGTATATGCGTGATTATACAGAAACTATCAGGTGCCCCCTTTCCGTGACCAGCTTCTAAATAATTCCAAGTAAAATTTTTTAC
Organism: Onthophagus sagittarius; assembly: GCA_036711965.1. NCBI lineage: Eukaryota > Metazoa > Arthropoda > Insecta > Coleoptera > Scarabaeidae > Onthophagus > Onthophagus sagittarius. The sequence goes on along the minus strand of JASERS010000005.1, from coordinate 43,401,253 downwards.
TTTTGGGTGCAATTTTGGCAATTCGATTGTTAGGAAATAAAACATGGTTTTATTACGGTATTGAATCGACGATGAGTCACTAATAAAGTGAAGCGTATCAACTGTTGGGTAAGAGTTTGTTATGCACTTTATTATTGGGTGTAAATGCGCCCAAATGGCAGGGACATTATTGCATTGTTGCTGTACCTCATCTTGTTTGATATATACAATAACAGTATGTAGAGATATATGTTTTCTTGATCCTCCGAAGTGGAATGCTTGTTTCTCTTTTGCATATTTCACGTTGTTGTTTTTACTAAAATCCATGTGAATAACCGCCTCGGTAATTTGAAGATTCTCTTTAAGTTCTTTGAGTTGTTTGTACTGATCTAAGGATCTGCCTTTGTGCTTCAGAAATAGTATAATACTTTGTTTAAAATCAGCTATTATATCAAAAACCTGGCATTCAACTTTCTTCTTTGATGTCTTTCAACCTGCTTTTCTTTTTATGATGTCTTGTCAACATACGTACATGCCATCCTTTTGAAGTAGTATCTGCGTTCCCTAATAAGTATGATTTCATTAACTCTTTAAGAACTCAATATAGCTGGTCTATACTTTTCTAGAAACAATACGATATTTGTAGAAAATAATTTTTTAGTCGAAATTGTTACCGGCAACAGCAAAAATGATAGTTTCTATAGAATTACCGATATGGCTAGACTAGAATTTTAACTAGATAATTTGAGTTGTTTATTAATAAATTGCATTGATGGTTGTGGAAACTGTTATGTATACAATATGCCAAAGAACACTTAAAATCAAAATAACTCGAAAACAAAAAACGCTAGGTATCAACAACTGTTTTCAAAGTCAACATATTTTCTTCCGTATAATTGAATGGTGTAATAAAAACTATAGCATTCCGTTTAAAATAACGAAGTTGAGGTCTACTTCCGGTAGACTGGAAGTGGTAGCCATCTTGAAAACATTTTAGATTAATAGATCGGAATGAATAACTCATGTTACCAAAATTTCAAGCCTCTACGAATAGTGGAATCTAAATAAGTGAACGAGTTCCGTGAGACACCTGTATATTATTTGTATATAGTGTGTCCCAAATTGAGTTAAAAAGAGGAAAAACAATTTTATTACTGATTTTTCAAACTTATCTCTGCATAAATAATGCGTCGGATATGTTCAAAGCACCAATTCGCACAAATTTTATATTCTAACAACAAAAGTTAACTAATTTATTTTTTATAATTTTTATTTAACTAATAAATTTCCACCAGCGGTAGAAATTCTATCGCATTAATTATTCTTTGCATTAACAGTTCCTCATCGCCTTGTAATGGATCACTGTAAACAATTTGTTTCAATCGTCCCAAAAATAAAAATCCATAATCGTAAGATCAGGACTACGTGCTGGCCATAAAATAAGACCATTTCTGATCGTATTGCCGTTTTGCTGAAAATACATAGACCGTATAAATTTAATAATTTTATAACATATCCAAGTATTTCAGTTGATTTACATTTCCATTGAAGAAATATAACCCTATATTCCATTGAAGAAATATATATGGGGTCAATTACCCCATGATATGTTCTTCGAGAGAGTGTAAAATTTGGATTTACATCACTGTAATAACGACAATGCTGCGAAGAAACAATGCCATTTGTTGATAAAGTGATCTCATAATGATCTCATTTGACATCACTAACCTTTACACTAACATTCCAACTGATGAAACCCTTCAAATTTTAAACAACATTCTTAAAGATGGAATTAATAATGAAACCGACAGAAAAAATATATTTAACCTTTTTAAAATTTGCATGCAGCAAAATTTTTGTAAATTTAAAAACACTTACTACACCTACAATAAGGGCCTTCCAATGGGATCATCACTAAGTGGATTACTAGCTGATATATTCTTAGACAAACTTGAAAAAGAACTTATAATAAACAATAACAACCCATACAGACACAACATCATAACATGGTTAAGATATGTAGATGATATCATCGTTTTTATCGACAATGACAGACAAGAAACAATAACCAACATACACAACTACATTAATAATTTACATAAAGACATCAAATTTACAATCGAAATAGAACATAACAACCGCATAAATTTTTTAGACTTAACAATTTTAAAAACAGACAACGGACTTCAATACAGTATCTATAGAAAACCAACGCAAACAGATACTATCATCCCAAATGATTCTTTTCATGATTATACTCATAAAATGGCAACTTTCAACGCATATATTATACACCGTGCCTTCAACACAAAACTTAGTGAAAAAGAACTTAGAACAGAAATATCCATTATCAAACAAATTGGCCAAAATAACGGATATAAACCACAAATCATCAACAAAATGATTGACAAATACAGAAACAAACAGAATCACATAAAACTTACCACTCTTACAAATATAACAAATAACAAAAACAATATTTATAGAACAATAGAATATCAAGGTAACATACATAATAAAATTAAAAAAAATTTTAAGAAACACAATATAGTTATAACATCCAAAAGCAACAACACACTAGATAAAATTTTAATTAACAACAAAGATAAAATCAATAAAATGAATGATAATGGAGTTTACAAATTAGAATGTGATACGTGTAAAGCCATTTACATTGGTGAAACAGGGAGATGCTTAAAAACTCGTATAAAAGAACATAGAACACAACAGAGATCTAACTTTGGAAGACATATAATATTTAACAAAAAACACCAATTTAATGAAACAAAAAACACAACATTACTTCATAAGAAAAATAAAAGTAACCTTTTGGAAATACTTGAACTTTATGAAATTAGAAAATTTAAACATAATTATCCACAAATTTTATGTTTGAATGACCAAATTAACTACACAGAAAAACCTTTATATACTGTGAGCGTCAAAATAAAGTGTACATAAGCATTTGTTATGATATTGTTTTTATTTCAGTCTTTTAATACACGACTAAATTTAACGTTTTAAATTTTTAAAATCATTATTCAATTCTCTACTTAATTGTAAAAGAGCAGCAAAAAATTCTTACAACAACAAAAGTTATACAACAAAAAGTAAACCTGGTCGATATGTCACGCGTCAAAAAAAAATGTACAGCTGACTTCTTTAGCGTTTCAACGATGTAGTACTGTCAAGAACGCCGTTATATTTGGTTGTTTACGTGCTTTTTGCATTTTATTTAAACATTGTTAACGTTTTATTTTAATTATTGGGATTACCAAAATAAGATTTCAAGTAAATTATTATTTGTTCAGAATGGTGAAACAAACTTCGACTGATATTAGAAAACTTGTATTAAAGCTTCGCAAGGAAGGTAAAACTTTTCGTGAAATTGGTTCTATTATTAACAGAAGTCATAATCTTGGATATTTCAACAAGATAACGACCCTAAGCATACTGCAAAAATAGTGAAAGAATGGCTTCTCTACCATACTCCGAAAACATTGGATCATCCTCCCCAATCACCGGACTTAAATCCAATCGAACATTTGTGGGAGCATCTAGACCGGCAAATCCGTAAAAGAACAATTAGCAATAAGAATATGCTAAAATCCGTTATAACAGAGGAGTGGGAGAAAATTTCATCCGATATAACAAAAAAACTTGTAGAATCAATGCTCCGAAGACTGAGTGCCGTTATTAAAGCAAAAGGAAAAGCAACAAAATACTAAATCGTTTTCACTTTTATAAAAAGAATATTTGTACACTTTTTTATGACGCGTAAAATATGGATTAGATTTTGTTTTTGTTCTATAACTTTTGTTGTTGTAAGAATTGTTTGCTGCTCTTTTACAATTAAGTAGAGAATTGAATAATGATTTCAAAAATTTAAAATGTTAAATTTAGTCGTGTATTAAAAGACTGAAATAAAAACAATATCATAACAAATGCTTGTGTACACTTTATTTTGACGCTCACAGTATGTATTTGAAAAATCCTTTTACTCCACCTAAAAATAAAAATAAAATTAAAAAACCCTAACATATACAATAAACTCAAACCGCAATAACATTTTCCCATATTTCCCTTCCCAAATTTATAACAGATATTTGAACTTTTGGTTTGGGAAATATTCAATTTTAATTTTATTTTATTTTAATCCTATTTTAATTTTTCACATTGACACAACATGACATTAATCACAAAATAAAATGTCAATAACATCAACAATTTTCTTTAAAATATATTCCTGAAGATGGTTTAAACGTAACCGAAACCGGTAGTAACATTGTGTAAAATACTATATATTATCGTCTTGTTAATAAAAGTACAAAAAATTATTAAATAAACATTTAATTCAAGACGAAAAACATTCGTATAAAATAAAAAAATATATTTTAAGTTGTTTATAATAAATTGTATTGATTGTTTGATTATCACATTATTTAGATGCCATACGAGCGATTATACGAACCTTATCGTATTACGTATTATCATTTGTACTATTGTTATACATGATGACAGCCAAATAACCGCTGAAATACTCGCAATTGACGGAAAATCGCGAATTCTTATTGTTTTTTCACGTTACGAATGAAACAGTCTCTCATATTCTATTGAGAGTATTTTAATGTGGAAAAGTTCATTCTTGGGAAAAGTGAACAACCACATTGCACTCAGAATATTTAGAATTCATGTCTATGGTTTATCTGTGGTATAGGTCGTAGAAAACATTTTTCGCACCCGTTTTGTGCTGCGAGTTGATTAAGTATGACAAGTAGGCGTACTTCACATCTGCTTTTTTCATACCACGCATTATTGTTATTAAAAACTACATACAGGGTGTTCATTTCAAAACTGCCCACCTCAATTTATGTAAATCCGAAAGTTTAAAAAGAAAATCGTTGAAATAGGATTAGGATTGAATAGGAATAGGATAATTTCGAAATTTTTGAAAAAATCTTTTTTTTGTATTTCCTGTTTTTATTAATATTAATAACTTTAATAAGTTTCTTAAAAACAAGAATAAGTAATCTTTTATTATTAATTTATAAAACTAAATTAGAATGTCCTTTTTTATAACGAACATCCTTTTTATAACCTCTATTATTTCGGAGCAATCCAAAATCTTTAATCTTGAATTTATTGTGACAATGAAATACTATTGAAATAATTAAATACTAAGTTATAACAGACTGGCGTCTGTTAGAGATATTAGAAAAAACGATTTGTGTTTAATTTTTCTTTTGCTTCAGATTTATTTGGTTATTACTTAAATAACTTTTACTGTTTGAAACGTTTTATATTATTTTTAGTTATTTGATTATGTACAAAAACTTTTTACATAGAAAATCGACTTAATAATTGTTCAAAGTGTTGTCCATTATTGGCTAAAAAATGGTATAACCGTTGTTCAAAACTACGGCGCACATTTTCAAAAACTTCCCTTTGAATTCCACGGCAAGCTGCAGTAATTCTCTGACGAAGTTCTTCTAAAATTTGAGGTTGAGGAGTAAATATCAAAGACTTATGACACCATAAGAAAAGTCTAATGGCGTCAAATCTGGTGATCTGGCTGGCCATTCTATAGGACCTCTACGTCCTATCCATCTGTTTGGAAACGCACTATCTAACCACTGCCGTACCCGAAGAACATAGTGAGGAGGAGCTCCGTCTTGTTGAAAATGTACAGTAAGGCCCCGACATTCGCGGCTTCAAATTACACGGATTCGCATATTCGCGTTTTAAATTTTGCTGCCTTTTTCAACATTCACGACTCGATTATTCGCGAATACATAGCAAGTATGTATGTCATTTTTTAAAAATTTAAAACGAAGTTTACCGTAGGTTTACTGTACAAGCAACCAGCTTCACATATGCGTTTCTCTGGGAATCCCTCATTTATGATCGATTTTAATGTTTGTGTTAGGTGCTTATTTTTGTGTTCTGTATTTCGTTCAGGTTAGTGTTTCGCCCGTTTTTTACTATAATTTTATAAACAATAAATTAATCTCACAACAGTACTCAAAATGGGTACAAAAAGGCCTGCGATGGAAATAAATTTAATTGCCAAACGTGCAAAGTCAGTTATGACTCTAGAAAGAAAAATTCAAGTTCTTGATATGCTCCGGGAAAGGAAAAGAGCTACCGAAGTAGGCCGGGTCTTCGGTGTCAATGAATCTACGATAAGATCTATAAAGAAACAAGAAGAGGTAATTAGAAATAGCGTAAAAAGTGGCATACCGTCATCATTAAAGGTAACGTCACAAGTTCGTGATGTTAATATTGAAAAAATGGAGAAGTCTCTTTATCTTTGGATTGAGGACCATGGTCGCAAAAATATACCATTAACTAGGGCTAGATTAATGGATAAAGCCAAGGAACTTTATCAACATTTTTCGTGTGGAATGGACTGTGCTGAAGACGATTGTAAATTTAAAGCCAGCAGAGGATGGTTCGAAAGATTCAAAACTCGTTTTAATCTCCATAACATTAAGTTGTGTGGAGAATCAGCTTCAGCAGATCATCAACAGGCTGCAAAATTTCCTGATGAAATAATAAAATTAATAGAAGAAAAAGGTTACCGTCCTGAACAAATATTTAATGCGGACGAAACCGGGCTTTATTGGAAACAAATGCCCACACGAACATACATTTCAAAAAATGAAAAGACAGCACCTGGTTTTAAATCGGCTAAGGATAGAGTTACAGTTTTATTTTGTGCAAATGCACGCGGAGACTTTATTACAAAACCAATGTTAATATATCGAGCAGCTAATCCACGAGCTTTAAAGAACAAGGACAAAGAAGCTCTTCCGGTCTATTGGCGAGCTAATTCAAAAGCTTGGATGACTTCTCAGCTATTTATAGAGTGGTTTAAAGAGTGCTTTGTTAAAGAAGTGGAGCGTTACCTAAAATCTAAAAATTTAGCATTTCACGTTTTATTGATATTGGATAACGCCCCATCTCATCCAGTAGATGCTCTCAAATTAGCTCATCCATGTGTCGAGGTGGTATTTCTTCCGCCCAACACAACATCCTTATTACAACCTTTAGATCAAGGTGTTATAAAAGCTTTTAAAAGTCATTATATCCGGCACATGTTCGATTTTGTACATGAAAAAATACAAAATGATAGTGTTTTCTCAATAAAAGATGTGTGGAAATTATACAATATTGACCATGCGATTACATCTATAAAACTTGCTTTAAATGACATTAAAGTATCAACCGTAAGTAATGCATGGAAAAAACTGTTGAAAAAAGACACTGCGCAAAGTGTAAGCGAAATTGATGAGGCAATAGAGAGAGCTGTTCTTTCTGCACGGTTGCTACCGGGAGATGATTTTCATACCATTGTACCAGCTGATATCGAATCTCTCGTCAATGATCAAGAGGAAGAGTTGTCCAGTGCAGACTTAGAAGCGCTACTAATAGAAAATGTTTCAGGAACGGATGAAGAAGATAATAGTAATTCCCTATGTAATAAATTAACGTTGAAGGAACTTAATTTATTTATACAAGAAGCAAATAATCTTGCTGAAAAAATAGTAGAATATGATCCATCAACGGAACGAAGCACAAAATTTAAAAATGGTCTGAATACTCTTCTTGCTCTTTACAAAGAGCTTCAAAAGGATATGCAACACAAAGCATTGCAACCTACTATCCTTTCATTTTTTAAACCATCGTGTTCTAAAGCAATTATTATTGATGAGTAGAAATGTTAACTTTTATTTCTTTTTTTAGTTTATTTTGTTGCAGTTTGTTATTGCTATCGAGTTTAGGTTTTTTTATATTTTAAACAATTGTAATTATTTTAATATCTGTATTAGTTCCGAATACAAAAGTTTTAAGACCAGTCGTTTTATTTTGCAATTTTAAGCGTTTTATTTAGTATGTATAATTTATTAATTTTTGAAATTTTTAATTTTTAAAATTAAATTAAATGAAACTTTTGGCGTCGGTGACCATTTGGCGGTTAACGTGTTAAAAGAACATAGAAGTAGTAGTTTACCCTTCATAATATCTAGTGCTTCAATATTCGTGGATTCAACATTCGCGGCGTATTTTTAGAACCTAACCCTCGCGAATGTTGGGGCCTTACTGTAATTGATTCTCATCACGTAAGGCATTTTCTTCTCTATCCAATTGATTCTCGAGAGCTTCAGTAATTAGTGGGTTGATAGTATTTTCTAACATATCCAAGTATACTTCGCCGTTTAAATTTCCATCGATAAACAGTGGACCAATCACTTGGTCTTACTGTTTGAAACGTTTTATATTATTTTTAGTTATTTGATTATATACAAAAACTTTTTACATAGAAAATCGACTTAATAATTGTTCAAAGTGTTGTCCATTATTGGCTAAAAAATGGTATAACCGTTGTTCAAAACTACGGCGCACATTTTCAAAAACTTCCCTTTGAATTCCACGGCAAGCTGCAGTAATTCTCTGACGAAGTTATTCTAAAATTTGAGGTTGAGGAGTAAATATCAAAGACTTATGACCCCATAAGAAAAGTCTAATGGTGTCAAATCTGGTGATCTGGCTGGCCATTCTATAGGACCTCTGCGTCCTATCCATCTGTTTGGAAACGCACTATCTAACCACTGCCGTACCGGAAGAACATAGTGAGGAGGAGCTCCGTCTTGTTGAAAATGTAATTGATTCTCATCACGTAAGGCATTTTCTTCTCTACCCAATTGATTCTCGAGAGCTTCCGTAATTAGTGGGTTGATAGTATTTTCTAACATATCCAAGTATACTTCGCCGTTTAAATTTCCATCGATAAACAGTGGACCAATCACTTGGTCTTACTGTTTGAAACGTTTTATATTATTTTTAGTTATTTGATTATGTACAAAAACTTTTTACATAGAAAATCGACTTAATAATTGTTCAAAGTGTTGTCCATTATTGGCTAAAAAATAGTATAACCGTTGTTCAAAACTACGGCGCACATTTTCAAAAACTTCCCTTTGAATTCCACGGCAAGCTGCAGTAATTCTCTGACGAAGTTCTTCTAAAATTTGAGGTTGAGGAGTAAATATCAAAGACTTATGACCCCATAAGAAAAATCTAATGGCGTCAAATCTGGTGATCTGGCTGCCCATTCTATAGGACCTCTACGTGCTATCCATCTGTTTGGAAACGCACTATCTAACCACTGCCGTACCGGAAGAACATAGTGAGGAGGAGCTCCGTCTTGTTGAAAATGTAATTGATTCTCATCACGTAAGGCATTTTCTTCTCTATCCAATTGATTCTCGAGAGCTTCCGTAATTAGTGGGTTGATAGTATTTTCTAACATATCCAAGTATACTTCGCCGTTTAAATTTCCATCGATAAACAGTGGACCAATCACTTGGTCTTACTGTTTGAAACGTTTTATATTATTTTTAGTTATTTGATTATATACAAAAACTTTTTACATAGAAAATCGACTTAATAATTGTTCAAAGTGTTGTCCATTATTGGTATAACCGTTGTTCAAAACTACGGCGCACATTTTCAAAAACTTCCCTTTGAATTCCACGGCAAGCTGCAGTAATTCTCTGACGAAGTTCTTCTAAAATTTGAGGTTGAGGAGTAAATATCAAAGACTTATGACCCCATAAGAAAAGTCTAATGGCGTCAAATTTGGTGATCTGGCTGGCCATTCTATAGGACCTCTACGTGCTATCCATCTGTTTGGAAACGCACTATCCAGCCACTGCCGTACCGGAAGAACACAGTGAGGAGGAGCTCCGTCTTGTTGAAAATGTAATTGATTCTCATCACGTAAGGCATTTTCTTCTCTATCCAATTGATTCTCGAGAGCTTCCGTAATTAGTGGGTTGATAGTATTTTCTAACATATCCAAGTATACTTCGCCGTTTAAATTTCCATCGATAAACAGTGGACCAATCACTTGGTCTCCCAAAAAATCTGCCCATACATTAAAGTTTTCAGGATATTGTGTATGCCCTTCTACAGTCAGATGACGGTTTTCATTACTCCAATATCTGCAGTTATGTTTATTTACAAATCCTTTAAAAAAAATGTACATTCATCACTAAAGCAGATATTTTTCATAAAAACGTTATTATTATTAATAATAGTGGTCACTTCTTCACAAAATCGTATTCTTCTGTCAAAATCGTCTTCAGCTAACTCTTGATGTATTTGTATTTGTATAAGGATTGAATTTATGAACTTTTACAACTTTAGGAATAGAAGCCAAGGATATACCAGTTGCTCTAGATACCTGACGTAATGAAGTATTGGGATTGATAACAAAATGACCCAACACTTCCATTTGGGCGGTTTCATTAAAAACTCTTGGCTCATTATGTTTTATGTTGGCAACGGACCCAGTCAGTAAATTTCTTCATGAGATTCAGGACGTATCTATGAGATACGTTCTTATCTGGATGCCTTTCTTTCTTTTTGAAAACAATTTCAATCCTTTCTTGCAAACTATAAACCATAATTGCTACTTTATTTAAATAACTTTTCAGGTGGATAACACTAAATAACTAAATTTATACTAATATGTGCTTTCCAACAAAGAGTTTTTATACTATTACTGGTTTTTTGTTTATGCCTATACAAATATTTTGGGTTAAACATAACTTATCAAATTTTATCGAATACAACATTTCTTTGTTCAATATGCTCATTAAAAGATTCATTATTTTTATCAATAAAATTATGACCGTCACCCAAAATACCTGGATAAGCGCCCTGCAACTTAGTAAGTTAGAAAATTAGGTTAATAATTGATGTTTATTTTTTTTAGATTATTTATTTTTTGTCTTTAAGCAGCTTATTAAAGTTTTTAATATTAATTTTGCTCCATCGCTTCTAAAATAATTTAACAAGTGGAAAATACAAAACAAAAAGATTTACTCAAAAATTTCAAAAACGAATCGATCATAAAAAAAATACTAACATGTAGTACTTTAAAAGACCTTTAAAATGAGGTATCACTTGACACCCCTTTCCATTTCAGATTTTTAAGGGGTTGGTTTCTGGCGACGGGGTGGAAGCGAGTTAGTCAATTTTTGCATAAAAAGTTGTCCCCCTTGGTTTTATTCTTTACCTATTTCAACGATTTTCTTTTTAAACTTCCGGATTTACATAAATTGAGGTGGGAAGTTTTGAAATGAACACCGTGTATATAACAAAATAATGTTATGTACAGATGTGCTTAATATGAATTTCTCTTATTACTCATTAATCGCAAATACTTATGATGGGTTCATGCAACCTGTTTTAGTCTTAGTCGTAGTCATAGTCATAAGAGTGAAAAGTTAAGGTAGTGCGTTAAAGTAGTACTGTTCATGCAACACCTTATGACTAAAACGGTTTTTGTCTTAGTCACAAGAGTTGCCCAACTTTTAACTTCTTAACCCTCGCAGTACTGACGTTTCGCCAACCGTTGCGGACGGTGCCTGGGTCAACCGAGACCCGAACAGTTTTTGTTTACGTAGAATATAAAAAATGAAGCTTTTGCCATTATGATTTTGACTTATTTTATTTTAAAGGTGAACTATTATTAGGGATATAAAATAATACATAAAAATAAAATTTTAAAAAAATTACATAAAAAATATTTATTCTAAATCATTACAATTTGTACACAAAATATTTTTTGTACATGTTGAATGTATATTACATACATATTTATGACAAACATCACATTTTGATTTATATTTATTGTCATTTCCAATACACAAGCTACATCTTGAGCGTTTTTCTAATGTTGTACTCATTTGTTTATTTATTTTTCGGCCTGTACTTTCGATGGCGTCCACAATGTGTCTCGAAAATACTACTGCATTGGTTTCAAATGCTCTAGCTCTAGAATCTATGTTTGCAGCAACAAACTGTTCAGACAAATTTTCTATAAATTGTTTTCTTCTTGATTTTATGTTACCAGTTGCCCAATCCGGATTTTTGAGTTGCCATAGTACAAATGCATTATAGGCTGCAATATCTATATAATGTAAAAAAAGCGACAGAGGCCAACGTCGTGTACATCTCCGGCAAGTGTATTCTCTTAGAATTTTATCTAAAACATCGACTCCACTTTTTGTTGAATTGTAATAATTGATAATATTAGGTTTGTAATTATTATTTTCGTCAGAAATAGCATGTTCTCGATGAACGCTCGAAAGTAAAACTACGCATTTTCTTGGTTTTGGGATATACGACACAAGTGTTAGATTTTCAGAAAATATAAAATCGGAAGAGAATTGAGCTCTTCCGGATATTATTATCAAAGATTTTGGTAAATCCTTTCTATTTTTCCGCATTGTTCCCACTATAAATATGTTATCTTTGAGTAAATCCTCTGCAAGTGAGATATCCGTAAAAAAATTGTCGGTTGTGATAGTTCGATTAGATCCCTTCCAAAACTCTGAAAGAACTCTAACTACTCGTTGTCCTTGTCCTTTCTCCGGTGTGTTTCCGCATTTTCCTAAATACACTTCAAAATTACAACAATAATATGTAGTAGCGTCACATAGGGCCCATAATTTCAGCCCATATTTCCCCGGCTTGCTCGGCATATACACCTTGAATGGACATCTTCTTCGAAATGTTACTAATTGTTCATCAATAGTGCCTACATTAGACGCTCGGTAATTATCTCTGCAATTTCTTGTTAAAATATTTGTAATTCTCAAAGCTGCCAACTTATCAGTCATTTTTCTTTCTTCTCGTGTCTGAAAGTCGTCAAAACGCAAAAATCGTAAAATGTTTGTAAATCTATCACGAGACATAGATGCTCGATAAATTTGTCGACTATAAGCAATCTTTTTCTTCCATAGATCTTTTTTACTTTCACGTGATTCCCGAAAACGGCCAGTAATTAGTAAAATCCCAAAAAATGCCTTCAATTCAACACGGTCTACCGGCTTCCATATATTATTTGAAAACATTTCATAATATTTAACCGCTTTTTCATTTGTATAAGTAATTATAATGTCCATGATTTCATCATTTATAAATAAATCAAAACATTGTTCCATGGTTTCTACACCCTCAGAATTTGCTGTGAGTGTAGCATCATATTTACCAAATTCTGCATCTCTGTTTGTGGGGGAAATATATCGCCATGTTCGTCCACAAACATTTTGGTCTTTACAGTGTGACATATTATTACTATTTTCACCACTAAACTCATCACTTTCATAATCCTCTTCTTCTGGTACTGCATCACTAAAAGTCAATGACGCACATTCATCATCAGAAGACACTTCATTGTTATAATCATCATTATTATTTACAAAATTAGCAAACATTTTATTTTTCGATGTAGATCGTTGCTCTAAAATACACCTTCTGTGAACTAAATCAAGAATTTAATGGCAATTGTATTGTCGCTATAGCCTCTTACACAGGCAGACGCCTGGCGCTGTAAAGAAACGGTCGAGACATATTTTTTCGTCGTTTTTTCGTCGGGACGTCCGTTTGACGCCGATCTAACTTAACGCACTCCTTGAGTAACGACAAATCTATTTATTACAATTTCTCGCAAAAATTTATTTGGGTCCAAATAGACCCAGGCACCGGAATACGAGGGTTAAAGCTAAAACCTTCGGTCGCAATTTAACGCATGCGCGCACTTTTCTCTGTCGTGCCTTTAATGGCAGTGTTTCGTTTTGTTTTATAAATAAACGTTGAGTTGATTAACTTTTTGACTTTATTATATTACAATTATAACAATAATTTCAATCAGAATTATTATATTTTTAATAAAGTGTTTAAAACAAACAGTTTGAAGCATTTTTAAAACTGTATGATATGTTTTAAACAGTTCAAAAGGTGATTTAAAACATGGGGTGTTTTTTAACAGAATACTTCTGTTTCAAAATTAGTAGGAAAATAGAACATTTTCTTTATGTATGTTTATCGCCAAACCTACATTATAACTAAAACTTAATATTTGATTAATAACTTAAGCAAAACTTAAAAAAAACCGTTACCCGTTTCCGCTAGATGCATTATTTACTCAATTTAATTGTTGAAATATGCAAACTGTTTTTGCTGCTTTATAATACCAGTTTTTGGTATTCCTATTATTTTAAATTGTTTGAAAAATGTTTTTTACTCGTCCAAAATTAAACAATAGATGATTCTGCGATGCTATATATATGTATGAAGATCATTAGAAGAAATTTCAGTGCATATTTTATGTGTTCACTAAATGTTTTCATGTCTACTTTGTCTAATGATCTGATATGATAAATCAGTCCCATTTCAATCATACCATTGGGTTGGGTTAATAAATAAATTGATATATAATGGTGGGTTAATAAAACGTGTTTTAGTCTTAGTCATAAGAGTGAAAAGTTAAGGTAGTGCGTTATAGTAGTACTGTTCATGCAACACCTTATGACTAAAACGGTTTTTGTCTTAGTCACAAGAGTTGCCCAACAATTCATATTTGAGTTAATTTGACAATTAATTCAAATATGAATTTTTTTGTTGGGTTGTTAGTAAAAGACAATACATTTTTGCAACAATACAATATTATTAGACAAAGTTGACGTAATTTAGATTAGATCAAGGTATTATGATCAGAACTTAACATATTATTTTGAGCTGTGATTCCCAAACTGTGCACCATGGGTCCCTGGGACTCCATGGTGCCGTCATAAGGGGGCCCCTCTAAGCATGGGTATCACTTTTAAAAAGAAAAGTTTTCGAATTTTTCAAGAAACCTAATAATTTAAAAAGAAATTGGATGCATTAAGGGCGCCCCAGAAAAAATTGTTATTATTTAGGGAGGCTCAAACCAAAAAGGATTGGAAACCTTCGGTTTAGATGATAAATATGCAGAATCAAGGAGTTCAGATGGATAATTTATGAGTGTTAAAGTTTTTTCAATGCCTATTGAACACAATATATACACATAATCTAACTTTGGCAATAAAAGAAAAAAGTTACTTAATTTTGAAAATTTCTTCCTAAGGTGTTGGGATCTTTTTTGGGCCAATACTAAATTCCGAAGTGATTTAGATTATACTTTTAGTTTCAAAAGAACAGGAAAATAGAACATTTCCTTTATGTATGTTTATCGCCAGATCTACATTATAACTAAAACTTATTATATGATTAAAAACCTAAGCAATACTTAAAAAAAAATCGTTACCCGTTTCCGCTAGATGCATTATTTACTCAATTTAACTGTTGAAATATGCAAACTGTCTTTGCTGCTTTATCAATTCCTAATCTATTGCTTAAAGTATGGTATTAAGTCCTAGGAAGTAAAAGTCGCTTAATATTCTCAGATGATGCTACTACATCCTATGCAGCTATTAAAATAATATTAATATAATAGCATCCAAAGATATAACAAAAGATCAATCTGCCAGTCAAGATTTTGCATTTTGTCTAATAGTATTTAATATTTTCGAAGGAAACTCAAACAGTTTATCAACAATATCGTGCTTTTTTGCAATGAAAATGTTTTCTGCCAGAAGTTTTAAAAACAGTATCAGGTCTTCTGGAAGCAGTATCAAGTCTTTTGGAAGCATTTGAATTTTTCTAAAACCAGTATCAAGTCTTTCAGAGGCTATATACGTTTTTCTAGAGTACCTTCTAGAAGCATTTTAAGTATTCCAAAAGCAATATCAAGTTTTCTGGAAGAACTTCAAGAAGCAGTATTAAATCTTTTAAAGCATTACAAGTATTCTGAGCATTTCACGTCTTTTGGCAGCAATATATCAGGTTCTTTAGAAAGAGTATTAAATTTGCTATAGGCATATCAAATTTTCTGGAAGCAGTTTAAGTCTTTTGGGACTATTACAAGTCTTCTGGCAGCTACATCAAATCTTCTAAAAGCATTTCATATCACCTGAGAGCAAGATCAAGCCTTTTCAAATGCAGTATCAAGTCTTCTAGAAGCATTTCAAATTTTCCAGGGGCAGTAGTAAGTCATTTGGAGGTAACATCAAGTCTTCTGAAAGTAGTACTAAGTCTTCGAAAACCAGTATGAAAATTTCTGGAAGCATTTCAGGTCTTCCAAAGGCAATATCAAGTTTCGTGGAAGTATTTCAAGTCTTCTGAAGCATTACAAGTATTCAGGACACATTTCAAATCTTTTGGAAGCAGTATCAGGTTCTCTAGAAGCAGTATTAAGTTTTCTATGGACAGTATCAAGTCTTTTGAAAGTATTGTCACACAGCCTATTCTTCTAGATAATTCATTTTTACATATTCAATTGCACTATCTAATTGTTCCCGATTAATTTCGATTTGCTCCTCAAAATCGACGTTTTAGTATATTGATCAAGTAATGACCGTTCGTTAACGTCATTTCTAAACGGTCTAAAACGTTTAAAACAATAAAAAAGCATGTATTTTGTTTAAAATGAAAAGGAAACATGTTTTTCCAACTTTGATTTTAATGGAATCACACAAAGATCATAAAAATAAATTAATCTTTATGTTTTGTATTTGTGCGATTAATAAAGCTGTATTCAAGTTAGGGATTACAATTTCGAAGCAAATACACAATTTCAGGATTACATTATATGAAGAAAGGGTTGTCGTTACCGGAATTTCAAAAAGACTGAACGAAGACGAATACAGTCTTACGCTGTTAAACCATCGAAATCAAACAATCTTTAAAGGTCTTTTCTAAAGAAGCATAACTTTTTTTAAATTTCTTGCAGCATGCATTTTAAAGCAATATCTGCTTTATTAAGTTTTATGTCTCGGTGACAAATACCTTCAACAGTCACTTTGACCCGATCTAAAAGTCAAACCAACTTCTCATAATTTGAAACTCACTGTCATTAATGTATATAATACAGTACTTTAGACTGTCATATTGCTTTAACTGATTAAAAGGCTATTTTTTTATTTTTTTTTATTTATTTTTTTTTTATTTTATTTTAACTGACTCCAAAACAGTGAATGTCTCTGGTATCGAAGCCTTAATACACAAAAAATATATGTAAACAAAAAAAAATCACAATAGGTTATGTATAAAAAACGAAAATGAAAATCATCAAAAATGCAAACCCACCAGAAACAGATCAACACTCATTCACTTCAAAAACATTTTCAGATTATAAACTAATTTTTTCATTGTCCTTGCCTCCACTATTATTATCGGAACACTGTTGTATGCTTTAATACCAAGATATAATGGTGATCTCTGTGTTATCGTTGTTCTACAATATTTATTTCTAAAATCATTTGCATTCCGGGTGCTGTATTCATGCCAGTTCTTAACTTGTTTTGTATTTATATTAGTCTTTATTAGTTTGTTTTTTATAGAATATATATATTTTATTTGCTCATAAGTCCGAATTTTCTGCAAGTTCCATATATTTTCCATTTCATACACAAGATCAGTTGACATACAATAGTTCAACTGAAAGATAGATTTTACTGCTTTATTCTGCGTTCTTTGTAATTTATTTAACTGGTAAAGCGGAAGACCTCCCCAGCAGGGAATTAAATATCTAATTTGTGGCAGTATAAAGCTATTATAGAGTAAACGCCTAGAGTTTTTATTTAAGCAATCCGTACACCTTTTTATTGCACTAACCATTGGCACAATTTTTTTAATGATAGCATTCACATGTACATTCCAATTGAGATCATTTGTCAAATTTAAACCTAAGTATTTGTACGTTTGCACTTCTTTTAGTTTTTCTCCATTGAGAAACACATTAATATCACTTTTTTGTTTATTTTTTTGTTTAATAATCATATATACCGTTTTATTAACGTTCACCGATAATTTATTATAGCACAGCCATGTATAATACAGATTTAAGTCGTCGTTCGCCACCTTTTCAAGTTCCTTTATATTACTTGATGATATAACCAAGGCGGTGTCATCAGCAAACACAAAATATCTCGCTTGAAGTTGTAGATACTTTAAGTTTTGAATATATAATAAATATTGCAAAGGACCAAGTACTGATCCCTGAGTTACTCCAATACTTAGGCTTTTTTTTTTACTCTTGGTTTTATTGATTTGAGTATAATGCTTACGGTCCTTAGAATATGACTGGAAGAGGTCTTTTGCAATGCCTCGCATTCCCATTTTTTCTAATTTATTGAGTAAAATATCTATGTCCACAGTATCAAATGCCTTTTGTAAGTCAATAAACACTGTCAAAACATACCTCTTCTTATCGAGTTCTTCTGTAATATATTCTAGTAAATCCCCTGTCGCCCCCAACGTACTACTCTTCTTTTGAAATCCATATTGATATGGATCGATGTTAAAGAATTTCTGTATAAAGTTAGTTAACCTGTGTTTGATAACTTTTTCTGTTATTTTAGAAAATTATTTATGATTGAAATTGGTCTATAGTTACCAAGTTCTGTTTTTGCTCCTTTTTTATGAATAGGGGATATTTTCGCCGTTTTTAATTCATTCGGAAACAGGCCAGTAACCAGGATATCATTAATGATATTCACTATTTTGTCTCCCAAAACTTCAAAAAGCAGCACTATATCAGATTTAGTAATACCATCTTCTCCCGGCGAACTATTATTATTTAAATACCTTATGATAGAATTAATTTCTGTTAAATCAGTTGGTTCCAAGTAGATGGATTCTTTTGTTTCTTCTTCTCTAAACTGGTGATTAAGAACCGGTTTAATTTTTGAGGCTAAATTCTTACCTATTTCAGAAAAATAAGTATTAAATTCCTCAGCTATTTGTTACTCATCTTCAATGACTGCACCTGTCATACTTTTCATTTGTCCCATTTTGCCCTTTCTTTTTGTTCGTTTCAAACATATATCGTTCAGGAGCCTCCACATTTTTTTACTGTTTGTTTCAGCCTCATTAAGTGTTTTTTCCACATACTCCTTCTTTAATTTTCTTCTCATATTATTTACCACATTCTTTAAATTTTTAAAATGTCTTTCGGTTTCTGAGTTTCTTATTAATTTCCATCGCTTATATGAATTATCTCTCTGTTTTATTTTCTCAATAAACTCAGCATTTATCCAATAGTTGATGTTGGATACTTTTATTCTACTTTCCTTTGTACACTCAATTTTTGTTTTTGTTATTATTTCTGCTAATTTTCCAAAGGAAGTTATTTCTTCCTGTTGCAATTTCACTTGAATTAGCTCTTTCCATTTTCCTTTCAGCAGTTTAGTTTTATTGATAACTTCTTTAGTTTTTTTTTCAATTACTTTGTTTAATTTAATATACATAACTTTATGATCTGATATCACATGATCCGTAAGGGTTATAAAACAGTAGAGGTTTTTATTCATTAAAACATGATCTAAAATAGTAGCTGTTTTTTCCGTTTGTCTTGTAGCATTCTCAGTAGTAAGAAAATTCTGTATTGTAAATGTGTTCATTTCGATAATATTTTTATACTCTCTAATCGTATCAGTTTCACTGAGTAAATTTAAATTCATGTCTCCCAAAATAATAAAAGGAGACTTCTGAGTTTCCATAATTTTATCTATTTGTGCTAAAAAAACGTCAGCTTTGTTTCTGGGCGCTCTATAGATATTTATAATTACGCAATTAACTTTAGTAAGACAAACACAAAGTATGTTACAGTCCTCAATTTCCATTTCTCGAATATGTCTCTGATCATACTCAAAATTGTCTTTTATAAACAGACTCACCCCTCCTCCCCTTGAATCTCTACAATGATAGACAACGTTATAATTTGGTATATTAAAATATTCCACCTCATTAGGATAAATCCATGTTTCAGTAAGTGCAATTATGTGAATTTCAAAATCATGCTTATTTACAATCTCCATCAAGTCATCAACTTTATTTCTTAGACTTCTTATATTTATGTACAAGATATTAAATATTTCATCCATTTCTGTTACGATCTAGACATATATACATTAATTCTAATTTTTGTACTTAATATTTTAATTTTATGAAGTAAGTTTATATAGTAAGATCTTGTTCAGATCTTATTCTGATAGACTTATCCTTAAATGTTTTGCGAAGGTAAATCTTACCATTTCTACAGAACGCTGCTGCAAAGTTATTTTCTTTTCTAAAATCACGTGTACTTTTAAAAAGTCTCTGATTCGCAATGGTAAGATCTTCATTAAAGAATATATTTCCATTTTTTCCATTCAGTCCACACTCACCAACTTTGATACCTTTAAGTTCTTTAACCTTTTTGAAAACCTGCAATTTCAGGCTTTCTTCTAAGAATTTGACAACGATAGGTCCTTCCCTCTTCTGTTTAACTCTAAAGCAGTCCGTTATTTTATTCATTGGTATATTCAGCGTCATTGTCCCAAAAACCTCACACAACTTCTTTTGTATCTTCATTTTCTTGGATTGGTACACCAGAAACAATGATATTCCTTTGTCGTTCTATTTGCTCTTGGTTATTTGCTTTTTGTTCCAGTATTTCCAATCTTTTCTTTAATATACGATTTTCATCTCTATAAAGCTTCACCTCCTCAAACAAATTTTCAGATACCTTTTTTTGATCCTCAAAAGAATCTGACATAAATTGAACTGATTTTTTAAGATCCTCTATATCTCTGAGTATTTTTTCCTCAAAGGGTTTAAGGGCTTCGCTTAAGAGTTGCTTCACTATATGTATTAATTTTACTTCATCCACAAGTTTCAATGTTTCATAAACTTTATCTTCCCTAACCTCACTTTCATCGCGCAAACTGCGCGATGAAAACTACAACAAATCATTTTATTTTCCTTATTCATTACTTTTGCTTGTAACGCACAACTAGGGTGGTAGTAGGAATTGCAAATTTCACATCCCACTGGTGCATTGACCTTCTTCCTGCAGGATTTACAATTCTTTTCCATTTTTCATTAATTTTATAACTGTTTGTTTTGAAATACATAACCTCTTGAATTGATTTCATCTTCTTTTGCAGTCATGTTGAAGTTTCAGTTCTTTTCCATGTTCTTCTTTTACATATTTTTGAAGATCTTTGTTTTTTGTTAGAGATTTTCGGTACTTTTTGACCAGCATTGATCAACGACAAATCCCAAATTAATAAAAATTGGTTATTATGGGAACAATTCCGGGATCCAGGGATCCCGAACAATTTTCTTTTTATTCATATTAAATAATGTTAGAAACAAAATGTTTCTAACACATTTGAAATCTGTTTCACTCCAGATTTCTTTTTGTATTACACGACTGTATATATGTTCAAATTTTGCTTTAATGTGCTATGTTTAAATATTGCACGAACCAATACCTTTCCTTACAACTAAAGCTAACGCAAACGGTTAAGACTAAGACTACGACTAAAACTAAAACACGTTGCATAAACTCACCATTATTGATCAAAATTTAACAAAATGATTCACAATTCTGTAGGAAATCCCAAAATATACATTTTTTAATCTGGTTCGTTTACAAATTATTAGTTTGAAATTAAGATATAGAATCGCTTAAAAACTAATTTGGATTACTATAAGATCACTTCTTTTCAGTACCATCAAATGTTGTTATTGTTTTCGTTAATTGTACACGGTAAACAACTATACAGAGTATACAGTTCGCCTGCGTTTACAGTAGCCTGAGCTGGTGAGGAGTTGAGGAGGAGAATCCCCCTCCATCGACTGGGTTGTTGTCGAAAAGGTAAAATGCTGTACTCCGAGACTTCCACAGTCCCGCGCTCGACCTCCGAGAGACAACTACGTAAACACGCGACCTACTTTATCCGAATTAAAAACTCGTGAATCACATACTCATGACTAACAACTTATAGTGACGACGTAAGTTATGATCATGATGCGGTCAAACGCCGGGAATAAAATGGCAAAACCGCCTCCACCCGTGCCCCCGAGGCCTAGTAAACACACGGTAGCCGAAGCACTTAAGAATAAAAAAGTTAATGTCGCGATTCAACAAGAAATCGGATCGAAACCACCCTCGGTGCCTGTTAGGGTCGCACCACCACCTCCGGTTTCATCGAAAGTGCAACAAATTAAAGAGAACTTTGCCGCGAATCCAATCGCGAAGTCTCAATCTTATTGTTCAGTGAGCATTAACTTGAATCTTTCGAAACCTACTTTGGAACGGTCGGTATCCCACGAACAGAAGAAAACGAGAACTGTTATTTACGAGTCGAACCCTCAAAAGAAACCACCCAACCTAACCAGGAAGGAAAGTTTAAAAGAAAAAGATAAAAATTGGAACGAAGTTCTGAATGATCGAAATCACGTGAATACCCTCATAGACGAGATGTTCGCTGAAGTTCTTAACAACCGTGATAACGAAGACATTGAAGTGTCTTTGGATAAAACTATGATTAAAGTGCACGATGAAGTTGCCCAACAAGAAGAAGATGTGCTTCTTCCGCAAGCTACCACCGTTTTAGTTATCGAAGATTCATCGGAAACTGAAACTAAAGATGATTCGAGTAGTAGCAAAAACAGTAACTCTTCGACAACAGATCGAAAATCGTTACACGTAAAATTCGACGATAAACTTAACCACGAATTGTTAATAAACGAGCTACAAAACATGAAAATCGAACAAGAACGCATCATGAAACGCCAAAGAAAACCATCAAAAGACCTTTACGATGACCAAAAATTAACCGATCTCAACGAGCAAAATTTGCAAGATTCAAAAATACATCATTCCGATTGGATAGAGTTGAGTAACGGGCAGGAAGTGCGTCTATCCAGTTGTCAAATTACCATCGAGGAAGCTGGCGATGACGACCAAAAGAACGACACTGACATCAATCTGGACCCTTTAATTTCCAGGCTGGCCGCGATGTCGAATCTCCATGGATTACCACCGCTACCGAAGAGCCTCTCCAGCTTCAGTTTCATGGAAGGACAACAAACGCCAAACCGGAGCCGGAACACAACGCCTCCCGGTGCAGGTGTCCAACAACAGCACATGGTTTACCCACCACATCCGAAGCAACAGCAGACCACCGGAAACGTCGTCGCTGGGAATCAACAGCAATCGAGTTTGGACGCTCAATTGGCCATACTACGAAGGGAAATGGTAAGTTCGATGTTTTGATTTTTAATAAACTATGTGACCTTGCGTGTGTGTGATCGTTAATGATGTCATCTCCAATTATAAACAAGTTTTGAAACTATTTAAAGTCGAATGAAACAATTTATAAAAATAAACTTCACAAAAATATTTTTTTCATTCAAAGTATTTCAGTTAATGGTTTCTTTATTCTAAGAAACTATTTCATGTGTAATTCAAAACGCAAAGTACGTTCGGCCTTGACACTTGATGACGTGCGTAGGAAGAATACAGTGTCATCTTTCGTTGTCGTTCCTAAGGCTGTTGTCCTTTAATCTTTTTTTTTTATTTTTTTTTCTATGCGTTACGTAACGTTGTGAGTACGTGATATTTCGCAAAATAACGCAACTTCCTTTGTAATTTTCACATAATTTTTGAATACGTACTGTCTTTGCGTGTCCATTAGTATAGATCCCGTATGAATAGTGTAAACAAGTTGCAAGGCCAACATGTATAGTAACCAGCCCAACAGCGACTACAACCAACCGCGTGGAAACGACGTCGTTGAATCGAACGTTTTTCTTGAAAACAATGCATCCTCTCGTAGTCTTTGAGTCGAGGAAAACTCGACATTCTCACCATTGGCAACGAACCGAATCCGTTTGTTAATCGAGCCGTAAAAATAAACCCAAAGAGGAAACGAAACAAGATTTTGTCGGTTCTTAAGAAACGTTGGAAAAGGTTAAAGAAGATATCAGTTAATTGGGACTAGAGATTTACAAAACATGGGGGAGATATAAACTTTATTATAAAGCTCTTCTACACAAAGCTAGTTGAAGTTTTATTTTTAATCATATCGATTATGACGCTAATGATGCTACTTAGTGCTTTAGTGCACTTTAATTTGTATCTAGTGCTTTTTCGAAATTAACAAAAAGGACCAATTATTTCGACTTTTATAAGAGAAAATTTCAAATAGACTCGTAATACAAATGTAGTCATGCTGATCGTGTTAACTGATTTTATTGTCACTCTGCTGTGCTCGCTTGCGGGCGAGGCAATCTTCTAAAATGTACAATTTCATGTTAATATTTCATATCCAGCGCGGACTTCGGCGAGTTAAAGCAAAATCGTTTCTCTTATATTCCAGTAAATATATAAAGTCTCCTATAAGACGATTTTATTCTCACTTCGCCGAGGTCACTTGCGGGCGAGGCGCTATAATCTTCCAAAATGAACGATTTCGTGTTAATATTTCCAATCCAGCGCCTGGCTCGCAAGCGATCTTGGCAATTTGAGGCGAAACCGTCCCTTGTATATCCGAGTAAATATATAAAGTCTCCTATAAAACGATTTTATTCCCACTTCGCCGAGGTCGCTTGCGGGCGAGGCGCTATAATCTTCCAAAATGAACGATTTCGTGTTAATATTTCCAATCCAGCGCCTGGCCCGCAAGCGATCTCGGCAATTTGAGGCGAAACCGTTCCATGTATATCCCAGTAAATATATAAAGTCTCCTATAAGACGATTTTATTCCCACTTCGCCGAGGTCGTTTGCGGGCGAGGCGCTATAATTTTCCAAAATGAACGATTTCGTGTTAATATTTCCAATCCAGCGCCTGGCCCGCAAGCGATCTCGGCAATTTGAGGCGAAACCGTTCCTTGTATATTCCGGTAAATATATAAAGTCTCCTATAAGACGATTTTATTCCCACTTCGCCGAGGTCGCTTGCGGGCGAGGCGCTATAATTTTCCAAAATGAACGATTTCGTGTTAATATTTCCAACCCAGCGCCTGGCCCGCAAGCGATCTCGGCAATT
This sequence comes from Onthophagus sagittarius, assembly GCA_036711965.1. Lineage (NCBI taxonomy): Eukaryota > Metazoa > Arthropoda > Insecta > Coleoptera > Scarabaeidae > Onthophagus > Onthophagus sagittarius. The sequence goes on along the minus strand of JASERS010000005.1, from coordinate 43,376,512 downwards.
TGAGGCGAAACCGTTCCTTGTATATCCAAGTAAATATATAAAGTCTCCTATAAGACGATTTTATTCCCACTTCGCCGAGGTCGCTTGCGGGCGAGGCGCTATAATTTTCCAAAATGAACGATTTCGTGTTAATATTTCCAATCCAGCGCCTGGCCCGCAAGCGATCTCGGCAATTTGAGGCGAAACCGTTCCTTGTATATCCCAGTAAATATATAAAGTCTCCTATAAAACGCTTTTATTCCCACTTCGCGAGGTCGCTTGCGGGCGAGGCGCTATAATTTTCCAAAATGAACGATTTGGTGTTAATATTTCCAATCCAGCGCCTGGCCCGCAAGCGATCTCGGCAATTTGAGGCGGAACCGTTCCTTGTATATCCGAGTAAATATATAAAGTCTCCTATAAAACGATTTTATTCCCACTTCGCCGAGGTCGCTTGCGGGCGAGGCGCTATAATCTTCCAAAATGAACGATTTCGTGTTAATATTTCCAATCCAGCGCCTGGCCCGCAAGCGATCTCGGCAATTTGAGGCGAAACCGTTCCTTGTATATCCCAGTAAATATATAAAGTCTCCTATAAGACGATTTTATTCCCACTTCGCCGAGGTCACTTGCGGGCGAGGCGCTATAATCTTCCAAAACGAACGATTTCGGGTTAATATTTCCAATCCAGCGTCTGGCCCGCAAGCGATCTCGGCAATTTGAGGCGAAACCGTTCCTTGTATATCCCAGTAAATATATAAAGTCTCCTATAAGACGATTTTATTCCCACTTCGCCGAGGTCGCTTGCGGGCGAGGCGCTATAATCTTCCAAAATGAACGATTTCGTGTTAATATTTCCAATCCAGCGCCTGGCCCTTATAAATATTTTTCTGTGATTTCTGTAACCCCTATAAATTCGATTGGTGAATTATGGCAATGAATCCAATAAGCCTTACAAATAATTCATTGTAAATAAATAACCCGAGATTTTTGAAAGAATAAGAAGTTTCGTAGCTTGTATGGTAGAAGAAGCAAAAGGTGGGGACAATTCCAACACCTAGTTTTTACATTCCAGTTATTTTCCATTGCTCAGTTATTACCTATCACGTTTTCATAAAATAAAATATTGTTTCATTCCAACATTAGTTGAAATATAAATTACTCAAAACTTGTTGATTTAATCATAGTTTTGTAAGAGACATAAAAATTCTGCCAATATTGGTAATTGCATAAAAAACATTTTTAAAGTAGGAGTTTGTATAGCAGTCCGTGTTCAATTTTGAAGAAAGTTTGACATCTTACATCTTTTTAAGGAGACTGCGAGCCAATGTATATTAAAACTATTCATCTTAATTTGTTGATATATTATCTGCCCTAGAAGCCTATTGGCAGACTTTTTAATGATCCTGCATAAAGTTTCCTATAAGACGATTTTATTCTCACTCCGCCGAGGGTGCTTGCGGGCGAGGCGCTATAATTTTTCCAAGTGGATAATTTTATCAAAACATTTCAAAATCAGCGTCTCGCCTGTAAACGACCTCGGCGATTTAAAACAATATCTTTTTTTATATCCTAGTAAATACATGAAGTCTTCTATAAGACGGTTTTATTTCCATTCCGCTAAGGTCGCTTGCGAGGGGGTGCTACAATTTTCCAAAATGGTCGTTTTTTTATGTTAACATTTCAAATCCAGCACCTCGCCCGCAAGCGTCCTCGATGGTTTAAGCCGAAATCATTATTATATACACATATTATTTACATAAATCTTATTGTTTTCCAGCTCAATTATTAATTAAGTTAATAGTTTGATTATTTTAAAAAGTCTGATGGGTTGAATTAGAAAATATTTTTGTTTTTCAATTTTGCATTGATTGACATAAAAATATGTAGGGATACAATTTAAAATAAGAAAAATAAGATGTTTTGAAGTTTGTGAAGATTTGACACTAGATTTTGACCACCCTGTATAATTTTGAACCAACAGAACTTGCTTAACGAAATCGTTACACCTTACTTAATAAGTTTGTTATGAAATTTTATTCATGAGACACTGTTTGAAATGTTAATTAACTTTTCAAACCAGCCATGCAAATACTTTTTTTAATTTTTTTTTTGTGCTGCTATCATTCAGCCGATTTCAGTAAAATTTTAGAGGTGTGTAGGCACACATAAAAGACACCCAAAAATGTGAGAAAAGGTATATCGTGCAATTTAAAAAAATATATATCATCAGTTTGATAATCAAAAATAATTTCCTGAAATGCGGTCTGAGGTACAGTATAAGCCTGCAAAATATTAAACTCCTAACTTAATTAATAACTGAGCTACAGAAAAAAGAGCTGAGGTGATGGACTCTGTACATTGTATTCACGATGAAATAAATTAATCCGATAAATTATTAACAATTAATCTTCAACAAAAGTGCTCTAACTGGTCAATTTCTATCTTTGATTTATGATTTTTTACATATTTTACGGTAACACTAGATATTAATTGAAGATCTCAATCCAACCTAAAACCCAACCTTGGCAGCTAGTTAGTACTATATACTGGTTGGGTTGAGCCTGCAACCTTAACTTTTCCCATCTCAACCAGCATATAGTACTAGTAATTGGAATTTGTTGGGCTAGTAACCTTAATCCAACCCAACTACATAGTGCTAATTACTTATTAGGGTTAGGTTTTAGGTTGGATTGAGATCTTCAACTAATCTCTAATGCTACCGTAACATACATTATAAAATCACAAATCAAAGATTAAAATTGACCATTTCGAACATTTTTGTTGAAGATCAATTACTAATTGTTGGCTTAGATTGGGCCAGTAACCTTAACCCAAGCCAACCTAACCACCTAGTTAACACTAAATATTAGTTGGGTTGGGCAGAAAAAGGATATATTGTCTACTTATCAGGATTACCTAATTAGCACAAAATATTAGTTGAGTTGGTCAGAAAAAAATCAGGTGGATGGTTATGGTTAATGGACCATAAACCATAAACCCAGTTCAACTAATATCTGTTGCTAGTGCTAAGTAGCTAGTTGAGTGATATATCAGTTTGATTAGGTTGATCCATTACCTTTAACCCAATCCAATCCAATTAACACAAAATTTTAGTTGGATTAAATTAAGCCATCAACTTTATCACAACCAACTGGCTGGTTAGCCCTAGATATTAGTAAGGGTTGGTTGAGTCATCAAAATTTAAAATTGATCAGTTATGACTCATTTCGCCGAGGTCGCTAGCGAGCCTTCCAAAATGAGAAAAATTTCAAATCTAGACACTTGACGATTTACCAGCTAAAAGAAACAAAGGGTATTGCGACTGATTCTGCTTTCTATTTTGCTGTGTCTGGTTCTGTTGATTTCGAAGTTACAAAAACACCAGCAAAATCTGAAGTTGTAGCGCCCCGGTCAGAAGCGAACTGTACTATAACTCATCAAAGAATCCTCATCATCCTCTTAAAGACTAAAGAAGCTAAACCGCTGCAAATCTTTCAACTTTTATACTTAGGTTCCGTTTTATTGTTAATGATTCCAGTTATGATGTATCGTCTTTAAGCAGCCTCAACCATGATTTATCAGCACATGAACTTGAATATTGTTGTCAGTGATTTAGAGAATAGCTCGATTTAGAATATAACTCATCGGGATGGTCAAATGCAGTTCATCACCTTTTTAAGGATAAAGTAGAAGTAGCTTACAACCAAGAAGCTGTATTTATAAGTCTTGTAAAACTTCAGCCGTAAGCGATCTCGTCTAAATTTGTAATGGTCAAAGTAAAACATAGTTTCCTCAATTTCTTATCACTGTCTTACACATTATTGAGTTTTTCGTTGATGGTAACGATTTGGTTTCAAACAATCTTTACTATGACCTTCATCGTGAGAGATTGATCGTAGTTTAGATATAGTATTAATATTTAGACATTAAAAGTTTGCAGTTACATAAGTTTACATAAACTTAAAAGCGCTCAAGATTGAGTTATAGATATCGTTTGTTTTTTGTAATGAATGAAGAAATTATTTGGCAAGATTTTTTACCAATTATTTGATAACATTTTAAATGGAAGCACCAAGTTTTATATTTAGTCATACATGATCATGGAATTCCAAGTACCTAATTTAGAATAAAATTCTTTCCTCATTCATAGTTCAAAAGGTTATGTTAGTAAATAGGTTTAAAAACAGCAAACAGGAACGAAGAAAATCTAAACATCTTAACGAGTTTAAATAAGCACCCCTCTTAAGTTTGTTGATCTTTAATTAGTTTACAAAATCCATATGGTGACTAATAATAATAAATGGAATTCGTTTAATTTTTTTAATTCTTATTAAAAATTGTTTCATCAACAAAAGAAATTTCTGCGGCTTTACAACTTCCTCCGGGGCAAAACCGCCCACGAAAAAAGCATTAAACGACCGTTCTTGCACGTGCCCGGTTAACTCCCAGCAAATTCAATACCCGATAACCTCGTCTTGTAATTATCCACGGAACGATACCCGAGCGAATAAGGGAGTCATTATTGCGGGTTTAAATTTTCCGGAAACGCGGTTTTACACGAGAAAACAGCTACATCGACCTCATAGAGATGTAAAATCATTTCACCGAGAAAAGGGCGTGGATACCATTTCAATGTAGGAAAGGTTACCGATGGGTTACGCAACTACACCGCGTTTTACTGTTACTTTTACAGAAACACGTTTAGAAGGCGGTTTTTTAATTCCACGTTCGACCTTGTGACTACACCACATAGAAACTAATTAAACACGCGAAAATGGCAATTACGGACAGACCCTGCGTACACACTTTCTAAGCGGTGTGGGAAGAGAAAAAAGTGCTTTTTAATGATTTGAATAATAAATTATGATTAGGAGAGGCGTTGAAACGTTTAAATTATAATTATTTAAAGTTTTGATTTTTTTTTAAGATCTTATTACAAGATCGTAAGATTTGAATAAAATGACTCAGTGGTTAAACCGAAGATGTATCATGGATAAACCAAGAACTCATCACAATTTAATATCATTTAATCTTATATTGCAAAAATACTCGGAAAAGAAATGGATTATCTCATATTGATTTTAAATTACTTGGAAATTATCGTAATCATGTATGTCAATATAAACAAAAAAGTTGGTGCTTCTGTTTAAAATGTTATCTAATAATTCGTAAACGCGCGATTAATAAGATTTGAAATGTTGCTCCGGTTATCTTTATCAAATAACTTCTTTGCTATCGCGCTTATTCATCTACTAACGCCAGATTTAAAATAAGCCGATCGAGATATAACTCGTTAAACAAGTCTGTGATAAAAAGCAAGTGTCATCTATAACTCGATGGTGTGTTTAGTTACGATAATTCTACAATCAAAACTGCAAACTGTGTGATTTTAATGTCTAAATATTTAATGCATATCTAATTTGCGATCAATCTCTGATGAAGGTTGTAAAGAAAAACACTATAATCTTTAAAATAGTACTAGTTGCGTTCATCAGTTGAGGTTTCTTGTAGCCGAGTCTCTACAATTTAACCGTCCTCCAGACTATCGCGAAGTAGGATGAACTTGAGCAAGGAACCAGAATGTGGAACGTCGCCTATCTTTACTTCAGTATTTTTTTCAGGAGACAAAGGGACACGAAGTACGAGAGTAGGAGGAAAGACGAAGTACAACTCCACACTCTCGTCTTTCATCGTTAGTCAATATTTAGTATTCAGCGTATTCTGATTTGGTATTTCTTTTGTTAAAAACGTAATATATAAGGTGATTCAAAAAACCGCTGACAGACTTCTAGGGTAGGTCTACTAACTAATTATTCTAGGTAACTAGACTAGATACACATGAGACTACAAATGTTCTCTAAATCAGCTAGCCAGTTCACTGACCACTTCAAGGGCAAAGGTATATCATATTTAAATGATCTTTAACTTATCGAGGGAAGTTCACTGGAACATCATCATGAAACGCCTTTCGCACAGCCAGTGCATTCCTATAACAAGCTATTCAAATTTTTCATTAAAAAATTACGTTAACAGTCCCCATTTAATCTATTTGGTAGCCTAAAAGGACCAATAATGCCAGCATGAACATCTTTACTAAACTCGTGATGAAAATTTATTATTCTAAAGGCACAAAAATTTTCGTGCGTCATAAAAGATTATTGTGGAAGTTAAGCTTTCTACTACTATTCCTTGTGGCGTAGAAGATGTTAAGAAAAAGTTTTTTTTATGTCAAATAATGTCTGATTTTAATGAAACTTGCAAGACGACTTATATCTTGTTAAGGAGCAATTTGCAAGCTCTTGTATAATAAGACCATTTATTTTAGTTTTTCATGTATTACTTGCTTTAGAAATCTGTCAGCGGTTTTTTGAATTACTCTGTATAAAACAAATAATGAGTAAAAACTGCAATTGTAGTTTCTTGAATGTTATCAAATGGAATCAGTGACTTGGGATCTAAAATACTATTCCCACAAGAATAAAAAAATTATGCTGCCTTGGCACAGTATTGAAGTTGAGATTGCCAAGCCAATCAAAGAATTTTTATCAAAGATTCTTCAATGGCAATAGCTGCTGTTGTTACCAGTGCTACCAGAGTTTGTGAAGACCCGCGAAAATGTGAATACGAACTGCTTAGACTTATAAATGCAGTTTCTTGGTTGAATCTCTAAATTAGTGACAAGAGAACATCATGATTTTAATATTCAAGTTCTTATTGTGATACATTATCAAGATGTCATCACTATTAAGAATATATTAAAAATAAAACACAACCCAACTATGAGTGTCGAAAGATGCAATTGTAGTGCTTAACCTTCAACTTTATTCTTTACGTCGACGATGTATGCGGTATCTCTAATGATTTTGGTAAGTTATAGTTACAGGCTGTATATAGCCTGTAACTTCTACAAAAGAACTTCATGATCTTAATATTCAAGTTCTTATTGCGGTAAATCAAGGCTGAAGCTGCTAAAACACTGTCCTTATTATTATTATTGTTGCCTATATGAGGGGAGCGACCCCTCTCGTCATTGCGACCTATATATAGATCTTCTATTGTAACATTTACTTCTCCAGAGGTTTCGGGCAAATCTAGAGGTGGTAGTAAAGACAGGTTTACCAATAATTTTGTCTTAAGCGGCTGCTAGCTACGTATTTGCACAGAATGTGTTCAGCTGTTTCTGACTCGTCATTGCAAAGACGACAAGTTTGATCCTCAGGTTCCCTAAAATGGAAAGGATGATATTTGAGGAATGCATGGCTAATCCGAAAACCTGAGATCGTTCTTAGATCCCCTTTGCTGAGGCATGAAACCTCTTTGATTTTGTTTTGCGAAGGGTCTATCATAGTTTTCGCCCGTCTGTGACCTGAAAGTTCTTTCTAACGGGAGGTTATCTTTATACCTCTCGTTATAAAAAACTTAGGAAGTCTTGTTGATTATGGGTTTTTTTCAAAACTTTTCAAACTATATTAATAAATGCGTTCAAATAGAAATTATATTAATAAAAAATGTAAGTACATTTTTTGTAAATCTTCAGTTCTGTCAATTTTTAATTAGAGATACTTTATATTTTTTTTTATATGCTATCTTTAGAAATAAAGTTCAAAACGTTTAGAAATCTTGTATCAGGTTGATTTTCGGTATTAGTCGTAGAGACCACATAGTCACAAACTGGTTGGTTTCCATTAAATCAACATGAATGGGGGAGGATTCCATTCTGCCTGCCTTTTTCATAAAATAATGATAACATTCAGGACTCCTTATCTCTCCCGGAAGATTCAATTTAGAGGTGATGTGCATTCAATTATTCAAAGAAGTGAAAAATTTGTAAGCACTCTTTTGAAAAGCTTATGGGGGGATCTCAATCTTAATTTTTATCCATTCCTTGAGATCAAGAGAATTATTAAAAAACTAACATTGGCGAGATAGTATGATCGTGAGTGGGAATTTCACCAGCTATACTGTAATTACTAAATTTCAGAATACTTGACAGTACTAAAATAAATGTTAATGCGCAATATACGTAGGTAATACCGTTATGGTGTAATGGTGGAGCAGTAGTAAGCTGAACTATACCCTATTATTATTGAAGTGAAAGTTCTAATTAAACAATTTGCTATTTAGATTTACTCGTAGATACTTAGCCTTTGTTTTGAGATTTATAGTTTTAGCTTCCTTCTCTGAGTAAAAGGGACTATCTCTATTTTGTTATGATTTCTGCTGACCCTATTACTCCTTTTCCATTACTCCTTAGCAAAGTAAGTAGTAAGGTTTTCTGCATTAGTTGAGTTCTGATTGTATTATATTGGCCTCGGATTGTGATTACCAGACCATCAACATATCCCTGAATCATGCATCCATATTTTTAAAAGTAAATCTCCTCCCAAATTGGCTGTAATCTTGACTTTCCAGCACGGGTAGGCACCATTTTGTTGTCGATCAATGTATATTTTTTACGTTTAGAGCATTCTCTATGAACTCGTAGGAGGTGTTATCAAAATCTACGAAAACATATAGAGCTATTTCCTTAGTTGCAGTTGCCTCCTCTGTGGTACTTGTCGAAGTATGAAGAGCATTAATTATTGATTTTGCTTTCTGGTAAGTGTGTGGACTTGGATGGAGCGGATTAGGGACAAGCCTTCTGTTCCTAAGGTACTGACTAATTACTATTTCCATTCCTTTTAGGAGAAAGGAAATTATGCGGATTGATCTGTATACCTTTTATGGTTTTTGTTTGGTCACCTTTACTTTGGTTTTCGTAACGTAGGTATATAGTTAATGCTTTAGCTCGATCTTAGCTTAGTCTTCTATATCTGCAGAAAAATAAGGAAAGTTCCATCCCTTCCTAGTGATTTTCATGGCTTAAAATTAGAAATAGCTCACCAAACTTTATTGGGTGTAAAAATGTTCCCCCAAACTACGTAGCCTACCAAATGGACGAGTTATCTCCGTACATACATAGTTGGCGTCTGTACGATAACAGATTTTTGAGGAGTGCACCTGTGTACTCAGTAGGAGCTCCAGCGATTCTTTTGTGTCCTCAACGTAATTTCTGTCTTGTTTGCATAAGGGACCTGGATCGATATTATGGTCTCTCGCCTTGATCTTATGCAAACGCACAACTGTAGGCGTGCCTATACCCTCAAAAGCATTTTTCAGAAGCCAAATTTTCGTTTTAGCTTTACAAATAGCCGAGTTGTACTCCGTTAGGGGTTTTCTATAGAGATCCACGTATGCTCGAGCTTAGAATATCCGCTTTATTATAGAGGGTGTATCAGATATGAGTAGAAACAAATTAAGTTTGTACATTTGTCATCCGATGATTAAGAAATTACACAAATTATTGTAATCTGGCAGCATAAGCACTGAAATCGCATTAACTATGGAACAGAATCATAAGTATTCATTGTTGGTATACAACATTATTAAGGTTACTTCCGAAAAAATCTAATAGAATTTAAAATTGACGTTTTTGTGTCAAATTAAAGCAATACATAAGCAAGGTTTGCTTAGTATGATTCATTTCCCAGTAGTACTCAAACTTGTGAAACTTTTGTAACTTTATCGTATTATATTTTAAAAAGGACGAAGAATAGAACGTTGTGTTATAAGAATTTTTTATTCAGAAAAAGGAAATCTTTAACCACTTAATTTTTTCTACTCATACCTGAAACACCTTATATCTTACACCTGTATAGCCTTCTAGTTGTGGCTCATTGTTGTTCAAGGTCATTGTTGTACCAAGGCACATTGAAGTGTTTTATTGGACAGCAGAAGTCATATGCATTTTGTATGATATCATTTAGTTGAGAGAAAACTTATTTGGATATCTTCTCCGCTTTCAATGTTTTGATTTCATCAACCTCTTTGCTGATGTGTCTACGAAAAGAGTAGCAATTAGTGAGTGAGAAAATTCTGATGTATGTTTGTTTTGTCATCAACTGCAATAATAAAACGAATATGTTTGTGATGAAAAATTGTGAAACATGCCAGATTGCAATTTGCTGACTGATCCGAGGCATGGAGCCGAGAGTGGTACTAGTATCTTTTGTCGACTTTTGGTTACAAAGTACTCACAATTTTTGTTTGTGTCAGAGCTGTTTCACACAGGATGATGTTTCCTCCTCTTGTTGCTGTTTATCGTCCAATTTACCGGGAAAATGTGCCTAGGCCATCAACACAACATCTAGGTTTCTGGTAATAAATTGAATTAGAGAATTTATTAATAGATTGGTGTTTAGGGAGGATTTGACGGAAGAGTTATCACTGCTCTTGCAGCGTACTTTCCTTTGCAATAAATTAATTTACCTGCTTTTGCGGTTAGCCTTCTGCTAATGCCTTCGTATACATATGGTGCTTGAACCAGCGTAACAATTATATTTGGGCTGTGAAATCACTTGACCAGCACATCCGAGGCACTTTTATAGTGCTGAATGTGGGTTGGATAAAGCTCTCGGCATTATATTTTGATAGGAGCAGTTTTTCGAGAGACACTGTTGCCCTTACCTTTTCTATCTGGACTGTCTTTACCTATCCCTTTGTTGAGATCCTTGGAGATTCCAGGAGATTCCAAACTCCTCTTGTTGCTGTTTATCCCATTTACCAGGAAAATGTGCCGAGGCCACCAACACAACATCAAGGTCTTTGGTAATAAATTGAGTTAGAGAATTTATTAGTAGATTGGTGGTTAGGGAGAATTTGACGGAAGAGTTATCACTGCTCTCGCAATGTACTTTCCTTTGCAATTAATTATCTTACCTACTTTTGTCGTTAGTCTTCAGATTATGCCTCCGTATACATATGGCTCTTGAACCAACGAAACAAGTATATTTGGGCTTTGAAATCACTTGACTAGCACATCAGAGGCACTTTTACAGTGCGGATGATGACAACGGACAATGTCAGAAAGGCAGTTTTGTCTGCTTCGGACGTCCTTTTGAGCTTTCGTTACTATTTAGGCCCTCATTTTTACCTTTAATGATTTTTAAAACGCGGTCTGATTTTTCATCTGCATTATTAAGAAAATAGGCATTTAGGATAATCGCTTTTGGAAGTTCATTTTCGTCAATGGCCATTAGGAATGCCCCTCCCATTGTTGCAATGTTGGTATTACGGACTTTAGCCAGTCCGCTATCTCCTGGTTTTCACAGTTTGCAATCAGCCATCCTACTTTAAATGTAGTGTTGAGGAATTTAGACTTGATCTCGCTTTCGTATCCTTCACTGAGCTCCACTATTCTTGAGTGATGACATCCTAAATTGCCTGCATTTAGGCTGTAGTGGTTTTCCTCTGGAAATATGGAATCGCAATTGCCATCTTTTTGGTTTCCAGCATCTATTTGAAACTGGCTCCTGTAGACTTTTGTTGCTGCAAAAGATTACCTTCACTAAACACTCATTTTTAACCTCTAAATCAGTGACAAGAAAACTTCTAAACTACTGTCACAATCGATACAATTAAACTTAAAATATAACCCAACGCAACTTATGTACGAATACTAACTTAGTGTAGAAATGTTGTTTTATAATTAAATTACGAAATTTTGTCTATGATGAGCGATGATTAATCTGGTCATATACAGGTGAATCACAAAGAATGGGAAATACGAATACCAGAAATATTAAACAAAGAAATATGACCTAAGTCGTAGTCATACCAAACATCTATTTTATAAGAGACGTCACTAATTTTCGATGTTGAGAGTATGCTAAAAGTTACAAACTTATTTCGAAATTCCTTGATAGTCGTTAAGCTTTTTGCACTATTAACATAAAATGTGACACTTTTATTTTTTAGACCATGAGTAGTATACAGGTGAATCACAAAGAAAGGGAAATACGAATACCAGAAACATTAAACAAAGAAATATGACCTAAGTCGTAGTCATACCAAACATCTATTTTATAAGAGACGTCACTACTTTTCGATGTTGAGAGTATGCTAAAAGTTACAATCGTATTTCAAAATTTCTTGATAATCTTAAGCTTTTTGCACTATTAACATAAAATGTGGCACTTTTATTTTTGGCCCATAAGTAGTATACAGGTGGATCACAAAGAGAGGGAAATCCGAATACCAGAAACATTAAACAAAGAAATATGACCTAAGTCATATCAAACGTCTATTTTATAAGAGACGTCATTACTTTTCGATGTTGAGAGTATGCTAAAAGTTACAATCTTATTCCGAAATTTCTTGATAATCTTTAAGCTTTTTGCACTATTAACATAAAATGTGGCACTTTTATTTTTTAGACCATAAGCAGTATACAGGTGAATCACAAAGAAAGGGAAATACGAATACGAAAACATTAAACAAAGAAATATGACCTAAGTCGTAGTCATACCAAACATCTATTTTACAAGAGACGTCACTACTTTTCGATGTTGAGAGTATGCTAAAAGTTACAATCATATTTCGAAATTTCTTGATAATCTTTAAGCGTTTTGCATTATTTACATAAAATGTGGCACGTTTATTTTTTGGCCCATAAGTAGTATACAGGTGAATCACAAAGAAACGGAAATACGAATACCAGAAACATTAAACAAAGAAATATGACCGAAGTCGTAGTCATACCAAACATCTATTTTATAAGAGACGTCACTACTTTTCGATTTTGAGAGTATGCTAAAAGTTACAATCTTATTTCGAAATTTCTTGATAATCTTTAAGCTTCTTGCACTATTAACATAAAATGTAGCACTTTTATTTTTTGGACCTTAAGTAGTATACAGGTGAATCACAAAGAAAGGGATATACGAATACCAGAAATATTAAACAAAGAAATATGACCTAAATCGTAGTCATACCAAACATCTATTTTATAAGAGACGTCACTACTTTTCGATGTTGAGAGTATGCTAAAAGTTATAATCGTATTTCGAAATTTCTTGATAATCTTAAGCTTTTTGCACTATTAACATAAAATGTGGCACTTTTATTTTTTGGACCTTAAGTAGTATACAGGTGAATCACAAAGAAAGGGAAATACGAATACCAGAAATATTAAACAAAAAAATATGACCTAAATCGTAGTCATACCAAACATCTATTTTATAAGAGACGTCACTACTTTTCGATGTTGAGAGTATGCTGAAAGTTACAATCATATTTCGAAATTTCTTGATAATCTTTAAGCTTTTTGTATTATTTACATAAAATGTGGCACGTTTATTTTTTGGCCCATAAGTAGTATAGAGGTGAATCACAAAGAAACGGAAATACGAATACCAGAAACATTAAACAAAGAAATATGACCTAAGTCGTAGTCATACCAAACATCTATTTTATAAGAGACGTCTCTACTTTTCGATGTTGAGAGTATGCTAAAAGTTACAATCATATTTCGAAATTTCTTGATAATCTTTAAGCTTTTTGCATTATTTACATAAAATGTGGCACGTTTATTTTTTGGCCCATAAGCAGTATACAGGTGAATCACAAAGAAACGGAAGTACGAATACCAGAAACATTAAACAAAGAAATATGACCTAAGTCGTAGTCATACCAAACATCTATTTTATAAGAGACGTCACTACTTTTCGATGTTGAGAGTATGCTAAAAGTTACAATCATATTTCGAAATTTCTTGATAATCTTTAAGCTTCTTGCACTATTAACATAAAATGTGGCACTTTTATTTTTTGGCCCATAAGTAGTATACAGGTGAATCACAAAGAAAGGGAAATACGAATACCAGAAATATTAAACAAAGAAATATGACCCTAATGGTAGTCATACCAAACATCTATTTTATAAGAGACGTCACTACTTTTCGATGTTGAGAGTGTGCTGGAAGCTACAATTTTATTTCAAAATTTTTTGATAATCTTTAAGCTTTTTGCACTATTAACATAAAATGTGGCACTTTTATTTTTTGGCCCATAAGTAGTATACAGGTGGATCACAAAGAGAGGGAAATCCGAATACCAGAAACATTAAAGAAAGAAATATGACCTAAGTCATATCAAACGTCTATTTTATAAGAGACGTCACTACTTTTCGATGTTGAGAGTATGCTAAAAGTTACAATCTTATTTCGAAATTTCTTGATAATCTTTAAGCTTCTTGCACTATTAACATAAAATGTGGCACTTTTATTTTTTGGATCTTAAGTAGTATACAGGTGAATCACAAAGAAAGGGAAATACGAATACCAGAAATATTAAACAAAGAAATATGACCCTAATCGTAGTCATACCAAACATCTATTTTATAAGAGACGTCACTACTTTTCGATGTTGAGAGTGTGCTGGAAGCTACAATTTTATTTCAAAATTTTTTGATAATCTTTAAGCTTTTTGCACTATTAACATAAAATGTGGCACTTTTATTTTTTGGCCCATAAGTAGTATACAGGTGGATCACAAAGAGAGGGAAATCCGAATACCAGAAACATTAAACAAAGAAATATGACCTAAGTCATATCAAACGTCTATTTTATAAGAGACGTCACTACTTTTCGATGTTGAGAGTATGCTAAAAGTTACAATCTTATTCCGAAATTTCTTGATAATCTTTAAGCTTTTTACACTATTAACATAAAATGTGGCACTTTTATTTTTTAGACCATAAGTAGTATACAGGTGAATCACAAAGAAAGGGAAATACGAATACCAAAACATTAAACAAAGAAATATTACCTAAGTCGTAGTCATACCAAACATCTATTTTATAAGAGACGTCACTACTTTTCGATGTTGAGAGTATGCTAGAAGTTACAATCATATTTCGAAATTTCTTGATAATCTTTAAGCTTTTTGCACTATTTACATAAAATGTGGCACTTTTATTTTTTGGACCATAAGTAGTATACTGGTGAATCATAAAGAAAGGGAAATACGAATACCAGAAACATTAAACAAAGAAATATGACCTAAGTCGTAGTCATACCAAACATCTATTTTATGAGAGACGTCACTACTTTTCGATGTTGAGAGTATGCTAAAAGTTACAATCATATTTCGAAATTTCTTGATAATCTTTAAGCTTTTTGCACTATTAACATAAAATGTTCACTTTTATTTTTTTGAAACATAAATACGGATTTAAAATTTGATTCCTAATTAGTTCGATACACGGTGATATATACACACAGCTCATTTAATAGATCATATCATAACTATTTTATCACTTGAAGTATGGTAATTTATAGCCACGAATCTGAAAAAGCTTTCAATACTATACAAAAAAGTAGTCTTACTTAAATTGTCTAGGTCCTCAAGTTTTCAAGTTATCTCTTAATTGTTTCGAAGTAATTTTTTTCTGAAAGTTAACATTTAAAATCAATTACAGTATGTATAAGCTATAGCAATCAATGACGATAACGACGTATTTGTATAAGAAAAATTAAGTTTAATCGACTTTCCCATTCTTTCTGAATCACCTGTTTACTATTAGATTGCATATAATCCACGCATAACCCCCACATTTTTTATTAATTAAATCAAAAATATAAACAAAAAAATGTTAAATAGTGGATTATACCACACAAAGCGACTGAATAAAATTAACGTTGCATAACGCATACTTCGTGCATAATAAATAGACCACAAGGAGTGTTCTTTATCGAAAGGTTATGTGTTCAGTGTTCGGTTATGGGTTGCACTTTGCATTGTTGTTGTTGTTTCGCTTTCTATTCGGATCCATCGATGATCTTTCAACAATAGAATCGTCGATGAAATTTACATTTGATTCGAGGGCAATTTCGACGATCATCGTCCCTTTTATTTTTGTTTAATCGCGTAAGTATGATTATTGCTTTCGAAGTAAAATTCCAGTATAGTTACGTAACTATACGCGGACATTCTTTTCGTTCCTTGGAATTTTAGTACCTGTCTTGCGACCGGCTGTTATGTGCAATAAGGAAGCGAATATGTATATAAAAGTTCTACCTGATGTCGTTTTATTTGCTGATACTCACCACTTTTCTTCGGTTAGTTTCCTATCTTTCTTTTTCCGTTGAAATGAATAAAATTGAGAAAGTTTAAAAGCGTTAGATGTGTTTAAAAAATGAAATAAATATGGAAATTCTTCTTTAGGGGTTTCTTTTTTTAACTCGCGATGCACATGGCTACTCGAGTTAATCTCCAGTTGAGAATACCACAGGGTCGATGCAACGCACCTGCTGTCGACAAAGACTTGAACCGTGTAAAACAACATCTTAGAAAAGTAATAAGCCGCTGGGGTAAAGATCGCTATAAATTATCAACGCGAAATGTTTTATTGAAGTAGAATATTCACAAAGAAATTTTCTTCCGTTGTTTTACTCTGTACAAGTAGAGTGTAACATGTGTAACGCTGATATCGAATGTTGTTGATGTTTTAACATAGCCGTCCGTGTTCAGTATTGCGTAACTTTCGTGGCAGTCGATGCGTGGCACAAACGAAAATTACAAACGAAAACTATAAGCGAAACTAACAAGGCCTATAACTTTCATTTTCTAAAATTGTAAATTAATCACTCTTTACCCCCTACATACAACACCTTGATTCTATTTTAAATAAAAACCATCTGTATGGGATTCATTAAAAGTTTTATAAATAGCCGGGGACGTGGAACAAATGGGCTTATCAGGTTTTACATACACCGCTACTTCAAACACCTGCCGATGGCGTTATACTATTCAAACAAAGGGGCAGATATCTCGTGCTACATTCTTGCCGTCGACGTCTGCTTAGTTCGTGTGTCGTGATTCATCTTTGCGAAATCCTGCCATGCAGGATAAGCGATTAGCGCGAGTCTTCAAGATGAAAGATATCATAAATTACAATTTCAAATTGAAAATACACTGGTAGTACAGTAAAAGCGCGGTGTAATGGTTTCTCGTATAATTTTACATTTAATATTAAGCCTAAATCTAGAAAAAGAGTTTGATTTAGTATTAGTTCTAATGACAGTGTAAAAGTCTCCATCTTTTTGTTGGAATGTATCAGTTTTTCTTTGTCCCAAAATATTCTTTCCATCATTTTTAATTTTTGAGATATAATTCTTTATTTTATTGCACATACAAATTTTCAACAATTTGCATAATTAGGGAATGGAATATTTGTAACAAAAAGATGTCCCCCTTTACTTTTTTGTAGTGACGCCTTACTATTCGAAAACACGATTTGTTCAAAGTACGATTTGAAAATTTAAAAAAAATAATATTTTGTAACATTAATTCAAATAAAAATAATAATGTTAGTTACAAATCGTATATTAAAATAACCATATATAAATGTTCTATAGAAAATGACGTTATAGTTGATGATAAAATGTGTTCGTAGTACGCCACTGAGAAGAAATGAAGGGGGGAAATCGTATTGTTTTGTTACAAAAGTTTATCAATTCTTAGGATGATTTAAATAACTTTGTTGTTGGAGAGTATGTTGAACATGTTGGTAGGCTTTAAGATAATGTACAAAAGTGTTTGGCTCACTTTAAACTGATGAACAAGGTTTTGGAGACATAATACCTCATGTTGCCAACAAGTTAGCAAACTTTAAGACAATGTACAATGTTTGGAACAGCAACAGCTCATGCTGCCAACAAGTTGACAGATTTAAAAGTGATGAACAGGACTTTGGAGACACAATAGTACATGCTGCCCACAATTTAGCAGTCTTGAAGATAATGTATAGTCTGTGGCACGGTAATAGCTCATGCTGTCAACTAGCTGACAGGCCTCAGATTGATGAACAGGAATTTGGAGATGTAATAGCTCATGCTGCCACAAATTGGTGGTCATTAATAATATATAGTCTATAGAACAGTATTAGGTTATGCTATCAAAAGGTTAGTAGGCTTCAAACTGATGAGCAGGTCGTTGGAGACATAATGCTCATGCTGCCAACAAAAGTCTGTGGAACAGTAATAACTAAGGCTCGGATTATTGGCTACAGTCCACCAATTCACTTATGTTGGGTTATTAACGAGCAAGGCGTAGCCAAGGTCACGAGTTCACTGGACTGCAGCGTTGTCATGGTAATCCAAAGGCGTGCGTTAGAATGGGTCGGTATTAATGGTAAATAAGCAAAAAATTATGCACTTTGTCATAATATTTCTCGACTCCTCTTCCTATTTAGAGCAATGTTTGCATTTTTAATAAAATAAATTTAAACCGTGCATTTATATACCTTTTATAAATTTTTTGACAATAAAATATCTTATTATTAACAGTTATTTGGTTTATAGATGTGTTATGTCGCACCCTATACTTTTTCTCTGGCAAAATAATAAGGTACCAAAATATCCAAGCTTTAGTAATAACTCATGTTGCCAACAAGTTAGCAGTATTCACAATGATGAGTAAGACTTTGGAGACATAACAGCTCATGCTCAGTGATTAAGATAATTGATAGCGTGTGAAACAATAATAGCTTATGCTGCCAACAAGTTGACAGTCATTAAAATAATATATAGTTTGTTGAACAGTAATAATCAGAGCCGCGATGTTGTCGGACAATTCATTAGCGGCTCGTCACCTTACAGCAGAGACTCGAACCACACATTACATTTTACATAGATAAATGGATAAATACATGGATAAAAAAACACGTATTGCACGCTGCATCGCGGAGAACCCCTTCAAATCTTACTTATTCAACCGTTGCGGCACATCGATATACTCGATAGAAGTATGTTAGTACTCCGCTAGAACGGGTTCACCTATCTATAGAGAAGATCACATCAACAACACGAACATGTCGCGGCTCTGGTAATAACTTATGTTACCAACAAGTTGGCAGACTTCAAACTGATGAGCAGGACTTTGCAGACATAATATCTCATGTTGCCATCAGGTTAGCAGACTTTAAGACAATATACAGTGTTTAGAACAATAATAGCTCATGGTGCCAACAAGTTGACAGACTTCAAACTGATGAGTAGGACTTTGGAGACACAATAGTTCACGCTGGCAAGAACTTAGTAGTCTTTAAGATAATATATAGAGTGTGGCACAGTAATAGCTCATAGTGTCAACAACTTGGCAGACTTCAAACTGATGAGCAAATGTTTAGAGACATACTACTCATGTTATCAACAAGTTGGTAGTCTTTAAGATAATGTACAGTATTTGGAACAATAATAGCTCATGCTATTGAGCAATAAAGTTGCCAAAAAGTTGAAAGTTATTTTTTGTTTATCTGATCTTCGAACATTCAATGAAGAAATGAAAAGCTTTAATAAAAGATCACTAGAAATGCGATATTACTCTAAAGTTTTCACCAAATCACGAAAAATCATAAAATATGGTGAAATTTTTCTAGATTTGGTATCAATCCCTAGAACTAATATTGAACATAAAAATAGCAACATCCAAGGTTAGCCAACCCAAACCAACCCGAATGTTTTTTAGTTCTAGGTTCTACGAAGAAAAGCACTCTACAGTGCTATGGACTATGAATATTCGATTCAACTTTGAGAGTTTTTTCCTGAAAATGGTTATGAACTATTTGTTGCATTAATACCCGTGGGCATGGGTAGTATCAGTATCTTATTATCTTTGAAGCATCGATGTGCCAGCTCCACCTTTACGTCATCAGACCATCTCATTTCGGGTCTTTCTGCACCTACTCTAGCTTCTCGTAGTGTCCAAAGACTAGTTGTGTTCAACCCAACCCAACCAATTCAAAAGTTCATCTGTCATAATTACAACACGAACCTGAGTTACATCATCGATCATAAACTTCGCTTTTTTAAAATACGTTTAGGTGCTGCTGGTGCTGTATGCTGAGAAGCTAAATTGGGAAAAGACTCGAACAACGAATTCAGTTTTCAAAAAAAAGTCTAAGGTGTCTATGGTAAAATGTCTTCTGCCGGCAGTGTTTATAGCTTTACAAGTCTTTAATTGCCAGCTAATTCAAGCTTTCGAACTTCTTTCATGAAGATTTTTTATTTAGCCATCAGTATATGGTACTTTTGAAAGTAAAATCTAATTTTATTGACAATTTTATGACTTTTGCAATAAAAATGTGTTTTGTCAACAGTGTTAGTGATATCTAATGTGATGAAAACATTTTCTGACCGCAGTTTTGCATGAAGTAGTAAGTCTTCTACAAGCAGTATCAAAAACATTTCAAGTCTTCGGGAAGCAATATCTAGTTTTCTAGAATTAGTATCAAGTCTTCTAACGGCAGTATCACGTCCTCTAGCAGCAGTTCAATCTTCTGGAAGTATTTTATGTTTTCTGGGAGCAATATGAAGTCTTATATGAAGTTTGCATAAAAATGTCTTATGCCAACAGTTTTTTATCTTTAGTTAACAGTTTTTAAACTACTTACGTCAAGATTTTACATTCTATCCAATATTATTTCATATTTTTGACCCAAACTCAAATAGTTTATCAACGGTATCATTTCAAGTATTCTAGACTCATTATCAAGTTTTTGAGAGCATTTCAAACCTTCTAAAGGCAGTAACTAAGTTTTCTGGAAGCAATATCAAATCTTGTAAAAGGAGCATCAAGTCATATGGAAACATTTGAAGTCTTTCAAAGGCAATATCAAGTGTTCTGGAAGTATTTCAAATCTTCCAGAAATAGTATTATTTTCAGAGGCATTTTCAAACAGTATCAAGTCTTCTGGAAAACTTTTAAGTCTTCCAAATGCAATATCAAGTCTGCTGGAAGCAATTCAAATCTGCTGGAAACAATATCAAGTCTTTTAGATATAGTATCAACCCTTCCAAGAGCAGTATCAAGTTTTCTGGAAGTAGTTCAAGCCTTCTTGAGGCATTTCAAGTCTTCTGGAAATAGTATCAAGTCTTCTGGAAGCAGTATCAAGTCTCCTAGATGCAGTATCAAATCTTCTGGAAGCATTTCAAGTCTTTCCGATACAATATCAAAGCCTTTTGGAAGAATTTTAAGTCTTCTAGAAGGAATATCATGTCTTCTAGAAACAGATCCAGTGTTCAAACCGTTGTTAATATTCCTTTGAACTTGAATGAGTAGAGTTTTTTTGTTATTATAATTATGTTGTTTATTCAGTATTGTTAGGTTCTTATGATTGTTCTTATTCCTTTATTTTTTAAATAGTCTCTCGTCTTTTTGCTGTTTTGTTCCTGAATATTTTTTGATATTTGTTTTATTATTGCAATTTCCTTCTTTATATTTCGTCCTCTTCCAATTTTAAGCTAAGGGCATTTTATATGTATACACAAAAAACAGCTATTTTGTGGGTAAAGTCGTGCTGTAAGCTGTGAGGGTCCAATATATGTCTGTATCGGCGTTCTGAAAACTGTATACTTAACGAACTTTGCCATTAGTGTTCGTTATGGTTATATCAAGGAAATTCATATTTTTATTTCGATCCATTTCTAAAGTAAATTTATCGTCTTTATGCAAAGTGTTTATATGTATGACTAGCATCTGGATTATGTCTTTGTTCCTTGCATTGATGAAAATAATGTCATGTACATAACGTTTCCCACAACGAATATGGTTTCTGTATGGGTTACTGTCATTCATGATATCTAGCGTCTATGGTTCGTTTGTAATGGAAATGTCTTCTGCCAGCAGTGTTTATAGCTTTACAAAAAGTCTTTAATTTTAAGCTGAAAGTCTCTAATTGGAGCTTTTGGAATTCTGATGTGAAGATTTTGTATTTTATGTAATGCCAACAGTATGGTATTTTGGAAGTAAAATCAAATTTTATTAACAATTTTATAACTTTTGCAACAAAAATGTCTTTTATCAGCAGTTTTGCAAGCAGTATATATGTTTTCTAGAAACAGTATCAAAATCTTCTAGAAGTACTATCATGTTTTATGGAAGTACTTCATGTATTCCAGAAGAAGTATTAAGTCTTTTGAAAGCAGTTTAAGCCTTCTAGAAGCAGTATCAAGTATTCTGGTCGTCTAGAGATATTTTTAGTATCTTTAGATTTGACTCACTATTGTAACTCTTTAGAGTATAAGCTAACGTTTCAACGGTAATAGAGGGTTTTACATTTTGTGGATTTGCTGGTAATTCTGAATTTAGGATTTATATATCATACAATATCAAAGTCTTATAGAAACAATATGAAGACCAGAAAGAAAGATAGATACACAAAAAGTGCAGTAAAAGATTGACGAGAGACAGGAGTAGAGAAGAAAACAAACACGTATAGGTCAGGAAGAAGATACTTGAAGAGATAGTAGATGGTGCCTAAGCGAATTTTTAAAACCTGTTAATCTAGCTGTATTGCGAACAACGGCAGGTAAATCGTTCCACGATGCAATCGACTGCAATGTAAAAGATCTATCAAACATTTCAGTATTATAGACTGGAAACTACATCGATCGAGTTGGCAAGTCATGTGATGCTAGAAAGTGAAAGGCATCACACAAATAAGCAGGAATGAACAAGTTTGTATAACATAGTAAGTATACGGAATGATCTACGACTCTGGAAAGTCTCTGGCAAGTCATCATCTGTAGATTGTTACGATATGGTGTCATCTGCTATAACTTTTCCAAATCAAAAATGTACAGTATACAGTTGTTCTGAAGTCTTTCCAATTTATACCGAAGGGTGATCGTACCCCTTCGGGATACGCGATATCGGCATAATCAATATGTGGAAAAATGAGAGAATAGCAAAGATTACGACGGACAAGAGAAGGAAGGTAGCAGCAAACTTTTTTCAAAATATGGAAACAGAAGTAAACCTTCCTATAGACTCCCTGAACTTGTGACCACCAAGACATCGCCGAATCCATTACCATACCAAAAATTCTGACTGTATTAGAAAACGGATTAACGATGTCGCCGAGTCTCAGTTGAATGGAAGTTAAAGAATTAAATTCTGCTAAAATGATTTGTTGTGATCTAAGCAGAGCGTTCGACATCATAGACCATGGTATACTACTACACAAGTTAGAATTATATGGTGTTAGAGGTTACTCATTAAAACTTATTGAGTCACACCTTTCTCAAAGATAACAGACGGTTCATTGGAAGGGGAACTATCAGGTGGAAGGAAGATCTCTTACTGACCATCTATCTGAATGATCTGCCGGATTGCATGAGAAGGGTCCTACTAAATAAGCTCCTACTAAATATCGAAACTCTCAGTCTTTGGATTCCTTCTCAAAGGAAGGGAGTACGACCCGTTTTCTTGGACTTTACTTATACTTAACATGAGGCTGTAAGAGTGGCGTACTTTTTGTGATTTTATGCGATGGCTGGGTAAGGTATTCTGGGTTAATAGGGTCTTCTATTTCCAACGTGAGTTGTAAATCATCTTTTAAAAGATACAAGATACTAACGTGTCTAAATTTCGTTAATAATAACAAAAGTGGGCTCAAGACAATCTCTCAATTTCTACAGCATATGTCATAAATCGTTTTTTGAATTGCTATCTCATAGACTTAAATTAGTCTGTGATCGCAGCAGGGTGTAGATTTCCAGAATTTCTTTATTTTTTTTTAGATGAGTGCCAAACACAATGGCTTGTTTTTTACCTGGATTTTTTTTGAAGTTTAGATCAGTTAAGTATGTTGAACGCTAAGCACCTGGAAGATTCTTAATAGTTGACTAAGTATAAAGCTGAAGGTCACCGGCATGCAAATGATAGTTACACAAGATACCATTATTAATACAATTTATGAAAATAGAGAAGAGTAAAGGATATAACACACTGCCTTGGAGAACTCTACATTTGATAGCAATAGGAGAAGAGAGTACAGATTCCACGTGGACACATAAAGATTGATAAGAAAAGTACGACTGAAACCATGACATATAAGAAGGGCTAAAACCAGTAGCCGAAATCTATAACAACCATGAACAAATGTTTCAGTTTTGTTGCAGTTTATAGTAAGAATTTCTGCCTGAAAAATGGTTGTGTTTGAGCTGAGTGGCAACTTAATGTCTTTGAAGTATCGGTGTGCCAGCCAAAGGCTCTTCTTTGATGAAGCCCATCTTTCGTCCAATCACGCCCACTTCTAAACGAGACCTTATATGATTGATCGAAATTGTATTCATTCGAAATTCGTCTTAATTTCAATCAAGTGATCTAGATTTGAGTCCTTGAGGATTTCCAGGTATTGTCTAAGGTTATCCTGCATCAACTTAAGTCAAGAGCATATTCTTAGTGATGTCAGACTTAGTAGGGCTTCAAGAGGACGGTTGCTCTTGAAGCCAGAAAAGATTGTGTCAGTTGTTGTACTATTATGACTTGATTTTGGCCACCAAACCAGTTAGGCACATTGCTCTGATTTCTGTTAAGTAAACTCAATGGGCCATTTGTGGTTTGGGTTCCTTCCGAGGAGCTAGCAGAAGATCTGACTGGTCATGATGGCCTGTTTCATCATCTTGTCTATGTGGAAGTTAAAACTTTCTTTACTATTTAGTATTATTCCTGGGTTCTGTGTCCATGATAACTAAATTTAAAACTGCTTAAGCCAGTAAGATCAGAATTATTAGTTTTAATATAATTTTACTAATATAGAGTTCTTTTATCATTTTCAAGTTGTAAAAAAGATGTAGAAGGTTTCAATTTTATTAACCTTATTCCAATTATCTTCTTTAATTTCTGTTTTTCCCTGCCACACCCTTCACATCATCGAACCCGCCTGTTTTAGGATCTTCCTGCTACTCTCCTAAATTTTGGTGGTTGAACCCAACCTAACCAATTCAAAAGTCCCTAAATCATAATTACAGCACGGCTTAAGATACCACGAGTCCTTGAGGATTTCCAGGTATTGTCTAAGGTTATCCTGCATCAACTTAAGTCAAGAGCCTATTCACAGTGATGTCGGACTTAGTAGGGTTTCAAGAGGACGGTTGCTCTTGAAGCCAGAAAATATTGTGTCAGTTGTTGTACTATTATGACTTGATTTTGGCCACCAAACCAGTTAGGCACATTGCTCTGATTTCTGTTAAGTAAACTCAATGAGCCATTTGTGGTTTGGGTTCCTTCCGAGGAGCTAGCAGCAGATCTGACTGATCATGATAGCCTATTCCTTCATCTTGCCTATGTGGAAGTTAAAACTTTTTTTACTATTTAGTATTATTCCTGGGTTCTGTGTCCATGATAACTAAATTTAAAACTGCTTAAGCCAGTAAGTTCAGAATTATTAGTTTTAATATAATTTTACTAATATGGATTTCTTTTATCATTTTCAAGTTGTAAAAAAGATGTAGAAGGTTTCAATTTTATTAACCTTTTTCCAATTATCTCCTTTAATTTCTGTTTTTCCCTGCCACACCCTTCACATCATCGAACCCGCCTGTTTTAGGATCTTCCTGCTACTCTCCTAAATTTTGGTGGTTGAACCCAACCTAACCAATTCAAAAGTCCCTCAATCATAATTACAGCACGGCTTAAGATACCACGAGTCCTTGAGGATTTCCAGGTATTGTCTAAGGTTATCCTGCATCAACTTAAGTCAAGAGCCTATTCTCAGTGATGTCGGACTTAGTAGGGTTTCAAGAGGACGGTTGCTCTTGAAGCCAGAAAATATTGTGTCAGTTGTTGTACTATTATGACTTGATTTTGGCCACCAAACCAGTTAGGCACATTGCTCTGATTTCTGTTAAGTAAACTCAATGAGCCATTTGTGGTTTGGGTTCCTTCCGAGGAGCTAGCAGCAGATCTGACTGATCATGATAGCCTATTTTTTCATCTTGTCTATGTGGAAGTTCCAACTTTCTTTACTGTTTAGTATTATTCCTGGGTTCTGTGTCCATGATAACTAAATTTAAAACTGCTTAAGCCAGTAAGTTCAGAATTATTAGTTTTAATATAATTTTACTAATATGGAGTTCTTTTATCATTTTCAAGTTGTAAAAAAGATGTAGAAGGTTTCAATTTTATTAACCTTTTTCCAATTATCTCCTTTAATTTCTGTTTTTCCCTGCCACACCCTTCACATCATCGAACCCGCCTGTTTTAGGATCTTCCTGCCACTCTCCTAAATTTTGGTGGTCGAACCCAACCTAACCAATTCAAAAGTCCCTCAATCATAATTACAGCACGGCTTAAGATACCACGAATATAAAATATCATCAACTTGAGTTAAATTCGGCAAAATATACCATCAATCGAACAAAGCTAACAGTCTCTATTATTATGAAAATCTGAGTCATGATTTTTTCTCACTTTGAATTATTTGTGAAGGTTAAAACGATAATTACGTAAGAATTAATTTATCATATGCTCAAAAAAATGTCAAACACTATTTGAACGGAATGTTTCGTTACATTAAAATAACTAAAGTATTCAAAACGGACGTGATAAGACTGTAATTTTATTTATTCTCGTGTATGATTCACCAGTTGAGTTTCTCACAGGCCCACAATACGTATAATGGTAAC
Source organism: Onthophagus sagittarius (assembly GCA_036711965.1). Lineage (NCBI taxonomy): Eukaryota > Metazoa > Arthropoda > Insecta > Coleoptera > Scarabaeidae > Onthophagus > Onthophagus sagittarius. The sequence continues at coordinate 43,350,240 of JASERS010000005.1, read as the reverse complement.
TTTTTATTATGCGCCAAGTCCACGGAGAGCATAAATGAAGTAATAAATTTTAATGAAAACATCTTGGAAACTAGCTCGCAACCTTTCACGAATATTAAAGCAGCAATTAACTTTCTGCACCGAAGGGTGCTCTCTACACAAAAAATAATCATAAATTTTTTAAAATCCGATTATGTTACAGTTCGCGAATAACTTTAACGAATAAATATGCAACCAATTACTGTTATCTTATCGAAATGTTAATAACAAAATAAATTTGATAAACTCATACGTGTTGCATCGTCGTATTAATGAAAATATTTGTACATACTTCAAGGAATTTCTGTTATCTTTACTTCGTTGTAATTTATAATGGTATAAATCGAAATGTAATAACATTAAAGCTAGTTTAATCGAAATATTATGTAAAATCCTGAATGAATCATAACAAGATAACGCATCTTTCAACCGTTTATCTGCGCAATGTTTGACGCGGAATTTCCATAAAGGTTAAAGAGAAGAAAAGTTTTCGGTTAAAACCGCTAGAGAAAAACTGTCACTTCCTGGCTCTTGGCACACCTAACAGGACTCTTAATTAATCAGCCAGCGGAGAGAACTGTGAGAAAATGGACTCGCTGAGGCAGAGCGCGACTTGATACAGTTATTCAGAAAAACGGGAGACTACAAAAAGTTTGTCCCCACATCCTCCCGTTGGAGCAAGGAAGAAAGATGAAGTAATTGATTCAATTTCCCGGCTATTAACTTAGAATGCAACCTCGTTTAGATATTTTTTTAAATTTCGGATCCTTCCAAGTGCTAACCATCCTTAACGAAGAATAGGTCAGTTCTGAGAGAAGCCTTCAAATTGAGTTTCGTACGTTAATAGACGACCATCGTGGGCTCTCGTAACTGTACAAAAGGTGGGAGTCGTAGAGGTTACGAGGCCACCATCAAGAAACACTCAACAAAGAACGAAACTGTTACCTGAACTAGAAGCATGAAAAATATAAACAGAAAAGGAAACGTTTTTAAGAAAATATTGAACACGTCTAATAAATAACACAGGATGTGGTTCGTAAGTTTTTTAAACGAACATTACACGCGGAACTCCAACCGTGTTTAAATTAAATTAAATCACACACTCGAATTGAGATGAGAACATTCAAGCGTAAAATACCGCATGTCGTCCCCTACAATCAAGAATATCCTTTCCACCTGAGAATGTTGACAGTAGTCACGCATATTCCGGCTTAACATTTGATTAATCAACGTTTAAGTACCGCTAATTTAAGACCCCTCGCGAACCATTATGGCTCATTAAATAGCAAATACATTGCCGCATACGATTTATATTTATCTTTGAATCTATTCTAAAATTATTTACTTCTTCTATTTCCTTTAGTTCAGATCTTCCGCGTGTTTCAACTGTTTATAGTTCGCGTGTCAATTGTAACAATGGAACCGGATTGAAATAGAATATGACCCCTAGAATTGTTGAGGTTATCTCGCTATGATACAAGTTTATATCATTAATGTTCGGAATTAAATTCGTTATTTCAATACGTTTTAAATAAACTGCGCAATTTAAAAACTGTCAACATATACTTTTTAAAGATAAATCGAGTGCTTGTTGTTATTTAGCTCTAGATTGTTACACATTTTTTGTTGAGCTACAGCCAAGTTGGACATAGTACTAGATACATTCGAATTTAGTTTAGTAGTTTGTACCTTAAGATCGCTAATTAGTGCTGCTTAGTACTATCACTATAACTAACACTAAACTTAGAACTAGAAATATTCTGATTTATCCAAAATTTTTTTAAAGATGGCTTTAATGAATCCTGAGTTTTTCTAATTCCATATTTATACCTAATCAGTTTAGTTCTATAACGATGTTAGATCTCGATTTCATCTACCACTGAATGGCAAATAAAACTAGAACTATCACTAAAACTACAACTAGCATCTTGGACATAATAATTAAGATACCAATTTTTTTTATAAGATGACATTTGTATTTAAATTGTCGAGGTCGCTCGCGGGCGAGAAGCTACAACCTTTAAATTATCGATTTCATGTTGTCACATTGACTTTAACGCCACGTCTGCAAGCGGCCGAGACGATTTGAGGAGGAATCGTTTATTACATGTTTTGGTTGAGCTACCAAATCTTTTATAAGATGACATTTATACTCAAATCGCCGAGATCTCCTGGAAAATAGTAGCACCTCGCCTGTAAGTGACCTCGGCGAAGTTGGAATAAAATCGTCTTATAGGAGACTTGATATATTTTCTAAGATATACAAGGAACGATTTCGCTTGAAACCGCCGAGGTCGTTAACGGGCGAGGCGCTGGATTTGAGATGTTTACAGAAAATTATCCATTTTGCGACCTCGGCAGAGTGAGAATTTAGTCCTCTAAGGTCATATTTAAAAGTATGGATGATTGGACGAAGGGTGAGCCTCAGCTAAAAGAGGAACTAGCTAGGTTTGGACACAAAATTTAAAGATTTGATACTGTTCCTGGAAGACTTGATACAACTTCTAAACGATTTGATATTGCTACCAGAAGACTTGTAATATTTCCAAAATACTTGGTATTACCTCTGGAAGACTTGAAATGCTTCTAGAGTATTTAATACTGCTTTTAGAGTCTTTGGTCAGCTTTACGTTCGTTCTAGCCATTTTAGCCTTTGTTTGGAGGCTTACGCTAGATTTTGTCCTGGTTATGCCACATCATCTGCAAATGTCGGTGTCAGACACTTATTCCCATATTCCGAGGGTGCCTCTGTAGATGCCATTGTCCAGTGATTAGACATATGACCAAACGTAGGTTCTTCCTAGACAGCTTCATAAATAAATCAGTCCATTTGGGGTCTGGGTACATCAGAGCCTCCTTAACTTGGCAACATTCTGATATCCTGTTCCAGTAATTTAGAAACATCTTACCTATTTCCTCTTCTTGAAGCTTTATTAAAATTGTTTGGCTATTGTGATCTCCATATCATGAAGTCTGTTTCCAGAATGACCCTTTGTCCAGCAGATCGTAATCTCATTACTAGCGGTTGTCTCACAAAGATTGTTGTGGCAGTCTTCATCCAACGAGGATGTTCATCCCGAGCGAAAGGAGGGCCTGTTCGCAATCAGAATATATAATGATTATTTCTCACAAATTGTTTTAGAAATTTCCTCAGCTGCTAGAGAAATAGCCACCAGCTTCATTAGAGTGCGGTGAGCCACATTGCCAGCAGTTAAACTGGTGGCAGAAAATATTTTCATCGCATTAAATACTATTGGCCAAATTGTAATATCTTGACATAACCCAGTCCATAAACTGTTAATTAAAGACTAAATACTGCTGTTAATAGAACAATAACATAAATTGTTAATAAAATTTGATTTTACTCCCAAAATACCACACACTGTTATGAAAATGCAAAATCTTCATGCCAAAAGATCAAAAGCTGCAATTTAAAACTATAAACAGTGCTGTCAGAAGACATTTCCACAAACGAATCATACATGTCAGATGCATGGGAATTTTTTACTCTTTTATTGAAAACCATCATTTTTCTCATTCGCGTTTTTCCCAATTAAAGTTTATTCTTACCTAAAACTTCTTTAATTTCTACTTAGTTTATTATTACCTAAGATGTATCTTGCCGAATTCATCTTAGGTTGAAGATATTTTATATTATAATATATTTTATACTAAATACATACTGTAATTATGAGTGATGAACTTTTGAAATGGTTGGGTTGGGACACAACAAATCTTTGAAAACTACGATAAGCTACAAGAGGTGCAGAAAGACCTGAAATGGAGCTATAAACTTTTGCATTGCTGAGAATCTCCAATAAGAAAAAAGGTGTTTTTATAAATATTTTCACAAACAGATTAACTGTCAGTACTGATCAGAAAGTATACCAGCAACCTGAGAGAATTTGCTAGGAGCAATAGGAGCTATGAGAAGGAGGAGAGGCTGGTCAATGAGGCAGTAAAAACGACCTTCATTGCATCCAATCCTATTGTGGAGTACAAGAAGCTATATAAATTAGGTAATTAACAATTGGGAGATTTCACGCTAGAAAGAATTCTTAGTTTATAGACAAGGAAAAATATCGGTCGTTAAACAAGAAGTTTTATGGGTTAGAAAGGGAATCTAAGAACGCTGTTAGGTTTCCTGGTCGCCCATGCTCCTCAAGTATCACCTTTTCCATATTGGACAAATTAAGAATTAAAGTTGTCGACTTTGTAACAACGAGTCAGAAACAGCTGAAAATCTGCTGTGTAATTGCGTTGGCAAAAGCCGCCTAAGATACAAAATTTTGGCAAAGATTATTTGACACCCACCAACATAAATGAACAAAACCTTGAAGTAATATTAAGATTCATTAAGTACCTACATCATCCTAAATCTCTGAAAGATTAAAGTTACAAGCTCTGCTATAATAATGGTATTAATAATAATCATTATATACGGAGAAGAGGTATTTAAAGTGCATTTAAATAAAATGCAATAATCGTTTACGACTTCAATCATGATTTTAATTGCATTGGAAACCTCAATCAACAATAGAAGAGGTAAATCTTTGTTGTTGGTAAAGAACTGACATGTATTTTAACACGTTCACTATTCTATCACGCCCGTGTATATGATGCATTTGTAATATAACAGTTGTAGGTAACTCAAAGATTCGACCTAAAAACGAAATATGTATATAGAACCGAAATATGTAGCAACCAAATATATATATATATATATATTAATATGTATATATATTTGGTTGCTACGTCGAAGTTAGTGTCGCTGCTAGACATATTGCTAATTGTAAGTGAATCATATATTCTAGAAATAGGCGTTTAAAAATTGAAAACAAACATTCCAACAAATGAAAGATAGAGAAAATTAATGTTTTACTAAAACATTTCGCAGTAGGTATGGCTTTTTGCATATACAACATTTATAGACACTTCTTTTGTCTTTTTTTGGCTATTTCAGTGCTATATCGCTCCCTGTTAACATTTATGATACTTCTTTCTGCATATTATTCCGGTTTCCTTTCTAGGAACCTGTTGTAAATAATGTTTAGCAGTTGACGGCGTGGCGCATGATTTTGAACTGGTGTATTATTTTGAACTGGATTTGGTTTTGCAATATTACCTCTTGCCCTTGTTACCTCTTCCTGGTTATTCCTATGACAGATTGATAACATTAGGAGGTCATATTTATCGTGTCATTTCGTGATAATAATACCATATAATAATATTTCATGATAGGTTTGTTTTGCTAGAAGTTCTCTCTGTTTTATTTTTTGTTTTAAGCTGGTTTGGAATTCCCCTCCTATTTTTTCTCAATGTTTCTAATAAGTCAGTATTCTTACTTTTTTAATGTTTAGCAAGCGGTATGCTGGTATAATAATTAACTGTTACGAAAAGACGTCCTTGATGGAGCAATTTTTTTCCTAGGTTTACTACGACTTGTCCTGGTTTATTTCAATTATCCAAGGATGGATCCTGACTAGAGTAAACGTGGAAAGACCAACCAAAACCATTAGTAGTACAAAGCTTCTAAATTTTTGCTCCATATTTACTAGCTTCCATGAAATGATACCCTGGTAATGGATGAAATCATTTCATCCATTGCCAGGGTATCACCTGGTATACATATTTTTTTAAAGTTTGCCATGATGTTTTCTATTAGAGGGTTAATTGCACATAATCTATCAAAATCAATCAAAATTTTCTCTCATTTTACTGTTATCTCTCTAAACAGTAAAAAATGTAACTCATATTATTGTGTAGGAATGAGTGGAAATATAATGAATCTTTCTTCTAACAACATTCTATTTTTGGGTATTTTACAATTCCCATAAACATTATGAGCCCTAGAAGCTTTTTTTCATCCTTTTTAGTATCTCTCTATCAATTCATTCGACTAGAACGGGTAAAAACTCATATACGCAGTGAAACATCCAAAGCTGATATATTTCCATCTAGATTTGTTGTTGTAAATGGAATTTGCACACCACTATATCCTGAAATGTTCAATTTCTTTAAAATATTAACATGAGAAGATCACTCTGAAATATCGTCTTGAATTTCAGCATTCTGTTGATTGTTTCGAAGATGTTACCCTTCATTACTTAAATTAGGTATAGTATGATGATCAAATAACCCTTTCGAACAAAATACGTAGTTAAACGTAGTTACGTGGTCTCTTACACTGTCGTCACTGCCTTCATCGAAAATTTCGTCAGATCACAGAGAGTTCTGAGGAAGTCTATTGCGTCATCTTGCAAAATTTCTTCTTCATTTTCTTCCGTCATAAATTATTTGCATACTTTTGTAACTCTTTTTCAGTAAGAAATAATTATTCAGTATTATTAGTTATATTAATTTTGTTATTCAGTGCTGAAGACCAAATTTATGCAGAACACGTACGATTAAACCCTAATCTTTCTAGGTCTAGTGTTAGTTCAGAAGTTAGGTAAAGTAGAGTTAATACCAACACTAAAACTAACAGTAGACCTATAACTAAAAACAAAGAACGAGTTAGCATACTTTATACGTGTTTTTTGTCTTCCAAAGAGCATTACCACAGATTTATCTAGGTTTACACCCAGGCAATGTTCTGCGAATATGTCAATCAAACTACGTGTATCGCTCTTAAGCGACAATCTAGCCAAGGTTATATTTTCAGGAGGAAATGAACAGTAAATTTGCCAGTCATCTGCGTAGAAATGCACCTCGGAGTTTGATAATGTTCTCAGAAAATCACAGGTAGATAGAATATAAAAGAGGCCCCAATATTGAACCTCGTGGAACTTCGGCTTGAAGTTGTTTTGATCTAGACCATACATTGTTCAATTTGACATTTTGATACCTATCATTCAAATACCTCGATATCAACGCCTGAGAGTGAGAATTGAAACCTATATAGTGCAATATCAATACTAAAATTTTATTATTTACTCTGTCAAGTGCCTTGGAATAATCCAAAATTATTAATGCAGTCAGATAGTTTTTATCGCGTGCTCTTAAACAATCATCTACAACAGGGTTTCTCAGCCTTTTCTTTGCGGCGCCCCCCTGCACGTATATTTATGATTGCATCGACCCCATTCAAAATAGAACGTTGAAAATACACAATTTGATCTGAGAGATTTCGGTTTGCGTTCTTATACATACCATTATTATTAACGTCGACTAAAAAAAAACAAAAAGGTCGCTGAAGTTTCTTGAAGAATACTTTTGGATTTCCAGAAAGTCAAGTGTTCAAAACAAGTAAAGTGCTTTCATACTTTAACGACTAAAAAAATGGTCACCTACCTCACTGGTTATTGATGCCCTATCGACTAGAGATATGCGCGTGAGTCATTGCTTATGTCCGCTCACGATCTAGATCCTCGCGGGTCACACACGTCACTCACGTAAATATAATACATGCATCACGTGACTCACGCGTGGGTCACGTCAATATACGCGAGTCACGCTAGATCCGGTGATCAACTGTATGAATCATGTTTGATTATTCATTAATCGTTTGACAGAATGGCAAAATTAAGAGTGATCAGTTTTATTTATCATCTTCTGAAAGCAAATGAGACTGTTATAAAATTGAAATAAATAATAATGGATGTGGTTTAGGGGATACGGATGCGGATTTAACGGATGTGGAGTTACAAAAAAATTTACGTACTAACGTTTTAATGAAAATAATATTTCTATTGCAATTTTCCTATTTTATAATTTAACATTTTTTAAAAAATCATCTTTTAAATGTATTTAAATTAACTTGATCATTTTAATGATTATTATATTGAATAAAATTAAGCTATTTTGAAAAAAAAATGCAACTTAAAATTGAACAATATGAAAGATGGTTTATATTGAAATGAGTTTAAAAGTTTTATTGTTTTGGATTTGATTTTTTGTTATACGATGGCATGAAGTTAAAGCTTGACTCAACCCAATTATAGAAAAAAATCAAAGCTAAAATATGGAAGAAAAAATCTCGAAATATATCCAAAAATTAAAAATTATTCCAAATTTTGGGTATGGGCTTATATTGAAAGGTACGAAATTGTAGTTTAACCCAAACCAACCCAACCACAGATGTATTTTGGATTTGATTTTTTGTTATATGAGGGATGGTATGAAGTTGAAGATTAACACAACTCAGCTATAGAAGGAAAAATCAAAATATTCCGTGATTTTTTCTCCTATATTTGGATTGGATTGAAGTTCAACTGCCTACTTAATAATATCAAGTTGGAGCTCAACCCAACTCAACCATAGAAGAAAACCATGCCATGCCTCATAGTGAATGGTGTGAAGTTTGAGCTTAATCCAATCCAACTATAGAAGAAAAAATCACGAAATATTTAGAAGATTCGTCAGATTAGATTAACCTACAACTTGATATCAATATGAAGAATGTTATGGGTTGGGTCGGTTGTGTTAGGTTTGAATGCCTCTGTTTAACATAATCTAAATAAATTTACCTATAGCGAAACCAGTTATAACGAACTTTGGGATATAACGAACTAATTATTATTGAAGTGGTTCCAGTTATAATGAACACTTGCCTGTTTTCTATCGATTCAATCGATTTATATATCGATTCTATATTAACAATGAAGCAGAAATGTTTAATGAAGAAATCGAAATGACACATACTGAGTTTATTTCCAAAAGTTGTATTGGTCTATGATTTTTGAAGAATGTTGTGGGCTGGGTTGCGTTAGGTTGAGCGCTAACTTCATATTTTAAATGTATTTAAATTAACTTGACCATTTTAATGATTATTATATTGAATAAAATTAAGCTATTTTGAAAAAAAAATGCAACTTAAAATTGAACAATATGAAAGATGGTTCATATTGAAATGAGCTTAAAAGCTTTATTGCTTTGGATTTGATTTTTTGTTATACGATGGCATGAAGTTAAAGCTTGACTCAACCCAATTATAGAAAAAATCAAAGCTAAAATATGGAAGAAAAAATCTCGAAATATATCCAAAAATTAAAAATTATTCCAAATTTTGGGTATGGGCTTATATTGAAAAGTACGAAATTGTAGTTTAACCCTAACCAACCCAACCACAGATGTAGTTTGGATTTGATTTTTTGTTATATGAGGGATGGTATGAAGTTGAAGATTAACACAACTCAGCTATAGAAGGAAAAATCAAAATAGTCCGTGATTTTTTCTCCTATATTTGGATTGGATTGAAGTTCAACTTCCTACTTAATAATATCAAGTTGAACCTCAACCCAACTCAACCATAGAAGAAAGCTTTCATACCATGCCTCATAGTGAATGGTGTGAAGTTTGAGCTTAATCCAATCCAACTATAGAAGAAAAAATCACGAAATATTTAGAAGATTCGTCAGATTGGATTAACCTACAACTTGATATCAATGTGAAGAATGTTATGGGTTGGGTCGGTTGTGTTAGGTTTGAATGCCTCTGTTTAACATAATCTAAATAAATTTACCTATAGCGAAACCAGTTATAACGAACTTTGGGATGTAACGAACTAATTATTATTGAAGTGGTTCCAGTTATAATGAACACTTGCCTGTTTTCTATCGATTCAATCGATTTACATATCGATTCTATATTAACAATGAAGTAGAAATGTTTAATGAAGAAATCGAAATGACACATACTGAGTTTATTTCCAAAAGTTGTATTGGTCTATGATTTTTGAAGAATGTTGTGGGCTGGGTTGCGTTAGGTTGAGCGCTAACTTCATATTTTAAATGTATTTAAATTAACTTGACCATTTTAATGATTATTATATTGAATAAAATTAAGCTATTTTGAAAAAAAAATGCAACTTAAAATTGAACAATATGAAAGATGGTTCATATTGAAATGAGCTTAAAAGTTTTATTGTTTTGGATTTGATTTTTTGTTATACGATGGCATGAAGTTAAAGCTTGACTCAACCCAATTATAGAAAAAAATCAAAGCTAAAATATGGAAGAAAAAATCTCGAAATATATCCAAAAATTAAAAATTATTCCAAATTTTGGGTATGGGCTTATATTGAAAGGTACGAAATTGTAGTTTAACCCAAACCAACCCAACCACAGATGTATTTTGGATTTGATTTTTTGTTATATGAGGGATGGTATGAAGTTGAAGATTAACACTACTCAGCTATAGAAGGAAAAATCAAAATATTCCGTGATTTTTTCTCTTATATTTGGATTGGATTGAAGTTCAACTTCCTACTTAATAATATCAAGTTGGAGCTCAACCCAACTCAACCATAGAAGAAAGCTTTCATACCATGCCTCATAGTGAATGGTGTGAAGTTTGAGCTTAATCCAATCCAACTATAGAAGAAAAAATCACGAAATATTTAGAAGATTCGTCAGATTGGATTAACCTACAACTTGATATCAATATGAAGAATGTTATGGGTTGGGTCGGTTGTGTTAGGTTTGAATGCCTCTGTTTAACATAATCTAAATAAATTCACCTATAGCGAAACCAGTTATAACGAACTTTGGGATATAACGAACTAATTAATTATTATTGAAGTGGTTCCAGTTATAATGAACACTTGCCTGTTTTCTATCGATTCAATCGATTTACATATCGATTCTATATTAACATTGAAGCAGAAATGTTTAATGAAGAAATCGAAATGACACATACTGAGTTTATTTCCAAAAGTTGTATTGGTCTATGATTTTTGGAGAATGTTGTGGGCTGGGTTGCGTTAGGTTGAGCGCCAACTTCATATTATCCTTAATATTGAATGATATGATGTTAGAGCTGAACCTAACCTAATCCAGTCCATAATATTCTTCAAAAATCATGGATCAATACAACTTTTGGAAATTGTATTGAAGAATATTATGAACCGGGTTAGGTAATTTTGAGATTTTTAAGATATGTCTTATGCCGGGTTCGGTTGAAAACAAGGTTGCTCACGATCACGCATGTTCACGTGAGTAGTACAAAAATGTATGCCCGTTCACGTATATTCAAAAATAAACTTGTTTGAAAATGCATTATTTTTCCAGTTACCTTTGACGGCAAAATACTAATTGGTCTCAATTCAATATACGTCTTTGGCAATGTCTTCGTTGGCAATTGTGTCACTAGTGCCGTTTCCCAACATGATGGAAATATTGAATTAAACTCTCCGTAAAGTTAAATTCTACATCGTCATTACATTTTTTATTGTATAAATAATTACTTAGTAGATTTTGACTTAAAACAGTGATCCCCACCGATGTTTGAATGAAGTGATCATTTATTGCTTCAACATCATTCAAGCTGTATGAAAAGTTTTTTTATAAAGTTGATAGCTATATAGCGTACATCTCCAAAATTGTGATCCAGACTTCTTGTGGATTATTCCATACATAATGGGCATCCTGTGTACACAGAAGTAATGCTCGACATTAAATCTATAACAAACTGAAAAATAGTTAAAACACAGTTTAACAACAGACATTAAATTTCAAAACGCTTAAAAACAAACAGCTATTGTAATTTATCCGTGTTTCCAACATGGTGTTTTTTTTAGTATTACCCCCACTACCATCATATTCGTAGTGAATCTATGTCGATATCGGACCAAAAAAATAGTTCTCTTCCGTAATTTTATATTATATAATATAATACATTCTGTAAAATAAGGGATTGTTTGTAAAAATCTACTAAATAACTACATGGGTGTAAGGGATCGAAAACAATTTCTTATGAGGACAATCAACGTGTTAAGAAATAGTCAAGTTCATCATAATAAAACACAACAAAGTCAAAATCAATACTTTTAGAATGTTTTGTATTTCGATAAAGAAAACTATATCATTACTTTATTAATTTGAAAGTTAAATTGAAAAAAAATGTTTTCCTAATCAAAAGTTGAAATCGCAATCCTTCACACTACCAGACAGTTTAGACATTTCTCCAGGCCAAGACAATGGTACTAAATGTACGTCTACCAGTCACCAGTCAGCTTTATAAACTCCTGTGTGGGACTAGAATTCAATTTCGTAAAGGACAAAGCGTTTGAGTTGTATACAAAACATAACAATAAACCTTGTTTCCGCATGCTTTGTATTCGCATTTTTATTTCGTACGTTAAATACAGGTGTAAAACTTGTTTTTTTTTTCATCGCCCACGTACTTATATATCTTTACTACTTAAGTCCTTGTAGTTATTCAAGCAGGAATAAAGTTAGTAGACTTTCTTCGTTTCCATTCGGTTGGGAACCGATGCAAATTCAATTAGATACACTTTCTTATCTGTCTCCATCGAATCCTTTTCTAAGAAATCGCTCGAGGTTACGTGACCTTTTAAGGTCATTTCTTTTGATCTTTTTCTTTCCTTCGACATCGTCGCCAACTTTCACTCAGCCTCCAGTTTGCAATCTCCCGGTGCATTCGCAATGTCGACCGCTTGCGTAAGAACGCAAGATTGTTAACCGTAATAATAAATTAAACATGAAGTCGAGCTGCATTCTTTTACGTGGTCGTAATCAAATCGAAGGCGGATTTTAAAAAATAATTTTCCTATTTTTAAAATTAATAACAACAAAAAAATGTACAAGAGAAAACGACAATAATGACATCATTTGCTGTGGACGCATATTTACAGTAGAAAGTGCGAGAACGCGATATGCCAATTTGAAATAATTATTTTTACTTTCATTTTAACGTTATCTTTAATCATAAACACGTTTTGTCTTTACAGTATAGTTTGAGACAATTGGATTTATCTTTGCTATCGCAATTGTGGTCGTTGAATGAATCGATCCAAGATTTTCGGCAAATGCTTCAAGATCATGAGGATCGCGTTCTTTCGCCCCCATCCCCATCGCCTACACCGTCTTCAGGAGATGATGCCGACCCGGATGAATTTTACACACCATCGCCGCTCCGGTTTAAACCCGCACCACCCCCACCGGCGTTAAGAAGAACTAGTAATAGTTCTTCGGAAAATTCAAGCGTGTAAATGGGTGAGTTTTTGATGTATTCATAAATTTATGAGTTGCAATAACCATCTGGGTTGTTATTAGCATTATCACCATCTGCAAATTTACTTCACTTTCTCTACTCCGCGGCTCACTTATTATCATCATTTGAAACGAAGTGCAATTTGCGAGTTTCTAAACCGTGAACAGCCACAATAAAAATAAAAATGAATGAAAAAATAAATAACATAACCAGCCGTGCACGAAAAACCTCAAAACGCTAATAACGAGAATAACAAATGTCGCATTGACCTAGAATTCCAAATACATGCCAATTAAACGAATTTGCAAATCTAAATAAATTGAATTATTTATACGTCATTTAAAAAGCGTTTTTACATCTCCTCCACAAAAAAAAACAAATCTAAATTGTATGATTAACGTTTTTGTTTGTTTCTTTTTTCAGGTTTATAGAGGTGATAGATCTGACCTAATTTCCAACAGAGACAGTTCCGTGATAGCGTATTCAGTATTGTGCTCGCGATGGTAAAGACATTCCTCGGAAAGAAACGAAAGAAAGACACGTAGATACAAAAGTCGCGAGTGATGTGAATTTTTAGTGACCCAAACACCGAAATAAAAATAATAAAAACTGTGTTTTTGATCGTGATCGTGCTTTTAAATGTGTGTTTATCGTTAAACCAAAAACATTTCTTATCTTTCGCATTTTCTCCCAGCAATGTATATTTATAGTAGTTTATGTAGTATTGTTTGTGATACTCCGAATTTTATTATCTATTTTATCAATTTAATGATTAACAATACCTTTAATAATAACGCATAAATTAAATAAACAAACTTTTCCTATTTCTGGAAGTATGAATTACCATGATTGTGTAGTTACTATTCTATTTTAGCTGCTATTTAATAAGGACTAATTGGGACTGAGAAAAAATGTAAATATCTATAAATAAAGAGTGTTTTTGAACAAAATCTATTTTTATTTATGTTTTTATGAATTAAAACGTTAAATGTTAGGCAACTCAGTTAACAGTCAATTTAAATCGCTCTCTTATACGAAAATTATAATATAACATCAAAAGTGAGTAACGATCTCATTTTTTTTAAAATATATAACATCGTCATTGTTATGTTCTCGTTTAATAAAACATCTGTTGTTTATAACCATTTATTTAACTTTTTAATATTACAAAACTACAAGTCACTTTTCTGATTCGTGTCGATGTCGCCATTGCACTTTCTGCATTGTTGTCGATTCATCGCGTCAGTGCTGACGACTGCGAAACTCGTCTTTTGTACATTGTTGATATATATAACATCTCCCCTCTTTTGGAAGACTGAACAAAGTTAAACCATGTTACCAAAACTAAACATTCTACTTCTTACTGTACTTAAGCTAAACTTACAATTTATTGGTTTATTTAACATAGTCTTTCAAATAAGTGGGAGTTCTCCGAATGCGAACTGGTCTACTTCCACTTTTGGTACTTAAGAGTATTTTTGGGTAAAGACAGATCAGGAGTTTCCGAAACATCGTTATTGTTAATGACAGGATTGTTATTGTTAGTATTTAAAGGTTTATTAAGATTATAATAATGTTCAAAAACGTTGTCGTAAACTTCCCTATCAATATACGGCTTGTTATCTTTGAATTGCTTCAAGAATTTACGATTTCTATCATAGACATCAGTCTTTCCATCATAGCTTATTTTGTATGATCTTGGACGGTTCCGATCTACTTCTACTATTCTACCCGGTTTCCAAGTTTTATCTTTTTGTTGCACGACCACTCTTTCTCCCTTCTTTAGGTTATTAAGATCTTTTGATTTGTTGTTATAGTAATTGAAGACATAAGTGGATAAAGGTGTCATGTCACATTTTTAAACTTTTGAGTAAACTAGCATAACACATCTTAAACTGGAACTTTCTTGTGAAGTTCTGGATTCAATTTATTGTAACCTCAAAAAATAGTAATAAATAGAATATTTCCTATCACGTACTTTCTTATTAAAGAAAAACATCCTTTTCTGGAAAAATTAAGATATAGTGTACATAACACCTTTATCCACCAACTCTCAGCTTGAAATGTTATTTCTTTTATCATGAATGAAGGTGTCATTTAACATCTAAATCTATATATTTTTGAAGATATAGAAAAAAAGCAAGATGACAGAATGAAAAACACTTCAATTTATAGTTTAAACTATTTTATTTATAGAAATTTATAAACTGCTTACGAACTTAAAATATGAAACAAATAAAAAATTTTAAGTAAATAGGTATAGATAAGCAACTAATATGATGTTCTCCTTTTCTGCTTGTGATTTAGACTAGTTTGTTCCAACACATCTTTATAGTACCAACTGTAATCCTCTTCAACGAACTTTATTTGTTCTTTCAAGTTGGCAATTTTTTCGGTAGTTAAACCCCCACATTTAGGTAATACGCTTAGAGTAACTTCCCCAGTTTGAATTTTCCTTGCACCTTTCTTATGTAAATCAACCTGCAGAAACGGTGAATGAGAGTCTAAATTTGTTTTATATAAATAAACTCCAAAACTGTCTACTCTAATCCATTTGACACTGTCTCGTAGATTAATCTTCCCGTTAATAGTGTTCTTAGTTTTTTTATATAAATGAAGTTTCATTGGAAGTTCTTCTAAATTATAAAAAAAATTTTCCATATTTAAACATAAACTATGTCTAGTACTTGCAGATCTGATAATCTCCCGATATTGGTCCGGAATAAAAATATTTTGATGCTTTCTGAGTTCTTTCTCAATACGACCAAAATCTCGATCTGAGTCGAGGTAGCTGTGGCCAACCTCAGGAAATTTATGATCTATGACTCTGAAAATCTTGTTTAGAATAAAATACTGGTAAAGACAAAGGATGGAGAAATTCTTATTTTGCTCTGCACATGAATCAGACCAAATTATCAAGTGATCGACATCAGGGTGTTCTTTTTTGAGTAATTTGCAGAACCTTAATAAACAACTTCCAATTTCGTTACTGCCTCTATTGGCAATGTCTTCTGTCCAATTAAAAAAATATGACTTGTGGTCTGAATGAGTGATGCAGTGAATACCAAAGTTGTAAAGCCACATTTGTCTCAAGTAGAAAGCCTTTGATGTTGATAATTTGGGTAAGTAATGGCATAGTTTGTTGTAAATCCATGGTTATGTAACATTTTGTTCTATCACTTGTTGGTATTTGCCTGTCTACTTTTTGGGAATAAAAGGCATATTCCCAGTTGTTTTTGTGTTCAACTGAATTTTCTCCAGCATCACATATGCTGCAAGTGTCACTTTTTGGGTGACCAAAAGACAAATTAAACTTTGTTTCAAAAATATGTCTATAGAATGAAATTTTGACCATGTATTTATCATCCAGTTTGTTCTCCTTGCAATGCTGTATATAAAGCTAGTAAAGTTGATTCACATTAAGTAAAGAGGACAGATATTTTTTGTTATGATTTTTGTTACGGGAGTAATGTGATTGTTCAGCAGGAAACATATTAACATGATTAATGATGTAGTTGATAACATCCTCACCTATCTTATGAGGGCGATTTATATGATGCCCTCGCTTATCTGGAGAAGGAGCAGACTGGCCAAGTTTTAACTGTTTTTGTGTTATTTCAATTTTTTTTCTTCCTATTTTATATAGAGAGCATAAAGCATCTTTACACACTGGTATCAGCTGCTTATCATAAGTAATTGCATATTTAAATGAGTAATTTTTTGATGTCTTTCTGCCTAATCGGTGACGAAGAACTGGCTTAATTTCAACGCTCTTGAAAATCAGGATACTCTTACTATTTACATCTAAGCTGTAAAATTTCTTCAAAATTGCTTTTCTGTCTTCAATGTTGAATTTATCAGAACAATTCATGCGACATTTCTGTTTGCAGAGTACTCCTTCCTTTATTGTCTTTTTTTCCATAACTCTTCCAGTTTGTGATACATATTCTTGACCCTTTTGCCTTAATAGAGCAGCTTTTTTCCGTTTCCATTTTTCTGGATTATGGGTTCTTTTTTTGGAAACCTTAGGCTGCAATTCAAATATCTTCAATTTTTTAACTTCTGGGCCTTCAGCAATATCATGAATAGCATTACTTGTTTCTTGTCTGTTAGAAGAGTCTATATCTTCCTTTTCTGCTTCGATTTCTTTTAGTTTCAATTCTGTATTTAATAATTTTTTCTTAATATTCTGCTGCAAGTTGACATCCGAGTTTTGATTATTTATCGCTTGTACTAACTCCAGCATCCGTTTACCCCTAGATCCCATAATGGTTTACTTATATTTGCTAATAAAAATCGCTTTTTAAATGAAACACTCTATAAACACTGTCTAAAAATAATGTTACGCAAGAGGAACATAACCTCAAAATATGACATGATACTTCACAGCTAACCTGAACCCTTCAAATTTTGAGCTGATAAAGGTGTCATGTAACAAAAACGTAACATAACACCTTTCTCCACTAGATAATATATGTAGCATGTGCGACATGACATCTTTATCATCTGAAAACTAGCAGAAAATATCGGAAATAAGGAATCCCTGTTTATTAAAGGTTAGATCAATATCAGGGGGTGCCTACAAATGCATAAAGTCATTATTTGAAAAAATGAGACATGACACCTTTATCCACTTATGTCTTCAATTATTCTGAATAATTTGAGTATTTCTATAGTGGTTCCTGTACAATTTGTTTTTGGTGTTATTATTTAAAAGATTTTCAGATATAGGTATCAAAGTTTTTATTTTTCTGTTGTACAGAATTTCAGCTGGAGAAGGCAATGATCTGTCCAAAGGTGTCGCTCTATATTCCAAAAGGACTAAATACATATCATTTCCCTCCTCTTTTGCCTTTTTCATTAGTTTTTTGATTGTTTGAATATGTCGTTCAATTAGACCGTTTGACTGTGGATAATTAGGGGTACTGGTTATGTGTCTAATCTCCCAGTCTTGTAAAAAATTTTGAAATTGTTGATTAACAAACTGAGGTCCGTTATCAGTGTATAAAATGTCTGGTATTCCATTTCTTGCTAATATTGTCTTAAAATTTTTTATTACATTTTGATTAGTGGTGTTGTTTTGCAAACAAACTATTTCCGGAAATTTGGAAAAAGCATCAATTATTATTAAATATTCTTTCCCTTCAAATTGAAAAAAATCTGCCGCTTTTATTTCCCATGGTCTACTAGGAAGTTCTCGGTTGATAATTGTTTCTTTTGTGTTCGAATTTTGGAATTTTTCACAAGTATAACATTTTTTAATCAAATCTATTATTTGGTTATT
The DNA here is from genome assembly GCA_036711965.1 of Onthophagus sagittarius. Taxonomy (NCBI): domain Eukaryota; kingdom Metazoa; phylum Arthropoda; class Insecta; order Coleoptera; family Scarabaeidae; genus Onthophagus; species Onthophagus sagittarius. The sequence continues at coordinate 43,331,984 of JASERS010000005.1, read as the reverse complement.
AATGTTTGGCCAGTATATTAATTGTCTTGCTTTTAAAATAGTTTTATTTATGCCCATGTGACCATAGTGTAACTTATTCAGTATTTCCTTACGAAGGCAATTTGGTATTATTACTTGATCACCTTTATATAATATTCCTTTTATTTCTGTAATTTCAGCTCGAACTGACCAATATGGTTTAACTAATATGTTTACAGTTTTTTTTTTGTTCTGGCCATCCCTCTTTTACAACTTTCAATAACTCTATTAATTCAGTATCTTTTTGTGTTTCTTCTTTGATTTTATCATACCTTTGGAAACTTATCTTTGAATATTGTATTAAATTTAAATGAAGTTCGATTTCTTTTTCTTTAAGATCAAACTGTTCATCATTGTAACTGCTTCTAGATAATGCATCAGCTAAGTATAACAATTTACGCGGTTTATATCTGACTTCAAATTCATAGTATTGCAGATTTATTAAGATTCTCTGTAGTCTGAGTGGACAATTATTTAGTGGTTTCTTGAAGATTATTTCTAAAGGTTTATGATCAGTTTCCACTAAAAACTTCTTTCCGAACAAATACTGGCGAAATCTCTGGCAACCAAAAAGAATTGCAAGAGCTTCTTTTTCAATTTGAGCGTATCGCATCTGAGTTTCTGTTAGTGATTTTGATGCATAACTAACTGGTTGGCCCTTTTGTAAAATAACTGCACCCATTCCTGATTTAGAGCTATCAACTGATAATGTGATTAATTCTTTTTCATCAAAGTACGCTAGTACTGGTTCTGTGACTAACAAATTCTTTAGTTTGTTAAATTCTTCATCATGTACCCTTGTCCAATCCCAAATTATATTTTTCTTTAGCAATTGTCTTAAATTGTGTGTAGTTTGTGATAAATTTGGTATGAATTTAGAAACATAAGTCACCATTCCTAAGAATCTGCTCAGTTCTTGTTTATTAGTTGGAATCAAAATTTCTTTGATTGCTTCAACTTTATGGATATCTGGTTGAATACCATTTTGTGTTAGAACATGACCAATATATTTTATTTCAGTTACCGCGAATTTACATTTTACTCTGTTAAATTTTACTCCCATTTCCTTGGCTTTTTGTAAAACCTTATTTAATATTTCATCATGCTCTTTTTTATCTTTTGCAAAAATTATCAAATCATCTATGTAAATGCTTACGCCTTGAATGTCTTTGAATACTTCCGCAAATGTCTTTTGAAAAATTTCTGGTGCACAAGCTAAACCGAATGGTAGTCTTAGAAATCGATATCTACCGTAAGGTATTGCGAAAGTTGTTAATTTAGATGCTGATTCGTTTAGTGCAATCTGCCAAAATCCTTTATTTGCATCAAGTGTTGAAAAAATTTTAGCTCCATTCAATTTATGTGTCAGTTCCTCAAATGTGGGTATTTTATAATGCTCTCTCTTTATTGCCTGATTTAAATTTTTAGGGTCTAAACATATTCGAATATTGCTATCAATATTTTTCTTTACTAACACTAAGGGGTTTACGAATTCTGTTGGTTCACTAATACTAATAATTATTCCGTCTTTTATCATTTTTTTCAGTGCATTTTTTAAAGGTTCCATTAATTGACAAGTACCATACTTGTCTTGGTGGTACAACCACTGGAGTGTAATTTTCTTTTAACTCATATGGCTTAATGTTTATTTTCCCTAGCCCTGAAAATACATCTTCATATTTTTGAACTATTTCTTTAGTATTATATTCTATTTTATCTATTACATTTATTGTCTCTAATAAATTTAGCTCTTGGATTGTTTTTATACCTAATATGGGCGTTGAATTTGCATGAGTGTCAATCACAAAAAATTGCATGTTATGTGGTTTATTGTCAATTTTTACATCTAACCTACATACGCCTATTACTTTTAATTTGTTACCTCCATAATTAGTTATGTTTGCAACATTTTCCTTAAGTTTAGAATTTAAATTTAATTGTTTAAAGATATAGCTTGGAATCACGTTTATCTGCGCTCCAGTATCGATTTTTGTTTTTAACGTTTTATTACAGTCTACAAGAGTAATGTTTTTCCAAAACGCATCTCTAAAATTATTAATCTGTCTACTAGATATACTATCTAAGACGTAGTTTTCAGTGTCAATTTTATCATTTTCAATTACTTCATTTAGTTTTTTACTTTTACATTTTTTTGCCTTTCAGTCATTTTGCACATTTTCAACAGATTGTGCGATTTTGAAATTAGTCTGTTTGAGTTAGTTTAGTTTATATTGATTTGAGACAAGTATAATTTGTTTACGCTTAAAACTATTTATAATAAGCTAATCTGTATTATATCAATTTAATTCTTTGTACTTTTATAAAAGTAAGTTGTTTTAAAAGCTATGTTCACGATCAGAAACAATGTATGCAGAAACATACGCATAAAGATAGATCAGAGTGTAGACAAGTTTAGACCTGTTTTATAATTCGTTAGATTTGCGTTTCTTCTTTCTGAATTCAAATTAACCTCGTTAAACTGTTCCTGATTGACGAAATCTTTCAACAATGCTCTCAAGCTCTTTAACCAGGAAGTGAATTTCGTCTCTTGCCTCTCTCTTTCTATTCACTAGATGAACGCATTATAGAACATATTGGGTTGGATTGGGTTGGCAACATAACCCAACCAAATAATACTGGCAATTCTCCTTCTTTTTTATAAGAGCAAAAATATAATATACTACCTCTGTCCGAAAATAGTTGCTACATTTCAGTTTAATGCAATAAATATTGTAAACATTTTAAAGGTAAAGTGATGTATTGTATTCAAAGGGCTGAAAATATAATAATGAAAGTATGCAATGTCCAAAATACAACTTAACCATCGTATTTGATTTGTGATAAGTAACTATCAAATATTAAATTTGAATATTTAAGCAACAAAAAATGGTGAGAAATATTACGGAAATTAGTCAAAAAGGTGGTAAAAAAGGTGGAGAATTTAGTAACGATCAACGTAAGCAAATTTTACATTATTTATTGCAAAATGTGACGGACGAAAAACTTAAGAGATGGGATGATAAATGCTGCTGCACGTAAGATTTGTTGTAGCCGTTCAACCATTTCCAAATTGTGGAAACAAGTTAAAGAATGCCAAAACAATGACTCAACAATTAATTTAGATTCTAAGAAAAATAAATGCGGTCGAAAAGTGAAAGATTATCGCCATCAAATTTCAAACATTTCCTCCCTTAGTTTATGTAAAAGAACGACCTTAAGGTCGTTAGGTTATGCGTGTAAAATTCCAAAAAGTACATTGCATGACAGATTAAAGAAAGGAAAGGAAATAAAAAAAATCACTAGTTTTGTTAAACCATTGCTGACTGAAGAAAATAAACGCCGCCGAATCGAATTTTGTTTGAATTTTTTATTGCCATCGGGGTATTTTGAGATCTTGCTAGATTATATACGTATTGACGAAAAATGGTTTTACTTAACTAGAACTAAAAAGAGTTTTTACATATCTTCCGAAGAAGAACACCCTTATAGACCCTGTAAAAGTAAAAGATTCATTACAAAGGTAATGTTTATGGCAGCAGTGGCTCGTCCACGTTGGGATTTTCATAAGAAAGCATATTTTGATGGAAAATTAGGAATTTGGCCATTTGTTTCTTCTTCACCAGCTAAAAGAAACAGCAAGAATCGAGCTAAGGGCACTTTAGTAACCAAAACTGTAGGAACAGTCAATAGAGAAGAAAGAAGAAAAATGATTCTGCATAATTTAGTTCCAGCAATACGCAATAACAGCAATGGCCTGTTGGTTCTAGGAAAAATACAATATATATACAATAAGACAATGCAAAACCGCATTTATACAGTAACGATCCTACATTAACCCAGGCTAGATTGATTGAGATTATGTATCTTAGATTGATTTTAAAATTGCTCGATAAAAAGAAATTTATGCACAATAATACAAAACTAAAGCAATTGTTGCAATTGTTGTCCGTTTTTGTAGTCGCATCGTTCGTGATCAGCTACTCGCTGCAGTCAGGTTTCGGAGACGAAAGAGTCCGAAGGATTCTGGGCCTGGTGTCTCCATTGAAGGGATTTCGGATAGACTTTTCATCAATGAACATCTTACTCAGGCGAACAAAATCCTCTTTGGGAGAACCAAGAAGGTTCTCAGGCAAAATATTTGTACGGAGGGGGGATGATACACGCCCCATTTTAATAAGATCCACGGGTGACATTGATAAGCTTTAATATGATAGGCTTCCATTTGTCATTCTTTATCTTTTTTTTATGTATTAGTTGTTTATGATCAATGGCTCCTCTTTCGTGTTACTACCAAAACGTGCGAGGTCTTCGCACTAAGCTGGTTGATATATATAACGGCCTTTTAAACACTGATTTAGACATCATTTGCTTAACCGAAACCTGGCTTCACCAAGGTATTCACTCTGCTGAGGGCTTTCCCAATTGTTACAGAGTTTTCAGACATGATCGCCCGAACGTCCCCGATAATAGTGTACGAGGTGGTGGTGTTTTGATTGCGGTGGCATCCTCACTGTTTGTCCTTCCGCAGCCAACATGGTTTGTGGACCTTGAGGCAGTTTGTGTTACCCTACGTACCGGTTCTACTACCTTGCACATTTGTTGCGTTTATATACCTCCTTCTGATCAAAATGCCTTGTTTAATTTTATTAATGAAATTAATTTAATTATTGAAAGACACTCTAACGACAAATTTCTGATTTGTGGTGATTTCAACTTACCTGATATTCGCTGGACAGCCGATCTCGCCACCGGCGCCTCCACATCTTCTGCTCGTTCGGGTGAGTTTTTGGATGCCCTTGCCTTATGTGGTCTTAACCAACTTAATTTTCACATGAATGTCTTTCATAATACTATTGATTTAATTCTTGCTAATTTTTCTAATATATCTTATATTACATTAAGCACCCATCCTCTGGTTAATGAGGATGGTGCACATACCACTTTGGAATTCTTCTGCTCGCTTGAAATGCCACACCGCCTTCCTGCTGAATCATCTAATGTGTTTAACTTCAAACGTGCTAACTTTTCTGAGATTGATTTGTACCTATCTACTATTAACTGGGATACAGAGCTAAATACTCGCGAAATGGACCCTGCTGTTGACTTCTTTTATTACCATTTAAATGTTGCCATTCAAAAATTTACTCCGCTTAGGCGTAAAATCACCAGTAGTTTTCCTTTGTGGTTTTCGCGGGATACTATCAGAGTGATCAAAGAAAAGCGAAGAGCTCATGTTAAGTGGAAACGGTATGGTAAACAAATAGACTACTTGTCCTTTTCATTACTGCGAGGGCGTTCCAAGTTTCTCATTCGGCGCGACTATGGGCAGTATGTTGGTGGTGTCGAGAGCAGTATTAAGGCTGATCCTAAATACTTTTGGTCTTATATTAAAAATAAGAGAGGTGCGGATACAATTCCCACACCTATGTCATTAAATGGTACTATTGCCGGGGACGGTAAGGGTATCTGCTCGCTATTCGCAACATATTTCTCTTCCGTGTATATTTCGCCCTCTGTTAATCCACTTAATTCTGCTAACATTGGCCTTAATGATACTACATTTTTGGGTCCGATGCGCTTTGAGCAGTCTGAGGTTGTGGAGAGACTTTCCTCCATGAATATAAATAAAGGTCCGGGCACTGATGGAATCCCTCCTTTTCTAATAAAATCTTGTCTTGAATCACTTTCTCTACCTCTTGTCATTTTATTTAATAAATCTTTAACGGAAGGTACGTTTCCCACTTTTTGGAAGCAAGCCTATATTTTGCCAATTTTTAAATCCGGTAGTCGTAACCTTATTTCTAACTATCGCCCGATATCTATATTGCCTGAGTTTGGTAAGGTTTTGGAGAAACTGGTATATACTAGACTTTTCTTTACTCTTAAATCCAAAATTGATACCAGACAACATGGTTTCTTTGCGAATCGGTCAGTGGAGAGCAACCTACTTGAATACACTAATTATATTTTAAAATCGTTTGACGAATATTGTCAAGTTGATTCAATTTACACAGATTTTAGCAAGGCTTTTGATCGTGTAGATCATAGCCTCCTTTTAACTGAACTTCATGGTTTTGGTATCCATGGTGGGTTGCTCCGCTGGTTTGATTCATACTTGAGAGGTAGGAGCCAGATTGTCTCTGTTAATGGATACTGCTCTGACCCTATTACAGTTCCCTCTGGCGTTCCTCAAGGCAGCCACCTCGGTCCCTTGCTATTTAACATCTATATTAATGATATATTCAAGGTTGTGAAACATTGTGAATGTCTTATGTACGCTGATGATCTTAAGCTTTATCTGCGTGTTTCCTCTCCGAGAGACTGTTCAAAGCTGCAGACTGACCTTCTCAAGATTTCTGACTTTTGCACTGAGAATTATTTGACTTTAAATTTATCTAAATGTAACGTTATTTCTTTTTCGAGAAGAAAGAGTACTCTTCATTACGATTACAGCGTCGCTGGTGAAAACTTAACACGCGTTTCCTTCATTAGAGATCTTGGTGTGACTCTCGATTACAAGCTTCTCTACGCTCAGCATATTGACAACATTGTTAATAAGGCTTGGCGTATGCTTGGCTTTATTATGAGATCCACTTCGTCCTTTACAAGCGTTGACGCTATCAAAAATTTGTATTTTGCCTATGTTTTCAGTGTTCTCAATTTTTGCACTGTAGTTTGGAATCCCCAATACCTTATTTATATTGATCGAATTGAGAAAATTCAATCTAGATTTGTGAAATATTTAAACTTTAAATCTTTCACACCTTACATTAATTACGATTCGTCTTGCAGATCTTTTCGTTTAATGCCTCTTCGCCAGCGTCGTCTGTGTAATGACGCACTATTCTTCTACAAGGTCTTACACAATATGTGTGATTCCTCAGTTCTTTTGGAGTCGGTTAATATTCATGTTCCTCCCCGCCTACTTCGCTTTAATTTCTTGTTCTGTACGCTTATTCCGCGCACCAATGCTTTTCGGAACTCTCCTATGTTGCGAATGACTCGCCTGACTGACAAACTTAATATTGATTTATTTCAGCACTCCTTTTTTACCTTCAGGCGATTAGTTCTTGATACCGTCAGCGAATTGCCTCCTACGTTTTGATAGCTCGAGACTCTTATTAATTGAAGTACTTTAATTTAGCCGTTATTTTTTATTGGTAGGCATTGTTTATTTTGTTTTAATTGTTTGTTTTATTTTATTATTTCTTTTTTTTTAATGACATTTAAGTCCACTGTTAAGTTTAATTTGATTTTTAATTGTTTAATTAAGGCAATTTTTGATTTCTTTTGTTACACGTTTTCTTTTTCTTTGTTATTATAATTTTTTTAGTGGTACAGAACTTTTGGGTTTGTCCTGTCTCTGTACCCATAAAATGTAAATAAATAAATAAATAAATTTATCAATTATGAATATTTATAACAAATTACAAATTCAATAATTAAAAATTGTTAATCAATCAACAAATTATACTATTTATTAATTTTCTTCTATAGCGACATCTGTTATTTAATTGCAAAAGTTTGTTTCAAAACTCTTGATACAGTCTATCAAGGGATTTACAGAAAATGTATATTAAGGTAATAATATGTATTGAAGTTGCATAAATTGATCTTGATAAATACTAATTTAATAATAATTAACATTATTTATTATTTTAATAAATTTTATTCCAATTAACGTTTAATCGCGTCATCTTTTAATGATTAACAAAACTATGATATAAATTTAAAAAGTAATAAATAATTATTGAATTAACAAATTTTGTTTTGAAAATTTTTTGTAATAATTGTAGATAAAAGTAAAACAAATAAATTTTAATTGAAAGTGTAATTGTTTAAAGTGTCGTTTAATTTAGCGCCATCTCTTGTCGATTACAATAAAATTAATTTAAATTTAAAGAAACGTGTTAATATTTATTGAAAATACAAATTGTTATAATGATTATAAAGGTCGTGTACAAAGTAATAAGTGACCCGAAAAGGACGCGGACTTAATATAATAAATAAATAGCACACCTAATAAATCATTTTGTGTGCAAATTAGCAAATTTAATACACGTTTTACGAAAATTCCAAAATTCAACAAGTTTATTGCGTATTTAAACAAGGTCTTCGCCAGCCCAACACCATATAATTGGCATATAGACGATGACGTTTCGACACCTAAATGTTTGTTGAATCCATATAAGTGATTTTATCGTTTAAACGATATATTTATTTAAACATTTTTATTTACAAATACGGCTTTTTTCCACTCAAAATATCCAAAACTTAAGTAGTCCATATCCGTTACTTGATGTCGTTGATATCGTAAAATTAATTTGTTTGAAAGAAAAACATGTTTGTCGTTGTCATAAATAATTTTGTAAGGTTGAAACAAAAAAAAAACTGATAAAATCTTTTAATGTTAAATAAGGCGCGTTTGTAAGAATAAAATGATCTAAATTAGTTTTATGGGGCTATAAAAGAAGAGATTTTATAAAATCGCAAAAGAAATAGCGAAATTAGCGTTGTAGTGTGAAATGTGGATGGGTTTGATTTTAATTAGTTAGTCCATAGTCCGAGAAATTTAAGTTAATGCTGATGGGATTATGGGATTCCATTTAATTGTAAATTCAAAGAATTTAGAGTTATCTCGATAAACTAGATTTTAATATTCAATTTTAAATCATGCTGGTTTATTATTTTTAATGAATGTAGATTTATTTATTTTAAATCGAAAGAAATAAGAAATAAAAAGGTTAATATTGAAAGACAATCAAAAACACGTGATTTATCGAACAACTCATTTTGCTCTCTTTGATAAGACCAATAGCCTCGCGAGTTCTCACTTCTCTCTAATCTATAGTCCACATTTTTTTTCATTTTGCAAAAATTATTTGTTTATAATTGAAAAACACATTCTTCATAGTGATAACAATGTCTATAAGTAGTTCCAACATCGAGTTTTCTCAATATAATAGTTATTATTTTATTGTGATTTCGAAAATATTTTTGTAAAAAAAAAACGGGAAAGTGCTAAACAACTTATTACCTACCACTTTACACATAAATGTTTTAAATGAGATGGTTTTAGTGAGCCAGAGCGAGTGTATCACCACTTTTTAATCCGCTCGGAACACTCATTTAGTGCGGGAAATAAATTATTTTTTTCTTAAATTATTTTTAAAACTATTTAAAATGTCGTCGTTATTTCGCAACTATTTATCGTTGATTATTTCGAAAAATGTGCGGAAATAGTTTTGTTGCAATAAAGGGGACACACCTAGACTATTCTTCTACTGAAAAATACAAAATAATACAACGATTTGATAGAATTAGTTCGTGAGAGTTTAGTTCGTGAATCTAACCCAGGTGAGTTTTTCTTTTCTTTTAATTGATTAAGTATGAGTAAGAAACAAATTTTTTTAGAATCATTAAAAATGATGTCGAAAAAGCAATGGTTCGTTCTTTTCTGCTTATTCATAATCTACATTCTTTTGGGCAGCACATTTTTTTATTACGTCCAAAGCCGCGATGAGGCGCATAAAAGAGAAATCGAGAAAGAGGATCGAAAAATCATCGAAGGTATTAATAACTAATTTTTTTATCGAGATAACAATCAAAATCAATCAATAAAAATATTCATTATCCTACTTCATATTAGATAATTTAGCGATCTAAACACGATTTTGATTCATTATCTTAATGCATTTTATTAAATAATATTATTATTAACCTTTAATTCAATGCAATTAATATATATTTCGATTAATTAAATGACCGACTGCTATTTGATTAATGATAATATCTCATCAGCTTTCTGGGATTACTACGCAAAGTTGTATTTTAATTTAAAAAATCGTTTCATCTTTATTTATGATTTCGAAGAAATTATTTTTGGTGTGTTTTAACTAGATTAAATTTGCTTTAAATCGCTTTCTATTTGATCTTGATATCCCAATTACTTTTTGAGTTATGATATTGTCAAATTTAAATTGTTATACATAGTTTTATTTAAAGAATTATATCATTATTTATAATTTTGAAGAAATTGTTTTTGATGTGTTATAATTAATTTAAATTTGCTTTAAAATGCTTTCTATTTCAACGTAATATCTCAAATTCTTCTTAAGATACGATTTTTTAAATTAATTTGTTACAAAAAAAACATCATGAGATTAATTTAAAAACCATCACGTCGAAATTAATAGGAATAAGAAAATAATCTATAACATGCTATAAATTGATTAAATTTGGTTCAAAATGCTTTTTATTTCACAAAAATATCTCATTTAATTTTTGAGATACGGTTATTTAAATTTTATGTTTATCAGTCTTGTAATAAAAAATCGTAACATAATTATTTATAATTTCAAAGAAATTAAATTTGTTGTGATATAACTAGATTAAATTTGCTTCAAATTGTTTTTTATTTTAACTTAATACCTTCATTACTTCTTGAGTTATGATATTTTTAAATTTTATGTTTATCGACCTAACCTAAATTGCTATACATAGGTTTAATTAAAAAGTTATAATATTATTATTCATAATGTCGAAGCAATTGGTTTTGGTTTGCTATTACTAGATTAAATTTGATCCAAAATGTTTTTTATTTCAACGTAATATCTCAAGTACTTCTTAAGATATGATGTTTCAAAATTAATTTGCCACTAAGCTAAATTGACGTCAATTTAATTTAAAATAAAATCACGTCAAGATTTATAAGAATGAGGAAATAACCATAAACACAACAAATATTGATTAAATTTGCTTTAAAATGCTTTTTATTTCAACATAATATCTCATTTACTTCTTGAGATATGATTTTTTATTTAATTATTACATAGCTAAGCTCCCATCATTATCACAAAATGAATTTAAAAAATCATAACGTGAAGATTTAAAGGATTAAAGAAATAATCTTCTTTACACTAAATATATATGAAATTTTCTTTAAAACTGTTTTTATTTTATCACAATATTTTAATCGGTTTTTGAGATATGATTATTTAAATTTCAACCTAACCTGAATTGCTATACCTAGTATTATTTAAATAATCCTAACATCACTATTTATAATTTCGAAGAAATTATCTTTGGTATGTTATAATTACATTAAATTTGCTTTAAAATACTTTTTATTTGAACTTGTTATCTCAATTATCTCTTGAGGTATGACGTTCTTAATTGAAACCTTACAAAGTTAAGTTGTGATAAGAGATTGATTGAGAAATCATTACGTCAAGATTTATAGGAATTAAGTAATAATCTTCAAAGCATCAATTACTAATTAAATTTGCTTTAAAATGCTTTTTATTTTATCATCACATTTTATTCGGTTTTTGAGATATAATTGTTTAAAATTCATCTTTTTAATCTAACCCATATTGCTGTATCTAAGCTTATTTAAGCAATCCTAACATCACTACTTATAATTTCAAAGAAATTATCTTTGGTATGTTAAAAGTACATTAAATTTGCTTTAAACTACTTTTTATTTCAACGTAATATCTCATTTACTTTTTGAGATATGAATTTTTTAATTAAATTGCCATAAGATGAACATAAAATCATAATGTCAAGATTTATAGAATTGAAGAAATACTCTTCATCACACTAAATATGTATTAAATTATCTTTAAAACGGTTTTTATTTCATCACAATATCTTATTCGGTTTTTGAGATATGATTATTTAAATTTCATCTTTTCATCTTAACCTAAACAGCTGTATCTACCTTTATTTAAGAAGTACTAAGATTATTCTTTACAATTTCGAAGAAATTATCTTCGATATATTAAAATTATATTAAATTTGCTTTAAAATGCTTTTTATTTCAACGTGATATCTCATTTACTTTTTGTGATATGATTTTCTTTATTAAATTGTTATATAGCTGTCATAAGATGAACTCAAAAAATCATAATTTCAAGATTTATAGATTTAAAGAAATACTCTTCATCACACTAAATATGCATTAAATTATCTTTAAGACGGTTATTATTTTATCACAATATCTTATTCGGTTTTTGAGATATGATTATTTAAATTTCATCTTTTCAACCTCACCTAAACTGCTGTATCTAGCTTTATTTAAAAAATCATAATATCATTATTCATCAATTCGAAGAAATTATCTTTGGTTTGCTATAATTAGATTAAACTTCCTTCAAAATGCTTTTTATTATATCTTATTAGCTCAATTTTTTTGTTGAGATATGACGTTTTTAATAAAATTCTTACAAAACTAACAATAGGATGTGATAATTGATCGAAAAAATCGCTACGTTCAGATTTATGGGAATTCAGTAATAATCTTTCACGGAGTAATAACTGATTAAATTTTCTTTAAAATGTTTTTTATTTTAACTTATTATCTCAATTATTTCTTGAGATATGACGTTTCTAATAAAATCCTTACAAAGCTAAGATATGATAACAAATTGATCGAAAAAAACATTACGTCCAGATTTACGGGAATGAAGTAATAATCTTCAACACAATAATAACTGATTTAATTTTCTTTAAAATGCTTTATATTTCATCATCGTATCTTATTCGGTTTTTGAGATATGATTATTTAAATTTCATCTTTTCAACCTAACCTAAACTGCTGTATCTAGCTTTATTTAAAAAATCATTACATCATTATTTATCAATTCGAAGAAATTATCTTTGCTTTGCTATAATTAGATTAGATTTCCTTCAAAATGCTTTTTATTATAACTTATTATCTCAATTATTTCTTGAGATATGACGTTTTTAATAAAATTCTTACAAAGCTGACAATAGGATGTGATAATTGATCGAAAAAATCGTTACGTTCAGATTTATGGGAATTCAGTAATAATCTTTCACGGAGTAATAACTGATTAAATTTTCTTTAAAATGTTTTTTATTTTAACTTATTATCTCAATTATTTCTTGAGATATGACGTTTCTAATAAAATCCTTACAAAGCTAAGATATGATAACGAATTGATCGAAAGAAACATTACGTCCAGATTTACGGGAATGAAGTAATAATCTTCAACACAGTAATAACTGATTTAATTTTCTTTAAAATGCTTTTTATTTCATCATCGTATCTTATTCAGTTTTTGAGATATGATTATTTAAATTTCATCTCTTCAATCTAACCTAAATTGCTGTATCTAGTTTTATTTAAAAAATCCTGACACCATTATTTATTATTTCGAAGAAATTATCTCTGGTATGTTACAAGTACATTAAATTTACTTTAATATGCTTTTTATATTAACGTGATATCTCATTTGCTTCTTGAGATATGATTCTTTTTGTTAAATTGTTGTATAGCTAAGCTGCTATAAGATGAACTCAAAAAATCATAATTTCAAGATTTATAGAATTAAAGAAATACTCTTCATCACACTAAATATGCATTAAATTATCTTTAAAACGGTTTTTATTTTATCACAATATCTTATTCGGTTTTTGAGATATGCTTATTTAAATTTCATCTTTTCTACCTAACCTAAATAGATATATCAAGCTTTATTTTAAAAAATCATAACATCATTATTTATCATTTCGAAGAAATTATCTTTGGTATGCTACAATTAGATTAAATTTTCTTCAAAATGCTTTTTATTATAACTTATTCTCTCAATTATTTCTTGAGATATGACGTTGCAATACGCCGTGAAAATAAATACGTCGTGAAAAACGTTGATGAACTCAAGAAATCATAATGTCAAGATTTAAAGAATTGAAGAAATATTCTTCATCGCACTAAATATGTATTAAATTCTCTTTAAAATAGTTGTTATTTCATCACAATATCTTATTTGGTTTTTGAGATATGATTATTTATATTTCATCTTTTCAACCTAATCTAAATAGCTGTATCTACTTTTAATAAAAAATCCTAACATCACTATTTATAATTTCGAAGAAATTATCTTTGGCTTATTATAATTACATTAAATTTGCTTTAAAATGTTTTAAATTTCAACTTGCTATCTCAATTTTATTTTGAGATATGACTTCTTTAATTAAAACCTTACAAAGCTAAATTATCATAAGAGACTAATTAAAAAAATCATTACGTCCAGATTTATAGGAATTAAGTAATAATTTTTACCATAGTAACTACTGCTTAAATTTTCTTTAAAATGCTGTTTATTTTATCATCATATCTTATTCGGTTTTTGAGATATGATAATTTAAATTTCATCTTTCCATCCTAACCTAAATTGCTATATCTAATTTTATTTAAAAAATCCGAATACCATATTATTTATCATTTCGAAGAAAATATCTTTAATTTATTATAATTACACAAAATTTACTTTAAAATGCTTTTGGTTTCAATTTGCTATCTTTATCATTTCTCGAGATATGACTTCTTTAATTAAAACCTTCAAACCTAATTTGTCATAAGAGACTAATTTAAAAAATCATTACGTCCAGATTTATAGGAATTAAGTAATAATCTTCAACACAGTAATTACTTATTAAATTTTCTTTAAAATGCTTTTTACTATATTATTATATCTTATTCAGTTTTTGAGATCTGATTATTTAAATTTCATTTTTCCATCCTAACCTAAATTGCTATATCTCATTCTGTTTAAAAAATCCGAACACCATTATTTATCATATTGAAGAAACTATCTTTGGTTTATTATAATTACATTAAATTTGCTTTAAAATGCTTTTAAATTCAACTTGTAGTCGCCATTATTTCTTGAGATATGACTTCTTTAATTAAAACCTTACAAAGCTAAATTGTCATAAGAGACTAGTTTAAAAAATCATTACGTCCAGATTTATAATAAATAAGTAATAATCTTCAACACAGTAATTACTGATTAAATTTCCTTTAAAATGATTTTTATTTTTCATCATATCTTATTCCGTTTTTGAGATATGATTAATTAAATTACATCTTTCCATCCTAATCTAAATTGCTATATCTAGATTTATTTAAAAAATCCTAATATCACTATTTATAATTTCGAAAAAATTCTCTTTGGTGTATTAAAATTACATTAAATTTGCTTTAAAATGCTTTTGATTTCAACTTATTATCTCAATTTTATTATGAGATATGACTTATTTAATTAAAACCTTCAAAGTTAAATTGTCATAAGAGACTAATTAAAAAAATCATTACGTCCAGATTTATAGTAATTAAGTAATAATCTTCAATACAATAATTACTGATTAAATTTCCTTTAAAATGATTTTTATTTTATCATCATATCTTATTCCGTTTTTGAGATATGATTAATTAAATTTCATCTTTCCATCCTAATCTAAATTGCTATATCTAGATTTATTTAAAAAATAATAATATCACTATTTATAATTTCGAAAAAATTATCTTTGGTGTGTTAAAATTACATTAAATTTGCTTTAAAATGCTTTTGATTTCAACTTATTATCTCAATTTTGTTATGAGATATGACTTATTTAATTAAAACCTTCAAAGTTAAATTGTCATAAGAGACTAATTAAAAAAATCATTATGTCCAGATTTATAGTAATTAAGTAATAATCTTCAACACAGTAATTACTGATTAAATTTCCTTTAAAATGATTTTTATTTTTTCATCATATCTTATTCCGTTTTTGAGATATGATTAATTAAATTTCATCTTTCCATCCTAATCTAAATTGCTATATCTAGATTTATTTTAAAAAATAATAATATCACTATTTATAATTTCGAAAAAATTATCTTTGGTGTGTTAAAATTACATTAAATTTGCTTTAAAATGCTTTTGATTTCAACTTATTATCTCAATTTTGTTATGAGATATGACTTCTTTAATTAAAACCTTCAAAGTTAAATTGTCATAAGAGACTAATTAAAAAAATCATTACGTAAAGATTTATAGTAATTAAGTAATAATCTTCAATACAATAATTATTGATTAAATTTCCTTTAAAATGGTTTTTATTTTATCATCATATCTTATTCCGTTTTTGAGATATGATTAATTAAATTTCATCTTTCCATCCTAATCTAAATTGCTATATCCAGATTTATTTTAAAAAATAATAATATCACTATTTATAATTTCGAAAAAATTATCTTTTGTGTGTTAAAATTACATTAAATTTGCTTTAAAATGCTTTTGATTTCAGCTTATTATTTCAATTTTGTTATGAGCTATGACTTCCTTAATTAAAACCTTCAAAGTTAAATTGTCATAAGAGACTAATTAAAAAAATCATTATGTCCAGATTTATAGTAATTAAGTAATAATCTTCAACACAGTAATTACTGATTAAATTTCCTTTTAAATGGTTTTAATTTTATCATCATATCTTATACGGTTCTTGAGATATGATTATTTAATTTCCATCTTTTCAACCTAATCTAAATTGCTATATCTACCTTCATTTAACAAAATCCCAACATCATTATTTATAATTTTGAACAAATTATTTTTGATATATTACAATTACATTAAATTTGCTTTAAAATTCATTTTATTTCAACGTGATATATCAATTATTTATTGAGATCTATTAAAAGACGTGAATAATTAAATAAAAATTCATATTTACAATCCTATTTCATCAAATAAAAATTATTTATTAAATCTAAAAATCTTTAAAAATATTCTTTCCACAGAAATTTCTAGGTAATGTTTGTGCTTATTATTAGATTGATACAAAACTGCTAAATAGTTCGGTTAAATCACCATCGCGTCATTTGAGCGTAGAAAAAACCACGTCATTAACTATTAATTTGAAACTTTTTGTTTGAAAGTTTAAACTTGTCGCTAATTAACTGAAAGGATTCGATTTAAAACGAATTTTTTTAAATAAATCTTTTTTATCGTTACAGAACTCATTAACAAACACTACAATGCAACGATGGAGGATACAAAACCAGATCTATTCCAAAAATTAACGGATTATTGCGGAAAACCGATGCTTTCTAATATAACGGACGAAGAGGATCCTCCAAAATGGGACTTTTACCATGCTGTATTTTTCTCGATTACAGTTGTAACCACGGTAGGCAAGTAAATGTTCATTTAATCGTGAATAAAAATTAATAAAAATTATTTTAGGGTATGGGAATTTAGCTCCGACGACGATGTTGGGACGAATTGTGATGATGTTTTACGCTTTAATCGGAATTTCCGTGAATAGTATAGTCATGATAACGTTAGGAGATTATTTCGGAAAATCGGTATGTTAAAAATAATTATTCGTTATGGAAAATCACATGACAAACAAAAAAAATTGAATGCATTAAAAAAACGGGTTTCAATAAATTAAATCGGTGTCCTAGTTTTATAAAACGAGCATTGTTTGAGATCTCGCAAAAATTACTTTTGCTAAGAACTAATTTGCATCATTCATATACAGAATAAGTCCTTGTTACTCGTTATAGGTCGAGTTTACATGAAATTTATACTTGACTCAGAAGAATAAAACAATTTTTTCTTTTTTGATACTTATCTTTTTTTTATTTCAGTTTGTTAAGTTGTACAGACGATGGAAAACTGCGAAAATGGAATACGATACAACCCGTTTAGGGTTAATAAGTCAAATAGTACTTTATTTAGTACCAGGATTTACCTTTTTTATATTTCTTCCGGCTTTTATTATCATGGCCTTTGAAGAATGGGATTATGATGTTGCTGTTTATTATTGTTTTGTTACAATAACAACGATTGGGTTTGGAGATATTGTTGCAGGTAAGAAAAAATTATTTGTGCTAGCTAAATCAATTATATTTTCTCTTGAGATTTTTTTGAACTTTAAGTTAAGAAAGTATAAGACATTAAATCATAATGTATAATGTCATCATATTTTGAATAAAAATCACGTATTAGTTTGATCAAATATAAAATATTGGTTATAACTTTGAAATATAAATACTACACACCGAACTAGAAAGCATCAAAAACGCAGAAAAGGTCATTAAATTTTAACAAATAAGAAAAACTTTCAAAAAACTTTCTTTTAAATAGGGCATAAAATAAACTTAAAAACCAATAATGTAATAATATTTTATTTTTACTAAATATGAATATATTTAGAACAGTAACATTTGAACAAATTTTTGTAACATCTACTAAACCCTGTAATCTAAAAACATAAATTGTTATAATGGGTAAGATTCCCTTTTTATACAGGTAGATGACATTAATCATTTTGTGAAAATTTAAAAAATAATGTGGTCAGTAAATATTCATATTAGCATTATTATTAAATATTGATGATTGAAAATTGATATATCAATAATCAAGGGTCTTTCCAAAGCCACTAATACTATTGGATAGTATTATTATATATATTATGGATGTTAATTTACGCATTGTTTTTTTGTTATTTGGAATGGAACACCCTGTATTTTTGTAAGGCTTCACAAGGTCTTTTTAATTACCTTTAATTTTTGGTAACAGGCAACATTACTAGCACGGATTAATTAGAGGATTAATTAATTAGTAGGATAAATACAAAGCACGGATTTATTTACGAAGTTCGATTTTTTTTCGCAATTTAATAAATTTTGATAAAGAGTCGAAATGTAAAGAGAAGATTTATGTAGGCATGAAAAACAATAATAGGCATATAAAATTAAAAAAGTAAAAAAGGCGTACAAAACTTCCTTTTTATCTGATTCATTTTATACATATCTAATACATCTTCTTTAAATTTGGTCTTTAATAACTGGAGGCTTACAAATTACATATTAAAATTACATCGAAGATAAAAAAGTTATTGTAAATAACTTAACATTGCATAGTTAGTAACCAAAAACTGATTATATATTTTTCTGAATAATTTGAATGCTTTGAAACGATTAGATTATTTTTTAAACATCCAAAGTGATTGAGACTTTGTAATTAAATAAAAAATTATTAAGGATATAACTTTTCTATACACGCATTGTCTACTCTCCGAACACCATATTATTTATCATTTCGAAGAAAATATCTTTAATTTATTATAATTAGATAACATTTACTTTAAAAAGCTTTTGGTTTCAATTTATTATCTCAATTATTTCTTGAGATATGACTTCTTTAATTAAACCCTTCAAACCTCATTTGTCATAAGAGACTAATTTAAAAAAATCATTACGTCCAAATTTATAAGAATTAAGTAATAATCTTCAACACAATAATTACTTATTAAATTTTCTTTAAAATGCTTTTTATTCTATCATTATAGCTTATTCGGTTTTTGAGATCTGATTGTTTAAATTTCATTTTTCCATCCTAACCTAAATTGCTATATCTCGTTTTGTTTAAAAAATCCGAACACCATTATTTATCATGTTGAAGCAACTATCTTTGATTTATTATAATTACATTAAATTTGCTTTAAAATGCTTTTAATTTCAACTTGTAGTCGCCATTATTTCTTGAGATATGACTTCTTTAATTAAAACCTTACAAAGCTAAATTGTCATAAGAGACTAATTAAAAAAATCATTATGTCCAGATTTATAGTAATTAAGTAATAATGTTCAACACAGTAATTACTGATTAAATTTCCTTTAAAATGATTTTTATTTTATCATCATATCTTATTCCGTTTTTGAGATATGATTAATTAAATTTCATCTTTCCATCCTAATCTAAATTGCTATATCTAGATTTATTTAAAAAATCCTAATATCACTATTTATAATTTCGAAAAAATTATCTTTGGTGTATTAAAATTACATTAAATTTGCTTTAAAATGCTTTTTATTTCAACTTATTATCTCAACTTTGTTATGAGATATGACTATTTTAATTAAAACCTTCAAAGTTAAATTGTCATAAGAGACTAATTAAAATAATCATTACATCGAGATTTATAGTAATTAAGTAATAATCTTCAACATAGTAATTACTGATTAAATTTCCTTTAAAATGATTTTTATTTTATCATCATATCTTATTCCGTTTTTGAGATATGATTAATTAAATTTCATCATTCCATCCTAATCTAAATTGCTATATCTAGATTTATTTAAAAAATCCTAATATCACTATTTATAATTTCGAAAAAATTATCTTTGGTGTATTAAAATTACATTAAATTTACTTTAAAATGCTTTTTATTTCAACTTATTATCTCAATTTTGTTATGAGATATGACTTATTTAATTAAAACCTTCAAAGTTAAATTGTCATAAGAGACTAATTAAAAAAATCATTATGTCCAGATTTATAGTAATTAAGTAATAATCTTCAACACAGTAATTACTGATTAAATTTCCTTTAAAATGGTTTTTATTTTATCATCATATCTTATTCCGTTTTTGAGATATGATTAATTAAATTTCATCTTTCCATCCTAATCTAAATTGCTATATCTAGATTTATTTAAAAAAATAATAATATCACTATTTATAATTTCGAAAAAATTATCTTTGGTGTGTTAAAATTACATTAAATTTGCTTTAAAATGCTTTTGATTTCAACTTATTATCTCAATTTTGTTATGAGATATGACTTATTTAATTAAAACCTTCAAAGTTAAATTGTCATAAGAGACTAATTAAAAAAATCATTATGTCCAGATTTATAGTAATTAAGTAATAATCTTCAACACAGTAATTACTGATTAAATTTTCTTTAAAATGCTTTTTATTTCATTATCGTACCTTATTCGGTTTTTAAAATATGACTATTTAAATTTTATCTTTCCATCCTAACCTAAATTGTTATACCTAATTTCACGAAAAAAATCATAACATCCTGTTCATTAATTCGAAGAAATTATTTGTTACGTGTAATAACTAGATTAAATCAGTTTTAAAACACTTTTTATTTCATCTTGATAACTTAATTACTTCTAGAAATGTGATGTTTTGAAATTTAATCGTTACAAATCTAAGCTGTAGTAAGAGATAAATAAAAAACGATGTACAGATTTATATTCTATATTAATTTTAAACAGATTAAATATTAATTAAAATTACTATAAAATGTTTTTTTATTGCAAGACAATATCTCACTCAGTTAATGAGATATGATTTATTAAACTTAATATAACCGAGATGTGGTTAAACAATAATGTTGTTGAAATGCATTATGAAAGAATAATATTTTGGTGGGTATAAACTGGATTAAATGTACTTCAAGATGATTTTTATTTCATCTCGTTATCTCAATTACTTCTTGAGATTTGATTTGATCAATTTTAGTCTTCGTAATTTGATAAATTAAAAAACAAATTTTTAACCTTTTTTCCCTAAAGTCAATTAAATGCTTAATACGTTTTTATGATGTAAAAAAAAATATTGTTTAGCCTTAATTTTATGTGTAAATCTATAAATTTATCAAATTTTATGTGTAAATCTTTCTACCTCTAAAAATAAATTTTACAATTTCGATTTCGTGGAACAATGTTTGAATAATGAAACGGCGCCAGAAATATTTACAAAACACTCCAATAAACAAGTCTATTGAACGATATTGTTTGCGGGCAACTTTTTATTAATTACCGATGTATTATAATTTAATTTGAGATTACAAGAAACGTGTGGAACCCAAATCCAAACAGATAGGGCACTTTAAAAAGATTGTCTGGAACACTCGTTTTTATCGCCATTGACAACAAATACTTAAATTACAATCATACTTATAACGTAATCTTTCAAGTTATTTTATTCGACTTATTTTATTATCTCTCATTAAAACAATAATTGATAAATATTTTTAAATATTTTAATATTTCATAAATTTCCACGATTCTGTATCAACATGGCCTTAATTTTTTATATCTTGTATTACTTCTGGAACATAAGAAAATAATCTAAACTAAAAAAAATAAATAAACTAAAATAAATAATTTAAATTACGATTTCAAATTATATTATCTTCCCTATACCATACATAAAATATGTTATTGTCACCTCGAGTTTCATAGTCAAATTCCTGGCTTCTTTAATCTTTTTGTCTAATTTGTGCAAATATGCCTCAGTAGTAACTTGTCCAGTTCTCTGCCTATTAATCAAGGTGTATAAGTATTTAGAAACATATAAAATTTCTTTAAACGCAGATTTTCCAATCTTTGGCTTCACCTCAGCACACCATTTTTCCTTGTGCAATGTCGTTTCTCGCCACAGTTTACTTCTTGTTTAATGTATCTCGAAGTCAAAGATATGTGTCGATGACATCATTATATAATTATCGTGGGATCAGCTTAAGGCCATCACGTGCCAAATGATCTGCTGTCTCATTACCATGTATTCCACAATGGGATGGTATCCAACACAGCTCCACTTTCAGTCCTTCTGTCTTATTAAACTCAACTTCTTCATTATAGATATAAACAAGTAATTTCTACGATTTTCTTAAGCTTTTTGCCAATTATCATATTGAGAGCGTCACCAATGACTAATACTTCGACTGCAAACATCGTTTTACGAGACGGTAATCCTATTGATACTTGTAAATATCAACGCCATTTGTCTCACATATTCCATGAACATTACATCCGTTTCGGTCACCGGGACACCCCTTACGACATTCCTATAGATAGGAATATCGAATACTAACCCAAATGCTTGGCAAGATATTTCATATGGAGCCCTAAAACTAATGTGTTTTATGCCTTGTTTAAATTTGAACCTATCTTTCTCGATTTCTCTGAGAATCTGTATTGTTAATGGAAGGCGCTTCGCCGAAATTTGTCGAGTTTCCATTTCAAAATTTAATCATCTAAGCAGCCTTATTATTGACATATTTATCTGTTGTGAAATTTTAGCTATAAATTTTCTTGTTTTTAATTTTACTGTTATCTTGAATGGAGGTTCATTTGCTTCCACTTCCAATACATTTGTAAGAGTTGTAATTGGCAGTCTCAAGATGAACGTAACGGACACTATAGTATGCACTCTTTCTAAAAGCGCAAATGATAAGTAGCGCACGATATATATAGTATTCACAGAATTACGGGATCGCCACCCCATTTGGTGGATGAAATTGCCCTTGTAGCAGAGCCAATTGATACTTTAATTTGCTTCTTCCAACTAAGTTTCTAACCATACCCTATTAATAAATAAATATACCTAAATATACCTAAATATACCTTATTGAGTTGGTGTGTTATATGGCTTCTTCTAATATACATATATTTGGGTAGATTATGTTTCTTTTTCTACTAAAAATTATCGTCTATGCCTTTGTAATTGATATGCCCAAAGTCCTTCTTTCCAAAAATGTATGTATACTCTCCATAGGCTCATTGAATGCATTCCCGCATTCCGTCCTAAATATAACAATGTAATCGGCGAATGACACTGCAGTACAGCCTGTTCCCATAATTTCTCGGTAAAATCCATTAATACACAGGTTGGACAATAACAATAAAGGACATAATAAAGACGATTCTACTCCATCAAGATCATTTTTGAGTGTCACCATCTTCCATTGGAAAAATGAAAATATAACATTTGTGATCTTAGTGGCCACTCCATGTTGCAATAATATTTTTACTAGCACAGGAATCGAGACGTTGTCATATGCTGCCTTGAGTATATGACAACGTTGGAGCTTTCCTTTCCATTAAACCCTGTTCGTGACGATTTTTTCAAAGCGTTTCCATCATGACGCCGATGCTGACTAATGTGTTCCGAATGGATGATAAAACCTTTAACATTTCAGACATACTTATGTTATCTGTACATTCGTTATCATGTATAAATTCCATGAAGATTGTCCATAAAGGAGATCATGGACAAGAGAATTGACCGTGAAGACTAATCCATTAAGAATTAGATTAAATAGGCACATCATTTAATCTTCCCTGTTGTCAATTTGTGAAAGACCTAATTTTTCCCCACATTTGACTAAGAGGGGTTGGGTTGGATTGAGTTACTCGCGATTTTTCCTAATAAGACCTTCTTTGTTTTTGTATCTCTCATATCTCTCATTGTATCTCTCTTGGCAACAATATAGTTCATCTGTCTTGTTACGAGAAAATTCCTTTATCAAGTATCTTCTTGTATTCACCTCTAAATTCATCTCTGTTCTGACATTTTATGGTGGTTGAAATTTTCATAACCTTCTACATAACAGCAGCAAGATCTTCTAAGAGATTTTCAAGTTCCATGTTTAACCATCGTCACAACATTGGCACGAACGTGTCATCTGTTGTTGCAAAATCTACTTAGGTTGTCTTATCCAGAGCGCATGCTATTAGGCCAATAACTGACAGTATTGTTAGGTCAATCATTGATTCATGTGATTCCCCCGTAAAGATCGGGGGTGTTCTGACTTCTTTTGACAAATTTTGTTTTAGAACTCTCTTGACTTCTATACCGTGCCATTGATGTTGTTATTATTTTCTTTTCAGTAACATTTTGTTGTGGTTGTTTCTTACCTACGTCAGAGTAGTGCATTACTTTACTTTTCTTCAAGGTGCTGTGCTAGCAGCAAAATGAATAGAATCATTTTTCTTTAGAGGTGGATAATTAGTATGGTATGTATCCTGATGTTGTTGTCTAACTGCACTTCTTCAGGATTCTTTATTAATAAATTGGCTTCATAAACCGAATAATTGTATGTAGCCGTAATTTCCTTCATTTTTTTTGACAAACATATTTAGATGAGAAAGATTGATTTTGCAGTGTCGCTGCAAGTTGATGGTCCGAGCATTTGAAGCATATTTTTGAAGATTTACATAATGTTTTTGTATGTTTACAATTGTTAATAAAAGTTTACAAATTATGTACTACTTTTATGAGTACTCTATGGAATACTCTATGAAAAATGAAAAACAATAATTGTTAATAGAATTTAAATGAGACTGATATCTCGTTCTGTTTTCAACCATCATTTTTCTACTTCTGGATGAAGACCTCTTTCAACCCATCTGCTTCTTATAATTCTCTTTATATTCTCAATTCATCTTCTTGAAGAACTGTTCGCACTAAGCTTTGTTATCCTTGGCAGCCAGTACGGGCATCTAATCTTGTCTAGTTAGATAATAGATAATCATAAATCACAAATTTTGCTGTTTCTCATGCTTTTTGTATGACCCACTTTGTGCCTTTTTTCGTCATCACCATGATTTCCAATCTATGCTTCGTTATTGGTTGTATGCATGAATTGTTTTGGATGAAGGTAAGCTGGGTTCAATTAGGTTACTTTAAAGAAAATATGTGCTGAGACAGTTTTCTTTATTTAAATAGTTTGCTAATATCTCTTCATGTTCGTTTTAAATATCAACATCAAAATATGTTGTTTCCTCTTGTTTGTAAGTCGATCTACATATTTCATCACTGTCCTCCTCTTTTCAATCATTTTCGCTTCTGGATGAAGGCCTCTTTAATATGCATCCATTATTTTATCTCCTGGGCAACCTCAACCTATTTGCTTCTCGTAATACTCTTTATATTCTGTATCCTTCTTAGAGGTCTTATAGAAGTCTTATATCTTCTTGGAGGTCTATCCGTATTGGACTTTGTATTCCTAACAGCCAGCATGGCACATTTAACGCAGTCTTATCTATATAGGAAATGGATAGTCATGCATTATATATGTAGCTCTTTATTGTGCTTTCTAAATTACCTTCAACTGGTTGGAGTGTGGTACCAGTTGTAAAATATGTAAAATAGTGAGAGAGATTGATACATGTTTAGGCAAGAGTTCTTGTTGATACATATATTGTTTCTATTTATTCATTGACCGTCCTTCTTTTCAATTTTCTGATATGTAGTACTCGTCTATTTTCTGTTTTCATTGAATCTAAAATTACTTCTGAGGATGAGACTGAAAGCAGCCAAAAGCACGATGAAGAATCATTAACTTCGTTATAATTGTTGAAATCAATTTCAATCTCATAATATCCTTTAGATTACTTTCAAAGAATTTTTGCCTACCTGCATATCGTTTAAGCATCCAATATTATTGTCTATGGGTTCTATATATACATTAGAAGGTATATCCATGCAACTCTATCAGTTTTTATCTTCAATACGTGAAAATTCATTGTTGTTATCATGAAGACTTCATTGATTTGGCAAACCAGCTACATATTCAATTCATTTAAGAGTCGGTAACCCGGATCTTTGAAATGTTTTCTATGACTGGCTAAATAATTCTATTATAGTTTTAAATTTAATTTATCACTTACTGGGGATTAATTTACTTAAAAAGCTTAATAAATATTTTTTCCAGCGCACTAGAACCAACCTAAAACACGTCTTTCAATTTCCGTGACCAAATTGGTTCTAATGTGGCTTTTTTATGTCAATTTTACATTTAACCATCATATTATTATTGTTGTTGCAAACTTTTCGTTTACAAACAAAATTATTCATTTTAATTTTTTGTATCTTTCTATTTTAGGAGTAAACAAACCTGGCCAAGGAACCGCAATGTGGCTAGCATACAAAATATTCCTCTTATTTTGGATAATAATCGGATTAGGTTACGGCTTAATGGTCTTAGGATTCATTTCGAGGGGGTTACGCAGCAAAAGAATTCGCGCAATTGAACACGCATTAGCTGTGAATATCAAAAAAACACCTCACAAAATCAGATCGGAATTAAGATCTTTAGTACACGAATTCCTTTTGCTTAAAGTAAAACGGGTATATAAGCACGAATTTGTTTATACCCCCCATAAAATCGAAAGGAGCCAAAGTTGTCCTGATTTAAGGATTTACGACAACAATAAAATCGTCATACCAAACATGAATAGGAAACGAGCTTGTTCAGCTTGCATTTTTGTCTCGCCCCTTATTAGAATGTCTTCTGATAGCGATTTGACTCAAATTGATATGGAGAGAACTTTCCCAAGGAAGTTATCTGAGCAAAGTAATTTATTGTTAAGGGTCGCAAACGCATTGGGGGGTATTGATAATGACGATATGGATGAAAATGTTAATACTATAAGATCGATGAACCAAGAATCGAGATTGAATATACCGTTTATGCGTAAAAGAGCTTGTAGCGAAGTTAAATTTCCTCCTTTACCCGAAAATAAGTACCAAAATGATTTGACTTGGGGCGGAAAACCGTCTTTCATTAATTTACAAGAAGTCCGGGAGGGAATTCAATATGGAAAAGCGAGAAGCCGAACTCTTCCGATTCAGCCCCCCAATTTCTTCTCAAAAATCAAAAACACCATTAAAGGAACATCAAATAAAGAAAATAAAGATATTGATGTTGAAAAACAAGAAAAAGGGGTGAGATCTCGAGCTAATAGTGAAGCTATTAATAAATATGTGAATACGACACGTCAAGGGAGACCCTCAATTTTGCATCAACCTTCTTCTGATAGTGTCTTAGAAGAGACCTCAATTGCTGATTTCTTAAGATTATTAGCAAACATATCGATTGATGCTGAAGAAGACGAAGAACCCAAACCTGTTCCAAACAGAAAATTTGGCACGGCGTCGTTAACCCCGCCCGATTTATCCCCAATGACGAGAAGGGCGATTTTGAATACATGCAGAAAAGGTTCTTTAATGCCCCCAAGTCATAACCCAGCTTCCGGGAGACGATTTTCTTTGCGCCCGTCAAATTTCTTGGAACCCTCCCCGCCGAAAAGAATTAATATAAATCCAAACACATTAGAAGTTCCTCCATCGCATTCGCATCATCTTACACCTCCACCCCCATACACACCTTTTGCAACTACAGATAGAGATCTTCCAGGAAGGAGGTCAATTAGAGTTCCAGGAAGTAATAGAAGGTACTCATTGAGGCCAGTTTTGAATTTAAATCAATCATCAACGGGGCCGGTTCAAAGACAAGTTCGAAAACGCGACGATTCTTATAGTGAGAGGTTGTGAGAATGTGGAGTAGGGGATATTTAAAAATGTGATATTAATTTGATTATTAGTAGAAAGTATTTACATTAATTAGCGACGCGTTACTCAGATTCGAAAATAAAACGAGTTGCTAAGAGTTTTGTAACGAAAGTGACGTCAATAAAACGACTCGAAAAAGAATTTTTTTAAGGAAAAATCGAACTTTTATTGCGCTTATTATTACTTATTTTATTACAAATTGTGTTCTTTAAAGGATAGATTAGAAAAATTTTTAGAGAGATCTTGTATGTTATACATATGATTGAAAAACGAAATTTTTCATTGTACTTTTTTGTATTGTAGCTTAAGAAATAAATTAACACTTTTTAGTACAGACAGTGCTTTATATTTATATGATTAAGTTACATCAATATCTTATTATAAGACAGATGAATTTGTATTCTTCTCTAAGAATATACTAATTAAGACGAAACACATTTTTTTTTAATAAAATGAAAACAATAAACGAAAAGAATGAAGATAAATTAAATGCAATAAATAATTAATCATTAATAGTCGAATATGTACACAGCATTTTTCAGCGTAATCTAATAGTAAAATAAAAGTAACATTTAATTTTTAAATTATAAATATTTTAAGAGAATATTTTCGTTCCGCTCCACAGAACTTTTTTTTATTTAATAGTTTTTTTATTAAGGCACTTTCCAAAAAAAATCTCTTTTAAATTAATCAGTCACAAATACGAGTACAAGTCTTAATATTTTCACCCGAAAAATAATGAATAAAATAATCCATTTTATGTCACTTCTAAATCGGGTTCGAGAATATTCGAATTTGATTCTAAAATATTCGCATTTGGCTCTAAAAGGTTTGACTCGGAATCCAACAAATTTAAATCAGATTCCAATGGGGGCGGCGATACAGGAACCGGTTGTTGTTCCAACATCGTCATAAAAATCGATATCAAATTGTTAACACCCACTAAATAACCGTCCTCGTGGTTTCCAACTACCCATTTAGAATTGTGCGTGATTTCTATGTTTTCTGGTAGTGATACTGTTTTGGCGAAATCTATTAACCAGATGTTTGCATTTGTACGATCGTGTACAAAAAGTAATGAACTTCCGATTACCTAAAATTAAAATTAATTTGTGTTAAATTGTTGTATTAAAGTTGGGATTAAATGAGTAATTTACCTCATGTTCTGCGAAGAAAGGAGATGATTCTAACGTTGCTTTAATCGCTTTTAATCTTTGAATGTATTTAGGCTGCAACAAAAAAAATATTTATTAATTTATTTATTAAAAAAGTATATTTAGAAAAGTCGTCTTAATTATTTTTTTAGTGAAAAATTTTCTTTTTTGATTAGTTTTGAAAATGAAGAAATGATTTGTATATCAAATTAAAGATTGAACCTTCCTTTTTCGAATGATATATAATTAGTTGTTTCAATTTGAAATCGATTCCACCCAAGAAATGTTAAAGGATGATGTATTTTTGATGATTTAATTTAATCACGGAGAAGATACTAAAATTTTAAAAATATCGTGGAGGTTTTATTTTTGAAAATGAAGAATTGATTTGTATATCAAATTGAAGGTTAAACCTTCCTCTTTCAAATGATGTATAACTCGTTGTTTCAATTTGAAATCGATTCCACCTAAGAAATGTTAAAGGATGATGTATTTTTGTCGATTTAATTTATTCACGAAGATGATAAAATTTCAAAAATATCGTGGAGGTCTTATTTTTGAAAATGAAGAAATGAATTGTATATCAAATTGAAGGTTAAACCTTCCTTTTCAAACGATGTACTACTCGTTGCTTCAATTTGAAATCGATTCCACCAAGGAAATGTTGAAAGATGATGTGTTTTTGACATTTTAGTAGAATCACGAAAAATATTTGAATCTTTGAAAAAAATCGTGGAGGTTTTATTTTTGAAAACGAAGTAATAACTTGCATATCAAATTGAAGATTGAACCTTCTTCTTTCGAATGATGTGTAACTCGTTGTTTCAGTTGGAAATCGATTCCATCTAAGAAATGTTAAAGGATGATGTATTTTTGTCGATTTAATTTATTCACGAAGATGATAAAATTTCAAAAATATCGTGGTCTTATTTTTGAAAATGAAGAAATGAATTGTATATCAAATTGAAGGTTAAACCTTCCTTTTCAAACGATGTACTACTCGTTGCTTCAATTTGAAATCGAGTCCACCAAGGAAATGTTGAAAGATGATGTGTTTTTGACATTTTAGTAGAATCACGAAAAATATTTGAATCTTTGAAAAAAATCGTGGAGGTTTTATTTTTGAAAACGAAGTAATAACTTGCATATCAAATTGAAGATTGAACCTTCTTCTTTCGAATGATGTATAACTCGTTGTTTCAGTTGGAAATCGATTCCATCTAAGAAATGTTAAAGGATGATGTATTTTTGTCGATTTAATTTATTCACGAAGATGATAAAATTTCAAAAATATCGTGGAGGTCTTATTTTTGAAAATGAAGAAATGAATTCTATATCAAATTGAAGGTTGAACCTTGCTCTTTCAAACGATGTACAACTCGTTGCTTCAATTTGAAATCGATTCTACCCAAGAAATGTTAAAGGATGATGTGTTTTTGACGTTTTAGTAGAATCACGAAAAAAAAATAGAAAATTTGAAAAATAGTGGAGGTCTTATTTTTGAAATGAAGAAATGAGTTACATACCAAACAGAAAGTTGAACCTTCCTCTCTAAAATGATGAATAGCAGACATTTTCGTGAATGATTTTGAAAATAACCTATTCTCAAATACAAATTCATTACATCAGACATCATCTTCTACGTCTAGATGCGTAGATGCAAAATTCAAAGCTTTGAACAACATAATAAACATAATGATGTGTTTTTGACGAGAAACAACATAAATAGCTTATAGTTCATCTTCGAACTAGAAAAAGATCGAAAATTAAAGTTTCTGGATCTAAAGATTTCGAGAGACTCCAACAATAAATTAACCTTCAATATTTTTCGCAAATCCACCACCACAGATGTAATAATCCTCAAAACCTCACTTCATTCTACAGAAAATAAATTTGCTGCTTTTCGTCTTGAGCAATGGATATAACATTGAAAAATTTCAAACCGTCTACAACAAGATCCAACGTCACAAATCAACAGACTCATTTACTCACGTCTTAAGAAGAAAACAAGATAGAATAAAAAACAATCTTTAGAATCTAAAATAAAAAACAACTTAGTAAATATGATATAAATCCTGTTTCTTTTTCTTCTAAATCCAAGACAGTCAATTTATTATTTAACAACCAATATAAAATTGAAAAAGGACAACTCAGTGGAGTCTATAAGATGCTCAGACTGTGATAAATGTTACTTAGGATAAACAGGGAGAAACATTCAAACCAGACTTAAAAATCACCTACACAGAAAAGAATCGGCAATATTTAAACATCTCAGCTCGCAAAAACACAACACCAATTTTGCAAATGTTTTGCAAAATGAAGAAATGACTTGCATATCAAATTGAATAAGTCGTTGATTCGATTTGAAATCGATTCAACCTAAGAAATGTTAAAGGATGATGTGTTTTTGACGTTTAAGTAGAATCACGAAAAAGATGACAAAATTTGAAAAATCGTGGAGGTTTTACTTTTGAAAATGAAGAAATGAAATGCATACCAAATTGAAGGTTGAACCTTCCTGTTTCGAATGATGTATGACTCGTTGTTTCGATTTAAAATCGATTTCACCTAAGAAATATTAAAAGATGATGTGTTTTTGACGTTTTAGTAAAATCATGAAAAAAATGATAAAGTTTGAAAGATCGTGGAGGTTTAATTTTTGAAAGTGAACAAACTTGACTTGTATATAGAATTGAAGGGTAAACATTCTTCTTTTAAATGATGTATAATTCGTTGTTTCGATTTGAAATCAATTCAACCTAAGAAATGTTAAAGAATGATGTGTTTTTGACGTTTAAATAGAATCACGAAAAAGATGATAATATTTGAAAATTCGTGGAGGTTTTACTTTTGAAAATGAAGAAATGAAATGCATACGGAATTGAAGGATGAACCTTCCTCTTTCAAATGATATATAACTTGTTTCGATTTGAAATCGATTCAACTTAAGAAATATTAAAGGACGATGTGTTTTTGACGTTTAAGTAAAATCACGAAAAAGATAATAATATTTGAAAATTCGTGGAGGTTTTACTTTTGAAAATGAAGAAATGAAATGCATACCAAATTGAAGGTTGAACCTTCCTCTTTCAAATGGTGTATAACTTGTCGTTTCGATTTAAAATCGATTTCATTTAAGAAATATTAAAGGATGATGTGTTTTAGACGTTTACGCAGAATCACGAAAAAGATGATAAAATTTGAAAAATCATGGAGATCTTACTTTCAAAAATTAAGAAATGAAATGCATACCAAATTGAAGGATGAACCTTCGTCTTTCAAATGATGTATAACCTTTTGTTTCGATTTGAAATCGATTCAATTTAAGAAATGTTAAAGGACGATGTGTTTTTGACGTTTAAGTAGAATCACGAAAAAGATGATAATATTTGAAAATTCGTGGAGGTTTTACTTTTGAAAATGAAGAAATGAAATGCATACCAAAATTGAAGGTTGAACCTTCCTCTTTCAAATGATGTATAACTTGTCGTTTCGATTTAAAATCGATTTCATTTAAGAAATATTAAACGATGATGTGTTTTAGACGTTTACGCAGAATCACGAAAAAGATGATAAAATTTGAAAAATCGTGGAGATCTTACTTTTAAAAATGAAGAAATGAAATGCATACCAAATTGAAGGATGAACCTTCGTCTTTCAAATGATGTATAACCTTTTGTTTCGATTTGAAATCGATTCAACTTAAGAAATGTTAAAGGACGATGTATATTTGACGTTTAAGTAGAATCACGAAAAAGATTATCATCTTTGAAAATTCGTGGAGGTTTTACTTTTGAAAATGAAGAAATGAAATGCATACCAAATTGAAGGTTGAACCTTCCTCTTTCAAATGATGTATAATTTGTCGTTTCGATTTAAAATCGATTTCATTTAAGAAATATTAAAGGATGATGTGTTTTAGACGTTTACGCAGAATCACGAAAAAGATGATAAAATTTGAAAAATCGTGGAGATCTTACTTTTAAAAATGAAGAAATGAAATGCATACCAAATTGAAGGATGAACCTTCGTCTTTCAAATGATGTATAACTTTTTGTTTCGATTTGAAATTGATTCAACTTAAGAAATGTTAAAGGACGATGTGTTTTTGACGTTTAAGTAGAATCACGAAAAAGATGATAATATTTGAAAATTCGTGGAGGTTTTACTTTTGAAAATGAAGAAATGAAATGGAAACCAAATTGAAGGTTGAACCTTCCTCTTTCAAATGATGTATAACTTGTTGTTTCGATTTGAAATCGATTCAACTTAAGAAATGTTAAAGGACGATGTGTTTTTGACGTTTAAGTAGAATCACGAAAAAGATGATAATATTTGAAAATTCGTGGAGGTTTTACTTTTGAAAATGAAGAAATGAAATGGAAACCAAATTGAAGGTTGAACCTTCCTCTTTCAAATGATGTATAACTTGTTGTTTCGATTTGAAATCGATTCAACTTAAGAAATGTTAAAGGACGATGTGTTTTTGACGTTTAAGTAGAATCACGAAAAAGATGATAATATTTGAAAATTCGTGGAGGTTTTACTTTTGAAAATGAAGAAATGAAATGCATACCAAATTGAAGGTTGAACCTTCCTCTTTCAAATGATGTATAATTTGTCGTTTAGATTTAAAATCGATTTCATTTAAGAAATATTAAAGGATGATGTGTTTTAGACGTTTACGCAGAATCACGAAAAAGATGATAAAATTTGAAAAATCGTGGAGATCTTACTTTTAAAAATGAAGAAATGAAATGCATACCAAATTGAAGGATGAACCTTCGTCTTTCAAATGATGTATAACTTTTTGTTTCGATTTGAAATCGATTCAACTTAAGAAATGTTAAAGGACGATGTGTTTTTGACGTTTAAGTAGAATCACGAAAAAGATGATAATATTTGAAAATTCGTGGAGGTTTTACTTTTGAAAATGAAGAAATGAAATGGAAACCAAATTGAAGGTTGAACCTTCCTCTTTCAAATGATGTATAACTTGTTGTTTCGATTTGAAATCGATTCAACTTAAGAAATGTTAAAGGACGATGTGTTTTTGACGTTTAAGTAGAATCACGAAAAAGATGATAATATTTGAAAATTCGTGGAGGTTTTACTTTTGAAAATGAAGAAATGAAATGGAAACCAAATTGAAGGTTGAACCTTCCTCTTTCAAATGATGTATAACTTGTTGTTTCGATTTGAAATCGATTCAACTTAAGAAATGTTAAAGGACGATGTGTTTTTGACGTTTAAGTAGAATCACGAAAAAGATGATAATATTTGAAAATTCGTGGAGGTTTTACTTTTGAAAATGAAGAAATGAAATGCATACCAAATTGAAGGTTGAACCTTCCTCTTTCAAATGATGTATAATTTGTCGTTTAGATTTAAAATCGATTTCATTTAAGAAATATTAAAGGATGATGTGTTTTAGACGTTTACGCAGAATCACGAAAAAGATGATAAAATTTGAAAAATCGTGGAGATCTTACTTTTAAAAATGAAGAAATGAAATGCATACCAAATTGAAGGATGAACCTTCGTCTTTCAAATGATGTATAACTTTTTGTTTCGATTTGAAATCGATTCAACTTAAGAAATGTTAAAGGACGATGTGTTTTTGACGTTTAAGTAGAATCACGAAAAAGATGATAATATTTGAAAATTCGTGGAGGTTTTACTTTTGAAAATGAAGAAATGAAATGGAAACCAAATTGAAGGTTGAACCTTCCTCTTTCAAATGATGTATAACTTGTTGTTTCGATTTGAAATCGATTCAACTTAAGAAATGTTAAAGGACGATGTGTTTTTGACGTTTAAGTAGAATCACGAAAAAGATGATAATATTTGAAAATTCGTGGAGGTTTTACTTTTGAAAATGAAGAAATGAAATGGAAACCAAATTGAAGGTTGAACCTTCCTCTTTCAAATGATGTATAACTTGTTGTTTCGATTTGAAATCGATTCAACTTAAGAAATGTTAAAGGACGATGTGTTTTTGACGTTTAAGTAGAATCACGAAAAAGATGATAATATTTGAAAATTCGTGGAGGTTTTACTTTTGAAAATGAAGAAATGAAATGGAAACCAAATTGAAGGTTGAACCTTCCTCTTTCAAATGATGTATAACTTGTTGTTTCGATTTGAAATCGATTCAACTTAAGAAATGTTAAAGGACGATGTGTTTTTGACGTTTAAGTAGAATCACGAAAGAGATGATAATATTTGAAAATTCGTGGAGGTTTTACTTTTGAAAATGAAGAAATGAAATGGAAACCAAATTCAAGGTTGAACCTTCCTGTTTCAAATGATGTATAACTTGTTGTTTCGATTTAAAATCGATTTCACCTAAGAAATATTAAAGGATGACGTGTTTTTGACGTTTTAGTAGAATCATGAAAAAATGATAAAATTTGAGAGATCGTCGACGCCTTATTTTTAAACATGAAGAAATGACTTGCATATCAAATTGAAGGTTGAACTTTCCTCTTTCAAATGATGTATAACTTGTTGTTTCAATTTGAAATCGATTCTACCTAAGAAATATTAAAGGATGACGGGTTTTTGACGTTTTAGTAGAATCACGAAAAAATGATAAAATTTGAGAGGTCGTCGACGCCTTATTTTTAAAAATGAAGAAATGACTTGCATATCAAATTGAAGGTTGAACCTTCCTCTTTCAAATGATGTATAACTTGTTGTTGATGTATACCTAAATGATGTATACATCAACAACAAGTGAATGATGATGTATACCTTGTTGTTTCGATTTAAAATCGATTTCATCTAAGAAATGTTAAAGAACGATGTGTTTTTATAATTGCAGATTAGGTAATCTAGGACCCTACTCGTCAGTCATCGGAGTTAACACCTGAGATGGATTGTTACAACAAAGATTGTCCTTAAATTCCTTAAAATCGAAAAAAAAACACTAAAATATGAGAATTTTATGAAGTTTGTTGTTTTACAAAATCATAATGGGAGGTAGTATTTAGGAATCGGACCTCGGAGCATGCTACAAAACAAAATAAGAACAAAAGTTGCAGCAAATTTTATGCTTAACAATATTGCGCTCTTGCACTTTTGTTCTTAAAGTCGTCATAATCGAGAAAAATACGAAAATATGAAAATTTTATGAATAGTATTCCTTTACACGATATTAATGGTAATTCTTGGGAATCAGAGCATTTTATAAGAAAACTTTTAGAATAAAAGTTGTAGAAAACTTAATTTTAAACAATATTGCTCTGTAATACTTTTGCTCTAAGACACGTTAATATCGAGGAAAATAAGAAAATATGAAAGTATTGTAAATTTCGTTTTATAAGTTGCTCAGGGTAACACTGGAAAATCGAAGCCTGTTGTAAAAAAACTTTTAGAATAAAAGTTGTAGCAAATTTCATTCCCAACAATATTCCTCTCTAGCGTTTTTGCGTTTAAACGCATCAATATTGAGAAAAATACGAAAATGTGCAAATTTGATTTGGCTGCATTTTGAATTGAAAAGTGATTAAAAAAAAATGTTTCAAATAAAAGTTAGGTATTTTATCATGGGTAATAAGATGGTGATGAAAAAAATAATAAAATGATATTTTATCATGAAATAACTATCATAACTTAATAAGATTGCATAACTTAATTGGTAGGTCAACCATCAATTGGAGAAATTATTTTTTTTTGTTAAATTAACTCAATTATACAAAAATCTTGTATAAATTGATTAATAATTAATTAAATTATCGTAATAATTCATTAATTTCCATAAAATAAAAGGAAATATTTAAATTTAATTTGATATCTAATAGAAAACTCGGTAAGTTAGATTGCAATAACTTATAATTAGTAGTGTCAGTTAAAAAAAGTTTTAATTTACTCAGTTAAAGAAAAATCTTGCATAAATTGATTAATTATTAATTAAATTATCGATGTTATTAATCAATTTCCATAAAATAAAAAGAATAATTTAAATTTATAAAAATTTTACGTTTACTTGATATGTCGGTAAGTTAGATTGCAAAAATAATACTCAGTAGCTGTCATTCGATTTAAGTGTCCGTTAAAAAAGTTTTATTTTACGGAAGATATCGTGGTTTATGTTAATTTAACGTTGTATAAACGCCGAATCATCTTCAAAAATGTTAATTTAATGACGAGAGATAAATTTAAGTGTAGAATTATTCAAAAATTTTTAATAAAATGTGCAACTAAATCCTTACGAAAAAATCTACGATAAAGTAAGTGAAATCATAATAAATATCATTGAATTAAATATAGCCAATTTAGCAATCAATATTAATGAAATAATTTAAAAAGATTAAGTTAAAGCATCGTCGGTTGCATAACTTAATTGACAGGTTAAACGTCAATTGGAGAAGCGATTATTTTTCACTAAATTAACTTGATTATATAAAAAACTTGCATAAATTGGTTAATTATTAATCAAATTATCGTTTTGATTAATTAAATTCCATAAAATAAAAATATAAATCGATAAATTTAATTTAATCTGTAGTAAATAGGTCGATAAGTTAGATTGCAATAATAATACTTAGTAGCTGTCATTTGCTGTCATTTAATTTAAGTATCATTTAAAAAGTTTTAATTTACGAGAAATATGAATTAATCTAATTAAAAGTTGTGTGCAATCTAATTCTGGCGAAAGCGGAAACGTGATATTGTAAGTGAAGTCGTAAAAAAGTTAAATCATCAATTTAATTAATAAAATATTTGTGATATTGTTATAGGTTAGAATGGGCTAGAAAAAAGTTGCTTCAAGGAATCAAAGCGAAATTTTCGGTAAGTCAATCTTAATTTATATAAATGCAAAAAAATAATACTTACAATTGCATGGGGAAAACCATCAGTAAAATTCCTAAACGCTTTAATAATTTGTTCCTTGGTTTTCGTGGTTTTAAAGTCTTTGCTGGACGCCCCATCGGCCCTCCTTAACCCTTCTATTCGAAATCCTAACGTTGCAGTAGAAGAAATCGTTTCCCTCCAAACCATATATCTCGGTTTCGTAACGCCCTTAAGTCGATGTTCTTCTTCAGTTGGGGCGTTCTTATCGATTTGGCACATCTTTTCATACATATCTTTCCGCAATTTCGGTTTTTCCTTAGCTTTCGCTAATTCCTCCTCCAAATAAGTTCGTACGCCTATCTTGCAGTCCATAACGCAAGGTGAAACGAAATCGCTTAATAAATCTTGTAGCTGAATGTAGGAGCATTCTCCATCGTCACTGGCCACTAAACCGCGAAATTCCGGGACGTAAGGTCGTAGAACGTCTTTCATTAAAACCTAGGGTTCATTTAAAAGATTAAAAATTAATAAATGAAGTATGATTTTTTTTATTACATTGAAACATTTTTCTTCTTTCGTGCATAGCTTTTTTAATATCGTTCCTTGATCTGGACCAGCTTTAAAATTTCCTTGATGACCAGCAAGTTGTACCCAAGGATACCTTTGTTTCTTGTAAGTTTGTATGAAGGGGGTCCATTGGACGATGTTTCTTAATTTTCTCCATCCTGAAGACTGCAAAAAGAAAAATTGAAACGTATTAACTTACGATCAAGTTTCTAACCTGATTTCGTTTCATTTCGTTGCGAAATTTATTAAATTAATACCTAATCTTTTGACGTAAAAAATTAATCTGAGAAATTTCCGCAGGAAATGAATTAATCGAATAGATTACGAACAAAAAAATAACATGATTTATTATAATTGCAAAATTATTATTTAAAAAACTTAAAAAGAATGCTTGAAATGTTAGAGCATGCTTCGTCAGGTGCTGGTTAAAAATCTTGACATTTTCGCCATAAAAAAAACAAACAAGCCATATATTTTTTCTAGTAAAACCTACAAAGTCGTAGTGAATTCAATAGAATCCTGTGGTTTCGCTTTTACGTCAGCTTTGTTATCAGAGACCACAAAGGCGAAAGTTGGTCAATCTAAATGCCGACCGAATTGATTTAAAAAATTTCCAAGTTTCCGTTTCGATATGCAATTAAAACCGCGACAAGGTTGATAAAGTAACTTTACAAGTTGCGTCAAAGCTATTGTTTAAAAAATTTTGATGACCGAAACGGGTTTTAAGGTAAACGGAAATATTTTCTTTTCATTTTCTTTTTGGGCCAAGGAATTTTTAAAGATGCATTATTTTTAAATGGAATTAAAAGAAAAAATGTTAAAATTAAAAACATCTGTTTTTCTTTTGAAGTTGGTGCAAAGTTTATAGATATAAATCTCAAGAGAGGTTTAATAGGGCAATATGTTGTCTTGGTATTTAAAGAAAATAAATAAAAACAAACAAATGAGGCGAAAATAATTTTTTAACGTAAACTTTTAAATATTATGCGTGGATTATAAAACGTGAAAAATAAGAATAATCGAAAAGTCTCGAAGGAAACTTGGTTAAATGATCTCAATACGAATGAAAGTTGAAGGAAAATAAAGGTGATTTATGATAAAGAAGACAATGAATTATTTGAGGGTGACTCATTGAATACCATAAACAATGATAACTCCAGAAGGAATGCGATAAATACAATTATTTCTGGATATTACTTATAGGCTTTAAAGAAAATTTTAAAGAAAATTATATTTATCAAATTGTGTCGTTTATATTGGAGTAATGTTATAAAGAGTCTTATACCTGTAGACAATTTTTATTTTTAACTTTGTTATTTTCACCAATTTCTGGTGGAGGACGAGGTTGACGTAGAGTTGAGTCATGGTGGTGTTAAATTAAATTTCATTATGAAAAGAATAAATTATAAATTTCATAATGAGAAATGAATCTATGTAAATGGGTACATCTCAGAAAAAAAATGACGTTATAACTTTTCAACGATATTTTCAAAAACCTCGTATCATCTGATTTCGAAGAAAAGAGCACGCGATTTACTCTGTATATAAAATGCTTGGTATTGATGATATTGTGATATTCTGATATTATGTTATTCAGCTGTGTTGAAAATCGTCATAGTAAAGCTATTTGTTTAATTAAAACTGTACAAGTAACCAGCTTAGTACATACGTTGTTCTGAGAATCTCTCATTTATGACCGATTTTAATGTTTGATTCAAATTTTTGATATGCTCTGAAAAAGGAAAAAGCTAACGTAATAGGTAGGATCTTTGATATCAATGAATCTACGATAAGATATATAAAGAAAGAGGAAGGAAACTATTGGAGTAATGTTATAAAGAGTCTTATACCTATAGGCAATTTTTATTGGTGTGGTAACGCAACTTTGTTGTTTTCACCAATTTCTGGTGGAGGACGAGGTTGACGTAGACTTGAGTCATGGTGGTGTTTAGGCATAATGAGAAATGAATCTATAATGGGTACAACTCAGAAATAAAATGACGTTATCACTTTTCAACGATATTATATCATCTGATTTCGAAGAAAAAAGCACCTGATACACTCTGCATATAAAATGTTTGGTATTGATGATATTTTGATATTATGTTATATGAGCTGTATTGAAAATCGTCCTAGTAGAGCTATTTGTTTAATTAAAACTGCTAGTACATAAAACTAGCTAAGTAGTACATACGTTCCTCTGGGAATCCCTCATTTATGATCGATTTTAATGTTTGATTCAAGTTCTTGATATGCTCTGAAAAAGCAAAAAGCTAACGAAGTAGGTAGGATCTTTGATATCAATGAATCTACGATAAGATTGGATAAGATGTATAAAGAAAGAGGAAGAAATAATCAGAAATAGCATAAAAAGTGGGCTTCATCGTTAAAGGTAACATCACAAGATTTTGATGTAAATATTAAAAAAAAAAAAACATGAGAAGTCGCTTTGTATTTGAATTGAAGACTACAGCTGCAGAAAGATGCCATTAACTAAGGATTCTTTCATAAAACTAAAGAACATTAACATTTTTCGGATGATAAAGGGTTCCCTCATTTATAATCGACTTTAATGTTTGATTCAAGTTCTTGATATGCTCTGAAAAAGGAAAAATGCTGACGAAGTAGGTGGGATCTTTGATATCAATGAATCTACGATAAGATCCATAAAGAAAGAGGAAGATATAATCAAAAATAGTATAAAAACGGTCTTCATCATTAAAGGTAACATCATGTGCTGTGAAACTAAAGAACATTAACATTTTTCGGATGATAAGGGGATCCCTCATTTATAATCGACTTTAATTTTGATTCAAGTTCTTGATATGCTCTGAAAAAGGAAAAAAGCTAACGAAGTAGGTAGGATCTTTGATATCAATGAATCTACGATAAGATTGGATAAGATGTATAAAGAAAGAGGAAGAAATAATCAGAAATAGCATAAAAAGTGGGCTTCATCGTTAAAGGTAACATCACAAGATTTTGATGTAAATATTTAAAAAGAAAACATGAGAAGTCGCTTTGTATTTGAATTGAAGACCACAGCTGCAGAAAGATGCCATTAACTAAGGATTCTTTCATAAAACTAAAGAACATTAACATTTTTCGGATGATAAGGGGATCCTTCATTTATAATCGACTTTAATGTTTGATTCAAGTTCTTGATATGCTCTGAAAAAGGAAAAAAGCTGACTAAGTAGGTGGGATCTTTGATATCAATGAATCTACGATAAGATCCATAAAGAAAGAGGCAGATATAATCAGAAATAGTATAAAAACGGTCTTCATCATTAAAGGTAACATCATGTGATGTGAAACTAAAGAACATTTACATTTTTCGGATGATAAGGGGATCCCTCAT
This sequence comes from Onthophagus sagittarius, assembly GCA_036711965.1. Classification (NCBI taxonomy): domain Eukaryota; kingdom Metazoa; phylum Arthropoda; class Insecta; order Coleoptera; family Scarabaeidae; genus Onthophagus; species Onthophagus sagittarius. The sequence continues at coordinate 43,290,337 of JASERS010000005.1, read as the reverse complement.
TTATAATCGACTTTAATTTTGATTCAAGTTCTTGATATGCTCTGAAAAAGCTAACGAAGTAGGTAGGATCTTTGATATCAATGAATCTACTATAAGATTGGATAAAATGTGTAAAGAAAGAGAAAGAAATAATCAGAAATAGCATAAAAAGTGGGCTTCATCGTTAAAGGTAACATCACAAGATTTTGATGTAAATATTTAAAAAGAAAACATGAGAAGTCGCTTTGTATTTGAATTGAAGACTACAGCTGCAGAAAGATGCCATTAACTAAGGATTCTTTCATAAAACTAAAGAACATTAACATTTTTCGGATGATAAGGGGATCCCTCATTTATAATCGACTTTAATTTTGATTCAAGTTCTTGATATGCTCTGAAAAAGGAAAAAAGCTGACGAAGTAGGTGGGATCTTTGATATCAATGAATCTACGATAAGATCCATAAAGAAAGAGGAAGATATGATCAAAAATAGTATAAAAACGATCTTCATCAATAAAGGTAACATCATGTGATGTGAAACTAAAGAACATTAACATTTTTCGGATGATAAGGGGATCCCTCATTTATAATCGACTTTAATTTTGATTCAAGTTCTTGATATGCTCTGAAAAAGGAAAAAAGCTAACGAAGTAGGTAGGATCTTTGATATCAATGAATCTACGATAAGATTGGATAAGATGTATAAAGAAAGAGGAAGAAATAATCAGAAATAGCATAAAAAGTGGGCTTCATCGTTAAAGGTAACATCACAAGATTTTGATGTAAATATTAAAAAAAAACATGAGAAGTCGCTTTGTATTTGAATTGAAGACCACAGCTGCAGAAAGATGCCATTAACTAAGGATTCTTTCATAAAACTAAAGAACATTAACATTTTTCGGATGATAAGGGGATCCTTCATTTATAATCGACTTTAATGTTTGATTCAAGTTCTTGATATGCTCTGAAAAAGGAAAAAAGCTGACTAAGTAGGTGGGATCTTTGATATCAATGAATCTACGATAAGATCCATAAAGAAAGAGGAAGATATAATCAGAAATAGTATAAAAACGGTCTTCATCATTAAAGGCAACATCATGTGATGTAAAACTAAAGAACATTAACATTTTTCGGATGATAAGGGGATCCTTCATTTATAATCGACTTTAATTTTGATTCAAGTTCTTGATATGCTCTGAAAAAGGAAAAAAGCTAACGAAGTAGGTAGGATCTTTGATATCAATGAATCTACGATAAGATTGGATAAGATGTATAAAGAAAGAGGAAGAAATAATCAGAAATAACATAAAAAGTGGGCTTCATCGTTAAAGGTAACATCACAAGATTTTGATGTAAATATTAAAAAAAAAACATGAGAAGTCGCTTTGTATTTGAATTGAAGACTACAGCTGCAGAAAGATGCCATTAACTAAGGATTCTTTCATAAAACTAAAGAACATTAACATTTTTCGGTTGATAAGGGGTTCCCTCATTTATAATCGACTTTAATGTTTGATTCAAGTTCTTGATATGCTCTGAAAAAGGAAAAAAGCTGACGAAGTAGGTGGGATCTTTGATATCAATGAATCTACGATAAGATCCATAAAGAAAGAGGCAGATATAATCAGAAATAGTATAAAAACGGTCTTCATCATTAAAGGTAACATCATGTGATGTGAAACTAAAGAACATTTACATTTTTCGGATGATAAGGGGATCCCTCATTTATAATCGACTTTAATTTTGATTCAAGTTCTTGATATGCTCTGAAAAAGCTAACGAAGTAGGTAGGATCTTTGATATCAATGAATCTACTATAAGATTGGATAAAATGTGTAAAGAAAGAGAAAGAAATAATCAGAAATAGCATAAAAAGTGGGCTTCATCGTTAAAGGTAACATCACAAGATTTTGATGTAAATATTTAAAAAGAAAACATGAGAAGTCGCTTTGTATTTGAATTGAAGACTACAGCTGCAGAAAGATGCCATTAACTAAGGATTCTTTCATAAAACTAAAGAACATTAACATTTTTCGGATGATAAGGGGATCCCTCATTTATAATCGACTTTAATTTTGATTCAAGTTCTTGATATGCTCTGAAAAAGGAAAAAAGCTGACGAAGTAGGTGGGATCTTTGATATCAATGAATCTACGATAAGATCCATAAAGAAAGAGGAAGATATGATCAAAAATAGTATAAAAACGATCTTCATCAATAAAGGTAACATCATGTGATGTGAAACTAAAGAACATTAACATTTTTCGGATGATAAGGGGATCCCTCATTTATAATCGACTTTAATTTTGATTCAAGTTCTTGATATGCTCTGAAAAAGGAAAAAAGCTAACGAAGTAGGTAGGATCTTTGATATCAATGAATCTACGATAAGATTGGATAAGATGTATAAAGAAAGAGGAAGAAATAATCAGAAATAGCATAAAAAGTGGGCTTCATCGTTAAAGGTAACATCACAAGATTTTGATGTAAATATTAAAAAAAAACATGAGAAGTCGCTTTGTATTTGAATTGAAGACCACAGCTGCAGAAAGATGCCATTAACTAAGGATTCTTTCATAAAACTAAAGAACATTAACATTTTTCGGATGATAAGGGGATCCCTTATTTATAATCGACTTTAATGTTTGATTCAAGTTCTTGATATGCTGTGAAAAAGGAAAAAAGCTGACGAAGTAGGTGGGATCTTTGATATCAATGAATCTACGATAAGATCCATAAAGAAAGAGGAAGATATAATCAGAAATAGTATAAAAACGGTCTTCATCATTAAAGGTAACATCATGTGATGTGAAACTAAAGAACATTCACATTTTTTGGATGATAAGGGGATCCCTCATTTATAATCGACTTTAATCTTTGATTCAAGTTCTTGATATGCTCTGAAAAAGATCCATAAAGAAAGAGGAAGATATAATCAGAAATAGCATAAAAAAAATGGTTTTTGTCATTAAAGGTAATATCATATGACGTGAATATTGAAAAATGAAGGAAGTCTCTTTGTATTTGAATTGAAGACCATGACCGCAGAAAAATGCCATTAACTAGGGCTACATCAATGAATAAAACCAAATAACTTTATTAACATTTTTCGGATGATGAGGGGTCTTCTGGAAATCTCTCATTTGTGATCGATTTTAATGTTTGATGCAAGTTATTGATATGCTTTGGAAAAGGAAGAAAGCTACCGAAATATGTCGGATCTTTGATATCAACCAATCTATGATAAGATCTATAAAGAAAGAGGAAGATATAACCAAAAATAGCATAAAAAAATGATCTTCATCATTAAAGGTAACATCATGTGTTGTGAATATTAAAAAATGAAGAAGTCTCTTTGTATTTGAATTGAAGACCATGACCACAGAAAAATGTCATTAACTAGGGGGCTACATCAATGGATAAAACCAAATAACTTTATTAACATTTTTTTGATGATGAAGGATTTTCTGGGAATCCCTCATTTGTGATTGATTTTAATGTTTGATGCAAGTTCTTGATATGCTCGGGAAAAGGAAAAAAAGCTACCGAAGTATGTCGGATCTTTGATATCAATCAATCTACGACAGGATCTGTAAAGAAATGGGAAGATATAATCAGAAATAGCATAAAAAATGGTCTTCATCATTAAAGGATATCGTGATTTAAATATTAGAAAATAAAGAAGTCTCTTTATATTTGAAGACGACCGTAGAAATATGCCATTAATTAGGGCAATATTAATGGATAAACTAAAGAGCTTTATTAGCATTCGTCGAATGATATGGTTTGTGGAGAAGATGACTTTAAAGTTGACGTAAGCAAGGGATGGTTCTAAAGATTTAAAACTCGTTCCAATCTGCATAACATTAGGGACTGCGGAGAATCAGCTTTAGCTGGTCATCAGCAAGCTGCAAAATTTTCTGGTTAAATAATAAAATTAATAGAACAAATAGGTTACTATTCTGAAAAAGTATTAATCGTTTCAAAAATCCTTGCAAAAAATCAAAAGACAGCGCCTGATTTAAAAACAACTATAAATAGGGTTACACTTTTATTTTGTGCAAATGCAAAGTGATTTAAAAGCTGTTAAAAAGGCACACGTTCAGTTTTGTATACGAAAAATCACAAAATGACATTACTCTCTGGATAAAAGATGTATGGTATGTTACACAATATTGACCATACTATCACATATACAACTTATTTTAAATAACATTAAAGTATCAACCTTAAGTAATGCCTGGCAAAAACTTTTATATAAAAAAACTGCCTAAAATGTTAGTGAAGTTGATAAGGCAATAAACTGACTTTCTGTAGTACGGTTGCTACCGGGTGATGATTTTCAAACCATTATAGCAGCTAATATCGAATTTCTTGTCAATGATCAACGCGAAGAGTGGTCAAGTGCAGACTTAAAAGTATTGCTAATACCAAATGAATCAGGAATTGATGAAGATTTTAAGTAAAACATGATTTTTTCTGGCTGATTAAAAACAGCATCAGAAAAATATACATACATATATATATATATACACACAAACATAAAACGTTGTAACCTACTATCCTTTCATTTTTTAAGCATCATCTTCCAAAGCACTCCACACGAATCGGTTGTAGCTTAGAAACACGTTTAATTTTGCTAAATCAGATGTGTTTCATCTGAGCTTAAAAATAACTTAGATTTATCATTAGGCAAAGTAAACACCATGCATAAAATAACCTTTATTGAACATCTTTAGTAAGTTATTCGATATTCCCTAAATATCTTAGTTTTTTCCAGTACAAAAAGCAGCATTTAGGAGTTACTCTGGAAAGACCAGACAGTTTTGCACAAAAAAACAAGAATTTTTTCAAGAATTGTATAAGGGAAATCAAGATACATCACAGATATTTCCAAAAACCTCGTATCATCTTACTACGAAGAATACTTAAGAAAACAATACTTGATTCACTCTAAAAATAAAACACTTAGGATTAGCATAACATCGTGCGTTACTTCTAAGTGCACTAATATAAATATCGGGGTTTTCATTAAGAGTGACACATTTTTTTTTCCATATTGTTGTCCAACAAGACATTGCATAATGTCCCGTCGTCTCTACGACGACGTAATGCTCAAAGTAAAGAAAATATCAGCTTTGTTCAAACCAACGTTTGGATTCCAGTAAAGTAAAGAAATCTACTAAATTATGACATTATTTAATATTTGCGATTGTATTTGGCGAGTACACGACGTGTACCAATATCAAGCTGATGACGACTTCCACAGGGAAAAAAAATTTCTTTAAGGGTGCATGTGGCTGAGTACTTTTGTAAAGAACCAAAATTATCGCATTTGGACGAGTAAGCAGCCTGGAGAGGTATTTAATTGAAAACGTTCTAATAAATTAAAATTTAAAAATTGCAGTTTATCTAACTTAATCATTATGCATGATCTGCTGGATTAGTCATTGATTTGTCGAAGGATTTGGTACATATCTCAAATAAGAAGGCTTAATTATAGTACTCTTTATTAATATAATCAAAAGAAGTTATATTCTCAATCCAAATATGTAGGTATATCTAAATATCAAGGTACTAACGAGTAATATAAATGGAATAATGGCTGATTGTGTTAACTGATTTATTGATGGATCACTGTAATGCTTTTTGACTTCGGCGATTTGAGGCGAAATATCTTAGTAAATAAGTAAGACAATTTTATTCTCACACAATCCTTCAAAATGGACTTTTCTGTTGATACTTTAAGAACAACGCTTCGCCCGCAAGCGATCTCGGCGATTTGGGTCGAAATCGGTTCATGTATCTCTTAGTAAATATATAAAGTCTCTTTAAAAAAAGAGACTAATAAATAAAGACGATTTTATTTCCATATCGCCGAGGTCGCTTGCGGGCGAGGCTATACAATCTTCCAAAATGAACGATTTCGTATTAATATTTCATATCTAATGCCTCGCCCGCAAGCGACCACGGCAATTTGAGGCGAAATCGTTCCTTATATGTCTTAGTAAATATATAAAGTCTCTTATAAGACGATTTTATTTCCATATCGCCGAGGTCGCTTTGGGTGAGGCGCTACAATCTTCCAAAATGAACGATTTCGTGTTAATATTTTATATCCAGTGCCTCGCCCGCAAGCGACCTCGGCAATTTGAGGCGAAATCGTTCCTTTTATTTCTTATTAAATATATAAAGTCTCTTTAAAAGAAGAGACTAATAAGTAAAGACGCTTTTATTTCCATATCGCCGAGGTCGCTTGCGAACGAGGCACTACAATCTTCCAAAATGAACGATTTCGTCTTAATATTTCAATCCAGTGCCTCGCCCGCAAGCGACCTCGGCAATTTGAGACGAAATCGTTCCTTATATCTTAGTAAATATATAAAGTCTCTTATAAGACGATTTTATTTCCATACCGCCGAGGTCGCTTGCGGGCGAGGGGCTACAATCTTCCAAATTGAACGATTTCGTGTTAATATTTCATAACCAGTGCCTCGCCCGCAAGCGACCTCGGCAATTTAAGGCAAAATCGTTCCTTTTATGTCTTATTAAATATATAAAGTCTCTTATAAGACGATTTTATTTGCATACAGCCGAGGTCGCTTGCGGGCGAGGCGCTACAATCTTCCAAAATGAACGATTTCGTGTTAATATTTCACATTCCAGTGCGTCGACCGCAAGTGACCTCGGCAATTTGAGGTGAAATCGAAAAGAAATTGAGAAATGATCGCAATTTCTCAATTTCTGTTCTAGAAAATCTAGTACTTTTTTTTGAGAATTTTGGCTCCTTTAGAATAACAATAAGACCTTAAAATTCTAGATATAATTGTTATTTTGACTTCTTTACGAAAAATATGTAGAAAAATTATATTCTGAAAAGAACTAACAAAGAAAGTTATCGGAAAGTACATGTGTCACTAGTATTTAAGAATTAAATACTCTTGATTGATGGTTTGTAAAACGTGCAAATTAAATAACTATCAATATCAGCTGAAACAAAGTATATTATCACATCAACTTGTTCAATTACAATAGGATTGCTTCAATGTCGGGGTGGCAATTAGAATTTTTTTCACAACGTATAATTATTTTGTTGATAGAAAAATGTTTTAAAAAATATGATCTTTAAGTTGATTTATTACCCAACTCGTTACTTAATTGTAAAAAATAAACTTTCAACGATTTTTTGCTTGGACAAGTTTTGTTGATTTTTTCTTTTAATATATTATTAACGATGGTGATCACGTATTTTTTACGTCTTTGATTTTCACCTCGCAATCTTACACAAGCGGTTTATTAAAAAGGCGCTTAGACGTCAGGACGTGCGCTCATTCTCGATCGATGGCAAATATTTGCTTGGTAAATCGGGTGCCATAGAAGGTGTTGAACAACTTCTCTCCACTCCCTGACGTAAGAGAAGCAAAAAAGAACCACTTTTCATGTGTCCTCAATGTGGTTAATCTTTTGTTTCTTATATTTCTATTAATTTCTTCTTTTTTCTTTCTTTTTTTGGGGTAATTATTGCAAATTTTTTTAGCGAAGGTCAATTTACGAAATCGAAGGTTTTAAAAACCGATTTATAAACAACAATAATAAACGGCGTAGTTATTCGATTATGTACGCCTCGTTTCGATGTCGTTATTGAGCCAATATATTTCTGGATTCAATGCCAATTCGTGTATATTTGTATTTTACGCGGTGATTAAAAATATTTAAATCTCGAGTGAATAAGATGCACACCCACGCGCCTCCATACTTAGCCACTAATTGTATTTCGATTCAAATTTCAATAAACAATAAGGCAGACATCGTAAACTCCGTCGTGGTTTTAAAAAATTTCTCCTCAGTGATTCATTCTTTTTGATTGAAAAACGAACCATCACGTTCACATCAACCTACGACATTTTTTTTATGATTTAACGCCTACATTTTTTTGAGGATAAGTAGTTTTTAATATATTTTCGTTTTATTGTTTCGTTTATTTCCATGAGGTAAAAATTTAGAGATAAAATCGTTTTAAATTTTTTTTAAAGATTATCGAGGTTGCATAAGAAGTAAGTAATAGGTCAGCATTAATTACAACCAGGTTATATCAAATATTTAATCGAGGATTATAGGCGCACGTGTTATATTCAAGTTTGTTTACATAAATAGAGATAATAATGATTGAGTTCATAGGAGTACAAAGTTTTTATTGGTGCAGAGTATCAATAAAAACGTGTATAAACGATAGATTTGAGTATAAATCTCATTTTATGAAAGATTTGGTATCTCAGCTAAGATATGCAATGAACGACTTCGCCTTAAATTGCCGAGATCGCTTGCGGGCGAGGCGTTAGAATTGATATGTTAATACAAAATCGACGATTCAATGGTTGTAGCGCCTCGCCCGCAAACGACCTCGGCGATTTATGTAAAAATGTCATCTTATGAGAGATTTGATATTTCAACCAAGATATGCAATGAGCGATTTCGCCTTAAATCGCCGAGCTCGCTTGCTGGTGAGGCGCTAAAGTTGATGCGTTAACACAAAATCGACGATTCAAAGGTTGTAGCGCCTCGCCCGCAGATGACCTCTGCGATTTGAGTATATATGTCATTTTATGTAAGATTCGGTATCTCAACCAGGACATGCAATGAACGATTTCGCCTTAAATCGCCGAGGTCGCTTGCGGGCGAGGCGCTAAAGTTGATGTGTTAACACAAAATCGACGATTCAAAGGTTGTAGCGCCTCGCCCGCAAGCGACCTCGGCGATTTGTGTATAAATATCATCTTATGAGAGATTTGGTATCTCAACCAAGGCACGTAATGAACGATTTCGCCTCAAATTGCCGAGGTCGCTTGCGGGCGAGGCATTAGAATTGATGTATCAAGACGAAATCCACGATTTAAAGGTTGTAGCGCCTCGCCCGCAAGCGACCTCAGCGATTTGTGTATAAATGTCATCTTATGAGAGATTTGGTATTTCAACCAAGCTATGTAATGAACGATTTCGTCTTAAATCGCCGAGGTCGCTTGCGGGCAGGGCGGTAGAGATGATGTGTTAACTCAAAATCAACGATTTAAAGGTTGTAGCGCCTCGCCCGCATGCGACCTCAGCGATCTGTGTATAAATGTCAGCTTATGAGAGATTTGGTATCTCAACCAAGCTATGTAATGAACGATTTCGCCTTAAATCGCCGAGGTCGCTTGCGGGCGAGGTATTAGAGTTGATGTATCAAGACGAAATCGACGATTTAAAGGTTGTAGCGCCTCGCCCGCAAGCGACCTCAGCGATTTGTGTATAAATGTCATCTTATGAGAGATTTGGTATTTCAACCAAGCTATGTAATGAACGATTTCGCCTTAAATCGCCGAGGTCGCTTGCGGGCAGGGCGGTAGAGATGATGTGTTAACTCAAAATCAACGATTTAAAGGTTGTAGCGTCTCGCCCGCAAGTGACGTCAGCAATTTGAGTATAAATGTTATCTTATGAAAAATTTGGTATCTCAACCAAGATATCCAATGTACGATTTCGCCTTAAATCGCCGAGGTCGCTTGCGGGTGAGGCGGTAGAGATGATGTGTTAACTCAAAATCAACGATTTAAAAGTTATAGCGCCTCGACCGCAAACGACCTCAGCGATTTGTGCATAAATGTCAGCTTATGAGAGATTTGGTATTTCAAGCAAGCTGTGTAATGAACGATTTCGCCTTAAATCGCCGAGGTCGCTTGCGGGCAGGGCGGTAGAGATGATGTGTTAACTCAAAATCAACGATTTAAAGGTTGTAGCGCCTCGCCCGCAAGCGACCTCAGCGATTTGTGTATAAATGTCATCTTATGAGAGATTTGGTATCTCAACCAAGCTATGTAATGAACGATTTCGCCTTAAATCGCCGAGATCGCTTGCGGGCGAGGCGGTAGAGTTGATGTGTTAACTTAAAATCAACGATTTAAAGGTTGTAGCGTCTCGCCCGCAAGTGACGTCAGCAATTTGAGTATAAATGTTATCTTATGAAAAATTTGGTATCTCAACCAAGATATCCAATGTACGATTTCGCCTTAAATCACCGAGGTCGCTTGCGGGCGAGGCGGTAGAGATGATGTGTTAACTCAAAATCAAAGATTTAAAGGTTATAGCGCCTTGTCCGCAAACGACCTCAGCGATTTGTGCATAAATGTCAGCTTATGAGAGATTTGGTATCTCAAGCAAGGTATGTAATGAACGATTTCGCCTTAAATCGCCGAGGCGTTAGAGTTGATGTGTCAACATGAAATCGAGAATTCAAAGGTTGTAGCGCCTCGCCCACAAGCAATCTCGACGATTTGTGTATAAATGTCATCTTATGAGAGATTTGGTATTTCAACCAAGCTATGTAATGAACGATTTCGCCTTAAATCGCCGAGGTCGCTTGCGGGCAGGGCGGTAGAGATGATGTGTTAACTCAAAATCAACGATTTAAAGGTTGTAGCGTCTCGCCCGCAAGTGACGTCAGCAATTTGAGTATAAATGTTATCTTATGAAAAATTTGGTATCTCAACCAAGATATCCAATGTACGATTTCGCCTTAAATCGCCGAGGTCGCTTGCGGGTGAGGCGGTAGAGATGATGTGTTAACTCAAAATCAACGATTTAAAAGTTATAGCGCCTCGACCGCAAACGACCTCAGCGATTTGTGCATAAATGTCAGCTTATGAGAGATTTGGTATTTCAAGCAAGCTGTGTAATGAACGATTTCGCCTTAAATCGCCGAGGTCGCTTGCGGGCAGGGCGGTAGAGATGATGTGTTAACTCAAAATCAACGATTTAAAGGTTGTAGCGCCTCGCCCGCAAGCGACCTCAGCGATTTGTGTATAAATGTCATCTTATGAGAGATTTGGTATCTCAACCAAGCTATGTAATGAACGATTTCGCCTTAAATCGCCGAGATCGCTTGCGGGCGAGGCGGTAGAGTTGATGTGTTAACTTAAAGGTTGTAGCGTCTCGCCCGCAAGTGACGTCAGCAATTTGAGTATAAATGTTATCTTATGAAAAATTTGGTATCTCAACCAAGATATCCAATGTACGATTTCGCCTTAAATCACCGAGGTCGCTTGCGGGCGAGGCGGTAGAGATGATGTGTTAACTCAAAATCAAAGATTTAAAGGTTATAGCGCCTTGTCCGCAAACGACCTCAGCGATTTGTGCATAAATGTCAGCTTATGAGAGATTTGGTATCTCAAGCAAGGTATGTAATGAACGATTTCGCCTTAAATCGCCGAGGCGTTAGAGTTGATGTGTCAACATGAAATCGAGAATTCAAAGGTTGTAGCGCCTCGCCCACAAGCAATCTCGACGATTTGTGTATAAATGTCATCTTATGAGAGATTTGGTATTTCAACCAAGCTATGTAATGAACGATTTCGCCTTAAATCGCCGAGGTCGCTTGCGGGCAGGGCGGTAGAGATGATGTGTTAACTCAAAATCAACGATTTAAAGGTTGTAGCGTCTCGCCCGCAAGTGACGTCAGCAATTTGAGTATAAATGTTATCTTATGAAAAATTTGGTATCTCAACCAAGATATCCAATGTACGATTTCGCCTTAAATCGCCGAGGTCGCTTGCGGGTGAGGCGGTAGAGATGATGTGTTAACTCAAAATCAACGATTTAAAAGTTATAGCGCCTCGACCGCAAACGACCTCAGCGATTTGTGCATAAATGTCAGCTTATGAGAGATTTGGTATTTCAAGCAAGCTGTGTAATGAACGATTTCGCCTTAAATCGCCGAGGACGCTTGCGGGCAGGGCGGTAGAGATGATGTGTTAACTCAAAATCAACGATTTAAAGGTTGTAGCGCCTCGCCCGCAAGCGACCTCAGCGATTTGTGTATAAATGTCATCTTATGAGAGATTTGGTATCTCAACCAAGCTATGTAATGAACGATTTCGCCTTAAATCGCCGAGATCGCTTGCGGGCGAGGCGGTAGAGTTGATGTGTTAACTTAAAGGTTGTAGCGTCTCGCCCGCAAGTGACGTCAGCAATTTGAGTATAAATGTTATCTTATGAAAAATTTGGTATCTCAACCAAGATATCCAATGTACGATTTCGCCTTAAATCACCGAGGTCGCTTGCGGGCGAGGCGGTAGAGATGATGTGTTAACTCAAAATCAAAGATTTAAAGGTTATAGCGCCTTGTCCGCAAACGACCTCAGCGATTTGTGCATAAATGTCAGCTTATGAGAGATTTGGTATCTCAAGCAAGGTATGTAATGAACGATTTCGCCTTAAATCGCCGAGGCGTTAGAGTTGATGTGTCAACATGAAATCGAGAATTCAAAGGTTGTAGCGCCTCGCCCACAAGCAATCTCGACGATTTGTGTATAAATGTCATCTTATGAAAGATTTGGTACCTCAACCAAGACATGCAATGAACGATTTCGCCTTAAATCGCCGAGGTTGCTTGCAGGCGGAGCGCATAGTACATCTTTCAAAACATCTTCCAAATCAAATTCAAAGATCTTTATCTTTACACCAAATCTGTTATAAAACGACATTTTCACTCAAACAGTTGATGTTGCTTGCCGTTAAAATGAGGTGCTACAACCTTTAAATAACAATTAGAGAGATAAAGCATAAGATTTAGTTCCCTCTTCAATACTAACTTAATTTTTTCGTCAACTTTGAGTTCGTCTCTCACGATACTCATAACATTGGAGGATGAAGGGTGACATTGCAACGAAAGAATGAGCTTTAAAATCGTCATTTCTTTATTATTCTAATACTTCATTACTTAAGGATTCATTTTTCCAGCACTCAGCACCCATACACATCTTCAAAAACCGGCGCCTATGATTGAGTTTGATTAATATAAAATGTTACAATAATTTTGTGGTCGATTTGTTTCCAATATTTTATTTTTGGTTTAACCTTCTTCTCACAACCTTCCCACAACAAACATCCCACTAAAACCTGACCGTTTAATTTCCATTAAAGATTCTTTAAAGGTAAAAATTTGCATACACTTAACTGGTTTTGTTCAAAACAAACCACAAAGAATTAATAGTTATTAGTATAAACGTTTTTTATGTAATTATCAACACCTCTTCAATATCAACTTACGTAACTTTGTAAGTTAATTAAAATTATGGATTAATAATTCCTCTTGAAAGAACCTGCTTTTGTAATAACTAATTAGCAAAACGGAACACGTCGAAGAAGAAGAGACGTGTAATGAATTCTTTTGATTACAACTTAATAAGAATAACAAGCACGAAAGTTGGTACGAGATCGGAATTTTTTTATAACCCGAATGATCGATCGATCAATCATAGATGGGAATAGATATAATTACAATCCAGACAATTTTACAATTTTATATCAAGGTTTGATAAACATTTTCTTGACACTTGCGATTTTAATTTCAATTTTTATTTTTATGTAATATTAAGGTCAAAGTCTTAAGTCTTCGGCCGAGGTCAATGTCACTTAATGCGGTTATTTTTATATTATCGCCGAAATGAAGAAATAAAGCAAAAAGCCGTAAAAAACCCAAAAATAGTAATTCTCTGACCTTTGAATTCTTATTTTGGTGCAACTCGTTTGCATCAGAATCCCATTCGGAACTGAGATCGTCGCTGGATGCGTCCCCGTAATCCAAAATCGTCGGCACTTCCAAAAGACTTTTAGAATATTGTTCGTAACCACTCGGAGACGCACTCGATGTCCTTCTGTTCAAGTAATTTATCGGTGATATACTTCTCCCGAAAGGACTTAAAGATCTTCTATTTAATCTTGGGGATGCATTTAGGGAGTCGCAGGGAGACGGGGTGCGATCTTCGATGTGGTTTCGATTAGAATCTTCTTGGTCGGTGCAATTATCAAAAACGCATGGATAAGGAAAACAAGTGATTTCTGGTGAATTTAGATATTTCCCGGTTTGGGAATGATCTACGTTGTGTTGGCTCATTACGATTTCCGGAAGGATAATATGAGTGCAAATTAATGGGATCTTTTTGGACATTACATCACAATCACAGCACAAGCACAAATCGTGAGTAAGTTGAAAATTGAAAATTAAAAACTGCGTTGAAGGCAGAGGACGCGTTACAACTAACCACATGAGCCACACGCTTTCTGTTTGAATATATGTCGACGACGACGGTAGCGACGACAACGACGGAGACGGCGTTATCGAAAAAAAGAGTAAGAAAACTTCTGGCGTCACCAGGTCCCCGTCCGGATAAAGAATACTCTATAGAGGGAAGTCGCCCGACTCCCGGAAGTGAATGACGTAGGTTTTGGGACAGGTGAAAGCACCAAGACGTCTTCTTCGTCTTCGTTATATTATTATTCCATTGACGTTATGAAAGTCTCCTTTAATTAGGTCGATAAAAAAATATGTTTTACTCAAAAGTATTTAACGTATGTAAAGTGCTTAACATTTATTTTATGATAATAAAATGGGTCAATGGAACGTGATGTCGTAAGTTACTTTTTTAAAGGTTTACACAGTTTTGATATGATTTATGTGAGTAATCCTATTAACAATAAGATTTCTATGTAAAAAAAAAACATTTTATGTACTAATCGCATGATTAACACACCACAAAATTTGCGGGAAAAATCAAATTAGTCAACTGACGCGAGACGAATTGATTTTCAGAACAATTAAAGCCACGTAATGCTTGATATCACAAAAATTTTATCAAATCATAACATTTTCCAGACTATTTAAAGCTGACGCGTCAAATAATTAAAGTAGTAAATAGTAGTTGTGGAATAACCAATTATTAATAAATAATCGATAATAGGAGCAAAAACCCGCTTTTTTAATAGTACCTTTTTTTTCGCGTAATTTTTACACATCCACTTTATTCCAAACAACTTTTCCCCTTTGTACAAATTGAAAAACAAAAAATTACAAAAATTAACTCCGATAAAACACAACCTTTCCACACACTTCATTCCTTAAAAGATAACTAAAACAATCTCAAAAATGTCAAAGTACCTTTTTCAATGCGTTACTTCATTTCGGTATTTGTATGTTTTTTACAAAAAAATAGAACAAAACGTCGTTAAACTAAACGTCGCAAATCGATTATTGAGAAATCTTTGGGCTTTTTTGTTTCCAATAACCATCGTTTGCGTCAATAAGAAATAATAAAAACTACAAATTTTCCGAAGAAAACCACTTAAAAAATCGATTTCGATATATTTCGAATACGTCAATTACCTGCTTAGAAGACATGAATGCGATGATTAATACGATTTTGTCCTTTTTTTTCGTTTAAAATGACGAGAGAAACTAAAACTGTCTTTATCACCTCACATAAACACGGCTGCAATAAAAAAAAATTGGTTATAAAAACCGACAGCTATTTTACTTCCAGATAAAATTATTTATTTTATTTATCTTGTGTAAAGTTTGAGACATACTAAAATTTGTTTTTCTGCAATCAATTTTAAATTGTCATGGAAGTTTCAAAAGTTTTTATTAGAATCAAAATTTAAACGATGATTTATAAATTGTAATCATTTTTTAACGTATTTTGGAGTTCCTTTACTGTATCATCATAAGAGATAACGCCGGAAAGAGATAACGAGGTCTTTTCCCCTCGTCCAAGTATACAATGTAATAGTAAACAAGCAAAAAGATTAAATATGCCTAAAGTGTGAAGGAAATCACTCAAAGAGAGATGTAACGTACAAAATGAAGAAATTGAAGACAAATTACCCAAACCCAGAAGATGGGAGATGTGATAACATAGAACAAGGTTGAGGCGTGTGCTGAAACTCCGAAGATATATTCTGAAGAATGATTCTAGGAAGAGAGTGGATTGAGTTGGGTTGGGTTGTGTTGAATTGCGTTGGTTTGGGTGGTTCCTATCATCATATAGGAGAAATATTCATCAGATAACATAAATTGTTGTTTAGGAAGAAGTATCAAAGTATTATTCATTTGAATTGGGACGGCTTACATCTTCGAAATTTATTTCTTCGTTAAAATTCTTAATGATATAGAAGATGTAATCCCAACTAGCTATTTAGCACAAAATATTGTACACCCAACCCAACTCGTCAGTTAACATTAGTTATTGTTTAAGGAAGAGGTATTAAGTTATTGTTCACTTTACTTGGGGCGGCCGACGCTTTCGAAGTCAACCGAGATTATTTCTTACAGAACAAGGTTGAGGCGTGTGCTGAAACTCCGAAGATATATTCTGAAGAATGATTCCAGGAAGAGAGTGGGTTGAGTTGGGTTGGGTTGTGTTGAATTGCGTTGGTTTGGGTGGTTCCTATCATTATATAGGAGAAATACTCATCAAATAACATAAATTGTTGTTTAGGAAGAAGTATCAAAGTATTATTCATTTGAATTGGGACGGCTTACATCTTCGAAATTTATTTCTTCGTTAAAATTGTTAATGATATAGAAGATGTAATCCCAACTAGCTATTTAGCACAAAATATTGTACACCCAACCCAACTCGTCAGTTAACATTAGTTATTGTTTAAGGAAGAGGTATTAACTTATTGTTCATTTTACTTGGGGCGGCCGACGCTTTCGAAGTCGACCGAGATTATTTCTTACAGAACAAGGTTGAGGCATGTGCTGAAACTCCGAAGATATATTCTGAAGAATGATTCCAGGAAGAGAGTGGGTTGAGTTGGGTTGGGTTGTGTTGAATTGCGTTGGTTTGGGTGGTTCCTATCATTATATAGGAGAAATACTCATCAGATAACATAAATTGTTGTTTAGGAAGAAGTATCAAAGTATTATTCATTTGAATTGGGACGGCTTACATCTTCGAAATTTATTTCTTCGTTAAAATTCTTAATGATATAGAAGATGTAATTCCAACTAGCTATTTAACACAAAATATTGTACACCCAACCCTAACATCAGTTAACATTAGTTATTGTTTAAGGAAGAGGTATCAAATTATTGTTTATTTTATTTGGGGCGACCGACGCCTTCGAAGTCGATCGAAATTATTTCTTTGTTAAAATTGTTAATAACATAGAAGATGTAATCCCAACTAGCTATTTAGCATAAAATATTGTTGTTGTTGTATTACTGTTCGGATAAGCCATGAATCAACATTAGTCATTATTTAAGGAAGAAGTATCAAAGTCTTATTCGTTTTACTTGAGGCAGCCCACGTCTTCAAACTCGACCGAGATTATTTGTTAAAATTATGAATGATATAGAAGATGAAATCCCAACTAGCTATTTAACACAAAATATGGTATTTTCAAAAACCCGACACCTATGCTCCTCATAAATTACGTAAGGAATGATAATGTGATTATCTGCAAAATGCATATTTGGTAATATGAATATGCAAAGAAAGAATTTTGTTTATCTTCACGAATTACGTAAAAATAAATCGTTTTAAACTATGTTTAATTTGCATATTTTGCATATTTTTTCGTTTCCATGCATATTAAGTGTTACATTGTATATTTACGTTTTGCTAACATTTTGTCAAAAAAGAAATTGTATACTTTAACGTCACGTCGCATACTGGGTTAAACCCTAATTCTAGATTAAGAAATGTGCAACGGTTTTCAGAAACTGGTTCGATCAACTTTTTCAATAGACGCACTGCAAAACTCGAAGCTTCTAGTTTTAGATCTAGTATTAGTATTAACCTTTTTTCATTTTATCTTGATTTGTTTTTATAAAATTTGGAAGTGATGAGATCTTTTGGGATGCTGATTAAGAGTCTGGAGTCAGACTTACGAGTTTTTCAAAAATCAAGATGGTGGATATATCATACAGAACTAAAATTGCAAAAAATAAAGTAATTTATGAAAAGTTTCATATTTATCGCTGGTGTAGGAAACCTTCCAGCACACTGTGCCAAATCTCGACTTTAATTGAATAAATATTAAAAAACGATATCCAAACTTACGGTTTGTAGACATAAGAAGTTAGACTTTATTCGGCCATCAAGAAATTTAATTTCTTAAAAAAATTATTATATAAATTTATTTTTTATAGTAAGACTCTTAAATGACGACTTTTTGATATTTTTGGCAATTCTCGCAGAGATTTTATTTTGGTTTTATCTGATTATGGACGGCGTTTATGGTTCATTGCTAACAATATTCATGCAAAAAGCCACTCTTTTTACTTTAGTTTTTAGTTGTGGTTAATTTTTGTGGCAATTTTCTTATATCTAGGTTGTAGCTGCTTATGGACTATGCTTTTTCTCATCATTATGAACAATTTTAGTGAATGAGATCTTCGACCAGACATTTTTGTTTTTGAATAATGAAGATATGTTGAATATTTTAGCGATTTTGGCGTTATTACTGCAATAATGTAATAGCCAAATTCTAACGAGTGATTATGTATCCTTGGGTTATAACGAATAACTTTCACGCATAAGACTTTTCTCCATCGATTTTAATTTTTTAGTTTCGATTAATTTTTGTAGTAAAACTCTTAAATGTAAATGATGACAGTTTGGAGATTTTTCACAATTTCCCAGAGTCTTCATATTTAGTCTGGTTATGAATTAGCGTTTATGGTTCATTAACAATCTTATAAAAGACAAAAAATTTAGAACTAAATGGGCTATGAACTAAATCTTGAAATCAAAATTATAAATGAATAAAGGAAGTTTATTACTTCTTAACAATTTTCTGCATATGTAATAAGAAATCATATTTCAAATGCAGCGTCACTTTTTCGTTCTTAAGATATTTTAAAAAAATTCTCAAAAATTAAAAAAAAATTTATCGTTTGTTCATATCTGTGGTATAAATAAGGATATATTAGACGTATAACATACGTTATTACTCTTTTTAGAAAAGCTCCTTTTAGAGACTATTTAATTAATCTTAAAAAACAAAAGACAGTGCTAATAACATGGAAACAAATAAATATCGATCATTTTGCAATCATTGAATTCTGCAAAATATATCACATTTTGCTCTATCACATTGCTCTATTATTTATCCGAAAAAAATCCTGATAAAAAAGCATTAAAAAAATAAAATTAGCAGCTTCTAAATTGCATTATAATCTTATATAATATTTTCCATATTAAAGATATGGAAAACAGAAGAGATCGAAAAATTATGTTCCATCACAGGACATACAAAATACTTACGACAAATATATCATAATAACTTATTTATTGACTTACTGATACGAAAATATTATGATGACATTGCAAAATAGAATACTAGTTAAATGTAAATAAAAAGTTACAAATTAAATTAAGTCAACTCGGACGATTGTCTGAGAAGATTTAGATAAACAACTCTGATTTTTACAATCGCACAAAAATATTATGATATGAAGAGAGTAAATAGAGGAAATACGCAAAAACGTAACAAAATAGAATAGAAAAAAATAAAATTGTTTTTTTAAGCAACACCAAGTAATTTATAGGGTGATTTTAGAAGTAGCACTGATTATTTAAAGCGCAAAACTTCCGGCGAAAATTCCGGAAATCAGGAATTCTGTAAGAAAGACCTTTTAACAAGTTGCAAAATGCTATAAGGTAGGATAGAAAAGTTGTTCTTTCTGCGGACGTATATGCTATGAACGTCCGATCTAAATAGAATTTTATTGTACAGATAAGCTAGAGTTTTGAAAATAATAATTTTGATTTTTACTCGGCCACTGCAAAAGATTCTTTGGTTTCGACGTATACTAAATATCATTAGAATACTCATAAAACGTCAATAAACTCTTTACAACCAAAAATGTCTATGCAAACATAGGCACCATTTTTCAAAATACATATGGGTGATGAGTGCTGGAAAAAGTGAATTCCAAAAAAAAAAAAGTTCCCACCTTACAAGAGACACTGGGTGCATATAGCCTTTTTCTAAAAAAAAAGATTCACATTGTGAAAATTTGAAAACACATATATCTGAATGAACATTAATTTTGACGTTCCTCTAACGGACATTATGCACTAATGCCTGTTAAAGAATCGCCAATTCAAGAGAGAAATTACCCCTATAATGTCACTCTCCAACCTCAAATGTTATAAGTTATTGAGATCTTATATACATAGTGTGTATCTGAATGATGTTCCCAAACTTCAGGGGCTGATTCTTCAGCTAATCTTAAGGGTACTTTGTTATATATACTTCTTATATATTCTTATATTTTAAATGTCAGTGTTTATACATTAAAATTTTTATTTTCTATTTTTGTTTGGAGGGTGGTGGGAGCCGAAGAAGTGAATAGCTCCTCAGATGAGGCGGAGTTGCTCATGTTTTATATAAGAAACTACCCTTAAAATTAGCTCAAGAATCACCCCCTGAAGTTTGCTTATGCGGTAGTGGTGGGGGCAATCAGAAAGTCGATCATGTTGGATGTACTGACCTGAACTTAGCTAGACTTTAAAGTCTACAGTGTATGTATATGAGATTATTTCCATTTAAATGGAAAAGGTCATGCTCTCAAAAATGATGATTATTGTTGCATTTCAGAAGAATTTTTTACTTAATGAATATTACGCATATTAGAGATTTGCTACAAATTTTGTTTTAAATGTTTGTTTGTAATATGTTCTTATTCTTCCCAAGTGCTACCATTGCTTGTAAAGCAACGAAACTCAATAAATGTTCATATTTTTGTATCTTTTGAATAAGCAAATATCTCTCGCCGTATACTTAGTAATTATTTATCAATAAAAGATTAATGTGTTCTGAAAAAGGAACTTGATCTGGTGCTTTCATCTCACTACCTACTGCTAGGTCGTGCGTTTTTTATGTTTCTACTTAATGTTTTAAAAAAATTACCAGATCTAGTTACTTTTTCAATACTAACATAATTTTTGAAAATTGACGAAATCATTATTTGAAGGCTATAGAGCCTCATCTAAACCGCAAGCGAATAAAAAAAATATCTCCAGAGGTTACACGCACATCAGATTTGGAAGATGTATCTCCAAAAAAAGGTGATTAGATTTTTGTAGGTTAACTTAATATAGTTAATTAAATTAATACGTTGGAAATAACGTACATTTTTACCATAGCTACATAATACAGTGAGTGTCAGCTTATTTGATACAGGCAACATAATTATGTTTCAAATCACTTAGCTTCAGAACCAAATGAGATATCGAAAAACCTGATATGGTATTTTAGAGGGAACATTTTCTATAAAATAAACATTTCAAATGGTTCATATTTTATTCGTAATTTTTATACAATAAAAAGGAATAAAGAAAATAGTATTTTTACATTGAGCAGCTTATTTGATGCAGCCAACTTCAGACGGTAGAATATGAAATTTGACGGTTACTACACTAACTCACATTGAGTAATTAGTTGTCAGTGTGTATGTTAAATTACATAGTGAAGACAGATTAATTTTTTAAACATGGGTCGACGTACAAGCGTAGAGCAACGGGAATTAGTAATTCACCACTTTAAACATGAAAAAAACCAACGTTTAATAGCTCAAATGGTAAATATATCATCATCCACAGTCTAACATATAATAGAACGATTCTTGAAGGACAACCGAGTGAAAGATAAAGGCAGAAACGCGCCAAATAAAATTTTTACACCAAGTGACGAAAGATGGATCATCCGAAAAATTTGTGAAAACCCCAAGTTATCGGCTCAAAAATTAGCTGATGAGGTACACAATTTTCTTGGTAAGAAGTGTATCTACATTTCGCCGTATCTTGCGATCACGTGATTTTCATGGTCGAGTACCACTCAAGAAGCCCTTTATAATAAAATCAATAAAATCAGCCGGCTAGCCTTCGCCAAAAATCATGTTTCGAAGGATTTAAAATTTTGGAACACCGTAATTTTTGCTTTTGAGTCCAAATTTAATATATTTGGTTCTGATGAAAGGTCGTTTGTATGTCGGAAGCCCAATAAACAGTTCGATTTAAAAAATTTAGTTTAGAAAAATTGGGTCTGCGTAGCAACTTCAGATTTTACCAAGACAATGACCCTAAACATAAGCCGGGAATTGTACTGACCTGGCTAATATGGAATTGCCCTCAGCTCATGGCACCACCGGCGCAATCTCCGGACTTAAATGTTATTGAGAATTTATGGGCATTGCTAGAAACCAATATTAGAAAACATCACATTTCTAGCAAAGAAACTTTGAAAAAGCATTAGTTGAAGAATGGGCTAAAATTTCGCCGGAAGTAACAAAATAACTTGTCAATTCTATAGAACAAAGGCTAAAGGCAGTAATCTCACAAAAAGGGTACCATACAAAGTACTGAAGGTGCTGTAAAAATCAAAATATTCGTTTCGTTTTTCAATTTTATAATGTTGCATCAAATAAACTGCTCATTGTAAAAATTCTGTTTTCTTTATTTCTTTTTATATTATAAAAATTACGAATAAAATATGAACCATTTGAAATGTCTATTTTATAGTAAATGTTCGTCCTCTAAAATACCATATCAGGTTTTTCGATATCTCATTTGGTTCAGAAGCTAAGTGATTTGAAACATAATTTTGTTGCCTGCATCAAATAAGCTGACACTCACTGTATGTCAGCGTTCCATCTTTCTGCGAGAGAATTTCTTCTGAATTTTGGTGCAATTCATGTATATGCTTAAAATTCCCCGGTACTGCTAAATATGTATGTTAGAAATAAATAATAACGTTGATTTGTAACACACCTAATAGATTACACATAACCTCTTAAATACCTAATATTGAATAATTATTGTTGATTGAAAGAAGATAAACCCAAATATGAAAATTAAAAGGGAATGTGTTAGTTAATTCGATATACAAAGTACTTATGACAATTATCAAAAACATTAAGCAATTAGAGCAAATATCAAGGTAGCTTTAGGTCGGGTTGGTTAAGAAATAATCAATTCTTTACCATCAAAAACTTTGATATTGACATTCACTAGCAAACAAAATATGTAGAATTTATTCCTCACACGGCACATCCTGTCAAAATCGATTCTCATTTTTAACATAGACATCGGATTTTAAATATGGTCATGTTTCTTTGGATAAGTTGTTGATAGATTTACCACTATCCAATAACTTGATATGTTGGTGTTAAGGTACATTCTTACAATAGCTGCAGAATATGTTGGCGCCCCCATCTTGCTGCAAGATAATTTCGACGATTGCATTCACCCAATGTAGGAGAGCATATTGTTTTATATGTTCTAAGAATTTGTATTTAATGCAATGAATATGTTCTGCTGATTATTTATACAATGCTATCAAAAAATATTCCCACATAAAAACATAAAGGTGGACAATCATCAAGACCTAAAAATTATGTATCGAAATGTCAAGAGAGCTTGAACCAAATAACTGAAATATCTAGAAATTGAAGTTTATGCATTTTTATCAAAGAAGTATTGAAGTCTTGCAATTATCCATCATTCATTAATTTAATACTTTGGAATTAAGGTGCATTTTTACTATAGCTGCCTAATATGTCGGCACTCCTTCCAGTTGCAAGACAATTTCTTCTGGATTTTCGTCTGCAATTCGTGTATAGGATTATTCATGAAATATATCGGACATTAACTAATCTTTTTATTATGTACAATCAGAGCATTTCTCATAGGTTAGTTGGTAAGTATTTCTTTGTTGTTGGTTACGCCATCAAAGCAGCTATCTCTTTTCCAAAAATGATACTTGTTGAGTGATGGAAGAACTCTAATACTCAGTTAATCTCAAAACAATGATTTTGTGCTTTATTATTGCCATAATAACTGATATTTGGAATGTATAACAAAGAGAGCAACGACCCAATGTTGGAGAGCAATTTGTTTTTTACTTGTTCTAAACCTTCGTATCTGATGCAATGATTATATTCTGCTGATAATTTATACAATGCTATTAAAAAATATTTCTACACAAAAACATAGAGAAGGGCAATCATCAAGACACTAATAATTATATATCGAAATATTGAGAAAGCTCGAACTAACTGAAATATCTCAAAATGGAAATGCATGCATTTTCACCTGAAGAAGTATTTAAGTATTGCTCTTATCCATCATTCATTAACTTAATAGTTTGGAATTAAGGTACATTTTTCCCATAGCCGCATAAAATGACGGCGCTCCAACCTGCTGCAAAGCAATTTCTTCTAGATCTTTGTTTGCAATTCGTGTATAGGATTACACATGAAATATATCGGACATTAACTGATTTTGTCATTATGCACAATTAGACATTTTTAAGCTAGTTGGTAAGTATTTCTTTATTGATGGTTACGCCACCGAAAAAGTTATTTCTCATCCAAGAATGATACTTTGTTGAGTTGGAAGAACACTCACGCTCAGTTAATCTCAAACATTCTTCTTGCCATAACATACTGACATATGGAATGTATAACAAAGAGAGCAATGATTGCATTCACCCGATGGTGGAGAACAATTTGTTATATTACTTGCATATTCTCTTGATAATTTATACAACGCTATCAAAAAAAAAATTGTTCATAAAAATAGATAGATGGACAATCATCAAGATATTGAAAATTACGTATCGAAATGTTAAGAGAGCTCGAACTAAATAACTGAAATATCTCAACATGAAAATTCTTGAATTTTTATCAAAAAAAGTGTTTAAGTCACGCGGTCATAAAATGCCAAGTATCCCTTATATTTTAATTATTTGAAACGAAGGTTAAGGACCAAAATAAAACAAAAACATTTGGAATGTTGTATTTACGTCAATGCAATAAATTTTGTTGATGGTTTAGCTTGAGAATGAGCTAATAGAAATGTTTTTCATTTTGAACAAGGCAATTAGTTTTACTAAATTCTTCGTTTATTAATAATTCTAATTTCAACATAATAATATATGTTGATTTTTATCTTTAATTCCAATTTCACAATTTGAATCTTTCAATAGCAAAGTATTTTACTATTTTTTATTATATTACACAATAAACTTGTAACCATTTCAAAAATATCAAAAAAGGGGTACTTATTAGTTTCACAAATATTTATATAAATTAAATAACTATTCTTGATGTGATAATTAATATTTTTCAATTATTTTCAATTATCACTCCGAGTTGGTTAGGATAATAACATAATCGACATCCTTTTCGTAAAAGACAACAAACATTTAACGTGATTTTCTTTTTTTTTTATAAAAAAACAATGTTACGAATGCAATAACGTAGGTATATATAATAAGCATAATGACATAGCTGTGATTCACACAACTTCTTCAAGTCATTTTGCACGTAAATTCTACGATACCGACAATTACTGTTATATCCTGGTCATTTAACCATTTCATTCAATAAAGCAATAAACAACGGTGAGTCCAAGGTGCATTTCAAAGCGTAAAAGAAATGCGGATCGATACGAAAATAATATGAATATGCTTAATGAATATTCAATATGTTACTTACGTAAATTAAAACATTGAGTATTATTCAGAGTGATTCTTTCCGCATAAGAAGTTTTACTCTCCGTAAATAATAAGATTATGCCCTACACATACATGTATAAACAAAGTGTATTTTTTTTTATAAAAACGTGTTATCTGGTTATGTTGACACTTTGAACGTCTGCATCGGACGGAATTCTCGTGTAGACTTTGTACACTTATTATCATAAACAAAGATGCTTCAAAGAAATTTATAAGCATAAATAATAAATGAACTCGTGATGCGGAACCATGTGATTTTTATTGGTTCTTGTTTTCCCATTAAATACGTTCGTTGTTCATTCACATATCGGTTCATATGACGTAAAGAGGACGACCACGCGGGTTGCACGTTTTCCAACGAACATTCAACTGCACATTTTTAAAACGAACCAAAACCGCGTGGAGTTTATTATTTTTTAAACTCAAGGTATTCGTAACTATTATACACGCGTATCTAATTCATATTAAAACTATTTCAAAGTTTATTTATAACGATTACAGTCGATTAAGTAATAGTGAAAGAACCGGGGAAAGGTTTTTGATGAATAAATTTAAATGATTAAATAATGATTAAAGAATTTGCATACCCGAAAAAGTCTTAATTTCAATAACTTCGCACTAAATTCACGCATCTTTCCTTTGCACTCACAAAATTATTTCTGTCTCTCCTCTGAGAGATCTTTTCGGGTCATCTGGTGACTTTTTCCAAAGAAGGGTCTTTTATGTAAACACAAACAGGTGGAGGAACGAATTTTTTTGGTCTACGTGATTGTAGGCACGAGCCCGAACTAAAATCTTTTAAATCGTTCCATCTTTGTTTTCCGGGGATGACCGGAAGTGTTTTATCAATGAATGTAAAAATATTCGTTCTTATTAGTCATAATATTGTTTGTGTTAAAAATTATGTTTTTCGTGGAATATTATTTTCAAGAGAGGATTATTTAAAAAAAATAATATTTTCTTGAGGAAAATTTTTTTCAAAAACAAAGGAGACTTTACAAGGAGTACATACAAAAGAATAAGATTTTTCTCAACAATTTCATTTTGGATTAACCTTATAATAACTTAAAAACATCTAACAACAACAACAGAACACAAATTTGTGAGAAAATGTTGGTCAATCTAGTGTCCTCCCTTTTGTTCGTGGTGGCTTCCCCATTTCTTATGACCCTCATCACCTCCCTTCTTTCCATATCTGGAACCATGTTCATAATGTTCCTCGTGGTCATCGCCCTTCTTGTGGCCACCTTCATCATTGAAATGTCCTCCCTTTTCGTGGTGACCGCTCTTGCCGTAGTGATCTTCGTGATGTCCGCTCTTGTGGTGTCCTCCTTTCTCGTGACCTCCCTTTTTGTATCCGTCTTCGTGGTGGAATCCTCCGTATCTTTCGTGTTCTCCTTCATCGTGGTCTTCATCGAAGAAGTGTTTATCTTTTTTGTATTCTTCTTTCTTATGAACGTCGTGTCCACCGTGGGTGCTGTGGCCCTTCTTGTAATGTCCTTTCTCGCCGAATTCGCTTCCTTTTTCGCCTTTCTCTCCTTTCTCATGGTGAGCATGATAACCGTCATCGTGGTGATGACTCTTTTTGTGTCCGCCATCTTCACCGTACGAACCACTATGGCCTTCTTTGTCGTGATGTCCCTTTTCTCCTTTCTCGTAATCATGGAATCCCTTGTAACCTTTCTCACCTTTATCACCTTTGCTGCTATGGTGATCCGAATGATGATCACTACCGCCACCCTTTTTCCATTCTTCGTGGTGGCCGGAAGCGGCTGTTTCCAAATCGTAAGAGACACTCTTCGATTCAACGTAAATGACGAGAAGGGCCACGGCAATGGCTACCAAACTGTACCGTGTCAACATTCTGATTCTGAGTAATTCCCAAAGACAACTGACAGCTGTGTGCCAGGAACGACCAATTTATACTTTGGTTCAATTCGCGTTTTTTGTCATAGTTAATCAGGTGTGACTGTTTTGTCGATGGTTTGGGTGTTACATTGGCGCACTTTCACCGTTGTTATTGCACGCGCATTAAACGGGAATTTTATTGAATTATTATCTTAATAACGAATTAAAAAAGCGATTATTTAATTAACGGCACGATGAGTTTTACACGTGTTCTCGTGTAATTTAAGATTCGTGTTTTAGATTTTAGTATTAATTACATACACGAAGCACATGTGCGTAACTTAGTTATTTATCCGTTGGTATTCGGAATTCTTAATTTGCAACGAATTGGAGCGTATCTAATTTTGTAATGATCAACTGAATTATAATTTGGTATCTCACATAATATGTTTAAAATTAAAGTAATGAATAGTTTTTTTTTTTCATTATCTATGCGTCAATTTCGTAATAGATAAGTGCGGTTAATTTTTTTTTGTTGCGCGCCGCAAAATTTTTTTCTTAGTTTTTATCTGATTTCATGCTTTGGTAACGTAATATTATTACCGGTGAGATTTTTTACGGCGTAATGTCACTTATTTCGCGGAAAAGTCTTATCTAATAAGATATATTTATTACCGCCAACAATCACCGATCGTAACTAAGATATTTTTTAATTAATGTAAGCGAAATCGCGTTATTTGAATTGCGTGTTATTTGAATTTAACTTATTCAAGATTATGAAAATTTGTGGTCCCTTGCAAAATGATTAGATTAGAAAGGGAATGTTTATCGTTGAATATTTTGTAAACAAAAATTTGTTGCTAAATACTTGAAGTTATTTGATTATCATAAATAATTTTTATTAAAATCTTTCTTTACTTTAAGTAGAGATGGGTTTCGGCCACTCTAAATATTCTTTATGATAGTGAATACTTTTACAACACGGGCGATACTTTGAAGTTACTGATAAAGGATACAGAAATGATTGTCACAAAGTAATCCGAAACGTCTGTTAAAAAGTCACAGAAATTTCTGCAAAATATCACAAATAGTAAGGTCTTTCTAAAGCTACAATGACATTGCCAATGAAGATTGTACAAAAAGCTAGGTAATTGTAAGTGTTTGCCACAATGGTACAACAAATGACACTGCTTGATTGGTTAAAGAATTGTGGCAGAGAAGTTTCTGTTGAAGAAAGAAAACTTTTAGTGGAACAACTTTTTTCAAAATGATAAAAACACCCATGCTATAAGTATTGATATTGGCAGATTTGTTGGCAGAAAAGAAAAATGCCCAGTTGTTACTAACCCTGACAAGAATACAGTACACTCGCGAAAGTGTGAATACATAACTAACACAAAACTACAACTAATACTAGAAAATTTGAGGTTTTACTGTGTGCCTTTTCAGAAATGTTTGACGTTTTGGATGCCATTTTACATCTTTCCTCAGAAAGTTGTTTGAGATACTCGTTCGAAGTCAAGCTTGCGTGTTAGTTAGTTAGTACTATTAGTACTGTACTATACTAATAATTATTTCTTTCTAAACTATGGTAAATGCAGCTAAATAACATATAAATATAACATTAGATAAAAATACAGCCAAACGACGTTCATCAGAAAAATAAACACTATCATCCATAACTATAAGCTTGAATCGTACCATTTTGTGCGTCGTTGGATCTTGGTTTAGTGCTCGATTCCAATCTATTATTCTTCTGTCTTGTGTTTTGAGAAGTGTTCTTCAACCTATGTCATCGCGGGGAACACTTTTTTGAACTAATCTTATTATGGAACTCTTCGTTCAATAACACACAGAGATTTGGTTTTAGGGATGGATGTGTCGGATTATAATTACATACTACTTGTTATGAACAAGGTGTAACTCTATGCAAGAAAAAGAGATATTTACAAATGTGACCTCACTACTTTTTTACTAATATATTATGACTTTGAAACGTTCTTTGATATGGTGAAAACCAAAACTTATTGAAAAGTTTCCTAACAAATTAAGAGAAAGAAGAATACGTACAAAAATAAAAGAATAGATTTCTTTGGTTAGAAAAACGTATTCTGGGCCAAAAAAACAAATTCTACACAAAAAAAGCATAGGTTTGAGAATATCAAACAGATTTCTTATTTTTTTCGTAGTCATATTTTTTGAAATCTTCTTACGTGTAAGTTTTAAGATGGTACTCCATTTCTGGTTCGAAAACATCACTAAACTTCGCCTTTTGTTTCTCCGATGCCAAGTATTTCTTCGGCACTGGTGTATCTGCCTTCCTTGTACTCGAAACTAAGCTGTGAAGGTTGTGTTACCATTGATGTTCTAAAGATAAATTACTTGACTATAGAATTTTCTGCATACGACGATCATAGGTTTTAACAATAACTGAATTGCTTAATTGAATCGAATTGCAACGAGTGACTTAAAAATTATTTCAGATAACTGTCTCAGTTATACCAAATAACTTTCTAGGCTGATACAGCATTATTATAACCTCCTGATGACGATCATATCAAATACTATAGTGATTCATACGTGTCGATGATTTTGCCTCACAAACGCTTAAGTGATGTGACCAGTAAAGAAAAAAAAATTATTAAGTCATCATTGTTGATACGATTATATTATCACAACTATAATGATAGGTTTCTCTCAGCGAGAGCGTTCGTTGAGATTTTGGGTTTTTGGGTAATTTTTGCATCGAAGCGAGAGTTCTTTGGCCATGAGTCAAATGACTCAAAAATGAGCTAAAAAACCAACTTTAGTTGGAGCGCTGCCGAGGCAAGATGAGGAAGATCAATGCAAGACAAGCGTCCATGCACACTCTCGCTCTCATCTAATCTCAACGAGAGTGTAAAAAGAGCATAAAGATCGTATTGTACCTCGACAGATAACGTTATCAATCTTCATCGTGCGGACTGCACTACGCTTTCAACGAACTTTACTACATTATTGCCTTGTGAAATTTTTTTCAGACATTTAGGGAAAAAAAACCAGTAAAGACAACTATTAGAACTCTTGTTGTTTCTCTATCGAATGCTATCAAAATTGAAAATTCGTGGTGGGGGACACTTTTACTGCGATGATAGCATTCTAAACCAGCATTATACAAAGCACATGGGACATGAGTTGCTTGAAGCGTCAAATCAGAGTGTAACGTAGCTATAGCCATAGTAGTGGACTGGTACCAAAGCTGCTGTCGTTGCTAGAAATTTTTTACTTTTGATGTAGCAGTGGCGAAAGGAAATTAAACAAAATTCCAAAAAATGTCAAACGGGAAAATTTAAAAAAATTGGGGTTACTGAAGAACAAATGTTCAATTAAATTGATTTATACAGGGTGAGTTAATAGTGAGAGGACAGAAGATTGTGATTTTATTGCTGAAAATTAATATGTTTTGTTATGCTATGTTTCTCTATTCCAGGACCGTATTCAACTTATCTTTTAAGGTATGTTGATTAGCTGTATTTGGGCTTTTACACCGACTTGTGAACGGTATTAAAAACCGGTATTGTTCTAAAAATATCGGTATTTTGTCATTATTTCTAATGTATTTACAAAAAATTTAACCCAACCCAATGCAATGTGCGATTAATCTGCCTTACTTCCAGAATCAGTCTTCAATTTCTATTTTTTTCTTAGCTTCATACATCCTCTCCACATATGCTTGAAAATATAGGGTTTCCCAAACCTTTTCACACAGCCGGTATCGTCTCTCTACTGTATTCGCCCATTTCCCTTTTGCTATCTTTCATTGCCATAATAGTATCTCGTTGCCACCTTCTTTCTTTCCTCACTCCCTTCCTTCACAAGGTATTTTGGAAGTCTTTTCGTCATTAGGTCTCTATATCATTTATTGTACCTTCCCTTTCTTATCAGCGTTCTTTCCTGTCTCTGGACTTCCTATACCTGTCCATTACCTCATCTCACTAAATAATAACTCATCCCAACTTAGTTCAAGCCAACCTAATCGTTCGACTTAAGTATTGGGTTGTTCGGAAAGTCATTTCGTTTTTTTTGGGGAACATGAAAGACAGTTTTCGTATAATGAATAAATATTTTATTAAATTATATATTGGCCATTCTGGTCCAACACCTTTTGCCATCTTTCTGGCAGTAACATAATTCCCCTCTCATAAAACTTTTGGTCCTTGCTGGCAAAAAACTGGTTCAGGTGGTTTTTGACATCTTCATTTGAGGTAAAGGTTTTGCCATCCAAAAAATTTTGCAGGGACCGGAACAAATAGTAGTCGGAAGGCGCCAGATCTGGAGAATATGGTGGATGTTGCAGTACGTCCCATTCAAGCACTACACCCTTCCTGTTGATTAATTCGGGCCTCTTCTCTTTAAGTGAATCATTCAATTTGTCCAGCTCATGACAATAGACTTCTGAATTAATCGTTGTATTGTCCGGCAAAAGCTCAAAAAAAAAACGATTCCTTTGACATCCCACCAAACGGAGTTGGCTTTTGACACGCTTTGAGCCGGTTCATCTTTTCTGCTCCATGACCTCTTGCGTTTAACATTGTTGTATACAATCCATTTTTCGTACCCAGTAATAATCCGCTTCAAAAATGGATCATTTTCTTGACGTTTGAGGAGCGAATCACACGCGTCAACGCGACGACACAAATTTCGCTCCGTAAGGACATGGGGCACCCATACATCGAGCTTCGAGGTTAAGCCCATGCCTTTCAAATGGCCATAAACAGTCGAATTCGACAAATTTAATCTCTCACCGATCTCTCGTGTGGTTATTCGCCGATTTGCATCAACTAATGCCTTTTGCATCTTTGTCAGCTTCGACCGACCTTCCAGACCGTGGTGCATCTTCGACATCAAAATTGTCGGATCGAAATTTTGCAAACCAGTTCTGACACTGGCGTACTGTTAACACGCCTTCTCCATACACATCCGTCAATTTTTTTCTCGCTTGGACAGCATTTTTACCTTTTCTGAAGTAAAAAAGTAAAATATGACGAAAATGCTGCTTATTGCTCTCCATATTTGAAAGGGCACCAACCAAAAACTACTGTGTAGAATTAATAGAACTTTTTTACACACAAGCCTTGCAATATCAGCTCTCAAGACATACAATGGTTATGCGGCTTAAGTGTGAAGTTGAAAAAACGAAATTACTTTCCGAACAACCCAATAGATCTAATCTATCAAATCATTAGATACAGTAAATACTATAGATAAGAACACATTTAGTGGTCAGAGGAAGAAACATGGTGAATATTCTGTGTGACATCATTTCACAATAGAAACTGAATAATAAGCACTTAAAGTTCTACTATAGTAACAAAACATTGCCCATGTGTGAACGATGAACATAGTCTACCTAAATAAAGTAAGATAACAAATTCATTTAGCAACAAAATTCGAAAGCTTGCAAAAGTAATTTAGCACATGATAACTTGCATTGTCCTATCAGTTATTACAAAAAACACCAAAAACATTAAACTTCTTACCCAATGAAAAGTCAATGGCTAAGAATTGAAAATATTCATTGAAAATATTCTACGAACTCATCTCGCATCTCCTGAGTGAAATCAATTAAAAAAATTCCAATCTTCATTGTTTAGAAATGTTTAGTAAATCTGACCATGCATATTATTACATGGTACATATATTTGTATTTATGGGTTTTGTAAAAATTCAAAATCTGCTGCAGAGAATACCGAAAGCATTTTATATAACTCTCCGTTCTGTGAAAAAATGATAACGTTGAAAATTATTTCAACTGACAAAAGGTTAATGTTTAATGCGAAATCTGTTTCAAACACAAGTTTTTGTTTGGAAACTTCTAGAGATTGCTTTAAACTGTAACAAATGCGTGAAGACAAAAATTACGTTTCGGAGAATATTTTTTTATACCTGCGAAGGTGTAATTTTGACTAGCTTTTATTTTTATGGTTCTGTTTACATCTGATTTTCTAGCAATTGTGGAAACCATTCATTGTTGAAAATGTCATTTACACTGAGGTGGTCGGTTGGTTTGTTACCCCACTGTCAATAAACAAACGGCGCCTAGTAAGGGTGGTAGTCTCGAACAATTTTACCATAAATTTAGCTCTCTTTTCATTTTTCTTAAATTTTATTGTAAATGATGTGAAATGAATAAATCGCAATTTTTTTTTGGTATGTATTTACTTTGTTATGACATCGTATTGTATAAAAAATCGTTAAAAAAATAACAGCATGAAAGTTGGCATTTTTAACACTTTTGTAAATTATTCATAAACTGTGCAATAATTTTTTTTTATTGTCATGTTCACCACCTATCCAAGTAGAGTGGCTTCATACATATCTCTATTCAGAAATTTAGACGTTAAAAAAGCCAATACCACAATCGATGCTACAACCACAAATAGGGTTACCATTCTTTAAAATAACTGTAGAGGAGATTAAATTTTTCAAATTTCAATATGTCCAACTATCGTAAATGATATGTAGGGCGACCGACGTCTTCGAAGTCGGCCAAAAATACTTCTTAATCAGGAATAATATTTGGGATGCCGACGTCTTCGAAGTTGGCCGAGATGATTTCTTATATCATAAATATTACTTAGGATGTATTAATCTCGGCCGACTTCAAAAACGTCGACCGCTCAAAAGATGTAAAGGTAGTGAGGACGAAATTTATTGGCACCCAACCCAAACGAACTCATCTACAAGAAAGTTACTAAAAATAGTTAGTTGACAAATATGAGGACTCAAAGGTACCGTCGCGTTAAAAAGATCTTCAAGCAGTATAAACTTATAAACCATTAACAAATTTTTAGTGTATTTTATATAAATTTTATGGAAGAAGTATCTCGGCCGACTTCGAAGACGTCGGTCGTCCTACATATTATTTAGGATACTTGGGACGGTCAACGTCTTCGAAGTCTACCGAGATTATTTCATCGTAAGTAATATTCATGATGTTAAGAAAAAATCTTGAATTGAAAACGCATCGCAGACAACTGTTATTGGAACCCAACCCAATTGAACAAAACTCAATGCAACTGTAAACTACCAAAAAGCTACTTAAAATAGTTAATTAGCACATGACAGGAATCCAGAATACCTTCACGCTAAAAACAACTTCCAGCAGGAGAGTTAGGTTAATTCTTCGAATGTTACAATTATCAAATTTATGGAACACTATTCTATTTAAACTTTATGGCAGAAGTATCTTGGTTGACTTCGAAGACGTCATCGGTCGCCCTTCATATTATTTAGGATACTTGGGATGGTCGACCTCTTCGAAAAAGGCCGAGAATTCTTCTAAATCACGAACAATATTTGGGGCAGCCGACTTCGAAAAGCAGAATTTTTATAATTCTTACTTTACTAAATTAACGCACGATTTATTTCTGGTTTGGACCCATACTTCCTTTTACACTAAAAATAGAGAAATATAAAAGTAATAGGATTATTAAAGAATATTAGAGAAGGGAGGATATAGCCTGTTAAATAGAACTCTTCTGGAATAGAAGAGAGTTTGCAACCTTATTCAAGTACCTAATAACACGCTAAAATATAATTGCTGGGTTAGATCGTGGATTGTAGCGTTGGTACGTGTAGTACTTTAATTAGCGAATTATGCTATGAAGGTCAAGAAGTATTTTTCAATTATTTAAGGATGACTGCAGAGTTTCATCTCTTTATTAAGTCAAGTACCTTCTAAAATACCAAAACAAAATACGCATATGAAATATGCCAATCGAGATCATGTAAAACTGCAAGCAAAACTAAGATTTTTGCTCTTTAGAGATTCTTTCACATTTTTTCAAAATACAGGGTGTGTCAAATGTCAGGAATATAGGAAATATCTTCCCAAATGGTGGTTTTAAAGAAAAACGTTTCAAATAAAAATTTCGTTATTAATTGTACCGTATTCTTAGGCGATGTACTTTTGTTTGTAACAAGAGTCGAAGTGTAACAAAAGTTTATCTGTGACATCAATGACATCATTTCAACGATTTTTTTCTTAGACAACCTTATGGATTTGATATGTTCATCGCATAGAGGGATTTATCCTCTATCAAAATATGTAAAAAATCATGTGCATTCCATTTAAGATAATAATACAAAAAACAATACAAATCCGAGAATGCGCTATAATTAATAAAGAAACTGTTATTTGAAACATTTTTCTGTGAAATGTGTGTTTTTCTGTGCTATTCGCTATCTGGAATATATATTATATATATTGGACACACCCTGTATGTATCGTTTGCCTAAAAGTACAATTTCAAAATTTGTATATGAAGTGTATGTGAATTTAAAATTATATGGCAGGGGCGGGTAAACTTAGCAATGGATTGATCGATCATCATTCACTTTTATTGTACGTGTGGCCTGCACCAGCTACGACATGGAGATAAAACTCAAAATGTTTACTATTGTTCTCCAGATCGGCAGATGAACTTCCGATCGACCCTGGTTTTCAATGTATACGCGATTACTTCGTATTTTGCCGAGGTTTCGTGAAAATTAGGAACTGTTTTCTTCATAATTTCAAGTATCCTTTTGACATTTTCTTTTCATATCAGACGATCCTTATATTGATGAATTTTTTGATTCCACAAAGATGAACAAAGGATGATGTTTATATGTTTCTAGAAATAGTTTTGTTTGTTCTGCTGTCCATTTTTTGGTCAGTTTATTAGCGGATTTTTTCATTTTAGTTGGACGACCACGTTAATAGTTGCACATTTTCTTTATAAATAATATTACTGGCGTTAAATAGTAGAAGTAGCGTCAACCTTATTGGCGCCAGTGGTTTTCTGTTATTTTCATATGCAAATGAACTGGTGCCAGCAATCCGTGCTTGTCTAAACTTAGTTTTAGTGCCAATTTTAATTCAATCAACACCGTCCGTGAAAGCCTTCGTACTTATATGATTTCACATATTTATGGAATTTTGATTTGACCATTCTACACCAACATTAAATACTTTAATTGCATCGGAAAGACACTTTTTCCTGTGCACTCATTTTCATTATTATCTCAAAGAGATGTCTCTCATCCACAACATCTGTTGCTTCATCCTTGTCCAAACGTTCCACATCTGCAACAGTGTAGTCGCTTTAAAATGTGCAGTTTATGATTTAGCTATCGACTTCTAAAACCACTCATGCGTTAACTTACTGGAGGTGCTTCCTGTAGTAAATTTATTGTATCCCTAATAGCATCAAGAACCAATTACTTTTCACAACTTAACTTTGCCCTTAATGGACTTTGCGAATATTATCATCATTTGTATCCTCTTTATATGATTAAAATCTGTTCTCTTGTGTTCTCAATTATTGTATTTTTAGTGATATCTTGCTGGGTACTGCAGCTATTTCTTCTGTCGTTAATACAGCATATCTGAGCAAACTCTTTGTATAGTATAGTTTGGTGAGTCTTAAAGTTTTACAAAGGTCATCTCATCTTTAGTCCTCAGTTCTGTTGCTGATTGCTGGTACAGTGCGTTATCCACAAGGAAAATTGCTTTCTGCGATAACCCCTGAGCACGCAGAAAACATCTCATGTACGCATTGTGTATAATTATCTCATGTATATGATTTTGAAATTTAATTTAGGCTTATTAAAGAAATAACAGATAATTTTTAACTCTTACTTCAGGTACAAAATGTTGAAAAAACTATTCCTTAAAGAGTTTCTCATTTACGCTTTCATGGTGTTTTTGTATAGCTATGGGTGGTTCAAATTCCTAGAATACCTTGTTTTTTTTTATTTCATCACAGCAAAAGGATAACCAGGGTAAGCAGGGTTTCTGCTTATCAAAATCGAAATTTTTAATCCAGGAGATTTTTTCCGCTAATGAGATATAAGTATTGTTAAGCAAAGAGCGTCCATACAATCCTACTTCATCAGCATTATAAATCCAATGCAGTTATGATCATTTTTGGCAAATTTCTCCCCTACGATTGTTTAAAACGTTAAGTCGCGGCGGTGTTTAAATCTTTACAACCAATCATAATTAGCCGTAGAAGTATTAATATTCACTTGTTTTGATAATGATAATGCCTTTATTTTCAATACATTCCTCTTTTACCATCTTGATTATCATTATATTGGTTTTTTTCTTTTAAACTCAAAACGTTCCTCAGTTTCCCCTTCTTGTTCTAAACATTCACACCACAATCTATTTACATCGGAGGTACATTCAAAGCTATTTTTATATACACGAAATGTTGAATGTGCTTCAAAGTACAAAATAAGGAATTTTTATTTTTGTTTCCATGAGTTATTCGCTATCTGGAATATATATTATATATATTGGACACACCCTGTATGTATCGTTTGCCTAAAAGTATAATTTCAAAATTTGTATATGAAGTGTATGTGAATTTAAAATTATATGGCAGAGGCGGGTAAACTTAGCAATGGATTGATCGATCATCATTCACTTTTATTGTACGTGTGGCCTGCACCAGCTACGACATGGAGATAAAACTCAAAATGTTTACTATTGTTCTCCAGATCGGCAGATGAACTTCCGATCGACCCTGGTTTTCAATGTATACGCATTGCGATTACTTCGTATTTTGCCGAGGTTTCGTGAAAATTAGGAACTGTTTTCTTCATAATTTCAAGTATCCTTTTGACATTTTCTTTTCATATCAGACGATCCTTATATTGATGAATTTTTTGATTCCACAAAGATTAACAAAGGATGATGTTTATATGTTTCTAGAAATAGTTTTGTTTGTTCTGCTGTCCATTTTTTGGTCAGTTTATTAGCGGATTTGGTCATTTTGATTGGACGACCACGTTAATAGTTGCACATTTTCTTTATAAATAATATTACTGGCGTTAAATAGTAGAAGTAGCGTCAACCTTATTGGCGCTATGATTACTGGTACCAATTTATTGGCACCAGTGGTTTTCTGTTATTTTCATATGCAAATGAACTGGTGCCAGCAATCCGCGCTTGTCTAAACTTAGTTTAAGTGCCAATTTTAATTCAATCAACACCGTCCGTGAAAGCCTTCGTACTTATATGATTTCACATATTTATGGAATTTTGATTTGACCATTCTACACCAACATTAAATGCTTTAATTGCATCGGAAAGACACTTTTTCCTGTGCACTCATTTTCATTATTATCTCAAAGAGATGTCTCTTTCTCATCCACAACATCTGCTGCTTCATCCTTGTCCAAACGTTCCACATCTGCAACAGTGTAGTCGCTTTAAAATGTGCAGTTTATGATTTAGCTATCGACTTCTAAAGCCACTTATGCGTTAACTTACTGGAGGTGCTTCCTGTAGTAAATTTATTGTATCCCTAATAGCATCAAGAACCAATTACTTTTCACAACTTAACTTTGCCCTTAATGGACTTTGCGAATATTATCATCATTTGTATCCTCTTTATGGTGATTAAAATCTGTTCTCTTGTGTTCTCAATTATTGCATTTTTAGTGATATCTTGCTGGGTACTGCAGCTATTTCTTCTGTCGTTGATACAGCATATCTGAGCAAACTCTTTGTATAGTATAGTTTGGTGAGTCTTAAAGTTTTACAAAGGTCATCTTATCTTTAGTCCTCAGTTCTGTTGCTGATTGCTGGTACAGCGCGTTATCCACAAGGAAAATTGCTTTCTGCGATAACCCCTGAGCACGCAGAAAACATCTCATGTACGCATTGTGTATAATCATCTCATGTATATAATTTTGAAATATAATCTAGGCTTATTAAAGAAATAGCAGATAATTTTTAAGTCTTACTTCAGGTATAAAATGTTGAAAAAACCATTCCTTAAAGAGTTTCTCGGTTTCTCATTTACGCTTTCATGGTGTTTTTGTATAGCCATGGGTGGTTCAAATTCCTAGAATACCTTGGTTTTTTTTATTTCATCACAGCAAAGGGATAACCAGGGTAAGCAGGGTTTCTGCTTATCAAAATCGAAATTTTTAATCCAAGAGATTTTTTCTGCTAATGAGATATAAGTATTGTTAAGCAAAGAGCGTCCGTACAATCCTACTTCATCAGCGTTATAAATCCAATGCAGTTACGATCATTTTTGGCAAATTTCTCCCCTACGATTGTTTAAAACGTTAAGTCGCGGCGGTGTTTAAATCTTTACAACCAATCATAATTAGGCGTAGAAGTATTAATATTCACTTGTTTTGATAATGATAATGCCTTTATTTTCAATACATTCCTCTTTTACCATCTTGATTATCATGATATGAAATTTTTCGTCATTTGAAATTATGAACTGTTTTCTTCATAATTTCAAGTATCCTTTTGACATTTTCTTTTCATATCAGACGATCCTTATATTGATGAATTTTTTGATTCCACAAAGATGAACAAAGGATGATGTTTATATGTTTCTAGAAATAGTTTTGTTTGTTCTGCTGTCCATTTTTTGGTCAGTTTATTAGCGGATTTGGTCATTTTAGTTGGACGACTACGTTAATAGTTGCACATTTTCTTTATATATACTATTATTGGCGTCAAATAGTAGAAGTAGCATCAACTTTATTGGCGCTATGATTACTGATACCAATTTATTGGCGCCAGTGGTTTTCTGTTATTTTCATATGCAAATGAACTGGTGCCAGCAATCCGTGCTTGTCTAAACTTAGTTTTAGTGCCAATTCTAATTCAATCAACACCGTCCGTGAAAGCCTTCGTCCTTATATGATTTCACGTATATTTATGGAATTTTGATTTGACCATTCTACACCAACATTAAATACTTTAATTGCATCAGAAAGACACTTTTTTCTGTGCACTCATTTTCATTATTATCTCAAAAAGAGATATCCACAACATCTGCTGCCTCATCCTTGTCCAAACGTTCCACATCTGCAACATGTGCAGTCACTTTAAAATGTGCAGTTTATGATTTTGCCATCGACTTCTAAAACAACTTACGCATTAAATTACTGGAGGTGCTTCCTGT
Source organism: Onthophagus sagittarius (assembly GCA_036711965.1). NCBI lineage: Eukaryota > Metazoa > Arthropoda > Insecta > Coleoptera > Scarabaeidae > Onthophagus > Onthophagus sagittarius. Next base: position 43,250,198 of record JASERS010000005.1, on the reverse strand, counting down.
AGTAAATTTATTGTATCTCTAATAACATCAAAAACCAATTACTTTTCACAACTTAATTTTGCCCTTAATAGACTTTGCGAATGTTATCATCATTTGCATCCTCATTATGGTGATTAAAATCTATTCTTTACGTCTTTTTAATTATTGCATTTTTAATGATATCTTGCTGAATACTGTAGCTATTTCTTCTTTCGTTGATACAACATAACTGAACAAACTGCTTGTATAGTACAATTTGGTGAGTCTTAAAATTTTACAAAGGTCATCTCATCTTTAGTCCTCAGTTCTGTTGCTGATGACTGGTACAGCGCGTTATCCACAAGAAAAATTGCTTTCTGAGATAATCCCTGAGCACGCAGAAAACATCTCATGTATGATTTGTATATAATCATCTCATGTATATAATTTTGAAATATAATCTAGGCTTATTAAAGAAATAGCAGATAATTTTTAAGTCTTACTTCAGGTATAAAATGTTGAAAAAACCATTCCTTAAAGAGTTTCTCGGTTTCTCATTTACGCTTTCATGGTGTTTTTGTATAGCCATGGGTGGTTCAAATTCCTAGAATACCTTGGTTCTTTTTTGATTTCATCACAGCAAAAGGATAACCAGGGTAAGCAGGGTTTTCTGCTTATCAAAATCGAAATTTTTAATCCAGGAGTTTTTTTCCGCTAATGAGATATAAGTATTGTTAAGCAAAGAGCTTCCATACAATCCTACTTCATCAGCGTTATAAATCCAATGCAGTTATGATCATTTTTAGCAAATTTCTCCCCTACGATTGTTTAAAACGTTAAGTCGCGGCGGTGTTTAAATCTTTACAACCAATCATAATTAGCCGTAGAAGTATTAATATTCACTTGTTTTGATAATGATAATGCCTTTATTTTCAATACATTCCTCTTTTACCATCTTGATTATCATTATATAGGTTTTTTTTCTTTTAAACTCAAAACGATCCTCAGTTTCCCCTTCTTGTTCTAAACATTCACAGCACAATCTATTTACATCGGAGGTACATTCAAAGCTATTTTTATATACACGAAATGTTGAATGTGCTTCAAAGTACAAAATAAGGAATTTTTATTTTTGTTTCCATGAGTTATTCGCTATCTGGAATATATATTATATATATCGGACACACCCTGTATGTATCGTTTGCCTAAAAGTACAATTTCAAAATTTGTATATGAAGTGTATGTGAATTTAAAATTATATGGCAGGAGCTGGTAAACTTAGCAATGGATTGATCGATCATCATTCACTTTTATTGTACGTGTGGCCTGCACCAGCTACGACATGGAGATAAAACTCAAAATGTTTACTATTGTTCTCCAGATCGCAGATGAAGTTCCGATCGACCCTGGTTTTCAATGTATACGCATTGCGATTACTTCGTATTTTGCCGAGATTTCGTGAAAATTAAGAACAGTTTTCTTCACAATTTCAAGTATCCTTTTGACATTTTCTTTTCATATCAGACGATCCTTATATTGATGAATTTTTTGATTCCACAAAGATGAACAAAGGATGATGTTTATATGTTTCTAGAAGTAGTTTTGTTTGTTCTGCTGTCCATTTTTTGATCAGTTTATTAGCGGATTTGGTCATTTTAGTTGGACGACCACGTTAATAGTTGCACATTTTCTTTATAAATAATATTACTGGCGTTAAATAGTAGAAGTAGCGTCAACCTTATTGGCGCTATGATTACTGGTACCAATTTATTGGCGCCAGTGGTTTTCTGTTATTTTCATATGCAAATGAACTGGTGCCAGCAATCCGTGCCTGTCTAAACTTAGCTTTAGTGCCAATTTTAATTCAATCAACACCGTCCGTGAAAGTCTTCGTACTTATATGATTTCACATATTTATGGAATTTTGATTTGACCATTCTACACCAACATTAAATACTTTAATTGCATCGGAAAGACACTTTTTCCTGTGCACTCATTTTCATTATTATCTCAAAGAGATGTCTCTCATCCACAACATCTGCTGCTTCATCTTTGTCCAAACGTTCCACATCTGCAACAGTGTAGTCGCTTTAAAATGTGCAGTTTATGATTTAGCTATCGACTTCTACAACTACTTATGCGTTAATTTACTGGAGGTGCTTCCTGTAGTAAATTTATTGTATCCCTAATAGCATCAAGAACCGATTACTTTTCACAACTTAACTTTGCCCTTAATGGACTTTGCGAATATTATCATCATTTGTATCCTCTTTATGGTGATTAAAATCTGTTCTCTTGTGTTCTCAATTATTGCATTTTTAGTGATATCTTGCTGGGTACTGCAGCTATTTCTTCTGTCGTTGATACAGCATATTTGAGCAAACTCTTTGTATAGTATAGTTTGGTGAGTCTTAAAGTTTTACAAAGGTCATCTCATCTTTAGTCCTCAGTTTTGTTGCTGATTGCTGGTACAGCGCGTTATCCACAAGGAAAATTGCTTTCTGCGATAACCCCTGAGCACGCAGAAAACATCTCATGTACGCATTGTGTATAATCATCTCATGTATATAATTTTGAAATATAATCTAGGCTTATTAAAGAAATAGCAGATAATTTTTAAGTCTTACTTCAGGTATAAAATGTTGAAAAAACCATTCCTTAAAGAGTTTCTCGGTTTCTCATTTACGCTTTCATGGTGTTTTTGTATAGCCATGGGTGGTTCAAATTCCTAGAATACCTTGTTTTTTTTTTGATTTCATCACAGCAAAAGGATAACCAGGGTAAGCAGGGTTTCTGCTTATCAAAATCGAAATTTTTAATCCAGGAGATTTTTTCCGCTAATGAGATATAAGTATTGTTAAGCAAAGAGCGTCCATACAATCCTACTTCATCAGCGTTATAAATCCAATGCAGTTATGATCATTTTGCAAATTTCTCCCCTACGATTGTTTAAAACGTTAAGCGGCGGCGGTGTTTAAATCTTTACAACCAATCATAATTAGCCGTAGAAGTATTAATATTCACTTGTTTTGATAATGATAATGCCTTTATTTTCAATACATTCCTCTTTTACCATCTTGATTATCATTATATGAAATTTTTCGTCATTTGAAATTATGAACTGTTTTCTTCATAATTTCAAGTATCCTTTTGACATTTTCTTTTCATATCAGACGATCCTTATATTGATGAATTTTTTGATTCCACAAAGATGAACAAAGGATGATGTTTATATGTTTCTAGAAGTAGTTTTGTTTGTTCTGCTGTCCATTTTTTGATCAGTTTATTAGCGGATTTGGTCATTTTAGTTGGACGACCACGTTAATAGTTGCACATTTTCTTTATAAATAATATTACTGGCGTTAAATAGTAGAAGTAGTGTCAACCTTATTGGCGCTATGATTACTGGTACCAATTTATTGGCGCCAGTGGTTTTCTGTTATTTTCATATGCAAATGAACTGGTGCCAGCAATCCGTGCCTGTCTAAACTTAGCTTTAGTGCCAATTTTAATTCAATCAACACCGTCCGTGAAAGCCTTCGTACTTATATGATTTCACATATTTATGGAATTTTGATTTGACCATTCTACACCAACATTAAATACTTTAATTGCATCGGAAAGACACTTTTTCCTGTGCACTCATTTTCATTATTATCTCAAAGAGATGTCTCTCATCCACAACATCTGCTGCTTCATCCTTGTACAAACGTTCCACATCTGCAACAGTGTAGTCGCTTTAAAATGTGCAGTTTATGATTTAGCTATCGACTTCTACAGCTACTTATGCGTTAACTTACTGGAGGTGCTTCCTGTAGTAAATTTATTGTATCCCTAATAGCATCAAAAACCAATTACTTTTCACAACTTAACTTTGCCCTTAATGGACTTTGCGAATATTATCATCATTTGTATCCTCTTTATGGTGATTAAAATCTGTTCTCTTGTGTTCTCAATTATTGCATTTTTAGTGATATCTTGCTGGGTACTGCAGCTATTTCTTCTGTCGTTGATACAGCATATCTGAGCAAACTCTTTGTATAGTATAGTTTGGTGAGTCTTAAAGTTTTACAAAGGTCATCTTATCTTTAGTCCTCAGTTCTGTTGCTGATTGCTGGTACAGCGCGTTATCCACAAGGAAAATTGCTTTCTGCGATAACCCCTGAGCACGCAGAAAACATCTCATGTACGCATTGTGTATAATCATCTCATGTATATAATTTTGAAATATAATCTAGGCTTATTAAAGAAATAGCAGATAATTTTTAAGTCTTACTTCAGGTATAAAATGTTGAAAAAACCATTCCTTAAAGAGTTTCTCGGTTTCTCATTTACGCTTTCATGGTGTTTTTGTATAGCCATGGGTGGTTCAAATTCCTAGAATACCTTGGTTTTTTTTTTATTTCATCACAGCAAAAGGATAACCAGGGTAAGCAGGGTTTCTGCTTATCAAAATCGAAATTTTTAATCCAGGAGATTTTTTCCGCTAATAAGATATAAGTATTGTTAAGCAAAGAGCGTCCATACAATCCTACTTCATCAGCGTTATAAATCCAATGCAGTTATGATCATTTTTGGCAAATTTCTCCCCTACGATTGTTTAAAACGTTAAGTCGCGGCGGTGTTTAAATCTTTACAACCAACCATAATTAGCCGTAGAAGTATTAATATTTACTTGTTTTGATAATGATAATGTCTTTATTTTCAATATATTCCTCTATTACCATCTTCATTATCATTATATTAGTTTTTTTTCTTTTAAACTCAAAACGTTCCTCAGTTTCCCCTTCTTGTTCTAAACATTCACAGCACAATCTATTTATATCGGAGGTACATTCAAAGCTATTTTTATATACACGAAATGTTGAATGTGCTTCAAAGTACAAAATAAGGAATTTTTATTTTTGTTTCCATGAAAAACAAAAGATAGCTTTTAAGCTTTAGCTTAAAAGCATTAAGAGTCGTAGATTTATTAGAACAAATCAACATATCTCAGTTTTTTCAAAATTTTACAGAAAGACATAAATGGTTTGATAGCTGTCACTCATTATTGTGAGTACAAAGCTGTTTTGCATCTATTTAGCTCAGAAGTGTTTGTAGAACGATTAAAATGTCAGGTCTTTTGGCTGTAATAAAGAATGGCTGAAAGAAAAGAGCAACTTATTCAAATTGTCTCAACACTGAAAAAGCTCAGTGTACCATTAACACTAAGAGCTTTCCTCTTTATGTCTTAAATAAATTTATTGCAAAATCAAATGATCATAAAAACAATATTTATTATTAAAATTGTATCGGTCTTTTATGTAATGAAAACTAGGTGTTATTAAACTTTTTTAAAACGATCAACTACAAAAGCAATCAACTATTTTCTTCAAATGTTGAATAACCCATGACACATTTATCGCCATCTCTCGACGAGATTCTCAAATGCGACAAAATAGTTACTCAAGATTTACTGTAGCGTGGTATTTAAATTGTTGATTAAGATATAGATGGAGCTAGGTTACAAAATTTCTAACAATTTCGTATACAAAAAATCTGAATTGGTTTGTTGACTTGAAAATTATCATTTTTTTAATATTAATTATTAAAAATTGCGAATAAAATTGGTTAAAATAAGTGATAATTACAAAATTGAGTTATCACGTTTCTACAAAAATGGTTTAATTAAAAAGAATCATCATACCTTTCTCGTGGAAAATTCCTCGTTCTTTTTAGATCTTCTCAAATAGGTATCGGTTATTCCCAGCAAACAATCGTCGCATTTGCAAAATTCACTCGAAGTCGATTGAGCACTTCCAATGGAACCGGTCGAATCGACACTATTCGTCCTAACAAACTGCTTCGGCAATTTTTGATTCAAACCGTCCATTTTCGCCACTAACAATGTCTCCATCAAAGATTTCGATCTTTGAATGGTCGTGGGCACATTAGACGCCGAGTTCTGTTGGTTTTGCGAAGAAAATCCGCAGTTTGACGAATGCATTTTTAATGTTGTTCACGAAAGTCTCGGTTTTTTTATTCACATTGTCTCACGATTCTAAAACGAACAATAAAGGCTCCGATTCGAAATCAGTTCTCAGTAGGCTTGATCGGCAAAAACTAAAAACGAAACTTGATTGACTTTTTCTGGACATGCTATGCTACCTAGTGAATGGTTGTGCATTTATTCATGAAATGACCCGAGGCAAGTCGTGTTATGAATGGTACTTGTCGATAGTTACCGGAAATGTCAATTAGATTGGGAGTTTCACATGATATATGATAAAATTTATTTGAAATTATAGTAGAACTTGGATATAACGGACTAATACGTGTCTAGTATGGGAAAGGGAATGACCTAACTGCTCTTTTCATACGCACAATAGGGCCGTCACGCATTTTCTTTTATTGACTTATTCGAATTTATCAAAATTAATGAAAATAAAAAGAATTTTAAAAAACTTTGATGATGTTACTTTGCAAGCGATTGGCGTGAAGTCAAAATTAATAAACCATGGATGAGCGAGATGGCACAAGAATCTTATGTGCTACGAGAAGAAATTCGAATAATGCACTTATGTGTCTTTTTGATTTTACGTGAAAACCTCGTAATCGTCATTAAAATTTTTGTAGAGAGGATTTTGAATTTTATTGGGAAATTTTTATGAGACTTAGTTCGAGTTGTTTCAATCAAAAATAAAAAATCATATTGTAACCGACGAGTTAGTCAATTCTTAACTGAAGATATGGGGAGTCGCAATAATCATTGAGGAACCTTAAATAAAAACGTACATCTACGTTGCCGAAGTGTGAGCATATGATAAAATTGGCAGGCAGACAAATAATCTGTATAAGGATGATGGAATCGATTTCGGACAATTTCAGACACTTCATCTGAACTTAGTATATTTTATTCACATAAACTTCATAGTAAGGATTCTAAATCGTGTTTCCAAAACATAAAATACTGTTTACAAAAGCATTATGCATAGAAGTTATAGGCAATGAGTTGGGAAAAGATTCTAAGGAATCCCAGCATCCTGTTAAGTGTAGTCACATCATCAACGTGTTGATCAAAAAGTAATTTATTATCTAAAATGATACCTAAGCCTTTAGTGGGGTATACGATCAAGAACACCAAACCTCTGTTCTTAATTGCAATTAATGAATTGCGTATTCTTAATAATTGTTATAATATGACATTTTAAATGCATACGGTTAAAGAACGTATGAACTAGAAACTTTTTGGTTTAGACGTATATCTGTTGCTTTGAGTTGAGTTAGGTTGAGAGAGGTTTTTTAATGGATTGGGTTGGGTTGTGTCGGGTTGATATAGGTTTGAACATTGATGATCAATTTCAAAAGCTATTTCCAAGAATAAAAGATAAAGAATACAGAGGAAGAGGAGACGAAAGGTCTCAGACTCGAGTTGTTTTCATCAAAAATAAAAAATCATATTGTAACCGACGAGTTAGTCAATTCTTAACTGAAGATATGGGGAGTCGCAATAATCATTGAGGAACCTTAAATAAAAACGTACATCTACGTTGCCGAAGTGTGAGCATATGATAAAATTGGCAGGCAGACAAATAATCTGTATAAGGATGATGGAATCAATTTCGGACAATTTCAGACACTTCATCTGAACTTAGTATATTTTATTCACATAAACTTCATAGTAAGGATTCTAAATCGTGTTTCCAAAACATAAAATACTGTTTACAAAAGCATTATGCATAGAAGTTATAGGCAATGAGTTGGGAAAAGATTCTAAGGAATCCCAGCATCCTGTTAAGTGTAGTCACATCATCAACGTGTTGATCAAAAAGTAATTTATTATCTAAAATGACACCTAAGTACACCTTTAGTGGGGTGTACGATCAAGAACACCAAACCTCTGTTTTTAATTGCAATTAATAAATTGTGTATTCTTAATAATTGTTATAATATGACATTTTAAATGCATACGGTTAAAGAACGTATGAACTAGAAACTTTTTGGTTTAGACGTATATCTGTTGCTTTGAGTTGAGTTAGGTTGAGAGAGGTTTTTTAATGGATTGGGTTGGGTTGTGTAGGGTTGATATAGGTTTGAACATTGATGATCAATTTCAAAAGCTATTTCCAAGAATAAAAGATAAAGAATACAGAGGAAGAGGAGACGAAAGGTCTCAGACTCGAGTTGTTTTCATCAAAAATAAAAAATCATATTGTAACCGATGAGTTAGTCAATTCTTAACTGAAGATATGGGGAGTCGCAATAATCATTGAGGAACCTTAAATAAAAACGTACATCTACGTTGCCGAAGTGTGAGCATATGATAAAATTGGCAGGCAGACAAATAATCTGTATAAGGATGATGGAATCGATTTCGGACAATTTCAGACACTTCATCTGAACTTAGTATATTTTATTCACATAAACTTCATAGTAAGGATTCTAAATCGTGTTTCCAAAACATAAAATACTGTTTACAAAAGCATTATGCATAGAAGTTATAGGCAATGAGTTGGGAAAAGATTCTAAGGAATCCCAGCATCCTGTTAAGTGTAGTCACATCATCAACGTGTTGATCAAAAAGTAATTTATTATCTAAAATGATACCTAAGCCTTTAGTGGGGTGTACGATCAAGAACACCAAACCTCTGTTCTTAATTGCAATTAATAAATTGTGTATTCTTAATAATTGTTGTAATATGACATTTTAAATGCATACGGTTAAAGAACGTATGAACTAGAAACTTTTTGGTTTAGACGTATATCTGTTGCTTTGAGTTGAGTTAGGTTGAGAGAGGTTTTTTAATGGTTTGGGTTGGGTTGTGTCGGGTTGATATAGGTTTGAACATTGATGATCAATTTCAAAAGCTATTTCCAAGAATAAAAGATAAAGAATACAGAGGAAGAGGAGACGAAAGGTCTCAGACATATACAGTGATAACATTGAACAAGTTGGAACAGGAGTTGCGGATAAAACAATAAATTGATAGAAGAACTCTAAGAAAAAAGGTAATCAGCAACATCCAGTATGGAAGAGGAGCAAACACAACAGACACGGTGATGGGAACACCTTCGGAAGTGAGAGAAAGGAAGAGGAAAATAATGGTTTTACTTGATGTAAAAATGCGTTTAATATATGCTATTTTAATATATGCTATGTCGTCCGGTAGGGATAGAGCGGTAAAATATAAAAAATGCGTAAAGATATCAATAAATAGAAAATCATGAATATGTATTACATTGGCGTACAGCGTCCTGAGGTTATGCGAGATAGGTTTTCAGGGTGGTTCAATTTAGACATATAGAAGAGGCTGGAGCTAGGGTTGGGCTAATCTAACTAAGAGAACCTTGAGAGTAGGAGGATAGAAGAGGCTATAAGTTGGGTTGGGCTAATCTAAGTAAAAGAATTTTGTGACTAGGATGATAGAAGAGACTGAAAGTTGGGTTAGTAACCACCCAACCCAACCTAAGAGAATCTTGAATGTAGACAGATAGAAGAGGCTAGAAGTTAGGTTAGGTTAACCTAACTAACCACTTTTACCAATCTCCAGTTAAACTAACTCCCATTGGCTATGAGCCGGTTTTTAACTGTTAGATAAATTTATCAAGAGGTAGTAAAAGTGGCCCAAAGAGAATCTTGAAACTAGGAGGATAGAAAAAAACTATTAGTTTTATTGGGCTAATCTAACTAAGAGAATCTTGAGACTAGGACGAAGAGACCGAAAGTTGGGTCGGTAACCAACCCAAGTCAACCTTACTAAGAGAATCTTAAGACCAGGAGGATAGAAGAAGCTGGAAGTTGGGTTGGACTAAGGATTCCAACTACATTGAAAAGCACTTCAAGATGTGAGGATTCATAAATAGCCTCACGCTGGAATCAATCTTGGAATCTTCTCAAAACAAAACCCAAGAGCCATTGGCAAAAATTCATGCGCCGTTCAAAATCTGCAATCAAAAATGAACCTTGCTGGCACTGCATCAGATTTTTTCAAAATCAGCCTAGCTTGGTTATCATTAAAAGGTTGCCACCTCTTTGAATATCGTTCACGATATTAATTTCCTCGGCATTCTCCCCAGGTTGTATAAAACAAACTATCATGTGCCATTTGTCACAATTTTCATATAACATTATTGTGAATGTTGATGACAACTAAGAAATTTAAATAACGATAAGCACCTATAACGAATTAAAATTTGACAAATAGATACTTATAAATAATGCTATTACTAGTACATAATTAAACACTATTAAACCGTTACAAATATCAATATGCGGTTTTCACCATAAACTTTCTTATAAAGATCGGGCCTCAGGCTTCTACTATCTCTTATAGAAACAGGAGATTTTCTTTAAAAGTGTCCAATTTGAGACATCCTGTACAGGGTGGTTCAAATTAGAGGTCCGAATAGGTTATCTCGAAAACGATAGGAGTTAGACAAAAAATAGCTTACATGTTATGATCTCTTTTTTTTAAAGAAAAATCCTATGCTGAAAACCTCAAAACGCTATCGTCTTTTGTTTTTACACTAAACGCCAAAAGTGAAAATATCGTAAAACCAACAACTGCTTATTATCTTGGTTATTATTATTGGTAGAGTATAATAACTAAGACGATGTATAGACACTTTTTTACGAAGAATTTGACGAAGTACTTGAAAAATTGTTTTCGCTTTTAGATATTGAAGCGTTTAGATATGAATCCATGATTTTTAGCTTATTAAATTCGCTATTTTTTTTTGATTTCAAAAATATAAGGTTTGACAGGTATATTCCTTATTGTTTCAGAATAAAGCTAAAAATAAGCTTTTTAAAAAACTTATTTAAAAAATAGTAATTTAAGACAACAAATCAATAATTTAAAAAGGTGGCAATTTGAAGATTTTTTGATAGCACCATTTCAATGTTTTTTTGGGAAATAATATGGTTAGTAAAAAACATAAAATCTAAAAAATTAAATCAAAGAACTCCGTCATCTAATGTCCCCGAAGAAACTAAATTTACAGTTTCCTTAAATTACGGGGTTTAATTTATTTTTTTAAATTTTACTTTTTTTCTAACCATTTTATCTCCCAAAAAAATAGTTCTATAAAAAAATAAAAAAATGATCACCTCAAAGTTATTGATTTTTTGTATTAAATTACTATTTTTTACGTTAATAATATATTTACACTTAATAACGGTATTTGAAAGTTTTATAGAAAAGCTTATTTTTAACTTTATTCTGAAATAATAAGGAATATACTTTATATTTTTACATTAACAAAAAATAACAAATTTCATAAGCTAAAAATCAGGGATTCTTTCCTTTAAAAAAAACGAAAATTGTCATAATATCTCAAAATATAAAAGCAAAAAAGAATTTTATTTAAGATTTGATTTAAGTCATCAAATTCTCCGTAAAAAAGTGTTTATATAATGTCTTAGTTATCATACTCTACCAACAATAATAACCAAGATAATAGTAGTTGCTGATTTTATGATATTTTCACTTTTGGCGTCTAGCGGAAAAACAAAAGACGATAGAGATCATAATATGTAAGCTACTTTTTGTTTAACTCTTATAGTTTTCGCGATAGCTTATTCGAACTTCGAATTTGAACCATCCTGTACATTAAAAGATTTATCAAATATTTCGTATAGTATGAAACAATTTAGAACCTGTTGTGAAGGAATTGAAAGACATTTATTGTAAATACATAGATAACTGATAAAAGTATAACGTAGAACAGTAAAATGCAATAAAATGTTTGTTTATTAATAATTTTATATAGGATGTAATACATAACGTGCCTGTAAAGGTTGTGGAAAAATCCTTGGAAGTGTTTTAAAGATTTAATTTTTTTTCAACATTTTGGAGTAAGTTTCAAATTTTTTCGGCCATTTTTAACCAAGTTGTATGTATGGTATGTAAAATTTTCTAGTAAAACTATCTTAAAGTTCCATAATTATTCATTTATTTGAGATACAAAAAGTTAGTAGCTAAAAAGTTAAAAATTAGTTGTCTTAATAAAATATCTAAAACAATTGATTAACATGGTTAAGCCCGGCTACTGCTACTTTTCTATTTCAATGAATGGAAAATTCAGAAACTTTAACGTGATTTTTTCTCGTAAGTTATATTATGTAACCAAAATTAATAGTTACTGTATTAGTTTTAGAAAAAAATCCTCTTTCATATTTCGTAATAAAAATGGGTGATTTTGAAAGAAAAATCAATGACGTCATAACTCGGTTAAAACTGGCGGAAAAAAGCTCCAAGAAATTTAAATCTTTAGATCCTTTTCAGTGTTTTATTGATATAAATGAAAAAGTTTATAATGATTTTATCGCCTATATTCGTTACTTTACGGATGCACTGTATACTGTGAGCATCAAAAGAAATTAAACACTAGCTGTTTACTTCTAAAAACCCTTTTTACTACGATTCTGTTAACTTACAATAAAAATTTATATACCAAAATTTACGACTTTATTTGTGAGCAATCCTATCGTAAAAAATAGTTAAGCAAAAAACCCCACAAATATGGTAAATCCCCTTTAGAGTAAAAATACCCCGATTTTTACGCGTCAAAAGAAAGTAAACAGCCGGTCCGGTTGTTGTAAATTCATTTTAGATTTAGGGGAAGTACCACACTTTTCGTATAAATACTTGTAAACCCCTCCCAGGACAACTTTAGAACATTTTAGAAGAAACAGCAAGTTGAACGTCGAAATTAATTATAAATACCAAAAATCATCATGGGAAAACAAACAAGTATAGAAACGCGTAAAATTATATTAAGTTTAAATAGAAAAGGTAAATCCTTACGCGAAATAGCTAAAATAATGGGACAAAATCACTGCACAATAAAAAAAATGTTGGATAAATACGCAAAACATCATACTGTAGCAGATTTACAACGCGTTGGACGACCAAAGCGCCTTACAGAAGCACAGGCTGGAGCAGTGGTAAGAGAAGTGAAGAATAATCCATGTTCAAGTGCGGTTAAAATAGCAAACGACATATCGCAGATAGCAAACACAACCATAAGTTCCAGTACCATACGAAGAACACTCCATAGAAGTGGCCTGCATGGAAGAGCACCCCGTAAAAAGTCTTACATATCGAAAATTAATTAACAGAAACGTCTTGATTTCGCAAAAAAATATCAGAACAAAGCTCCAGATTTTTGGAAAAATATATTATTTAGTGATGAAAGTAAATTTGAAATTTTTGGTAAAAGAAAACCATCAAAGATATGGCGGCCAAAAAATGAGGCCTTCAAAGAGAAATTTGTTACCAATACCATCAAACACGGTGGAGGCTCGGTTATGGTCTGGGGCTGTATGGCGGCGTCAGGGGTCGGTAATCTAGTTTTTATTGAATCAACAATGAATAAAATGGACTATTTAACCATTTTAAAGAACAATATTTCCCCGAGTATTAATGAATTGGGCTTATCAGAGAACTGGATCTTCCAACAGGATAACGATCCAAAGCACACTTCCAAAATTGTGCAGGAATGGATGCTATACCGGGTCCCTAAAACCCTTGATCATCCACCGCAGTCCCCAGACCTTAATCCTATAGAACATCTGTGGGATCACCTTGACAGGAAGATCAGAGAAAGGACAATTTCAAATAAAGACGACCTTAAAAAGCTTTAACTGAAGAATGGATGAAAATCCCTCAAAATATTACAAAAAACTTGGTGGAATCCATGCCAAGGAGATTAAGGGAGGTGTTGAAGGCCAAAGGAGCTCAAATCAAGTATTAAAAGTTAATATTATATTTATTTTTGTACTTAATACCTATTAGTTCCGAATTCTGTTTACTTTCTTTTGACGCGTAAATTCGGTAGATATTTACAATAATCTGAATTATTACGGGTAATGATTTGTTTTTTTTTCATGTTTCTATTGATTTAAATATAGTATAGATGAGTTGTGAAGACTGCAATAAAATTTTTTGATTTTCGTTATTAACTGCATTTTTATTAACCATGTTTATTTTAATAGAAAAACAACAGCTGTTTACTTTTTTTTGACGCTCACAGTACATCGTACATGATTCTGAAAATTATTTTAAAGTCTTATACTTTTCAACTGATAATTAGAGTATGAGAAGAGCAATGAAATCATGGACATAATTTGTGTCAGATGATATTTATAAATTATTAAGTATAGGATTTACATTATTTATAATGACTATAGAGAATTCAAATGAAACGATCAACTTTATCGCACCTTAATAAGAAGATTTTGTTATTTAAAAAAGGACAAAGAATAAGAATTTTTGTTCAAAAAGTTAAAAAGTATACCGCCAGAAATGTTATGGTTATTTTAATTCGTGTATAACACGTTACAAAAAACCTATATATACCAAATTTGAACAGAATCGGTTCAAATACACGCGTTATATTAAATCAACTTCGTAAATTTAAATTGAACGTCCTGTATCTCCGAAACAAAGCGTTTGTTGACCTATATTTATATGAAGCTTTTGTGTCAATTTTACAAGATCTATCGACTGTCAGGGTCCTACTACAAAAACCTGAGACACCTGTATAAAGTTTAAGGGTGAATTTGGATATGTAGATGATCTAACAGTTAAAGAATTCCCTACAAAATTTGCTAAGACATTTGAAAATGATGGCTAATTTTTTTTAGTACAACTATAACATACGTACTTAAATCCCATAAAGTAGCCAATTTGTTTAAATGATCGTGTAATTCTTTTATTTTTTATAAAACATCACGAGCCTATTTATTAAAATCCATACTTGTAAATCGAGCTCTAAGAGTAAGAACTATAAAAGGGATACATTTGGATAACCACTAAATCTTCTAATAAAATAAAATGTAGTATTAGTATAAAATATTTTATCCAAAAGATCGCAAATAGTAATGATGTATGTCTATTACATAACGGTGGGATTAAATTCCATGACGAAGTAAAATAATGACGATAATGTGACGACAAGTAAATAAACAGATTTCGGCAAAAACATAAACGATGACAGACTAATTGAGGCGTTGAGTCTAAATTAAGATATAACATTTCTATTTAATAAAGCGATATCCCACATAAATGATGACGAATTTGCGAGGAGTTATTTTTATTTAATTAATAGAATCCAAAATGTTTTAGTAAAACATCATTAAACGTTTGTTGTTGAGCAAGTATACAGGTCAACTAAATCGATTAACTTTTTGTGTAACTACGAGACTAATAAATCTAGCTCGGAATCTGATAATACCTCCTATATACGTTTTTATAGTTCGAACTACCATTAATCCTACCAACACAGAGGCATATCGCGTTCTTTCCCTTCGTTTACAAAATAAGCAACACGGCTTCGTTACGCCATCTCTAAACCGACCCGCTTTTTAATTGTTGAACAACTCTCCATAACAGATTAAGTAATAGTATTTTAATTATCTGACGTACGTCTTGCTAATGAACGAGTGGCACTTTAATCTATTTAATTAGGGCGACTGTCATCTTGTAATTTCTAATTTAACCATTTTGTAAATTCTCTTTTTATTCGCATCGTATTCTTTATAACGATTTTTTATAATGACCCCTTACAAAGTTCTTTATAATAAAAACATGCCCAATCATCGACGATAATAAGTAAAAAAAATGCATTAGCCAAACGATTAGTTTAAATTAAGTATCAATTTCAAATCAATGGAACCAATCGACCTTTTTTAACAGCAATTTACATGCCTTTTATCGTACTTTATAATAATATATTATTGCCCAACATCCGGTCAAAATTAACGTGAAAAAATAAATTGTACGTTTCAACATTCCCATAATAATATGTGAAATGTTCAATTTCAATGAAAAATGCACTCACAATTAAAGCACGTGGAAGTTGAAGTCGAAGTAATTGTACGTTTAATACCCATTTAATTTCATTGTTGCATTTAAAAATTAATTTGTTGTCCTATATACCCTTATAAACATATACATATATTTTTTTAATTTTTAATTGTGCCACGCCATCATTCGTTAACCGCGAACGTAATTGGACGACCTCCTCTCTCGGTTGGATTATGGAATAAGCTTGTGGCAATAAAAATTAATCCACCGTTAACTGGCCGTTCACAACAGTTTTATGGAGAATAAACGTTTACGCGACCGCTTAAAGAAATGCGAATTTATTGTAAATGAGTGGCCCAAGAAATTTTCTTGTCCTTTTTTAGAACGTTTTTCGACCATCCAAAAACAAGTTATTCCCGAATACCATAATCGTAAATCGTGTAAATTTTAAAGGTTCGTGCCAATTATAGGGCAATTTCTCATCGGCGTAATGTTATTCATTAATTTTTTTGATTTTCTTTTTATTTTACTATTCGTTTAACGCGCTCTTAAATAATTTTATTACTATGACCTTCATGCTAGCAATACACGTGCTACATAAAAATTTCGCGATGTGAATAACCTCGTTATTGGAAGATGTACTTGCAATTATTTAAGTTTTATTGATAAAAGTGATCGCGATAATTAAAACATAAATAACTTTTCTCGATTAACCTTCGATTTGTTGCGGTTTCTAACTCGGCTTCCTAAGGAGATTCAAGATGATTCGTTAAATCTAATTATAAGAAAATGTGTAAATAATTAATGCTATTCGAGTGATTATTTTTTCTTAATACTAACTCACAATAGTGTTAAATTAATAATGATGAGGATAAAAACCAAACTCATAATTAATACAAAAATTAATACCCATAATTTGGATTAAAAAAAGTAATCAATTCGAATAAAATGAAACCATTTTTAAATAAGCTGAAGAGATTGTGAAGAATCGTAGTTGAGGAGACTAAAAACTAAGAAGGTTAAAGTTTGCTGTGGGTCCTATACATTACTAGAATAGTTTGTAATGGTTTATAACCATACAGAAATACCGCTTAGAAAACAGCTAAGTTCCTACAATTTTTGATTACCAGTAAATTAAGTTCAACTTTCTTTCTAAACTCTGAAGAAGTAGAACTTGAATTAGAGTTGGATTAATTAGAGATTAACCATATGTGCCGTATACATTTGTGCTCTGAGTGTGCAAGTTGTCATACAAAATTTTTAATGGCTGCTTTGCACCAGAAAACTTGATACTACTTCTACAAGACTTGATCAGTTTCCAGAAGACTTGATTCTGCTTCTAGATGACTTGATATTCTTCCACTTGGAAGACCTGGACTTGGAATTCTTCCCAAAGATTTTAAATGCTTCCACAAGATTTCAATTTGTTGTTTCGACTTGATACCCAGAGGAGTTGAGATGCTTTCGGAAGACATGATATTGCTTCCAGAATAATTGAAATGCTTCCAAAAAAACTTTATATGCTTCTAGAAGATTTGATATTGCTTCTAGAAGACTTGATATTGCTTCCCAAAGACTTGAAAAGCTTGCAGTAGACTTGCTAATTAAGAGGACTTTATACTATTTCTAGAAGACTTCAAATACTTCCAAGAAACTTTATATAATCGTTGAAGACTTGCTACTACTTCTAAAAGACTTGATATTGCTTCCAGTGGCCTTAATATGTTTCCAGAACACGTGAAATACTTCCAGAAGGCTTGAAATGATTCCAAAAGACTCGGCACTACCTCTGGAAAACTTAATATTGCTTCTGTTAAACTTAATATTGCTTCCAGAAGACTTGAAAAGTTTTGACCACACTTGTTGTAACGCTTCAGAGTACTTGAATACTGCTTTTAAAAGACTTGATGTTGCTGAAAGACAAGAGACTTGCTTCCAGAAGATTTGATGTTGCTATTGAAGGTTAAAAATACTTCCAAAAGACTTGATACTGCTTCCAAAATACTATAAATGCTTCCAAAAAACTTGACCTGCCTCTAGAAAACTCGATACTATCTTTTGAAGACATGATATAGCTTCCAGAAGACTTGAAAAGTTTGCAGTAGACTTTTAATACTTAAGAAGACTTTATTCTATTTCTAGAAGACTTGAAATGATTCCACATGACTTAAAATGCTTCTATAAGACTTAATACTGTTTCCAGAGGAGTTGAAACGCTTCGAGATGATTTGATACTACTCCCAGACGACTTAAGATGCTTTCGGAAGACTTGATATTGCTTCCAGAATAATTGAAATGTTTCCAAAAGACGTGAAATACTTCCAATCTCGATATTTCTTGTAGAAGACTTGATATTGCTTCCAAAAGACCTGAAAAGTTTGCTGTAGACTTGCAATACTTACGAAGACTTTATACTGTTTCTAGAAGACTTCAAATACTCCCAAAAAACTTTATATAACCTGAAGACCTTGAAGACTTGCTACTACTTCTAAAAGACTTGATATTACTTCCAGTGGCCTTAAAATGTTTCCAGAACACTTGAAATACTTCCAGAAGACTTGAACTGATTCCAGAAGACTCGACACTGTCTTTGAAGACTTAATATTGCTTCTGTTAAACTTAATATTGCTTCCAGAAGACTTGAAAAGTTTTAAGCACACTTGTAACGCTTCAGAGTACTTGATACTGCTTTTAAAAGACTTGATGTTGCTGAAAGACAAGAGACTTGCTTCCAGAAGATTTGATGTTGCTATTGAAGGTTAAAAATACTTCCAAAAGACTTGATACTTCTTCCAAAATACTATAAATGCTTCGAAAAAACTTGAACTGCTTCTAGAAAACTCGATACTATCTTTTGAAGACATGATATAGCTTCCAGAAGACTTGAAAAGTTTGCAGTAGACTTGTAATACTTAAGAAGACTTTATACTATTTCTAGAAGACTTGAAATGATTCCACATGACTTAAGATGCTTCTATAAGACTTAATACTGTTTCCAGAAGAGTTGAAGCGCTTCGAGATGATTTGATACTACCCCCAGACGACTTAAGATGCTTTCGGAAGACTTGATATTGCTTCCAGAATAATTGAAATGTTTCCAAAAGACGTGAAATACTTCCAATCTCGATATTTCTTGTAGAAGACTTGATATTGCTTCAAAAAGACCTGAAAAGTTTGCTGTAGACTTGCAATACTTACGAAGACTTTATACTGTTTCTAGAAGACTTCAAATACTTCCAAAAAACTTTATATAACCTGAAGACCTTGAAGACTTGCTACTACTTCTAAAAGACTTGATATTACTTCCAGTGGCCTTAAAATGTTTCTACAACACTTGAAATACTTCCAGAAGACTTGAACTGATTCCAGAAGACTCGACACTATCTTTGGAAGACTTAATATTGCTTCTGTTAAGCTTAATATTGCTTCCAGAAGACTTGAAATGTTTTAAGCAAACTTGTAACGCTTCAGAGTACTTGATACTGTTTTTAGAAGACTTGATGTTGCCGAAAGACAAGAGAAATGCTTCCAGAAGACTTGATGTTGCTATTGAAGGTTAGAAATGCTTCCAAAAAACTTGAACTGCTTCTAGAAAACTCGATAATATCTCTTGAAGATTTGATATTGCTTCCAGAAGACTTGAAAATTTTGCAGTAGACTTATAATATAATATAATATAATACTTAAGAAGACTTTATACTGTTTCTGAAAGACTTGAAATGATTCCACATGACTTAAAATGTTTCTATAAGACTTAATACTGTTTCCAGAAGAGTTGAAACGCTTCGAGATGATTTGATACTACTCCCAGACGACTTAAGATGCTTTCGGAAGACTTGATATTGCTTCCAGAATAATTGAAATGTTTCCAAAAGACGTGAAATACTTCCAATCTCGATATTTCTTGTAGAAGACTTGATATTGCTTCCAAAAGACCTGAAAAGTTTGCTGTAGACATGCAATACTTAAGAAGACTTTATACTGTTTCTAGAACATTTCAAATACTTCCAAAAAACTTTATATAACCTTTGAAGACTTGCTACTACTTCTAAAAGACTTGATATTGCTTCCAGAATAATTGAAATGTTTCCAAAAGACGTGAAATACTTCCAATCTCGATATTTCTTGTAGAAGACTTAATATTGCTTCCAAAAGACCTGAAAAGTTTGCTGTAGACATGCAATACTTAAGAAGACTTTATACTGTTTCTAGAACATTTCAAATACTTCCAAAAAACTTTATATAACCTTTGAAGACTTGCTACTACTTCTAAAAGACTTGATATTGCTTCCAGTGGCCTTAAAATGTTTCCAGAACACTTGAAATACTTCCAGAAGACTTGAACTGATTCCAGAAGACTCGTCACTATCTTTGGAAGACTTAATATTGCTTCTGTTAAGCTTAATATTGCTTCCAGAAGACTTGAAAAGTTTTAAGCAAACTTGTAACGCTTCAGAGTACTTGATACTGCTTTTAGAAGACTTGATGTTGCTGAAAGACAAGAGAAATGCTTCCAGAAGACTTGATGCTATGAAGGTTATAAATGCTTCAAAAAAACTGGAACTGCTTCTAGAAAACTCGATACTATCTCTTGAAGATTTGATATTGCTTCCAGAAGACTTGAAAATTTTGCAGTAGACTTATAATATAATATAATACTTAAGAAGACTTTATACTGTTTCTAGAAGACTTGAAATGATTCCATATGACTTAAAATGCTTCTATAAGACGAGATGATTTGATACTACTCCCAAACGACTTTATACACTTTCGAACAGACTTGAAATGCTTCCAAAAAACTGGACTTTACCGTTTAAAGACTTACTAAGCTTCAAAAGGTAAAGCTACTAAAAGACTTGACATTGCTTCTAGTAGCCTTGAAATATTTCCAGAACACTTGAAATACTTCCAGAACACTTGAAATACTTCCAGAACACTTGAAATACTTCCAGAAGACTTGAACTGATTCCAGAAGGTTGAATACTATTACCTCTGGAAGACCTGATATTGCTTCCAGAATACTTGAAAAATGTTGAGCACACTTGTAATACTTCAGACGACTTGATACTGCTTTTAGAAAACTTAGTACTGCTTGTAGAAGATATGAAATGCTTCCAGAAGACTTGACATTGCTTCTAGAAGACTTGATATTGCTTCCAAAAGACTTGATATTGTTCTTGAAGATTTGAAATACTTCCAGAAGACTTGACACTGCTTCTAGAAGACTTAATATTGCTTCTAGAAGACTTGATATTGCTTCCAGAAGACTTAATACTGCTTCTACAAGAGTTGAATTACTTTCAAAAGACTTGATACGGCTTCTAGAAAAATTTTTATTGCTTCCAGAATACTTAAAATGCTTTCAATTATTTGGTATTGCTTCTAGAAGGGTTAAAATTCTTCCAAAAGACTTGGAAGTATCTGAGTACTTGAGTGCCAAGTCTTCTAGACACAGTATGTTTAGAAGACTTGGTACTGATTGTAAAACTGCTGGGAGTAATGTTTTCATCGCATTAAATACTACTAGACAAATTGCAAAATCTTGACGTAATAGACTATTCATGTAGGTAGAAAAAATAGTATTTAAGCTTCTGAACTTGCTTTATTTATAGAAATCGATATCGGTTTCGAAAATTTATTCTATCTTCAGCCGAAAGTGTCGTAGAAGAAGCTAAGAACTAATAAAGTTAAAAAAGATGTAAAACATGTTGTATTAAAGAAGTGGTCATAATTTTTTTGTTAAATTTTGAAAGTTGTAAACTAGTAAAATTTTGAAAAGTTGAAAAAAATCAAGAAAATTTTGTAAAATATGAAAGTTATGAAGAGAAACGTTGAAGAAATTCCAATATGCTCGTTAAAAAGGTGGTTAAATTTTATATTAAATTTTCCTAATTAAAAAATATGCGTAGAAGATTTATTAAGTGCTACTTTTGTTTTCTCGCTGCGCCAACATGGTCGTACGAACATTTTAGTTTTTTTTTACTCAATTTTACCTTCAAATAAAAAAAAAACTTCAAATTTTTTAATTGGGAAAATTTAATATAAAATATAACCACATTTTTTTTCATAACTTTCATATTTTAGAACATTTTTTCATTTCTTTCAACTTTTCAAAGTTTTACCATTTTACGTTACAAAATTTAACAAAAAAAATTTATGACGACTTCTTTAATACAACATGTTTTACATCTTTTTCAATAAAGCAAGTTCAGAAGTTTACAACTTTCAGCATAGTTGGTGTGTAATTTTTGCTTTCACTAAGGATGGTAATCTATTTTAAGTATTTTATTTGAAAAAATTGTATAGTAAATCTTTCGCCAAGTTTCAAACATTTAAATGTTGTTATTATTTTTTAGTTACTTATAATATAGGCATCACGTTTATACAGTGCGTAAACAACATTTGTTACAATAAGATAGCAATGTACATTGTGATAAATCACGTTTTTCATGTTCTATTACATATTACTTTACGTAAGCTATTTCTCAAATATTGTGTTATTGAAGTACTAACGTAACTACTAACGCGAACGAATGTCTTATAATGACGATACTCAAGCGAATTCAGCTTCAATTCTTGTGGCAGTGAAATTAGTGTATCTATATAGAGACGAAATAATAAGATAACCTGTGAATGCAGAGATGGACTTCTAGTTTAACTAGTGACCAGTTAACGGTATCGAAACAATTTGATTTTGGAGTAGATCAATTTGATATCAAGATTGAACCATAACTTTACGAAAATTATATCAACAGGAGGAATTCATTATATGGTGGAGTAGGCGAATCTGTATGCTAAACAACCTTGATACGCTTCAGTATGTCATATGTACAGCAAGATAAACCGCAAATAATAGCTATGCAAGATAATGCAAGAAAATATTATCTGCAAGATAAATTACAAACAATTTTAATTTCCTTTAGTTATATTTAGCTAATAAAGTAATGTCCGATAGTTAAATTTAACCAAAGCTGAATAAACTGGGCCTTAGGCTCGTCACTACCATCCTATCGTTAAGCTATCTAAGGTATTATTACCAAAAGATAAAAAAATAGTACTAATAGACCTTAGGTTCATCGATTAGCTCGTATGCAACATAAGTTCAACAACGTAGAAATGCAATAGAAAAATTTTTAGCTATATTTAGCTACAATAAGTCGAAAGCTTATATTGACTTATCAGACCAGCTACAAGCATATGCATATTGTCCGAGAAGAGGTGCTAAATACTATCGAAAATTAGTTATTCATCAATGCATTTTTATTACTGAAAGAAATTACACAGAGAAAGATTATAATCACTGAATTTCGAGAACAGCTTGTTGAAATTACGGATTCCAAAGATTTAAATAAGTTACATAAATTGAACGACATAGGATAAATCGCATAAATTATTCAACAATTATTATTGTTTATATAGTAACAGTTCGGTAGAGGTGTACCTCAAAATAAAACAAGCAGAAGCAAGTGATTGTCCACTTTGCAATAAGAACTAGTGAGTTCTATGTTTTTTTACTCATAATGCAACAAAAGTCATAAGTGAATAAATTGGAATTCTAATACTATTAAATCGTTCGTGTCATTCGCGCATGATATATTGGCGACATGCGCAATTACGAAATATATTTAATTTATTACATTATTTATGGGAAAATCATTCGTAAATTAATGAAAAATTATAAAATCGGTCCAGTCGAGTCACGTTGAAATTAATCTTACTGCCGATCATGTACGCTCACATGAGTGGTACACGTGAATGACACACGTTGTTTGTGCATCTCTAACTCTAAGCCACTGAGAAGATAATGCCCGGGATACACATAGTTTTGAAAACTACAATAACAAGTTACTGTTTGTAAGGTAGTAAACTAGTGCACCTACCTTCGTGTATACAAAACTAGCGTTATTGCAGGTGTCTAAAACCAAGATAGTTTGCCTTTATATTTTTAAAACTAGCAAATTTCTCCACCACTGATTGTGCCGTCTTTGCTTGGGTTTGTGTCGTGTACACGGCGAGGCTAATATCCTGTCGTTTAGTACGCAGGCTTAAAATTATTTATACGCAGGCCAGTGATACTAGCATCTGCTAAGCGAGGACAGCTAACCAGAACTGTTATCCAGCTTATCTAGCTTAATATCCTAGAAAACTTACAAACTAGAACAAAACTAGGCTCGTGTAGCCCGGGCATAAGCGACAATCACTTTGCGTATAGAATGGGTCACCAAAAGAAAGTTTAGCATGATGATATCAAACGACGTTAAATATGCGTTAAATTCCCCTAATAGGAGACCCCTGATAATGAGGAGTCTGTTCAAGACCTACCTATCACAGAGGACGGTTTTACTGAAAATAGTGAGCAACATGAGATGAGCATCAGGTCTATTACAAGTTTTGACCCTAAAGCAAGAAGTTGGAATTCAGGTTTTTTGTATATGCAATGATCTTGTTAGTAGTGAAGAGTAGAATATCGGAGATAATAACGGGAGAATTGCAAAATATCCTGGTTTACAAGTTGGATTAAGTTGCATTGGGTTAGAGATTCTTAACAACTTGACCAAAGGAAACTTGAAAAGCTTCTTGCCTGAGTTTAATTTAGATTTTTCTATCTATTAATACTTTCGCCAGAACTTATATAAGTTCTGCTTGGTATTAAAGTTTCTCTTCCTATGCTCTGAAGAAGAAATTAGTCTTATCATCTTTTGAAATAGACTGCTTTTCGGGTTAGGTTGGATTGACTTGGATTAGGTTGCAGATTCTGTCCCTAAGGTGCCTGATATTATCACTGAGTACGGACTTAACAAACTCGAGACCACCCGAGCTCGCTCGAGGAGTGCATCTTATTAAAAAGAACGGGGGTTCATTTAGCCCGGATGGTAGTACCCCAAAAGGGCTCGCACCTGTAAACAGGTGAAGATTTCGGGAAGACTGATACAGCTTCTGGAACAATTTGTGATGACTGATCTATGTGTACAACCTGCTGTCAGGTATAAAACGCAGCGCAAGATAGACGCTCGACATCTCCAAATATGGCTATATGGACAAAAATCCAAAAGCTGTAGAAGTGTCGAGTCTAAGCGACTCTGGCTTTGTTAACCAAGGTAATGAAGAGGAAGTCTTTAGGCCAAGTTCCCTAATAATGCGCTCACCTCCATCACGAGCTATTGCGCATAGACGCATGAGTCCTAATATTACCATATCGGATCCTGAAGATGTAGATGTTGTGGACGAGTTAAATAGCATTGTGGTGCAATTTGATATAGAAAGAAAGATTGCGGGCACGCTAGATGTGGATAGCCAAATGTCGCCACGAGTTACATGTTAGTTGTTTGATAACGTGCCAGAGAGGAAACTCTGCAAAGGGTTAGAACATGGTCTTTCAAAAGTGGAAAGGAGGCGGTGATAGAAAATAAAAGAAACAAGGTGATGAGTGTTAAGTGGAGGAAGGAAGGATGAAAAGACGAAGGGGATAGATAGAAGAGGACAAGTCTGAAGAGAATGTTAAACAAATGAAATCTGTGAGAAACGTGATAGAGAACGTATTAACATTGATGAAGACACTAAAAAAGAATGAGGAATAGAATACGAATTGGCTATAGTAATGCTAGAAAGGCAAAAGGAGACATTAAATATAATCTGTACCACGAAAAGTGATAGTGATTGATTGCATGAAAGTGTACGAAACAGACGTACTCGCTAGAAACCGTTTCACTCTAAGACACGTCAACTTCCGGGCATAATGTCTGTACCGTATATCGATGAATCACTATCACTTGGTATAGACTATAAAAGAGTCAGGATGGTTAAACGGGATGGGCGAAAAAGCTATAAAGAGTAAAGCGAAAGAAGTAAGAGTGATAAGCACACAAATAGATATTGATTGGAAAAACTAAAACGATACAAAGAGAAGACGAGAACTTATAGAAAAAGCTGTCACTTTCGATGAGTGGCGGTCAGTCGCTGAAATAGAATGATCCAAAAGACACTACAAGAGAACCTTATTAAAAAAAGGTGACTCTTTGTGGCAGCCACACGTAAGAACTACGGTGGTAATACTTGAGTCTGTTGATCAAGAGATGAGCTCTTTATCATGATGATACTCATTGATGAGAGATGATACGGAAAAAAGTAAAGGGATCTGAAAAAACGGATAAGCTTATAATCCAAAAAACCGATCGATCGGTTTGGAATAAGTTACATGAACAAAATAGGAGAAATTTGGAAGCTAAGAAAGTAGTAATACACTACCTCAGTCGGATATCCATAGAGAAGTTTAGGAATATAGTGAAAATCGTCTTCAGAAACAAAAATATAGAAATGGAGATATATGTATACCACCGAAATAAAAATGGATGAAGAACAAGAAAAAAAAACGTGCGCGATTATGGTCGAAAGATCGGGTAAGACGTAAAAAGAAACGGTGAGAAGTAAGAAACAAAAGAGGAATAAATAAATTAAAAAATGGGATGTGGCTGTTTATACATACAGTATGTATACGCAATTGGCTATTTACACATACAGTATATATATGTAACTGGCTATTTATACATACTGCATGTATGCGCAATTGGCTATTTGTACATACAGTATGCATACACACTTGGCTGTTTAGACTGTGTGATTGTATATATACCAGTTACAGCTCCTATAGCAATTAAGTTAGGAATTTCTTTCAAACGCAGGCTTGTACTATATGTACGTGTGTCTTTCTTGAAAATATTGTCGCATAAAATGGTTCAAAAAGTGTCGACATAAAGTGTATTTTCTTAAATAAATGGAACACCCTACATTTCTTGCATATCCTGATTAGCTGTCTTAAATCCTATAACTTCACATCCTGTTTTCAAATTTTGCGTGCAATGTTACCACGTTGTTAACCATTTTGTGAAAATTTTTGAAAATTTATGTATTGGATCATAACTTTGTTATTTTAAATGGAACACATCGCTTATCCGCTGAATACAAGACAATCAAAAAAATTATACTCTTGTGGACTTTATTCTAATATGCACTCCAAAAATTCTAGGTTTTTTACTGAACATGCACATATGTGTACTTTTTCATCTTTTATTTAATAAACTCACTTGCTTTTGTTTAAAGTTGTCTCTTTCATAACTCATTTCTTGCAAAAAGAATCATATTACGTTTTTGCAGAGTTTTAATAAAAAAATTATAACTCGGATATTTAAAGATTTAATTCGCTCCTTATTTCAAAGTGATATCTCAATTAATTCTTGAGATACAAATTTTTGAAAGTTTCTTGATTTTTAACAAATATATATAATTACGTTTTTGGAAAACTTTAATTAAAAAATCATAACTCAGAAATTTAATGATTTGGAAAAACGGTCTTAAGCACGTTAGATAGCAAGAAAATTTGCTTCAAGTTGCTTCTTATTTCAGAGCGATATCTCAATTAGTTCTTGAGATACGATTCTTTGAAGATTTCTTGATTTTTATTAAACACCTATAATTATATTTTGCACAGTTTCAATCAAAAATCATAACTCGGAGATTTAAATATTTGAAGCAAAGATCTTAGGCACCTTAAAAAACAACAAAATTTGCGTCAAATTGCTCCTTATTTCAGAGCAATATCTCAATTAGTTCTTGAGATACGATTCTTTGAAAATTTCTTAATTTTTATCAAACACATACGATTATGCTTTTGTAATGTTTTAATTTAAAAAACATAACTCAAAGATTTAAATATTTGAAGCAAAGATCTTGGGCATCTTAAACAACAACAAAATTTGCTTTAAATTGCTCCTTATTTCAGAGCAATATCTTAATTAGTTCTTGAGATACAATTCTTTGAAAATTTCTTGATTTTTATCAAACACATACGATTATGTTTTTGTAAAGTTTTAATTAAAAAATCATAACTAGGAGATTCAAATATTTGAAGCAAAGATGTTGGGCATCTTAAATAACAACAAAATTTGCTTCAAATTACTCCTTATTTCAGAGCAATATCTCAATTAGTTCTTGAGATACGATTCTTTGAAAATTTTTTGATTTTTATAAAACACATATGATTATGTTTTTGCAAAGTTTAAAAAAAATCATTACTCGGAGATTCAGAGATTTGAGAAAGGCACATTAAATACTAATTAAATTTGCTTCAAATCGCTCCTTATTTCAAAGTGATATCTCAATTAGTTCTTGAGATACCATTCTTTGAAAATTTCTTGATTTATATCAAACACATGTAATTATATTTTGCAGAGTTTCAATCAAAAATTCATAACTCGGAGATTTAAATATTTGAAGCAAGAATCTTAGGCACCCTAAATAGCAACAAAATTTGCTTCAAGTTGCTTTTTATTTCAGAGCGATATCTCAATTGGTTCTTGAGATACGATTCTTTGAAAATTTCTTCATTTTTATGAAATACATATCATTATGTTTTTGCAAAGTTTTAATAAAAAAAATCATTACTCGGAGATTCAGAGATTTGAGAAAGGTTCTCAAGCACATTAAATACTAATTAAATTTGCTTCAAATCGCTCCTTATTTCAAAGTGATATCTCAATTAATTCTTGTGATATGAATTTTTGAAAATTTCTTGATTTTTAACAAATATATATGATCACATTTTTGCAGCCCTTGTATCAAAAAATCACAACTCAGAAATTTAATGATTTGGAAAAACGATCTTAAGCATGTTAAACAGCAACAAAATTTGCTTCAAGTTGCTATTTATTTAAGAGCGATATCTCAATTAATTCTTGAGATACTATTTTTTGAATACGATCGCATCCATTTTATTCTTAAAAAATACGATTTTGTTTAAGAATGTTTATCACAACAATAAAATCATACATTGAATTACGACTTCTTTTTATGACTTCTATCATAAATTAAATTATAATTATCACAAATTGCATTATGATATCTATTTTAATAAATTTTAAATCTATTTTCATACTGTATGTTAATGTAACAACAGTACATTAACATACAGTATGTATAAATAGCCAATTGCGTATACATAACGTATGTATAAATAGCCTCATCCTAAAAAATGAGGGATGGAAAAATACTGATTATAATACAAAGAGGCAGAGGATGCTGAGGAAAGAAGAGGGACAGACCGTGATACAGAGGTATCGGGGAAAGGAAACAAACAAAAACGATACACATAAAAGGACTAACGATAACCACAGAAAGGGAGGAAATCCTGCAGACAATAATAAGGAAAACGGGTGCAAAAGAGGGTAAGATAAAGATGAACTCTATAAGACAATACGTCGATAACGGTCACACTGGAAATGACAGTAGAGAAAGGCATAAATGATTTTAAAGAAAAAGAAGTCTGAAGACGCAGACTATTCTAGGTCTAGTGTTAATTCTAGTTTTAATTCTTGTTTGATTCTAGATTTTTTTGTTTAATTCTTCTGGAACTAAAAGTATAACTAATACTAGACCTACGACCCAGTTTCAGAACTAACACTAGAGCTGGAACTAAAAACATTAGGATATAGCCGTATGTCTCTTAAGACGGCTAAACCCTAATGTTTTTAATTCTAGGCCTAGTATTAGTTCTGATGCTAGGTTGAAGATGTTGGACTATGCTAATGGTTGTGGATATGTGTTAGTAGAAATCTTTTCAACCAATTTTAATTTTAAACTATATAAAAGGTGACATTACTTGAAATTAACAAGATCATATCATTCAAAGGTGGAATTAACATTATACAAAGTAGTCAACTAAAATTTCTCCCTTCTTGACAAAATGATGGAGAAGATGATTACGTTTAAAAAATTTTGATTTATATTGTATATTTTGGGTTGCCCTTCTCTCAGTCTCAAAAAGAATACTTTAATACAGCCTGAGGAGGAGGTCTGATAGTCAAACTAATGAACTTAACCGCACATCCCACCTAATTAATCTTGTCTGCTCTCTCTCAACCGCAATCTTATGAATCTGTGGTCTCAAAAGGAGCCATAATTTCCCTTCATCTTTTCAACATAAAGAATACCGTAACATCCAAAAGTTGAAATAACAAGAAAATAAATACGAATTGTGTGTGCCAAGTAACTTTATATTGAAAAAAACTTGCCTAATTTGCCAAAATGAAAATGAATTTTTAAAATGTTTTTACAGAGATGAACAACATCTAACAATGAATAGTTGAACTATGCATTATAAAACCATAATAAAGAAAACATCAAGTTTTTGTTGTGTGTATATGTTGAAGAATGAATGATTTTTTTGAATATATTCGAGACTATTTATTTTCCGTTTCCTGTTCTAGTTGACCAGGTAAATTCCTTTCTATACAGAGGCTGGGAGATTTATAAATGTCATAAATCGTGATTTTGTAAGCTAACACGGGTTGGACTATATTACGAAAGATGATAAATCTAACGTTATAATACTTTATCTGAACCATATCTCTTAAAAGTAATTCGAATATTTTTATTGGTTAATTTCATAGAAATTAAAGTATAAAACAATCCATATCCGTTCACAATGATATTGTTATCGTAAATTATATTTGTTTGATGCCGTTATTTCCTGTTCGTTTTATGTACACTTTGCCTTATTTGAAAATTAATGCTCAATTCAAATATTTTTTTAACGATCCATACCTCGATTATGTTTCGTTTAATTTCGTGAGCGACAACTTTTTAACTAAATTAACATCAAATGTAACAAAAAAAAGTTCTCGTTCCGCGTTTTTCACTATCAACACTTATTATTATATATGGGTATTCAGAAACACGCACATTAATTTATCGCTTTTCCTAATAACACAAAACAAACACGTTTTTATTTATAATTACTGCATATTTTAACCGCAAATTAAACAATGCAATTTAAAAACGGCCCGTTTTAACAAGAAAAAATTAGGAGAATTCAGTTTTTGTTGCGTGCCCCGCGACTTGGCTAATTCATACTAAAGAGAGCGAGCGTTCCATACAACGTAAGGAAGGAGCATTCATGTTGCGATCCCACTCTTTCAACGCACATGTTGGTCATCCCAACCATTTTCATTGGATCTTTTCAGTAGTCATCGTTTTTCAAATGCGGTCCGCACAATTTAACCGAGGAGAGGTTTTTTTAACCCAAAAAATTCTTTGTCGAGTCCCAACATTCTTCGAGGAAACGCTTTGAATGCCTTACATTCGCGCCGAAACACCGACGATTATGTTACGATTTGTTTATAAACAACGCGGATTGAGTCGAATGCGAATGACCCTTTGGAAATGATTTTAAAAAAATTTTTGGTTTTTTGATAAAGGTAATGGTTTTTTGTATGGAATAACGAAAAAAATTTATTAATACTTATCGAAATAGAATTAATTTTGAATTTTATACAAAAAAGAGATTAAAGAAGTAAGAAAAAGTTGTGATCAAGGACAAAAAACTACCAGAAGATATAAACTGGTTCTTATTGATTCCAAACTCTTTTTAAATTAATATTAATCGTTTGTAATTCGCGTCCCGTCGTGTATTCGATATCTGCCTCGTAATTAGGCTGCTTGAAAAGTGGTAATCGCTAACGGAAACCGAAACGAATTTATTCAATTTATCGACTTGTATGTATTAATTGCCAAGTTGGAAAAATCTGGTCTGGTTTAGACTTTAGAGGTCGACGTAGTCCTCGTCGTCGGTAGGTCCAGGACGCCAATAAAGATGTCTCGGCATCTCACTTAGAGATGCCGAGGCGTCTGTTCTATACCATTAACGGACGTTGTGCTTGGACCATGACGGCAAAGAGAAAGACCTCGTTAATATGCGCTCCGCCTCATATGCAGTTGTCGCACGAACGCATCTTAATGACCACGGCAATTAAGCACCAAGTTTCAGAAACAAGATGACGTTTTGACAGGGGAGATAAAAAATCCCACCTCGTCGAAGACAACCAATCAACGAAGTAATATATTAAACCATTTCAAACCTTAAAAATGAATTTCTAAACAAAATATACCTACACTGATAGATAGATACCCATACATCAAAAGAATATGGTTCAGGTTTTGTTTCTTTTGAACTCATAAAAATCGTAAATTATGATCGAGATTAACCAGACACGATAAAGGATAAAAACGCACTCGAATCGAAATTGATTTATGCCGGTTTTTGTTTATAAAATCGAGTATATAAACGTTGAGTTTAAATGAATGGCGAGTTTAGCTTTAACGAGTTTTAACAAAAACGTGTACTGCAAACATCCGCGCTGTACACCAACAAGAACATCAACAAAACAATATAACAGAACACAACCGCCGGTTACAAAAATTGCTATGTGACTAACAACGGTGACGCAACTTGGTTCATTTATGTTGGACGAATTAGCATATTAAAACGTCTCAGGATAAGGTGTCGAGAGAAGCGATAAAATTTTCAAATTTTTTTAGACTAGAATATTATAAATCGTCAATTTTGGAACTGTGTGAATAAAACGAATTGATTGAGAAAGTGTTTTATAACGGTTTTTGGTTTGCCATTAATGCAGTGTTTATGTTTTTAAAGTATTTGCATAATTGTGCGTTGTCTGTTCATATCACGCGGTTTCTGTTTTTAGTTGTAAAGTTAAATTGCTTGGATTTTTAAAATTTTCTTTTTAAGTAAAGTTGTTTGGAAAACATTCTTAAGAATCATTTTTGACATTTTTAGGAAAAATCGACAACATGTCTCAAAAAAATTACGGCATAAAATGAATGAAGAAATGTTATGTTGTTTATGGTAAATTATTAGAAAAATTTAACTTAACATAATGTAATAGTAATACTTTAAGGATTTTATGAGTTTCACAAAACGTGCAAGTTTATAAACTTAAAAAAAAACGATTTTTCTGAAGATGTTCGAAATGTCGATTAGATCAACATCTAATGCTAGGTTTAAATGAAGCTAGAATTCTTGCAATTATTGATTTCTATTTTTGGTTTTTGAATACTTTTTAAAATTTTAGAAATCACCTTTGAAAACGTGATGGAACGGATAGTAATTTTACTAAAGCTGGATATCCGGCATATCATCAGTTTTATGTCACAGAGGATATTATCTTTTGGATCTGAGGAATATACAGATGCAGAATATATCTTGATAAAATTTTTTGTGATCTATAAAGGAGAGTATGTATTTTTTGCAGAACAAAACCATACATGAATATCTTAATTCGTTTTTGAGATATCTTTTGAGACAAATTTGTAACATTTCACAAAATTTTATTTATTAAATCATTTTTAAAAAATCGTAAAAAAAGTCATTCTTAACCCTCTATTGCATAATTTATTTTATAGTTTGAAAAAAAATTTTTTTTGCATTTTTTGTGATAATTGTGCATAGAAATAAGACACCTATGAGTTTTTTTTTTCAAAATTTGTATTTGTAGAGAAAAAAAAATGTGTTCCCAAATGGGCACATTGTGGGCTCAAAGTACATTTTTTTTACATGGTGTGAAATGACTTGAAGCAATTATTTACTTTATTTAAACACAAATGTATTCCACATTTTTCGCACATTGTTCTGGATTTACCCTTGCAGTTAGGTTTTTTGCATCTTTCTCGGTTTTCTGTCTGTAAAGGCCAATGTCCAGTATTATCCAATATTATGTTTCTTGTTGGACGTGGTTCCAAACATTTTCTTTTAGGTGTGAAAGGAATGGGCGAGTCGATGGGCGTATTGGCGCCACTAGTGTTAGGTCGGCCTCTCTTTTTTGCCTTTATTTTTCCCACTAGACATAGATCTTGTGCTAGTATTGTTTTGAATTCCAATAGAGAAACCTTCTCATTCTTGTTTATTGATTCTTCTTGAAAGTAACCATGAATTTACTACCACAACGTCAAGCATGTGGCAAAATATGCGCATATACCATTTGCGGCTCTTCAATTTTATGGGATACAATCCTAATAGAGAATCCTGTAAATCTACCCCTTCCATGTGCATGTTGTAGATTGAAACAATGTCGGGACGATCAATTTCTTTCTTGCAGTTCTCCGACTTGAAAACACGCTTTACTTTGGTAAGTTGAAATGTACCAGAGAATGTAGAAATTAATGTAACTAATCGATTATCACACCACTGCACAACATGAACATCTACTCCAGCAACATTTGCAGTTTTCTCAATGTGTGAGCCTCGTCCCTTTTTTTTCATTTCTTTTTCACTAACCATTTTTAGGCCCTTAAGTCGATTAGATCTTATTGTTGCCACACTTTGTATGCCTAATTTTCCCAGATAGGATAACAAATTTATACCAGAAAAATAATTGTCATAGTAAACCTTATGATTTTTGTCTCTCGGAATTGGTCTACATAAACGGACGATGATATTGCTGGCAGCTCCAAGATTTGGTTCCCCTGGCAATAGATTTTTGTCAGCTTTACTATTGCAAAGCTCAAAATTTGTACTGAAGCCACTTACTCCTGATAAGACATACATTTTGTAACCCCATTTGTGTGGCTTTTTGGGATTATATGTCTTTAAAGATGTTCTTCCCTTGAATGGAATAATTTGTTCATCACAGGATAAATTTTCCTCAAAAGGGATTTTTTGGCAGGATTTCTTTATTTGATTCAATACCGGCATAATTTTATGTGTGCTTCCAGTGGCTAAGGTATTATCTGAGAAATGCAAAAAACGTTTCAACTCCTCAAATTTATTGAGAGGCATGATGTCTGCTATTTGTGGTGTTCTAGTATTGGCCGACCAGTACCTACGCGTTGAGTGCTGCCTTATCAAAGACATCCATATAACTATCCCCAAAAACTGCTCAATTTCTTTAGCATCAGTTCTCAAAGGCCTGTCAGGTCTTCTTTGTGTGCTGTACAAACATGTTTGCTCAACCACCATAGATATAAAATCATCAGACATAAAGAATTTGAATAGACTATATGCACTTTGTAATTCTAAAATATATTCTGGAAGATCGCATTCTCCAAAAAACTTATTACCCTGTGGATCTCTATTAGTTTTTGAAGATTTCCAAGTAACATTTTCAACATTTGAAAAGAAAAATCTCGTATTTGGGGGAAGATGAAATAACTGCATCAAAGGTATGTCGTCTGGGTCCTCAATATCCTGGGATTCAATCTCGTCATCATCTAAGTCGTGAGGAACCTGTACTTCCACTGCAGAGAAAAATATGCATATGAACATCAAGACCAAACTATTTTTACTGGCATAAAATTTACCTTCATCATCATCTGATAGCTCAGAATCCTCGCTATCTGAAGGAATATCTCGAATTGCATCAACTTGAACTTTTTTTCTTCCATAAAAAGCGCTTGGTCTAATTGTTGGAAAATCGCCCGGAAAACCCATTGTGGATCGTCTGTGTGTAGAAATAAGAAATAATTGCACACTTTAACTTTTTGAGCATAATGTTCCCAAATGGGAACAAACAAGTTATGACCTGCTGCAAAAAAAGGAACGAACGAAATATATCGAATTATGCATTATTCTACTCCTAACACTTGAAACTAAGTATAAAAAATACATACTTACCAGAAAATAACCCTAGAAACTAGACTTGATCTTCTAAAATCAATCAAAATGATCAAGTGGCCATTGATTCGACGCGAATTGTATATAAATGCAACACACCAACACAAACACACCACCTCTCGGAGAAAAAATTTACGAAAGGTAGAAAACTATACTAGATATTCATAATGTATCTATCAGTTTTGCCGCTTAATACAACATATGGCCACTTTATTGGCTTAGAATGTTGTGTTCCCGAAAGGGAACATTATGCAATAGAGGGTTAAGATATAATGATAAAATGTATGGTAAAAAAAGTAGGCACTTTCATCAGAATAAAATCGTACTTGAGAATCTCGCTTTGCTATTGAAATATCAAGTTTTGATCCCAACCTAAATGTGTAGCATTCTATTACATCATATGATATTCACATATTATACATATAGACCATACATCATATATTTTTGATGCAATTTATTATAGCTTATGAAGAAAAGTATGTACTTTTATACGCACAAAACCATACTTGAATATCTCAATTCGTCTTCACGACATCAATTTTTGAACTTAATCGGAATTAAAACTTATATTAGTATGAAGATGACAATTTTCACGAATAATTTTCAAAAAATTATAAAAAAAGCAAATTCTTAAGATATGCAAATGAAATTACGGCTATTTGTAGAGAAAAGTATGCACTTTTTCATGAACAAAACGGCATTTAAAAAATTTTATTCATTTTTGAGATATGAATTTTTGAAATCAAATGGAACTTTTATTAGTCTGTAAAGATGACTTTTTAAAGATGAATTTTTCTTCAATTTATTTTTATGCTGGTTACAGATTTAGATTTTTTATTTTTGGTTATCTATCTCTTATTATTATTAATATTTTTATTGTTGTTTTTTTATAACATCAGATA
The DNA here is from genome assembly GCA_036711965.1 of Onthophagus sagittarius. Lineage (NCBI taxonomy): Eukaryota > Metazoa > Arthropoda > Insecta > Coleoptera > Scarabaeidae > Onthophagus > Onthophagus sagittarius. The sequence continues at coordinate 43,214,088 of JASERS010000005.1, read as the reverse complement.
TATATATTGTCTTTTTAAATGCACAATTTTCGAGTAGAACATCTAAATGTAAACGTAAATATAGCAATTTGCTTGAGTATTTGGACCATTCAGCCTGTAATGCATTTGCATTATTTGAAACATGGCTTAACCTCGGCATTGATAATTTAGTTATTCAAATTAAAAATTTGCACTTCTTTAGATCTGATAGATTATCTAAAGGTGGTGGGGTTGGTCTTTATATTCGGAATTGTTACAAATGTCAAATTATTAATGTTGATCAGATTCCGGTGGTGAAGCAATTGTGGGTTACTGTGGCATTGGATGGTAAAAATTTTGGTATTGGCGTCATCTATAGACCTCCATCGTATAAGTCGAAGTCGCTTATAGATTTATTTGAAGAATATTATTTGTTATACAGTAGATGAACAACTTACTAGAATATCGGATGAATCTGAGTCAGTAGATTAAGTCATAATTCTAGGAAACTTTAACATTAATCTTATGGTTGATGGCTCTTTGGAAAATTCTCCTCTGACCACTTTAAAAGCTTTTAATTTGAGGCAGGTGGTTGGACAACTTACTAGAATATCGGATGAATCTGAGTCAGTAGATGAAGTCATAATTCTAGAAGACTTTAACATTAATCTTATGGTTGATGGGTCCTTGGAAAATTCTCCTCTGACCACTTTAAAAGCTTTTAATTGGAGGCAAATGGTTGAACAACTTACTAGAATATCGGATGAATCTCAATCAGTAGATGAAGTCATAATTCTAGGAGACTTTAACATTAATCTTATGGTTGATGGGCCTTTGGCAAATTCTCTTCTGACCACATTAAAAGTTTTTAATTTGAGGCAGGTGGTTTAACAACTTACTAGAATATCGGATGAATCTGAGTCAGTAGATGAAGTCATAATTCTAGGAGACTTTAACATTAATCTTATGGTTGATGGGCCTTTGGCAAATTCTCTTCTGACCACATTAAATATACATAATCCATAATTATTTGATCATTATCTATCATCAGTTTTTAATGATATGGTATAAATCACATAATGTCAAAATTGGATGATTTTTCTTAATAAAATCAAACATTACTGACGTACCAAATATGATGGAGAAGGGTGGTGCCCATATAAATGTTCCTAATGCATTAAGAAATCATAATCCATAATTATTTGATCATTATCTATCATCAGTTTTTAATGATATGGTATAAATCACATAATGTCAAAATTGGATGATTTTTCTTAATAAAATCAAATATTACTGACGTACCAAATATGATGGAGAAGGATGGTACCCATACAAACATTCCTAATGCATTAAGAAATCATAATCCATAATTATTTGATCATTATCTATCATCAGTTTTTAATGATATGGTATAAATCACATAATGTCAAAATTGGATGATTTTTCTTAATAAAATCAAATATTACTGACGTACCAAATATGATGGAGAAGGATGGTACCCATACAAATATTCCTAATGCAATAAGAAATCATAATCCATAATTATTTGATCATTATCTATCATCAGTTTTTAATGATATGGTATAAATCACATAATGTCAAAATTGGATGATTTTTCTTAATAAAATCAAACATTACTGACGTACCAAATATGATGGAGAAGGATGGTACCCATACAAACATTCCTAATGCATTAAGAAATCATAATCCATAATTATTTGATCATTATCTATCATCAGTTTTTAATGATATGGTATAAATCACATAATGTCAAAATTGGATGATTTTTCTTAATAAAATCAAATATTACTGACGTACCAAATATGATGGAGAAGGATGGTACCCATACAAACATTCCTAATGCATTAAGAAATCATAATCCATAATTATTTGATCATTATCTATCATCAGTTTTTAATGATATGGTATAAATCACATAATGTCAAAATTGGATGATTTTTCTTAATAAAATCAAACATTACTGACGTACCAAATATGATGGAGAAGGACGGTGCCCATATAAATATTCCTAATGCATTAAGAAATCATAATCCATAATTATTTGATCATTATCTATCATCAGTTTTTAATGATATGGTATAAATCACATAATGTCAAAATTGGATGATTTTTCTTAATAAAATCAAACATTACTGACGTACCAAATATGATGGAGAAGGATGGTGCCCATATAAATGTTTCTAATGCATTAAGAAATCATAATCCATAATTATTTGATCATTATCTATCATCAGTTTTTAATGATATGGTATAAATCACATAATGTCAAAATTGGATGATTTTTCTTAATAAAATTAAATATTACTGACGTACCAAATATGATGGAGAAGGATGGTACCCATACAAACATTCCTAATGCATTAAGAAATCATAATCCATAATTATTTGATCATTATCTATCATCAGTTTTTAATGATATGGTATAAATCACATAATGTCAAAATTGAATGATTTTTCTTAATAAAATCAAATATTACTGACGTACCAAATATGATGGAGAAGGATGGTACCCATATAAATATTCCTAATGCATTAAGAAATCATAATCCATAATTATTTGATCATTATCTATCATCAGTTTTTAATGATATGGTATAAATCACATAATGTCAAAATTGGATGATTTTTCTTAATAAAATCAAACATTACTAACGTACCAAATATGATGGAGAAGGATGGTACCCATATAAATATTCCTAATGCATTAAGAAATCATAATCCATAATTATTTGATCATTATCTATCATCAGTTTTTAATGATATGGTATAAATCACATAATGTCAAAATTGGATGATTTTTCTTAATAAAATCAAACATTACTAACGTACCAAATATGATGGAGAAGGATGGTACCCATATAAATATTCCTAATGCATTAAGAAATCATAATCCATAATTATTTGATCATTATCTATCATCAGTTTTTAATGATATGGTATAAATCACATAATGTCAAAATTGGATGATTTTTCTTAATAAAATCAAATATTACTGACGTACCAAATATGATGGAGAAGGATGGTACCCATACAAATATTCCTAATGCATTAAGAAATCAAAATCTATAATTATTTGATCATTATCTATCATCAGTTTTTAATGATATGGTATAAATCACATAATGTCAAAATTGGATGATTTTTCTTAATTAAATCAAACATTACTGACGTACCAAATATGATGGAGAAGGATGGTACCCATATAAATATTCATAATGCATTAAGAAATCATAATCCATAATTATTTGATCATTATCTATCATCAGTTTTTAATGATATGGTATAAATCACATAATGTCAAAATTGGATGATTTTTCTTAATTAAATCAAACATTACTGACGTACCAAATATGATGGAGAAGGATGGTACCCATACAAACATTCCTAATGCACTAAGAAATCATAATCCATAATTATTTGATCATTATCTATCATCAATTTTTAATGATATGGTATAAATCACATAATGTCAAAATTGGATGATTTTTCTTAATTAAATCAAACATTACTGACGTACCAAATATGATGGAGAAGGATGGTACCCATATAAATATTCATAATGCATTAAGAAATCATAATCCATAATTATTTGATCATTATCTATCATCAGTTTTTAATGATATGGTATAAATCACATAATGTCAAAATTGGATGATTTTTCTTAATTAAATCAAACATTACTGACGTACCAAATATGATGGAGAAGGATGGTACCCATATAAATATTCATAATGCATTAAGAAATCATAATCCATAATTATTTGATCATTATCTATCATCAGTTTTTAATGATATGGTATAAATCACATAATGTCAAAATTGGATGATTTTTCTTAATTAAATCAAACATTACTGACGTACCAAATATGATGGAGAAGGATGGTACCCATATAAATATTCATAATGCATTAAGAAATCATAATCCATAATTATTTGATCATTATCTATCATCAGTTTTTAATGATATGGTATAAATCACATAATGTCAAAATTGGATGATTTTTCTTAATTAAATCAAACATTACTGACGTACCAAATATGATGGAGAAGGATGGTACCCATATAAATATTCATAATGCATTAAGAAATCATAATCCATAATTATTTGATCATTATCTATCATCAGTTTTTAATGATATGGTATAAATCACATAATGTCAAAATTGGATGATTTTTCTTAATAAAATCAAATATTACTGACGTACCAAATATGATGGAGAAGGATGGTACCCATACAAACATTCCTAATGCATTAAGAAATCATAATCCATAATTATTTGATCATTATCTATCATCAGTTTTTAATGATATGGTATAAATCACATAATGTCAAAATTGGATGATTTTTCTTAATTAAATCAAACATTACTGACGTACCAAATATGATGGAGAAGTATGGTACCCATATAAATATTCATAATGCATTAAGAAATCATAATCCATAATTATTTGATCATTATCTATCATCAGTTTTTAATGATATGGTATAAATCACATAATGTCAAAATTGGATGATTTTTCTTAATTAAATCAAACATTACTGACGTACCAAATATGATGGAGAAGTATGGTACCCATATAAATATTCATAATGCATTAAGAAATCATAATCCATAATTATTTGATCATTATCTATCATCAGTTTTTAATGATATGGTATAAATCACATAATGTCAAAATTGGATGATTTTTCTTAATTAAATCAAACATTACTGACGTACCAAATATGATGGAGAAGGATGGTACCCATATAAATATTCCTAATGCATTAAGAAATCATAATCCATAATTATTTGATCATTATCTATCATCAGTTTTTAATGATATGGTATAAATCACATAATGTCAAAATTGGATGATTTTTCTTAATAAAATCAAACATTACTGACGTACCAAATATGATGGAGAAGGATGGTGCCCATATAAATATTCCTAATGCATTAAGAAATCATAATCCATAATTATTTGATCATTATCTATCATCAGTTTTTAATGATATGGTATAAATCACTTAATGTCAAAATTGGATGATTTTTCTTAATAAAATCAAATATTACTGACGTACCAAATATGATGGAGAAGGATGGTACCCATACAAATATTCCTAGTGCATTAAGAAATCATAATCCATACTTATTTGATCATTATCTATCATCAGTTTTTAATGATATGGTATAAATCACTTAATGTCAAAATTGGATGATTTTTCTTAATAAAATCAAATATTACTGACGTACCAAATATGATGGAGAAGGATGGTACCCATACAAATATTCCTAGTGCATTAAGAAATCATAATCCATACTTATTTGATCATTATCTATCATCAGTTTTTAATGATATGGTATAAATCACTTAATGTCAAAATTGGATGATTTTTCTTAATAAAATCAAATATTACTGACGTACCAAATATGATGGAGAAGGATGGTACCCATATAAATATTCCTAATGCATTAAGAAATCATAATCCATAATTATTTGATCATTATCTATCATCAGTTTTTAATGATATGGTATAAATCACATAATGTCAAAATTGGATGATTTTTCTTAATAAAATCAAATATTACTGACGTACCAAATATGATGGAGAAGGATGGTACCCATACAAACATTCCTAATGCATTAAGAAATCATAATCCATAATTATTTGATCATTATCTATCATCAGTTTTTAATGATATGGTATAAATCACATAATGTCAAAATTGGATGATTTTTCTTAATAAAATCAAATATTACTGACGTACCAAATATGATGGAGAAGGATGGTACCCATACAAACATTCCTAATGCATTAAGAAATCATAATCCATAATTCTTTGATCATTATCTATCATCAGTTTTTAATGATATGGTATAAATCACATAATGTCAAAATTGGATGATTTTTCTTAATAAAATCAAATATTACTGACGTACCAAATATGATGGAGAAGGATGGTACCCATACAAACATTCCTAATGCATTAAGAAATCATAATCCATAATTATTTGATCATTATCTATCATCAGTTTTTAATGATATGGTATAAATCACATAATGTCAAAATTGGATGATTTTTCTTAATAAAATCAAATATTACTGACGTACCAAATATGATGGAGAAGGATGGTACCCATACAAACATTCCTAATGCATTAAGAAATCATAATCCATAATTATTTGATCATTATCTATCATCAGTTTTTAATGATATGGTATAAATCACATAATGTCAAAATTGGATGATTTTTCTTAATAAAATCAAATATTACTGACGTACCAAATATGATGGAGAAGGATGGTACCCATACAAACATTCCTAATGCATTAAGAAATCATAATCCATAATTATTTGATCATTATCTATCATCAGTTTTTAATGATATGGTATAAATCACATAATGTCAAAATTGGATGATTTTTCTTAATAAAATCAAACATTACTGACGTACCAAATATGATGGAGAAGGATGGTACCCATATAAATATTCCTAATGCATTAAGAAATCATAATCCATAATTATTTGATCATTATCTATCATCAGTTTTTAATGATATGGAATCACCACGCAAGGATGGTACCCATATAAAAAATCACCACGCAATCGTATTTACTTTGCATCAAATCTGTATTAAATTCTAAAATATTTGCAAATTCTTGAAGCAAATATTTTAATATAATAAAAAAAATCAGAACATATAGATATTCTAGAGCAACAGCTAAAAGTTTTTAGTTAAATTAATTATAAGTTAAAAAGTTATATAATAAACAATTAATGTATTTTTAGAAATCTTTTTCATTCAAATACCATTATTAAAAATTAATTTCGCTTCATACCTTAATTAATTAAATTATAAGTTTTTTATAATAACTTCATTCTATATTTAAATTTAACCGCTTTTTTGCGCAATTAAATAATAAATAAAACCCGTAACAAAAACAATATTTCTCGATCCAACTCAATTTTTACTCAATCTCCACTTTTATAAGCATTCACACTGTTGTTCCCTTTCCATTTCTTTGCTACAAGGCCCAAACAGACGTCACAATTGACGTCAGAGCTGTGCTGAATATGCAACAGACAGGTGCCTGGTATGCAACGTTTTTACAATGACCTTTTAGCGCGGTTAACCGAGACCCAATAGGGTCTTGGAATAATTCATAAATATTTTTATAATCACAAAAATAAACAAAAATAAATCAAAAAAAAATCTTACCTTTGGTTTAAACGTGGTTTCCAACAAATCTTCATCGCCGCTCAACGTCGAACACGTCGAACAATCGGAAGATTTTCGAAACGACACTTGTCTTTGAATGTATTCGGCATCTAACGTGCTAATCGTAGATCCGACGTAGTTTAGGTTGCTACAAGAACTGTGGAGGCTTGAATCTGGGGATGACGATCGTTCCTTTTGATTTTGATTTCGGATGAGTTCGATGTCTTCGAGTGTTAGTGCCATAACTTCATCGGAATAATCGCTGACAACCACGGATGGTGTTCTCCAGTATCGATATCGAAGGGTTTCTTCACCATCGTCGGTAAACGTGCTTTCGCGCCGCGATGAATCGTCGAAGCCGTCGCTAACGTCGCTGAATTTTCTCTGATTAGTTGCGGAATCAATCGGGCAAGAAAAACATTGCGCTTCGAGCAGGGTTTTAGTGGGGACGTTGTAATGGTCTATGGAAGATCGGGGGCTGTAAGGATTTTCGTAGGAATAAGGTGGTGGGATATCTTCTTCACCAGATTTTAGGGTGGGTTCAAATTTTTTTAATGAATTTGATGTTGTTTCGTCGTCACTTTGAGTCAATCCTAACGCCGAATCTGAAGAAGCACTTCTTTCGACTCTTTTTGAGTACCATCCTTTTTCCCTTTCATCATCACTTCCCCCGGAAGCTGAAGAACTGCAATATCCGCTCGGAGGAGGCGCCAACCAATCGTTGTTATCTTGACCTTGTTTACCCAACATCTCTAAATACTTCTGTTTCATTTTCTTAACGCTATTAAATCTGGTTTCAGGTAAAACCTCATTCTCAACTATTTCCGCGGTAATTATTTGATTTTGTTGGTGATCGGGCGACGCCATCTGTAAATCACAATCCGAAGCGGCGACTACATCGCCGATTAACGCTCTGTAATATTCGCGGTGTTTTTCGGCTTTTTGCTGGACGATTTCGCGCAGGTCTTCGTCCTTTGGTGTAGGACCAGAGGATGATTTCTTTTGGAGCTGATGCGGTTCCATTTTTTTATCGATGCACGCCAGATCGTCGATTATGCACTGAGAGCTGCAAGATCTGCTGGTAAACCACACGTTGACCGGCTCCGAAGAAGGGCGACGTGCCCAAAGGACGCTGAAACTGAACGGGGAAGAGCCGTTAAACCTCTATATAAACTGTATAGTAACTGTACGGTTAAGGAATAGTGGAGAGGTGTAGAGAGAGGGTCGGAGAGGTGCTTATCTGTTCAAACGCATTATAAATTTGAGATTTTTTTAATTCCTTCATGTAAATGGAAAATTTTATTGCAACTTTACCGCAAATCGTTTCGAATTTCATTTCCAGAGAACATAAAACGTCTCGAACTCGTGATGCTAAGGAGAAATACGAGTATTAACCAAACACGGGGGTTTATTATTTCAAACGGTTGTTGATAAATCTCGAAAATATTCTTTTCGACCTTCGATTTCCAAAATAGCCTCGCTCTTAGTGTTTCTTGTGGTGACGCAAAACGGGAAAAAATTTATAGCAATTGTTATCGTCCTTTAATGATTAATTTAAACAAAAAATAAAATAATTAAAATTGTTTCACTGACGACTTCGTCGTTAGGTGCGCGCTTTTTCCTCATTAGGTGCTCGCGATAAGATTGTTTGGAAAAATACCCTGTCCTATATAGTAATTACGCTAAAAATATAATTTAAAACGTCTCGAACAAACAAATTGATACTTCGTTAATATTATTTAGATTATAATTGGTTTCAATTATATCCGAAAAATTTTAATTTGAAAAGCTTTCTTTATACCATTTGTTTAAAACAATTTTGCCAACAAACAACATTGACATTTTTTTTTATTACACAATACGAACTAACAAATTTTTAATTTTTATTTTTAGTTTTCCATGAAGACACAAAGTCTAATGAAGATCTTAGTTCTAATAGGTACACATACAAATATTCCTAATGCATTAAGAAATCATAATTCATACATATTTGATCATTATCCATCATAAATCACATTAAGTCAAAATTAAAAGTAATTTTGCTTACAGCGTAAGCAAAGTTATGACAAATCAGTGAATGCTGGATAAGTTGGTAGTTTTATAGAAGAGTTATTCAGAAATGTGGTGATTTCTAATAAGAGCATTTGGTATCCGCTAACTATCCATATTAATTAGGTGTGCCCTACAAATTCTTCAATTTGTTATATTAAGCTAACTTATTTTTATGCTTTTTTAATAATAATAGTATTAAGATTGTCAAAAACATTGAAAGAAATATCATTAAAATATTTCGCTCTTGCAATTTAAAATCATTATTTAGTTGTTCATATAAATTTTGGTTATTATTTAATTGTAAGTGGATAGCTAACTGTTTTCACAATTTCCATAGCTTTATTAAGCCTTTGGCAAAGAATTCTGCCTCAAACGTAAGTTTTCACCCATCGCTACGAAATCTTCAAAATTTAAGTCTTAATCCAAATTTCAATGCTTTCTTATCATCTAATCCATCATTTTCTAATCAATCTGCTTTCTTAAATGAAAAATACTTCTTCCTTAAATTTCCAGAACTCCTATCCGGACTCACAGTCCGATCGAACGCAATTCCAGCATTATAAAAATAGTTATATGGCGTTTCTCCCTCTGCGCCGCTAGGTACCTTACTATCTCACTGTTGTGTTTAACGGTGTATCACGTCGGCTTGTTAAAACGTGCTAGAAAGTGGTTATTTTGAGTTTTAGAAAAGTTGGTGTTTAAAGCATACCGCGCGACCAATTATGTAAGTACATTTTTATTTTTTTTACAATTATTTTTATTACATCATTTTTATTTTATTACATCATTTTTATATTATTACATTATTTTTATTGTATACATCTTTATACATTTTTATTTTATTACGGATTTGGTATTTTATAATTTTTTCTGTTTTCGTTTTATTTATTTCTATTTATTATAGATAAGATGGAAACCAGAAGTTCAAAAAAGAAAGAAATAAATCAAGAGCTGGGGCTCCTTATAGACGTTAATAAAGACGAAACATTTGTAAAAATAGATGACGAAGAGGACGATGATCTGGATGATGAAGAAGTGTCGTTTAGTGAGCATGGCAGCAATTCTGAAATTTCAACCGATGATAGTGAAGAAGAAAATTTAGATACTGAAATTTTCAGTGATAAATTTTATTTTGGCAAAGATAAGACGACGAAATGGTCTAAAGTAAGTTTAGTTCGTAAGGCAGTAAGAACAAAGGCACGTAATTTAGTCAAAATATTGCCAGGGCCAAAATTGGATGCTCGCGATATAGAAAACGAGATAGACAGTTTTTTGAAAATATTTTCAATAGAAATGATACATGAAATTATTATGTATTCAAATAAATATATAGATAGTGAAAAGAAGAAAGAGATGAAATGTTAGCATTTATTGGGTTACTTTTCTTATCTGGCATGAAACGAGCCAATCACACAACTTTTTTGGAGTTATGGGCAACTGATGGTACAGGTATTGAGATATTTCGAGCCTGCATGAACTATAAGAGATTTCTTTTTATATTACGAGTTCTGAGATTTGATGACATAACGACAAGGGAACAAAGACGTAAACTGGATAAGCTAGCACCAATTAGATCGATATTGGATGCTCTAAACGAAAACTGTAAAAAGACTTATTGCATAAGCGAGTACATGACAATCGATGAAATGTTAGTTCCATTTCGAGGGCGTTGCAATTTTATACAATATATACCAAGCAAACCGGCAAAATACGGTATCAAAATGTTTGCACTTTGCGATGCTAAAAGTTTCTTCACTAGTCAAATAGAAATTTATTGCGGAAAACAGCCAGATGGGCCTTATTTTATCAATAACACACCTGCAGATATTGTTTCAAGATTAGTGGATCATGTAAAAGGAAAGAATAGGAATCTAACATGCGATAATTGGTATAGCAGTTATCAGTTAGCAAAGTCATTACTTGCTAATAAAATCACATACCTAGGGACGTTGCGAAAAAATAAGAGAGAAATCCCTCCTGAGTTTTTGCCTAATAAAAAGAGAGAAGTTGGGTCCTCTTTATTTGGTTTCCAGCAAGAAATCACAATTACTTCCTATGTACCCAAGAAAAATAAATCTGTTGTTTTAATTTCAACCATGCATAATGACAACTCCCTAAATGAGGACACAAAGAAGCCAGAAGTAATTCACGACTATAACATGACGAAAGGCGGTGTAGATACCGTTGATCAACTTTGTTCAAACTACTCAAACTACTAAGAAGAACAAAGAGGTGGCCTTTGTGTACATTTTTTCACTTGCTAAATATTTCCGGAATAAACGCTCAAATATTGTATAATAACATTTCCAATAAAGCAGTCACAAGAAGACTGTTTCTAAAAACACTTGCTATTAGCCTTATGAAGCCTTATTTCCGTGATCGTCTCCGTAATAAAAGTTTACCTTTAGATATAAAACTAATATTGAAGAAACACGTCGAGGAGGAAGAAGGCAGGGAAAGAGAAGACGAACCACCACCAAAAATTAGAAGCAGATGCCGTATTTGCGGCAGAAGGAAGAATAGAGTAACAACTATGCGGTGTGATCTTTGCCATTTATTTGTGTGTAAGGAGCACAGCAAAAAATGCTTACATTGTAAACAATGCTCAGAGGACACTATGCAAGAAGATGAAAATTGATAGAGTATTTCATATTCTGGAATATTTTTTAGGAATCAAAGTATTAATTTATATTTATTATTTAGAGTTATGTTTATTTTCTTTTAATTTTTTTTGTAAACGTCCATTTCTGTTTTAGTCACAATAAAGTCTATGTTATTTTGGTAGTTTATTTCCTATAAACGATATTTTATTATATCTTAAATAAATAAAAACCAAAAACATAAAAGTATTTCATTGAAACACTTGATAATTTCACTACATTATTGGTGGTGCTTAAAATACACCGCGCGACCAATTATGTTATTTTTTTGACGCGCCTAATTAAGGGTTAAGAAATGTGATTAAATGCCATTTGACCAACAATATGGGTTTTGTAAAGGATAGATGCGATATACATACTGACATTTCATAAGATTTTGTTATACGCAGATGGCTTGAAACTAAATCAGTTAGTTGTGAACAGCAATGTGAATCACTCAAAGAAAGTTAATGATTGCTATCTGCGTGGTTTTTACGAGATATGATGTCGGTTATGCTAATTGTATAAGTCCTAACTCGATTAAATATGAGAGTGCCGCTCATATTGGATCGGATTGAGAGGTACCAATAATCCAACAAAGAAAACCAAATCAGCTATTGATATACAATTGAAAAATTAACTCACTTCATCAGAGCTATGTCATGTTGACTAAAATGTAAGATGTTATATTTGCCATTATGTATTCACAAATTTATCTGGACTTACTTAATTCTTTCCTGTGTTGTTTCGTCTACCTCATAGAAATACAACGCCAATTCACAAATCAAAGTGTCCAGTAGTATTTAATTCAGCCTAAAGAACTACAGGATCAAGGATTGTAGGAAATAGAAGACTACCTTAATTTTTATTTCAAAAGAATTCAATCTCTGTTGCATGCTAGAAAATTCTGGATCATTAAAATTCTAAAAATATCTAAGTCGAGGTTGAGTTGTAAACAACAAGCTTTGTAACCAACCATTAGAATCATCAATATTATTCACAATTGCAAGAATTTCATTGCAGAACTTTCAGAGTACAAAGTAAAAAATCGGATTGCGTCAATGCCCATTATTGCGGTTGGAGAGGTTGAAAAGAATTGCGGATGACTTCCAAGATTTTAAACTTCTTGCTAAACGAAAAGGAAAAAGTTTTTGGAGATTTGTTAATATGATTAGAATCAGTGCTGTCTCGCCAAATATTCTTAAATTTTTTTTCTAATCTGCAGACTATGATTAATAATATGTTCATTTTGAAGGTATATATCGTCTTGCTCTAGATATCAATCTTAACTGTGCCCAAGGTACTAATCACTGGAATCAATATAAATGTATCAACATTTATACTGATTCATATTTTTAGATTAATAATAAAAAATGTTGAGGTCCAAAATTGAGGTCAAAAAGAGGTTGCCCTCTTTTAAGAAATGTGATTAAATGCCATTTGACCAACAATATGGGTTTTGTAAAGGATATATGTGATATACATACTGACATTTCATAAGATTTTCTTATACGCAGATGGCTTGAAACTAAATCAGTTAGTTGTGAACAGCAATGTGAATGTTAATGATTGCTGTCTGCGTGATTTTTACGAGATATGATGTCGGTTATGCTAATTGTATAAGTCCTAACTCGATTAAATATGAGAGTGCCGCTCATATTGGATCGGATTGAGAGGTACCAATAATCCAACAAAGAAAACCAAATCAGCTATTGATATACAATTGAAAAATTAACTCACTTCATCAGAGCTATGTCATGTTGACTAAAATGTAAGAAGTTATATTTGCCATTATGTATTCACAAATTTATCTGGGCTTACTTAATTCTTTCCTGTGTTGTTTCGTCTACCTCATAGAAATACAACGCCAATTCACAAATCAAAGTGTCCAGTGGTATTTAATTCAGCCGAAAGAACTACAGGATCAAGGATTGTAGGAAATAGAAGACTACCTTAATTTTTATTTCAAAAGAATTCAATCTCTGTTGCATGCTAGAAAATTCTGGATCATTAAAATTCTAAAAATATCTAAGTCGAGGTTGAGTTGTAAACAACAAGCTTTGTAACCAACCATTAGAATCATCAATATTATTCACAATTGCAAGAATTTCATTGCAGAACTTTCAGAGTACAAAGTAAAAAATCGGATTGCGTCAATACCCATTATTGCGGTTGGAGAGGTTGAAAAGAATTGCGGATGACTTCCAAGATTTTAAACTTCTTGCTAAACGAAAAGGAAAAAGTTTTTGGAGATTTGTTAATATGATTAGAATCAGTGCTGTCTCGCCAAATATTCTTAAATTTTTTTTCTAATCTGCAGACTATGATTAATAATATGTTCATTTTGAAGGTATATATCGTCTTGCTCTAGATATCAATCTTAACTGTGCCCAAGGTACTAATCACTGGAATCAATATAAATGTATCAACATTTATACTGATTCATATTTTTAGATTAATAATAAAAAATGTTGAGGTCCAAAATTGAGGCCAAAAAGAGGTTGCCCTCTTTTAAGAAATGTGATTAAATGCCATTTGACCAACAATATGGGTTTTGTAAAGGATATATGTGATATACATACTGACATTTCATAAGATTTTCTTATACGCAGATGGCTTGAAACTAAATCAGTTAGTTGTGAACAGCAATGTGAATGTTAATGATTGCTGTCTGCGTGATTTTTACGAGATATGATGTCGGTTATGCTAATTGTATAAGTCCTAACTCGATTAAATATGAGAGTGCCGCTCATATTGGATCGGATTGAGAGGTACCAATAATCCAACAAAGAAAACCAAATCAGCTATTGATATACAATTGAAAAATTAACTCACTTCATCAGAGCTATGTCATGTTGACTAAAATGTAAGAAGTTATATTTGCCATTATGTATTCACAAATTTATCTGGGCTTACTTAATTCTTTCCTGTGTTGTTTCGTCTACCTCATAGAAATACAACGCCAATTCACAAATCAAAGTGTCCAGTGGTATTTAATTCAGCCGAAAGAACTACAGGATCAAGGATTGTAGGAAATAGAAGACTATATTAATTTTTATTTCAAAAGAATTCAATCTCTGTTGTATGCTAGAAAATTCTGGATCATTAAAATTCTAAAAATATCTAAGTCGAGGTTGAGTTGTAAACAACAAGCTTTGTAACCAACCATTAGATGAAGCCATAAATCTATATGAATCGACAAATCTTAATTTCATCGACACTCTTCTTAGCTTTCCCTTGCTATCAACATAATCTCCTACGACAATTTTTTTTGAAAACGATATGTATTTCTCTTTACTTTGTGCTATAACTTTAACATCTTCCTCTTTTAACGCCATATCTTTTACGAACATGTGACAATCGTAATTTGAAAGATTATGAAAAAATATTGGTATGAAGTTTGGTAATTGGTAATTTATATTACACACACTATGTGCAGGCCCTCGATATAAGCCGGTGAGGTGGTCATGATCGTATACTTTGCTGCCAGTTTTTATCTCTTTCGAACAAATGTGACACGTATCTTCCATATGATGTATTAATTTTTCTAGATTTTCTAATGGTAACATTTCTTTTGGCTTGCTTAAATAGTTGTTGTATATACTTAAAACATCTTCCTCCAACTTGTTCATAAAAATTTGTGCTGCATTACGCCCTCGATATATTTCAAATTTCGATAACGAATCATCATAAGAACATTTAATATAGTATGCAAACGCATACGGCTCGTGTTCAAAACATTTTACGGAGTATGAATTCTCATTGTTCTTTTCTGTATTCTCGATACAGACGATTGGTTTCTGTAACGATTCAAAGTCTGCATATACTACAAATGGTATTTTTAATTGTTTTTCAAAATTTTCAAATTGTAATACATTCTCCTGTTCTTGCTCTCCATATTTATTTATTTTAATACTTGTTGTTGGTAAAATTGCTCTTACCTTGCCGCAATCGTGCGTTTGATGTTGCTGAAGTTGACACTCTGTTGAAAAGAATATCAAACATCCCTCGCAAATAAATTTTTCAGGACCATTTTTAGATGCTTGTGCTGACAGTAATCTGGATAAACTTTTTATCCAACAGTAATGGCTATTTCCAAGATCATCCGATATTAATAATAAATTTATATGTCTTTCTTCCTTTTGTCGACATATGTACATGGTGATTATATCATAATTCATAACTCCGTCTTTAAAATATTCATTTAAACCATAGACATTTATCGAAACTTTGTTCTGCTTCTCAAACTCGGGTATGTCTCGTATTTTAACCGGAAATGTTATATTTGAATAGTCAAAGCCACAATTTTCATAATGAGGATACGAAGTTGTCCGCTGTGGTAAACCGTTCGGTTCACACACTGCTGATGTTAACGCCCAAGCAAAGCATGCATCACAGCATTTTGGATATTTATTACAGCACGCTTAGCTTTTATATGGTACGGCAGATCCATGTAGCTCGAAGCTCTTGTGGGGTTATATTTGTTGAGATTAACCTCCATATACAGTATTTGTAATAGTGTCCACCCTGTATACAAATTGTTTTAATTAGTATTCTTCAAACCTTGCACCTTAGAGCGCTTACCTGAATCATGTTCTTGAAATTCCGACATTTTTGGTGATATTTCATCGATGAAGTCATTATAAATTTTATACAAATCTGTCGCTAAAGATGCTACTTTATTTTTTGTATTAAACGATTTTATTTCCCAATCTTCTTTGGATTGCAAACAATACATTCCAAAACATTCTAGATTTAATTTAATGCTGCCATGAATATCGATAGCGCTTTGAATTAGATTTAAGATTTTTTCACAAATTCTATCCGAATATTCCTTCAAATCCACAAAAGTTCCCGGTTCGTTTATTCTATAGCTTACTATTTTATCGCCAAATGCCCCAGCGATTCTCTCAACTCCATCGTCAATTATTACAAACGCATTGCGTTTATGCTCATTACTGCGCAAATGTGCAGAATAACATTGCTTATTTACGTACTTATCGCACGCATCACATTTTGCCATATTTGATTTAGATATTTCTTCAAGTTTGATTCTTTTACCAATGCATGATTGCCGCTGATGTCTCTTCAAGTTATCGGACCGGGTGAAACATTTTGCGCAATTATCACACACCAACATTTTGGACTTTATTCTTTTTCACTTCTCAACGAATAACTACGTCCCTGTGATACTTTACCACCGTTTATAAACCTTTCCACCTCCTCCCAATTCTTGCAGGAGTTTTATGCAGGAGGTTTTTTTTTGTGAACATAATAAACCCAAATGATGCCAGGTAAATATGACTCATTCCTTTTCTTCGAGCAAAACAGCACTTCTTATCTGCATATATTTTTTTTACATAAACTTGCTTGGGCAGTATTACTACCTGAATAAATTTATAAAAAACCCTACTCTTATTTAATAATTACGGCCGATTTAAAACCTTTTTGCAAGCAAGTTCGATATACACGATTTTCAATTAGTCGCTTAAACCCTCCCACATTATATCATCCAAATCAGGTAGGATGGGATAATCATTTTAATTAGTATATATTAGTAAATATTACAAGATTATTTTTCATTCTATCGGAAGACGACGAAGAGTAACCATCTACGAACATGTCTTAACATGTCAACAGAGCGTTATTATTTTATTCTCTGGTTTCCCTATTTAAAGGTGTCACTTGGGGGGGAGGTTGCAAATAATTAAAACTTATTTGGAAACTCCTCCCACATTACAACTTTTAAGGTTAGTAGGTTTGTAACAATTAGCCGATTCTAGAACCTCCTCCTCCTCCTCCTCCTCCTCCTCCAACAATTAGCCGATTCTACAACCTCCTCCAAAAACTAGTAGATACTACAACCTCCTCCTCCTCCTCCAACAATTAGCCGATTCTAGAACCTCCTCCTCGGACGCAGGTTCGAGGAGGAGGTTCTAGAATCGGCTAATCTATACTACTATCATCAATATTATTCACAATTGCAAGAATTTCATTGCAGAACTTTCAGAGTACAAAGCAAAAAATCGGATTGCGTCAATACCTATTATTGCGGTTGGAGAGGTTGAAAAGAATTGCGCATGACTTCCAAGATTTTAAACTTCTCCGAAATTAATTCAAGTGTTTTTTGTACGAATAAAGAAAGTTCAACACACTTTCAAAGATGTGAAACATTTTAATCTCTCATTTTTCACATAACATATTTGACGTCAATGTAATTCAGAAAGCCCAGAATATTGAACTTTTGATGGTAATTTTTATATTTAAACCACAAAAAAAATTAACAGCACTTTTAAATTTACCTCTACAATTATCGATTTGTTTCGTATTTTTTTTTCAAAATACATAAGACTTAATGTTATTTTTTTTTCTTGTACTCAATTATTTCATGTAGACTTTAAACTCCGCGAACATGTCCAACATAAAACGATAAAACTAATTGTTCAATGTTAACTTAAGTGAACACGACAAAAACAACTTAAAAATTTCATTCTTTTACTATTAAAAAAATTCCAAAACGTAAAAAAAATTATTTTAGCACAATTTTTCAAATTTTATCTTCATTCTGAAGCAACCTATTTCCAAGAAATAAATCCAATTGACGACACGATAACCCTCTCTCGCGTTATTTCTCATTTCTTTTAAGCTTTGACGTCAATCTTATCTTAACACATTTTGTTGCTGCCGGTGATGTGTGCTTTTCGAAATAATTACACATGAGAGTACGCAAAATGATGCGATAAGGAAAATTGCAAAAAATAAATCATCTTTATTGTTATAGTTTCTAATCTCTTATTTTGAAATTCTCAAATAAAAATACTTTCGAGATCTATAAAAAGACTAATTCTCAACAAACGTTGTGAATTAATATAAACGGGGCACGTGACGAATGTTTGGTCTTATATTGATGGTTTATAGAACTCAAATCTATTTATAACGAACTCGTCGCACGTCATCTCTACAGATTTTGAGTTAAAACGCAAATGAATTATTTATTAATATGTGTTTATGTTTTGATTTGTGTATTGGAACGAGACATTACAAACTTATTTTTAAAAAATTTAGAAAAATAATTTGTGGTACATCTAACGCGTGATAGGAATTGTACTGATTTTAGACGTAGTTCAAAGATTATTTATTCGAGTTGTACTATTTTAAATTAAAGAGAATGAGGCTATTAGAGAAACAATTAATCATATTTTATATAATTTTTTTTTGGTGATTATTTTATGATAATGAACGGTGGACCATATCAGTCTTTTATAAGACGTTTACCAACTGTAAATATGTATTTAGGCCAATGGTAAGTTTGCAAGGTTACTTTGAATGCAGAGTCAGCGGAACAACTCGTGTATAAGAAGAAAACTACAAGAAATTACAGACATATTATTTCTTCCTTAAACGTTAATTAAGTTGTTAATTTGGATTTTAATATTTATAGGATTTTTTTTAATTAATTTTGAACAAAATTATTTAATATAAATTTTTAAATATTAAATTTTTAAATATTAAATTTTTAATTCTGATTTGGATGGAAGTTTGCGGTTGAACAACTCTTAGATAAGTTAATGACGCAAATGGTAATTAGTTGGAGGCGGGTGAGTGTGTGTAATTTAATATTTAGCATGGGAAATGAATTTGATATGATTAAAAAAAATTACGCAATTTTTCCTAAACTAATTTCGATTTGAATTTACCCGAGGAGTATTCGCACAAATATTTACCGAAAATAACATGGTTTATTTTACTTGGTTATTTTTTCTCCGGTTAACTTACCACTCCATTCCCTATCGATTGGTTGATCGTTGTCAGACCTTGTTACCTAGAAATAATATAGAAATAAAAAATTAGGTTACTTACTAAGTTTAGTTTGTTGAAATTGATTGAGTAGGAATCCGGGTTAGAAAACCGTACAATTCACAAATCTTTCTAGGTCTGAACTAAATATTTCCCAACTTGCCAACGTTATTTATTAAACAGCTTTCATAAAACGGTCACGAGGGAAAGATAAAAATGAACAATGGGGTGCCATAAACTTCTCGGTTGCTTCACTTATACTGATTCACAGAATCTTTTCGCTCTGAGAGCATATAGTATGAGTTGTGTGGAACAATAACAGTTTCTCGTTGTTATACCGTTTAGAATACAGTTCTAGTTAGACATAACATATGGTGTTGCTTTTGTAAAATAATTGTTCAAAAAATAGTAAGTTAGGAGAAACGGTAATGGGGTTTATTATAAATAAACAGATGGTTTTCATAAAATTCCTTTCTATTCTTATAGAAAGGAGAGTTTATAGAAGAGGTTTAAAGAAAACCAATTTTTTTATTTTAGTTTATTTATTTAATTAAGGATCTTTCCAATAATTTTCTTATTTTTATTACAAATATCAAATTTGTTTCTTCTCCATTTATACTCCACTTTCTTCAACTTCTAATAGTGTTTTGTTATAATTATGATCACTCTATTCTCGACCTTTCCATTATGTGTACAGCTACTTACGTCCATAATCGATTTCTCCCTTACTTTGCCTTAGCTCTTCTGTCTATTGTCTCTTTTGTCTATTATTAAAAATATAAATAACTTTTGGAATCCTTTATTCACCAATTATTGATTAGAGGTTTCAATTTCTTCTTAATCTTTTCAATTTCCTTGCTCGCCTCGTTTTGGTATTAACAGTTTGATGGCCCCTCCAACTTCCAATTTCTTATTTTTTGTGAATCAACATTAATGCAAGCTCTGGGACAAGTAAATGCAATATGTAAGCACGAGTACAACCATCTTCATCACAAGAACATTGGAAACTATTTCCGATGTGGTACAACAGGCGATTAAGCTAACAATTATCAAGCAAAAAATCTTAAATGTTACAAATGCCAAAACGGTGACCTACAGGATGGGCCTGTAGATCTTCAACTTGGACACTTTTAAACTGTCCAAAATTAGTTGTATAGCCGAAATGATTTGTATATCAAATTAAAGATTGAGTATTCTTCTTTCAAATGATGTATAACTTGTTATTTCAATTTGAAATCGATTCCACCTAAGAAATGTTAAAGGATGATGTATTTTTGATGTTTTGATAAAATGATAAAATTTCAATAAGATCGATCGTAGCGATCCTATTTTTCAACATACAGTATCAAGCTTTCTGGAAGTAGTTCAAGCCTTCTTGAGACATTTCAAGTCTTCTGCAAATAGTATCAAGTCTTCTGGGAGCAATATCAAGTCTCCTAGATGCACTATCAAATCTTCTGGAAGTATTTCAAGTCTTTCCAATGCAATATCAAACCTTTTGGAAGAATTTTAAATCTTCTAGAAGCAGTATCAGTTCTTCTGGAACTATAGCAAGAATTCTGGAAGCAATATCATGTGTTCTAGAAACAGTGTTAAGCCTTCCAGGAGCAGTATCAAATCTTCTAAAAGCAGTTCAAGCCATTGTTAATATTTTCTTGAACTTTAATGTCGTAAAGTTTTGTTACTGTAATTATGTTAGGTATTCAGTGTGGTTAGGTTTTATACCCAATATTTTTGGCTATTTGTTTTATTATTGTAATTTCCTTCTTTATTTTGTTAAATATTCTATTTTGTGTGAATTGATTTGTATATCAAATTAAAGATTGAACATGCTTCTTTCAAATGATGTATAACTTGTTGTGTCAATTGGAAATCGATTCCACCTAAGAAATGTTAAAGGATTATGTATTTTTGATGTTTTGATAAAATGATAAAATTTCAATAAGATCGATCGTAGCGATCCTATTTTTCAACATGAAGATCAAGCAGTATCAAGTTTTCTGGAAGTAGTTCAAGCCTTCTTGAGACATTTCAAGTCTTCTGCAAATAGTATCAAGTCTTCTGGGAGCAATATCAAGTCTCCTAGATGCAGTATCAAATCTTCTGGAAGTATTTCAAGTCTTTGCAATGCAATATCAAACCTTTTGGAAGAATTTTAAGTCTTCTAGAAGCAGTATCAGTTCTTCTGGAACTATAGCAAGTCTTCTGGAAGCAATATCATGTGTTCTAGAAACAGTATTAAGCCTTCCAGGAGCAGTATCAAATCTTCTAAAAGCAGTTCAAGTGTTCAAGCCATTGTTAATATTTTCTTGAACTTTAATGTCGTAAAGTTTTGTTATTGTAATTATGTTAGGTATTCAGTGTGGTTAGGTTTTATACCCAACATTTTTGGCTATTTGTTTTATTATTGTAATTTCCTTCTTTATTTTGTTAAATATTCTATTTTGTGTGAATTGATTTGTATATCAAATTAAAGATTGAACATTCTTCTTTCAAATGATGTATAACTTGTTTCAATTGTAAATCGATTCCACCTAAGAAATGTTAAAGGATGATGTATTTTTGATGTTTTGATAAAATGATAAAATTTCAATAAGAGCGATCGTAGCGATCCTATTTTTCAACATGAAGATCAAGCAGTATCAAGTTTTCTGGAAGTAGTTCAAGCCTTCTTGAAACATTTCAAGTCTTCTGCAAATAGTATCAAGTCTTCTGGGAGCAATATCAAGTCTCCTAGATGCAGTATCAAATCTTCTGGAAGTATTTCAAGTCTTTCCGATGCAATATCAAGCCTTTTGGAAGAATTTATGTCTTCTAGAAGCAGTATCAGTTCTTCTGGAACTATAGCAAGTCTTCTGGAAGCAATATCATATGTTGTAGAAACAGTATTAAGCCTTCCAGGAGCAGTATCAAATCTTCTAAAAGCAGTTCAAGTGTTCAAGCCATTGTTAATATTTTCTTGAACTTTAATGTAAAGTTTTGAACATGCTTCTTTCAAATGATGTATAACTTGTTGCTTTAATTTGAAATCGATTCCACCTAAGAAATGTTAAAGGATGATGTATTTTTGATGTTTTGATAAAATGATAAAATTTCAATAAGATCGTAGCTATTTTTTAACATGAAGATCAAGCAGTATCAAGTTTGCTGGAAGTAGTTCAAGCCTTCTTGAGACATTTCAAGTCGTCTGCAAATAGTATCAAGTGTTCTGGGAGCAATATCAAGTCTCCTAGATGCAGTATCAAATCTTCTGGAAGTATTTCAAGTCTTTCCAATGCAATATCAAACCTTTTGGAAGAATTTTAAATCTTCTAGAAGCAGTATCAGCTCTTCTGGAACTATAGCAAGTCTTCTGGAAGCAATATCATGTGTTCTAGAAACAGTATTAAGCCTTCCAGGAGCAGTATCAAATCTTCTAAAAGCAGTTCAAGCCATTGTTAATATTTTCTTGAACTTTAATGTCGTAAAGTTTTGTTATTGTAATTATGTTAGGTATTCAGTGTGGTTAGGTTTTATACCCAATATTTTTGGCTATTTGTTTTATTATTGTAATTTCCTTCTTTATTTTGTTAAATATTCTATTTTGTGTGAATTGATTTGTATATCAAATTAAAGATTGAACATTCTTCTTTCAAATGATGTATAACTTGTTGTTTCAATTGGAAATCGATTCCACCTAAGAAATGTTAAAGGATGATGTATTTTTGATGTTTTGATAAAATGATAAAATATCAATAAGAGCGATCGTAGCGATCCTATTTTTCAACATGCAGTATCAAGCAGTATCAAGTTTTCTGGAAGTAGTTCAAGCCTTCTTGAGACATTTCAAGTCTTCTGCAAATAGTATCAAGTCTTCTGGGAGCAATATCAAGTCTCCTAGATGCAGTATCAAATCTTCTGGAAGTATTTCAAGTCTTTCCAGTGCAATATCAAACCTTTTGGAAGAATTTTAAATCTTCTAGAAGCAGTATCAGTTCTTCTGGAACTATAGCAAGTCTTCTGGAAGCAATATCATGTGTTCTAGAAACAGTATTAAGCCTTCCAGGAGCAGTATCAAATCTCCTAAAAGCAGTTCAAGTGTTCAAGCCATTGTTAATGTTTTCTTGAACTTTAATGTCGTAAAGTTTTGTTACTGTAATTATGTTAGGTATTCAGTGTAGTTAGGTTTTATACCCAATATTTTTGGCTATTTGTTTTATTATTGTAATTTCCTTCTTTATTTTGTTAAATATTATATTTTGTGTGAATTGATTTGTATATCAAATTAAAGATTGAATATACAATAATTGATTGAAACCGTTCATTACATGCTTAGTTAAGATACCAAATCGTTGTCGATTTCTTGTTGATACATTAACTCTAACGGCTCAGCCACAAGCGACCTCGGCGATTTGAGACGATGTCATTCATTAGATGTCTTGGTTGAGATATTAAATCTTTAAGACATAAGATGACGTTTATACTTAAATCACCCACATTTCCGGTGTTTACATCTACGTATTATTACTCCGCGCCTATGCTACCCAGTTTATACTTATTATACATTAACCTTGTATTTTTAAGTCTCTTCTATTTACTTTCGTCACAGTTTTTGTACTTTCCATTACTTTCTTATTCTTGTCTTCTCTCAATCTGGAACGTTATCTTATTCTATTGAAATTTCTTTCCATTGTCCCAGTTCAATAGGACCTACGTGACTTAGGAAATAAGCACTCAAAATTTAAGTTAGCACTTGAAATGTGGAATACAAAGTTTTTACTTTTCAGTATAGTTATATTTTTGACCTACTGTGTAAAGCAACAAATTAATATGATTCTACATGTAAGTCACTCGATGTAGATGTCATTGTCGACAATACAGTAATTTAAGAAAGAACAAAACACAATATGATTCACAATAACTATTGAGGAATAAAGGCAATACTCAAGCTAAGAATCATCGAATGTGTTGTTATATATTATACGCCAGATTCTAGTTTATTCATATTAATGTTTTTCATTTAATTTGATGCGTTATTTTATGGCCACAACGATGTGTTGGTTTTTGTTTGGATCAATGAGGTTCAGATCACTTTGCTCACTTATTTAATTAAAAAGTTATATCACAAACCACTTCGTTCGCGTCTTTATAAGTCAAACATTAAAACATGTATGTTATAGGGAAAGTAGATGCTACAGTAAAAGTTGATCCTGCCTAGGTACTTAGGCCTTACACTCTGTTGCTTTTTTTTTTGCTGTCTAGTTAAATAACAATAGATTGTAGTTAAAAAAATAGTTATTTTTACTATCTCTCCAGCTATTACTGAATTAATATTATGAATACATCTAACTAATGTCCGAAAGAATCTCAATTTTGAACCGAAGCTGAAATTCGGCCGTGGTCGTAGTTTCAGCCGAAACCGAAATTTTTCAAATTAAACATACCGATTTAACCATTCTAAGAAATGTGCAGCTAAACTCAAATGTTTTTAGTTGTAGGTCTAGTGTTCGTTGTAGTGTTGGTATTAGCTCTACTTTTAGCTGTTATTCTGTTTTAGATTATCGTATACTTGTATCGAACTAAAAAGTAGAACTAACACTAGACCTAGAACTAGAAATATTCAGGTTTACATTCGGCTAAACCGAAACTTTCTACTTCTAGGTCTAGTGTTGGGTTTAGTTTTACTTTTTGTTGAGCCCTAGATTGTTTGAAATTCTTCTGGAACTAAAAGTAAAACTAATCCTAAGCCTACAACCTAGCTTTAAAACTAAGACTAGACGCAGAATTAGAAACAGTAGGATTTTAGCCGTACGTCTCTTAAAATGGCTAAACCCTGATGTCTAGTATTAGTTCTGAAGCTAGCTTGGATTGGATTCGGTTCTATATTCGGTTCTATGGCTAATATTGGTTAGCAACACAAGCAGTGAGTCATACATGTCATGTGCAGAGCATGCTACAGCCACTTCCCCCCCCTATAAAGATTAATAAAAAGAGAAATATGGTGATCAAATAATTACAAAAGTGTGAAAATTGAAACCAACTTTCTTTTGGATTTTAATTTTATTAAAAATGATAGACCCCGTTGATGGTAACAATACCGTGCACGAATTACAAAATGTTTCGAAATTGAAATTACCACCATTTTGGTTTTTTAATCCTGATACAACTTTTTAACAGATGTTCAGCGGGTGAGCACGCGTTTATTCTGCTCCACATTATCTGTTTGCCTTTCTACCGTTTATCAAAGAAAATTGTAGTAGGTTGTTAAAATGACCGAGAAAACTCGTCTTGCTGTTGAGCGTCGGGAGTTAGTTAAATCGTGTATCATGGATATAATTAAAGATAACGAATTTATTAAAGTGTTGCGAGATTCCATTGCTAAGGAGGTGGACCGTGTTTTTGCGGACAAAATCCAGTGTTTAGAAGACAGAGTAAGCGATCTAGAAGAGAAGAACCGCAAACTGTCCGATCATCGATTGTGATGTTGTGGAGGTGGTGAGTACGTTAGAACAATTATGGTTAAGAATCTCTCTGAAAAGACTGTCGATATCTTGTGGAGTTATATACAAACCCCCAAATATAGCTTCAGGGGATTTTATTACGTGTCTCGAGGAAGTCTTAGCACAGGTTACTTTAATAGCTGATGAAGTCTTATGTGTAGGAGACTTTAACATCGATATGCTCAGATGTGATAGGGCTGCGTCAGAGTTGACCGAAGCGTTGGAGGTGTTTGGATTGCAACGATTAATTAATGAACCAACGCGAATTACTGTGAAGTCTGCCACTCTGCTTAATGTTATTTTATTCTCGAATGATGAATTGGTATCAAATAGTGGTGTCTTGGAAAATGATTTCTCGGATCATTCTTTAGTTTTTGTTGAATTACAAATATTACAAGAACGAAATACTCCCCTTTTCAAAACATACAGAGATTTTAGAGGTTTTAGTGAGTTGGTGTTTTATGAACACTTAAAATCATTGCCCTGGCGAATACTGTATGAATTGCAGACAATAGATGAAAAAATAGAATTTCTAAACGATAACATAAAATTAATAAATAAGCCGTTAAAAATTGCTCGAATCACTAAACCAAGTGCACCTTGGATCTCTGTTGAGTTAAAAGCGGCAATGCAAAATTGAGACAAATTACTTCAAGTTTTTAAGCGTTCTCGAAACTCCATACATTGGCAGCAATATAAATCATCACGAAATTTAGTTACTAATATGTATCGTAAGTGTAAACGAGAATATTTGCAGGATACGTTAGAGTTAGGCAACGTTGCTAAAACCTGGCAAACGTTGAAAGCCACGAAATTAATTAGATCCAAGCGTGGATCGCTTCCAAATCACTTGACAGATGCTAATGTTGATAAGATGTTGTCTAACTCTGTAGGTTCCGATGGTGTATCAATTAAAACACTACTCTACTGTATGCCTTTTTTACTTCCTTATGTCACACATATTGTAAATTTTTGCATTCAATACAGTGTATTTCCTTCATCGTGGAAGACAGCGGTCGTGCGTCCGATACCAAAAGTTCCGAATCCAATTCTTGCTTCCGATCTGCGCCCGATAAGTATACTAACTGCAATGTCAAAAATATTGGAAAAGATTATTAATGTTCAACTGCAGCATCACTTGGAAATTAATGAAATCCTGCCAACGGTTCAGTCTGGATTTAGACAAGGTCATAGCTGTACGACTGCTTTAGCTTGTGTGGTTGACGATATTATAGGTGCAACTGATAGAGGGTACATGACAATACTTGTTCTGCTGGACTACACCAAAGCTTTTGATACGGTAAATCACAGACTCCTGCTGGCTATTCTTAAGCACTTCGGGCTGGAAGACTCAGCTATTGTATTCTTTGAAAAATTCCTGAACGCCCGACAGCAATACGTGCAGTTGTCTAATTGTCAATCTAATGCTCGTCCTATCAGATCTGGGGTGGCGCAGGGTTCTGTACTCTCGCCTACTCTTTTTTCAATATATACTGCACCGTTGATTAATATCTTTAAACATTGTAAAGTACATTTTTACGCAGATGATACTCAGGTGTATATTTCATACAAACCGTCGGAACAACAGCATTTTCTTAGTATATTGAATGCAGAATTATCTAACCTAGTAAAAACAGCTGACCAACACAGCTTAATTATAAATCCCAACAAATCAAAAGTCATGATATTCGGGCGAAAAACTGATATTTTGTGTTATGGCGCTGACGTTAAGGTAACTATTCAAGGGTCAACTTTACCCATTCTTAGCGAAGCACGTAATTTAGGATTGGTGATAGATACGGATCTGAGATTCCGGAAACATGTGTCGACAGTACTTCAGGGTGCATACGCCAAACTAAAATCTCTATACCCTTCTCGTCATCTACTCAATATTAAAACTAAAACACTACTTTGTAACTCTTTAATTCTATCTAAATTTAACTTTGGAGATGTGGTGTACGGGCCCTGTTTACTTCGAGTCGACGAGCAACGAATTCAAAAGGCACAGAACGCATGCCTGCGTTTCATTTACGGCATTAAAAAATTTGATAGAATTTCGCACAAGTTATTGGACGCAAAATGGCTAAGTATGTCATGAAGGACAAGATTACATAGTTGTGTGTTTTATTACAATATCGTTCAGAAAGAAAAATCTCAATATCTATATCAGAAGATTCAGTATCGTACTGACAGTTTAAACGGTGTTTTAGTCACCAGATTGTAACGATTACAATGCTTTGCCCCCGCAAATAAAGCTACTTGCAAGCGTCTCCACATTCAAGAAGCAGGTTTTTGATCGCTTACTTGATTAACAAACGGCTGCCATGACTAGATAGTATAAAAAGGATTTTTTTTTTCAATACTATTAACAGAGATATTTATTTACATTATGTACGTTGTTTTTTTTCCCTCTTTTCATTATATTTAGTTTTATATTTTTATTGTGTTTAGTTTCATTCTTTTGTTTTATTTTATTATTATTTTTTTTTCCTCTCAATTTTCGCTCTCTTACTGAACGTTTAGAAAATTATTTTTAAGAGCGGTAATTGGTTAAGTTGAGCAGTGCATCAGTACTGAACTTCGCCAATTCGTACTTATTGTTCAGTATTATATATATATACTCTCTTGTATTCATTGTATTAGTACGAATAAAGGCATTATTATTATTATTATATATGGTGTTGGCAAGTAGAAGCACAATTTATGTTAACTAGGATTAGTAATGAAATAACCAAACTTAATATTCTTTTGGAAAATTTACCCACTACAAATCCATATTCTTCACTCAAAAAATTATTAATTAAACGGTTTTCTGTCAGGTTCGCAAATGAGAGATCAAAAACGGGCAGATTTTGATCTAGCGATGTTGACCACGGTTGGTAGTTCTCAGGTGGTCAGTCCAAATTTATTGTTAAAATTGTGGCAAAGGATACTCCCTCGTATTGTTTCGGTGGCACTCTCCGCTTTTGCAAAAGAGGACGTTGTAGACATTCTTTCTGTTGCCGACAAAGTGTGGAAATCAATAAATTTGAAGTCAACACACAAGACTAGACGCAGAATTAGAAACAGTAGGATTTTAGCCGTACGTCTCTTAAAATGGCTAAACCCTGATGTCTAGTATTAGTTCTGAAGCTAGCTTGGATTGGATTCGGTTCTATATTCGGTTCTATGGCTAATATTGATTAGCAACACAATCAGTGAGTCATACATGTCATATGCAGAGCATGCTACAGCCACTTCCCCCCTATAAAGATTAATAAAAAGAGGAATATGGTGATCAAATAATTACAAAAGTGTGAAAATTGAAACCAACTTTCTTTTGGATTTTAATTTTATTAAAAATGATAGACCCCGTTGATGGTAACAATACCGCGCACGAATTACAAAATGTTTCGAAATTGAAATTACCACCATTTTGGTTTTTTAATCCTGATATATGGTGTTGGCAAGTAGAAGCACAATTTATGTTAACTAGGATTAGTAATGAAAAAACCAAATTTAATATTCTTTTGGAAAATTTACCCACTACAAATCCATATTTTTCACTCAAAAAATTATTAATTAAACGGTTTTCTGCCAGGTTCGCAAATGAGAGATCAAAAACGGGCAGATTTTGATCTAGCGATGTTGACCACGGTTGGTAGTTCTCAGGTGGTCAGTCCAAATTTATTGTTAAAATTGTGGCAAAGGATACTCCCTCGTATTGTTTCGGTGGCACTCTCCGCTTCTGCAAAAGAGGACGTTGTAGACATTCTTTCTGTTGCCGACAAAGTGTGGAAATCAATAAATTTGAAGTCAACACACTAAGACTAGACGCAGAATTAGAAACAGTAGGATTTTAGCCGTACGTCTCTTAAAATGACTAAACCCTGATGTCTAGTATTAGTTCTGAAGCCAGTTTGGATTGGATTCGGTTCTATATTCGGTTCTATGGCTAATATTGATTAGCAACACAATCAGTGAGTCATACATGTCATGTGCAGAGCATGCTACAGCCACTTCCCCCCTATAAAGATTAATAAAAAGAGGAATATGGTGATCAAATAATTACAAAAGTGTGAAAATTGAAACCAACTTTCTTTTGGATTTTAATTTTAGTAAAAATGATAGACCCCGTTGATGGTAACAATACCGCGCACGAATTACAAAATGTTTCGAAATTGAAATTACCACCATTTTGGTTTTTTAATCCTGATATATGGTGTTGGCAAGTAGAAGCACAATTTATGTTAACTAGGATTAGTAATGAAAAAACCAAATTTAATATTCTTTTGGAAAATTTACCCACTACAAATCCATATTCTTCACTCAAAAAATTATTAATTTCTGGTTTTCTGTCAGGTTCGCAAATGAGAGATCAAAAACGGGCAGATTTTTATCTAGCGATGTTGGTCAGTCCAAATTTATTGTTAAAATTGTGGCAAAGGATACTCCCTCGTATTGTTTCGGTGGCACTCTCCGCTTCTGCAAAAGAGGACGTTGTAGACATTCTTTCTGTTGCCGACAAAGTGTGGAAATCAATAAATTTGAAGTCAACACACTAAGACTAGACGCAGAATTAGAAACAGTAGGATTTTAGCCGTACGTCTCTTAAAATGGCTAAACCCTGATGTCTAGTATTAGTTCTGAAGCTAGCTTGGATTGGGTTCGGTTCTGTTTTAAGAAACGTACCAATAAACCCAAATGTTTAAACTCAATCTAGTTGTAGCGTTAGTGTTGGGTTGTTAGTTTTAGTTGTACAGTGTACAATACTTCGTCTAGTTAAACAAAAATTAAAGCAATAATATCCGAGAACAAGAATATCTCACGTTGGGGCACGCAAACTTATAAAAAAATTTTGAAACGGATTTTAAATAACAATTAATAACTATATGATATGACCATATGAACAACTACACTGAATAACTAGCTGAGAAGGTGATAAAGAAAAATATTTTAATGCAATTTGTTGCAAGATAGGGTACGGTCTCAAATCCCAATATGAGTATATAATGACATACTACTAATGTTTTGGTTCAAACAGATAACAATTAACATTTATGGGAGTAGGTTTGGTCATGTTTTGGCCAAAATAAAGCAGAAATTCCTATTTTAGGGCGAAGCATTTCTAGCATATTTTAAAAATGCTCTAATTTTCCAGATAATAACACATCACATGTTTGGACTTATTTAGACATTTATTAATACAGTTTGATTTGGATAAGGTTGAGATGAAATGTGTTGGGAAGGTTTCAGCTGATTTAGATTGGGTTCGATTGTGGTTAGATTAGAAGTTTCGTCAAATCCAACCCAAAATCCTTCATAACCCAATTAATAGAAACCACTGGAAATGTTATTTCTAAGAATCTGTGGGAATTTTCTAAATCAAAAAAATTGGTTGGGACTTATTTGGATGCCAATTAGCAGAGTTTGGTTTGGATAGTTAAGGTTGAGATGAAATGTGTTGGATTGGGTTAAGATGGTTTAAGTTGAGTTTGATGGTGGTTAGCTTAGAAGTGTAGTAAATATTATTAAAATATATTAACTCAACCCAAAATCTTTCACACTTGCATTTAATTTAAACCTGATTGGAACACTAATTCAAAAGCTTTCATACTAAAAGCAATCATAAGGAAGTTTTGACTTGAAATATTGATTCGAAGAATCTGTGGACATTTTCATAAATTGGACATAAAGTTTGATAATGATGTATAATAAGGTTGGGTTGAGATGCATTAAAATGAGAGAGTTAAAGTTAGAGAGAGTTAGATTAGGAGTGTGGCTAATATTATTAAAATATGTCAACCTAACCAACTCAATTCAAGCCTTAACAACTCAATTAATTGAAACCTGATTTAAAAAACTTGTATATTGGACTTGTAAAGTTGTTTCTAAGAATCTGTGAATATTTTCGAAATATAATTTGGACGTTGTCTTAAGGTTTCTTAATATAATTTATCTTGCACGCAGGTGAAAATAACGCGTTTTTCTTTTGTTTCCTTACACTTGCAGATGATAGGTTTGATCATATATTTCTTGCAAATCTACTAAAACTGTGGTGATTTTTTTATTTATTTTGGGTATTGCCAATCAGAAGATAATGTAACAAAAAAATTTGGTATAAAGTAAATAAAAGGTATAGAAATACATGGTAGTATTGATTACAACTGAAATATTGCAGTTAAAATTTGCCAAATCTAAAACCAATCGCTCTAGTTATTGCCGCAATAACTTACTGCAAAATACATTACTTGCAAGAAAAATTGTGCATCCAATGCATAATGGTCCCATCCCATCCCAACCCAACCCAATAATATCATTATGCAGATTTTTTTAATTTTTCTTCAAACATTGTTGTGATGTGTTAAATTGGGTTGGTACGAAAATTTGAAGAGAAGAGTGTATGGAGCCTTTTATTGAAAAATGAGAAAGTGAAGTTGTGAAGTTTTTGAAGCTATGATGGTGAAAGATTTGGAAGAATTGACATAAATTATAGGATCATAACAAGATCATCACCCTCAATAGAGTATGTAGAATATATAGGTAACTTCAAAAAATGAATGAATCTTTTTCCATTACCACCTTCTGCTGTTAATTAAAATTTAAGAGGAGGAAAATGAATGAGAGAAGTTTAATGACTGTGAGGATAAATGATTAGGAATGAAGCAAGGATGGAGAGGGAATAAACTTTTCACTCATCATGAACGAGGATTAAGGAAGGTAGTCACGAGGACCATGAATGAAAAGCGCCAATAACGAAGTAGATAAAGCATCAAATAGCAAGTGTTGAGTGTCATTGGATATTGGACAGAGAGACGAAGGCCTTTCTGGCTGTTCCAAAAAAAGACGAGGAAAAAGGTTTTTATTTGGCTTCAACACACAAAGATCCACAGAAAATATGATTCTCTGTTCAGCTGATTTTCCCACACCTCGTAAATAAAAAAAAGGATTGGGTTAGGATGATTTGGGCTGGCTTAGGTTGACTTAGATTATGGTTATTTTAGAAGTGTGAAAAATGGCTAAACCCTGATGTCTAGTATTAGTTCTGAAGCTAGCTTGGATTGGGTTCGGTTCTGTTTTAAGAAACGTACCAATAAACCCAAATGTTTAAACTCAATCTAGTTGTAGCGTTAGTGTTGGGTTGTTAGTTTTAGTTGTACAGTGTACAATACTTCGTCTAGTTAAACAAAAATTAAAGCAATAATATCCGAGAACAAGAATATCTCACGTTGGGGCACGCAAACTTATAAAAAAATTTTGAAACGGATTTTAAATAACAATTAATAACTATATGATATGACCATATGAACAACTACACTGAATAACTAGCTGAGAAGGTGATAAAGAGAAATATTTTAATGCAATTTGTCGCAAGATAGGGTACGGTCTCAAATCCCAATATGAGTATACAACGACATACTACTAATGTTTTGGTTCAAACAGATAACAATTAACATTTATGGGAGTAGTTTTGGTCATGTTTTGGCCAAAATAAAGCAGAAATTCCTATTTTAGGCCGAAGCATT
The DNA here is from genome assembly GCA_036711965.1 of Onthophagus sagittarius. Taxonomy (NCBI): domain Eukaryota; kingdom Metazoa; phylum Arthropoda; class Insecta; order Coleoptera; family Scarabaeidae; genus Onthophagus; species Onthophagus sagittarius. The sequence goes on along the minus strand of JASERS010000005.1, from coordinate 43,180,430 downwards.
TCTAGCATATTTTAAAAATGCTCTAATTGCCAGATAATAACACCCCATTACAAAATAATGAATTAATAATATTAATAATTACCTTACCTGTTATTTATTTTTCGAATTTTCACTCATACTTAATAATTCACACTATTAACACAATTAACTTTAAACTTTATAAATTAGCAAAAAAATTCTTGGTCACCTTATCATAAGCTAAAAGCACCGCGACAGTATATTCAAAAATAAAAAAAATTACAATAATTATCTATTGTTGCGATTGATAATAGGGTCGATTAGTATGCGTAGTAGCCAGTTTATAACTGTCGCAATCTCATTTAAACGAACGCAGGTGCGTTTCTGTACTTTTAACACTTTATGTATCAGTACCATGACTATGTGTACCACTTGGGAATTGCTGGGCGGTTGCAATTACGCGTTATAAATCTCATGCCAACGCGTGAAAAAGAAACGACCTTTTCGCTTACTCAAATTGCAGAAGGCGAACCAGCTTTGCGCTTTGCGCTTTTTAATAAAAGGTTTTCGATGCTAATTGACCGTTGGTTTGTATAATTCTACGGTTTTGTGCTGTTTAATTCAATTAATTGAATGAATCTGTTTAATTAGTTTGCAAGTTTAAACTGTAATTTATATAAAACGTTTTAAAAATAGACAAAAATAAATTATCTATTGACGCACGTTGGTTAAACATTTTATATTATTTAAATGTTTAAATTGAAATCGTTCACCAAGTACCTACATAAACCAATTGCGAACAGTTCAACTATCATCATCATTGAATTAAAAACAATAAATTAAATTGTTAAATTGAATAATAAGAGGTTTTTTTTACTAACAAGATCATTGTAATCCGGTAATCCAATAAGATTCATTCACAAAATAGCGTTCCTGAACGGTTCACCGGACGCAAACACACTTACACACACTTTCTCGCTGTTAATCGGACTGTTGTGTGCAGGAAATTCGTAAAAATAAATAATGGTCAAGTAGGATATGGTGCGCGCGAATAAGACGCATGCGCGAAGCGTTTTAAAACTTCTTACGTCCGACTTTGATTCTTTTCAAGCTTTCCTCAATTTTTTTTGTATTTCTCGACGCTATTTATAGCACGTTTTTGCGAGATCTCATTTACAACTGTCGTCATCGCATACTTTCGCGGTTGATCGTCTTTTCACCTCTTCACTCGCCGGAATTCGTTTGGGATTTTATTCTTTGAAATTCCGAGAAATTACTGGAATAAATCGCACCGAAGGCGGCCGCACGAGTTCAACCCTGACCTAGTATTATATAATTTGCAATTTTAGAAGTGTACTTGTAGTTTAAGGCTAAATATTTTTTTTGTTTTTCGCAAGTTTCATCGAAGCGTTTATTTTTTTATTTTTTATACATCTCATTTCGTTATAATTTAAGGTTATGCACTATAAATAAACTTAAATCGGTTAATTTTAATTAATTTTAACTTAATATTTGCGAAATAACAAATGAAGTTAAGATTGATTAAGTTAAAAACAAAAGAAATACGATTTTTTAGTTTGACATTGACATTAACATTTTTGGATAGTTTTTTATATGACGCCATCTATTATTAGTAGCGAGAATTCGTGTGTGTTGAGACAATTCAAATATTACGTCTTATTCTGTAATAGGAAAGAATGTAATTATTTCTTTAATACTAATTACATTCAAAGTGTCCCCATTCTCCATTAATTATTAACAATCAAGGATAATTATTATAGATAAGATACAAACTTATTTTAATATAAAAATAATTTTTCTTATCCTTTTTTCACCAATTATTAAATTAGGGTCTATATAAAAATTTACTTCTGGTGATAATTAAAATTTATTTTTCTAAACTAGTTTCGAGCCTTGCTCTTCTTCAGTAGATACCTACAAGTTTACAATATACGAAAATGAACATATTAATATAAAAATAAAATAGTAAAATCTTACGTAATTATTAACAAATTAGAAAATTAATTAAAATTTTTCAAAATTTACGTCAAAAGTTATTGTGTAACGTTAGGTTTTTTGTTTTTGTTTTTATTTTTGTGTTTTAGGTACCGATTGGTTTTTGGGTCGGGATAATTTGTTCATTAAGGCTTATAATATTACTGTTAATTTCAATAAACTTGTTGATTTCGTACATTTCCATTATTTCGATAAGGTTGCTTTTATTAAGTTGGTGTAGTAATTTAATATTTTTATTTTCGTCAAATTCGTGGTTGTTGAAAATTAGATGTTTTCCGAATGCCGATTTTGAACTCTTTTTATGTTCTTTAAGCCTTGTTTGGATACTTCTTCCCGTTTCACCTATGTATGTGGCTGAACAGGTCCCACATTGCAATTGGTATATGCCACTTTTAGCGAGAGTTGTAGTCTTGTTTTTGTTATTAACTAATAATGCCTTCAGATTGTTTTTGTTTTTAAATGTCATTGTTATGTTGAACTTATGGAATATTTTCTTGATTTTATGGGATATTTCTCCTGGGTAAGTTATGGATCTGTACGTTGTTGGTTTATCAGGTTTTCGGTCGGATAGGGAAGTTGTTTCTTGAAGATTATATTTGTTTTGTATTTTCGAAAATATTCGTTGGATAAATGTCGGTGGGAAACTGTTTTCGCTTGCAATTTGGTGGATAATTTCGATCTCTTTTTCTAGGTCTTGTTGTTCCAATTTTGAATGGAAAGCTCTGTGTATATAAGCCCGGTATGCTGCCATTTTATGAGTTTCATCATGATGAGAATCGAATGGGATGGTAGTACTAGTTTGTGTAGGTTTTCTGTAGATGTTATATTTAATTTTGTTGTTTGTCTAAGAAATTTAATTTTTGATTGTTTTCAGTCTCGATAGTGAAGTTAATATTGGGGTGTAAACTGTTAATATATTTATGAAGATTATTAATATGTTGGTCGTCTTTAATCAGTACTAAAATGTCGTCCACGTATCTTGTCCATAGGATAATATCGTCTCTATAAGGGTTTTTGACACACATAATTTGATTTTTCTCTAGGTTGTCCATGAAAATATCTGCCATCACACTACTCAATGGTGATCCCATTGGTAATCCATCTAGATATTGATAGTATTTATCGTTAAAGATACAAAAATTTTGTTCTAAGCATAGTTTTAATAGCGTTAAGATGGAGCGAGTTTTGTCTTTGTTTTTGAGGTCAGTCTTTAATATTTCTTCTAATATCGTTATCGTGTCGGTTATGGGTATGTTTGTATATAGGTTATTGACATCAAATGAGATCATTTTGAAACCTTCTGGTAGCTGTATTTTGTCAATTAAATCAGGAAGTTGGTAACGATTAATTATGGTATATTTTGGTTTAACATTGATGTCATTTATTATAAATTTTTGTAAAAGTTTTGCGAGTTTGTATGTGCTGGATTCAATGGAGGTTATAATGGGTCTTATTGGTAATCCATTTTTGTGAACTTTAGGTAGAACTTTATATTACTCAATGGCTAATACGGTCAACAATATCCTGACTTACAAGCGTACGACATATAAAATAAAACTACAACTACAACACATAAAATTTCTAAGAATCTGCTCAACGGAGGGATTATTTCCAAAATTTACTAACAAGAAATATCCACAACATATAAAAAGTGATATGGTTAATAAAATGAAAATTCAACATATACGTATAACCCTAAATAACCATTATAAGAAACTTAACGAACTCAACATTAAACTTTATAAATGCTACCAGGATTTAAATAATCAATATCATTACATTGAAATCGAAGAAATTATCAAAGAAGCTAAATTACATGATACAATAATTCTTAATGAAATTCACAAAACGAAACTGAAAAAACTAAACAAGTTGAGAACAGAGAAAGAAAGAGAAAAGAATAAACATCAAACAAACAAACTAGGAGAAATTCATAAATTTTTTCCCAAAGTAACAAATACTTCAAACGTGATTTTCACAGAACAAGAAAGAAGATTAATTGAAAAAGGTCTGAAATATGCTCCAAAAAGAGAAATTAACCTCCCAATACTGGCAATGGAACTTCAGGCAGCTATCAAAGGACACGAAAAGGAAAACATTATGAATAAGGAGATTCAACAAATCCTAACTAAAGAAGAAAAGAGACAAACAAACAAACAAACAATAAGAAATGGAGAAGAGGAAAAGGAACAAAAAATTATTATAAACATCAAGCGGAAAATTAAAGAAAACGAATTAATAGTTACTCCTGCAGACAAAAACGCAGGAATGATAATTTTAACCAAAGATCTCTACATATATAAGACTGAAAGCTTTATGAAAGACAATAACTTTAAAACTATCAATAAAAACCTCACAAACAATTTTCACAAAAATGTAAAATCAATAATTAAAGAAAACAAAACGACAATAACAGAAATCGGAGGTACCTTGACCAGCCTGTTGCCTATGAATCCGCAAACCCCTAAATTGTATGCACTACCTAAAGTTCACAAAAATGGATTACCAATAAGACCCATTATAACCTCCATTGAATCCAGCACATACAAACTCGCAAAACTTTTACAAAAATTTATAATAAATGACATCAATTTTAAACAAAAATATACCATAATTAATCGTTACCAACTTCCTGATTTAATTGACAAAATACAGCTACCAGAAAGTTTCAAAATGCTCTCATTTGATGTCAATAACCTATATACAAACATACCCATAACCGACACAATAACGATATTAGAAGAAATATTAAAGACTGACCTCAAAAACAAAGACAAAACTCGCTCTATCTTAACGCTATTAAAACTATGCTTAGAACAAAATTTTTGTATCTTTAACGATGAATACTATCAATATTTAGATGGATTACCAATGGGATCACCATTGAGTAGTGTGATGGCAGATATTTTCATGGACAACCTAGAGAAAAATCAAATTATGTGTGACAAAAACTCTTGTAGAGATGATATTATCCTATGGACAAGATACGTGGACGACATTTTAGTACTGATTAAAGACGACCAACATATTGATAATCTTCATAAATATATTAACAGTTTACACCCCAATATTAACTTCACTATCGAGACTGAAAACAATCAAAAATTAAATTTCTTAGACTATACACTACGACATTCAAACAACAAAATTAAATATAACATCTACAGAAAACCTACACAAACTAGTACTACCATCCCATTCGATTCTCATCATGATGAACCTCATAAAATGGCAGCATACCGGGCTTATATACACAGAGCTTTCCATTCAAAATTGGAACAACAAGACCTAGAAAAAGAGATCGAAATTATCCACCAAATTGCAAGCGAAAACAGTTTCCCACCAACATTTATCCAACGAATATTTTCGAAAATACAAAACAAATATAATCTTCAAGAAACAACTTCCCTATCCGACCGAAAACCTGATAAACCAACAACGTACAGATCCATAACTTATCCAGGAGAAATATCCCATAAAATCAAGAAAATATTCCATAAGTTCAACATAACAATGACATTTAAAAACAAAAACAATCTGAAGGCATTATTAGTTAATAACAAAAACAAGACTACAACTCTCGCTAAAAGTGGCATATACCAATTGCAATGTGGGACCTGTTCAGCCACATACATAGGTGAAACGGGAAGAAGTATCCAAACAAGGCTTAAAGAACATAAAAAGAGTTCAAAATCGGCATTCGGAAAACATCTAATTTTCAACAACCACGAATTTGACGAAAATAAAAATATTAAATTACTACACCAACTTAATAAAAGCAACCTTATGGAAATAATGGAAATGTACGAAATCAACCAGTTTATTGAAATTAACAGTAATATTATAAGCCTTAATGAACAAATTATCCCGACCCAAAAACCAATCTATAGTTGCCTGCGAGATCCGTACCTAAAACACAAAAATAAAAACAAAAACAAAAAACCTAACGTCACACAATAACTTTTGACGTAAATTTTGAAAAATTTTAATTAATTTTTCTAATTTGTTAATAATTACGTAAGATTTTACTATTTTATTTTTATATTAATATGTTCATTTTCGTATATTGTAAACTTGTAGGTATCTACTGAAGAAGAGCAAGGCTCGAAACTAGTTTAGAAAAATAAATTTTAATTATCACCAGAAGTAAATTTTTATATAGACCCTAATTTAATAATTGGTGAAAAAAGGATAAGAAAAATTAATTTTATATACAGGATATAGTTGAAAATAATTTTAATCGATGCAGTTTTGACAGTAATAACGGTAAACCCACAATCTTCCGTCTCAGCACTATTAACTCACCCTGTACAGGGTGCTTCATCTCAGCTTCCGTTTTCTATAGCTAAGTTATTAATTAAGTTAGGAGTTTAATATTTTGCAGGCTTATACTATATCTAAGACCGCATTTCAGGAAATTATTTTTATATTTTTTCTCACATTTTTGGATATCTTTTATGGGTGACAACACGCCGCTAAAAATATATTGAAATTGGCAGAATAACAGCAGCACAAAAAATAAAAACGAAAAAAAAATCGTATTCGCATCGCTGGTTTTAAAAATTAATTAAAATTACCAACAGTGTCTTATGAATAAAATTTCATGATAAACTTACTGTGTAAAGTCCAAGTTGTATTGGTTCAAACTTATACAGGTGGCCAAAATCTAGTGTCAAAACTTTCGAACATCAAAGCATCTTATCTTTCTTATTTTTCATACCATCAAATTTTAATAGTTAAACTTGCGGTTGGATAAATTTAAATTTAAAATAAATAAATTTAAAAGGATCTACACAAAGCAAGAAATTGTCAAGAACCATATCAATTTTATCAATGTTTGTATTTAAGAAAATCTTACACCTAATTTTGCAAAGTTCAAATGTAATTCCTTGAATAGTAATGCACGAATGAAGATCAACAATAGAATTCTGAAAGGCGAAAAACGAAAACATTTTAAGAAACTTAACCATTTAATGGAGCAGTTGGCATTTTTACATCGAATTCTCAGAGATACATATCACTACATAGAACTAGAGGAAATCATCACAAAATCAAGAAATCAAGCTCATGTCATCAGAGACGATGATAAGCGTAAGAAATTAAACAAAATCATTAATCTTCGCGCTAATGCTGCATGTAACAGAAGGAATGGAAGCATGAACACAGTAAGACACAAAAATGTAATTATAGAAAAGAAAATCAATCAAAACAACCCTGTTCATTCCACAAAACTCAAATTTGTGACTAATCTAACCGATATTCTTTTTACGGAAAATGAAATAAGTTTTTTAAATAAAGGTCATAAATATGCTTTGTCTCCTAGATTTGATCTGTGTGATCTGACCATTAATTTAGATCTTGCTATACACAAACACCCTCAAAGCAATGAAATCAAAAATGATTTAATACCATTTATTAAAAAGTTAGAGAAACGTAATATTAATTGCCATTCAAAAGATCTTTGGAAGATTGTTAAATCTATTAAAACTAAAATTAATGACAGCAATGCAATTTGTGTCAAAGCGGACAAAAATGCCGGTCTTGTTATCATTGATAAATGTTCATATATTTCAAAGACACATGATTTCATGAATGGAAATAATTATATAAAATTAAATAAGAATCCTTTGGATAATGTAATTAAGAAAACAAAAGAAATAATTAAAGTTTGTAGAGATACTTTGATCAAATTTGTTCCCAAATGTTCCAATCCCATCTATCTGTCTAATTTTCTTGTTCCTATGAATCCATCCATTCCTCATCTCTACTCTCTCCCAAAACTCCATAAGGAAGGCATGCCTATACGCCCCATTACCTCTTTTCTTAATTCTCCTACTATAAAATTGTCAAAACTTATGCTCAATATTTTCAAGGAAATTGATTTTACTCCACATTACATACCTGCACATTACACATACCTACACATTACACATACCGTGACCAATTCATTGAACTTTATAAATGGAATAAAGGATGTTAATCTTAAAGATAAAATTATGATTTCTTTCGATATCACCAATTTATATTCTAATATCCCTACTGATTTAACCTTAAAATTAGTATTTGATATCTTCAATGATTATTTTAAAGATCAAAAAATCTCAGAACATCTTAATTTGATACTTAAGCATATCATCACTCAGAATTACTGCACGTTTGATAATGAATTTTTTAAGATAGGCGAGGGTTTACCTATGGGCATGCCGCTTTCTGGTTTACTGGCTGATATATATCTAAATTATATTGAAGAGGACTTCATTAACAATATCAACAATCCCTTTGCCAAAAACATCACCAAATGGATACGATATGTGGACGATGTGTTTTGTGTCTGGAACGGTGACCATCATTCCCTAAGCCTTTTTCATGATTACATAAATAACATCCACAGTCTACTAAAATTTACAATTGAAGTTGAAAAAGAAAATAACCTTAATTTTCTTGATCTCACCATCACTAATAACGATGGCATTCCAAAATTTAATATTTATCGTAAACCTACTTCAATTCCTACAACCATCCCATATGACTCCTCCCATCCAATGAACCAAAAATTGGCCAATTTTCGTTTTCTTATAAATAGGATCCATAAATATCCGCTTAATGAATACAATTTCAACAACGAACTTAAATTCATTTTAAAACTGGCTTCTGATAATGGTTTTCCGGATCATTTGATATCTCGAATCATCCGTCAACAAAAGCTTCAACTTGATCCTCTATATAAGAAAGAACCTACCACAAATATCTATAAATCCATACCATTCAACCATTGTCTTAACCAAATAAAACCTATATTCTCCAAATATAATACATGTTTGACTTTTTCGAATAGGAACACAATACTTAATCTCTTATCTAACCATAACCGCAAAATTAAAAAACTAGATAAAAGTGGTGTCTATTCGATTAAATGTCACAATTGTGACTCCATATATATCGGCCAAACGGGAAGAAAGCTCGCTTGTAGAATAAAGGAACATAAACAAAAACCTAATTCTAATATATACCAACATCACATAGAGACAGGACACAAAATAGATTACGACAACGTTAAACTTATTCATTCATGTGGCAAAGGCATGAAACTTGATCTGCTTGAATATCTAGAAATATCTGCCTATAAGAAAAACCCTTCTGTCACTTTAATTAATGAACAAGTTCAATTATTTTACAAACCATTATTCACTTATATAAAACATGAAAATTTAAAAGATCCGCCTTAAGAACTTGATCCATTTTTAACATCCTCGTCCTATCCTTGTTCGTCTATATTGTTTCTTTCTGGTTCTTTGTTCGATTTTCGACACATGCTGCTTTAAATATTATAATATTTCACCTGATAGTTGTTTTGTTTTTGATTGTGTTAAGTGTTGAGATATGTAAGTTTTTGCTCTTTTATATTTATATTTGTAAACATATTGATAAGTTTTATATCAGTTGTTTTAGCATATTGTTTTTTGTGGTCTTTGCAAGTTATATTTGTCAATTTGTCTTGGTTCGTCGATCTTTTAATATTTTAATACTTGACTGTAAGTTTTTTAATTATTTTATTTTATTTATAAGGAACATTTAAATTTAAATTAATTCGAATATTTGATTTTTTACTGCTTTTTTGTAGATTCAAACTGATGATGACCTGATTATGGTCGAAAACCGGTTATTGAGTAAATAATAAAATTTATTAATTAGCGAGAAAGAAGTTTTATATAACCTTCATTTATCCAAAATATTTTCGTTTTATAATGCTGCATCGATTGATCGATGCACATACATATTTTTACCATCTAATCCGAACAAGTTGAACATTGATTCATCTCTCCGTAGTATGTTTTTCCAAAACTCTAAGGGTTTTACGATGTGTTCCTTTCGAATTCTTATTGCTTTTTCCTTGCTATGCACCAACGGAATTCGTCTTCCAATAATCGCATGTGGTCGTCATGTGGTTCGAATATTTCAATTCTTAATTGTGTTATTTCGCCATGAATTTGCTTAAAACTCAAGAAAGCACTGCCTCTGCTTATTCTGAAAATTAAGAGATCTTCTGCTGGGATAGCTTTCTTGGGTCTTGATTTTCGTTTGTCATTATCAGCACTTCCAGTGCTACCGTAATGAATTATAGCATTTTAGCGAACCTTTTTTTTTCTTGTCTTATTGTATTGTTTTTACACACTCAGCTAACGTGCCATAAAAATTACTAGACGTAATGATAGAAGTGAGGAAAATTTATGTATAAAATGTAAACGTTTTAAACATTAACCGTCCATGCTAAAATAATGAATATTTATTTATATTATTTTTAACTTATCTTTATATTATATTTAAACATTATCTTCCTTTGTTTTTCAATTAATACATGAGTTATAGGATAATAGATATAAATCTATTTTTAAAGAAAATAGATCTAATATTTTAGTAAAAAGAACGCAAAGTTTTACATTGAAAAATGGTGTCCTTAATTATATGTGTATCCTGTATATAAAATTTTTATGTTAATTCTACAATTTCTACCGACTTTTAAAGTCTTGCTACAAAACCTGAAACAACCCTATAGATTTTAATAATGTAATGTTATCTGAGGGAGAAGAGATACAATACATTTCCAGAATTTTCTTTAATAAAATACATACAGTCTCTTATTAAGTCTCTGCATATGATTTAGCCACGAAATAAAAAATTCCGACAAGAGATTCCGATTTAAAAGACACAGTGTTTATTACTAAAAAAGTTTCTAACTAAAGTAACTCAAAAACCAAAAGATGATCGAATACTGATGATCAATTGATTAAGTATTTGACTATCGTCAATTACTTAATCAAATATTATAGTGCGATCCATATTCAAGTATTAATAGTAAAGTAGTAGCGATCATATTCAGGCAAATTTAATGGAGATTTACTGCAAAAAAGATAAATTCTTGTTTACCATAATCATCGTTGCAACAAATTTTTAAATCTAATTCTGCGTATTGTATCGTTACTTATTTAAAAATAGAAATTTAAAATGTCATATCTCAAAAATGAATTGAGACATATTGATAAAATAATAAACATTTTAAAGTACATTTATTCAGGTTAAAGTGTACCTTAAATCATTTCTTATTTATATTATGTATTGATAATTGACTTAATCATAACTGACCGGTCAATTGCACAACTCTAATTATATATTCCAAGGGTCATTACGATAAAAAAATGGTATCACCTATGGGGGAATTCCTCTTTACATCAGAGATATGGAGAGAATTAAAAACATTGATTATTACTGTTGACAATTTAACTTTTTTTGATGATTTTTCTGTTGTCTTATTAATTTAAGCCATTACGTCGCATTTTATTAACGTAGTCCGATCGGATTGCGCCACGCCACACAAAATGGGATTATTTTCACGTCGTCGTGTAGAAAGAAATGGAGATTGGCACAAAGAAATTGTTTGAAATGCAGATGAATTTTCTCAAAGGAAAGTTATAAGATTATGATGGTAGAATCATTTACAAAAAATTTAGTATTTACTTCCTCAAGAATTAGGTAATCAATTACGGTATTGCCACTGGTTACAAAATAATTTTGAAGTTATTTCACACATACTTTTTACGGTTGAGGCTTGGTTTACAAGGAGGAAAGGTGTTAACAACACACGTAATTCTTACAACCTACACGAAACAATCAAAATAGTTCTTAACCATGCGTTATTTCCGTCAACGTGTGGTGCCGCTTGTTAAATAATCATCTTATTGAGCCTCATTTTTATGAAGGACGATTTGCAAGATAAGTGTCGGTATTTTTTAATGAAAATTTTCTGGTTCTGTATATTGGCCATGTCGATCGCTTGACGCGTCGCTTCTAGATATTTTTCTGAGAAGTTGCTCAATTCTCTTGTTCTCATCATACGTTATTATGAGTACGGGATACGTACTCATAATAATAACAATCGTCTTCATTTATAACAAAATGATAATACATTCTTAGAAAAGTGACTTATTTTCTAGAAGATGTTTAGTTTATTACCCAACTACTTTTCCACTTAATCCAGATATATGCAAAATATAAGAGATAGAAAAGAAAATATATATTATTAATAATAGCACTAAAAACAAAATGAAGCGATGATCAGAAGAAAACCCGGAGACACTAGAAACTCAGAATATACAAAAAAACATGATAACTCAAGCAGGACGGAGGATTTCAATTTACATTTAAACGAAATACAGCTCAATCCTTTAAGGTGTACTGGTAGATCATTGTACGATTTGGCTAGCTGGTAGGAAGAAGATCGACGTGATGTACATCGTTTCTGAAAAATAGGCGTTACAGCAAATAAAAGGGTCGTTTACTTTTAACAATTTTATAACAAACGGAAACTGCATGCAGTTTACTTCTGTTTTTCATGTTTAACCACCATTCCATATGACGATTCGTAAATAAACCTTAGGCCGCTGGTCTAAAGATCCTTTATATGATACCCAGTCGCCTCCACTAAATTTGGGCTATAAACCATAGATTAAAACCAACTTCAACTCGGATAATGATGTAAAGCTAGGCTAGCTTTAACCACGAAATTTAAAAATAATACCATTAGTATTGATTTGAGAAAAGGAAATAAATATACCTAAAAACCGACACAGAGCAGGGACATGTAGAGAACGAAAAATTAAGATAATCAAACACAATATATCTCTATACTAAGTTGTATCCATGAGCAGTTATAGCCGAATCTTTTAGTTAGAAAAACCATATTTGGTATACGTTATGAGCGTATCAAGAGTATCAATTGGTAGCAAGTTGAGATCAATTGAACTATCTCAAAGTGTTAATTACGGGTGATGATACCATAAATCTTGATAGATTTTTTCGCCTTTTGACAAATTTGATACCTAATTACCTCACTTCATGTTGAAATTAATTCTAAAACTTGTAGCAACAGAATCTTCTTTTCAAAACCCCAAAACAGCGCACAACACAGTTTCGGGTATGAATATGTGTAACATTGTATCTTTCTTTAGTCCATGATTGAGGACTTAACACAGGGGTTAACATGTATGTACTTGCTGCATAACCGTTATCCTCTAACAGAAAACAATTAGGAACGCATTGTTGCCAAATTTATATTTTATAAAAGAACCATTAAATACAGTCATGTGTAGATCCTTGTCAGCTTGCTACAACATCCATTATTTTGTTATATTGTTTAGCCGTGCATCTAAAGATATTTTTTAATGAAGGCATCTACCATGAAAAGTTTCTGGAATAGAGTACTAGTTTAACTTTCGAGAATTCTGGAATTTAAATTAAAAGAATATAATTACAGTAAATCACCAAATATATTCCCTCGCGCACTGTATAAAATATATAAAAGAACTCACTTTCTTTCTTTCCCATTACAAATAACACACTACATAAATATACAGTCTGACTCAGTTCTAGCTCTAGTGTTAATTCTACTTTTATATCGATTTGAATTTTGAACAATGTAATATCTGACGCAGTTGAATCACTCCTTTATGTAAACAGCCCTCTTTCACCTACACAATTTTCTTTTAAGAAGGTGTCTCAAATTGAAGTACGGTGTTCTATCGATGGCTTAAAAAACGCAAAATGCTTAGAATGTTGCGATCTTAATATCACGATGATTAAGAAGGCTGTTAATGTTCTCGTTGGGCCATTGACTAAACTTTTTAATTGCTGTCTCGAGTACCCTCACTTTTCATGTATCAAGTGAGGGTACGTTGGGAAAAGTACCCTCACTTTTCCCAATGTTTTAAGTCAGCATTGGTGACTTATTATACTTACTGGCATATTACCAGTAGTATCTAAAATTTTCGAGGTCTTATTGAAAAGCCAGTTACAAAAATATTTTGAAGACAACAAGTTGTTTTGTGAGAATCAATAGACCGGGTAAATCGACCACTACGGCTTTTCTTCGTTTCTTGGATTATGTTGCGGGTTTTTTTGAGCCTTTTGATTGTGTTTCGCATACGATACTGATTTGCAAAATCTATGCGTACAATATCTCACTACTAAGTTGTAAACTTCTTTCCTCATACCTCAAAGACAGGTATCAGTCTGTTAAAGTTGGCGATAATCTATCTGAACCGGATAAACTTTCTTGCGGAGTTCCACAAGGGTCAATTCTTGGACCCCTCCTTTTTCTAATTTACATAAATGACCTACCGAACCCCTTAGGCATATTGTTGCTCTACGCGGACGACACAACATTGATGACAGTTGCACTTACGCGAGATTCCGCATTGCTGCGACAATCACAGCTCATATCTTTAGCGGAGGATTGATTTCGAATCAATCAGTTAGCTTTGAATCGGTCAAGGACTGTGAATATGACTTTTACTTTGCGAGCTGTTGATGAGGCTTGTTCATCGAATAAGTTCCTCGGGATAATTGTTGACCCGGAACTTACCTGGCATTCCCACTGTACTTTTCTTGCGAACCGTCTTAGTTCGGTGGGTTATTTGCTTCGTCGCCTAGCTGGTATTGCTTCGCTGTAAGTTTTGAAGACTTGCTACTTTTCCTTTTTTCAGTCCCAATTGTTGTATGGGTTGTTAGTCTGACAGTATGGGTGAAACAATGAAAGGAGATGCAGAAAGACATTTTCGTACAAATTAATATCCTACAGTGATCAGATGTGATCATCTCTCATCCTTCATTTTGCTTTTTATTTCTACTGTTCGAGCTGTGGCAAAATACGGTGCTAGTTCGCAATTACTTATCCATAAGAAATCATATTTTTTTTTTATAAATTGATACGTAATTCTCTGTTCGAATAAACCAACTATAAACAAGTTAGCAGACTACAAAGTGATGAGTAGGAGCTTTAAAGAATAATAGCTTATGATATATGAAGTCTTTAAGATAATGTACAATATTTGGAATAGCTCATGTTGCGAATAAGTTAGCAGACTTCAAACTGATGCGCAAGATTTTGGAGACATAATAGCTCACCCTGTCAACAAGTTGGCAGTCGTTCAAATAATATATAGTCTATGAAATAGAATTGACTCATGCTATCAACAAGTTTGCAGACTTTAAGCTGATGAGCAGGCCTTTGGAGATATAACAGCTCTCAGCAGTCTTTAAGATAATGTACAGTGTTTAGAACAGGAATAACTCATGGTGTCATCAAGTTGACAGACTTCAAACTGAGAAGCAGGACTTTGGAGATATAAGTCTTTAAGATAATGTATAGTGTTTGGAATAATAATAGCTTAAAAATCATAATAATGTATAGTCTGTGGTATGGTAATAGCTTATGCTGTTAACAAGTTTGAAGACTTCAAAGTGATGAGCAGGACTTTGCAAATATAACAACTTATGCTGCCAACAAGTTGGCAGACCTCAAATTGCCAAAAATGATTCTGAAGACATAATACGTCATGCTGCCAATAAGGTAATAGTCTTTAAGATAATGTACAGTGTTTTGAATAGTAAAAAGATAGTGTACAGGGTTTCCGGTATCTTCCGGATCAGAGGTATATGCCGATGTAGAGCACATTATTTTGAGATGATTTGTCTAATAAAATTTCTTCACATTGCTTATAACAACCGCACGGGAACTGTTTAAAAGACGCTTAATAGCAACTCTCGGTGGAAGCTCATGTTCAGTCAAGTCGGCAGTCATTAAGATAACATATAGTCTGTGGTACAGTAATAGTTCATGCTGCCAACAAGTCTGATGAGAAGGACTATAGAGTCATAAAATCTCATGCTGCCAACAAGTTGACAGTTGTTAAAATAATATATAGTTTATGGAATAGTAATAGTTCATACTGCCAATAAGTTGACAAATTTCAAATTGATGAGCATGACTTTGGAGACATAATAGCTCATGCTGCCAACAAGTTAGCAGTTGTTAAGATAATGTGCGGTGTTTGGAATAGTTCTATCTCATGTTCCTAGCAGGTTAACAGACTTCCAAATGATGAGCAGGACTTTGGAGGTATAGATACTCACAGTGCCAACATGTTGGCCGTCATTAAAATAACGTACAGTATCCAAAAGTAAAATCTAGGAAGAAAATACATAATAAATATGCTTATTATGCACTATTATTTCTAATAATTCGATGCTTTCGATATTTTCGATACTTTTGATAGTTCGATTCTTTCAATACATCGATATTTTCGATACTTTGAATAGCATCGATACCACGAAGGTATCGATACTCAATAACTCATTTAAAGTATCTCCCAGCCCTAGTTACAACAATTTTATAAGCGCTTTCAAAAGTATTCGAACACGTCCGAACTTTGGAATGATCGGCAATGGCCGATTAATCGGCCATCGGCGATAGTCGTTAGTCGGCCAAAATCATAGTCGGCCCAACCTTATAATGGTGTGAATAAAAACGAGTACGACGAGTATTTACTTACAAGTAAAGTGTAACGAGTATTTAAACTCCAAGTAAACCGATGTGAATAAAGCGTCGAGTTTACTTGTGACCGTGTACTCGCCAACACGAGGGAACTGAATTCACAAGAAAGGTAAGTAAATACTTGTAGCGCCACACAGACCACGCATCATTTTCTGTTGTGACTTGTTCTGTTTTCGCCGCTAAACTAACCTAGACTCCCCATCATTAGTCATAAATTAGTTGTCGTACCCGTTTGTTTTTGTCCTCTTGCAGCTATGGATGAAAATAGTGTTACTTCCTGTTGTGACAATAGAGCTATTTTGGTAGCGTTATTGAAAGACCTTAGTGTTGTGCTAAATAAATCCATGTTGCCTAAAGTTGCATCTGCTAAAGAGAAGGCGTGGGGATGTTTAGCCGACCAGTTTTCGAAAAACGTTAGGAAGCAAACTAGTGTTAAACAGTTAAAAAAGCAATTGAACAATATGAAAAGCGCTGTCAAGAAAAAAACTGATGTCAACGCAACTGAAAATAAACCAATAACATTGTGTCATGGGAGGTAGATTTCCTAAAAATTTGCGATTCAAACGAGAACCAAGTTTATTGCAAAATACCTGGGGCTTCATGCGTTGGATTGGGAGCATGTTCTACGTTGCCATTACCTGAACTCAATGCGTTTATTATTACTTGAACAAATTAAGCTGACAAGACTTCAGGCTGAACGTGAACAACTGATGATTACGGAGTTGAACCTAAGAGCTGCACAACACAGACGAACGGAGTCCGGTGAACAACGCGTTGTGGTTGAAGAAGACGATGTCTTAAAAGAATGTTTGGTGTTGAAATAAATTGTATCTATATTATTTAATTAAAATATTTAAATTTAAATTGTATCTATTATTTATATGAAATAAGTATATAATATACGTTTGTTTTTTTATATATTTTTTATTACTTTTTTATTTTATTTTTTCACATATGCGATTGCAATTGGAGTAAAGGAAATAGGATTAAATTTATTTCCATGTCAAAAATGTGTACTTACAACATCAGATAATTGCTAATTTCTAATCGTTTTTGCTGACCACGTCGTCTATTTATAACTTCATTCCGATCTAAATTATATAGAAGTATGTTTTCTTCAGCCACACCATTTTCGATTCCGTCTTCCACTTCCCAAGCATCATTCAAATGTTTTGCTACATTGTGTAGCACTGTACAACTTATTACTAAATTGGGAACATTTTGACTGCTATTCTAACTTGGCTCGAGAGTATGGGAAAACGACGTTTAATCTGGCCAAAAACTCATTCAATTATTGCTCTTTCTTGAGCATGGGTCGAATTGTAATTCCGCTCACGAGCATTTCTTGGTTCGTCAAAAGGAGTCAGTAACCAAAGAGTAATTCCATATCCGCTATCACCAAGGAGACAAACATCACCAGCATATCGGCGCACCACGTCCTGAATTCCACTCACACGCCAAATCCTGCCATCATGTACACTCCCTGGCCATTGAGCGTCCACACTTGTAATTTTTTCATTAGCGTCACAAGTCATTTGAATGTTTATTGTTGTTTTTCCTTTTCTGTTCACATACTCGTTGCCGAATTCCGAAGGTTTCATAATATGCACGTGAGTGCAATCTATAGCACCAATGACAGTCGGAATGCGAAATTTTGAAGCGTGGAAATTTAATCCAATCTTCAGACTTCGACACTATTTTATCCAATACACTTGAAAATGTTCTGCTGACGGTACTTCTTTCAACCCCCATGTCGTTGGCAACACCACTTTGGAATCCTGGATCACTAACGTATCTCAGAAAAATTTCCATCTTTTTCCGTGCAGTTAATCCTCCACCCCTTGCATCTGTGTTTTCATCAAGAAAGTGCGAAGTGAGAAAATCTACGTTTTCGCTCTCAAACCGTAATAGTCCCTTAGATAGATCGGGACTTATATCACGCCGGTTTCTATAACGTTTCACACCACGCAGGTTCATAAATGCAGCCATCTTTCGTGTACAAGTACGACTGCAAGTCTGGGGTCGGGTTGACTTGCAAATGGACGAGTATTTATTTGCTACAAAAGTATTTACTTGCGTTTATTCACACCAAAATTGGCATTTTTTGGGGTTTTACTAGCCTCTCAAGTATTTACTAGCTAGTAAGAGTAAATACTTGTTTTATTCACTTCAATTTTGGGCGTTTACTTGTCATTTTAATACACTTAGCAGCAGAAGTCTGCGTACAAAAAACTTGTAATATTTTAATTGAAAAAATAAGAGTCATAATGTAATGTGATAGACTTCAATTTTTTTTATTTTGTGTATTAACTACATATAATTCTATTAACAAAATATGCATCAATAAAACAAATATTAGTTACAAAAAAAATGAAAATTAAAAATTCTCCAAATAATGCGTATGCAAAAATCTGCGTACAAATAAAGACGCCTTCTCCAAAATATACTTATTTACTTAAATACGTAGTTGGCGATCAATTATATTAGCAGAGGCTTAGAAGCTAAAAGTTAGAATGGACACGAAAGGAAAGGAAATTGAATTGGGAGAGAGAAAAATTATTGTAAAGTTATGGAAAGAGGGAAAATCTTTTCGAAAAATAGGAGAAACTGTCGGCAGGTCACACTCTTCCATTCAAAGAGTAATTAATAATTATAAATACACTGAAGATTACCTCTCACGTCCGCGATCTGGTAGACCACTCCTTTTAACAAACCGAGAGAAGCGAAAAATTGTACAGCAGGTTAGAAAAGAACCTAGGCTGACGACAAAAAAAATAGTAGAAAATGTACAAGAAGAATTTCATAAAACTATCAGCAAAGATACGGTGAGAAGGACGTTAAAAAAAGCTAACTATCACAGAGGTCAATCGTCAGAAGCGGATCGCCTTTGCAAAAAAACTCTTAGACAAGCCCATTGAATTCTGGGAGAAAGTTCTCTTTACAGATGAGAGCAAATTTTGCATTTTCGGCATTAAGGGTAAACAACTTGTATGGAGAAAACCTAATACTGCCCTTATTCCCGAAAATTTGAAAGCGACTGTAAAACACGGAGGTGGTGAAGTTATGGTTTGGGGGTGTATGTGCACCAAAGGGGTGGGAAGGTTGGTTTTCATAACATCGACAATGGACCATAAAATGTATATAGACATTTTAAAAGAAAATTTGAAGCCTAGCATCGAAAACTTGGGCTTGGGGCCCGAATACTTTTTTCAACAAGATAATGACTTGAATCCCATCGAACACCTCTGGGATTTACTGGAACGTAGGATTCGGCAACACAACATAACGTCGAAGGAAACATTAAAAAATGTTATGATTGAGGAATGGGCCAAAATCAGTTCGGACGAAACGAAGAAATTAGTGCACTCCATGCCTAAACGTTTAAGGGAGGTCATTAAACGTAAAGGTTATCCGACCTCATATTAATATAGAAACAATAATGTCATTTATGATTTTTTTATAAATACTCTCCTGACTTGTACGCAGATTTTTGCATACCCTACATTTGTAGAATTTTTAGTTTTGATTTTTTCTCTAACTACTGTTTCTGTTTTGTTGAAGCATATTTTGTTAATAGAATTATATGTAGTTAATATACAAAATTAAACAAAATCAACTTTATCACATTAGATTATGACTCTTATTTTTTCAATTAAAGTATTACAAGTTTTTTGTATGCAGACTTCTGCTGCTAAGTGTATTAAAATGACAAGACCAAAATTGAAGTGAATAAAACAAGTATTTACTCATACTAGCTAGTAAATTTCCAATTTTGGTGTGAATAAACGCAAGTAAATACTTTTGTAGCAAATAAATACTCGTCCATTCGCAAGTCAACGCGACCCCAGACTTGCAGTCGTACTTGTACACGAAAGATAGCTGCATTTATGAACCTGCGTGGTGTGAAACGTTATAGAAACCGGCGTGATATAAGCCCCGATCTATCTAAGGGACTATTACGGTTTGAGAGCGAAAACGTAGATTTTCTCACTTCGCACTTTCTTGATGAAAACACAGATGCAAGGGGTGGAGGATTAACTGCACGGAAAAAGATGGAAATTTTTCTGAGATACGTTAGTGATCCAGGATTCCAAAATGGTGTTGCCAACGACATGGGGGTTGAAAGAAGTACCGTCAGCAGAACATTTTCAAGTGTATTGGATAAAATAGTGTCGATGTCTGAAGATTGGATTAAATTTCCACGCACTATTGAAGATATGGATCAGGCCAAGGCAGATTGGGCTTCAAAATTTCGCATTCCGACTGTCATTGGTGCTATAGATTGCACTCACGTGCATATTATAAAACCTTAGGAATTCGGCGACGAGTATGTGAACAGAAAAGGAAAAACAACAATAAACATTCAAATGACTTGTGACGCTAATGAAAAGATTACAAGTGTGGACGTTCAATGGCCAGGGAGTGTATATGATGGCAAGATTTGGCGAGTGAGTGGAATTCAGGACGTGGTGCGCCGATATGCTGGTGATGTTTGTCTCCTTGGTGATAGCGGATATGGAATTACTCTTTGGTTACTGACTACTTTTGACGAACCAAGAAATGCTCGTGAGCGGAATTACAAAAGTGAGGTAATTAGGTATCAAATTTGTCAAAAGGCGAAAAAATCTATCAAGATTTATGGTATCATCACCCGTAATTAACACTTTGAGATAGTTCAATTGATCTCAACTTGCTACCAATTGATACCCTTGATACGCTCATAACGTATACCAAATATGGTTTTTCTAACTAAAAGATTCGGCTATAACTGCTCGTGGATACAACTTAGTATAGAGATATATTGTGTTTGATTATCTTAATTTTTCGTTCTCTACATGTCTTATACACTCAGTATAAGATTTTGGTAATTTTGTATGCGATCTTGTTCCATTTCCTTGTGTATGGCGTGAGTGATTTGATTTAAGTATTGTTTTAGCTGTGGTTCCCGTGTTCTTTGCCATTGTCTTCGTATATTTCCCATTAAAATCTGATTTAGAATATATTTATGGAAGATAATATGATAGCAAATGGGTTAATGAGCAGTTAATGCACTTAAATTTCATTTTAAAAAAATGATTTTTCATTTTGAAATTAACATTAACTATATATTTAAGATTTTTGAATAAATTTTCATGTAGCGCCATCTATTATTATTAGTGTGAATTTACACATGAAGAGAGAACCTAAACTTGACGTCACTGTTTTTGTTACAAGAAAACATTTAATTATTACTTTAAAACTAATTACATTCAAAGTGTTCGTATTCAAGATTAATAATCAACATTCAAGGATAATTGTTATAATTGAGGTATAAACTTATTTTATTCTTTACAACAAATTTTGACGTTCGTATTAATTTTGAAGGTAAACGTCAAATCTGAGTTGACAATTTTTGAGGTAGTTTTAAGTTAAAATTAAATTTTCATTAATTTCAAATCGTTTTATTAAAAACAAATAGTGATTCCATGAACAAATTAAATTTTATTTCGATTTAGACACAATTTTTTTTGACATTTAAAGTTATAATTATGACACATCAAAAAAGTCAGTAATTGACAAAGTTATTATAACAACTGTATTTTATTTATTATTATAATATAATGAAGCAAATATTATTAATTTTAAGTAAATAAATCAATTTTAAAGTTTAAATTTAATAACGTTATTCGACATTCCAAGGTTAATTTGAAAAATGTCCGTTCGGTGTCGCCACTTGCCCCATAAATAGCATTAACGAAAATCGTAGCCCTCTAAATTTATTTTGTCGATATCCGTTAATTTATTTCTTCACAAGTTTTAAATTATTGATTAAACATGCGTTAACGTTTCGTTTCCGTGCTTAGAAACGTTTAAAAACGGGATATTGTCATGCCCTTTAACAACAACGCATTAACGAAAAGGTTATGTGTACGTATGCGTATCGCGACAGTTTGTTACGTTGTGTTTTAATGTTCTAAAAAAATTAAAAAGTGAGTGATATAAAAGGCGAAATGTTTTCGAAAAAGAAGAAGAAGCCCCAAATTTCTTCGCCCACCAATTTTGAGCATCGAGTCCATACTGGTTTTGATAAACGCGAAGGACGTTACACAGGTTTACCATTACAATGGGCCTCAATTGTTGGAAATAATCAGATTTTAAAGAGCACTAATCGCCCACTTCCTTTGGTTGATCCATCTGAGATAACCCCGACTGAAATTCTTGATTTAAAAACGATAGTACGGGGGGACCACAAATCCGAAAATCGTCTCTCTTTAAATCAACAACAAACGAAACAGTTAAACTCCAACGGAATTGTTCTTCCTAAAACGTCCAATGTTGCTCGATCAAACTCGTTACGGTCTTCCAGCCCTCCAAGATTACGGAGAGACAACAGACACACCAATGTACCTCCTTCAGTTCCCGAAGAACAAATTCTACAATATCCTTCGATGCGTAGAGATCCCAGCATTAGTAAACCTCAAGTTGTTAGAGATGGATCTCCTGCGGAACGTTCTATAAGTAACCACGAGATTCAAACTTCTCACATCAATGGAAATGTCCAAGATAATTTTGGTTTCCCTCCGAATAAAGATCCAAACCAAATTTCTCCGGCTGGATCAATGAGTTCTGTTCCTCCAATGGGATTGTCACATTTAGGAAATCATTCTCATGCAACTGGTTCACATCAAAGTTTGCAGCATGCCGGGTATCCACCAAGACCTGATCAGAATCAAAATGTGAAGAATGGTGGAGCTTCTGGAAATGGAGGGAATGTGGCGACTTCTTCCGCTGCCAGTGCTAATAAACATCATGAACAACGACTCACTCATGAACAAGTAAATAATAAATGTACAGGTTGATTCACATAAGAGCTAACACAAAGCTAGGGGAGAGTAAATTAAAATGATTTAATGCAATGTATCTCAATTATAGCCCCTTCTAGTTGAATTATGCATTTTTTAACTATTTCATATCAGTAATACATTGAGCTAGAAAAACGAAATTTGGTATAGATTATGAGGGTATTAATTGGTGGGAAATTTGAGATCAATTGAGGCATCACAAAAGGTATATTAAGTATGATGGTACCCTAAATTTTGATAGATTTTTTACTTTTTGATGGATTTGATATTATTACTAGGGTTGTACTAATTAATTGGCGACTAATCCGAAGAGCCGACTATTCAGCCACTTCTTAATCTACGTTTCTTTATTTATTTATTATATTTACAAATAATAATATAATATCATACAAATAAAACGTCGGCTAGTTGGCAATCAAACAATAAAAGCACCATTTAGTTGATATCTGATATCTGATTTAGTTGATATCTCTATATGTGGATGTAGTTTTAAAGTAACCATAACAATTTTCTTTATAAAAATCAAACTTTACCACAAATACAGGTATTTGTTACAAAAGAATACTGAATACACCACAGTTGTGAAGTTAGCCATAGATTTTTAAATTGAAAAATGACCAATTTCTACAACTAGAAACTAAAATTAACATTCATATTTGAGCTTAGCTCTCTTAGAAGAGCCCCTACACAAAAATTTGCGGAGGGTGTTTTCATTTAAGAAAGAAAAAAATTCCCAAAGTTATGAATATTACGTGCGTCGTATTCTGCTAAAATCGAAAAATGACCAATTTCTGCAACTCGAAACTAAAATTAAAATTCATATTTGAGCTTAGCACTCTTAAAACAACCCCTACACAAAAATTTACGGCGGGGGTGTTTTCATTCAAGGGAGCAAAAAGTTCCAAAAGTTATGAATATCACGTACGCTATATACTGCTCTGCTAAAATCGAAAAATGACCAATTTCTGCAACTCGAGACTAAAATTAAAATTCATATTTGAGCGTAGCACTCTTAGAACAACCCCTACACAAAAATTTACGGGGGGCTGTTTTTATTTGAGGGAGGAAAAAATTCACAATTTTATGAATATCACGTGCGCCGTATACCGCACGACTAAAATCGAAAAATGACCAATTTCTGCAACTCGAAACTAAAATTAAAATTCATATTTGAGCTTAGCACTCTTAAAACAACACCTACACAAAAATTTACGGCGGGGGTGTTTTCATTCAAGGAAGAAAAAAGTTCCAAAAGTTATGAATATCACGTACGCTATATACTGCTCTGCTAAAATCGAAAAATGACCAATTTCTGCAACTCGAAACTAAAATTAAAATTCATATTTGAGTTTAGCACTCTTAAAACAACCCCTACACAAGAATTTACGGCGGGGGTGTTTTCATTCAAGGGAGCAAAAAGTTCCAAAGTTATGAATATCACGTACGCTATATACTGTTCTGCTAAAATCGAATAATGACCAATTTCTGCAACTCGGAACTAAAATTAAAATTCATATTTGAGCTTAGCACTGTTAGAACAATCCGTACACAAAAATTTACGGGGGGCTGTTTTTATTTAAGGAAGAAAAAAATTCCCAATTTTATGAATATCACGTGCGCCGTATACCGCACGACTAAAATCGAAAAATGACCAATTTCTGCAACTCGAAACTAAAATTAAAATTCATATTTGAGCTTAGCACTCTTAAAACAACCCCTACACAAAAATTTACGGCGGGGGTGTTTTCATTCAAGGAAGAAAAAAGTTCCAAAAGTTATGAATATCACGTACGCTATATACTGCTCTGCTAAAATCGAAAAATGACCAATTTCTGCAACTCGAGACTAAAATTAAAATTCATATTTGAGCTTAGCACTCTTAGAACAACCCCTACACAAAAATTTACGGGGGGCTGTTTTTATTTGAGGGAGGAAAAAATTCCCAATTTTATGAATATCACGTGCGCCGTATACCGCACGACTAAAATCGAAAAATGACCAATTTCTGCAACTCGAAACTAAAATTAAGATTCATATTTGGGCTTAGCAGTCTTAGAACAATCCGTACACAAAATTTACGGGGGGCTGTTTTTATTTGAGGGAGGAAAAAATTCCCAATTTTATGAATATCACGTGCGCCGTATACCGCACGACTAAAATCGAAAAATGACCAATTTCTGCAACTTGAAACTAAAATTAAAATTCATATTTGAGCTTAACGCTCTTAGAACAACCCCTACACAAAAATTTAAGGGGGGCTGTTTTTATTTAAGGGAGGAAGAAATTCCCAATTTTATAAATATCACATGCGCCATATACCACACGACTAAAATCGAAAAATGACCAATTTCTGCAACTCGAAACTAAAATTAAAATTCATATTTGAGCTTAGCACTCTTAAAACAACCCCTACACAAGAATTTACGGCGGGGGTGTTTTCATTCAAGGAAGAAAAAAGTTCCAAAAGTTATGAATATCACGTACGCTATATACTGCTCTGCTAAAATCGAAAAATGACCAATTTCTGCAACTCGAAACTAAAATTAAAATTCATATTTGAGCTTAGCACTCTTAAAACAACCCCTACACAAGAATTTACGGCGGGGGTGTTTTCATTCAAGGGAGCAAAAAGTTCCAAAAGTTATGAATATCACGTACGCTATATACTGCTCTGCTAAAATCGAAAAATGACCAATTTCTGCAACTCGGAACTAAAATTAAAATTCATATTTGAGCTTAGCACTCTTAAAACAACCCCTACACAAGAATTTACGGCGGGGGTGTTTTCATTCAAGGGAGCAAAAAGTTCCAAAAGTTATGAATATCACGTACGCTATATACTGCTCTGCTAAAATCGAAAAATGACCAATTTCTGCAACTCGGAACTAAAATTAAAATTCATATTTGAGCTTAGCACTCTTAAAACAACACCTACACAAAAATTTACGGCGGGGGTGTTTTCATTCAAGGAAGAAAAAAGTTCCAAAAGTTATGAATATCACGTACGCTATATACTGCTCTGCTAAAATCGAAAAATGACCAATTTCTGCAACTCGAAACTAAAATTAAAATTCATATTTGAGTTTAGCACTCTTAAAACAACCCCTACACAAGAATTTACGGCGGGGGTGTTTTCATTCAAGGGAGCAAAAAGTTCCAAAAGTTATGAATATCACGTACGCTATATACTGCTCTGCTAAAATCGAAAAATGACCAATTTCTGCAACTCGGAACTAAAATTAAAATTCATATTTGAGCTTAGCACTGTTAGAACAATCCGTACACAAAAATTTACGGGGGGCTGTTTTTATTTAAGGAAGAAAAAAATTCCCAATTTTATGAATATCACGTGCGCCGTATACCGCACGACTAAAATCGAAAAATGACCAATTTTTGCAACTCGAAACTAAAATTAAGATTCATATTTGAGCTTAGCACTCTTAGAATAATCCGTACACAAAAATTTACGGGGGGCTGTTTTTATTTGAGGGAGGAAAATATTCCCAATTTTATGAATATCACGTGCGCCGTATACCGCACGACTAAAATCGAAAAATGACCAATTTCTGCAACTCGAAACTAAAATTAAAATTCATATTTGAGCTTAGCACTCTTAAAACAACACCTACACAAAAATTTACGGCGGGGGTGTTTTCATTCAAGGAAGAAAAAAGTTCCAAAAGTTATGAATATCACGTACGCTATATACTGCTCTGCTAAAATCGAAAAATGACCAATTTCTGCAACTCGAAACTAAAATTAAAATTCATATTTGAGTTTAGCACTCTTAAAACAACCCCTACACAAGAATTTACGGCGGGGGTGTTTTCATTCAAGGGAGCAAAAAGTTCCAAAGTTATGAATATCACGTACGCTATATACTGTTCTGCTAAAATCGAATAATGACCAATTTCTGCAACTCGGAACTAAAATTAAAATTCATATTTGAGCTTAGCACTGTTAGAACAATCCGTACACAAAAATTTACGGGGGGCTGTTTTTATTTAAGGAAGAAAAAAATTCCCAATTTTATGAATATCACGTGCGCCGTATACCGCACGACTAAAATCGAAAAATGACCAATTTTTGCAACTCGAAACTAAAATTAAGATTCATATTTGAGCTTAGCACTCTTAGAATAATCCGTACACAAAAATTTACGGGGGGCTGTTTTTATTTGAGGGAGGAAAAAATTCCCAATTTTATGAATATCACGTGCGCCGTATACCGCACGACTAAAATCGAAAAATGACCAATTTCTGCAACTCGAAACTAAAATTAAAATTCATATTTGAGCTTAGCACTCTTAAAACAACCCCTACACAAAAATTTACGGCGGGGGTGTTTTCATTCAAGGGAGCAAAAATTTCCAAAAGTTATGAATATCACGTACGCTATATACTGCTCTGCTAAAATCGAAAAATGACCAATTTCTGCAACTCGGAACTAAAATTAAAATTCATATTTGAGCTTAGCACTCTTAGAACAACCCCTACACAAAAATTTACGGGGGGCTGTTTTTATTTGAGGGAGGAAAAAATTCCCAATTTTATGAATATCACGTGCGCCGTATACCGCACGACTAAAATCGA
Source organism: Onthophagus sagittarius (assembly GCA_036711965.1). Taxonomy (NCBI): domain Eukaryota; kingdom Metazoa; phylum Arthropoda; class Insecta; order Coleoptera; family Scarabaeidae; genus Onthophagus; species Onthophagus sagittarius. The sequence goes on along the minus strand of JASERS010000005.1, from coordinate 43,152,636 downwards.
AAAATGACCAATTTCTGCAACTCGAAACTAAAATTAAAATTCATATTTGAGCTTAGCACTCTTAAAACAACACCTACACAAAAATTTACGGCGGGGGTGTTTTCATTCAAGGAAGAAAAAAGTTCCAAAAGTTATGAATATCACGTACGCTATATACTGCTCTGCTAAAATCGAAAAATGACCAATTTCTGCAACTCGAAACTAAAATTAAAATTCATATTTGAGTTTAGCACTCTTAAAACAACCCCTACACAAGAATTTACGGCGGGGGTGTTTTCATTCAAGGGAGCAAAAAGTTCCAAAAGTTATGAATATCACGTACGCTATATACTGCTCTGCTAAAATCGAAAAATGACCAATTTCTGCAACACGGAACTAAAATTAAAATTCATATTTGAGCTTAGCACTCTTAGAACAACCCCTACACAAAAATTTACGGGGGGCTGTTTTTATTTGAGGGAGGAAAAAATTCCCAATTTTATGAATATCACGTGCGCCGTATACCGCACGACTAAAATCGAAAAATGACCAATTTCTGCAACTCGAAACTAAAATTAAGATTCATATTTGAGCTTAGCACTCTTAGAACAATCCGTACACAAAATTTTACGGGGGGGGGGTGTTTTCATTCAAGGAAGAAATAAGTTCCAAAAGTTATGAATATCACGTACGCTATATACTGTTCTGCTAAAATGGAATAATGACCAATTTCTGCAACTCGGAACTAAAATTAAAATTCATATTTGAGCTTAGCAATGTTAGAACAATCCGTACACAAAAATTTACGGGGGGCTGTTTTTATTTGAGGGAGGAAAAAATTCCCAATTTTATGAATATCACGTGCGCCGTATACCGCACGACTGAAATCGAAAAATGACCAATTTCTGCAACTCGAAACTAAAATTAAAATTCATATTTGAGCTTACCACTCTTAGAACAACCCCTACACAAAAATTTACGGGGGGCTGTTTTTATTTAAGGAAGGAAAAAATTCCCAATTTTATGAATATCACGTGCGCCGCATACCGCGCGATTAAAATCGAAAAATGACCAATTTCTGCAACTCGAAACTAAAATTAAAATTCATATTTGAGTTTAGCACTCTTAGAACAACCGCTACACAAAAATTTACAGGGAGTTGTTTTCATTTAAGGGAGAAAAAAATTCCCAAAGTACGCCATATACTGTTTTTTCCCAAAGTTATGAATCCGCAAATCCGGATATTTTTACATTAGTAACTAGATTGTAACTAAATGTTGATAGCTAATCGATCGAAGGTTATTGTTATGATTTTTTAATGTCTTTATGTTTCGAAACAGTTCCCCGAAACAGAATTATCGTTCTCATATAATAATACAACAACTATTAAATAACAGGAATTTTCGTCGCGTGCAATACCAGTCCTGTGATTTTTGGGTACTTTATTATTTAACACTCTGTACAGGGTGTCCAAATTTCGATGGGTTTGCAGGGTATCTTGGTTCTTATGAAAGATAGAAAGTTGCGGTTTTCACGAACCTGAGCTACTTTTTTATGAAACTTATAATGCGGCAAACCAAATTTTCAAAGCCCTCTCCCTTGTTGATATACAGGGAGTTTCTCAAAATATACGATTTTCAGGCATCCTCTGTATCTCGGCTACCTGGAAACTTAGCAAAAAAGTGAAGACGGGTTCTAATAAATTTTTTTACATAGAATTTAATGGTGTACATAGAAGTTTTGTAGTCATCACGGTTTTTGAGTTATAAATACAACTTAGGTTTTTTTAAATGGAACCAACTATATTGAATACTATCAATATTTAGATGGATTACCAATGGGATCACCATTGAGTAGTGTGGCGGCAGATATTTTCATGGGCAACCTAGAGAAAAATCAAATTATGTGTGACAAAAACCGTTATAGAGACGATATTATCCTATGGACAAGATACGTGAACGACATTTTAGAACTGATTAAAGTCGACCAACATATTGATAAACTTCATAAATACATTAACAGTTTACAACTCCAATATTAACTTCACTATCGAGACTGAAAACAATCAAAAATTAAATTTCTTAGACTATACACTACGACATTCAAACAACAAAATTAAATATGACATCTACAGAAAACCTACACAAACTAGTACCGCCATCCCATTCGATTCTCATCATTATGAAACTCATAAAATGGGAGCATACCGGGCTTTTATATACAGAGCTTTTCATTCAAAATTGGAACAACAAGACCTAGAAAAAGAGATCGAAATTATCCACCAAATTGCAAACGAAAACAGCTTCCCACCGACATATGTCCAACGAATATTTTCGAAAATACAAAACAAATATAATCTTCAAGAAACAACTTCCCTATCCGACCTAAAACCTAATACACCAACAACGTACAGATCCATAACTTACCCAGGAGAAATATCCTATAAAATCAAGAAAATGTTCCATAAGTTCAACATAACAATGACATTTAAAAACAAAAACAATCTTAAGGCATTATTAGTAAATAACAAAAACAAGACTACAACTCCCGCTAAAAGTGGCATATACCAATTGCAATGTAGGACCTGTTCAGCCACGTATATAGGTGAAACGGGGAGAAGTATCCAAGCAAGGCTTAAAGAACATAAAAACAGTTCAAAATCGGCATTCGGAAAACATCTAATTTTCAACAACCACGAATTTGACGAAAATAAAAATATTAAATTACTACACCAACTTAATAAAAGCAACCTGATGGAAATAATGGAAATGTACGAAATCAACAAGTTTATTGAAATTAACAGTAATATTATAAGCCTTAATGAACAAATTATCCCGACCCAAAAACCAATCTATAGTTGCCTGCGAGATCCGTACCTAAAACACAAAAACAAAAAAAAACCTAAGGTCACACAATAACTTTTGACGTAAATTTTGAAAAATTTTAATTAATTTTTCTAATTTGTTAATAATTACGTATCTACTGAAGAAGAGCAAGGCTCGAAACTAGTTTAGAAAAATAAATTTTAATTATCACCAGAAGTAAATTTTTTAAAAAAGACCCTAATTTAATAATTGGTGAAAAAAGGATAAGAAAAATTATTTTTATATTATAATAAATTATAGACTAGTGCAGTTAATTTTAGAAATTTGAAATCACTATTACCTAATTTAATATTGGAAATTTGTATCTAAAATTCTTTCAGATATACATCAGCTTTAAAGTTGCTAAAATAGTTAAAATTTTGTAATAAACCTTGCCTTTGAGACACCTCAATTAATCTCAACTTATTACCACTTGAAACCAATTGAAACCCTTAGTACACTCATAAAATATACCAAATTTTCTTTTTCTAGCTTAATAATATATTATTGAGGTATGGATTGTTTTAATAATTTTTAAAAAATTATCTTCATTTTTTGTCCTCTATTTATTTCTACTTTATCTTGGTTCATATGTGAATCTCCTTGTATACACCTAAAACTCTATCAATCAAAACTTATTTATTTTTAGTTTCGGGCTGCTTTACAAATGGTTGTATCTCCACGAGATCCACGTGAAAATCTCGAACAATTCGTAAAAATTGGCGAAGGCTCAACAGGAACGGTATGCATAGCTCGTGAATGCAACACGGGCCGACAAGTTGCTGTTAAAAAAATGGATTTACGCAAACAACAACGAAGAGAACTTCTTTTCAACGAAGTGGTTATTATGAGGGATTATCATCACCCGAACATAGTCGAAATGTTCGATAGTTATTTAGTGAACGATGAATTATGGGTAGTGATGGAATTTTTAGAAGGAGGCGCATTAACCGACATCGTAACACATTCAAGGATGGACGAAGAACAAATAGCAACAGTCTGCAAGCAATGTTTAAAAGCGTTAGCTTATTTACACTCGCAAGGGGTGATTCATCGCGATATCAAATCGGATTCGATTTTGTTAGCGCCTGATGGAAGAGTCAAACTTTCAGATTTTGGTTTTTGCGCCCAAGTTTCTCAAGAACTCCCAAAACGAAAATCTTTAGTTGGGACGCCGTATTGGATGAGCCCAGAAGTGATTAGTCGACTTCCTTATGGGCCTGAAGTGGATATTTGGTCGTTGGGTATCATGGTGATTGAAATGGTCGATGGAGAACCTCCCTTTTTCAATGAACCACCTTTGCAAGCTATGAGAAGAATCCGAGAGATGCCTCCTCCGAAATTAAAGAATGCCCATAAAGTTTCGCCGCGTTTACAAGGATTTTTGGATCGAATGTTAGTGAGGGATCCCGCTCAACGAGCGACAGCCGCGGAATTATTGCAACATCCTTTTTTGAGATTAGCAGGACCACCAGCTTTGTTAGTGCCTTTAATGCGTGGTGCGAAACATTCAACTTATTAATTAAATAATTAATTAATTAAGTTGTTTTTTTTTTCTTGAGTCGTTTATTTGTGAATATTAGAATTTTTTAAGTACTTAATCTTTTTTATTAAGAAAAAGGAAAGGAGAATGTAAATAATTTTTTTTTACTTTTTTTATTAATTAATTATAATAATTAAAGTATGTAGGTGTATTATATTGTTAATTATTGTTTGTTTAACTTGTTTTTCTTTCTTTTTCTTCAGCTAAATTTTTTGTAACCATTCTATTTATTTTCTTTATTAGAATCGTTCATCATCCTTCCAAAAAACGAAATAAAAAGTGACCAGTATTAGATAGAAACCGTCCCAAATTGTGTGCCTTTAAGAAACGATTATAATATTCGTAAAAATATACTCGAAAAAATATTTACTCAATTATTCCGTTACTAAAAATCGCTATTAAATAATAAATAACTTGGTAGCTATCTTTGCTTTATAATATTGTTATCGTACGTTATAAAAAATTATTATTACTATTTGACTTTGTAATATGAAGACACTGTTTTTTTTTTTGATTAAAACGATTATTAATTTAAGATAAATCGGCTGTTGAAAAATTTTATATTTAAGACTGATTTGACATTTAAAATCGATTTGAAATTTTAAAAGAATGTAATAAAAAATAGTGGCTTCAATCTTTTTTATATTTTATACAGCACTTTGTAATTATTGTATACAAATAGGCACAATATACGATTATTTTTCAAAAAGAAGGTGCTTATATGAATAGAATTAAAAATCCCACGTTCAATAATTTCTTATTTAATCGTGAATTTGTTTAATGCTGCAAGGTTAAATGAAATTCTGGTGAGATTTGAAATTCTGACACATTTATGCAATCTCTTTATACCAACTTGAGTGGGCTATAAAAATGGCGTTTAAAAGTGAGGATATAGACAGGCGAAGGAACCAAGATACGTGACAAAATTGTTGTCTGTTTAACAGTGAACAAGCTCGTAGGCTCACACAAAAGTTTTTATGGGTACAGAACACCCATACACATAAACACTGTACACAGGTGTCTCACGTAACTGGTTCATTAGAACTTTTTTAGTTTCCATTAATAATAATAATTTATTGCCATAATAAAAAAGAAAATACAACTTAATGTATTCATATCACAACTTAATATATAGAGATATGAGCAAAAGGATCAATTTATTGCATAAATGATATCTTCCAAAGGACCCAATAAATGAACTGTGTACTAGAGCACTGTACGAGTACGTAAAAAGTAATCGGATAAATAATCGGCGAGTACACAACTAAACGTTAACGTTCGGCAATGCATCGCCGATTACATTTTCGTCTTGATTATGAGTAATATTCATCTGAACTGCATCGTAGCATCAGGTATCGTGACGAGTACGCATCGTGAATAATCGTCGGATCGTGGATTTTATTATTTCCCACGTTTTGTGTCAGCTTGACAAGCATACACAACTTGTTAAGAATGGCAAGTAGACATTCTTAACTATGGGGGCGTATCTTTAATGTATGAAAATGATTTCTGAAAGATAATGCATTTGAAGATATTTATAGTCTTGTGATTTATATCTTTTGATGACTGAAATTGTATTCTCGAATCTTGTATTCTAGATTCTTTTCTGCTACTGTGTCATATTCTTATTATTTCAGCTTGGTCCTTCGTATAATACGACCCTAGTGAAGTGAAAAGGTGTAGCTGGAAATTGTGCCAGAATATTCCTGCTCCAGAACCTCCTGCCTTTTTTGATCCAGCAGTGTAGACAGTTAGCGTTTTGCCTTATGAAGCAAATCCAGAACCTCCTGCCTTTTTTGATCCAGCAGTGTAGACAGTTAGCGTTTTGTCTTATGAAGCAAATCCAGAACCTCCTACCTTTTTTGATCCAGCAGTGTAGACAGTTAGCGTTTTGCCTTATGAAGCAAATCCAGAACCTCCTGCCTTTTTTGATCCAGCAGTGTAGACAGTTAGCGTTTTGCCTTATGAAGCAAATCCAGAACCTCCTGCCTTTTTTGATCCAGCAGTGTAGATAGTTAGCGTTTTGCCTTTTGTTGCTCTGAGTATCATCTGAATGCCAAAATGTGTCTTACTTAAGAAAGTAGGTGTAATGTAGCTGTGTGAGCTTCAAGGAGGAACTCACACAGCTTATCACACCTACACAGTTTATAAACAGCTTCACACTGTCACTCTGGGATTTAATCCCTAAGTATTCCCACTCGCTTTTCGATATTGGGGTAGTACAATCGTTGCTTTTTTGGTTTGGCAACTGATGTGTGATGTCCAAGTGAAACCTTTGTCTAAGATAACACCAATGAACACTTTCTTTTTTAATTCAAGACTATACTACATTTTTTCTATAGGCAGTTATTTGTATAGAATAGACTACATTCTATAATAAACTTACTGTAATAATTCGTTTTTGAATTTGTCTTATGTCGCATTTCTCACTATCTTATAAATGTCTCATATAATATCCATTCCTTCAGCACAAACAAATTGCGCAAATGACGATGCGAAATGATGTCGAATATGACAAGAGAAGAGGAAGAAAAGCAAAGAATAAGAGAAGAAAAGTTAGAAGTTCTCAGGCAGATAATTGGCAAGCAAATAAGTGGCGCTTTAAATGATTTTTAAATGTAGTAATGTGAGGAATATTACGAATATCAGTAGGCAGATTGTTCCAAAGGGTCTGTACAGCAAACGAGTTATGGTAAAATTCGGTATTAAGATTCGGAAAGATTAGCAGAGAATCAAGCTGAGATCTTGTGGGTAAACCATGCGACGACAAGCGCTGAAATATACAGTACAGGTACCTTGGTGTTTGATTATGAAGAACATTATGTAACATAGTCAATATACGAAATGGCAGGTTAATAGGGAAACGTGGGGGAATATCGACTTCTTAAGCACTACTCAACATTTCAGTTAGTAACCTTTGTAATAAGAAGCTCAAAATGTTACAATTGCTTGGGTAATTTATCTACTATGACTTTGTTCTTCTGATTTTTTTAAACAAATGGTTTTTTCATAATGTATGTTTTAAAACAAAAACATAAAAGTTAGGTAATTTCGACCGGTAGGATAATATCGACCATTGTGAAGGGTAAAATCGACCTAGAAACAGTATTTTGAAATACATAAATTTTTAATATATTACACTAAGCATTTGTTACAAATATACACTGATGCTTTTTCGGCGCTAATACAATCAGCATGAGCCTAAAATCCATAGTGATTCATCCACTCATGTACTTGACATCCATGAGTGGATGTCAATATTTTAGAGTGTTGCCTTTTCCGTAGTGAAGTTCTTGATTTGAAAACTGGAGCTGAACATAAGTTTTGAAAAAAATATTTATATTTTTTTCTTTAGATTTTACGGTTTTATCATCATCGGTTAAATCATCTTCAGCAACTGCTTCCAAACTGAGTTCAGACTCAGACGAATCTAATAGCAATTTATTTCGTAAGATATTTGATTTGCATGGAATAGTTTCACTTGTTCCTGGTTGTGGAGATGGCGTCTGATGCCTGTACTCCATTGGCTTCGAAATACCCTGGGCAGTTTCTTCAGTTAATGGTACATCTTCTGAAATCGTTACATTTTGCTGATCCTCAGTTTCTTCAACGGTACAAAGGAAGTCTTCCTCGCAAAACACATCCCGATTGATCGGGAATATTCCAGTGGTTTTAAACCCGTTTGAAGCTTTCTCTATTGTGCTTACTTGATTATACGCATTTCCAAAGAGTTCTATATCGGTGTCTTTAATTTTAGCATAATTTCTGCTTTTCATATATTTATCGCATTCTTGTTGGTATGCAGTTGTATGTATGTATGTAGGAAAGCGGAGGGTACGCTAAAGCATACAGCACCTAAGCCCCAACGGGCCCCTTGTACATCCTCCTACACTCTCTCTAGCTACATCAACCAGCCTAAGGATTTTCCGAAGGCTAGGATACAGATCAGAGGTGTGTTCCTAATGCCATCTGTGCTCGGCTATTCCTCTCCAAAGTCTCTCATTCTGAGGTGTTTTAGAGTAGGGCATTCACACAAAATGTGTCGAACAGTCTCCTCGCTCTTTTGACAAAAGCGACAGAGGGGATTAGTAGCAAGCTTAAGGTTGTAGAGATGCTTGTTTACCTTACAGTGACCCGTGATGAGTCCCGTTAAAATACGTAGGGCGCTTCTACCGAGTCTTACGAAAGACAAGGCTGTCTTAGCTGAAGGATAACACAACAGTTCTTTAGACAAATAGCAGCCCTTTGTCCTATCCCACCAGTCTGTGAATTTCCTGTGGATGAAATCTTTAATAAGCTCAATTTGAGTTGCTACGGACGGAGCGATTAACGGTTCAGGTGAACAGATAGCTCGCTTGGCAGCTCTTTTGGCAAGCCTATCAGCGTGCTTATTACCTGAACAGATCGAGTGTCCTTTTATCCATTGAAGTGAAACACAGTTGGGTGCTGCGGCCTTCTCCAATGTTAGGTGACAGTTCATGGCAAGTCCTGAGGTAATAGTTATTCTACTCAGGGCTGAAATGGATTCTCTACTGTCAGTATAAATTGTGAAAAACTTACCTTGCAAGTTGAATCTGACAATAAAGTCAGCGGCAAGTAGAATGGCGAGTAATTCTGCTTGTATGACGGTGGTACCTTTACCTAAAGGAGTAGATATGTGCAGTTGGAGATCGTACGAGAAAACTCCAGCTCCAGCTCCTTCCCGACTAACCGAACCATCAGTGTAGATTTTGTTACTTTTATTTACTTCTACTTCTGTGAAACTTGGGTAGGTGAGATAACTTTTAGTAAAAATGTGTTGTAGAGGTATGAAGTCCGTCTTACGTTCCAGAATTGGCGAGTAACCGACCATTTCATTCCAGAGTACGGCATTTTTACTGTTTCTCTCACCCATAAAGATTCCTGCTGTACGCAGTCGAAATATGGTCACCAGTGCCACTTCTTGTATGAACAAATGAAGTGGCGGTAGGTTCAACATGTTTTCCATGGATGCAGTGTAACATACAAACACGCAAGTCTCTGTACTTTATTTAGTGCAACAGTGGAAATAAATTTTAAGGTTTTTGACCACCAGACTACTGCACCATATGTAAGCATAGCTCGAATTACAGCTGTGTAGATCCAGAGGGCAGTTTTAGGAGACAGCCCCCATGTCTTACCTATAGTCCTCCGGCACTGGCTGAATGCAACATACGCTTTCTTTACTTTATTGTCTAGGTGAGCCTTCCATATCATTTTGTTGTCAAGTATAATGCCCAGATATTTGACTTCTTTTGACAAAACTAATGGAGTATTAGCAAGGGATGGCAAACTGGGCTTGCCAACCTTCCTCAATCGTGTGAAAAGAATAAACTCTGTCTTCTGAGGATTCACAGAGAGCCCTTGTCGGTCACACCAAGACTCAATCAATTTGAGAGCCACCTGCATCCTATCAAAAAGTACATTTATGTGCTTACCTTTGACAAGGATGGTTAGATCATCTGCATAACCTACTGTTGTGAAGTTGGTTTTAGCGAGGGATTTCAAGAGGCTATCCAGGGTGAGATTTCACAACAATGGGGAAAGTACACCTCCTTGTGGACAGCCTCGAGTAACTCCTCGAGGCTGTCCATAAATCCTGGTATGCAGTTTTTCAAGGCTTAAAGAATGTTACGTCTAAAGGCTGAGTTCGATGAGAAGTGTGACGGGGATGTGATAATAAATGAATTCCAGTGTTACGACAAAACTTATATGAAGGTAACGAGGAATGAGTGGAATGATTGTCGAGAAATGTGGGTTGCTCTGGAGAAATTGGCAAAATTGGCAAATTTTGCAAAATGCTGCAGCCATTCCGTAAACAGTTCCTCTGTTATCCAGCCAGATTTTGAACACTTTAATACGGCACCTGCCGTGGCATTTTTATTTAGGCCTTCTTTCATTCTTACTCTTTTAAATATAAACATGGGCGGAATATATTGCCCTGATGCACTGAAACAGCATGCTATCGTGGTATTTTGTCTCCTTTCTCCGCTTGTTATGGCACCGACCTGCTTTCCCTCTTTTTTTTGCCAATATTCGACCTGGATTATGGACATTGAAAATGCGCGTTTCATCAACGTTGTATATACGATGAACTTCAAATATGTATTTATCAAATAGTGTTTATAGATTGTCAAAAAAAACATTTATTTCGGATTTGTTGAATGCGGTCACTCTGCTAAGGCTAGTGGCTTCCGGTTTGCGAAAACTAAGCTGCAGATAACGTCCTATTAATGAATACAGTCAATCCTTTCCACACATTCCTTTATACACAACATTAAAAGGATGTGCAATGTTATTTGTTTTTGCATATTTAAACACTAACCTACGTATGCTTTGAGCTGTGAGTCCAAAAAATAATTTTGACATGTTTAATATTGTACTAACAATTTGTTCCTCCCGATATTCGGAAAACACCGGTTTTCTTCCAATGTAATTTTGTTCGCTTAAAATCTACCGCTTAGCTTATCCTAAAGTGTATCATATGGAATCTCAAACATTTTAGCGGCACTCCTAATGGAAGACTGTTATTCTCTTACAGCCTTCATCGCCCTTTTCATGGACTCTTCTGTCCACGACGTCTAGTTTTTCGTACATATGTGCGCGGCATCTAAAATTAAATATCGTCTTTTATCTACGTATCTTACTAATTTTTTCTATACTATCGATTTAAAATAAAATTACTAATTTCGCCGAAACTGCTAAATGTATATACTAATTGGGGTAATATCGACCAACATGATCGATTTTCCCCGAGCCAGTACAGTTAACCTTAAATTTTTGTTTAAGAAAAAATTAGATTAGAAATGCAACGTATTACGCTCAGATTGTAGAAAAATATCTGCTTTTTCTTTGGAACGTAAAATACAAAACATTTAGAAAATATAAATCTATCCATACCTTGATAATAATGCTACAATTTTAATAAGATAATTCGAGATACCAGTAAAAATCACCACATGCACAAAAATCGAATGATGGTGTCGTAGTAACTATTTATAAAAGACAGATTTGAAGGCTTCTAGCATCCGATCGATAACAGTCAGGAATTGTTTAGTACATATCATGGTTAAAATACCAAATCGTTGGTAAGAAGTCGTTTATACTGAAATCGCCGAAGTCTGGAGGAAAACTGTAACAAATAAGAGAGGGAAATAAGTAGGTATAAAGGCGAGTCTACTTTATTTACATACACAACAGTAGCGACGAGGCGAAAAATAATTCGAACCGATACGAATGCGTACGTATACAGCATTGTTACATTATGTTTCAAATTGTTCAATCTCTCGAGTGAACCTTTACGTTTACCTGTCTATCAAGGGCCTCTATATTTTCTAAAAACCTTGACAACCCCCTCTAGGCGTTTCCTGAATTTCTTACAAAACATCCTATTGTTAATGGAACAAACTTTGTTGCTAATTAGAACAATATTAAAGTCGTTACAAAAAAAATCAAAGAAGCTTTGCGTCGGCGATTTCAAGTCAAAGAGATAATATCGATTTAAAGGGAGGTAATTTAAAACCATACGATGAAGCTAATGAAACATTCAACTCGTACTTACAAAGATTATAAAATTTTTTGGATTTACAAAATTTAAGTACAAATACATTTAAAGGAGATAAGAAATGTGTAAAAATTTTAATAAATTGTCTAAAAAAGTTATTACAAGAGCACATATGTCCAATTCCCAGTGAGATTTCAGAACAACACAAGTTTACCTGCCGAATTCAACAAGAAGGTGAATCTCGCTAATTATCAAGCAGAATTTAAACGGCTCCGTCCAAATTGAGCATTGTAAAATTTTTGTTATAAATACACATTTAAGAATTCAATTTATTAAAGGTGTTCGTGATAACGACACTAGAGAAAAGCTTTTGCAAAGTGTTGATACAATTTTTGAAAAAGCTGTAAAACTAGCTTTATCAATTAAAGCAGCTAGTTTCATATTATACGTTCAAAAAGCTTTGTCCCCATTTACAATTAGAAAATACAACTACGAAACTACGTACCTATTCAGGAGAAATACTGACCCCAAAAGGTACATGTATTGTCACCATAAACTACAGTGTACAGAATATTTCTGAATCGCTTTGTGTTTTGAATGGGAAAATTGATTCTATATTTGGAAGAAATTGGTTAAGAAAAATAAAACTAAACTGGTTCTAAATACATCAAGTTAAGGTTAGTGATACTAAATTTAAATCTGATGTAGTTTTTTCTTAAATACGATGAAATTTTTAAACCAAAGTTGGGAGAAACACCTAACTAAAGGTAATTTAAAACTTGCACCTGATGTTACACCTATTTTTGTTAAACTGCGACCTATACCTTATGCTTTACGGGGAAAAATAGAATACGAACTCAAACGTTTAAGGAGTAATTGAAGGAATAATTGAAAAATTCAACTATTCAGCTTGGGGAAGTCCCACTGTTCCTGTTGCGAAGAAAGATGGAAGCGTGAGAATTTGTGCAGATTACAAGGTGACTATAAATAAGTATATACAGAATGATAATTATCCAATTCCAAAAATTGACGGTTTGTTTGAAAAGAATCACTGAACGACAAATTTATTCAACAATAACACCACTACATGTACTTACAAGTACGATTTCTCCCACCAAAGAAACCACCAGACGGACGAAAACCTCAGGTCACGATAATAACCAGAGGTTGCACCGATTCTGGATGCTTGATTACCATTCCCATCCTTACAGTTTTAATTTTTTTCCCATTTCCTTTTTTAATCTCCTTAAAATTCCTTTTACCTCTATCCTACATCCTATCACATTTTCCTATTCTACAACATACCATCTTTTAATTAAATAACTGTCATTCATCCATTCTTGTTGTACCATATTCGATGATCAAAAGTGAATTCGAAATTTATTTTTGTTAAATATGATTAACATTAGTTACATTGTAGTTGATTATTTCAGTGAGTGTTATATTTGTTTTTTAGTTGTTCAACAAAATTTTATCAATTTTTAACATTTAAGTAAGTTTGAATTTAAACATATTCTCACCAGACATTTCAATAACTCAAGCACAAAATTCACCGGAACACAGGAAATTATAAGAAATTTTCGCGGCATATTATATCGATATTAAATATTAACAAAACATCGTAAATTAATAATAATACTAAACTTTATTGAGAAAGTAAAGAGATAAACAAAAATAACAGAAAAAGTGGACACCTCATTACTACTCTACTAGCGTCAAAAGGAAACAGAAAATTTAAACGTTATTATAAAATTTATCTAGCGAATAAGGTTCTATATTACAAAGTAAATGAAGGGATGTAATTCCAGATTTTCGCACACATTCATATAGGCTTAATCTATGTTTAGGCAGCATCAACACATGATTATATCTGGTATCATATTGGTTTGTTTTAACCAATTGTTGGAAATAGTTCTTATGTTTAAAAACAACTATTGAGCATTTGAAGATATAAATCGCTGGTAAGGTTAAGAGATTCTCTTCTCGGAATCGTTGTCTACATGATTCATTATATTTCAGACTACACAAGACTCTTATTGCTTTTTTCTGAAGTTTAAAGACATTATCGAACTGAACAGATGCTCCCAAAGTAGTTATTAAATATCTTAAGTGTGACTCGACGTTACTTAAATAAAATATCTTGGCAATCTTTTTGTTAGTAATGTTTATAATCACTCTAAGACCAAATATGGATTTTGATAATTTTCAAGAGTTTTTCGATGTGAATCTTAAATTTAATCTAACTATCAAGATGAACGCCCAAAATCTTGATCTCCTGTCGTATTTCAATATTGCATATTAAAGAAGGTTTGCTAACCAATTTATTGTCAAATTAAAAAAAAAATTATAAAAATGACGAAAAGTAGAAGGCCCAGTACGCCACCCTGTGGTATACCTAGCCTTGTATACTTCGTAGATGAAATTACTGGAGCACCTTCATAGCTTATTACTTTAGTCGTATGTGATCTATTATTTAAATACGAAGTAATTATATTTTTAAAAGAATTGTCTAAAAAAATTGTCTAAAAAGATATTACAAGAGCACATATGTCCAATTCCCAGTGAGATTTCAGAACAACACAAGTTTACCTGCCGAATTCAACAGGAAGGTGAATCTCGCTAATTATCAAGCAGAATTTAAACGGCTCTGTTCAAATTGTACCTTTATATGTGAGCATTGTAAAATTTATTTTTATAAATACACATTTAAGAATTCAATTTATTAAAGGTGTTCGTGATAACGACACTAAAGAAAAGCTTTTGCAAAGTGTTGATACAATTTTTGAAAAAACTGTAAAACTGACTTTATCAATTGAAGCAGCTAGTTTCATATTATACGTTCAAAAAGCTTTGTCCCCATTTACAATTAGAAAATACAACTACGAAACTACGTACCTATTCAGGAGAAATACTGACCCCAAAAGGTACATGTATTGTCACCATAAACTACAGTGGACAGAATATTTCTGAATCGCTTTGTGTTTTGAATGGGAAAATTGATTCTATATTTGGAAGAAATTGGTTAAGAAAAATAAAACTAAACTGGTTCTAAATACATCAAGTTAAGGTTAGTGATGCTAAATTCAAATCTGATGTAGTTTTTTTTTAATACGATGAAATTTTTAAACCAAAGTTGGGAGAAACACCTAACTAAAGGTAATTTAAAACTTGCACCTGATGTTACACCTATTTTTGTTAAACTGCGACCTATACCTTATGCTTTACGGGAAAAAATAGAATACGAACTCAAACGTTTAAGGAGTAATTGAAGGAATAATTGAAAAATCCAACTATTCAGCTTGGGGAAGTCCCACTGTTCCTGTTGTGAAGAAAGATGGAAGCTTGAGAATTTATGCAGATTACAAGGTGACTATAAATAAGTATATACAGAATGATAATTATCCAATTCCAAAAATTGACGGTTTGTTTGAAAAGAATCACTAAACGAACAAATTTATTCAACAATAACACCACTACATGTACTTACAAGTACGATTTCTTCCACCAAAAAAACCACCAAACGGACGAAAACCTCAGGTCACGATAATAACCTGAGGTTGCACCGATTCTGGATCCTTGATTACCTTGATATATTCGATGATCAAAAGTGAATTCGAAATTTATTTTTGTTAAATATGATTAACATTAGTTACATTGTAGTTGATTATTTCAGTGAGTGTTATATTTGTTTTTTAGTTGTTTAACAAAATTTTATCAATTTTTAACATTTAAGTAAGTTTGAATTTAAACATATTCTCACCAGACATTTCAATAACTCACGCACAAAATTCACCCGAACACAGGAAATTATAAGAAATTTTCGCGGCATATTATATCGATATTAAATATTAACAAAACATCATAAATTAATAATAATACTAAACTTTATTGAGAAAGTATAGAGATAAACAAAAATAACAGAAAAAGTGTACATCTCATTACTACTGTACTAGCGTCAAAAGGAAACAGAAAATTTAAACGTTATTATAAAATTCATCTAGCGAATAAGGTTCTATATTACAAAGTAAATGAAGGGATGTAATTCCAGATTTTCGCACACATTCATATAGGCTTAATCTATGTTTAGGCAGCATCAACACATGATTATATCTGGTATCATATTGGTTTGTTTTAACCAATTGTTGGAAATAGTTCTTATGTTTAAAAACAACTATTGAGCATTCGAAGATATAAATCGCTGGTCAGGTTAAGAGATTCTCTTCTCGGAATCGTTGTCTACATGATTCATTATATTTCAAACTACACAAGACTCTTATTGCTTTTTTCTGAAGTTTAAAGACATTATCGAACTGAACAGATGCTCCCAAAGTAATTATTAAATATCTTAAGTGTGACTCGATGTTACTTGAATAAAATATCTTGGCAATCTTTTTGTTAGTAGTGTTTATAATCACTCTAAGACCAAATATGGATTTTGATAATTTTCAAGAGAGTTTTTCGATGTGAATCTTAAATTTCATGGAACTATCAAGATGAACGCCCAAAATCTTGATCTCCTGTCGTACTTCAATATTGCATATTAAAGGTTTGCTAACCAATTTATTGTCAAATTAAAAAAAAATTATAAAAATGACGAAAAGTAGAAGGCCGAGTACACTACCCTGTGAGATACCTAGCCTTGTATACTTCGTAGATGAAATTACTGGAGCACCTTCATAGCTTATTACTTTAGTCGTATGTGATCTATTATTTAAATACGAAGTAATTATATTTTTAAAAGGCTATTGATGTAAAAAGTAGAGATGATGTTTTGTGGGATGATAAATTCAAAAATTAAGAAATAGGGAATTTATGAAATATATAATGTTAAGTAAACACATTTTCTTGCTACACTTTCTTTATTTTTCAAATTTTGACAAAGATTTATTTATTTCATTTTATTTATATACCGGCTTGTATATTATATTTTTTCTTAAATAAAAACGGGTTTAATATTTTAACATTTATTCTAATACGCATTATTGCTTGCATTAACTTGGGCCTCTTAAAGAATAAAAAAATAAAAATATTTTTAGTGAACAAAACAGTATGGAAAAATAATGATACTGTAATATTTCATTTTTAAGAATCGGTCAAACATTGACTGGTTTTAAGGTCAAAGACTAGATATTATCGGTCAAGTAATATAATCAAAGTGGTCAAACACAAAACGCGAAATATTGTTTTTGATCATACTTTGATCATTTTATTTAAAGGATCTGGGATCTACATCAGAAATAATATGGCTCGGTCAAACACTGACGTTAAAAAATCCTTAACCGGTCAAACACTGGGTCATTTACCCTTGTACTAGGTCTAGTGTTAGTTCTCGTTTTACTTTGATACAAGTATACAACAATTTAAGACTAAAGAATAACTAAAAACAGATTTTTTGTTCTCTTTCACTATCTAGCATCAAAAATTACGAATCGTAAACGGGCATAAAAAGTCACTCAAGCGCACATCTTTAAATTGAACCAACAACGAAAATGAACAATGAAAAAATCTATTGTTATAATTTTAATGTCTCTGATCATGGCATAAGCCGAAACCGCTTAGATTATAGATAAAAGAGACGAGAAAAATTAATATTTTATTTTAATTTGCACGACATAACAGAACTACTCGATATGGATTAATCTCAAACATTTAATTATTATAAAAAAAAATATTAAAAAATGCGACGTATATGACAACTTTGTTGTAAAAGGAAACCAAAGAGACTTTATGCATTAACAAAAACCTTAATGGTAGTTTCAGGTTTCCGGTCACACATAAATAAATTATCGTCTCTTCAACATGGACAAGGAGCATGTAAGAGATTTCGTGTCAAAAACAATAAATAAGTGATGTAACGTCATAATGTCTTAAATTATGAATTTAAAACGTTCAACTTTAATGATTTAAATTCCGATTGCATAAAGAATAAATAGGGTGATCAAAAAAGCGATCACAAAAGTTATAGAAAATAATCTACTTTTCTGGTATTAATCAGCATTTATACTTCATGTGCATAAAAGAATTTATTTAATAACCTTAGTTTTATGTCTTAATAGATCTACCAGTTTCACCTATGTATGTAGCACCACAGGTACCACACTCCAACTTGTAAACTCCATTTTCATCCAAAAAATTAATTTTATCTTTGGCATTAAATAATTTTTTGAACATAGTGTTATTGTTTTTAAAGGATATGTTGATGTTGTATTTGCGAAAAATTCTTTGTATGTTATATGACATATATCCTGGGTAATTAATAGATCTATAAGTTAAAATTTGTGAAGACGGGTTAATTGTTTGTAAACTAGTTGATAAACTATGTTGTTGTTTTAAATGAATCTTGTGCAATAATGTGTTGATAGTACTATTGGAAAAACCATTGTTAACAGCAATGTTTTTGATTATATTGAGTTCGTTAGTTTTGTGTAAATCAGATAATGGAGTATTGAGATATCTATGTAAGTAAGCTCTTAATGCAGAATTCATTATCATTTTCGATTTCTAAAGTGAATTTGATGTTTTGGTGCAAAGTGTTTATGTAATTGTGAAAGTGTTGTAGTAGATTCATTGTTATTATCCCAGATAATAAATATGTCATCAACATATCTTCGCCAAAGTTTTATATTTTTATTTTGATGATTATTAGGATTTAAAATTTTATTTTCAAGTTCATTCAAAAAAATATCAGAGAGGAGACCACTCAAGGGAGTACCCATAGGTAGGCCTTCATTGTATTTATAAAATGAATTGTTGAAAGAACAAAAGTTTTGTTCTGTACAAAGTTTTATTAGATTATAAATATGTTCTGAGTCTGTGTTGTTGATTTTGTTACTGATTAAATCTTTTATTAGGTCTAAGGTTTCTGTAACTGGTATGTTGGTGTAAAGATTTGTGACATCAAATGATAACAAAGTGAAATTTTCAGGTAATTGTATCTTTTGAATGGTGTCAATAAGATCTGATCTGTCTTTAATTGTAAAATTATCGTTAAATTGAATAGTATTTTTAAAAAACTGTACTAGGAATTTAGATATTTTGTAAGTACTTGAATCTATTGAAGATATGATCGGTTTAATGGGATAATTATGTTTATGTAATTTAATCAAAGAATATACTAAAGGTGTTTTAGGGTTCATTGGTAAAAAATTAAACATAGCTATGTTTTGTTGAAGTAAGAAATCTTTAGCAGATTTTACGATTCGTTTTGTTTTGTTATGGAATGCATTTGTTGGATTTTTCTTAATTTCTATAAAGTTGTTATCATTAAAAAATTGTAAAGTTTTTGAAATATACAGTGATTTTTCCAAAATAACTAGTTCAGCATTTTTGTCAGCGTTAGTAACAATGAGATTATTATTATTAATTTTACGTTTGACCTTATTAAGTATTTTTGCCTCATCCTTGATGTTATTTGACGTCTTCTTTTTTCTGTTTATTTCCCTTTCCCTCCTCTTTATCAAATCTATTAAGTCCTTCCTCAGGCTGTCTTCCTCTGGTGTATTGTGAGCTGCATTTTCTAGTTCAATGGATAATCTAGGTAGATTGTGATTCTGCGGCGCCATACCATATTCCCATTCTTTAGTAGAAAATTGGATGTTGGATAGGTTGGTAATTCTTGGATGAAAATGATGCTGACTATTGTTATTAGAAAAAGAATAACTTGAATCTTCAATCTTTCTCTCTCTTAATTTGTTGATTTTACGTTGTTTTCTATTCCATGTATTTGTAAGTTCATCTTTTTTGAAACGTTTAGCTTGAAAAATAACATCATCCAGTTCAATGTAATGAAGTTGTTTCGAAAGAATGTTATAATGTAGTTTAAATGCCTGTTGTTGTGGTCTATTTTATTGTAAAGAAATTTAATTTGTTTTGAAATGTGGTTATTACGGATGTATTGAATTTGTGTTTCAGTTAGATGTTGTGGAAGTTTGTACTTTATGTAAGTTGGAGTTAATTTTTCTGTTTTTGCATATTTTGTTGAATTTAATGTTTTGAAGAGATGTTTGTATCTTGAAAGTATTCTTCTTGTAAAATTGGATAAGTTCATTAGTACCAAAATTGGTATAGGTTGAAAAGTTTAAAATATCCATTCTACCAGTAATGATAAATATGATTAAATAAATAAAATTCTTTGTACTTTAACTGGTTTTATTTAGTTTTTGTCTAATTAGTTTCGCTTTTATAGCATCTTCAGAGACTCTAAAAGAAAAAATTGAAGTACAAACAATGTAAATGAAGTTCAAAATAATTACAAGTAATTTATCTTAGATATATAAGCTAATTATTAATAAGTAATTAGGTACAAATTTATAAATTTCTTTAAGACATGTAAGTATTAAAAACTTATTAAAATGTCCCCTAACATTAATAATTAGCTTATATATATAAGATAAATTACTTGTAATTATTTTGAACTTCATTTACATTGTTTGTACTTCAATTTTTTCTTGTAGAGTCTCTGAAGATGCTATAAAAGCGAAACCAGTTAGACAAAAACTAAATAAAACCAGTTAAAGTACAAAGAATTTTATTTATTTAATCATATTTTTTTATAACGTAAACTCTTAAATTTTACAACTATTAAGGGTTCGAGTTTTGGTTTAAAAATATTCTTAAATATTTCATTTATTTCCAACAGCTTGTTTAAAACACAGTTTAAAATAGGTTTAAAATACAATTTTTTGATAGCAACGTAAAATAAATTAAGAAAAACTGTTTAAAACAATTAAAAACAGGTGTTTTGTTCAAAAATCGACACTCCTCACTCCAATTCTTTTAATATCATAATTGACATTGATAATTTATTAATTATACTCCATTTAAGGGAATCCCCATTTATCCAACAATTATAAAAGGAAAGAAATTTTAATATAAACAGAGAACCCAGGTCGATGCTGACGTTTTATACCCATTTTAATAATTTCCGAAGGCGACTTCTAGCATCTAAATCTCATCTTCTAGCATCTAGCATCAAAAATAGCGAATCGTAAGCGACCATAAAAAATCACTCAAGCGCACATCTCTAAATTGAACAACGAAAATGAATAATGAAAAAATCTATTGTTATAATTTTAATGTCTCTGATTATGGCATAAGCCGAAACCGGTTAGATTATAGATAAAAAAGACGAGAAAAACTAATATTTTATTTTAATTTGCACGACATAAGAGAACTACTCGATATGGATTAATCTCAAACATTTAATTATTATAAAAAAAAAACATTAAAAAATGCGACGTATATGACAACTTTGTTGTAAAAGGAAACCAAAGAGACTTTATGCATTAACAAAAACCTTAATGGTAGTTTCAGGTTACCGGTCACACATAAATAAATTATCGTCTCTTCAACATGGACAAGGAGCATGTAAGAGATTTCGTGTCAAAAACAATAAATAAGTGATGCAACGTCATAATGTCTTAAATTATGAATTTAAAACGTTCAACTTTAATGATTTAAATTCCGATTGCATAAAGAATAAATAGGGTGATCAAAAAAGCGATCACAAAAGTTATAGAAAATAATCTACTTTTCTGGTATTAATCAGCATTTATACTTCATGTGCATAAAAGAATTTATTTAATAACCTTAGTTTTATGTCTTAATAGATCTACCAGTTTCACCTATGTATGTAGCACCACAGGTACCACACTCCAACTTGTAAACTCCATTTTCATCCAAAAAATTAATTTTATCTTTGGTATTAAATAATTTTTTGAACATAGTGTTATTGTTTTTAAAGGATATGTTGATGTTGTATTTGCGAAAAATTCTTTGTATGTTATATGACATATATCCTGGGTAATTAATAGATCTATAAGTTAAAATTTGTGAAGACGGGTTAATTGTTTGTAAACTAGTTGATAAACTATGTTGTTGTTTTAAATGAATCTTGTGCAATAATGTGTTGATAGTACTACTGGAAAAACCATTGTTAACAGCAATGTTTTTGATTATATTGAGTTCGTTAGTTTTGTGTAAATCAGATAATGGAGTATTGAGATATCTATGTAAGTAAGCTCTTAATGCAGAATTCATTATCATTTTCGATTTCTAAAGTGAATTTGATGTTTTGGTGCAAAGTGTTTATGTAATTGTGAAAGTGTTGTAGTAGATTCATTGTTATTATCCCAGATAATAAATATGTCATCAACATATCTTCGCCAAAGTTTTATATTTTTATTTTGATGATTATTAGGATTTAAAATTTTATTTTCAAGTTCATTCAAAAAAATATCAGAGAGGAGACCACTCAAGGGAGAACCCATAGGTAGGCCTTCATTGTATTTATAAAATGAATTGTTGAAAGAACAAAAGTTTTGTTCTGTACAAAGTTTTATTAGATTATAAATATGTTCTGAGTCTGTGTTGTTGATTTTGTTACTGATTAAATCTTTTATTAGGTCTAAGGTTTCTGTAACTGGTATGTTGGTGTAAAGATTTGTGACATCAAATGATAACAAAGTGAAATTTTCAGGTAATTGTATCTTTTGAATGGTGTCAATAAGATCTGATCTGTCTTTAATTGTAAAATTATCGTTAAATTGTATATTATTTTTAAAAAACTGTACTAGGAATTTAGATATTTTGTAAGTACTTGAATCTATTGAAGATATGATCGGTTTAATGGGATAATTATGTTTATGTAATTTAATCAAAGAATATACTAAAGGTGTTTTAGGGTTCATTGGTAAAAAATTAAACATAGCTATGTTTTGTTGAAGTAAGAAATCTTTAGCAGATTTTACGATTCGTTTTGTTTTGTTATGGAATGCATTTGTTGGATTTTTCTTAAGTTCTATAAAGTTGTTATCATTAAAAAATTGTAAAGTTTTTGAAATATACAGTGATTTTTCCAAAATAACTAGTTCAGCATTTTTGTCAGCGTTAGTAACAATGAGATTATTATTATTAATTTTATGTTTGACCTTATTAAGTGTTTTTGCCTCATCCTTGATGTTATTTGACGTCTTCTTTTTTCTGTTTATTTCCCTTTCCCTCCTCTGTATCAAATCTATTAAGTCCTTCCTCAGGCTGTCTTCCTCTGGTGTATTGTGAGCTGCATTTTCTAGTTCAATGGATAATCTAGGTAGATTGTGATTCTGCGGCGCCATACCATATTCCCATTCTTTAGTAGAAAATTGGACGTTGGATAGGTTGGTAATTCTTGGATGAAAATGATGCTGACTATTGTTATTAGAAAAAGAATAACTTGAATCTTCAATCTTTCTCTCTCTTAATTTGTTGATTTTACGTTGTTTTCTATTCCATGTATTTGTAAGTTCATCTTTTTTGAAACGTTTAGCTTGAAAAATAACATCATCCAGTTCAATGTAATGAACTGGTTTTGAAAGAATGTTATAATGTAGTTTAAATGCCTGTTGATGTGATCTATTTTATTGTAAAGAAATTTAATTTGTTTTGAAATGTGGTTATTGCGGATGTATTGAATTTGTGTTTCAGTTAGATGTTGTGGAAGTTTGTACTTTGTGTAAGTTGGAGTTAATTTTTCTGTTTTTGCATATTTTGTTGAATTTAATGTTTTGAAGAGATGTTTGTATTTTGAAAGTATTCTTCTTGTAAAGTTGGATAAGTTCATTAGTACCAAAATTGTTATAGGTTGAAAAGTTTAAAATATCCATTCTACCAGTAATGATAAATATGATTAAATAAATAAAATTCTTTGTACTTTAACTGGTTTTATTTAGTTTTTGTCTAATTAGTTTCGCTTTTACAGCATCTTCAGATACTCTACAAGAAAAAATTGAAGTACAAACAATGTAAATGAAGTTCAAAATAATTACAAGTAATTTATCTTAGATATATAAGCTAATTATTAATAAGTAATTAGGTACAAATTTATAAATTTCTTTAAGACATGTAAGTATTAAAAACTTATTAAAATGTCCCCTAACATTAATAATTAGCTTATATATATAAGATAAATTACTTGTAATTATTTTGAACTTCATTTACATTGTTTGAACTTCAATTTTTTCTTGTAGAGTCTCTGAAGATGCTATAAAAGCGAAACCAGTTAGACAAAAACTAAATAAAACCAGTTAAAGTACAAAGAATTTTATTTATTTAATCATATTTTTTTTTTATAACGTAAACTCTTCAATTTTACAACTATTAAGGGTTCGATTTTTGGTTTAAAAATATTCTTAAATATTTCATTTATTTCCAACAGTTTGTTTAAAACACAGTTTAAAACAGGTTTAAAATACAATTTTTTGATAGCAACGTAAAATAAGTTAAAAAAACTGTTTAAAACAATTAAAAACAGGTGTTTTGTTCAAAAATCGACACTCCTCACTCGAATTCTTTTAATATCATAATTGACATTGATACTTTATTAATTATACTCCATTTAAGGGAATCCCCATTTATCCAACAATTATAAAAGGAAAGAAATGTTAATATAAACAGAGAACCCAGGTCGATGCTGACGTTTTATACCCATTTTAATAATTTCCGAAGGCGACTTCTAGCATCTAAATCTCATCTTCTAGCATCTAGCATCAAAAATAGCGAATCGTAAGCGACCATAAAAAATCACTCAAGCGCACATCTCTAAATTGAACCAACAACGAAAATGAACAATAAAAAATCTATTGTTATAATTTTAATGTCTCTGATCATGGCATAAGCCGAAACCGGTTAGATTATAGATAAAAAAGACGAGAAAAACTAATATTTTATTTTAATTTGCACGACATAACAGAACTACTCGATATGGATTAATCTCAAACATTTAATTATTATAAAAAAAAACATTAAAAAATGCGACGTATATGACAACTTTGTTGTAAAAGGAAACCAAAGAGACTTTATGCATTAACAAAAACCTTAATGGTAGTTTCAGGTTTCCGGTCACACATAAATAAATTATCGTCTCTTCAACATGGACAAGGAGCATGTAAGAGATTTCGTGTCAAAAACAATAAATAAGTGATGCAACCTCATAATGTCTTAAATTATGAATTTAAAACGTTCAACTTTAATGATTTAAATTCCGATTGCATAAAGAATAAATAGGGTGATCAAAAAAGCGATCACAAAAGTTATAAAAAATAATCTACTTTTCTGGTATTAATCAGCATTTATACTTCATGTGCATAAAAGAATTTATTGAATAACCTTAGTTTTGTTTGTTTAGTTATTATTTTTATTTTTAAATCGAATTAGTACATAAGCATTGACGCGCGCGTTCCTTTTATCGCCATAAATACCAGGCTAATGTCTTTTCGGTAGTCGGAATTCGCGTACCTAGAATTGTGAAGGTGTGTAGTACGTGTTTACGCTCAGTTTGCGTCACTAAATACGCATGTGACATGATTTCGTTGTAGTTTAAACAATGCTGATGATAGAAAAGTAAACCTTTTAACCGTAAAAGTGTTCTAAAATTAAAAAAAAACTTTCTAAATATGTATGATTTCGCCGAAATAGGCTTAATATAAATCACAAATTTATTCGATTTATTCGATTCCTTCTTAGGCACGTTTAACCCTGAAGTCGCCTTCGGAAATTATTAAAATGGGTATAAAACGTCAGCATCGACCTGGGTTCTCTGTTTATATTGGTCTATTAATATTTCTTTCCTTTTATAACTGTTGGATAAATGGGGATTCCCTTAAATGGAGTATAATTAATAAAGTATCAATGTCAATTATGATATTAAAAGAATTGGAGTGAGGAGTGTCGATTTTTGAACAAAACACCTGTTTTTAATTGTTTTAAATAGTTTTTTTTTAACTTATTTTACGTTGCTATCAAAAAATTGTATTTTAAACCTGTTTTAAACTGTGTTTTAAACAAGCTGTTGGAAATAAATGAAATATTTAAGAATATTTTTAAACCAAAAATCGAACCCTTAATAGTTGTAAAATTTAAGAGTTTACGTTATAAAAAAAATATGATTAAATAAATAAAATTCTTTGTACTTTAACTGGTTTTATTTAGTTTTTGTCTAACTGGTTTCGCTTTTATAGCATCTTCAGAGACTCTACAAGAAAAAATTGAAGTACAAACAATGTAAATGAAGTTCAAAATAATTACAAGTAATTTATCTTATATATATAAGCTAATTATTAATGTTAGGGGACATTTTAATAAGTTTTTAATACTTACATGTCTTAAAGAAATTTATAAATTTGTACCTAATTACTTATTAATAATTAGCTTATATATCTAAGATAAATTACTTGTAATTATTTTGAACTTCATTTACATTGTTTGTACTTCAATTTTTTCTTGTAGAGTCTCTGAAGATGCTATAAAAGCGAAACTAGTTAGACAAAAACTAAATAAAACCAGTTAAAGTACAAAGAATTTTATTTATTTAATCATTTTTATCATTACTGGTAGAATGGATATTTTAAACTTTTCAACCTATAACAATTTTGGTACTAATGAACTTATCCAACTTTACAAGAAGAATACTTTCAAAATACAAACATCTCTTCAAAACATTAAATTCAACAAAATATGCAAAACAGAAAAATTAACTCCAACTTACACAAAGTACAAACTTCCACGACATCTGACTGAAACACAAATTCAATACATCCGCAATAACCACATTTCGAAACAAATTAAATTTCTTTACAATAAAACAGATCACAACAACAGGCATTTAAACTACATTATAACATTCTTTCAAAACAACTTCATTACATTGAATTGGATGATGTTATTTTTCAAGCTAAACATTTCAAAAAAGATGAACTTAAAAATACATGGAATAGAAAACAACGTAAAATCAACAAATTAAGAGAGAGAAAGATTGAAGATTCAAGTTATTCTTTTTCTAATAACAATAGTCAGCATCATTTTCATCCAAGAATTACCAACCTATCCAACGTCCAATTTTCTACTAAAGAATGGGAATATGGTATGGCGCCGCAGAATCACAATCTACCTAGATTATCCATTGAACTAGAAAATGCAGCTCACAATACACCAGAGGAAGGCAGCCTGAGGAAGGACTTAATAGATTTGATAAAGAGGAGGGAAAGGGAAATAAACAGAAAAAAGAAGACGTCAAATAACATCAAGGATGAGGCAAAAACACTTAATAAGGACAAACGTAAAAATAATAATAATAATCACTGTATATTTCAAAAACTTTACAATTTTTTAATGACAACAACTTTATAGAAATTAAGAAAAATCCAACAAATGCATTCCATAACAAAACAAAACGAATCGTAAAATCTGCTAAAGATTTCTTACTTCAACAAAACATAGCTATGTTTAATTTTTTACCAATGAACCCTAAAAAACCTTTAGTATATTCTTTGATTAAATTACATAAACATAATTATCCCATTAGACCGATCATATCTTCAATAGATTCAAGTACTTACAAAATATCTAAATTCCTAGTACAGTTTTTTAAAAATACTATACAATTTAACGATAATTTTACAATTAAAGACAGATCAGATCTTATTGACACCATTCAAAAGATACAATTACCTGAAAATTTCACTTTGTTATCATTTGATGTCACAAATCTTTACACCAACATACCAGTTACAGAAACCTTAGACCTAATAAAAGATTTAATCAGTAACAAAATCAACAGCACAGACTCAGAACATATTTATAATCTAATAAAACTTTGTACAGAACAAAACTTTTGTTCTTTCAACAATTCATTTTATAAATACAATGAAGGCCTACCTATCGGTTCTCCCTTGAGTGGTCTCCTCTCTGATGTTTTTTTGAATGAACTTGAAAATAAAATTTTAAATCCTAATAATCATCAAAATAAAAATATAAAACTTTGGCGAAGATATGTTGATGACATATTTATTATCTGGGATAATGACAATGAATCTACTACAACACTTTCACAATTACATAAACACTTTGCACCAAAACATCAAATTCACTTTAGAAATCGAAAATGATAATGAATTTTTTGGATCTAACCTTAATTAATAATAAAGACAGAATTGATTTTAAAATATATAGAAAACCAACACAAACAGACACAATAATTCCACACCAATCCTACCATCATAATTCTCATAAAAATTGTGCATTAAGAGCTTACTTACATAGATATCTCAATACTCCATTATCTGATTTACACAAAACTAACGAACTCAATATAATCAAAAACATTGCTGTTAACAATGGTTTTTCCAATAGTACTATCAACACATTATCGCACAAGATTCATTTAAAACAACAACATAGTTTATCAACTAGTTTACAAACAATTAACCCGTCTTCACAAATTTTAACTTATAGATCTATTAATTACCCAGGATATATGTCATATAACATACAAAGAATTTTTCGCAGATACAACATCAACATATCCTTTAAAAACAATAACACTGTTTTCAAAAAATTATTTAATGCCAAAGATAAAATTAATTTTTTGGATGAAAATGGAGTTTACAAGTTGGAGTGTGGTACCTGTGGTGCTACAAACATAGGTGAAATTGGTAGTGTAATAGGTTCTTGGTTGATATATCTTATTTATTAAATAATACGACAATTGGTGTCGACAATTTTTATTATTTTATTTAAAGATGTTAACCATACAACATTTCTTACTTAACTACTACTAATTAATTCTATTCTAACTTATTACCTATAATGCTTAATAAAAGCATTTTTAACATGTCCTAATTACACTCGCGTTCACTAACCTTTTGTCTGTAAGCACTTTTACGCGTTGTCCATTACAGTAGATTTATTAAGACACGTATAAAAGAACATCAACTAAACGACAATTCTAATTTTGTTACAACAAAATGTAACATTAATACATAAACAAAATTCAAATTTTGTTCAAAAGGATTCAAATTGAATCTTATAGAAAGTTATGAAATTGATAAATTCAAAACTCTACACAATGATCAACATTGTCTTAACGACCAAATTCAAACTTCTCAAATTCCTCTATACAAATACCTTTCAAAACCTTTTCCCCAAAGTTAAGAGGACTTAAGTAATTGTTTATCATTTTTTTTTTAATTTGAATCTTCAATACTTTATATAAAATTTACCATCTCTTTTAATGAATAGTCTACATCTTTCTTTTACAAATACAAAACCAGTTTTGCTATACCATGCTTAATTCAGTTCATCTTCTTATTTTATCGCCTTTATCAATTTTAACATGTCATGTAACGTACTAAAAATTTTAATTTTATAATTTTATTTTATAATTCTAACGTCAACATAGTTCAATGTACTAACTAAAGAGTTTACGAAATAATTGTTTAAATATTTATAAAATTCACATAGATTAAGGAAGTAATTAGGTACAAATTTATTAATTTCACACGTGTCCTTTAAGACATGTAAGTATTAAAAACTTATTAAATTGTACCCTAACATTAATAATTAGCTTATATATCTAAGATTTACACATTGAGAACATTGTTTATACTTCAATTTTTTCTTGTAGAGTCTCTGAAGATGCTATAAAAGCGAAACTAGTTAGACAAAAACTAAATAAAACCAGTTAAAGTACAAAGAATTTTATTTATTTAATCATTTTTATCATTACTGGTAGAATGAATATTTTAAACTTTTCAACCTATAACAATTTTGGTACTAATGAACTTATCCAACTTTACAAGAAGAATACTTTCAAAATACAAACATCTCTTCAAAACATTAAATTCAACAAAATATGCGAAACAGAAAAATTAACTCCAACTTACACAAAGTACAAACTTCCACAACATCTAACTGAAACACAAATTCAATACATCCGCAATAACCACATTTCAAAACAAATTAAATTTCTTTACAATAAAATAGTAAAGACTAGTTATTTTGGAAAAATCACTGTATATTTCAAAAACTTAACAATTTTTTAATGATAACAACTTTATAGAACTTAAGAAAAATCCAACAAATGCATTCCATAACAAAACAAAACGAATCGTAAAATCTGCTAAAGATTTCTTACTTCAACAAAACATAGCTATGTTTAATTTTTAAGAAATTTTCAAATCAATAATATCTCCAGAGATCTGTACCATTATATTAGAAAAAACAAATAGAAAAGCTAACAAAAGTTGCGAAGCTTATAACACTGAGTTGGTAAACAAATTTACCAATATTTCAAAGCGGCCGTTACCAAAGACATTCAAGAACTGAAATAGAATTTGACGCATTTTTAGGTGCATTGATTATTAGTGGCGTCCACAGAGATAACAAGCAAAATTTGGACGACATGTGGAAAATTGATGCCCTGCCTCTAGTCCGTGCAGCAATGTCTCGTGACCGGTTCAAAATGATGTTGCGATTTATCAGATTTGACAATGCAAATACTCGTGAAGAACGGGCTAAAACTGATAAAGCAGCACCGATTAGGGATATTTGGGTAATACTAAACAAAAATTTAGAAAAGGAATATAAACCGCATGAATGCATTACTATCGACGAACAATTATTTCCCTACAGAGATACTAAAGCCGCGTTGACATGGGTAGTGTGTCACGAACGTGAACTACGCTTTCGTAAGCTACGTTCCGTGTCAACTATTAGATTCGTGAACTACGAAGCGTAAATTCGTTTCACGAGCGAAATAATTCCGATCGTTAAAATATCAAACGTGTTTGATTTTATTATCTTGAAGTCAGTCGTGAACAGAGCCAGAAGACCGTTGAGTTTAATATGGCTGCTCATGTATTGAGAATGAGTGATGCAGAAACTAATAAATTTGTTGTATTATATCAAAATGAACCCGTTTTGTGGGATCCGACGAAAGAAGATTACAAAAAACGAGAGTGTTGTGCAGTTGCAGCAAGAAGAATTGCAACTGCAATGGATATTGATGGATTTACGGAAATTCACGTAATCACAAAATTTAAAAATTTACGTAGCTCCTACTTACAGGAAATAAAAAAAATTAGGCAGAGTGTTAAGTCCGGGTGTAGTTCTGACGAAGTTTATACTCCCAAAGTGCAATGGTTTAAAATAATGGATGCGTTTCTCAAGCCGCACGTAAAATCAAGAGAAACACAATCAAACTTGGTAAGTATTTATTTTAATTTAAATTAAAAAAACAATATGTGTTTATATAATGTGTATACTGGGTGATTCATAACTCGTGTGCAATATTTTGGGTTCTGATACAAAATAAAATGACTCCAAAATATTGCACACGTGTTATGAATCACTCTATATATATTACACATGTGTTACTTTAATTTATTTATTCCTCAACAATTTTCCATTGCCAAGAAACTGCTCCCCCATGGTTGAAATAGTGGCAATCTCTTTTCGCTAATGCTGATCTGCTCGGATGTCTATCATGTGTTACAGGCATGTCTGCAATACCAGAACTACTTATTTTCCGCCTAGTTCCCGGAGTTACATTGTAGTTTTCGTCTTCAGAATCAATTAGGTTAGCTGGCACATAACAGTTACCCGTTTTTCTAAGCCTGTTATGTATTGAGCAGCAGGTTCTTACAATTTTATCAACTTTTTGTAAATCTACGGCTATTGGCCTTTCAAATATCCTGAATTTTGATGCTAGTATACCAAACGCATTTTCTGAAATGCGCCTTGCTCTGGACAGCCTATAATTAAAAATACGTTTATTTTATGGTCAAATTTCGTTTACTATATGGTTTGAGTAGCGATGTTGTTAATGGAAATGCATCATCAGCGACAATAACTGCATTTGGAGGTATATTCAATATATGTGCCTCCATGCCTTCATTGAGGCTACAGTTTCGCCACACACCACCATCTGATGCTCTGCCTTTAGCTCCTATATCCACATATGTAAAACAGTAATCGTGGTCAACTAAGGCAAGCAAAATTGTACTAAACGATTGTTTGTAGTTGAAATAATCGGAACCAGTTTTAGGCGGCGCTCTTATAACTATATGTTTGCCATCTAACGCCCTAATGCAGTTAGGGAAGTTCCATTTTATTTCAAATCCATCAATTATATTCCGCCATTGATTTTCTTCACCGGGCACCTAAAAACATATTAATTTATATAACATATTTATAATCAGAAAAATGGTAAATTACAGAAGAGTGTGCTATTTTATAAATTTAGATTGTACTTAATTTGCATGAAAACCTATATATTTTTTTCCTATAGGATATTGCTGCATTGGTAAATGAAAAGTCAGCTTTACCCGAAGATAATGTAATGGCAAGCCAACAATTGAACGAAGAACAAGCATCTACATCTAAAGAAAGGCAATGGCAAAACGACTCTTTGAATGAAAACGAAGAACAAGCGTCTACATCTAAATAAACGCAAAGCCAAAATGAATCTTTAAAAAGGAAGTTTAAACAAACTAATAGAACAACATTTCGTAAAAAGATGTTATGTTCCACCCCTGCTGGATATGATATTAATTCTGCGATGCAGAAGAGTTCAGATCTTGAAAAAGATGTCTGGGGAAAGGCATATCAAATAATTACCAAAAGATTAAAACTGAAAAACAGAAATGGTATTGAGGATAAGACGGTAGAAGAACAAGTCAGTAAACTGTTTCCTAAGCATGAAGCTTTTACATGGGAGGCTAGGGATGGTCCACTAAACTCAATTCCCTTTACAGTGGAGGAACTCTTAGTGGCGGTAAGTAATTTAAGAAAAAAGAAAGCCCCGGGACCGGATGCCATTCCATCTGAAATAGTTGGATTGTTGGCATCGAAGTATTCAAAAGATTTTTTAGAGGTATACAATGACTGTGTGTCTAAAGGTATATTTCCGAAAATCTGGAAAAGTGCAAGACTTGTACTTATTGAGAAGCCGAAGAAAGCAGGACAACCTTTGGCGTATAGACTTCTATGTCTATTGGATACGACGGGGAAACTTTTGGAAGGATTAATGAGAATGCGATTGGTTGTAGAAGCGGAGGAGAATAACCTTCTACATGAAAACCAATATGGATTTAGGAAGGGAAGATCCACTGTACAAGCGATTGAAAAAGTGCAGAAAAGCATTGATAAGATAAAGGAAAAGGCATTAAAGAATAGAAAATTCTGTGCCTTAGTACTTTTGGACATCAAAAATGCTTTTAATTCTGCACCGTGGAAGGAAATAATCGGATCCTTAGTTAGTGGAAATATAAGTCCCTATTTGGTAGAAATGATAAGAAGTTACTTGTCGGAGAGAAACATCATAGCTCTGAATGGGAAAGTTTACGAAATGTCTTGTGGAGTGCCTCAAGGATCTCTATTAGGTCCACTTTTATGGAATCTATATTATGATAGAATTCTAAGAGTGGAATTGGAGTCCGAAGTAGAGATCATTGGTTATGCTGATGATCTGGCATTGTTGGTCATTGGTCGTGATGAGAGTGAACTGCAAGACAAGGCGTCGTATGCAGTTAAACAGATTATTGATAAACTGGAGGAGATGGGTCTTGACATAGCTGCACAGAAAACAGAAATGGTTTTACTTCAAGGGAGAAGAAAGATAAGATCTTTTAACCTTGAAGTAAATGGGTCTGTAATTGAAAGTGCTGAAAGGGTCAAGTATCTCGGAGTTTTTATCAATAAAGACATGACTATGACGAAACATATTGAAGAGATAACAAGTAAGGCAACATTCATGAGCAATTTACTTTTAAGGTTGATGCCGAACTTAGGTGGACCAAGATCAAGAAGTAGGAAACTTCTTGCATCGACGGTGAAGTCAGTTGTACTTTACGCCGCACCTATTTGGCAAAGAGCCCTTAAATTTAAAAGGTACCGTGATATGTTGACTAGAGTGAATCGAAAACTTGCAATAGGAATTTGTTCCGCATATCGAACGGTTTCTGCTGAAGGGATTCAGGTTATTGCTGGTATGCCTCCGCTAGACTTACTTGCTGAAGAAAGAACAGCTTTATATAGGAGAGGTAAAGAAGCAAAACGTGAATGTAGAGTAAGTTTATTGAAGGTCTGGCGGGAAGGATGGGATCTATATGAGGGATGGACAAGAATCCTTATCCCGGAAATAGAACCATGGTTTGATAGGAAGTGGGGCGAGGTAGATTTCTACTTATCTCAGGTTTTGTCGGGTCATGGAGTTTTTAAAAAGTATCTTTTTAAAATAAAAAAGTCGGAAAGTGAGGTGTGTTGGTTCTGTGATAGTATAGACACAGTGGAACATACATTATTTGTATGTGAAAAGTTTAGTGGTGAAAGGCATATTTGTGAAAGGAAGTGTGGTCGATTATTAAATCGAGACAACATAGTGAAAGTGATGTTAGAAAGTGAAGAATTATGGAACATTGTACAAGAAATGGTTATGAAAATAATGAAAGTGAAGGAAAGCCATGAAAGATTCCTTGAAGGAATTGAAAATGGTGAGGATGAGAACTTGGAGAATGTTGTGGACAAAAACAACAAAACAAAACAACATTGAAGAATAATAAATTGTTTATTATTAATATTCCCTGAAGCTAGTACCTTAGCGGGTGGTTCCGGGAATAGAGGGGGAAGGGTTTTAGACGGTCGAAGTTTACTTGATGTTTGCTTCAACCCGTCACTATCTGACCACATGATATCTTCGGTCAGGTGTCTGTTTACAGATTTCCTAATCCCCTCTATACAAAAAAAAAAGACTAAGAATTAGGTAGCGCGAAATACTGTTTCTGGTGGCAGCGGTAATTACCAGAGGTTGAAGTCGTTCAGTGACGGCCTCACCACACTAAAGTACCTCATGGCAGTCGTGGAGCTTCCCCTATCGTTGGTAGTTGTCAAATCTGTCGAGAGATGAACCGAAAACAACGGAAAACGAGAAAATCGTGCACAGTTTGCTTAAAGCCGGTTTGCGATGAGCATTCAAAAGCGAAGACAACATGCATAAATTGCAATGAAATTAATCAAAAGTAACTATTTATTTTAAGTATTATATCAATATGGTAGTAATATTCTGTTTGTATCCACTCTTTTATGTAATAAAATAAGTATTCTTTCCATAAACTTTTGTTCTTTATACTGTTTTCATACAATATCGTTAAATGTTTATTTAATAATTTTTTGTACTTTTATTAACAAGACGATAATATATAGTATTTTACACAATGTTACTACCGGTTTCGGTTACGTTTAAACCATCTTCAGGAATATATTTTAAAGAAAATTGTTGATGTTATTGACATTTTATTTTGTGATTAATGTCATGTTGTGTCAATGTGAAAAATTAAAATAGGATTAAAATAAAATAAAATTAAAATTGAATATTTCCCAAACCAAAAGTTCAAATATCTATTATAAATTTGGGAAGGGAAATATGGGAAAATGTTATTGTGTATGTTAGGGTTTTTTAATTTTATTTTTATTTTTAGGTGGAGTAAAAGGATTTTTCAAATACATATATAAAGGTTTTTCTGTGTAATTAATTTGGTCATTCAAACATAAAATTTGTGGATGATTATGTTTAAATTTTCTAATTTCATAAAGTTCAAGTATTTCCAAAAGGTTACTTTTATTTTTCTTATGAAGTAATGTTGTGTTTTTTGTTTCATTAAATTTGTGTTCTTTGTTAAATATTATATGTCTTCCAAAGTTAGATCTCTGTTGTGTTCTATGT
This sequence comes from Onthophagus sagittarius, assembly GCA_036711965.1. Taxonomy (NCBI): domain Eukaryota; kingdom Metazoa; phylum Arthropoda; class Insecta; order Coleoptera; family Scarabaeidae; genus Onthophagus; species Onthophagus sagittarius. The sequence continues at coordinate 43,117,195 of JASERS010000005.1, read as the reverse complement.
TCTTTTATACGAGTTTTTAAGCATCTCCCTGTTTCACCAATGTAAATGGCCTTACACGTATCACATTCTAATTTGTAAACTCCATTATCGTTCATTTTATTGATTTTATCTTTGTTGTTAATTAAAATGTTATCTAGTGTGTTGTTGCTTTTGGATGTTATAACTATATTGTGTTTCTTAAAAATTTTTTTGATTTTATTATGTATGTTACTTTGATATTCTATTGTTCTATAAATATTGTTTTTGTTATTTGTTATATTTGTAAGAGTGGTAAGTTTTATGTGATTCTGTTTGTTTCTGTATTTGTCAATCATTTTGTTGATGATTTGTGGTTTATATCCGTTATTTTGGCCAATTTGTTTGATAATGGATATTTCTGTTCTAAGTTCTTTTTCACTAAGTTTTGTGTTGAAGGCACGGTGTATATATGCGTTGAAAGTTGCCATTTTATGAGTATAATCATGAAAAGAATCATTTGGGATGATAGTATCTGTTTGCGTTGGTTTTCTATAGATACTGTATTGAAGTCCGTTGTCTGTTTTTAAAATTGTTAAGTCTAAAAAATTTATGCGGTTGTTATGTTTTATTTCGATTGTAAATTTGATGTCTTTATGTAAATTATTAATGTAGTTGTGTAAGTTGGTTATTGTTTCTTGTCTGTCATTGTCGATAAAAACGATGATATCATCTACATATCTTAACCATGTTATGATGTTGTGTCTATATGGGTTGTTATTGTTTATTATAAGTTCTTAACACAGTTATTAATTAAAGAAGAAACAAAAAGAACAACAAAAAATAAAGAGTTACTGAAAGAACGAAAAATTAATAAAGAAAAACGAATAATTAATAGCATAAAACATAAAATCAAACAAAACAATCTAACTATCACCAAAGCTGATAAAAACGCAGGTTTAATAATAATGAACAAAGAAGAATACATAAAGAAAGCTGAAGATTTTTTAAAAGAAAACGGCTTTACAACTGTTTCAAAGGATCCAACTACAAGTTTCCACAAAACAGCTAAAAAAATTATATTTGAATCCAAAAAAACACTACAAAAATTTAACAAAAACATTTATTCTATTTTACCAATGAATCCCAAAACACCAAGATTATACGGTTTGCCGAAATTACATAAACAAAACATACCGATTCGCCCTATCATTTCCTCAATCGATTCTTCCACTTACAAAACAGCAAAATTTTTGGTCAACATATTTAAAGATATAACAGGATTTGAAACTAGACACACCATAAAAAACAGATATGATTTAATTAATAAACTTACAAAAATTAATTTTCCTGACAAATACATAATGATCTCATTTGACATCACTAACCTTTACAGTAACATTCCAACTGATGAAACCCTTCAAATTTTAAACAACATTCTTAAAGATGGAATTAATAATGAAACCGACAGAAAAAATATATTTAACCTTTTTAAAATTTGCATACAGCAAAATTTTTCTAAATTTAAAAACACTTACTACACCTACAATAAGGGCCTTCCAATGGGATCATCACTAAGTGGATTACTAGCTGATATATTCTTAGACAAACTTGAAAAAGAATTTATAATAAACAATAACAACCCATATAGACACAACATCATAACATGGTTAAGATATGTAGATGATATCATCGTTTTTATCGACAATGACAGACAAGAAATAATAACCAACTTACACAACTACATTAATAATTTACATAAAGACATCAAATTTACAATCGAAATAGAACATAACAACCGCATAAATTTTTTAGACTTCACAATTTTAAAAACAGACAACGGACTTCAATACAGTATCTATAGAAAACCAACGCAAACAGATACTATCATCCCAAATGATTCTTTTCATGATTATACTCATAAAATGGCAACTTTCAACGCATATATACAAGGCAATTTTGCCTTCAACACAAAACTTAGTGAAAAAGAACTTAGAACAGAAATATCCATTATCAAACAAATTGGCCAAAATAACGGATATAAACCACAAATCATCAACAAAATGATTGACAAATACAGAAACAAACAGCATCACATAAAACTTACCACTCTTACAAATATAACAAATAACAAAAACAATATTTATAGAACAATAGAATATCAAGGTAACATACATAATAAAATGAAAAAAAATTTTAAGAAACACAATATAGTTATAACATCCAAAAGCAACAACACACTAGATAAAATTTTAATTAACAACAAAGATAAAATCAATAAAATGAACGATAATGGAGTTTACAAATTAGAATGTGATACGTGTAAAGCCATTTACATTGGTGAAACAGGGAGATGCTTAAAAACTCGTATAAAAGAACATAGAACACAACAGAGATCTAACTTTGGAAGACATAATATTTAACAAAGAACACCAATTTAATGAAACAAAAAACACAACATTACTTCATAAGAAAAATAAAAGTAACCTTTTGGAAATACTTGAACTTTATGAAATTAGAAAATTTAAACATAATCATCCACAAATTTTATGTTTGAATGACCAAATTAATTACACAGAAAAACCTTTATATATGTATTTGAAAAATCCTTTTACTCCACCTAAAAATAAAAATAAAATTAAAAAACCCTAACATACGCAATAACATTTTCCCATATTTCCCTTCCCAAATTTATAATAGATATTTGAACTTTTGGTTTGGGAAATATTCAATTTTAATTTTATTTTATTTTAATCCTATTTTAATTTTTCACATTGACACAACATGACATTAATCACAAAATAAAATGTCAATAACATCAACAATTTTCTTTAAAATATATTCCTGAAGATGGTTTAAACGTAACCGAAACCGGTAGTAACATTGTGTAAAATACTACTACCTCTGTTTCATAATAAGTGAGCCATTAGCGATTTTTATTTTTTCCAAAATAAGTGAGCCATTTTAATATTTTAGAAATACTACTAATATTTATTCTTAAATATATGTTACAAAATGTTAATACAAACGAATAGTAGGCAAACGATTCTCTCTACGTAGCTTTGCCTTGCTAATATGTTTATAATTTTAAGCTTATAATTATTGTTTCCATCGCAATCTATAATAGATTTCATAACTAGTTGTAAACTTATAAAAACGTTATCTAATGTATGTCCAGTTTCTTCTTCGAAAGATTCTTCAACAACCTTTATTAAATCGTCTATATTTCGCGGTGAACGCTGATGTTGTAAGGATTGAATAGACGCAAAGAAGCCAAGATCGAGAACATTCAAATCGGGACTATTTGCCGGTTGAAAAGTAAAGGAAATGTTCCAACCGTCCCTCCTACACTCTGCCTGTAGTTGCTCATCTTCAATATTGCAATGTGGCCGTGCATTATCCTGCTGTATGATTATATTTTTTGAGGAACTCCTTGGCTACTTTTTTTTAATTGCCGGAATCAGTTTATCCATTAACATACGTTTGTAAACATTTTTACAGATATCCACAGGTAACAAGTGCACCTCTAGGTCGATTTTTACTATTTCGCGCGGCTGCTTCTTGTACTACAAATGGCCATATGCCTATTTTGCCGTGAAAATGTTGGTTACGGTAACGATCGTACCGCGGTCGAGCAACAGCTGCTAAAAACATTACTTTGGTCATGTTTGATTTACTTGCCACTTGACGACATGGCTCAATTTCTTCTGGCAATCAAATTTTTTGATTTACTTTAGTGATATAAAACCACTTCTCATCTATATGGATGTAATTCATCAAATCCTCAAACTCCCCATTCTCTTGCACAAATGATAGACAATAATCCAGGCGTGCTAATTTATTGTTCTCTTTTAGAAGGGGTTTCAAAGAATTGGAGTGCCTTTTAATTTCGCCATTTTTTTGCAACCTCCATAACGAGGTAGGCGGAATACCAACTCCAAATGATAATGACCGCAGTGTGCCTCTTCTTTTATAAGCAAGTGATGGTATTTTGGCAATTAATTCTGTCCTATCAATTGTTTTTCGACCAGAATTGCCTTGTTTTTTATTCTTAACATTCATAGGCTCATTCGCATCAAGACTACAACTACTACTATTAACAGAATCTTTACCTTGTTTCCAAATTCTTTTTATAGTGGCCCTTGATGTTCTGAATTTTTGAATTGCGGATATAACCGTTCCCTTTGCCAGCCGTCCATTTTTCTGACGTTGCAATAAAGACTGAACTATAGCCATTCGCTTTTCGTTAGTTAAATTCGGTTTTCTCATCGTTCTAAATTTTTCGGTGTTAAAAAAACTTTCACGTAATTGTTTGATGTTTAATTGTTGTTTAGTGACAAGTTAAACTGTCAAATATTTTGAAATCATGGCATATGTTATTAAGAATATTATGTATATTACCAACATAAAAAATAAAATTAAAAAAAAATTTTATTGGCAATAAGTTTGACAGAAAACGTAAATGGCTCACTTATTATGAAACAGAGGTAGTATATATTATCGTCTTGTTAATAAAAGTACAAAACATTATTAAATAAACATTTAATTCAAGACGAAAAACATTCGTATAAAATAAAAAATATCGTTAAAGGTACAATTGTACTTTTGACGTCAATTGAGGATGTAAAATCTATTTCATCACATAATATGAAAATAAGTGAAAATATTTTTATAGATCTTTATGTACTTAACTACAAACATATATGTAGAGATGTCACCAAAGCTCAACATCACAGGTATTGTACAAAAATAAATATTAACCCTTACTATCGTAAAAGTTGCAGTTGTACCTTGTCCGCCTGACGAAGGTTAAAACAAATTTAGTTTAAAACATGTTAGGTTTTATATGTTAGTGTTTTAAAAATGTTTAAAACAAATAGTTTTTAACAAATCGTTTAAAACTAACAACCCTGTTTAAAAGTATCTCTTAATCAATTTTTTTGTCTTATCCTTCCTTTAGGTAAATCAGCAATCTCCTGAGCGTCGCGCGACGCCTCCAACCTCCAACGTTTCTCTCGTGCGTCAAAATAATAGAGCTCTACGATTGGTTAAAGGTCCTTGGACGTAAGTTCAGCTCCCGAATTCAATAGAGAGAGAGGAAACGGGCGCGGGCTTGAACAGCTGATGGGGAGCCCGTTGCCAGCAGTCGCTCATAGTCGTTCGCGAGCTTCAGCCGTGGATCAGCCATCCGCGGTTCCGGTCGCCACGAGGTATGATCCGCCTGAAAAAAAGAACTACCGGCTAAAGGAACATCGCCGCACAAAGAAATCGGCCGAAACTTGGGGTGAAATGTGAGACGTGAAATAACTCCTTCCGGTTTAATCTCTCCACGAAAGAGTTTTTCGCTTATTTCTTACAAAAAACAAAGGTATCGAGAAAATGGGTGAGCGAGATCGCGTGACGAAGACGGCTATAAGGGTTGGATTCTATGACATCGAAAGGACCATCGGCAAAGGAAACTTTGCCGTGGTCAAATTGGCCAGGCATAGAATCACGAAAACCGAGGTAACCATTTCTATTTAACAAATTAGTTATACAACAAAACTAGAAATAAAACGTTTACGTTTAATTAAGACGAAATTAAGCGCCTCGTGCAATTAGAACCGTTCCGAGAAAAATTGATTCCTTCAAATATTAAAAGCCAACGGTGACGTCAATGCGTGTCACTTGCGTCATAGATACAAATATAATCCTGGCAAATTAGAAGTTGCACTTTGGATTCGTTTAAATAAAAATTATAATAAAATCAGTTTTTGAGAATTATTAAAACGTCAAATTTGACGTTTAATATAACCTAAAATTTAAACTTCACTTTGACGTTTAAATAACCTAAAAGGTTTTTGGATCAAAATCAATATTTAATTTTATATTATCACCTTAATATTTAAGTTATTTGCGTTCTATTATTTTCTGATAAGAGAAAAACAAATAATAGACTTAAATTTGATTACGTCAAATTCCTATTCCATCAAGATGTCGAGGTCATTATCGAAAAAGATAAGCGAATTAAAAAATTTTAAAAAAATGTGATTAATTTGTTAATGAGGTAATAATGAAAGTGTTAAAAAATCGCTTAATAAGTATAGATAAGCTAAAACTAAATCACGTTATCGATAAAAAAAGAATCGCAGTAAATGGTGTTAAAATAAACAAGAAATTTACCGGTTTATTTTAAAATGCAACAACGTTAACGTTTATTTGCTTTTAGACGATAAAGAAAAACAAACATTTACATTTTTTGAAAGAATCCGCTAATTTGACTTAACCTCAAAAAATTCCACCTTTTTGACGTTTATTTAACCTAAAATCCACTTTTTTGACGTTTATTTAACCTCAAATTCCACATTTTTGACGTTTATTACCAAAAAATTACGTCAAAATCAAACTTATTATTTTAAGAATGATGTAAAGAAAATATTTATAAATTAACGTTATCTCGCGGTTTCCTGAATCGGGTTTTATCAATCCCGCAAAAATATTTTCTCTCGAAAATAAATTTATTATTAACGTAGCGCTGAATCATGAAAAAAATTGTGCTCAGAACGCAAAGGTAACAAGTCGCTGCCTCGTTTTGACGTAAAACGAGCAACAAAATGGGGTTTTTGCACGTCGCACGGCACCGTCTCGTGACGCAAATCGGCTCTCTTGGGGGAGACCTCGAACAAAAGATCTGGAGCAGAAATATCCTTATCGAGATTTTCAATGCGAGGGGAAACTCCTTTGCACAAAGATTATTGGACATCCTTCACCTCGTGTGTTGTTCGAATTGACGTCACGACTGACGCACGTTGTACTTTTCTCTAACACCAATGGTTTAGTTTTAATGAACAAATGTAAGGTTCGATGACAATAACAATAATGAACCTAATTGGGCCGTAATTATATTTGATTGACGTAAAACACGTTTGTTGTTGCGGGTATAAAAATATCTTATTATCAATTTCTTTTTTTTAATCTTTTTAGGTGGCGATAAAAATCATTGATAAATCTCAATTGGATGCGAGTAATCTTCAGAAGGTTTATCGCGAGGTGGACATCATGAAGAGGCTCGACCATCCTCACATAATAAAACTGTACCAGGTTAGTGCCGGTGGCGGTTAAGGCCGATGGCCCCCGCGTATACTCTGAAATCCCCCTGAAAATCGATTTGAACGTAGTACACTCGAAGTTGCTCTGTCGAAGCTGCACACCCGGCATCGTTTCGCTTCGGTGTTGTACGCGAAGTTCGTTAGCACCACCTTCAACTTGACTGTCCTCGAAGCGACGGGCGTCGCGACGTTGTTTCGACGTCATCATCGATGAACAACTTTTTGGCAATGACGCCAAAAATAATTTTATTCACACATTTTTATGTTCTTTTTATTTCCCGTTTATACAAATCAAAATTTTAGTAATATTTAGCAAATTATAAACAACCGATTCAGAATCAATGATTTACTACCATTTTTCTTTGATTCTTATAGCTAACATAAACAAAATTGCGAGTCTGTTTTTTAAAAAGTACTAGAAAACCCATTCTAAAGGTGCTAAAATTCATTAAAACAACTTAAGGGTGTTTAGCAGTGTAACAGACTCAAAAATATAGATTTTTACGGATTTTTTTTTGAAGAAAAAACTATAACTATGAAAACGTGTGAAACATAAAAAAAATTAACTCGTTCGACTGTCGAACGGTGATTTAAAAAAAATTTTATCTTTTTAATTTATGGAATCGAAGAAATTATAATTGGTGTGTTAAAACTAGATTAAATTTGCTTCAAAATGATTTTTATTTCATAATAATATCTCAATTCGTCTTTGAGATATGATGATGTAAATTGGATTATTCAATTTAATCTCAATAACAAGAGAGGTGATTTAAAACAATTTTATCTTTTTAATTTATGGAATCGAAATGATTATAAATGGTGTGTTAAAACTAGATTAAATTTACTTCAAAATGATTTTTATTTCATAATAATATCTCAATTCGTCTTTGAGATATGATGATGTAAATTAGATTATTCAATTTAACCTCAATAAAAAGAGGTGATTTAAAAAAATTTTTTCTTTTTAATTTATGAAATCGAAATGATTATAAATGGTGTGTTAAAACTAGATTAAATTTACTTCAAAATGATTTTTATTTCATAATAATATCTCAATTCGTCTTTGAGATATGATGATGTAAATTAGATTATTCAATTTAACCTCAATAAAAAGAGGTGATTTAAAAAAATTTTATCTTTTTAATTTATGAAATCGAAATGATTATAAATGGTGTGTTAAAACTAGATTAAATTTACTTCAAAATGATTTTTATTTCATAATAATATCTCAATTCGTCTTTGAGATATGATGATGTAAATTAGATTATTCAATTTAACCTCAATAAAAAGAGGTGATTTAAAAAAAAATTATCTTTTTAATTTATGGAATCGAAATAATTATAATTGGTGTGTTAAAACTAGATTAAATTTGCTTCAAAATGATTCTTTTTTCATAATAATATCTCAATTCGTCTTTGAGATCTGATGATGTAAATTAGATTATTCAATTTAACCTCAATAACAGGAGAGGTGATTTAAAAAAATTTTATCTTTTTAATTTATGGAATCGAAATAATTATAATTGGTGTATTAAAACTAGATTAAATTTGCTTCAAAATGATTTTTTTTTTCATAATAATATCTCAATTCGTTTTTGAGATATGATGATGTAAATTAGATTATCAATTTAACCTCAAATACAAGAGAGGTGATTTAAAAAAATTTTATCTCCTTAATTTATGGAATCGAAATAATTATAATTGGTGTGTTAAAACTAGATTAAATTTGCTTCAAAATGATTTTTATTTCATAATAATATCTCAATTCGTCTTTGAGATCTGATGATGTAAATTAGATTATTCAATTTAACCTCAATAACAAGAGAGGTTATTTAAAAAAATATTATCTTTTTAATTTATGGAATCGAAATAATTATAATTGGTGTGTTAAAACTAGATTAAATTTACTTCAAAATGATTTTTATTTCATAATAATATCTCAATTCGTCTTTGAGATATGATGATGTAAATTAGATTATTCAATTTAACCTCAATAAAAAGAGGTGATTTAAAAAAATTTTATCTTTTTAATTTATGGAATCGAAATAATTATAATTGGTGTGTTAAAACTGGATTAAATTTGCTTCAAAATGATTTTTATTTCATAATAATATCTCAATTCGTCTTTGAGATGTGATGATGTAAATTGGATTATTCAATTTAATCTCAATAAAAAGAGGTGATTTAAAAAAATTTTATCTTTTTAATTTATGGAATCGAAATAATTATAATTGGTGTGTTAAAACTAGATTAAATTTGCTTCAAAATGATTCTTTTTTCATAATAATATCTCAATTCGTCTTTGAGATATGATGATATAAATTAGATTATTCATTTTAACCTCAATAACAAGAGGTGATTTAAAAAAATTTTATCTTTTTAATTTATGGAATCGAAATAATTATAATTGGTGTGTTAAAAGTAGATTAAATTTGCTTCAAAATGATTTTTATTTCATAATAATATCTCAATTCGTCTTTGAGATATGATGATGTAAATTGGATTATTCAATTTAATCTCAATAACAAGAGAGGTGATTTAAAAAAATATATATCTTCTTAAGTTATGGAATCGAAATAATTATAATTGGTGTGTTAAAACTAGATTAAATTTGCTTCAATATGATTCTTATTTCATAATAATATCTCAATTCGTCTTTGAGATATGATGATGTAAATTGGATTATTCAATTTAATCTCAATAACAAGAGAGGTGATTTAAAAAAAATATATCTTCTTAAGTTATGGAATCGAAATAATTATAATTGGTGTGTTAAAACTAGATTAAATTTGCTTCAAAATGATTTTTATTTCATAATAATATCTCAATTCGTCTTTGAGATATGATGATGTAAATTGGATTATTCAATTTAATCTCAATAACAAGAGAGGTGATTTAAAAAAAATATATCTTCTTAAGTTATGGAATCGAAATAATTATAATTGGTGTGTTAAAACTAGATTAAATTTGCTTCAAAATGATTTTTATTTCATAATAATATCTCAATTCGTCTTTGAGATATGATGATGTAAATTGGATTATTCAATTTAATCTCAATAACAAGAGTGGTGATTCAAAAAAAATTAATCTTTTTAATTTATGGAATCGAAATAATTATAATTGGTGTGTTAAAACTAGATTAAATTTGCTTCAAAATGATTCTTTTTTCATAATAATATCTCAATTCGTTTTTGAGATATGATGATGTAAATTAGATTATTCAATTTAACCTCAATAACAAGAGAGGTGATTTAAAAAAATTTTATCTTTTTAATTTATGGAATCGAAATGATTATAAATGGTGTGTTAAAACTAGATTAAATTTACTTCAAAATGATTTTTATTTTATAATAATATCTCAATTCGTCTTTGAGATCTGATGATGTAAATTAGATTATTCAATTTAACCTCAATAACAGGAGAGGTGATTTAAAAAAATTTTATCTTTTTAATTTATGGAATCGAAATAATTATAATTGGTGTATTAAAACTAGATTAAATTTGCTTCAAAATGATTTTTTTTTTTTCATAATAATATCTCAATTCGTTTTTGAGATATGATGATGTAAATTAGATTATCAATTTAACCTCAAATACAAGAGAGGTGATTTAAAAAAATTTTATCTCCTTAATTTATGGAATCGAAATAATTATAATTGGTGTGTTAAAACTAGATTAAATTTGCTTCAAAATGATTTTTATTTCATAATAATATCTCAATTCGTCTTTGAGATATGATGATGTAAATTGGATTATTCAATTTAATCTCAATAACAAGAGAGGTGATTTAAAAAAATATATCTTCTTAAGTTATGGAATCGAAATAATTATAATTGGTGTGTTAAAACTAGATTAAATTTGCTTCAAAATGATTTTTATTTCATAATAATATCTCAATTCGTCTTTGAGATATGATGATGTAAATTGGATTATTCAATTTAATCTCAATAACAAGAGTGGTGATTTAAAAAAAATTAATCTTTTTAATTTATGGAATCGAAATAATTATAATTGGTGTGTTAAAACTAGATTAAATTTGCTTCAAAATGATTCTTTTTTCATAATAATATCTCAATTCGTCTTTGAGATCTGATGATGTAAATTAGATTATTCAATTTAACCTCAATAACAGGAGAGGTGATTTAAAAAAATTTTATCTTTTTAATTTATGGAATCGAAATAATTATAATTGGTGTATTAAAACTAGATTAAATTTGCTTCAAAATGATTTTTTTTTCATAATAATATCTCAATTCGTTTTTGAGATATGATGATGTAAATTAGATTATCAATTTAACCTCAAATACAAGAGAGGTGATTTAAAAAAATTTTATCTCCTTAATTTATGGAATCGAAATAATTATAATTGGTGTGTTAAAACTAGATTAAATTTGCTTCAAAATGATTTTTATTTCATAATAATATCTCAATTCGTCTTTGAGATATGATGATGTAAATTGGATTATTCAATTTAATCTCAATAACAAGAGAGGTGATTTAAAAAAATATATCTTCTTAAGTTATGGAATCGAAATAATTATAATTGGTGTGTTAAAACTAGATTAAATTTGCTTCAAAATGATTTTTATTTCATAATAATATCTCAATTCGTCTTTGAGATATGATGATGTAAATTGGATTATTCAATTTAATCTCAATAACAAGAGTGGTGATTTAAAAAAAATTAATCTTTTTAATTTATGGAATCGAAATAATTATAATTGGTGTGTTAAAACTAGATTAAATTTGCTTCAAAATGATTTTTATTTAGTAATAATATCTCAATTCGTCTTTGAGATCTGATGATGTAAATTAGATTATTCAATTTAACCTCAATAACAAGAGAGGTGATTTAAAAAAAATATATCTTCTTAAGTTATGGAATCGAAATAATTATAATTGGTGTGTTAAAACTAGATTAAATTTGCTTCAAAATGATTTTTATTTCATAATAATATCTCAATTCGTCTTTGAGATATGATGATGTAAATTAGATTATTCAATTTAACCTCAATAAAAAGAGGTGATTTAAAAAAATTTTATCTTTTTAATTTATGGAATCGAAATAATTATAATTGGTGTGTTAAAACTAGATTAAATTTGCTTCAAAATGATTTTTATTTCATAATAATATCTCAATTCGTCTTTGAGATATGATGATGTAAATTGGATTATTCAATTTAATCTCAATAGCAAGAGAGGTGATTTAAAAAAAAAATATCTTTTCAATTTATGGAATCGAAATAATTATAATTGGTGTGTTAAAACTGGATTAAATTTCCTTCAAAATGATTTTTATTTCATAATAATATCTCAATTCGTCTTTGAGATATGATGATGTAAATTGCATTATTCAATTTAATCTCAATAACAAGAGAGGTTATTTAAAAAAAATATTATCTTTTTAATCTATGGAATCGAAATAATTATAATTGGTGTGTTAAAACTGGATTAAATTTGCTTCAAAATGATTTTTATTTCATAATAATATCTCAATTCGTCTTTGAGATATGATGATGTAAATTGGATTATTCAATTTAATCTCAATAGCAAGAGAGGCGATTAAAAAAAATATATCTTTTTAATTTATGGAAACGAAATAATTATAATTGGTGTGTTAAAACTAGATTAAATTTGCTTCAAAATGATTTTTATTTCATAATAATATCTCAATTCGTCTTTGAGATATGATGATGTAAATTGGATTATTCAATTTAATCTCAATAACAAGAGAGGTGATTTAAAAAAATATATCTTCTTAAGTTATGGAATCGAAATAATTATAATTGGTGTGTTAAAACTAGATTAAATTTGCTTCAAAATGATTTTTATTTCATAATAATATCTCAATTCGTCTTTGAGATATGATGATGTAAATTGGATTATTCAATTTAATCTCAATAACAAGAGTGGTGATTTAAAAAAAATTAATCTTTTTAATTTATGGAATCGAAATAATTATAATTGGTGTGTTAAAACTAGATTAAATTTGCTTCAAAATGATTCTTTTTTCATAATAATATCTCAATTCGTCTTTGAGATCTGATGATGTAAATTAGATTATTCAATTTAACCTCAATAACAGGAGAGGTGATTTAAAAAAATTTTATCTTTTTAATTTATGGAATCGAAATAATTATAATTGGTGTATTAAAACTAGACTAAATTTGCTTCAAAATGATTTTTTTTTCATAATAATATCTCAATTCGTTTTTGAGATATGATGATGTAAATTAGATTATCAATTTAACCTCAAATACAAGACAGGTGATTTAAAAAAATTTTATCTCCTTAATTTATGGAATCGAAATAATTATAATTGGTGTGTTAAAACTAGATTAAATTTGCTTCAAAATGATTTTTATTTCATAATAATATCTCAATTCGTGTTTGAGATATGATGATGTAAATTTGATTATTCAATTTAACCTCAATAACAAGCGTTTATACTTTATCTCACTTGAGTTAGAGTTTATATAAGGCATAATATGGACATAAGGGTTCGATTTTTGGTTTAAAAATATTCTTATATTTCATTTATTTCCAACAGCTTGTTTAAAACACAGTTTAAAACAGGTTTAAAATACAATTTTTTGGTAGATGTTTTGTTCAAAAATAAAAAAAAAACTGTTTTTTTCAACCCTGGTTCGACATCCATTGAAAGAGGTTTCAAAGTGGACGCTTCCACAAAATTAGTGCTGTGGAGTTGACAACAAATTGGCTGACTGGTTCATCTAAAACCAAAGCGAAAAAAGTATAAATACTAAAGATGAATATCTACAGGGTGATTCATTAGCTCTATGACAAACTTTGGCAGATGAAAGGTGATGCGATTCTAAGGAAAAGATATTATATGAATATGGGTCCGATTCATTTTGATTACAGTTACAAGCTTTTGAAAAATTTACACAGTTTTATAGGCAAATGAAAAAGTAACATAAAAAATAAGTTTAAAAGTAACAAAAATTGTTCGAAATGTCCGCCTCACATCGACGAAGTAAAGATTTTGTCACACGACGTATGATATTTAGATCATTCCGTATGCTTTTAGCTGCATCTTGAATTCTGTCCAGTAGTTGCTGATGGGTAGTAATTTCTACATGGTACACAAGCTGCTTCATGTGTCCCCAGAAACAATAATCCAGCGGCTTTAGATCTGAGGATCGTGGTGGCCAGACTACTGGACCTCTATTGCCAATAAATTTGTTTGTAAAATATTCATGTAACCAAGCGATGACTATTCTTCCTCGATGTGATGGTGTACCATCGTGCTGATGCCACATATTTTGAACGATGTTAAGTGGTAGGTATTTATCACCCATACAGGTAGCAAAGAATTGTTAAAAATGCCACCTCAAACGTTTACACTAAACCGTTGCTGAAATCTTCCTGGTTTAATTGTATGTGGATTTTGCAAGGACCACACATGTTCGTTATGATAATTATTTATGCCGTCCCTAGTGAAACACGCTTTATCAGACCACAGAACTTGGGAAATGAAGTTATTATTTTGAGCATGTTGCTGAATAATCCAGTGGCAAAATGCTAAGCGTTGCTTAGTGTCTTTAGGATGTAATGCTTGAACATTTTAGCGATGAAACGGATGTAAAACTTTGGGATATTTGTAACATGCTCGCTATACGCCAGTACTAATTGAAGGGTCGTCAAGTACCCACACGTCAAGTACACGTTCTTCATTTTGTACATTCAGTTTATGGGGACGAACGGAATGTGGTGGAGCGGGGTTATCTGTTTCTCTCAGTCTGCGAAATGATGCACAAACTCTGTATGAACAGGTGTCTATTTTATGTCTATTTGGAAACCTACGCAGGTATTATCTTGCTAATTGCCGAGCGTTTCCGTTACAAAGCCCGTATACAAAAATAATATCTGCATATTCTTCAGTCGTAAATACATGCATTTCCGTTTTCGATCAAAACTCTGACAATTATAAACTTTGAAACACACAGAATAGAGTCAATTGAAATGTTTGACATAAAGAATTCAGTTTTGTTATCACAGCCAACTTTGTATTTGTGTTTCATAATTATTGTTGCGATTATTGCGAATCTTTCCTATTAAATTGTGTAAAATTTTCAAAGGCTTTTGTAACTCTTTAACCAAAATGAATTGGACTCATATTCATTGGACTCATACTCATCTTTTCCTTAGAATCGCATCATCTATGATCTGCCAAAGTTTGTTCTAGTGCTAATGAATCACCCTGTATATTTACTAGATATACAAGACATGATTTGACGTCAAATCGTCAAGGTCGCTTTTGGGCGAGGCGCTGGATTTGAAATGTTTGCATAAAATCATATATTATGGACGATTATACCACCTCGCCCGCAAGCGACCTCGGCGAAGTAGGTGTAAAGTCGTCTTATTGGAGACTATTTATTTGATATACATACAAGGAACGATTTGGACTCAAATCGCCGATGTCGTTTGGATCTCGGCGATCTCGGCGGAGTGGGAATAACATCATCTTATAGGAGCAAGTTTTATATATTTACTAAATATACAAAAAACAATTTCACTTAAATCGGCGGGGTTGCTTGCGGCCGAGGCACCGAGTTTGAAATGTTTACATAAAATTGTGTATTATGGATGATTGCAGCACCTCGGTGGAGTGGGAGCAAAATCCTCTTATAAGAGACTTTACACATTTATGAGATATACAAGAAATGATTTGGTTTCAAAGTGCCGAAGTCGTTTGCGGGCGAGACGCAGAATTTGACATATTTTAAGATTATAGCGCCTCGCCCGCAAGCAACCTCGTCAGAGTGGGAATAAAGAAGAGAAGATTTTATATATTTACTAGATATACAAGAAACGATTTCGCATCAAATTTCGAAGGTCGCTTACAAGCGAGGCCCTGGGTTTGAAATGTTTACATAAAATCGTTCATTATGGATGACTGTAGCGCCTCGCCTACATACGACCTCGACGGAGTGGGAAAAAATCGTCTTATTCGAATTTTGCCTTTGTACAAAATTTTAAACTTTAAAAAACTTGTTATTTTTGGCGGAATTGTTGCCAATGTATGCTTTCCCGCGGATTGATTGGCACATTTTCCCTTGATATCGCAGAAAGAAACGAGGATTGTCAGGAATTTTCTCTCTAACTTTGTAATACTTTCAGAACGTCTCAACAACAGCAATACCCACAATTATTACTGTCTAAAACACAATTTTTTGGATAACTAAACATAAAATTTACAAAGCACCTTCATTAAAATACCTTCATTAGCAAATATACATCATCTGGTGCCTCTTGCAAAAATTGAACTACATCTTCATGATTAAGAACTCTCGACTTTTTCGGAGTATGTCGATGATTTTTCTTGTTTAAATATCCTATTACCTTGTAGAATTTTGATATATCCTTTGATATATCATGTACGCCAATAATACATTTTTCGCCACCCCAGCCGCGTTTTTTCTTTGCATCCAATCTTTGTTTTCATTGGTTCACGGCTTCGGTTCTCTCGGCCCGTACAATTCTTCCTCGACCGTTAGTGTCCTTACGTTCCTTATGACTTAAATAACTATATAATAAAAAACAGATGTCAATAAAACACAAATGTCATCCTTAATATTAATCTTATTATAAGATCATATAAGATTTTCTTAAATCTACTCGATTTCTAAGAACAAGATTTCCGGATTCTGTTTGTACATTGTAGGAACGAGAAGAGGGATGTCTATCAATAACATAACTAGATTCCCAAGACTTGATAATTGTATTATGTAATTTGAAACTTTGTTCTAATTCAATCGGGGGCACTTGCTTTGATGTTCGATTGTAATACTGTTAATTCACCTGACTTCTTCGTCTTAATTTTTGTGTCACATTTTCGCAAATCATTTTTTTAACAATTCAGTAGTAATTAGGTATCTTAGTCTTACAAAATCGATAATCAATACGGCGAATAATCAATACATTTCAATGGAGAGTTTCTGTATCAACACCTTTCTCAGCAAGACCAGTTGATCTAGGGTAATTAGGACTACGCGTAACAATTGTGAAGTTCCTATCAATTCAAATTCAAATTTCGCAAAATTGCCTTTAATTTGCTTTTAACCTCAGTCGCCGATTTATTATTTATCATCAACACTTCCAATCAGTTAGAATATAAATCCATCACTACCAAATAAATCTTTCCACCATATGAAAATATATCAGATATGGTATAAGGGATTCTTGAAAAAAGGAAGAAAAAATGTAATTTTCTTGTGAATTTTTCACAGATCATGCACTTTCTTATATAAGTCTCAATTTCTTGAACAGAATGTAATGGGATGTACACGCACCAAAACCATCCTTCGAAGCGTCCTCTCAATCTCAATACTTTTTGATGGATCAAAATATGACAACACAGGAGCATTAGACAATAAATACTTCGATTACACCAATGCGTTATCATGTTTAGTAGTCCAAATCCAAGCAACATCCAACCTTGTTAGATTTCTTAAAGGAGCTGCAACTTTAGATAAATTGGGAATAAACTTGCTCAAATTGTTGAAAATGTTCTGCTCCGGCTTAGGCATATTTACAATAGCTTACATGAGACTGATCAGGCTTTATCCCGGTCTTAGAAAATATTTGAAGCATAATCTTTACCTGTTTCCCTTTAACTAGATTTTAATTTTATTATTGATTGCTGATTACTGATTGCTGATTACTGATTGCTCCAGTTATAATTAAATCGTCGAAATAAATTCCAATTCCAACTGTATCACCAAAAAACTGATTATTGTTTTTCTGAAACACTTCAGTCGCCGATCGAATACCAACTGGCTAAAGACAGTTCTTTATCAAGTTTTACTTGGAAATAATCATCCTTCATATCTAATACACTAAAAAATGCTTTATTTGATAATGTACTAACAATTTCTTCCACAGCTGGTATCAAAAAATGCTCTCTGCTGATGGCTCCATTTAAATATTTTGGGTCTAGACACAATCTAAGATCGCCATTTTCTTTTGTACGATAACCAATGGATTAAGCCATTCAGCTGGCTTATCTATTTCACAAATAATACCTTTTTTCCATGCTATCCATTTTTTTAAAGTCTTCTGATAGGAATATGAGAAATAGCATCTGTTTTAAATTCAATTTTATGGCAACTTGGAAACTTACCCAACCCTTCAAAAACCTGAGAAAATTTATCCGCCACATCAGTTACAGTTTAAAAACTTAAGGTATTGACTTAATGTAATATTTGTTACATTAGTTATAACACTTACTTCCGCAAATGTATCTAATTTAAAATCAATGTTTTTACCTTCTACATTAATGGTTTGTACCCATCTTGTTGCATCAATGGACCTATTAACCTCCTCCAATTGTTTCCTAACAACTCCCATAAAAAACTCTTGTTCTTCATCCTGTTTCCATTCTTTATTTGTTGTTGACTACGCCACTTCATGAATGTCTTCCTTCTTTTCCGTTTTCTTCTTACAAACATTTGCAAAATGGTTCTGCTTTCCACATTTTCTACATTCCTTCCCAAAAGCGGCACACCTTCCCTTTGTATGCTTTAATCCACAGTATAAGCATTGTTTGGATACCTGGTCTCTATTTCTTGTCTATCTTTGCTTCTTAATTTCATCCACAATAACTTTTGTTTGTAACACTTTCTATGGACTTCTGATTACCTCCACAGATCTACAAAACTGTACAGCTTCATTCTGTTTCCGTTCTTTATTTGTTGTTGACTACGCCACTTCATGAATGTCTTCCTTCTTTTCCGTTTTCTTCTTACAAACATTTGTAAAATGGTTCTGCTTTCCACATTTTCTACATTACTTTCCAAAAGCGGCACACCTTCCTTTTGTATGCTTTAATCCACAGTATAAGCATTCTTTGGATATCTCGTCTCTATTTCTTGCCTGTCTTTGCTTCTTAATTTCATCCACAATAACTTTTCTTTGTAACACTTTCGATTGACTTCTGATTACCTCCACAGATCTACAAAACTGTATAACTTCATTCTGTTTCCGTTCTTTATTTGTTGTTGACGACGCCACTTCATGAATGTCTTTCTTCCTTTCCGTTTTCTTCTCACAAACATTTACAAAATGGTTCTGCTTTCCACATTTTCTACATTCCTTCCCAAAAGCGGCACACCTTCCCTTTGTATGCTTTAATCCACAGTACAAGCATTGTTTGGATATCTCGTCTCTATTTCTTGCCTGTCTTTGTTTCTTAATTTCATCCACAATAGCTTCTGTTTGTAACACTTTGGATGGACTCCTGATTACCTCTGCAGATCTACAAAACTGTATAGTTTTTTCTAGTGATAAATCATTAAAGTAACTTCTCTTGCGTGTCTTTGTTACAAATACCTATTACGATTCTATTCCGTATCATGTCATCCGGGTTAACTCTGTGGTTTTTACAGCTTTTCTAAGTTCTGTCACAAACGATAGCCCTTCATTTTGAGCTATGCTATTAAACACAAACCTCTCAAAGATATTATTCTTTTTTGGAGAATCGTCAAACTTTTTCTTCACTTCATTTATTGATTTTTTTCAGTGTTTGATAATCCAAAAGTGTTAAACAGTTCCATTCGAACCGGCGTAATTATGAATCGGCGTAAAGCGAACCGGTGTAAAATGATGTCTACCTGTATTTGCTAGACATACTAGCATATACCAGACTGGGTTTGAAATTTTTACATAAAATCATCCATTATGGAAGATTGCAGCGGTTCGCCCACAAGCGACATCGGCAGAGTGGCAATATAATCGTCTTATAGAGGGAAACTGTATACATTTATTAAGATATACAAAAAACGTGTTTTCTCAAATTGCCGACTCATCCCTATTTGCAATTTTCTGTCATTAAAGTCGTAATAATTGGGCGTTTTCCTGCTATTTTCGAAAAAGCACTACATACAAATCGGTTATCAGATCTAATAATCATACTGGATCTAGTATAATTATACTAACTGTGACCACCCTAAACATAAAGCTAATTAGATGAAGAATTGAGTAAGCTCTCTATTCATGCAAAATAAGGTAAAATTGTGGTAATATGAAAATACTAATATTTCATTAACACCAAGCTAAGCAACGATTGTGATTTGAATTACATTTTACAAGATTAAGTGGATCTTGTAAAATGTAAACTAAAATAATGTAAACACCTGAATTTTATATGAATCTCATTGACATTTTGATTTGCATAGAAGAGCAAAAATAAATGGGGGAGCTATAAAACTGAAAATAATCTTTTTAACTTTGAGATCTTGACCCTTGTTAAAGTTGAACATCAAAAACGTCACCATAACAAGATTACAAATACACCCTTTCATCGATTTTGACGCAACACATCTCCAAATTGACAAAATTTGATTGTTGCATTTTACTGCAACTCTGCCTAACTCGATCAACTATTTGATTGACGTATATTCCTGCTTTCGTGCAGCCACTCCATCGCATATCTCGAGCGGCAAATATAATCGATTTTCCGCGGCGTGTTTACCAGACGATGTGAGTTTTCAAGAAACTTCTATACAACTCTCAAAATCAAGCTGTAATGATCTACGATGCATCTATAATCTTATCGAAATGGGGAGAGTTCTATTATTTCAAATCTAAACAATAACATTTGTCGAATACTTCTAGCCAACACATGGTCGTATTTTCGGCTAAAACCGAAACCGAAACTTTCTATTGTTAAGTAAAATTTGGACTTTTTTGAATTAAGTTTTTTTTTAAGTTAAACATTTCGGATTAACCATTCTATATAAGAGATGTGCGGCCAAACCCAAATGTTTTTAGTTTTAGGTATAGTGTTGGTATTAGCTCTACTTGTCGCTGTTATTCGGTTTTAGATTATTAGTATAGTTATTGGATCGACATCTTTTATCGAGTCGATCCTTTAATGGCTACCGACCGTGTGCTCGTTAGGACTTAGTCGTTTCGCCTCAATACACTACTTCATAAAAATGTTCATTCATAAAAGCACGTCTAACAATATTTCCAGGACTTATTTGTGTGTTAAGCCATGCGGTTAAGTTCCCATTTCATTCATTCCAATTTTCCACAATTCCTCCTTCAAATATGGCAACATTTCCAATGCAGATTCGAAAAGGTTAGTGAAGTTGGCGGGATACTAAGAGCACTAACGACGAAACATATTCCATTCGTTAGTGTCTCGTTAGTGCTCTTTAGTGCCTCCAAGAAATTTTCAGCGCGACATCCCATTCGGGAGATATTTCAGTGGCCTGCCAACTTCACACCTCATGAAAAGCACTAACGATGAGATAATGTCATTCAATAGACTTTCAGAACACTATGTTAGTGCCGTCAAATAAAATGTAGCGAAACACTCCGTTTTTGAAATAAATGTTTTTTTCAGTTTTTTTTCACACTTGAAGCACTAACGTCGAAATTATAGTCAATCATTAGAGCTTTGCTAGCTGTTGATAATGGTGTAAACCGGAAATTAGCGGGACGCGTAGTTCCGAGATATAAATTAAAATGTAAAAAATATATTTTCTTAAAAATCGATATAACTCTCAAACGGTTCATTTTAGTAACAATCTTTTTCTAAAAAAATTGTTCAAAACGTCCTAGACAATAGAAATCGACAGTCGAAACTTCAAAAAATATAACGGTTAAGATATTAGGGCGATTTTTTATATTACCGGAAGTTGTTGTTAGATTCACGAAAACGGAAACAACGCAATATTATATTTTTTGATAGAATTTTCAAAAAATCTGTGTCTTTCCCAAACGGTTGATTTTATCACATGAACTTATTAACAAAAATTTCTTTAAAGATATAAACAAAAAGACTACTTGCTTGCGTATTTTTACTAAATAATTATTGGTACCGGTTTCGAATTAATAACTTCATCATCAGCCGAATCTAAATTAAACATGAAAATCATTGTGATTTTTTTCATTGTGATCACATAGTTAACATTAAGAATATTACTTCTTCAATAATCTATGGATTTAAAAGGATCTATATTAGGAATTAAATCACAAAAAGGCACATTTTTTTCATAAATAATTGTATACAAGAAAAGTTTCTTCTCTGAAAGAAGAAGCAAAACAAAAGCTCACTCAAAAGTTACTGAAAAACGAAAAAGAAAACATTTTAAAACCATTAACATCAATCTAGGTGAAGATGGACTAAAAGAAATCTTCCACCATTTACAACTCGAGGAACTAATAAATGAGATTCGATCACATGCAGTACAAGTATAAGTACTGATAAAAGTAAAAAGTATTGATAGTAGCACAACAACACCCCAAAGAACACACCAACTTTTCACAAATTTGTCCAATACCCAATCCACAGAGGATGAGATTCAATTTCTAAACAAAGGACATAAATTCGCACTCCATTCTAAAGTTGATTTAACAAATACTGGCATCGAGTTTGACGTAGCCATTAATAATCACACAAATCAAACACCTTTAATAAACGAACTCATCTCGTTTTTAAAAAAATCTGAAAGTCAATTACAACAAAAATTTCAAAGAATGACAGAAACGTTGGAAAATAGTTAAAGACCTAAAGAGGAAACTCAGTGATAATGACCAAAATTATATAAGAGCGGACAAAAACGCAGGTATAGTTATTCTCGATAGATATGGATACATTAAGAAAACCATTTGTTTCATGAACAACAATAATTACAAAAACCAAGATTATTACTAACAATTGAAGCATGGAAATCAAAAAGCAGTTATGTCCACATAGGCAATTTTTTCAGGAGACATAAAAACTGTTAAAAACGAAAAGTACATAACTTTCCTCATAATAGATAGTCTTCAACTTTAAAATCGTTATCAGTTAGCTACTACTGAATATCTACAGCAACATTGTCAAATTAGTTTTCTCTAAAAAAAATAATAGTTGGGGTGGACTTATGGGTGTTTTTTATTTCCACAAAAAGAAATACAAAGAAAATGTTATATAAATTCAGTATCTGATTCGCTTTCATCACCTGGGACACTCTGACAAGCTGCAAAAAGTTCTACGTAGTACTGTTAAGCTTCCGCGGAGAGATATCGTATTAAATTTTTAAGGTTGTCTATCTTTGCTTCCTTCATTGGTAGATAACTTATACTTATATAACTTATAAAGTGGTTGTTTATCAACAATTTTCTTTAAAATATATTCCTGAAGATGGTTTAAACGTAACCGAAACCGGTAGTAACATTGTATAAAATACTATATATTATCGTCTTGTTAATAAAAGTATAAAAAATTATTAAATAAACATTTAATTCAAGACGAAAAACATTCGTATAAAATTAAAAAAAATATATAAAGTGGTTGTTTAGGAAAACTGGCAACACTTTGATTTTTTTGTAAAGCAAACTGGCTCCAAACTGTACCTTTCATTGTTTTACTGACATGAATTTCATGCTTATGAAATGCAGAATATTTTACTATCTTGCAGTCCGATATTAAAAACTTTTCAGATGGTGTACCCCGTGAGCCTTTAGAAGTAATAGTTTTTTTAAAAATACACTCAGCATAATCTATTAACAAAATATGCTTCAACAAAACAGAAACAGTAGTTACAGAAAAAATGAAAACTAAAAATTCTACAAATAACGGGTATGCAAAAATCTGCGTACAAGTCAGGACAGTATTTATAAAAAATTCATAAATGAGATCATTGTTTCTATATTAATATGAGGTCGGATAACCTTTACGTTTAATGACCTCCCTTAAACGTTTAGGCATGGAGTGCACTAATTTCTTCGTTTCGTCCGAACTGATTTTGGCCCATTCCTCAATCATAACATTTTTTAACGTTTCCTTCGACGTTATGTTGTGTTGCCGAATCCTGCGTTCCAGTAAATCCCAGAGGTGTTCGATGGGATTCAAGTCCGGCGATTGCGGAGGTGTTTTAAGTTGCTTTGGGGTATTGTATAGTAGCCAAAGCTTAGTGTTGTGGGCGCAATGTTTGGGGTCATTATCTTGTTGAAAAAAGTATTCGGGCCCCAAGCCCAAGTTTTCGATGCTAGGCTTCAAATTTTCTTTTAAAATGTCTATATACATTTTATGGTCCATTGTCGATGTTATGAAAACCAACCTTCCCACCCCTTTGGTGCACATACACCCCCAAACCATAACTCCATCACTTCCGTGTTTTACAGTCGCTTTCAAATTTTCGAGATTAAGGGCAGTATTAGGTTTTCTCCATACAAGTTGTTTACCCTTAATGCCGAAAATGCAAAATTTGCTCTCATCTGTAAAGAGAACTTTCTCCCAGAATTCAATGGGCTTGTCTAAGAGTTTTTTTGCAAAGGCGATCCGCTTCTGACGATTGACCTCTGACACAAATGGCTTTTTTCGTGCAACGCGACTGTGATAGTTAGCTGTTTTTAACGTCCTTCTCACCGTATCTTTGCTGATAGTTTTATGAAATTGTTCTTGTACATTTTCTACTATTTTTTTTTGCCGTCAGCCTAGGTTCTTTTCTGACCTGCTGTACAATTTTCGCTTCTCTCGGTTTGTTAAAAGGGGTGGTCTACCAGATCGCGGACGTGAGAGGTAATCTTCAGTGTCTTTATAATTATTAATTACTCTTTGAATGGAAGAGTGTGACCTGCCGACAGTTTCTCCTATTTTTCGAAAAGATTTTCCCTCTTTCTATAACTTTACAATAATTTTTCTCTCTCCCAATTCAATTTCCTTTCCTTTCGTGTTCATTCTAACTTTTAGCTTCTAAGTGCTTCTAAGCCTCTGCTAATATAATAAGAGAAAGCGTCTTTATTTGTACGCAGATTTTTGCATACGCATTATTTGGAGAATTTTTAATTTTAATTTGTTTTCTAACTAATATTTCTGTTTTATTGATGCATATTTTGTTAATAGAATTATACGTAGTTAATACACAAAATAAAAAAAAAATGAAGTTTATCACATTAGATCATGACCCTTATTTTTTCAGTTAAAGTGTTAGAAGTTTTTTGTACGCAGACTTTTGCTGCTAAGTGTACTTGTAAAATCAAAAATCATGTCTTGTCGAACATCAACAACTTCAAAGTGAACATTATTGCGAACAATATCATACCATTTCTCAGGCACTTCTACTTTCTCCTGTCGCCTTTTTTGAAGTTCTATTTTCGCAAAATCTCTGTCATTAGGTAAATAACTATGGCCTCTTATAGGATATCGTTGTTCAATATAGCTTATATCGAATCTTCCCAACTGAATTAGGCAATAAAAAAATGCAACTAGTGTATGATTTCGATTCTGGCCTGTGCACCCGTCAGAAATAACAGAGTTTTTTTACTGTTTTAGGTATATAGTTCTCAATAAAGTGATTAAGTAGGCTAACCACCTCTGAACAACCTTTCTTTGCATCGGTTTCTTTGTACATGTACATAACTTGTTTATTGTCCGACATCTTATGCACTCCAAAGTTATATACCCACACCTGCCTAGAGTAGAACTCGTCTGTGACGTTTGTTACGGGCACAGGAAGATTCTGCTGATAATCAAAAGTTATCATTTCGGTGTCTTGGTTATCCTCAGCCAGCTTTTTACATCGGTTAATTTCTTCATAAAAGGTTTTTGCTTTCGTTTTATGCAGTTTTAATTGAGTTTGAAGTTGGTTTCTTACAGCAGAGTTTTTTTCAGATTTAATTTTCACATTTAATTCTTCACAAGTCTTACACTTATCAGTGAGGGATCTGCCAAAACTATAATTGAAGTGGTTTCGAAAATATGTAAGGTACGTTCTATATGAAGCAATACCGTTAACTTTATCTACTTACAGTCCTCCATCAACGAATTTTTTATAATTTTCATAATCATTCTCCTTTAGAAATAATTCACACATTGTATGTACTGTCAAGGTACTGCCTAAATATCTTCTCTTTTTTGCTGTGCTACTGTAATGCGACACTCTGTACGGGAATTTTCGAATATGAAAATCGAAAATAAGCTGAAGAACACGTTCTGGTACAGCATTTGCACGGTTTGTGTGTTTTCCTCTTTGCTCTGCAGGGGAAAGCCCCATATTAGCAAGCTTGGAAAGTCTTCGTACACGATCCATTTTAATACCATGTAAACTGCAAAAAGCCTTAAGGCACACAATATGTTCCTCATTTCCTGTGAATGAAATATATTAATATGTTGTATATCACTTTGATTTTATTACTTTAAATGATACAAAAATATATATGTACCAAGTTTTATTTTGTAGAGAAATGCTGCACTCCGTTGTTTACCACCCTGCTTTCTGGGTCTACGTCGAGCAACAGCACGTGGGGTAATAAGTCCTTGTAAATAGACATCTTGGGCTACTTTTTGTCCATTTTTGCCAATAGCATTAAATCGATTTAGAATATGAAGCATTGCTGCATTACTGAATTTATCGAAACATTTCTTTCTGCAACTACAATATTTGCCAATTTAGTTTATTAGTTATAAGTAAAAGTTTGAAATTATATTTACTTGCAGTTTGCGCCTGTTGTTCTACTTGCTACAATATTTCCTTTCCAATTGACATGCTCCTGTCCTTCAGCTTTTAGCCTTTTGTTTTTATTGCGTTTCCACTCCTTATCATTTCTACGTTTTTTAACACGAATTTCATCACTTTCCGAGTCCGATGACTCCATTACGCAAGTGTAAAATAACCACTGAACGGCACTTATGTGATGATGTCAAACGTCTGACAGCTGCGTTATTGCGCACGCAACCTAGCAATATGGTGTACAAAAACCAACAAAAACCCTGTAAGTCCATGGACTAAAGGGATTTTTGTGTTCCACGATATTTTGGGAGCGTTGTACTTGCCGCATATTAACAGACTT
This sequence comes from Onthophagus sagittarius, assembly GCA_036711965.1. Taxonomy (NCBI): domain Eukaryota; kingdom Metazoa; phylum Arthropoda; class Insecta; order Coleoptera; family Scarabaeidae; genus Onthophagus; species Onthophagus sagittarius. Next base: position 43,090,341 of record JASERS010000005.1, on the reverse strand, counting down.
ACTGGCTTTTTGCACTACATGGATAGCTGGCATGTTTAACAACAGAATTATGTATTTAACTCAAATATTCAAAATATTGGACTTACAGGATTTTTGATCTCCTTCATTCAATTGTAAGGACACTTTGATTAAATTCTCCCCACACATACAAAGAACAAACTACATCTCAAATTATTTTATCGATATGAATCCTTCAATCCCAAAATACGTCCAATAACTAGTTTTATAAAATCATCGACGGCAAAACTATCAAAATTAATGCTAAACATCCTAAAAATGACAAATTTCAAACCCAATTTCACTGTCGTTAATTCAAGAGAATTAATAATAATAATAAATGATTTTATTCAAACCATCGTGAAGTACAAAAAAGAAGGAAGAGTGTACAAAATTATCAATATTATAAAAAAAAGTAGGAACTGGACAGAAAACTGTCATAAAATATATGATATGTGATATACACAATAACTAAATAATAACTGCCGGTTTGAAAAGGCGAAGTTCAGAGAATATCGTATCTCTGCTCGTACTTAACCCTTACCCTTATTTTACTATCTATCTATCTAAAACACAAGGACATGACTTAAATAACTTGCATTTAAACAAAAAGTAATAACAAACAGAATAACAAAAAAAGAAAACTTAAATTGATGCATATCATCATCAATGTACAAATTGATTGATTTATTGATTGATTGTCCGGTATGGTTTCAGTAAAGAAAAAAAGAATTAATCATTAAAAAACATTGAGCCACTACAATTGGTCTGATAATAATATATATACGTTAGAGTAAAAGATGTAAGAACTCCAAACATTAGTATGTCAAAAGGATACGAATTGATTTATGCTAGAGACACGTTTTGCTCTTGCAACAAGCTCGCCCGTAACCTTCTTTTAACTGAGAGCACCGACAGTGATATTCCAATGAGTTTGCTATAGCATTATATACTTTAGCAATTTGATAAGAAAATGTTCTTTTGAATATTTTCGTTTGGTGCAGAGATGGAGTAATGGCACCTTTGTATCTGAGATTAAGCTTATGGACATCGGTTCTGAAGGTCACCTTGTTGAGAAGGTAATCGGGAGTTTATGTACAAAGTATCTTGTGAAAGAAAACAACCTTATGCAGTTCACGTCGTCCATTCATAGTTCACTAATTCAGGTCTATTGACTTGTGCGAAATTCTATCATACTTCCTGAGACAAAAATAAATCTTAAACATGTATTTTGAATACGTTGGATGCGTATTTCTTCGCTTTTAGTTAGACAAGAACCATATATAATGTTAGCATAATTAAATTTAGACAGAATAAGTCTAAACACAGCATCGTCTTAATGTTTACAGGAAGCATATGTCTCATAGGGTGCAACCTTTTCAGTTTTCCATCCAGATTATAAGGTCAATGATACATGTTTTGTAAATCTTAATTCTGAATTTCATCATCTACCAAACGAATATTAATACCACCTATATTTATATTAATCTCGTTTTTGCATTCTTGAACATCTTTCTTTCTACCAAATAAAAGAAGTTTAGATTTCATTGATAGAGAGAACAAAAAATTCAAATTTAAAAGATGCTAAATGGTATCATTTGATATCACTACTCTATACTTCAACATCCTAATTGAATTCACGCTTAATTTAACTAAAAAACTCTTTCATTCATTTTCCAATAGCTCAGAAGAAATAGATGATCTATTTCTTCTTTCCATGAGATATTGAAACACATTTGCACACAAAAACCTTCGACAATAACATAACCAAAGGATTATAAAAGGGTATACCATTGTCTGGTTTTCTCGCCGATGACTACCTTATTCACATAGAAAACGAACTCATAATGAATAAAAACAACAACCCTTTCATCGACAATATTAAAAAATGGTATCGTTGTGTTGACGATATCTTCTGTATCTGGAAGAGTGATCTTGAAATTCTAAATTCATTCCATGAACAAATAAATAACATACACGAAATATTAAAATTTACTCGTGAGATTGAAAACAAAAACAACTAAATTTCCTGGATATTACACTTTCAAACAAAAGCAATAGAATCGAATACAACGTTTTTCGAAAACCCTCAGCATTGCCCGTAACAATACCCTTCGACTCCGTCCACCCTCTACCACAAAAAATTGCCAATTTTCGTTTTTTAACAAACATAATGCTCGATTACCCCCTATAACCGGAACATGGAGAAATAGAACTAAAATACATCGAAAACTTAGCTGAGTTCAATAATTTAATTTAAGACAATCAAAAACCTCATTAAAAACTATCATTTTGAAAAAAGATCCTTTATATACCACAATTAAAAAAGACACTGCTTATAAATCCATATTTTTTAACAGTGTCATCGTCAAATCAAAAGCTATATTTGCCAGACACAACATTACTTTAAATATATAATATTCTTCAGTTTTTATCACCAGTTATCAATTAAGTGGAATAAAATTCATCATTCGATAAGACATAAGCTAATTTTTATAACGTTGATACCTCATATTCGTAACATATTGGTTATTTAAGTGGATTATTTAATTTGTTAGTGTTCCTTTCCGGATTTATAGTATTTTATTTCTGTTCCATGTTTTCTGTTTTTCTGCTTACTCAACCAAATACTTTATTTTCTAACTTTATTTGATGAATTCCTGAAGATGGTTTAATAAAAACCGAAACCGGTCGAATGAATGATATTTTATCACCGAATTAGTATAATTTATTTTATTCCACTTAACATTATTTTAGCCTTTTCAAATAATAACACCATAGATAAGATATTGTCAAACTATCACAAAAAAACAAGATTTTATGCAAAACGACTTGGTATACTCATGTCTTAATTGTAATGCACTATACATTGGACAAAGTCTCCTACTTGAGTCTAAAACAAAGACTTAAAGAACACAAAACCGACAATAAATCTAACATTTATAGACACAACATAGCGACAGGTCGTAGAATTGATTATGATAATGTGAAACTTATCTACAAACAACCAAAAGGATATAAATTAGATTTTTTAGAAATGTTAGAAATAAAAAAATTTAATAACATGTCCGACTATAAAACCTTAAACGACCAAACTTCTTATTTTTGCAAACCCTTATTTAAGTATTTAAATAAGGTTTAAATAAAAATTTTAAATCCTGATCTACTTAAAACAGAACAGAACTCTTTTTAACATTTTCTGTCTGGTTATTTTGTGTATAAATTCTTGTCGTTCTGGTATTGATGAGTTTTAAAGAATGTTTTAGTTTGTTATTTAAAAATTTTTTAATGTGTTGTAATTCGTTTGAATGTTCACGTGATTTTATTATAATATAATAGTACCTTTGTGACAGTAAGTTTTTATATAAAAGAAAAGTGATTTTCATGTTTAATTTAGATTCGGCTAATGATGAATTTATTAATTCGAAACCGGTACCGATAATTATTTCATAAAAATACGTAAGCAAGAAGTCTTTTTGTTTTTATCTTTAAAACACTAACTTGCAACTTCTTTGTTACGTCATAAGCAACAGAAATCGATAAATAAGTCTTTAAAAAATATAAAGGTAGAGAAATTAGGATTATCGGTGATGTAAGAGTTGTTAAAATTGGGCGAGGAGACAAAATATTCAAACAGCCTTTTTTGTGCCTAAATAATTAAAGTATGACATATTTCCCAGATGTTAAGAGTTAGTGTGCCACATTCAAAGTGTGTCTATAGTATGGATGTGCAAATTACGTGAGTCACGTTGGGTCATGCGTGACCCACCATCAATTTTTGTACCACTCACGTGAGGGTGCGTGATAGTTATGTATACATAAACTCAAAAATAATATAATATAAATAATAACATTGTTATTACTTTCTATTAATAACGAACTCGTATTTTTGGATTAAGTATGGTTACTTTTTTAGTGGTCTTTGTCTTTGTGGCACTGAAAATATAATATGCGTAACTAAAATCGGAAATGTACGGATTTTAAATAGCAATTATTAAAAACTATATGATATGACTATATGAATAACTGCATTAATTAACTAACCACAGTCCACTAGGAACATTGGTAGGTGGTAAAGAGAGATATTTTAATGCAATTTATCGCAAGATAGGGTACGGTCTGGAATCAAACAGATCGTAATTAACCTTTATGGGCATAGTTTCGGTTTCGACCATGTTCCGACCAAAATACAGCCGAAACCGAAACTTCACCGAAATTCCTATTTTACATCGAAATTGGCTAAAAGCGAAATTTCAGTCGGACAGTAGTGATAAATAATTCTGAAGAGATATTAAAAGTATCAAATTTGTGCTAACTAAAAAATGAACCTCAATAACTTCGTACAATCATCATCAAATTAATTTTTAAAAGAAATTGTGAGTATTCTGCAGATCGAAAAGATTACTTATTACTTTAGTTTGTTTAAAAAATTTTGAATTGGTGTAGAGATCTAAATTGCTCGTGCTATTTGAGTTTTAGAAATAGTTAATGTGTATTGAGATGAATATGTGAGTTTTAGCTTGCTCCTTTTTACACAATGTGGTATCAAATTATAAAAAACTCAGAAAAAGTAATTCTTTGTTTTGAGAACAAAAATACTAATTTATGAAATAAAATTTTGGGGTCAATGACGTCTTATTGATATAAACATAACATTTCGAAAAGGCTCAAGGATAAATAAACCTATTCAAAGTTATATACGATAATATTAATGCTTTTCAAAAAAGTACGACTTATAATAATACCATAATAATGCCATCCTACTACAATATTTATAGCTTATAATATTACCTTTTTAATCATACCACCACGGCCCCTATTTGAAGCGCCGAATACGTGGGTAATATGGGGGCGAATTGTATTCTTCTCAATTCGCCCGGCATCCGTTTGGAGGATTTTTTGATAGCAGCCATTCGAAGTTCAAGTCCTTTTTTGTGAACACCCAGCGCTTATACAGTCTATTCGATATTTGTTGAGCCAAAATTCGCAGATAGGAAAAAATCAATAACGTTCTATTCTCTGAAAGCAACGCTTGATGTTTGCAAACAGTGGCGTACCTTTCAATTTTCCACGTTTTTTCAAGTGGGCTTTTATAGCCAAAATGAAATAAATTATAAAAAGATAATTACAGGTTATAAAAACCCACTTGCGTGCCGTGGCCAATGAGTTTCGGGGTATCTGATGTTATCGATTTCAAGAATTTGACGTAGTGGTCTTCTAAGAAATTTGGATCAACAAATATCGTACTCGTTGTATGTAGTTTCAAAAACAGCGTCTATGTCTAATTCATCTTCTTATCTCCACCCTCTCTTTAAACACTGGACTCCAATCCATCACCTCCTGTTTCAAGTTACTACACTTTACCAGAAAATGGAATAGCCATCCCCGCACAGTCTTTTTTATTTTCCTTCGATGTCCATCCTTTTTCCCTCCTCATCCCTCTCCATCATTAAGTACTTTGGTATTATTAAGTACTCTTCTTTAACTACATTTTTAGCCACATCGCAATCATTTTTTTCTTTTCCAGTTTACTTTGAACACTTTACTCTTATGTAACATTCTTCTCTTTTTGTTGCCCATAACGTCCTTTACTTGCCCAAACTGTCTGTATTACTTCCCAAGATTTTACAATGCAATCTATCGTTCACTCTCTTCTCAAAACGCATCACTCGCTTACCCCCGCTTCCACCTTATTACGTTTCTCAAATTCGTGGTATGCACATTTTTCAATAAAAAAGGTTCTTGCTCTTTTCAGTCCCACATCTTCACCTAATACAACATTACGCTTTTTATTAAGGTCATAAAAATTAGTTTCTTTTTTCCCCACATCTTTCCCAAACATTCTCTCATCTTATTCTCAAACTAATCCCCCAATTCTGCTTGTTGTTCTTCTTAAATCCACAACCCAGTACGTGTTCCTTCAGTTCCTTGACTACGTTCACCTTCCATCTACAGTCTTTAATTATCCTTCGGATAAAATACTTTTCCTGCGACTACATCATTGACTACTACATATTCAAAGTATATTCGAATATAATATATAATATTCGTATTTTGTAACAAATTCATTATATAATATAAATTCAATATAGCATTTTAACTATATTTTTAATAATTCGAAGTTTTTGTACAAAGAATTCTCTAAAAAAGCTAAACTGTCATGCCGGGAATTCCCGGACCTATATACTTCACGCCTCGCGTGATCGATTTCGCTGTGTTTTAAAAGTGAGTGTATAAACCAAGAATTTCGGTGACAAAGCCTCGGATTTACAAAACTTTAACGTTGGCGGAGAAAATAGCGGCGATTAAAGAGGTGGAGAAGGGAGCTAAGAAAAAATATGAAATTGCAAAGGTTTTTAGGATTCCTCCTAACACTTTATTTATCTATATTCTTAAAAAAAATAAAGGCAAAATTCTCGCATGTGAAGATAAAAGTGTCAAAGGTCGAAAACGGTTGAGGGAACCAGAGAATGCAGATTTGCGCATTAAAATGGTTCAAACAAACAAGAGATAAAAAGATTTCAATTAGTGGTCCATTTTTGAGAGGTAAGGCTGCAGTTTGCTTCAAGCAAAGAAACAAAATTTGGTTTAAATCAATTTATGGAGAGAGTGATCTGCAGTGAGTTGTTAACCAGTAACAAGCCGATCAATGGAAGAAGGATTTGGAGGAAATGATCCAAGATAGGAACCCAAAGGACATCTTTAATGTTGACGAGATGGGTCTTTTTTTCAAATGTACACCGGACAAAACGTTCGCATTTAAAGATGAGAAGTTCCATGGAAGAAAGCTGTGCAAACAAAGAATAATGCTGCCAGTTAGTGCTAACATGGACGGAATGGAGAAACTCCCTCTGCTTATGGTTGGAAAATCGGTAAACCGATGTTACATCAAAAACGTAAAATCTAAACCAGTGGATTATGTTAGCAGTTCAAGGGCGTGGATGACTGGAACTCTTTTTGAGTATTGGTTACTGAAAACGCTGAAAACGCATCACTCGCTTACCCCCGCTTCCACCTTATTACGTTTCTCAAATTCGTGGTATGCACATTTTTCAATAAAAAAGGTTCTTGCTCTTTTCAGTCCCACATCTTCACCTAATACAACATTACGCTTTTTATTAAGGTCATAAAAATTAGTTTCTTTTTTCCCCACATCTTTCCCAAACATTCTCTCATCTTATTCTCAAACTAATCCCCCAATTCTGCTTGTTGTTCTTCTTAAATCCACAACCCAGTACGTGTTCCTTCACTTCCTTGACTACGTTCACCTTCCATCTATAGTCTTTAGTTATCCTTCGGATAAAATACTTTTCCTGCGACTACATCATTGACTACTACATATTCAAAGTATATTCGAATATAATATAAATATAAATTCAATATAGCATTTTAACTATATTTTTAATAATTCGAAGTTTTTGTACAAAGAATTCTGTAAAAAAGCTAAACTGTCATGCTGGGAATTCCCGGACCTACATACTTCACGCCTCCGTGGTCGATTTCGTTGTGTTTTAAAAGTGAGTGTATAGACCAAGAATGTCGGTGACAAAGCCTCGGATTTACAAAACTTTAACGTTGGCGGAGAAAATAGCGGCGATTAAAGAGGTGGAGAAGGGAGCTAAGAAAAAATATGAAATTGCAAAGGTTTTTAGGATTCCTCCTAACACTTTATTTATCTACATTCTTAAAAAAAATAAAGGCAAAATTCTCGCATGTGAAGATAAAAATGTCAAAGGTCGAAAACGGTTGAGGGAACCAGAGAATCCAGATTTGGACCAATGTGTATTAAAATGGTTCAAACAAACAAGAGATAAAAAGATTTCTGTAAGTGGTCCATTGTTGAGAGGTATGGCTGCACTTTGCTGATTTAGGAAAGACAGATTTTAAAGCAAGCACTGGCTTGATGGTTTCAAACAAAGAAACAAAATCTCGTTTAAATCAATTTGTGGAGAGGGATTTGTGGGGCTGTTAACCAGACTTTATGGAAGAAGGATTTAGAGGAAATGATCCAAGATAGAAACCCAAAGAACATCTTTAATGTTACGAGACAAGTCTTTTCTTCAAATGTAAACGGGACAAAATGCTCGCATTTAAAGATGAGAAGTGTCATGGAGGAAAGCTGAGCAAAGAAAGAATAACGCTGCTAGTTGGTGCAAACATGGAAGGAACGGAGAAACTCTCTCTGCTTATGATTGGCAAATCGGTAAACCTTCGTTGCTTCAAAAACCTAAAATCGAAACAAGTGGATTATGTTAACAACTCAAGAGCGTGCATGACTGGAACTCTTTTTCAGTATTGGTTACTGAAATTGAACAAAAAGTTTAAAAATGAAAAACGAAAAGTCTTTGTTTTTATTGACAATTGCACTGCACACAACACTATACCATGGATGGAAAATATAAAAGTAATTTTTTCCTGCCAACATGACCTCCGTTATTCAGTCTATGAACCAGGGTATAATAAAGAATTTAAAACATTTTTATAGGCGTTTGTTGGTTTAGAATATCTTTATCGGTGATGACAAAATCAAGCTTGATCTTCTTCAAGTATCTCGAATGTCTAAAGCTTGGGACCATATAACGCCAGAAACAATACAGAACTGTTGTTTCTGGCAACAGAAGTGAAAAAGAAAGCTTCATTGAAACTGCAGCAGAAACTGTGCCTTCAGTTAAGGAATGGAATGTCGTCATCACCAATCCTGCCATCTCGTACGAAGATTTTGTCAACGTGGATGAAGATGTCGCAGTTTCTAACGATATGACTGACGCAGACATAACGTAATGAACGAAAAACAAAATGACGGCCATAACGCATCTGGCAATGAACTCGAAGAGGACAATCCCACGGACGCAGTTCTGAATGCAGTTGAAGGCACCTCAAAGAACTCAGACATTTTGTTGAAAGTAGAAATGATGTAAGAATTTGGTTTCCCATTCCTTGAATGTGTTAAATTCTTTTATTATGACAGAGACTCAATTGTAAAAAACGATTAAAGATCTCAATTTTTTTTGAAAAACAGGTACAACTCATTTAGGTGGTTTTCAACTTATCGTAATATTATTTTGCACAGCACTGTATAATTAAATACTGCAATTAGATATTTTGAGTAAAGGTTATTAATTGAAAATTTGAATATAGTGCCTTTTTCTATCCTTTTTTTAATTCGAATTTTTGAATAAATCGAATTTTTTTTACTGGTTCCTTAAGGTTCGAATTATCCAAGTTCCACTGTACATCGAAATTGTTATAATGTTGGTTGTTTGAAGAAATATTAACGATTATTGTTGTCTTTTACATTATAACTTTCCATTTAAACAAGAAATGGTTTACACATTTACAGCTGCGATCATAGGAGCCGAACTTTTCGTTATTACAATAAATTACATTTAAAAAGAATTAACAATGAATTATGAAATTAACTTAAAATTGGTGAAATTATGCCGCTAAAAATTAAGAACAAAAATTTTCCAGTTTGATATAATTAATTTAAAAAGTATATTATAATAACTGCAGTTTTCATCTTTATTACTAATTTACCAGTTGCATAATCTTATTTACATGTTTCGACTTTAAAACATCATCAAAAGCGTCGTCATAAAAAATTGGCGTTTAAACAAAGTCGTTAATTTTTATTTTATATTTTTAACGTCGTAATTTTAACACGTTCACTTTAACGTGTTCATTTTAAATAGTTTATACAGTAACATTATTTATAACACTTTTTTATATAATAAGATATGATTATAAAGAATGTTAAAAGTGCGATTTTGTTTAACCGCCAATTTATTTTTAATGACGCTTCTGATGATAATTTAAAGTCGAAATATGTAAAGCAGATTATATCGTTTATAAACCAGTAATAAAGTACAAAACTGCAATTGTCATATTCAGTCTAAATTAATTTGTTTATTAGGGCATAAACAGAGCTGCGTTAAGTATGTTTAGAATTCTTTAGCCGCTCGTAATAAGATACGAAACACCCGTTTCAAAGTACATCGGCACTGAACAATTATGTATTTAGGAATACGAAATTAATGATCTAAAATGGATAAATTGGCTGTATCTGTAAGTTGTGCAGAATCCTTGCGACATATATATACTACAGCAAAAAATTATGTGTATAATGTGTAAATGAGTATGAAGGCTTTCACGACCGGAAATTCGAACTAACACTAGAACTATCACTAGAATCATGAACTTGAAACTTTCGGATTTGCCGTTCGTCGTTAGAAAAAATGTTATACGTTTCGGATGCCAAGTTGCAATCTTCTTCAAAAAATGGTTTGAAGTGACGGAATAATTTGGCTAAAGACGAAAAAGATGTACCAAAATTTATGATTCCATCACCCTTAAAATGGTCTTAATTTTTCATTCTCTACATGCTTTGTGTCGGTTCTTATGTGAATCACCCTGTACAAAGTCTCCTGTAAGACGATTTTATTCTCACTCTGGCAATTTTGGCAAGCTGGCCAAAATTATTTTGTAGTTTTATCTCAAGTATTTTGATCCGCTAAATACGAAAAATACATTTCAAAAAAATTAGGGCACAAGTAACATCAAAATAATCAAAAAAAAAACAGATAAATTCAGTTATTTGTTTATACAGGGTGATTCGCATAAGAACCGACACTGAGTAGGAGCATGTAGGGGGGCCTAAAATATGATGATTTAAAGAAACTTTCCTTATGCTAAGTTGTATCCCTGAATGTTATAGGCTTTCAAAGTAGGATCCCAAATTTCGAAAAAACGTATAACTTAAAAAAAATACCAAACTTGGTACATATTGTAAGTGTACTGAGAGTATTAATCGGAACAAGGCAGAGCTTAATTGAAGCATTTTGAAGGGTTAATTAAGGGAGGATGCTCCCCTAAGATTTGATAGACTTAAATTTGTTGGCGAATTTAATAGATTATTATTCCATTTTATAAAGAATTTAATTCTAAAGCTTTTAATTCTAAAGCTTTTCTTACTCCTGTTGTGTTTCAAGAAGCTTTATCTTTCCCAAAAACCCCAAAAATTAGTGAAATGTGCTTTATTAATATCACTAAAATGTATAAATATGTTATAAAATATTTAAAAGCAAAACTACCTTTTTGAGAAAAATGCTAGGTAAAATAACTGATTAGTCGTACTTTTTAATATTTTTTTCTTTATATTTTTAATCCAGTTTAATTTAGTTGTATATAATTATTTTATACATACAGTAAGGTCTCAACATTCGCGAGGATTAGGTTCTGAAAATACGCCGCAAACGTTAAATCCGCGAATATTGAAGCACTAGATGTTATGAGGGATAAACTACTAAGTTCTTTTAACACGTTAACCGCCAAATGGTCGCCGGCGCCCATTTAAGTTTCATTTAATTTATATGGGACAGTTTTTGCTTGACAATTAAACTTTTAAAAATATGAGTATGGCAATAACATTAAAAATTTCATTGGGTCTAATTTCAAAAAACAATTAAATTATACTTGTACTAAATAAAACGTATCTTAAAACTGCAAAATAAAACGACTGAAGTTTCTGCTATAACTTTTGTATTCGGAACTAATACATATATTAAAATAATTACGATTGTTTAAAATATAAAAAAACGTAAACTCGATAGCAATAACAAACAGCAACAAAATAAATTTAAAAAAGAAATAAAAATTAACTCTTCTTCTCTCTTATTTCTACTCATCAATAATAATTGCTTTAGAACACGATCGTTTAAAAAATTTAAGGATAGTAGGTTGCAGTGCTTTATGTTGCATATCCATTTGAAGCTCTTTGTAAGGAGCAAGAAATGAATTCAGACTATTTTTAAATTTTGTGCTTCGTTCTGTCAATGGATCTTATTCTACTATTTTTTCAGCAAGATTATTTGCTTCTTGTATAAATAAATTAAGTTCCTTCATCGCTAATTTATTACATTATCTATTACCTTCGTCATCCGTTCCTGAAACATTTTCTATTAATAGCGCTTCTATGTCTGCACTGGACAACTCTTCCTTTTGATCATTGACGAGAGATTCGATATTAGCTGGTACAATGGCTTGAAAATCATCTCTCGGTAGCAATCGTGCAGAAAGGACAATCACATCAACTTCGCTTGCATTTTATGCAGTGTCTTTTCTCAAAAATAATTTTCCATGCATTACTCATGATTGATACTTTAATGTCGTTTTGCAAGTTTACAAAATATACAAATATATACAAAATTGAATATGTGCAGGATATTATAACACCTTGATCTAAAGGTTGCAATAAGGATGTTGTGTTGAGGGGAGGAGATACAACCTCCACACATGAATGAGCTAATTTGAGAGCATCTACTGGATGAGATGGGGCGTTATCCAATATCAATAAAACGTGAAATGCTAAATTTTTAGATTTTAGGTAACGCTCCACTTCTTTAACAAAACATTCTTTAAACCACTCTATAAATAGCTGAGAAGTCATCTAAGCTTTTGAATTAGCTCGCCTCTAAACAGGAAGAGCTTCTGTGTGCTTGCTCTTTAAAACTCGTGGATTAGCTGTTCGATATATTAACATTGGTTTTGTAATATGTAATAAAGTATTCGCATGCATTTGCACAAAATAAAAGCGTAACTCTACCCTTAGCCGATTTAAAACCATGTGCTGCTCTTTTCTTTCTGCTGCCTCTTCTGATAATTGGCCAATAAGCAACAATGATTTTTTTTTTCATTTCTGATCCATGAATTAAAAGTTTATGGACAGTTGGGAACATTGGGTACCAAGTGCGTATGCTTCAGATTTTTGCACATCAATCTCTCTTCTACTTGAAATTGCTTTTAAGATCGCTTAATCAAGATCACAATCGCGCGTCTTAGATTCTGATCTATTTCGACGAATAAATTATAATAGTTATATCAGTTCATACTGAGTGCTGAAGAAACTAGGTTGGGAAAAGACTCAAACGACAAATGACGGTTCCTAAAATAGTAGTGAAGAAACGCCCAAATATGTAAACACAGAATGTCTTCTATTAGCAATATTTACAGTTTTACAAGAAGTACCAATTCTTCTAGAAACAGTATCAAGTCTTTAAGAAATGTTTCAAGTCTCGTGGAAACATTTCAAGTCTTCTTGAAGCAGTATCAAGTCTTCTGAAGCAGTACAAGCGTTAAAATTAATTTCTAATTTCTGGAAACATTTTAAGTCTTCTGGAGGCAATATGAAGTCTTTTGAACGCATTTTAAGTTTTCTCAAAGCAGCATCAAGTCTTCTAAAACACATTTAAGTCTTCTTGGAAGGAGTATCCAGTCTTCTGAAAGCATTTAAAGTCTTGTGGAAGCAGTATCAAGTATTCTAGAATAATTTCAAGTCTTCTACACGCAATATCAAGTTTCCTGTACCTATGGGTTAAAAATTTTATCCGACACCTATTTGTCAGCTACGAGATATAATAAACAAAATTATAAAAAGAATTTAGTGGTTTATTTGTCATTGGAGTTGTATTTACATTCGAGAGTTCTTTGCTTACAGTCTTGTGCTTTTATTTTGAAGGGGTAATTAACTAATTTTGAAAAGAAGGTAATTAACATAAAAATGTCTTAAAGTTGCATAATAAGAGAGGTATTACTGTCAAAGTTTGTTAGTTTAAATAATTAATTTTAGAGATTACGAAGGGATCAATGCCTAATAGTTTATTACAATTCATAAAGATATTGAGCAACTTTGCATTCCACAACGCGGAAATAAGTTCAATTAGCATAAAGTCAAAAATCATCGTTTCAGTTAATACGTTTCAACAAGAAAAGGTGAAAGCTTCAAAAAACATTTTTAGCAGTAGTTTAACAAAAGTAGTTAAAAGATTTTTGCGTTAGTGACGATTATTTGAAATATAAAAAGAAAACGTAAACTCGATAGCAATAACAAACAGCAACAAAATAAATTTAAAAAAGAAATACAAATTAACGTTTCTACTCATCAATAATAATTGCTTTAGAACACGATGGTTTAAAAAATTTAAGGATAGTAGGTTGCAGTGCTTTATGTTGCATATCCATTTGAAGCTCTTTGTAAGGAGCAAGAAATGAATTCAGACTATTTTTAAATTTTGTGCTTCGTTCTGTCAATGGATCTTATTCTACTATTTTTTCAGCAAGATTATTTGCTTCTTGTATAAATAAATTAAGTTCCTTCATCGCTAATTTATTACATTATCTATTACCTTCGTCATCCGTTCCTGAAACATTTTCTATTAGTAGCGCTTCTATGTCTGCACTGGACAACTCTTCCTTTTGATCATTGACGAGAGATTCGATATTAGCTGGTACAATGACTTGAAAATCATCTCTCGGTAGCAATCGTGCAAAAAGGACAATCACATCAACTTCGCTTGCATTTTATGCAGTGTCTTTTCTCAAAAAAAATTTTCCATGCATTACTCATGATTGATACTTTAATGTCGTTTTGCAAGTTTACAAAATATACAAATATATACAAAATTGAATATGTGCAGGATATTATAACACCTTGATCTAAAGGTTGCAATAAGGATGTTGTGTTGAGGGGAAGAAATACAACCTCGACACATGGATGAGTTAATTTGAGAGTATCTACTGGATGAGATGGGGCGTTATCCAATATCAATAAAACGCGAAATGCTAAATTTTTAGATGTTAGGTAACGCTCCACTTCTTTAACGAAACACTCTTTAAACCATTCTATAAATAGCTGAGAAGTCATCTAAGCTTTTGAATTAGCTCGCCTCTAGACAGGAAGAGCTTCTGTTTGCTTGCTCTTTAAAGCTCGTGGATTAGCTGCTCGATATATTAACATTGGTTTTGTAATAAAGTATTCGCACGCATTTGCACAAAATAAAAGCATAACTCTATCCTTAGCCGATTTAATATCGGGTGGTGTTTTCATTTTTTGAAATGTATGTTCGTGTGGGCCACTTCCAATAAATCTCTTTTTCGTCCGCATTAAATACTTGTTCAGGACGGTAAACTTTTTCTTCTATTAATTTTATTATTTCATCAGGAAATTTGCAGCCTGTTGATGATCAGCTGAAGCTAATTCTCCACAAAACTTAATCTTATGGAGATTAACACGAGTTTTGAATTTTTCGAACCATCCTTTGCTGACTTTAACTTTACAAGCATGTTAAGCACAGTCCATATCACACGAAAAGTGTTGATAAAGTTCCTTGGCTTCCATGGCCCTCAATCCAAAGATATAAAGACTCCATCTTTTCAATATTAACATCACAAACTTGTGACGTACCTTTAATGATGACGATACCTTTTACGCTATTTCTGATTATCTCTTCCTGTTTCTTTATAGATCCTATCGTAGATTCATTGATACCGAAAACATGAGCTCTTTTCCCTTCCCGAAGCATGTCAAGAATTAATTTTTTTTTCTAGAGTCATAACCGACTTTGCACATTTGCCAATTAAATTTATTTCCATCGCAGGCCATTTTGTACCCATTTTGAGTACTATTGTAAGATTAATTGCTTATAAAATTATAGTGCAAAAAAAACGAGCGAAATACTGATCTGAACGAAATACATACAGAACACAAAAATAAGCACCCAACCTAACACAAACATTAAAATCGATCATAAATGAGGGATTCCCAGAAAAACTCATATATGAAGCTGGTTGCTTGTACAGTAAACATACGGTAAATTTCGTTTTAAATTTTACAAAATGACAACGAATACATACTTGCTATGTATTCGCGAATAATCGATTCGTATATGTTGAAAAAGGTAGCAAAATTTAAAACGCGAATATGCGAAACCGCTTAATTTGAAGCCACGAATGTATATACATTTATGCTTATATTTACATTAATTTTATAACAACACATTTTAGTAGAGTTTAATCGGAGTCTTCAATTTCTTGTACTTCTTCATTATCATCTTCATCTTCCTATTCAAGTAACATCATTATCATCTATAGTCCCCTTTCGAAGGGGTTCTGAGTTCTTTTAACAATTGATTAATGACAACCTCATTATACTTTTCTCTTGAAAATGTTCGCGCAAATTTCTCTCTATAATTACATAAATGTTGATTTCTACATTCTGCTGCCTCTTCTGATAATTGGCCAATAAGCAACAATGATTTTTTTTGTCATTTCTGATCCATGAATTAAAAGTTGATGGACAGTTGGGAACATTGGGTACCAAGTGCGTATGCTTCAGATTTTTGCACATCAATCTCTCTTCTACTTGAAATTGCTTTTAAGATCGCTTAATCAAGATCACAATCGCGCGTCTTAGATTCTGATCTATTTCGACGAATAAATTATAATAGTTATATCAGTTCATACTGAGTGCTGAAGAAACTAGGTTGGGAAAAGACTCAAACGACAAATGACGGTTCCTAAAATAGTAGTGAAGAAACGCCCAAATATGTAAACACAGAATGTCTTCTATTAGCAATATTTCAGTTTTACAAGAAGTA
This sequence comes from Onthophagus sagittarius, assembly GCA_036711965.1. Taxonomy (NCBI): domain Eukaryota; kingdom Metazoa; phylum Arthropoda; class Insecta; order Coleoptera; family Scarabaeidae; genus Onthophagus; species Onthophagus sagittarius. The sequence continues at coordinate 43,073,914 of JASERS010000005.1, read as the reverse complement.
CCAATTCTTCTAGAAACAGTATCAAGTCTTTAAGAAATGTTTCAAGTCTCGTGGAAACATTTCAAGTCTTCTTGAAGCAGTATCAAATCTTCTGAAGCAGTACAAGTGTTAAAATTAATTTCTAATTTCTGGAAACATTTTAAGTCTTCTGGAGGCAATATGAAGTCTTTTGAACGCATTTTAAGTTTTCTCGAAGCAGCATCAAGTCTTCTAAAACACATCTAAGTCTTCTTGGAAGGAGTATCCAGTCTAACTTCGCTTGCATTTTATGCAGTGTCTTTTTTCAAAAAAAGTTTTCCATGCATTACTCATGATTGATACTTTAATGTCGCTTTGCAAGTTTACAAAATATACAAATATATACAAAATTGAATATGTGCAGGATATTATAACACCTTGATCTAAAGGTTGCAATAAGGATGTTGTGTTGAGGGGAAGAGATACAACCTCCACACATGAATGAGCTAATTTGAGAGCATCTACTGGATGAGATGGGGCGTTATCCAATATCAATAAGATGTGAAATGCTAAATTTTTAGATTTTAGGTAACGCTCCACTTCTTTAACAAAACATTCTTTAAACCACTCTATAATTAGCTGAGAAGTCATCTAAGCTTTTGAATTAGCTCGCCTCTAAACAGGAAGAGCTTCTGTGTGCTTGCTCTTTAAAACTCGTGGATTAGCTGTTCGATATATTAACATTGGTTTTGTAATATGTAATAAAGTATTCGCATGCATTTGCACAAAATAAAAGCGTAACTCTACCCTTAGCCGATTTAAAACCATTTGCTGCTCTTTTCTTTCTGCTGCCTCTTCTGATAATTGGCCAATAAGCAACAATGATTTTTTTTTCATTTCTGATCCATGAATTAAAAGTTTATGGACAGTTGGGAACATTGGGTACCAAGTGCGTATGCTTCAGATTTTTGCACATCAATCTCTCTTCTACTTGAAATTGCTTTTAACATCGCTTAATCAAGATCACAATCGCGCGTCTTAGATTCTGACCTATTTCGGCGAATAAATTATAATAGTTATATCAGTTCATACTGAGTGCTGAAAAAACTAAGTTGGGGAAAGACTCAAACGACAAATGGCGGTTCCTAAAATAGTAGTGAAGAAACGCCCAAATATGTAAACACAGAATGTCTTCTATTAGCAATATTTACAGTTTTACAAGAAGTACCAATTCTTCTAGAAACAGTATCAAGTCTTTAAGAAATGTTTCAAGTCTCGTGGAAACATTTCAAGTCTTCTTGAAGCAATATCAAGTCTTCTGAAGCAGTACAAGTGTTAAAATTAATTTCTAATTTCTGGAAACATTTTAAGTCTTCTGGAGGCAATATGAAGTCTTTTGAACGCATTTTAAGTTTTCTCGAAGCAGCCTCAAGTCTTCTAAAACACATTTAAGTCTTCTTGGAAGGAGTATCCAGTCTTCTGAAAGCATTTAAAGTCTTGTGGAAGCAGTATCAAGTATTCTAGAATAATTTCAAGTCTTCTACACGCAATATCAAGTTTCCTGTATCTATGGGTTAAAAATTTTATCCGACACCTATTTGTCAGCTACGAGATATAATAAACAAAATTATAAAAAGAATTTAGTGGTTTATTTGTCATTGGAGTTGTATTTACATTCGAGAGTTCTTTGCTTACAGTCTTGTGCTTTTATTTTGAAGGGGTAATTAACTAATTTTGAAAAGAAGGTAATTAACATAAAAATGTCTTAAAGTTGCATAATAAGAGAGGTATTACTGTCAAAGTTTGTTAGTTTAAATAATTAATTTTAGAGATTACGAAGGGATCAATGCCTAATAGTTTATTACAATTCATAAAGATATTGAGCAACTTTGCATTCCACAACGCGGAAATAAGTTCAATTAGCATAAAGTCAAAAATCATCGTTTCAGTGAATACGTTTCAACAAGAAAAGGTGAAAGCTTCAAAAAACATTTTTAGCAGTAGTTTAACAAAAGTGGTTAAAAGATTTTTGCGTTAGTGACGATTATTTGAAATATAAAAAGAAAACGTAAACTCGATAGCAATAACAAACAGTAACAAAATAAATTTGAAAAAGAAATAAAAATTAACGTTTCTACTCATCAATAATAATTGCTTTAGAACACGATGGTTTAAAATATGAAAGGATAGTAGGTTGCAGTATTTTATGTTGCATATCCATTTGAAGCTCTTTGTAAGGAGCAAGAAATGAATTCAGACTATTTTTAAATTTTGTGCTTCGTTCTGTCAATGGATCTTATTCTACTATTTTTTCAGCAAGATTATTTGCTTCTTGTATAAATAAATTAAGTTCCTTCATCGCTAATTTATTACATTATCTATTACCTTCGTCATCCGTTCCTGAAACATTTTCTATTAGTAGCGCTTCTATGTCTGCACTGGACAACTCTTCCTTTTGATCATTGACGAGAGATTCGATATTAGCTGGTACAATGGCTTGAAAATCATCTCTCGGTAGCAATCGTGCAAAAAGGACAATCTCATCAACTTCGCTTGCATTTTATGTGTCTTTTATCAAAAAAAATTTTCCATGCATTACTCATGATTGATACTTTAATGTCGTTTTGCAAGTTTACAAAATATACAAATATATACAAAATTGAATATGTGCAGGATATTATAACACCTTGATCTAAAGGTTGCAATAAGGATGTTGTGTTGAGGGGAAGAGATACAACCTCCACACATGAATGAGCTAATTTGAGAGCATCTACTGGATGAGATGGGGCGTTATCCAATATCAATAAGATGTGAAATGCAAAATTTTTAGATTTTAGGTAACGCTCCACTTCTTTAACGAAACACTCTTTAAACCATTCTATAAATAGCTAAGAAGTCATCTAAGCTTTTGAATTAGCTCGCCTCTAGGCAGGAAGAGCTGCTGTGTGCTTGCTCTTTAAAGTTCGTGGATTAGCTGCTCGATATATTAACATTGGTTTTGTAATAAAGTATTCGCATGCATTTGCACAAAATAAAAGCGTTACTCTATCCTTAACCGATTTAAAACCAGGTGCTGTCTTTTCATTTTTTGAAATGTATGTTCGTGTGGGCATTTGTTTCCAATAAATCTCGGTTTCGTCCGCATTAAATACTTGTTCAGGACGGTAACCTTTTTCTTCTATTAATTTTATTATTTCATCAGAAAATTTGTAGCCTGTTGATGATCTGCTGAAGCTGATTCTCCACAAAACTTAATGTTATGGAGATTAAAACGAGTTTTCAATTTTTCGAACCATCCTCAGCTGACTTTAAATTTGCAATCATGTTCAGCACAGTATATATCACATGAAAAATGTTGATAAAGTTTCTTAACTTCCATGGTCTTGAATCCAAGATAAAGAGACTTCTCCATCTTTTCAATATTAACATCACAAACTTGTGATGTTACCTTTAATGATGACGATACCTTTTACGCTATTTCTGATTACCTCTTCCTGTTTCTTTATAGATCTTATCGTAGATTCATTGATACCGAAAACTCTTTTCCAATCCCGGAGCATGTCAAGAACTTAATTTTTTTCTAGAGTCATAACCGACTTTGCACGTTTGCCAATTAAATTTATTTCCATCGCAGACCTTTTTGTACCCATTTTGAGTACTATTGTAAGATTAATTGCTTATAAAATTATAGTGCAAAAAAAGCGAGCGAAATACTGATCTGAACGAAATACATACAGAACACAAAAATAAGCACCCAACCTAACACAAACATTAAAATCGATCATAAATGAGGGATTCCCAGAAAAACTCATATATGAAGCTAGTTGCTTGTACAGTAAACATACGGTAAATTTCGTTTTAAATTTTACAAAATGACATACATACTTGCTATGTATTCGCGAATAATCGATTCGTAAATGTTGAAAAAGGTAGCAAAATTTAAAACGCGAATATGCGAAACCGCTTAATTTGAAGCCATGAATGTATATACATTTATGCTTATATTTACATTAATTTTATAACAACACATTTTAGTAGAGTTTAATCGGAGTCTTCAATTTCTTGTACTTCTTCATTATCATCTTCATCTTCCTATTCAAGTAACATCATTATCATCTACAGTCTCCTTTTGAAGGGGTTCAGAGTTTTTTTAACAGTTGATTAATAACAACCTCATTATACTTTTCTCTTGAAAATGTTCGCGTTGTTTGTTGATTTCTGTATTTTGCTGCCTCTTCTGATAATTGGCCAATAAGCAACAATGATTTTTTTTATCATTTCTGATCCATGAATTAAAAGTTTATGGACGGTTGGGAACATTGGGTACCATGAATATAAATTAACATAAGTTTCAGTCGTTTTAAGTGTGTATGCTTCAGATTTTTGCACATCAATCTCTCTTCTACTTGAAATTGCTTTTACGTTTATTTAATCAAGATCATAATCGCGCGTCTTAGATTCGGACCTATTTCGACGAATAAATTATAATAGTTATATCAGTTCATACTGAGTGCTGAAAAAACACTCAATATGAGTGTTGGGGAAAGACTCAAACGACAAATGGCGGTTCCTAAAATAGTAGTGAAGAAACGCCCAAATATGTAAACTCAGAATGTCTTCTGTTAGCAATATTTACAGTTTTACAAGGAGTACCAAGTCTTCTAGAAACAGTATCAAGTCTTTAGGAAATGTTTCAAGTCTCGTGGAAACATTTCAAGTTTTCAAGAGGTAATATCAAGTCTTCTGGAAGCATTTCAAGTCTTCTTGAAGCAGTATCAAGTCTTCTGAAGCAGTACAAGTGTTAAAATTAATTTCTAATTTCTGGACACATTTTAAGTCTTCTGGAGGCAATATGAAGTCTTCTGAACGCATTTTAAGTTTTCTCGAAGCAGCATCAAGTCTTCTAAAACACATCTAAGTCTTCTTGGAAGGAGTATCCAGTCTTCTGAAAGCATTTAAAGTCTTGTGGAAGCAGTATCAAGTCTTCTAGAATAATTTCAAGTCTTCTACACGCACTATCAAGTTTCCTATATCTATGGGTTAAAAATTTTGTATCCCCGGTTACTTGCGCACCCAAAGTACCCATGTATCCGACACCTATTTGTCAGCTACGAGTTATAATAAACAAAATTATAAAAAGAATTTAGTGGTTTATTTGTCATTGGAGTTGTATTTACATTCGAGAGTTCTTTGCTTACAGTCTTATGCTTTTATTTTGAAGGGGTAATTAACTAATTTTGAAGGGGGAAAAGAAGGTAATTAACATAAAAATGTCTTAAAGTTGCATAATAAGAGAGATATTACTGTCAAAGTTTGTTAGTTTAAATAATTAATTTTAGAAATAAAGAAGGGATCAATGCCTAATAGTTTATTACAATTCATAAAGATATTGAGCAACTTTGCATTCCACAACGCCGAAATAAGTTCAATTAGCATAAAGTCGATCACATGAAAAAAATAAAAACATCGTTTCAGTTAATACATTTCAACAAGAAAAGATGAAAGCTTCAAAAAACATTTTTAGCAGTAGTTTAACAAAAGTTAAAGCTTTTGAGCTGTTTAAGTCCCCTTTGAAAATGACATCACAAGACTGTAAACACCTTGTAAATAACTTAACTTAAATCAACCTATTTTGAGCCAAGGAATCTGTGGTCTTCTGTTGCATTTTGAAAACACTGTGTACTGGGTATCTTATTCAACCTGATAAAACTGAATATCTCAAAAACTAGGCGTTGGACTAAATAAAGTTCCGGATAAACTTTGTTCGCTTTGAAGAGGGAGATTCAATGGTGGCAAAGAAGAACCCGTCGCTCATCCTGGGAGAGATGGTGACAGGAAATAACTTACAAATTTTAAATGCGAACCTTCCTTCAAGTCGAATATATTTTATCCGAAACTTCTTTTTAGTCCGATATTTACTTTTTAAGGTATCTTGTTTTATCGAGTTAAATGGGACACCCGGTATGCTATTATAAATAAAATAGATTGTGTTGTTTAAACATTATTGCCTAATATTTTAATTTATTTATTTTTCAACATGATTTATGAAACTATCTTCGATCATATTTACAGTCATGAAAGTAGGATGCGTCTTAGATTCGAACGAATACGTATATAGAATGTGTTCGAATATCCAAATTCTCGCATGTAGAATGGATAACCCGAACTCCTAATCCGAATTAAGTTATGTTGTTAAATTCTTTTGATGTAGCAGCGTAAATATAACACCCCACGGCAGATGTAGTATGTGTATGGGAGATAGGATACTTTGCCATCAAACATTGAAAAAATTAGTGTATGCTTAATTTTTGCATGGTTTCCCAGAATTACCATATCAGCCGGATTTAAACTTCTTCATTTATGACGTCCACAGTTTCTTGTAAAAATCGAATTCTTATTGGTCTACAAAAACGTGCTTAAGAAGGTTTTGGATTTACCCAAATGGTTTTATTCTTTGTCAATAATTTTAATGGAACCATGGAACTTTGAAACACATCTGCATCAGATGATGTGGTGTTTTCATACTTTTGCTTATATTGTGACTGATGAGAACCGTCACATCCCTATTTATAACAATTTCAAAATCAATCAGTTTGTCATCGTTCAACATAAATAACTCAATTTTTGGGAATTTACATAATCGAGGCACTAGGTCCTTGTATATCTTAGTAAATATATAAAGTCTCCTATAAGACGATTTTATTTTCATTCTGCTGAGGTCGTTTACGGGCGAGGCGTTACAATCTTTCAAACGTCTTTATTTTAAATGGAATGTACCAATTTTTATTGAATGATCTTGATCCTCGCTAAATTTTAGCACAATTTGACATAAATCATCACTTGACTATTTTTTTTGAATTATTTAAGTTTTTTCCAAAATTTTAACAGATGCAAAAATGATTTTTTTTATCATTTCTGATCCATAAATTAAAAGTTTATGGACGGTTGGGAACATTGGGTACCATGAATATAAATTAACATAAGTTTCAATCGTTTCAAGTGTGTATGCTTCAGATTTTTGCACATCAATCTCTCTTCTACTTGAAATTGCTTATAAGTTTATTTAATCAAGATCATAATCGCGCGTCTTAGATTCGGACCTATTTCGACGAATAAATTATAATAGTTATATCAGTTCATACTGAGTGCTGAAAAAACTAAGTTGGGGAAAGACTCAAACGACAAATGGCGGTTCCTAAAATAGTAGTGAAGAAACGCCCAAATATGTAAACTCAGAATGTCTTCTGTTAGCAATATTTACAGTTTTACAAGGAGTACCAAGTCTTCTAGAAACAGTATCAAGTCTTTAGGAAATGTTTCAAGTCTCGTGGAAACATTTCAAGTTTTCAAGAGGCGATATAAAGTCTTCTGGAAGCCTTTCAAGTCTTCTTGAAGCAGTATCAAGTCTTCTGAAGCAGTACAAGCGTTAAAATTAATTTCTAATTTCTGGATACATTTTAAGTCTTTTGGAGGCAATATGAAGTCTTTTGAACGCATTTTAAGTTTTCTCGAAGCAGCATCAAGTCTTCTAAAACACATTTAAGTCTTCTTGGAAGGAGTATCCAGTCTTCTGAAAGCATTTAAAGTCTTGTGGAAGCAGTATCAAGTATTCTAGAATAATTTCAAGTCTTCTACACGCAATATCAAGTTTCCTGCATCTATGGGTTAAAAATATTGTATCCCTGGTTGCTTGCGCACCCAAAGTACACATGTATCCGACACCTATTTGTCAGCTACGAGTTATAATAAACAAAATTATAAAAAGAATTTAGTGGTTTATTTGTCATTGGTGTTGTATTTACATTCGAGAATTCTTTGCTTACAGTCTTATGCTTTTATTTTGAAGGGGTAATTAACTAATTTTGAAGGGGGAAAAGAAGGTAATTAACATAAAAATGTCTTAAAGTTGCATAATAAGAGAGATATTACTGTCAAAGTTTGTTAGTTTAAATAATTAATTTTAGAAATTAAGAAGGGATCAATGCCTAATAGTTTATTACAATTCATAAAGATATTGAACAACTTTGCATTCCACAACGCGAAAATAAGTTCAATTAGCATAAAGTCAAAAAGCATCGTTTCAGTTAATACGTTTCAACAAGAAAAGATGAAAGCTTCAAAAAACATTTTTAGCACTAGTTTAACAAAAGTAGTTAAAAAGTAGCGTTAGTGACATTCTTTTGAGCTGTTTAAGTCCCCTTTGAAAATGACATCACAAGACTGTAAACACCTTGTAAATAACTTAACTTAAATCAACCTATTTTGAGCCAAGGAATCTGTGGTTTCTGTTGCATTTTGAAAACACTGTGTGGGGTATCCTATTTAACCTGATAAAACTGAATATCTCAAAAACTAGGGGTTGGACTAAATAAAGTTCGGGATAAACTTTGTTCGCTTTGAAGGGGGAGATTCAATGGTGGCAAAGAAGAACCCGTCTCTCATCCCGGGAGAGATGGTGATAGGAAATAACTTACAAATTTTAAATGCGAACCTTCCTTCAAGTCGAATAAATTTTATCCGAAACTTCTTTTTAGTCCGATATTTAGTTTTTAAGGTATCTTGTTTTATCGAGTTAAATGGGACACCCGGTATGCTATTATAAATAAAATAGATTGTGTTGTTTAAACATTATTGCCTAATATTTTAATTTATTTATTTTTCAACATGATTTATGAAATTATCTTCGATCATATTTACAGTCATGAAAGTAGGATGCGTCTTAGATTCGAACGAATACGTATATAGAATGTGTTCGAATATCCAAATTCTCGCATGTAGAATGGATAACCCGAACTCCTAATCCGAATTAAGTTATGTTGTTAAATTCTTTTGATGTAGCACCGTAAATATAACACCCCACGGCAGTTGTAGTATGTGTATGGGAGATAGGATACTTTGCCATCAAACATTGAAAAAATTAGTGTATGCTTAATTTTTGCATGGTTTCCCAGAATTGCCATATCAGTCGGATTTAAATTTCTTCATTTATGACGTCCACAGTTTCTTGTAAAAATTGAATTCTTATTGGTCTACAAAAACGTGCTTAAGAAGGTTTTGCATTTACCCAAATGGTTTTATTCTTTGTCAATAATTTTTATGGAACCATGGAACTTTGAAACACATCTGCATCAGATGATGTGGTGTTTTCATACTTTTGCTTATATTGACTGATGAGAACCGTCACATCCCTATTTATAACAATTTCAAAATCAATCAGTTTGTCATCGTTCAACATAAATAACTCAATTTTTGGGAATTTACATAATCGAGGCACTATAAGACGATTTTATTCTCATTCTGCTGAGGTCGTTTACGGGCGAGGCGTTACAATCTTTCAAACGTCTTTATTTTAAATGGAATGTACCAATTTTTATTAAATGATCTTGATCCTCGCTAAATTTTAACACAATTTGACATAAATCATCACTTGACTATTTTTTTTTTTGAATTATTTAAGTTTTTTCCAAAATTTTAACAGATGCAACAATAACAATAAATAATAATTTTTCGAAATAATACTAGAGTTTAGCCAAATATTCTCAGAGTTTACACAGAGATGGCCCATAGCTAACATAATCTTTGAAAAGTATTTTTAAAAAATTACACGGGATGGTCAGCAATTCGCGCCAAACTTCTCTATCCCGAAAAGTCAAAAACTTCATTTCTTTAAATGACAATCCTTTTTTTTTCTTTCGCGAGTTTATTTTACGTCGAAAAATAAGGGAACTTTGTCAATACGTCTCTGTCTAAAATGTATGGTTTTGGTAGAAACATAAAAAAAATAATTTTTTTTCAAATATTGGTAAATCTATAATTGTTAGATTTTTGTGCTTTTGAGATAAATGAAACAAAAGCTATTGTACGCTAGAATAGAAGAGTTTTTGTGAATAAAATCAATATGGATGAGTTTACTAGTTTCGAAGATATTGCCCATGGGAGAGATCTGCATTCAAAAATTTCCTGCAAAGCCCGATTTCCACACATTTTGTCACTTTCATAATAGGATTAATAAGACATAATAGGACGATTTGTAATAAAACTTATCACAGAAAAACAGAAATGGAGGTAAAATATTTTTCAATAAAGAAGAAAAGTAAATGTATGGTTTTCATAGAAACGTGAAAAAATTAAAATTGTTTAAAGCAATTTTTTTTAGTTACACATTGCTCTAATGCGTTGCGAATACCAAGAGTATATCTACCGATATGAAGATGTAAATCCAAATTTTGTCTAATTAGTAGTTCCTCGAGTTTTTCTCGATATTGATGCTGCTGAAAGTAAAAGTATAAAAGAGTAATATTGTTAAGAATGAGATTCACCACAACTTTTATACGATATTTTTTTCTCTAAAACGTTAAAGATATGGAGATGTAAATCCAGGTTTTGTTGAGTTTGCACTTTTTCGAGTGTTTCTCAATATTGATGCATCTCAGAGAAAAAGTAGAGCAGAGCAATATTGTTAAAAATTAGATTTGCTATAACTTTTACACGATCATTTTATTTCTAAAACGTTGCAAATTTCAAGAGCTTTTTCATATTTTTGTCGATATTGATGCATCTCAGAGCAAAAGAAATATTAAAGCAATGTTAATAAAAATGACGTTTACTCATTTTTAACTTCTTTTAAAACGTTCCTATTAAAGATACTAAAGACACCAAATTTATAGTCCAAATTTTGTCTAATTACCAGTTTTTCACTAATTATTATTACCAGGCAGACAAAATCCCTTTCGTGACACCCTGACGTGACTGGATGGTGATTATAGAACTTATGGTTAGTTTTTTGGAAAGCACAAAAGGGTTAAATCAATTTTAGATAATAAAGAAAATGAAACTCCAGTTTGGGGATACTTCCGAGCGTTTCCCGAAAACTCCTTATCAAATGCTAAACGAAAGCACAATTTTCATCCGTATTTTTATTCGTTTACACAAAGTTTAAGGTCAGACAGCAATCAAGAGAAAATTGATTTTGTAAAATTACGTTGATTCAAACTCAAGATGAAAATTTTTACATTCCATTTAAAATAACGAAGTTACGATCCATTTCCGGTATAATTTGCAAATGGACCCCATTTCCATGGCTCGGATAAACGCAAATTTTTACAAAAATAGTGTCACTACTTTGCCAAATTCATGTACACTCAGCTCATCGTAACAGAGCTGTATATCTTAGTAAATATATAAATCCTTTTAGTGTCAGGCGATTTTATTTTCACTCTGTCGAGGTCGAATGCGCGCGAGGCGACCTCGGTGATTTGAGGCGAAATTCTTTCTTACATATCTTAGTAAATATATGAAATTTTTCGGTCGTTTACGAGCGAGACGTTACAATCTTCCAAAATGCATTTCAAATTCAGCGCCTCGCCCGCAAGCAACCTCGGCGATTTGAGGCTAAAACGTTTCTTGTATATCTCAGTAAATGTTTCCTATAAGACGATTTTATACTTACTCGGCCGAGGCGCTACAATCTTCCAAAATGCACGATTTTATCTAAACATTTCAAATCCAGCGCTTGTCCGCAAACGACCTCGGCTTTTTGAGATGAACACGTTCCTTATATGTATAAAGTGTCCTATAAGACGATTTTATTGTCACTCCTTCGAGGTTGCAATATTCTAAAATGGACGATTTTATGTAAACATTTCAAATCTAGCACCTCGCCCGCAAACAAGATTTGAGGCGAAATCGTTTCTTATATATCTTAAGTCGGATGCACACTACGCGTTAGTTGAGAGGACCTTAAATACACAGGTTTTTCGGTGCAAGTGGAACGGCGAGTAACTTTTAAATATGGACGAAAATGATAATGGGAAGATATTGATTATGCCATTAAGAAAATATCTTTTACACTCGTCACAGCAAAATATATTTAAAAAAATAAACATTCAACGAAAATGGACAATCAAAATGAAATTGCAGCTCTACCTGTCTTTATACCATTAAGTTGTTACTTATTACATAAAAGGAAGGAAGATTTTTCAAAAAGTTATGACGAATTTTCGAAAATGTACGTTTTCGAAAAACTATCTCTGAAACCATAAGAGATGTTGATAAAAAATATATCATTTTTACTCTATCTCTTATAAATACGTGCAATTCTTAAGATAAAGTTGAAATGTGTCGATCTTAATTAGGAACCCCCATTTTTTGTTATATTTATAGATTCTACTTTAGATTTTGAAAATTTTGATGTATGCCAATTATTGGGACACACATACAATTCAATTATCTGAAAAGTATTTTTAAAAATACGCGTTGATAAATAGAACATAGATGTCCAATCACTTTATTTTTTCTAAGAATGTCCTCAGTATTTATATCGAATTGATTCCATACTTCATGTACGCAATGAATAGCATTGTAAATATGGTGTCCAGTCCAGGTACTTGGTCCTGGGTCATATATAAGCAGAGGCAGTAGTAAATCTTCTGGAAGCAGTTCATGTCTTTTGGAAGCAGTATCAAGTCCTCCAGAGGCAGTATCGAGTCTTTTGGAAACATTTCAAAATTACTAGAAGTACTATCAAATCTTCTGCAAGCATTTTAAGTCTTCTAGAAACAATGTAGAGTCTTTTAGGAGCAAAATCAAATCTTCCAGAGGCAATACTAAGTCTTCTGGGAGCATTTCAAATCTTCTAGGAACAGTATCAAGTCTTTTGGATACTTTTCAAGTCTTCTGGAAGCTTTTCAAGTCTGCTAAATGCAGTATCAAGACTTCTAGACGCATTGCAAGTATTCTGGAAGCATTTTGAATGCTCTACAAGTATTTCACAGTAAGTTTTCTGGAAGCATTTCAAATCTTCTGGAAACAGTATTAAGTGTTCTGGAAGAAAATCGAGTCTTCTAGAAAAAATAACAAGTCTTCTGGGAGCATTTTAAATCTTCTACGAGCAGTATCAAGACTTCTTCAAGCATATCAAGTCTTAAGCGGAAGTAATAGCAAATCTTCTAGATGCAATACCAAGTCTTCTGGAATTATTTCAAGTCTCCCAAAGGCAATATCAAGTCATCTGGGAACATTTCAAATATTCCAGAGGCAATATTAAGCATTCCAGAAACAGTATCTGGTCTTTTGGATGCATTTCAAGTCTTCTGGAAATATCACAAATATTCAGAGGCAATATCAAGCATTCCAGCTATAGTATCAAGTCTTTTAGAAGCATTTTGAGTCCTCTGCAACCAACATCAAGTCTTCTAGAAGCAGCATCATGTCATCTGGAAACACTTCATTTCTTCTGGGAACGATAAAAATGTTCGTAGCGGATGAATTAGCAAGGACTGAATTGAGAAGAAAGAGTTGATACTGAAAATAGCAACTTTAATCCAGATAAGACCATTAAATATTTTTGTGGGTTCTGGCGTACTCAGAGCACCCACGTATTCTGTGGCTATAGATAATTCCTACAATAAGATTAAATTAAAAAAAAAACCCAATGTATATTTTTATGTTGTTTCGCAAATGTATTTTAATTTCAGGACTATTTTCTGAAATCTGAGTCCTCTAGCTCAAGTACCGAGATTCAGAACTTAGTTCCGAATCCCGAAAACATTTTTGAATTTTTGATTAAATTGTAATTATACCTGTTACCAAATGTTGCGTGGTGTAGCGCGTACGTACAAGTATCGAAACAATTTACTCGCTATCTTTGATTCGGGGATGTTTTTCGACATATGATGGGAAAAACATGCAACCTACAAATTGAGTGCTTTGCAATTACTTGCCAAGCACCCAGGCAGTAGTCCTAAGTTACTTTGATAATAATATACGTCATAATTAGCGTCATTTTTTAAACCATTTTGAGACGGTTGGTGGGAGACGTGATTTAAAGGTTCGAAATGATCTTAAATTTTGTAGCACATTTTTTTTTGTCAATACGTCTGTGTCTAAAATGTACGGTTTTGTTAGAAACATGAAAAAATTAAGATTTTTTCAAATATTAGTAAATCTATAATTGTTAGTTTTCTGTGCTTTTGAGATAAATGAAACAAAAGCTATTGGACGCTAGAATAGAAGGGTTTTTGTGAATAAAATCAATATGGATGAGTTTACTAGTTTCGAAGATATTGCCCATGGGAGAGATCAGCATTCAAAAATTTCCTGCAAAGCCCGATTTCCACACATTTTGTCACTTTCATAATAGGATTAATAGGACATAATAGGACGATTTGTAATAAATCTTATCACAAAAAAACAGAAATGGAGGTAAAATATTTTTCAATAAAGAAGAAAAGTAAATGTATGGTTTTTATAGAAACGTGAAAAAATTAAAATAGTTTAAAGCATTTTTTTTTAGTTACACATTGCCTCATTTGCTGCTTTCAAGTCGGTTAAACTCCATCTTCGATATTCACCTTATTTAATGTTCTTTTTTTGTATATTCTTTTCATTTTTGGTCATAAACTAGTCTCAAAGCAAAAATTATACGATATTTTTTTTATCCAAAACGTTAAAGATATGGAGATGTAAATCCAGGTTTTGTTGAGTTTGCACTTTTTCGAGTGTTTCTCAATATTGATGCATCTCAGAGCAAAAGTAGAACAGAGCAATATTGTTAAAAATTAGATTTGCTACAACTTTTACACGATCGTTTTATTTCTAAAACGTTGCAAATTTCAAGGGCTTTTTCGTGCTTTTGTCGATATTGATGCATCTCAGAGCAAAAGAAATATCAAAGCAATGTTAACAAAAATGACGTTTACTCATTTTTAACTTCTTTTAAAACGTTCCTATTAAAGATACCAAAGATACCAAATTTATAGTCCAAATTTTGTCTAATTACCAGTTTTTCACTAATTATTATTACCAGGCAGACAAAATCCCTTTCGTGACACCCTAACGTGACTGGATGGTGATTATAAAACTTATGGTTAGTTTTTTGGAAAGCACAAAAGGGTTAAATCAATTTTAGATAATAAAGAAAATGAAACTCCAGTTTGGGGATACTTCCGAGCGTTTCCCGAAAACTCCTTATCAAATGCTAAACGAAAGCACAATTTTCATCCGTATTTTTATTCGTTTACACAAAGTTTAAGGTCAGACAGCAATCAAGAGAAAATTGATTTTTGTAAAATTACCTTGATTCAAACTCAAGATGAAAATTTTTACATTCCATTTAAAATAACGAAGCTACGATCCATTTCCGGTATAATTTGCAAATTTTCATTTCCATGGCTCGGAAAAACGCAAATTTTTACAAAAATAGTGTCACTACTTTGCCAAATTCATGTACACTCAGCTCATCGTAACAGAGCTGTATATCTTAGTAAATATATAAATCCTTTTAGTGTCAGGCGATTTTATTTTCACTCTGTCGAGGTCGAATGCGGGCGAGGCGACCTCGGTGATTTGATGCGAAATTCTTTCTTACATATCTTAGTAAATATACGAAATTTTTCGGTCGTTTACGGGCGAGACGCTACAATCTTCCAAAATGGACTATTTATTTTCTATAAACATTTCAAATTCAGAGCCTCGCCCGCAAGCGACCTCGGCGATTTGAGGCTAAAACGTTTCTTGTATATCTCAGTAAATGTTTCCTATAAGACGATTTTATACTCACTCGGCCGAGGCGCTACAATCTTCCAAAATGCACGATTTTATCTAAACATTTCAAATCCAGCGCTTGTCCGCAAACGACCTCGGCTTTTTGAGATGAACACGTTCCTTATATGTATAAAGTGTCCCATAAGACGATTTTATTGTCACTCCTTCGAGGTTGCAATCTTCTAAAATGGACGATTTTATGTAAACATTTCAAATCTAGCACCTCGCCCGCAAGCAAGATTTGAGGCGAAATCGTTTCTTATATATCTTAAGTCGGATGCACTCTACGCGTTAGTTGACGTAACTTAAATACACAGGTTTTTCGGTGCAAGTGGAACGGCGAGTAACTTTTAAAAATGGACGAAAATAATAATGGGAAAATATTGATTATGCCATTAAGAAAATATCTTTTACACTCGTCACAGCAAAATATATTTAAAAAAATAAACATTCAACGAAAATGAACTATCAAAATGAAATTGCAGCTCTACCTGTCTTTATACCATTAAGTTGTTACTTATTACATAAAAGGAAGGAAGATTTTTCAAAAAGTTATGACGAATTTTCGAAAATGTACGTTTTCGAAAAACTATCTCTGAAACCATAAGAGATGTTGATAAAAAATATATCATTTTTACTCTATCTCTTATAAATACGTGCAATTCTTAAGATAAAGCTGAAATGTGTCGTTCTTAATTAGGAACCCCCATTTTTTGTTATATTTATAGATTCTACTTTAGATTTTGAAAATTTTGATGTATGCCAATTATTGGGACACACATACAATTCAATTATCTGAAAAGTATCTTTAAAAATACGCGTTGATAAATAGAACATAGATGTCCAATCATTTTATTTTTTCTAAGAATGTCCTCAGTATTTATATAGAATTGATTCCATACTTCATCCAGGTACTTGGTCTTGGGTCAGTTCCGGGATTTCATGACAGAAATGACAGGTCTGGAACCAGTAAGAAAACCCGAGATTTAAAAAGAAATCTTCTAAATTAGGAAAAAATTTATATATTCGGAACCATTTTTCTATCACCTGTTGTTTTGTAATGAAAATACGCTCGGTATTATCGCCTGCAACTTGGAGAATCTTTAAGCCCACTTAATTTATTTCTTAGAAGTTCCAATTTTGTGTTTTTGTTATGATTTTGAAAGCATTTCAAATTTTCTAGAAGTACTATCAAATTTTCTGCAAGCACTTTAAGGCTTCTAGAAGCAATGTTGAGTCTTTTAGGAGCAAAATCAAATCTTCTAGGGGTAATACTAAGTCTTCTGGAACATCTTCTAGGAACAGTATCAACTCTTTTGGATACTTTTCAAGTCTTCTGGAAGCTTTTCAAGTCTTCTAGATACAGTATGAAGTCTTCTAGAAGCATTGCAAGTATTCTGGGAGCATTTTGAATCCTCTACAAGTATTTCAGAGAAAGTTTTCTGGAAGTATTTCAAATCTTCTATAGAAACAGTATTAAGTCTTCTGGAAACAATATCGAGTCTTCTAGAAAAAATAACATGTCTTCTGGAAGTATGTAAGACTCCCAGAGCCAATACTAAGTCTTCTGGGAGCATTTCAAATCTTCTACGAGCAGTATCAAGACTTATTCAAGCATATCAAATCTTAAGCGGAAGTAATAGCGAATCTTCTAGTTGCAATACCAAGTTTTATGGAATTATTTCAAGTCTCCCAAAGGCAATATCAAGTCATCTATATATCTGGATATCGCTTCTATTCTAGAAGCCATATTCAGTCTTCTGGAAGCATTTCAAGTTTTCTAGATACAGTACCAAGTCTTTTAGAAGCATTTTGAGTCCTCTGTAACCAATATCAAGTCTTCTGGAAGCAGATCAAGTCTTCTAGAAGCAGTATCATGTCATCTGGAAGCATTTCATTTCTTCTGGGAACAGTTTTCTAGATATAGCATCAAGTCTTTTAGAAGCATTTTGAGTCCTCTGCAACCAATATCAAGTCTTCTAGAAGCAGATCAAGTCTTCCAGAAGCAGTATCATGTCATGTGTATCATGGGAACAGTATCAAGTCTTAATTCAAAATACGTGCTTCTAATAAAAACTTTCGCAACAGATGAATTAGCAAGGACTGAATTGGGAATAAAGAGTTGATACTGAAAATAGCAACTTTAATCTAGATAAGATCATTAAATATTTTTATGGGTGTTTGCGTACTCAGAGCACCCACGTATTCTGTGGCTATAGATAATTCTTACAATAACATTAAATTTAAAAAAACCCAATGTATATTTTTAAATGTTGTTTCGCCAATGTATTTTAATTTCAGGACTATTTTCTGGAATCTGAGTTCTTTAGCTCAAGTACCGGGATTCAGAACTTAGTCTCGAATCCCGAAAACATATTTGATCCAAGAAATTGGACACCCTAACTGTAAACCCGACGTTAAATTGTAGTTATACCTGTTACCAAATGTTGCGTAGTGTAGCGCATATGTACAAGTATCGAAATAATTTCCTTACTATCTTTAATTCGGGGATGTTTTCCGACACATGATGGGAAATACACGCAACTTACTTATTGAGTACTTTGTAATTACTCGCCAAGTACCCAGGCAGTGGTCCAAAGTTACTTTGATGTCTATTTTTAGTTATAATTCGTCAGCGACGTCTTATGTCCAATAACTTACGTCAAATTGGCGTCATTTTTAAACCATTTTGCGACGGTTCATGAGTGACGTGATTTAAAGGTCCGGAATGACGTCAAATTTTATAGCCGTTTTTGTATTATATTGTTGTATATTATTATATGTCCCGAGGTGTTTTTGTAAAAAGTCGTGTTGGTCCATGAAATTTGAAGATTGTTATGAAACACTAAAAACCCCTTTCCTCGTTTTCACCAGAATCACCCTCTCGGGGTTTTCATCGCCTTTCTTTGAACCTTCACGATTCCTCCTACGTCCTCTTCCTCTCTACTCCTCGGCATCCGTCCAAAATCCCTCTTCTCCATTTCGCCATCCAATCGAAATTGCCACTCTACCAGGTCGCTTAACCACTCCAATGGATTCCTGTCGGTTTCTTCTTACTTACTCTTCTTTTTCTCCTTTCTCCTTCGTGGTCACCACCTCTCTGACATATTCCTTCACGGATACCCAATTTTCTTTGCTCTCCAACATCGTTCAAACACAGTTTTCTGTATCAATCGTTGTCCCACCTTCCTCTCGACAATTGCTCTCTTCTCTTCCTACCTGCAGCACTGAAAGAAAGTGTGTTCTGCATCATCCGTCTCACGGCAATAGAAACATCTATCATCTGTGTAGCCCTTTTGAATTAGTACAGGTATTTCCGGAAGTATACATGTCCACCAATAAGTTGGCTTATATGATAGTCAACTTCTCCCCATTTGCGTTTTAACCACACTGAAAGATCACACACAAGTCGCTTTCAGACCTAACTTAACCAAATCAACCTAACCCAACCCATAATATTCCTCATATTGAATGATATGAAGTTGCAGCTTAACCCAACTACACCCAACTCAATCTAACGAATCTTTTAAGTTTTTCAGAAATATCTCACGACTTTTTGTTCTATAGTTGGATTGGGTTGACTTCCAACTTTATACCATGCAATATAAGGGATAGTATGAAAGTTGTTTTCTATGGTTCAATTTTTTGTTCTATAATTGGATTGAGTTGACTTCCAACTTTATACCATGCAATATAAAGGATAGTATGAAAGTTTTCTTCTATGCTACAATTCAATATAAGAGATGAATTTTGGGTTTGATTTTTTTTCTTTTATGGTTAGATTATATTGACGTCTATGGTAAGGTTGGTTTGAGCTCCAACTCCATACCATTCATTGTGAGGGATATTCTATAGGGATCTTCTACGGTTGCGTTGGGTTGAGTACCAACTTCTTACCATTCAATATGAGGCGTGATATGAAGTTGAAGCTCAACCCAACCCAAGCATACAAAAACAAAATCAACCCCAAAACAACATCTTCTAAGCTCAAACCATGCCTCATATTTCAACTTCATATCATGCCTTATATTAAATTGTATGAGCTTGGAGCTCAACTCAACCCAACTTGATACCTTGATATCAGACTAATTTCCTTCAATTTCTTCCCAAATTGCTTAATTTCATGCGATTAACGACAATTTAAATACATTAATTCATGTTTTCTTTTTAATTTTTATCTATTAGGAACTTTGGTTATAACGATCCGATTTTTAAGTCCTTTGAAGATTCGCTATATCCAGATTGCGTCTTTTACACACATTGCTGGCTTAATGCGGTATTTTATAAAATACCTAAGCAAAGTATAAAATTAATAATTTTCTCTAATCATAATAATTCAAATCTTTTAGGGTAGCTTATACAATGGGCTATGTTTGACAAAGTTGCTCATTCAAATTTTACCAAACTATTGCATATTTTACATAAATATTATCCAGATTGACAATGAATTCCCGAATTTTATTAAAATGTCTCTTCATATTAATATTACTCCTATAAACTCAAATGGAGAATTAGTCTATTTTGAAATTGAACGTTATCTTAAGTGTTTTCTTCATATGCACTCTTCATACTGTAGTACAATATTAAATTTAAGTTTTAATGTACATGGTATTCCTATTTTTGTATGTTAAAGTTTGCAATTGTGGCCTGTCTTAAAAATAATTGTTTGAAATTCACATACTGGACAGTTTGATGTTGGGGGTTTCTTTATAGATTCAAAATTGTTATCACTAGAACTTGATATTCGAGATTTTATTTTTGAATTATCTAGTTTATGAAATAATGGTTTAAATTTGTTTGATTAGTTCTATAAAGCCAGAAGCCTGTAAGCCAGGACTTATATCAAATGTATAAAAAGTCATACTGTATACTCTTCTTGTGAGAGATGTCTTGAACCGAATACATTTTTAATAAAATGATTTTTAAACAAACTTTGAACTAAAATTAGAACTAACGCTAGCACTAACGCTAGCACTAACGCTAGCACTAACACTAGAACTATCACTAGAACTATCACTAGGATTAACGCTAGAAACTTTCGGGTTTTGCCGTGCGTTTTTTGAAAAAATGTTTGATGACGTTTCGAAGAAAGTTGCAACATGGCATCCGAAGCGTCAAACATTTTTTCAAAAAACGCACGGCAAAACCCGAAAATTGCTTCTAGAAGCAATGTCAATTCTTCTGGAAGCATTTCAAATCTTCTGGAAGTATTTCAAACCATGTAGAGGCAATGTTATATTTTCTGGATGCAGTGTCAAGTCTGCTGAAAACATTTCAAGTATTCCAGAGGCAATCAATGGTCTTCTGGAAGCAATATCCAGGTTTCCAGAAGCAATATCTAATGTTTTAGAAGTATTTCAGTCTTTCAACTGCAATATCAAAATTTTCTCGAAGCATTTCAAATCTTCTGGAAGCAATATCAAGTTTTAGAGAAGCAGTATCAAGTGTTCCGGAAGCATTTCAAGTCTTCCAGAGGCAATATAAAATCTTCTGGAAACAATATCAAGTTTTCTAGAAGCACTATCAAGTCTTTGGAAACATTTCAGTCTTCCAGCGACAATAACAAAATCTTCTCGAAGCATTTCAAGTCTTCTGGAAGCATTTCAAGTCTTCCAATATAAAGTTTTCTGGAAGCAATATCAAGTTTTCTAGAAGCAGTATCAATCTTTGGAAGCATTTCAGTCTTCCAGCGTCAATATCTCTCGAAACATTTTAAATCTTCTGGAAGCAATATCAAGCTTTATAGAAGCAGTATCAAGTCTTTGAAAATATTTCAAGTCTGCAAAAGGCAATATCAAGCCTTCTAGAAGCAATATAAAATCTTCTAGGAGCAGTATCAAATCTTCTGGAACCATTTGAAAATTTCCGGTTTTGCCGTGCGTTTTTTGAAAAAATGTTTGACGTTTCTTCTCTGGTTCACTTCGAACCAGTTTCTGAAGAAGGTTACAACATGGCATCCGAAGCGTCAAACATTTTTTCAAAAAACGCACGGCAAAACCCGAAAATTGCTTCTAGAAGCAATGTTAATTCTTCTGGAAGCATTTCAAATCTTCTGGAAGTATTTCAAACCATGTAGAGGCAATGTTATATTTTCTGGATGCAGTGTCAAGTCTGCTGAAAACATTTCAAGTATTCCAGAGGCAATTAATGGTCTTTTGGAAGTAATATCCAGGTTTCCAGAAGCAATATCTAATGTTTTGGAAGTATTTCAGTCTTTCGACTGCAATATCAAAATTTTCTCGAAGCATTTCAAATCTTCTGGAAGCAATATCAAGTTTTAGAGAAGCAGTATCAAGTGTTCCGGAAGCATTTCAAGTCTTCCAGATGCAATATAAAATCTTCTGGAAACAATATCAAGTTTTCTAGAAGCACTATCAAGTCTTTGGAAGAATTTAAGTCTTGCAACGACAATAGCAAAATCTTCTCGAAGCATTTCAAGTCTTCCAATATAAAGTTTTCTGGAAGCAATATCAAGTTTTCTAGAAGCAGTATCAATCTTTGGAAGCATTTCAGTCTTCCAGCGTCAATATCTCTCGAAACATTTTAAATCTTCTGGAAGCAATATCAAGCTTTATAGAAGCAGTATCAAGTCTTTGAAAATATTTCAAGTCTGCAAAAGGCAATATCAAGCCTTCTAGAAGCAATATAAAATCTTCTAGAAGCAGTATTAAATCTTCTGGAATCATTTGAAAATTTCCGGTTTTGCCGTGCGTTTTTTGAAAAAATGTTTGACGTTTCTTCTCTAGTTCACTTCGAACCAGTTTCTGAAGAAGGTTGCAACATGGCATCCGAAGCGTCAAACATTTTTTTCAAAAAACGAAAAAGCGCACGGCAAAACCCGAAAGTTTCTAGTGTTTGTCCTAGTGATAGTTCTAGTGATAGTTCTAGGGATAGTTCTAGTGTTAGTGCTAGTGTTAGTTCTAATTTTAGTTCAGTTAACACCGGTTGTGAAAGAGAATGAGAAAAACTTTGTCTCCAAAACGAACGGACAATTATTTCGTTTACAAAGTGATGTTGGAAAATCACCTTTAATTGATTTACCATTCGATTGGTAAAACGGAAAAATACGATTGGGAAACGAATGATTTTATGTAAACATTTCAAATCTAGACATTTGATGATTTACCAAGTAATAAAAGGTGTTGCGGCTGATTCTACATTCTATTTTGCTGTATCTGATTCTGCAGATTTCAGAATTACCATAACATCAACAAAATCTGAGATTGTATAGTTTTAAGCTGAAAAAAATAAGATTTTATCTGAATGTTAAATCATTAGATAACTTGTTAGTTGGGTAATATGATCGAGGAAACAGTGCTATTTACAAATATTTGTAAAAGTTTTCTAATTTTTTTGATCTATCCTTTTGCTTTTTGAAGGTCAAAAATAAAACGTGTTCAGACCTCTTTGTAAACAGAGATATATTGGCGCCTTTCCGCCTTCTTGGATCCATTTATACAAATACAGAATATCAACAAAAGATTCGAATCTTTTGAATAAAAATCCTATTTTTATCAACGTATTCGAATACGAATACAGTCACAAGTATTCGAATAGTATTCAATGTACTGCATATTCAAATACAACCCACCTCCGCCGATGAGTCGAATGCCACAATTCATGCGCGATTTTCCAGGCACATGAATCGTACAGTTCTGCCTCATCCTATTCATGTATGTGAAATTAGAGTAGAAATCAATTTTGGTTTATACCACCTCTTTAAATATTTTACTTTTTTCACATCCTGTATACATATAGTTTTGGGTCGTAAACCAAGAATGGCTTATTGGGCCTATGCGTAAAATTAAACCAAAAGGGAGCATAAGAAGAAGTTAACACAAATTCATTTTAATATAAATCTCATCAAGATGATGAGATTATTTCTGAAATTAATTGCTTTAAAATTGGCCATATATCTTAATATTTTAAAAGATTGTTCTCTAAAGTAAAGTTCTATTATAACGGAGATAACATCCTGCTTGGCTTCTTTCCAGTGATATCTCATTTAGTGATTCTTTTTGGAGAGTATAATAATTTTGATTTTTTTTTTTCAGGTTATGGAAACAAAAAATATGATATATTTAGTATCGGAATATGCAAGTCAAGGCGAAATTTTTGGTAAGTACTAATTAATTACACCGATTGAATCGTTCCTTATTAAATTTTGTGTTTTCCCCTTTTTTATTTTCTTTTGATTCTTACCCGACTATTTAGGCGACAAGTTGGCCGCCCGCCAAATGGCGGTATATTTAGAAAGAGCATCACACCGAGGCTACCAACGCGTACCGAAATCAAGGTTACGCTTTTCTGTCATCTAAACCAAACTTAACTATCAAAAAAAAATCTCCTTTAACTTTTTAATTAAAAATAAAAAGTTCTAAAATTAAATTTTGTTACGAGAAAATTTTTTTTTCAGATTATATAGCTCGTTATGGTAGGATGACTGAAGAACAAGCAAGAGGAAAATTTTGGCAAATTTTGTCTGCGGTTGAATATTGTCATAGTCGTAACATCGTACATCGAGATTTAAAGGTAAAAAAACTTATTTTTTTTGGGTTATTCGTATTGTTCTCATCAGACCACCCTTAATCGCAAAGTTTTAGTTCAACCCTTGTCCTTCTTCTCTTTTCAATTCGCGCGAGTCCGACCTAACTCACCACCTACGCTGAAACACGATGACGTCATTTCGAGGGGTAGGATCGATGCTGAAACCGACGACAGCGTCACACAGCGGAATAAACTAGACGAAAAAAAAATTAAAAGAAAAAAGATAAAAAAAATCAACTAACGAAACTAAAACGATCGGATTTTTGAAGTAAACTTTTTAAGTGAAATCGGATTTACACTCTGATAAACGATTTCCTGCGGTACCACTAAATTATTACTCCGACTTTGAAAACAAACCCGTTAATCAAAAATAGAAGAAAACGCCAAAAGTTTTTGCCCCAAAAATTTTTGTAACGACAAACACCTTTTTGGTTCTTTTTTTAGTATTTTCACCTGAGTACAGGTATAGATAGGCGATATCTCGAGTACACTTGTTTGGTTCGACGTCGGGAAATTTATGGGGTTCGATCGATACTTACTACTTGGTCTAATGACCAATATCGACACCATTTCGATAAAGTAATATTGCATGTATTTTGTGATAAATCACCTTAATCCTTCTTTTATAATCTCGAAAATATTAATTCTTAGATTAGGTCGGTTTTCATAATGTTTTAAACGTCAAAGATGACAGTTTTAATGAAATATCTTTTTATTAAATCAATTATGATATAATTACAATTATCTATAAATCATAATAAAACAAAAAATGAAAGCTTTAATTCACTTTAATGAGACAAATTTAAACTGTTAATTAAGTAAATTACCACATAATCACAACATCAAATTATACATATTTCATTTATTTTATGTTGGTGGATTTGAAACCAAAGAAAAAGCTTTAAATTTAAGTAAATATTCAATTTATATTGATTTGAGAAGTTTTTTGATAAATTAATCTTAATTCTTTATTTCAAAACTTTACAAGCATTTCAAATCTTCTGGAAGTATTTCAAACCATGTAAAGGCAATGTTATATTTTCTGAATGCAGTGTCAAGTCTACTGAAAACATTTCAAGTATTCCAAAGGCAATCAATGGTCTTCTGGACGCAATATCCAGGTTTCTAGAAGCAATATCTAATGTTTTGGAAGTATTTCAGTCTTTCAACTGCAATATCAAAATTTTCTCGAAGCATTTCAAATCTTCTGGAAGCAATATCAAGTTTTAGAGAAACAGTATCAAGTGTTCCGGAAGCATTTCAAGTCTTCCAGAGGCAATATAAAATCTTCTGGAAACAATATCAAGTTTTCTAGAAGCACTATCAAGTCTTTGGAAGCATTTCAGTCTTCCAGCGACAATAGCAAAATCTTCTCGAAGCATTTCAAGTGTTCTGGAAGCATTTCAAGTCTTCCAATATAATGTTTTCTGGAAGCAATATCAAGTTTTCTAGAAGCAGTATCAATCTTTGGAAGCATTTCAGTCTTCCAGCGTCAATATCTCTCGAAACATTTTAAATCTTCTGGAAGCAATATCAAGCTTTATAGAAGCAGTATCAAATCTTCTGGAACCATTTGAAAATTTCCGGTTTTGCCGTGCGTTTTTTGAAAAAATGTTTGACGTTTCTTCTCTGGTTCACTTCG
The DNA here is from genome assembly GCA_036711965.1 of Onthophagus sagittarius. Lineage (NCBI taxonomy): Eukaryota > Metazoa > Arthropoda > Insecta > Coleoptera > Scarabaeidae > Onthophagus > Onthophagus sagittarius. The sequence continues at coordinate 43,048,224 of JASERS010000005.1, read as the reverse complement.
AACCAGTTTCTGAAGAAGGTTGCAACATGGCATCCGAAGCGTCAAACATTTTTTCAAAAAACGCACGGCAAAACTCGAAAATTGCTTCTAGAAGCAATGTCAATTCTTCTGGAAGCATTTCAAATCTTCTGGAAGTATTTCAAACCATGTAGAGGCAATGTTATATTTTCTGAATGCAGTGTCAAGTCTACTGAAAACATTTCAAGTATTCCAAAGGCAATCAATGGTCTTCTGGACGCAATATCCAGGTTTCTAGAAGCAATATCTAATGTTTTGGAAGTATTTCAGTCTTTCAACTGCAATATCAAAATTTTCTCGAAGCATTTCAAATCTTCTGGAAGCAATATCAAGTTTTAGAGAAACAGTATCAAGTGTTCCGGAAGCATTTCAAGTCTTCCAGAGGCAATATAAAATCTTCTGGAAACAATATCAAGTTTTCTAGAAGCACTATCAAGTCTTTGGAAGCATTTCAGTCTTCCAGCGACAATAGCAAAATCTTCTCGAAGCATTTCAAGTGTTCTGGAAGCATTTCAAGTCTTCCAATATAATGTTTTCTGGAAGCAATATCAAGTTTTCTAGAAGCAGTATCAATCTTTGGAAGCATTTCAGTCTTCCAGCGTCAATATCTCTCGAAACATTTTAAATCTTCTGGAAGCAATATCAAGCTTTATAGAAGCAGTATCAAATCTTCTGGAACCATTTGAAAATTTCCGGTTTTGCCGTGCGTTTTTTGAAAAAATGTTTGACGTTTCTTCTCTGGTTCACTTCGAACCAGTTTCTGAAGAAGGTTGCAACATGGCATCCGAAGCGTCAAACATTTTTTCAAAAAACGCACGGCAAAACCCGAAAATTGCTTTTAGAAGCAATGTCAATTCTTCTGGAAGCATTTCAAATCTTCTGGAAGTATTTCAAACCATGTAGAGGCAATGTTATATTTTCTGGATGCAGTGTCAAGTCTGCTGAAAACATTTCAAGTATTTCAAAGGCAATCAATGGTCTTCTGGACGCAATATCCAGGTTTCTAGAAGCAATATCTAATGTTTTGGAAGTATTTCAGTCTTTCAACTGCAATATCAAAATTTTCTCGAAGCATTTCAAATCTTCTGGAAGGAATATCAAGTTTTAGAGAAGCAGTATCAAGTGTTCCGGAAGCATTTCAAGTCTTCCAGAGGCAATATAAAATCTTCTGGAAACAATATCAAATTTTCTAGAGGCACTATCAAGTCTTTGGAAGCATTTAAGTCTTGCAACGACAATAGCAAAATCTTCTGGAAGCATTTCAAGTCTTCCAATATAAAGTTTTCTGGAAGCAATATCAAGTTTTCTAGAAGCAGTATCAATCTTTGGAAGCATTTCAGTCTTCCAGCGTCAATATCTCTCGAAACATTTTAAATCTTCTGGAAGCAATATCAAGCTTTATAGAAGCAGTATCAAATCTTCTGTAAATCTTCTATAAATTATACATATTTCATTTATTTGATGTTGGTGGATTTGAAACCAAAGAAAAAGCTTTAAATTTAAGTAAATATTCAATTTATATTGATTTGAGAAGTTTTTTGATAAATTAATCTTAATTCTTTATTTCAAAACTTTACGGCAATACACATATCATACATATGTCATACATACAACATACATACATCATACATACATACAACATACATACATCCATCATACATATATCATACATACATCAATTATAATATGATAAAAATTATGTATTAATCATAATAATTTTAGTTCAATTAACACCGGTTGTGAAAGAGAAAGAGAAAAACTTTGTGTCCAAAACGAACGGACAATTATTCCGTTTACAAAGTGATGTTGGAAAATCACCTTTAATTGATCTACCATTCGATTGGTAAAACGGAAAAATACGATTGGGAAACGAATGATTTTATGTAAACATTTCAAATCTAGACATTAGATGATTTACCAAGTAATAAAAGGTGTTGCGGCTGATTCTACATTCTATTTTGCTGTATCTGATTCTGCAGATTTCAGAATTACCATAACATCAACAAAATCTAAGACTGTATAGTTTTAAGCTGAAAAAAATAAGATTTTATCTGAATGCCAAATCATTAGATAACTTGTTAGTTGGGTAATATGATCGAGGAAACAGTGCTATTTACAAATATTTGTAAAAGTTTTCTAATTTTTTTGATCAAATCACAACATCAAATTATACATATTTCATTTATTTGATGTTGGTGGATTTGAAAGCAAAGAAAAAGCTTTAAATTTAAGTAAATATTCAATTTATATTGATTTGAGAAGTTTTTTGATAAATTAATCTTAATTCTTTATTTCAAAACTTACAACATACATACATCATACATACATACAACATACATACATCCATCATACATATATCATACATACATCAATTATAATATGATAAAAATTATGTATTAATCATAATAATAGCTAAACTCTAAATCATTTGTATCTGAAAAGTTCTGCAAAAAAATCGAAATACCTGCTCTTTAAGAAAACGTTCGCAGCTGATGTTGGGATTAAATTGGGACGAAATCTCTATCTCTATAATACATTAGAATTAAAAAATTACTTAAAAATGATAATTTCAATCCGAATAAAACCATTACTTAACAATCTTGTATGATTCTTTTGGAATCATTTCAAGTTTTCTGAAAGCATTTGCAGTTTTGCAGAGGCAATACCAAGTCATCATGTTTAATTTCAAATCTTTTGGAAGCAATATCAAGTTTTCCAGAGACACTATCAAGTTCTCTGGAAGCATTTTAAGTCTCTCAGAGGTAGTATTAAGTCTTCTGAAAGAATTTCAAGGCTCCCAGTGGCAGTATAAAGTCTTCTGGAAACTTTTCGTGTTTCTAGAAACAATAGTAAGTCTTCTAGAAACATTTCATGACTTCTACGAGCAATATAAATTCTTCTGAAGCAATGTCTGGAAGCATTTCAAATCTTCTGGAAGTATTTCAAACCTTTTGAAAGCAATATCAAGTATTCCAGACTTTTTATTTGACACAAAATTTGAGTATAAATGCGGGAAAAAATAGAAGAAAATATTTGTGACAAAAAAAAAAGTTCCTTAATAGTCGAAACATGTGCTCTAAATGTTCTACTAACTGAACTCAGTCAAAATGTAAAATTGACGTCTTGGACACAAAATCTAAATTTAACTGGAGAACAAAGCTGCCTTTAGTGCGAGGGAGAATTAGGTATTTGTGTATCGGGTATTTCGTTCTGATTGGTTGATGGCGAAGGTCCTGGCGTCACGTGATCGCCATCAGCCAATCCGAACGAAATACCCGATTCACAAATACCCAGTTCTCTCTCGCACTAAAGGCAACATGAGAAGAGATGGATGAAAATGTTTGGAAGGAAAATGTTCCTTAATTATCTAAAAACATGTTTCATAAGGGATTTTAATTCTTGTTGAACAAGTTGTACCAACCTAACTTGGTTCAAATTCAAAATATACCTAAAAATTGACGAATTTGATTTAGAAAGTGAACGCAATTTGAGAATAAATAGAGATAGATGATAATGTTTGGAAGGAAAATATTCCTTGATGATCTAAAAACGTGATCCATAAGGGATTTTAATTTCTTGAACAAGTTGTACCAACCTAAATTGGGCCAAATTTAAAATTTACCAAAAGCATTTGAAGTTTTTTAGAAACAATATTAAGTCTTCTGCAAACATTTCCTGTCTTCTAAAGGCAATATGAAGTCTTATGGAAGTAATATCAAGTATTTTGGAAGCATTTAAAATTTTGCAAAGGCAATATGAAGTCTTCTGGAGGTATTGCACGTCTAATAACTCTATAAATCATTATTTGGGAAAACGATCAATTTTAAAAATGAAAACACTTTATTCCATACTAACATATCTTTAGGAACAATATAAAGTGTTCTGGAACCATTCTTTCAGAGGCAGTATCAAGTTTTCCACAAGTATTTCATGTCTTCCAGATGTAATATAAAATCTTCTGGAAGTAATATTAAATCTTTTGGAAACATTCCAAAACTATCGTCTGAAAGCGATATCAAGTTTTCTAGAAGCATAGTTATTCTAGAAGTATTTTATATCTTCCAAATGCAGTATCAAGTCTTCTAGAGGCATTTTAACTCTTCCAGCAGCAATGTCAGTAGAAGCAGTATCAAGTAGTGACGGAACGGTATTTGAGGAACAGTATTTTGGAGCATTACTTTTGAGGACCGATTGTAGTAAGTTTTCTAGAAGTATTAAAAGACATTTGGAGGCAATATGAAGTCGTCTTTAAGTATTTGAAGTTTTGCATAGATAATATCAAGTCTTCTGGAAGTATTTGAAGTCTTCCAGAGGCAATACCAAATCTTTTGAAGCTATATCGAGTCTTCTAGAAGCAGTACTTTTCTTTCGTCTACTTTAACCATTTCAAATTTTCCAATGGCAGTTTCTAGCTTCTTTTAAGCATTTCAAGTCTTCCAGAGGCAATATAAAGCCTTCTGGAAGCAAAGCTAAGGTTTCAAATTAGTGCGATACATATTTCGCCTTTATCTAGGCATCCACAGGCAAAACTGCAAAATAAGAGAAATAATATGTTATTAAACATTTACACATTTATTAAACATTTATTTATATCATATAAGTTAGTTGTATGTTATTATATTGTTATAAGGAAAAATATTTCTTGGCAAGTGGCTAGAGTTTTAAGTCATAGGAAAATTCTTCCTAATTATTAAACAACAATGTCCAACAAGCTCGAAGGAAAAAGAATGAAATTTACTCATAAATTCATTTGTTGAGATAAGAACTACAAAAATACAAAGTTTCTGTTTTATTGTTTAATATGAAATTATCGGCATGTTAATAATTAGTTACCTTCAAAAACACAAGTAACACACCCAATCCAAATTCTAATATTAAATCGTAAAAAATTCTGGTTTTGAAGAACTTTTAGCCATCGTCTAAGCCAAATTATGGCCTTTATTTGTGTTCTGAAAGCAATATCATGTTTTTTAGAACCAATATCAATTCTTAAAAAGAAGAAAGTATTTTAGATCTTCCAGAGGCATTACTAAGGCTTCTGGAAGCATTTGAAGTCTTTTAGAAACAATGTCAAGTCTTTTGCAAATATTTCCAGTCTTCTAGAGGCAAGATAGAAAGTCTTCTGGAAGCATTTCAAGTTTTCCAGAGGCAATATCAAGTCTTCTGGATGTATTTCAAATCTTCAAACAAGTCTTCTAGATGCAGTATCAAGTCTTCTGGAATCATTTCAAGTCATCTATAGGCAATATCAATTCTTCTAGAAGCAGTATCAAGTCTTCTTGATACAGCATTAAATCTTATGAACGCAGTATCAAGTCTTCCTGATGCACCATCAAATCATCTGGAAGCAGTATCAAGTTTTTTGAAGCAGTCCAGGTCTTCCTTATCAAATCTTCTGGAAGCATTTCAAATCTTTTAGAGGCAGTATCAAGCATGAAGTTTTATTCAATTCCGTTAACAGCAATTTGAGTGATATTTATTCTCAAGAAGAATTGAGGGCAATAAATGAAATGCAATTCATTTGTTCTGCCACCATTTCGTATCTATTTGGACACTTTCTCAGAGCGAGTCGTTGCTATGAAATACAAAAGAAATTAGTCTTACAATAAAACTAAAGATTTACTTGCATTTGCAATGAAACCAACAAATAAAAACAAAAAACTGTATCACACAATGTGGGTTAAGTCTGAGTGAATTAAATAAGCAGATGACAAATTAACAGCGCCACTTTAAATTAAAAAAGATAATTTAAAATAAGCTACGCTTTAGCTTGTGGAAATATATGTATAAATCTACCACAAAAGGTAGATTTTGTGTACCAATTAAATTCCTCGTCTCGAAGGAGTATTAAGTCTTCTGCAAGTATTTCTTAAGTGTTTCAGAGGCAATATAAAGTTTTCTGGAAGCACTTCATATCTTCCAGAGGCAATACCAAGTCTACTAGAATTGTCATTAAGTTTTCCAAAAACATTTTAAGGTCTCCTGGAACCATTTCATGTCTTCTGGAAGCTGTATCAAGTCTACTTTTTGTACGTGGAGAGAATATATTTATTGTCGCGCAGCGTTTTCTACAAAATTCGATTTGAAACATTTAATTGTGATGATGCTTGCCGAGTACTATTAGAAGGATCTTCTTTTAGCATCTTTCTTCTATTTGAGCTGCGGGCATTAAATAGCAAAATCTCAAAATCAATCTTTTAAATCTAAGAACTTTTTACAGTAATATTTTCTTATTATGCAAGTTTTGCCAAAACATTTTTACGTTAATAATCTTCTTTTAAGATGTTTAAGAACAACTTGAAACTAAAATCACAAGGTCTTAAACACTCTGTATAAAATTAAACACTGTTTATTTGTTGAATTGGCGAATATCATTCTCCTCGCTCAAATATCGCCTACTCGAGTATTTTTTAAGTTTGTTGACTTCTTTAAGTAATTTCACCAATTGCGGTTAGTTGTAATATTAAGTTGTTTAGATACTGTATCAACTCTTCTGTTAAGCACTGCAAGACTTTTGGAAGTAGTGTCAAGTCTTCCAGCAGCAGTATCGTGTCTTGGAGGCATTTTAAGTCTTCCAGAGGCAGTTTCAAGTATTTTCGAAGCATTTCAAGTCTTACAAAGGCAATATCAAGTCTTTTGAAAGCAGTGTCATGTCTTCTAAAATGAGTTTTAAGTCTTTCTTTGAAAGCATTTCATGTCTTCTAGTAGCAATTTCAAATCTTCCAACAGTAGTGTTAAATGATCTTGAAGTATTTTAAGTCTTCTAGAGGCAATATCATGTCTTCTGGAATCAATATCAAATCTTTTAAGGGCAATATTAAGTCTTCTTGGCGCATTTCATGTCTTCTAGAAGCAATATCAAGTCTTCTATAAACAGTATTAAGTCATCTGGAAGCATTTCCTGTCTTCTAGAAGCAATATCTACTCTTCTAAAAGCAATATCTACTCTTCTAGAACCAATATCAAATGTTTTGAAAATATTTCATTCTTCCAGGCAATATCAAATCTTCTCGAAGCTTTTCAAATCTAATGGAAGTAATATCAAGTCTTATCGCAGCAGTATCAAGTCTTCTGGAACAATTTCGAGTCTTCTAGAAACAGCATCAAGTCTCCTGCAAGCATTTTAAGTTTTACAGAGGCAATATCAAGTCTTCTGGAGGTATTTTTTTAGAAGTAATATAAAGACTTCTAGCAACATTTCATGTCTTATAGAAGCAATATCAACTCTTCTAGCAGCATTTCAAGCGTCTTCTGGACGTATATCAAGTCTTCCGGATCCAATGTCGAGTCTTCTGGATGCAATGACAAGTCTTTTGGAAGCATTTCAAGTGTTTCAGAGCCAATATCAAGGTTACTGGAAGCGATATCAAATGTTTTGGAAGCATTTCATTCTTCCAGCGGCAATATCAAAACTTCTCGAAGCATTTCAAATCTTCTGGAAGCAGTGTTAAGTGTTTTAAAAGCAGTATCAAGTCTTCTGGGACCATTTCAAGTCTTCTGGAAGCAGCGTCAAGTCTTTTGTAAACATTTTCAGTCTTCTAGAGGCAATATAAAGATTTCTGGAGGCATTTCACGTCTTGAAGAAGCATTATCAACTGAGGAGCTCGCGTGCAAAACCGGTTATATCCACATTTTGACGAAATTTACTTGGCATATGAATTTGCAAGCGAGATATGGCGTCTACCGCTTAGTAAATTCAATTACAGGAAGAAGCGGACATATCACACTCTAATAACTAGTTAAAAATATGCATTGCTTAACTTTAAAGGCACACTGTCAAAAGTTTTTCGCGTTTTCTGATACTTTTTTAAAAATGGATATATCCGGTTTTGCACGCGAGCTCCTCAACTCTTCTGGAAAGATTTCAAATCTTTCAAAGGCAATATCAAGTCTTTCGGAAGCATTCGAAGTCTTCTAGAAATAGTATTAAGTCTTCTGCAAGTATTTCAAATTTCCAGAAGCAATATGGTATTATTCCAATTTTTCTTTTTTCTGTATTTTTCCTTGCAAATTTTGAATGTAATTTGAATTTAAAGTTGAGTTAACTGTTGTGTAATTTGAAAACTTAAATAAAACTTTATTGGGATTAATTCAAACTATTAGTTAATTAAATAACGTTATAATCGTTATAATTAAATAACGTTAAATATCGAATTATATATTTTTAGTGATTTCATTTATTTGATATTGGTAGATTTCAAAATCGTTTTTGTCAATCTTAGTTTGATTGTGTTAGCGAAAAACTTTAAATTTAACTAATTATTTAATTTATATTAATTTGAGATGTTTTGTAATAAATCGGTTTAATTCTGCTTTTATAATCTCAAAAAAATAATTGTATTCATAATTTTTTCGACGTCAGTAATGACAGTTTTAATGAAACGTCTTTTAATAAACACAAAACAATTAATTATTAACAATTAAATATCAAAAATTATACATAAATCAATAATAATAACAAAGTGGGAACTTTAATTAACATTAATGAAACAAGTTAAAACAAATAATCAATTAAATCACGGTATAATCACAATATCAAATAGTATCCTTTTAGTGATTTCATTTATTTGATGTTGGTAAATTTGATAACCGTCCGTTTTGATTGGATTTTTTTGTTGGCTAAACAAACGATTTTTAAATTCATTCCTTTATTGCAAATAATTCATGAAAAAAAACTTTTTAACACATTTTATAAAGTTATTTATAAAAATTGTAACTTTTTAGGCTGAAAACCTCCTCTTAGACAGTAACAATAAAATTAAAATTGCCGATTTTGGATTCTCGAATTATTTTAAAACCGGGGGACAGCTATCTACATGGTGTGGTTCCCCACCTTACGCAGCGCCAGAAGTTTTCGAGGGCAAAAAGTACACGGGTCCGGAAATTGATATTTGGGTAAGTTAAAATCATAAATATTTCTTTTTATTAAAATAAAGAATATCATTTTCATTTCAGAGCTTAGGGGTAGTCCTATACGTTTTAGTATGCGGAGCCCTGCCTTTCGACGGTTGTTCTCTCCAAGCCCTTCGTGATAGAGTCCTATCTGGTCGATTCCGGATTCCGTATTTTATGAGTTCCGGTAAGAATAACATTACTAAATTAGATACAATTTATTTCAAAGAAATAAAGTTACAAAATACTGATCATTATTATTTTTTTATTTTATTTGACTTCGTTTTATTTGGCTTCATTTTACTGTGGCATAATATCTTTAGAGAGAATGCTTTCTTTAGACCCTTTCACTTTCGCACTATCATCTTTTTCGTCCACTTCCGTTGTGTCAGTTATAGTCCAATAAGAAACTTCTTGTGGGGAATATCCAGGTTGTGTTAATGGAACCGGCGCCGAAACTGACGATTTTATTTGAAGAGTTGCTCGTTTTTCATGTTTTTTATCATCAGTTTCGGGTAATTTGGTTTCTTCTTCATCAACGTTTGTTGGAGTATCTAATAGAGCGGTATCATTGGCCGTTTCGGGTATTTTGGTTTCTTCTTCATCAACGTTTGCTGGAGTATGAGTGGTATCTGGTGGAGCGGATTCATCGGCCGTTTTGGATATTTTGGTTTCTTCTTCATCAACGTTTGTTGGAGTAAGAGTGGTATTTCGGGTATTTTATTCTCTTCTTCATCGATCTTTGTTGACGTAATTGGAGATACATCATCGCCATCTGTTAACAGCAAAATAGAAGGGCTTACGGTATGTTCCATCGATTTCTTCTCATCATTTAGTGTATTTTCACCAATAATAGAATCTGTTGAGACGCTTTCTAACTCCATGTATCGATTAACTATATTGGTGGCTTCAGGATTGTATTTCGATATTCTTCTGTATGATAACTCGTCGTAAAAGCAATGTTCGTGATCGTCGGGATCTGCCAAAACAAAAGTTCTCCAAGATTTTCAATTTTTAATTACTACTAAAAAATTTCAAAAAATTCCCAAAATGATTTCCAATAAATTTTTAACAAGTTATTATTTTTACTGCTTTTTGGTGTTGTTGAAAATGTTTTATGATTAGCATCATATCATAAACTAAACTTCAATGGAACATACATATCATATTATTATTCGTAAAGATTCAAGGTCAATATGATTTTTTAAAAATCTTATTCATGATTTTTGAAAGTGCCCTCATTAATATTTGTTAATTTTTTTTATTTGGTATGTTCTCACATTCGGCACATCCTGTATATCGTGTCACATAAGCCCCGGTTTTTGAACCATAATCGAACCATAAAATGTTACACAAAAATGTTTACACTCAGGAAAATTCCTCGTAAAAGTCTGACGAAAACCTCAAACACCAAAATTTTCCTCTGGGTCCACCACTGCGTACTGGGTGCTTAAAAAGGAACTGCAATGGGAATAGACTCCAACAACGAATGATGGCTCTCTAAAAAAGGCTGAATTGCTTTGAATACTTGCTGACCTGGAATTGGGAAGAATAAGTTCAACAATACATTAAAATTAAAAAATTAATTGAAAATGGTAACTTCATTTAAAATAAAACCATTAACAATTTTATATACCAAATGTTTTGGAAGCATTTCATTCTTCCAGCGGCAATATCAAATTTTCACGAAGTATTTCAAATCTTCTGGAAAACAATATCAAGTCTTTTAAAAGCAATATCAAGTCTTCTGGAAAAATTTCAAGTCTCCTAGAAGCAGCATCAAGTCTTTTGCAAGTATCATACATTTTACAGAGGCATTATATAAAGTCTTCTGGAAGCATTTCAAGTTTTCTAGAGACAATATAAAGGCTTCTGGAAGTAATACTTAGTCTTCCAGAAGCAATATCAAATGTTTTGGAAGCATTTCATTCTTCCAGCGACATTATCAAATCTTCTCGTACCTTTTCAAATCTAATGGAAACAATATCAAGGCTTCTAGAAGCAGTATCATTGTATATTTATGAGTGTGTATGTAGTGTGTGTATTTATGAGTGTTTATTGGAGTATCTAACAGAGCGGTATCATCGGCCGTTTCGGGTATTTTGGTTTCTTCTTCATCAACGTTTCCTGGAGTATGAGTGATATCTGGTGGAGCGGATTCATCGGCCGTTTCGGATATTTTGGTTTCTTCATCAACGTTTGTTGGAGTAAGAGTGGTATCTAGTAAAGCGGTATCATCGGCCGTTTCGGGTATTTTACTTTCTTCATCATCAACGTTTGTTGGAGTAAGCGCAGCGGTATCATCGGTTGGTGTTATCGTTTCGGGTATTTTATTTTCTTCTTCATCGATCTTTGTTGACGTAATTGGAGATACATCATCGCCGTCTGTTACGGCAAAATAGAAGGGTTTACGGTATGTTCCATCGATTTCTTCTCATCATTTAGTGTATTTTCACCAATAGTAGAATCTGCTAATATCGAAATCACGATTGTGCTACTTGGAGTTTTGAATTCGTTATCAGATCTTTCTTCCTCTTCTTCTTGTTGTGCTTCGATTGATTCATTTGGGATAATTATTACTTCATCTGGTTGTATTTGAACCGGTTCTTCTTCAATTTCATTTGTTTGGGTGTCTTCTTGCACGACTTCCGTTGTGTCGGTTTTTGTCTCTGCCGATTTCGTGTCTGGTTTTTCCTCACATGACGTTTCTTTCGTTGTTGAGCCGCTTTCTAACTCGATGTATCGATTAACTATATTGGTGGCTTCAGGATTGTATTTCGATATTCTTCTGTATGATAACTATTTGTAAAAGCATTGTTCGTGATCGTCGGGATCTGCCAAAACAAAAGTTCTCCAAGATTTTCAATTTTTAATTACTACTAAAAAATTTCAAAAAATTCCCAAAATGATTTCCAATAAATTTTTAACAAGTTATTATTTTTACTGCTTTTTGGTGTTGTTGAAAATGTTTCATGATTAGCATCATATCATAAATTAAACTTCAATGGAACATACATATCATATTATTATTCTTAAAGATTCAAGGTCAATATGATTTTTTAAAAATCTTATTCATGATTTTTGAAAGTGCCCTCATTAATATTTGTTAATTTTTTTTATTTGCTATGTTCTCACATTCGGCACATCCTGTATATCGTGTCACATAAGCCCCGGTTTTTGAACCATAATCGAACCATAAAATGTTAGACAAAAATGTTTACACTCAGGAAAATTCCTCGTAAAAGTCTGACGAAAACCTCAAACACCAAAATTTTCCTCTGGGTCCACCACTGCGTACTGGGTGCTTAAAAAGGAACTGCAATGGGAATAGACTCCAACAACGAATGATGGCTCTCTAAAAAAGGCTGAATTGCTTTGAATACTTGCTGACCTGGAATTGGGAAGAATAAGTTCAACAATACATTAAAATTAAAAAATTAATTGAAAATGGTAACTTCATTTAAAATAAAACCATTAACAATTTTATATACCAAATGTTTTGGAAGCATTTCATTCTTCCAGCGGCAATATCAAATTTTCACGAAGTATTTCAAATCTTCTGGAAAACAATATCAAGTTTTTTAAAAGCAATATCAAGTCTTCAGGAAAAATTTCAAGTCTCCTAGAAGCAGCATCAAGTCTTTTGCAAGTATCATACATTTTACAGAGGCATTATATAAAGTCTTCTGGAAGCATTTCAAGTTTTCTAGAGACAATATAAAGGCTTCTGGAAGTAATACTTAGTCTTCCAGAAGCAATATCAAATGTTTTGGAAGCATTTCATTCTTCCAGCGACATTATCAAATCTTCTCGTACCTTTTCAAATCTAATGGAAACAATATCAAGGCTTCTAGAAGCAGTATCATTATATATTTATGAGTATATTTATGAGTATGTATGTAGAGTGTGTATTTATGAGTGTGTATGTATATTTATGAGTTCCAGTAAGAATAACATTACTAAATTAGATACAATTTATTTCAAAGAAATAAAGTTACAAAATACTGATTATTATTATTTTTTTATTTTATTTGGCTTCATTTTACTGTGGCATAATATCTTTAGAGAGAATGCTTTCTTTAGACCCTTTCGTTTTCGCACTATCATCTTTTTCGTCCACTTCCGCTGTGTCAGTTGTAGTCCAATAAGAAACTTCTTGGGGGGAATATCCAGGTTGTGTTAATGGAACCGGCGCCGAAACTGACGATTTTATTTGAAGAGTTGCTCGTTTTTCATGTTTTTTATCATCAGTTTCTGGTAATTTGGTTTCTTCTTCATCAACGTTTGTTGGAGTATCTAATAGAGCGGTATCATCGGCCGTTTCGGGTATTTTGGTTTCTTCTTCATCAACGTTTGCTGGAGTATGAGTGGTATCTGGTGGAGCGGATTCATCGGCCGTTTCAGATATTTTGGTTTCTTCTTCATCAACGTTTGTTGGAGTAAGAGTGGTATCTAGTAAAGCGGTATCATCGGCCGTTTCGGGTATTTTACTTTCTTCTTCATCAACGTTTGTTGGAGTAAGCGCAGCGGTATCATCGGTCGATGTTATTGTTTCGGGTATTTTATTCCCTTCTTCATCAATCTTTGTTGACGTAATTGGAGATACATCATCGCCGTCTGTTAACGGCAAAATTGAAGGGTTGACGGTATGTTCCATCGATTTCTTCTCATCATTTAGTGTATTTTCACCAATAGTAGAATCTGCTAATATAGAAATCACGGTTGTGCTACTTGGAGTTTTCAATTCGTTATCAGATCTTTCTTTCTCTTCTTCTTGTTGTGCTTCGATTGATTCATTTGGGATAATTATTACTTCATCTGGTTGTATTTGAACCGGTTCTTCTTCAATTTCATTTGTTTGGGTGTCTTCTTGCACGACTTCCGTTGTGTCGGTTTTTGTCTCCGCCGATTTCGTGTCTGGTTTTTCCTCACATGACGTTTCTTTCGTTGTTGAGCCGCTTTCTAACTCGATGTATCGATTAACTATATTGGTGGCTTCAGGATTGTACTTCGATATTCTTCTGTATGATAACTCGTCGTAAAAGCAATGTTCGTGATCGTCGGGATCTGCCAAAACGATTATGCGATATAACTCTTTGTCGTTCGATTTAACCGTGGTAAGCGGGCTGATTATTTTGTGTTTAGAATAAGTTATGTTTCGTTCTATTTTGGATAGTTGGGATAAAGGACAAGTAAAGGTTAACCTCCCAAAAGTTTCTGCGTGGGAAATGTATGAGTCAATTTCTTGAAATTCCAGGATAAACTCGTTGTCTTTAAAAGAAAATCCGCACAATTTCTTTTTATGGTCCAAAGAGCAAATGTTTAAGCCTAAAACCCCGTTCCAGTATTTCACCGTTTGTTTGATGTTGGTACTGTTTAAAGTAATTTTTTGTATCGGGTCGTAAAATCTTGGTAAAGGTTCTTGAGCGATAATAAATTTGTATCCGCCCGGCGAAACTAATACGTTCCCTTCGCTTACAGACCAATTATTCTTCACCGCTTGTTGCAAACACTCACAACCCCTAATAGTTATACTACATATATCATTTCCCATGTCGTAATTTTCGTTATTATAACTGTACACGATTTCGAAGGCGAAAAATTTATCTTCCGGCCCGTATCCGACCATCGTTTTGCTCCAAAGCGTCCCGCAAAATCCCTTACACGCCGGTCCACACCCAGAGGCGAACTCCTCGTGCCTTAAAACTTGCATCCCTAAGATATTTTTAAAGAAATTCAACGCCTCTTTACGATTTGGGACTCTAAGCACGTAACTTGTGAGTCTCCCATTAATTACTAAGGGAGAACATCCAACGCAATCATCGGATTCATTGATATCAACCGTTCGTTTCCGGAAAATAGCGAGGGGGAGAGGAGGACATTTAATTTTTTTCATCTTCCATAATTAAGATTATGAATTATTTTCAACGAATTTTAACAATGATTGATGATTAACCTAATTTAATGACATTTTTTAATTTAATCTATGTTAGAAATTGGCTACTTTGATTCATTTTATTTTTATTATTGTAGTTTGAAAAATTTTTGTTGAATCAACAAATTCCAACACGAGATTTTTCCTTCTCCATACTTCTTCACAATCTCCGCACATCCCGTAATAGTCGTTGTGTATTCCATGTCAATATCTCATTCCAACCTTATGCAAAAATCCTCACTACTATTCCTAACTCATCATCTTAACTGCTACCAAATACTATCAGCCATATTTGTCGTTTTTTGTACATTTGGAATTAATTTCACGTTTTATTAATTAACTTATAATTTAAACCATTTCTTAATATCTAAAAGTACGTTCAGAATGCTGTAATAGACCATGTGTGGTGATTCCCATTTGCTATCATTTTTTAGCTCTTCTATTCAGTTTCCCTTTCATTCTCAAATCCCACACAAGTTGTAACAAAAGCAAAGAATTCCCAGTACTTTTTCATTTTCTTACTCATATACCTGACTCGGGGAGGCAGTGAGCCTCTTCCGCTCCTCTTCTTTCTCCTTCCATCCTCCCCTTCATTGATGTTCTTTTTGTTTATGGGCGGTTTTGAGTTTTTCAAGTTTAAAAACGTTTTGAACATCAATCAAACATCAATTTTAATAAACTAAATAATTCTTAAAAAATTCTTAATTCTCGAGTACTTAGTAACAATTTTGTGAGAACACCAACTTAATTTCATGTGGGAAGCTATCAATCACACCTTGGAGGTATGAAATCGATCAAGGGGTTAATGATCGCATGATCGGTCTTCGCTTACAACGTTTGGAGCTGCCGAAACTTCTCCTCCGTGAATGTGGCCCTAACTATGAATAACTGGAGAACGCATCCACGGCGAACCATCAATTCCAAACATTAAGAACTAGCTGTCATCGCTCCTGACGACCTTTTCCTACTACCATCGGATCCAGTTGACCTGAACAATCACCCTTTCCACGCGCATTTCCTATTCTTGTAGGTGTTGCTTTGTATTCACTTAATCGTCGTAACAGATGACTAATCATGCTCTTCGTACCATAATTTATGTCCAATCTCTAAGGAATACTATTGCTAAGACAGAGAAACTCAAAATAAAGTTCTCCTCTTAATTTTTATCTATCTTTAGATTTACTACATAGCTCGCTCTGGAAGGCGCTGTGCGCTTCCCTCTTCTCTCTCCCTCCATTCTCTCCTTCATTGATGCTCCTGATAAATAAGTCTAGTTTCGCAAATAAATAGGGAAAAAGCAAATTTTTCAAACTATTAATTTTTATTTATCTTTAGATATTCTACATACTCGCCTCAAAGAGACGGTGTGTCCGTTCCTTTACTTCATCAACCTTCTCTCATAAGGTCTTTCATGTTCCCTTCATACCATACCATACCCCACCTCGCTTTTTCGTCTTCCACTCACTTATCTTCCTGCTCTCTCTTTTCACTTCACCACCACATTCTTTTCGACCATGATCTTTATCGAAAAGCTTATTGTCTCATCCTTCTCCTCCTCATCTTCAATTAGCAGTTCCACTACGTTCTCCATTGTTATCCTTGTTCCGATCGTAACATTGTGATCTCTCTCAAATTTCTTACATTCAAAAATTGTATGCTGGATGTCTTGTTTCCAGCATCCAAACCAGAACTCATAACCCCACCTTCTTTATCTTCTTCCAGTATGTTGCGAATATTCCATAGCCCATTATAGCTTGTATTGCATAGTAATCTCTCTCTCTCGGCCCTTATAAATTTCGTTGCCCATCCTGAATATTAGTTCCATCTTTGTTGCCATTTTCACCCATAAGTCATCTATTTTCCTTCTTATTCTTGCCTTTTTCCTCCCAATTCCTACTTCGTTCCCCAGCAAGCAGATCCATTGGTCGATGCTCCGCTACCGTGCCTGCCGCTTCCATAGAGACTGTTTTATCCGCGGATACTATGTTAATGGAAGTCTTTGTCTCTATTGTTCTTATCATCTTTACATATTTCTTTTGTCTCATATCTACCTCCCATGCTGGAACTGCATAAAGGATTATGGATTACATCACGGTTACCAACAGTCTTCTTCTTCCATGTCTTGGACGTTTTTTCTTCGGCAATAAGCATGACAATTTCCATATGTCAATCTCGCCTTCTCTGCAACCTTCTGGACATGTTCAGTGATAGACTGATCCTTATCAAGGTTATTGTTTCTTTTTCAAACCTTATCTCAATTCTCTCCATTTTGATTCTTCCATCCAATATCATTGTCAATCCCAAATCTCTCATTTTTCCGCCATTCCTATGCAGTATGTATGCAGTACTCCACTTTGTCTTTTACCTTCTCCGGTATCTTGACCTTGACAATTACTGCCAAAATCATCTGCATACGCGATCGTAGAAATTCGTTCTTCCAATTCTAATGTAGAAAAGTTTCATAACATCGCTCCCATGGTACACTCTGAGGTAAACCACATCTCATGTTTTCACCCCTACCGTTCGGAAGTATTATCTTCCTTTCTAATAGGTACGATCACTCCTCAATCGCTTCCATTACTTTCCTTCATGACGCTGAGTTGAAAGCATTTTTTACGCCGCGCATTACCAGTATTGCTAAGCATGCATGCATTAAGGAGGTCTCTTTTTCGATGTATGATAATCAATAATAATATCAACAATAATAATCATTACAGCATTCACAGTTCCAATTCCTCTCTTATATCCATACTGTTCCTGGCTCAATATTCCTTTCTCTTCTATCTCTACCATCATTCTCTGGTTTATTAACCTTTCCAATACTGTCCAGGATACTCAGCAGGCACAGTGGTCTATATGATCTTTTCGCTGTCTCTTTGCTTGGTTTTTCAGCTCTTTTCCATAATGCTTGGAAAGTTCCCCTCTTCTAACAGCTATTGTACATTTTCAGGAAAAAGTCGCTATTTGCCTCTATACCTTGTTATTTAGTTGGTTATACTATCAATCCCAGGTGCTTTCCGTATCTTCAGCCAACTCAATGCACTTTCAAGTTCTTGTGTTGTAAAAGGTTCAATGGTTTCATCCGCAGTCTCTCTTATAACTGGGAGCAGTTTCTTAAACTGATTCTTTAAGGTCGCTACGTCTACTTTTTCCTGGTCTCTGATATTCGTCCTCTTTGTTACTATTTGGTAGGCCGTTTCCCAAACATCATCCTCCAACTCTTCACACAAATCTTTTTTTCCATTTTCTTTCTTTGCTGCATTTTATGACTATAATAAGGCTCTTTTTCTGTTACTTATTAGTATAGGTAACAGAAAACATTTTCCAGCGCTCTCTTGTATTTCTCCAACGTGTGTTTCTTTGCCCGAACTCTATTTAGCATTCTCCTCTTTTTTCCCTGTCTTGTTCCCTGATCATTATTCCACTCTTTCTAGTCATTATTTCATATGTAATTGGATTATAATCACTCAATACTCTCACTGGCAAATATTTGGTCAAAAAAATAAAGGTGCAGCTCTTTCATTAATATGGTGTTCATTGTGGAAATTTATTCCTCTGGAAAATATCCTCTTACATTAAACTTTCCAGTCTTTCAGTTTGTCAATGGTTATTCTCTTATAATCTCTTTGAGAGCAAACTCGATTTCTAAAAACTGTTATACAGTTATCCATTCTTTCATATCGACTATTATAAATTAAATGACTTTCCTGCAGGCTGTCGATCTTCCCAGTCCTCATCCTATTTGTATAAAAGGTTCGTTATCTTCGTCTGTAACTGGTTATTTTGCCTTTCCCATGTTGGGTTCCTCCCTACTATCATATCTATTGTCATTCGTCTTATCATTGCCTCAAGCATATTTCCTTACATCCAGCATTTTTTGTGTTGAACATCTCAATCAAAATTTTTGAGATATTTATTGCATTCTGGTGTATCCAACTTCCTTTTCTGTCTTTCTTGATTCTACTTTCGATGAGCTTATTTGATATAATGAGCTATTTCTTCCCTGTAAAATTCTGAAAGTAATAAATAAAGCTATAATAAAAAAATAATATGTATCCATAAATATCACAAAATTGACTAAATTTTTTCACAAATTTGCTGTTCTTTCTGCTTCGCTTTGTAGTTTCATTTCTTCACTACTGTATTTCGGGCTGTTGTTTGTCTGTTTTCTTCTGTCTGTACTTCGATTTGATTTTCCTTCATTTCGCCCTTTTTGTCTTTAGGGTTAATGGTCTCCAGGGCTTTCAGTGTGTTCTATAATCTTACAAAGGAATCTCATTCCTTTAACTGGAGTTATGAATAATTTTTTTACCTCTAGAAATAAATTCAGAATGATTTTTTTAAAGATTACCTCTAATTTATTGAAAATGTCAAAAAACAAGCTTTCTATTTTGAAGTTATATCTGCTAGCATTTTTCAAAAAATTCAATGCCTAATGAAAAGGAATGTTTCAGGTTTAATTTATGATATAAATCAGGATTAGAAATAAATTCAGAATGATTTTTACAAGATCAATTTTGAAATCATTCTCTAACAATAAGCTCGTAAAATTTAATGTGTGATATATCATCTTAAAATGGAATTTCTTATCTTGAATTTAAGGTATGGACCATTTTTTAACACCTTGAAATAACTTCAGTATGACTTTTTAAAGATTACCTCCAATTTATTAAAAATGTTTAAATTCAATCTTCTGATTTTGAAGCTATTATATCTGTCAGCAATTTTCATAAAATTCAATACGTGATATATCATCTTAAACAGGAACCTTTTAGCTTTAATTTATGATATAAATCATATCTTAATACCTAGAAATGATTTATAACGGTCATAATAATTTTTTCAAGATTACATCCAATTTATTAAAAATGTTTTAGAATGTTCATAAAATTGAATGTTTTCATCTTAAAGAGGCATCTCTAATTTTCAGTTCGGTATATGGATCATTTGTTTACAGATTATTCTTTCCACTTATTCCATCCTTCTACTAACAGACTTTGCCGATTCTGCCTTTCTCCCCATTCGTCTCGTTTTTTCATCTTCTCTTTTTTTTGTCAAACTTTTCCTTCTTTCTAAGTATTAAGTTAACCATCGTTGACAGCGTCATAGCTCTCTTTAGATTTTTCTCTTTCCAAATGTTCCTTACATTTAAATATTGTGTGCTCAGGACGTCGAGTTTCTCACCGAGTCGGCAACTGCCGACACACACAACTTTTGTTTTCAACCCAACATAACTTTAATTTTATTTTCAACCCAACCCAACCCAACTCCGTCTATTCCTACTCTCCAACCGATTTCATAATATTACATCAGAGTACAAATCGGATCGTTTGAGATTCTGATTCACTGCAGCGTGTTCCATATAGATACTTATTTATTACCCTTTGCCTCCTCTCGCTTTCTTTTATTCCCACTTTCGTTCTCGTTATTTGTTTAATGTCTTCGTATTCTTCGTTAAGCTCTGTTAGCGCAGGATACACCTTCTTAAAGTGGTACTATATACTGTGATCCATCTAGACACCATCTAATTCTACTATTACTATTTTTATGAATATTCTTTGCTGTTGCAATCGATTTCTTTCTTTAATCTGTTTGTTCTTAAAATATTTCACTTCCCACTTCTTCTCATATCCTCCTTATAAAGAATATACAGACTGTATATTCTTTATTTTACTTTACCATTTTTGTTTCTTTTACTGTATCTCGTTTTTCTCCTCTATTTTTAGCAGATTTTGTAGCTAGTACTATACTCTATCTCTTGCCTTATCTCATTTTCGTTCAAAATTTCTTAATATCATTCTAGCTTTGTAACCGCGTTTCTTATTTCTCTTTGTATTTAGTTCTGCATTTGCTCTCAATACTGCAATCAATTTCAACATGTTTCTTTTTTGTCTACTGTAGCCTTTCTCCTGGTTTCTTTTCTTTCATGCTAGTCACATATTCCTCCTTTTTCTTCTTCTTTCTTCTCTTTCTATTTTCCTTCTCCAGTCAATCATCATCCCGTCTTAAAGAATTTCTCTTCACACTATCATTGAACCAACTTCTCCATTCTCGTAGGGGTTCTTGAGTCTAAACATCCTTGTCTTAAAAAATCCCATTGCTTCTGTACTTTTGATTTTTGACCCATTCGAGGCTTTTCCGTATTAAATCCATGGAACCACTTTTAGAGGTGTCAAGCGAGGTGTTGCCGTCTAAAATTACACCGCCCCCAACGTTTTTATTATTCTAGCTTCGAACAAACCTCAAAAATCAAAATTTCAACTTCTTTTCTCATCTATGTTCTTCAACATTATTCCATGTTCCTCTCCGTCCATATCTCTTCAGAATACGGGTCTTCACAAATATATATAAAACAATATCCATTATTTTTTAATAAGCATTTCTACATCATACGTACCGGAGAGAGGGGGAAGAATAGTACTCCCCCCAATCAAAGCCGTTACTTTTTAAATGCTTAGAATTAATAATTATAATTCTTCCCCTTCTTCATCTAATTCCTCTTCTTCCTTTTCCGTGGATGGCTTACTTCGATCGTCTCTCTTTTTTATTATCGATCAAAATGTGCGGTATCTCAGTATTCCAACATTAAGTGGGACAAAGATATCTATAATTTTTTGAAATATAGTTAAACCTCAATACGTACCTCTTCTTCTTTTCGCGTACTCTTCAGCTTGGGCTTTTGTCATCATGGTGGCTCTTAGGAAACTCACCAGTGTTTCCATCCTTCTTCTTCTGATAGTGAGAATGTCAACCACGCTATCCTCGTTTATAGTTATCCCGACGTCCATTTCCGCCCGTTTCCTCTTCGTCTCTTAGCTGGAACAATGAAAATAGATGTGCTTAGGTGTATCCGATACACCTGAATACACTGATACCAGCACGCATCCGATTCCAGTCTTTTCATTTCCTTCAGATAGCTCCGAAAGCAGCTATGCCCTGTGATAACTTGTGCGATTGTCTGTAGTTGGAGCCTTAAGAAATATTGTATGCATTTAACACCAGCAATAATAAAGTTGATTATCTTCATTCTTTTTCGTTTCGTTATTTTCAATTCTTTAATGTCAAAAATATGGGGTTGGGTTGGGTTGGATAGATTTAACTTTTTAATTTGATTAATTTGGTTTAGCTTGGGTTGGGTAAACAATTTTTTTTTAATTCTGCAATTCAAGAAAAAAATAAAAATATATTTCACGTCAATAAAAAAAATAATGATTAAACTAATAAATAATCAATTCATTTTCAGATTGTGAATCTCTAATTAGAAAAATGCTTGTATTGGAACCATCAAAAAGGTACTGTGTCGCTCAAATAAAAAGACATCGTTGGATGCAAGTCGAGGTACCACCCAGTTTACCTCCATCCGTCCCAGTAACTAACGCCCAACCAAGCGAGCAAATACTAAGGTTAATGCAAAGTTTGGGCATTGACAGTTCCAAAACGAGGGAATCGATCCGTTTGGGTAGTTACGATCATTACGCGGCCATTTATTATCTCCTCTTGGATAAATTAAGGAATCAATTGATTAGCGGAGAGAATCAAGGGACGAGAGAAGTTCGACGCAGGCCTTCGAATATAGCCGAACAAGCGATGAGGAAAATTAATAGAGCAAGTACTAGCGAAGATTGCCGAAGATTATTGCATTCATCCACAGCGCCAACTGCTAGCAATAGTAAATTGAATTCTTCACCGAGAAATTGCGAATCACCACCATCCCATGGTATTGACGCTGCTAAGTTATTATCGGCCACAACAAGCGAAGATGCGTTAAAAATTTTGCAACAAGCTAGTAATGCTAGCTTTAATATATCAACGGAAGCTTCGAAGTTAATGTCCACACTTCAACAAACTCCAGTTCCTCTCCCAACAGGAAGCGAAGTACCGCCGTTTCGGGACTTTGCAAATCACGTTCATACTTATTCTTTTATGCAAACAGCGATGTGTTCTGCAACTACAAGTTTGGACGGCGATACTAAGGGATCGCTAAGCAGATTTTGTTCCGGGTAAATAATTTATTTTTATGTTCCAAATCCTGCATGAATGTTTTTGTTTTTTTTTTATTTTTTTAGTTCATTCACTTTATTTTTTTTGTCTTGTGTTCAATGGGTGATTGGGATTGTTAACTCGGAAAAATGGAGTTTAGAAGGTAATTAAGTTACCTTCTAAAATATCTAAATCGAATTTGGATTGATGATGACTTTGCGTTTGTTTGATTTTCAGAAGTTATAGAAGCGGCGAGATTCAAACTCAATACTCAAGTTCAACGGATGAGGGGGTTGAAACGGATGTGGAAGATCACACCCCCAGATTAAGTTACGCGTCTTCGAGTTCGTCGAGCGGCGTCGCGGCAAATTTTAACGCATCAAAAAGTCTTTCACAAAACCTTAGCTGTGACAGTAACTTTGAAAGCTTAGAATATCCTCTTTCAGAGTCGAGCGAGCTCACAAGTAGTTTGCCTAGTTGCACAACGCAGGAACGCACCCTCCCAGAGCCGGTTTTAACGAGTTCCAGTGCGATTTCATCGACTATTCCTGGCTATTCAATAAACGCCAGGGCGGCAGCTTTGATGATGCACAATAAGCAAAATCCTCTGGTTCATATGTCGAGTTATAAAGCTTCGAGGGCTTTAACGCGAAGCCCCGTTGATTTTCGTGAAGGGCGCAGAGCCAGTGATGGGTTGGTGGCGCAACAAGTTATGGAGGCGGGGGGCGCCGTAATCGCGTTTAATTCGCAAAAATTGAACGAAAATTGTAAAACGAAAGGAGTCTTGGATATGCATTTGGTGCAGAGGGAGGCGCAGAGGTTGCAATCGCAATATCAAGCGAGGGAGCACCCGGACGAGATTTCGCAAAGACAAAAGCAGCACAATCAATATTTGCAGCCGACGAGAGGGAATAAACGAATTAGTTTGCCGGACAATTTTAGTTATACCGAGCAACCTTTACATTTACAAACTGCTATGCAACATCGGCTATTACAGCAAAAGCGGCAAATCTTGCAGAAGCAATGCGCCATGTCGCATCAAGCTCCAAGCGGGAATAACGAGCACCCGATTATGAGAAAGCAAATGTTGCGTCAAGCCAGTTATAAAATTGCACAACAACAGCCGGTATTACCTCCTTTACCTCCCCTCAACGATACAGAGAGCAAAGACTTATTGGCTTTCCAAGCCTTGGTGGAGGGCTCAGGCGAAGCTTGGAACGCCCTTCCAAATTCGTTGCAGAGTTCCTGTCAAATCTCTGAAACCGCAGCTCCAACCGCAACCTGGCAAACTCCATCCACATGGAATCAGGTACATTTGTAGGAGGTTAAAAGTGTTTTTTTTGCATGCTTAAATCGTTGTTATTTAAGTTATTTTAGTTTATTTATTTTTCTGCGCCGTTTCCGGAACAGTATTTTATTTTAAAAATTTTTGTGTGATATGCTTGTTTTTATTTTTAAGTTTTAAGTTTTTAACATGTGTTGTTCCTAAATTAAATCGATTAGGTTAAATAATCTAGAATTAAACAATTAAAACCGAGTTTTAAGTAATTCTTAGTTTAAGACGTCCCATTTTGATTTTTAGTACAAAACCGTATTATTTTATTTTATTTCATTTTATTTTATTAAAAAAAAATCTTTTCATTATTTATTTTATTTACCCATTAATTGCATGAAAAACTAATTAACCTAACATTCCTTAATTTTTATTTTTAATGAATAAATATAAACATTAGGGACCTCACTTGCCATCTTCAGCTTGGCCTCCGCTGTTGCCACTCAGCGAAAGTCCAATTCTAGAGTTGACTGAGCAAATGGAATCAATGTAAACGAAACTCTTGCGAAAAAAGATTTTTTCTGTGTTCAATCTTTTTTCGCGAGAACGCTAAAAGTTGTGTCAAATACGTAAAATAAAGGATTAAAAAAAAACCAAAACCCAAAAGAAAAGATATGGAATAGACTCGTAACTTTTAAAGTGGGAAATCATGTCGCGATTGAAACAAACTAAAAGCACCTACTAGCTATTATTGAAATACTTTTAACGAAATAATTAAACTGCCAAGGAGTAAATTGCGGTAAATTTCCTGCCTTAAAATAAAAAAAAAATGTTTTTTTGTTACGCGAAGTAGCTTTATAAAAAAATTAATATTTAATTGTAGGGATATTGTTATCAAAAAAATTAAAAAAAAAGCTTAGGGGTATTATTAATAACACTAAATTAATAATAATAATAATGGTATTAATGAGCCGAGGACTAATTAAAAAATGTCAATGAATACAGTTGATTAGAAACTACTTAAATATTAAACCACATATAACAAAAATAACACGAGAAGGTCTTTGAATGTCTTCCAATCTATACATGACATTCTCTTTTGAATTACAAATCGTACACTAAAATAGCTAAACGACTTTTTTGTGCAATAGTGCCTGTCTTAAAGACTGTAGTTTAAAAACTAGAACTTGAATCAGTGCTGTTTGTATTAATCATGTGTTAAAAAAAATAATATGAGATTCAAAAATGTAACCAAGACTTTATTCAGAGTTTCTTATAATTATTATTAAAGCTTCAGATAATAAAATTGTTGTAGCAAATAAGTTTCTCAAACAACATCCTAAAAGCACATAATCTGCTAAAGCTGATTCTGAAACTGTATTCAATTTTTCTCCATCACGTCCTGTGTTCGAGATATTCCCAAAAAATCGTAAATTAAAAAACATAAGAATGGTTATTAGTATACAGGGTGTTTCATGATTCATGACGAATATTACATTAAGCAGGCAAGTTTGTAAAAACATGTGCTTAATTCTTAAAGGTAACTAAGATGTGTGTATACAGTGCCGTCCTAAGATATTTGGTGCCCAAGGAGTTAGATGCACGACTAAATCCAATCCAACCGAACCCTGTATATTTGAAGTGAAGTAAAACTAGAACCAATACTAGACCTAGAACTAAAATCAAACCGACTTGAAATATGTACGGCTAAACCCGAATGTTTCTAGTTCTAGATCTAGAATTAAATCTAATGATATAAAACTGGAACTAACACTAGACCTAGAAGAGGAAAAATTCTGGTTTAGCTTTACGTCTTCAAACCTTAAACTCCCCTCGTCTAGATCTAGCGTTAATTAAAGTTTTACTTCAATTAAAATGTACACGGTTGCTAAATCAGTTTGTAAAGTACTCTATTTCAGAAATTATACATTGCAGAGGAAGCCTTTGTTAAAAAAATGTCTTCAGATGCACGGCTAAACCCAATACAACCCTGTATATTAAAAGTGAAGCAAATCTAGAACTAAAGGCTGGTGCAGACGAGGCGTTTTTGAACACACTCTCGATTTGAGATTTTTGTTAAAGTGCGCGTATTGCTGGCGTTTGTTGCACGGCTCGAATTACATGGAAAAATATACGAATGGTTATGTTCAGTATACAGGGTGTTTCATGATTCATGACGAATATTGCATTAAGCAGATAAGTTTGTAAAAACATGTGCTCAATTCTTAAAGCTAACTAAGATGTGTGTACACAGTGCCAAAATTAAAAAAAAAGATTCCAGATAGTTTTGCTGCAATTGAAATAAACAGGGTCGCCTTATCAGTTCGTAAAATAGCTTTTTTGTAGAAACCTTTATTAAAAAAATTCTTTGGATGCACGACTAAATCCAATCCAACCCAATTTCAATATATTTGAAGTGAAATAAAACTAGAACCAACACTAGACCTAGAACTAAAATCATTCGGATTTAACCGTCTTGAAATATGTACTGTTAAACCTGAATGTTTCTAGTTCTAGAATTAGATCTAATGATATAAAACTGGAACTAACACTAGACCTAGAAGAGGAAAAATTCTGGTTTAGCATTACGTCTTCAAACCTTAAACTCCCCTTGTCTAGATCTAGCGTTAATTAAAGTTTTACTTCAATTAAAATGTACACAGTTGCTAAATCAGTTTGTAAAGTACTCTATTTCAGAAATTATACATTGTAGAGGAAGCCTTTGTTAAAAAAATGTCTTCAGATGCACGGCTAAACCCAATACAACCCTGTATATTAGAAGTGAAGCAAATCTAGAACTAAAGGCTGGTGCAGACGAGCGTTTTTGAACACACTCTCGATTTGAGATTTTTGTTAAAGCGCGCGTTTTGCTGGCGTTTGTTGCACGCCTCAAATTACATGGAAATATGTAA
The DNA here is from genome assembly GCA_036711965.1 of Onthophagus sagittarius. Taxonomy (NCBI): domain Eukaryota; kingdom Metazoa; phylum Arthropoda; class Insecta; order Coleoptera; family Scarabaeidae; genus Onthophagus; species Onthophagus sagittarius. The sequence continues at coordinate 43,021,214 of JASERS010000005.1, read as the reverse complement.
GAACGGTTATGTTCAGTATACAGGGTGTTTCATGATTCATGACGAATATTACATTAAGCAGATAAGTTTGTAAAAACATGTGCTCAATTCTTAAAGGTAACTAAGATGTGTGTACACAGTGCCAAAATTTAAAAAAAGATTCCAGATAGTTTTGCTGCAATTGAAATAAACAGGGTCGCCTTATCAGTTCGTAAAATAGCTTTTTTGTAGAAACCTTTATTAAAAAAATTCTTTGGATGCACGACTAAATCCAATCCAACCCAATTTCAATATATTTGAAGTGAAATAAAACTAGAACCAACACAAGACCTAGAACTAAAATCATTCGGATTTAACCGTCTTGAAATATGTACGGTTAAACCCGAATGTTTCTAGTTCTAGATCTAGAATTAAATCTAATGATATAAAACTGGAACTAACACTAGACCTAGAAGAGGAAAAATTCTTGTTTAGCTTTACGTCTTCAAACCTTAAACTCCCCTCGTCTAGATCTAGCGTTAATTAAAGCTTTACTTCAATTAAAATGTACACAGTTGTTAAATCAGTTTGTAAAGTACTCTATTTCAGAAATTATACATTGCAGAGGAAGCCTTTGTTAAAAAAAATGTCTTCAGATGCACGGCTAAACCCAATACAACCCTGCATATTTGAAGTGAAGCAAATCTAGAACTAAAAGCTGGTGCAGACGAGGCGTTTTTGAACACATTCTCGATTTGAGATTTGTGTTAAAGCGCGCGTTTTGTTGGCGTTTGTTGCACGCCTCGAATTACATGGAAATATGTAAGAACGGTTATGTTCAGTATACAGGGTGTTTCATGATTCATGACGAATATTACATTAAGCAGATAAGTTTGTAAAAACATGTGCTCAATTCTTAAAGGTAACTGAGATGTGTGTATACAGTGCCGTCCTAAGATATTTGGTGCCCAAGGAGTTAGATGCACGACTAAATCCAATCCAACCGAACCCTGTATATTTGAAGTGAAGTAAAACTAGAACCAATACTAGACCTAGAACTAGAATCAAACCGTCTTGAAATATGTACGGCTAAACCCGAATGTTTCTAGTTCTACATCTAGAATTAAATCTAATGATATAAAACTGGAACTAATACTAGACCTACAAGAGGAAAGATTCTGGTTTAGCCTTACGTTTTCAAAGCTGAAACTTCCCTCTTCTAGATCTAGTGTTAGTTAAAATTTTACTTCAATTAAAATGTACACAGTTGCTAAATCAGTTTGTAAAGTATTCTATTTCAGAAATTATACATTGCAGAGGAAGCCTTTGTTAAAAAAATGTCTTCAGATACACCGCTAAACCCAATACAACCCTGTATATTAGAAGTGAAGCAAATCTAGAACTAAAGCCTGGTACAGATGAGGCGCTTTTGAACACACTCTCGATTTGAGATTTTTGTTAAAGCGCGTGTTTTGCTGGTGTTTGTTGCACGCCTCGAATTACATGGAAATATGTAAGAACGGTTATGTTCAGTATACAGGGTGTTTCATGATTCATGACGAATATTACATTAAGCAGATAAGTTTGTAAAAACATGTGCTCAATTCTTAAAGGTAACTAAGATGTGTGTACACAGTGCCAAAATTTAAAAAAAGATTCCAGATAGTTTTGCTGCAATTGAAATAAACAGGGTCGCCTTATCAGTTCGTAAAATAGCTTTTTTGTAGAAACCTTTATTAAAAAAATTCTTTGGATGCACGACTAAATCCAATCCAATCCAATTTCAATATATTTGCAGTGAAGTAAAACTAGAACCAACACTAGACCTAGAACTAAAATCATTCGGATTTAACCGTCTTGAAATATGTACGGTTAAACCCGAATGTTTCTAGTTCTAGATCTAGAATTAAATCTAATGATATAAAACTGGAACTAACACTAGACCTAGAAGAGGAAAAATGCTGGTTTAGCCTTACGTCTTCAAACCTGAAACTTCCCTCTTCTAGGTCTAGCGTTAATTAAAGTTTTACTTCAATTAAAATGTACACAGTTGCTAAATCAGTTTGTAAAGTACTCTATTTCAGAAATTATAAATTGTAGATGAAGCGGTTGTTTAAAAAATGTCTTCAGATGCACGGCTAAACCCAATACAACCCTGTATATTTGAAGTGAAGCAAATCTAGAACTAAAGGCTGGTACAGATAATGCGTTTTTGAACGCACGCTCGATTTGAGATTTTCGTTAAACGAACGTTTTGCTGGCGTTTGTTGCACGCTTCGAATTACATGGAAAGTAACGTAATCACCTTTTATTGAATCGCATGTGAAGTGTAGCCACTTTAAGCCACTTTATCGATTGATAAGTCTAGATCCTATACTTTTGGATGTTGAAGGTGCAGCAAAATTGTGTTATCGGTTCTGATTCAAGTCATAAGACATAAACCTTGAGTAATGCAAAACAAGTAGAACAAGTCTACCTAGAATTCAACACACTTGATAAATCTTGCAACCTCGAGGAGTCTAGTAGTGGAGGAAACAACATAGTTTTTCTCAGCTTGCAGAAAGTTTTAACCTTAGACAGAATCTAAGTAAGTCAAAGGTTATGGTCTTTGGTCGAAAAAGCGACGTTCAAAAATACTCTACATCAATATAAATGGATAACTCCTTCTGGTAGTTTCTGAGATTCGCAATCTTGGACTCCACTTTGAGATTCAAGCTTATGCAAACATATTTCTAATGATCTTCAAGCGGCTTATGCTAGATCGAAGATTTTTTATCCCTATCGGCACATACTGAGCGTTCAAACCAAAGCTACGTTATTTAACTCCAAGGTTTTACCTCATTTGTGAGCCGCTCAGCTTCGTGTTCAGCGACTACAAAATACTGAGCCTGAGATTCATTTTTGGTATTAGGAAATATAATCATACATCTTATAAATTGGCTTATAAATTGACTACGTTGGGTTGGTTGAACATGGCTAGATGTTGGAGGCTTTATTGCGCCGTTTTTCATCACAGAATTTTAACCTCAAAAACGCCTTAATATTTATTGGACAAAGTACCTTAATCGAACATTATCTCAACTTTACCATTAAATGAATTATATTTAAAGGTCTTCCCTTCCAGCGCATAAAACGAAAGTTTTCAAGAAATGTTACATTTATCAGATAACCAAAGTTTTCAATAGTATTCCTGATGAAATCAAGTTACTTCCGCTGTGTTGGTTTCGGATATCGATGTTCTTATTCTTATATTCGCAACATAATCAACAATGACTTATCCTTTCTTCAGCGTGTTTTGAAATTGGGTGAAGTAAAATTATTATTATTATTTATTCCGATGAACACTATTTCAACTAAAGAGACAACCTATTAACCGGGTTTTCAATACAAGATTTCATTTCCTAAAGAGCTAGACAGGAGCAACCTTTGATTGGAACCATTTCCTAATAAAATTGAAGAAAAGGGCTAAAATATTGGATTCGATCAAATTAAAAAAATACCCATCTAAGAAGCCTCAAAAAGGTGACGTGATTATAAGGGACTAGCGTCAAACCTATCGACCAATTAGTATATGACGACACAGAAGAGATAAGAAAAACGTTAAAAAGATCTCTTAAGATGCTTGGAATTTATATGAGAATATGACAGAATAATAGCAGAGAACGGGATATATTGGAAAACACAATTTTCAACTAGTCAGTTGTCTTCGGAAGGAAATCAATTTTCAACCAATTTCTGTTTTGATTAGGTTTAGTATCTCATCAAAACATTTGATGGACATTCTAAAATAATTAAATTTTGGCTCTTATTATTTTATCTTTGAATACAATGTGACAAACATTCTATGGGTTAGTCTGTTTCTGGTTTCTTAGTCTATGCGATGTACTAAAACTTGCCTTGGTCTGTACCGACGCCTTTTAAAATGTCGGTAAAAGGTCCAAATACAAGCAATAGCTTTCGTGTCCATACTGCAATTATCAACTTTATCAGTCGGGTTTAGCCGTCTTATGAGATGTACGACTAAACTCGACTGTTTCTAGTTTTAGATAGAGTTACATCTAATGATATAAAACTGCTTATAGCACTCTATTTCAGAAACTATGCATTGTAGAGACCTTCGTTAAAAAATGACTTCAGATGCACATTCATTGCAAAAACAGGTGTCACACAGGATGGTGCCCAGGACTATAGCCCGATTAGCTCTTAGGTTTTGACCAAAAGGATTAAAACGAAATGAACAATTCTTTGATATTTCTTCCTTAAATAATAACTAGTATTAATTAGTTAGGTTGTAAGTAAGATGAACTGGGTTAAGATTGATAGCTCAACCCAATAATATATAACAACAATATTTTATACTAAATAGCTAGTTGAGATATTAACTTCTATGTCATTACTTTAAACTTTAAACACTTTAAACATTAACTAACTTTAAACAATATCTAATGTTAGCTGACTAGTTGGGTTAACAATATAAAATAATATTTTACGCTGGTTGTCATATCATTAACAATTTAAACGAAGAAATAATCTCGTTGGACCTCAAAAACGTTGGCCGCCTCAAGTAAAATGGACAATACTTTGCTACTTCTCCTTGAAACAATAACTAATGTTAACTAACTAGTTGGGTTGGATTATATGGTGTGGAATATGCAGTGTGTTCACGACTAAAGGAATAAATTCGACAATTTTTAGCAATTGCTCTTGTGTTTATTACTTGTGACTTATAATTTGTGATTTTTTTTCTTCACCACTAGATATTACTTGAAGATCTTAACCCAACCCAACAACTTAGTCAAAACTAGATATTAGTTGAGTTGGGTTGAGTTTGGGATGATAGATACACCAGATAGTGTGAGATTTACTACTTCCTCGTCTTCTTCGAAATCCGTCAGAATTTTTCGAAGCGTTCTTGCAGCATTTTGTCCTCATTCTCCTCTTCGAGATCTTTTCGCCTCCTTTACGTTGATGGAGTCAACGAAAATAAGAGACTCCTATCACTTCTTGAAATTTGCTTACAGTCCATACCGGGTCGGGGAACCCTTCGTAACACCTCGTTTTCTTCCTCAATGCATTGCTTTTCCACCTTTCTATCCTTCACTGTTCTTCGAATGTCAACTAATTAGTTGGATTGGATGTACTGGATTAAGATTGATGACTCGACCCAACTCAACAATATATAACAAAAATATTTTGTACCAAATAACTAATTGGGATTACATCCTCTACATCATTAACAATTTTAACGAAGAAATTATCTCCAAGAAAAATGAACAATACTTTGAGCAGCCGACATCTTCGAAGTCGACCGAGAATATATTTCTCATATAATGATAGAAACAACACAAACAAACTTTTTTTTGGATGAGGTATTGAGCGGGTAGATTGTGTCAAGTTGGGGCCAAAATCAAAAGTTTTCTTCAGAGTTTTGGGCTCTTTTCATGGGATATCTTTTTCGTATTTGCTTATACTACAAAAAATTGTTTTAACTTTTAGTTATTTTTCTGTTTTTTACTTTTTTACTCTCCTATTCTCCTTCTTCTTCTCCCCACGGTACTGTCCGCCGATTCTCTTCATTGAGTTTGCTCATAAGACATAATGTCTTTAAGCTTTTAATTATGTATTTGTTTTTACATACCTAGAAGAGGTACCTTCTTCTCTAGGTATCATCCCATGGTACTCATCATGTTTACAGCTAAACTACATCAATGCATAGGTAAATACTCCATATAGGTCTGGAGATACATATACATACTTTGTAAAAAGAATTTCCAAATTAGATAAAAAATAATATAATATATACTCTATACATGAATAATAAATAAATAACCAGACAGGCATGCTTCAAAATATCACAGCTATTCTCTCATCAGTCTTTCTCCTTTGTCCATTTTCCTCTTTCTCAATCATAATATTGACACAGTTCTCTGCGGAAATTGCTTTTCCGATCGTTTCTGTGGCCTCATCTGTCTTTTGTTTCCATCTCGGGCACTCAAAAGAAGGATGTGCCTCATCGAGCACAATATTTTTTCTTCACCTCTTCCCATGTTCTGTTTAGGTGCGGTGTTAGGTTCGGGATGAATTTCTTTATCCAGCCTTCTTTACCAGTATATGTAAACCAATTGGCTCCCCATTCTTCCCATCACTTGTTCACTTGTGCCATGACCTTCAGTTTATCGGCCAGATCTGAATATTATTGGCTGATAAACATTATCATTACAAGATGTGCATCGCTAGATACAGTCTTGTAAGTATTAATCATTCTTATCAAAATTTTTCTGTGTTTTCTATTCAGCTTGTCCGCCAGTTTGTTTGGTCTCAAACTTCTCAGACCACGCCTTGCATCTTCTTTCTTGCCAATTAGTTTCCTCTTTTCTTCCCTGTTGCCATAGGTTGCACCCATTACACTGTGTAGTGCTCTCTCATCGTAGGTCTTTTCCTATCATTATCCCCAGCTACGTGATGAACTCAAACTAATTCAATTGAACACAACTCAACCTGTCAACAACTCAACAACACTCTCTTCCTGGAATCATTCTTTAAAATATATTTTCGAGGTGTGAGCACGCGCCTCAACTGCATCCTATGTTATCACATCTCGCATCATCTAGGTTTGAGCATTTTGTCCTCAATTTATTTCAGTTGAAATGCTACAGCTCTCTTTGAATGATTTGTTTGACACTTTATTACTTGGATCTGCTATTATAACTGTTCCATGACACTCTTCTCATGCAACTCTCCTCTTATATTTTTCTTCCCTTTGTCACCCAACCATTTCATTCAGACTGTTAGCTTAGCCGAAAATTCCTCTCAGGTTGAAACAATAAAATGAAAAATAATTTTTAAATGGATGCTGCAGAACTCAGAGCACCCGCGTGCCCGGCGCCTATTGTTGTACTGGTTGAATATAGAATGGATACAAGCCATAGAAACACCAAGACCAACAGAAAGTCTTCTTGTGTTGATAGATAGATTAGTTCTATCGATAGAAGAAATTGTTTAACTTCATTCACAGTTTGCACACTTACATGTTGAGAATGAATGCTCTTAAATCTGGTAGGACTCAGTTAGGAAACCATCTCCTATAGTCGCGACGAGCAGCACATGGATTTCCATTGCAGAAATCGTAATAAAACATCATATCAACCAAATACTGTTAAATGTTAAAGATTGACATGAAGTTATGCATTAATTAATTGTTTTTCAGTTACTTTTGAGAATTTAGCACATGTTTTTAAGAATTTTTCTGCATTTCTCATGAAACACCCTGAGGGGTCGGACTTTTGGGCCTCAGGGTTTCTATTTATAACCGTCTAAGTTTATGTTAATTTACTTTATTTTTTTTTAATATACAAGGTAATTTATGGCATACGGAGCAGACTAAAAGAAGGGTAGGTATTACAATTCACAGTGAAGAGATTTTTTATAGTGTTTTGTTAAAAGCTTAATAATTAATAGATACCACATGTCAACATTTTAAATTCAAGCTCCACTTTTGAGGGCCGATAATTTTCAGTAAAGAATAATTAAAATACTTATCAACACCATCTTCATTTTTGAAAGAGATTTTAGGTTAATATAACTTTAACATTCAAGAAGTTAAAGTTATTCAAGAATAATTAAAATACTTATCAACACCATCTTCATTTTTTAACGAGATTTTAGGTTAATATAACTTTAACATTCTGTGTTTTTGTGATTATTGTGATCAACATTATTAAGAGAACATCTGCAATTTGGCCCTTTTAGTCTGCTCAGGATGTTGTAAATTAACCTGAGTGCAGGATATGATTAGCTTTTGATAATTCTTTCTCGTCGTCTTCGTCATTTTAAGATAAGATTTCCAAAAAAATTGATGGAATCTGAATATCTCAAAAATTGGACGTGATGGAGAAAAAGTGAAGACAGTTTCAGAATCATCTCAACATTGTATGTTATCAAAAATATCATAGTCTTCGAGATTTTTCGTGCATTCTTCTCATCTTGCTAAACATGAAAATAATTTAAAAGACGAGTATGCACATCTGCATGATTCTAACTCTCATTGGGATCTATAATTTCTTTTTAATTTTACTCAGAAAGTAAAATCAGAAAATGAGGCTTTAGTAATAATTTTAAGTACTTATATTTATATCTGTATTCGTTGACGCGAGTTTGAGAACAAAAAGCAATGGTCAATTTACTGAGATACTAATTAAAAAATTTGAAAGAATAAAAAAAAATTGTAATAAAAGGAAAAAAATATTGAGAAGAAAACATTCCAAAAAGACTAATTGTAACTTATTAACGTAACCTGGTTTGTGGCGAATGAAAAAAAAGAACTTAAAACAATCAAAAATGTATAAAGTATGTAACCAGAATCGAACTGTAATATTCAGATAATAATAATTATTATATTAAATTAATATAATACGTACTAAAAAGAATCGGTCACAAGGAAAATATTTACCAAGAAAAAAAAATTGGAAACGAGTAGCTCACAAATTTTCTCGTAACTCGATTATGAAAAAATTAATGATTAAATAAATAAAATAAGCACTCGTGGGGCATCGAGGTACATAACGTTAATTAAAAAAAAATGATTCATCATAAACCATTCACATATCAGATACTAGACTTTAAAATAAACCTCCTCCAAAAAAATGTAATCACGATGTCATTATGCATTATTTTATGGCTCAATGCCCACGACGATGTGTAACTTTTTTGTAACTTTCATTTTTGTATTTAAATCAACATTTTTTAGTAGAAACGTGTTAGAACATGCGTGGATATCAATTTAATAAAAAAAAACTGCATAAACTAATAATAAACTGTAGCTTCAAACTCGTAATCTATTGTTAGCCAACAGCAATAATATATTTGTATATTTGTAAAGGTGCCTCGGTTATGTTTGAATGGAGGTTTTTCTTTGGCTTTTGTTAATTGTTCATAAATAAAATTGGAAAAATTAGTGAAATTTGAGTTTTATTTAATCAGATTATGCAACTACAAAATTAATGATGTCTTTACCAAACCAGTACCGGTCCAATTTTCCCTATGCTCCCAAAATGATTCAACAACAGCTCATGATCAACCACATCAAATGTCTTAGGTTCAAAAAAACAGCCAAAACTCTTCGTCCAAGATCTACATTGTCAAAAACAAATTGTGTTACTGATGTTATTGCACATTGTATACTTATTTTTTAGAAAACCATGCTGTCAATCTGCAATAGAACCAAAAATTGCAGTAATCTATTTTTCATTACGAGCTCGTATATTTTAGCAAAAGTAGTTATGACTGATATAGGACGATATTGGTCTTCTTTCGGATCCTTCTTAATATCTGTCTTAAACATTTGACAACTTTAGGCTTGATACTCCACGCCATGATAACGTGGAGCTGAATTAAGTTTAAGTGATGGGATTATCATCATTTGACCTAAGTAAACCAGTAGTACTAAGCTATTAGTATTTATTTGATCTCTTACTATTTTTTCTGCCATACAGGTCAAGTGTTCATTTAGAACATTGCAAATTTGCTTCAGGTTCTCCGTTTCTGAATTATCTTTATCAAAAATTTTATGGATTAGTTCCAGCTTATTATTTATCATTTAATCATTAATGAACTTCCATTGCTTTCGTGCAAAATCTTCAGCAAAATTGGTCGCAATATGCAGTAAAATATACCGTAAAAACAAAAAAAAGTTGATAGGCAAGAATGATAAAAATGCAACATTGAATAGTGTTAGATCATTTTCTGACGACCAAAAAAAAGTCACCGGGATGTCTAAAGGTGGGATTTTCATCTTCACATGTTCAATTTGTCTTCACATTGTGAACTCATTTTCGATGTGCCCTGACTGAAATATGCACGATGTTTATCCCAATTATGTATTTATACTATTATATTATATATTTATATTATTATATACCCCAACTAAAGCGTGAAGTTTTTCTTTTGACCTGTCAATCATCCCCGAAAAAAATGTTAAGTTGGTCAGTTTTGTTTACAAACATTACATTAATCATACCGTGAAGATTTCTTTTGTATCCCAATTACAGCGTGAAATTTTTCTTTTGACGTGACAATCATCTCCCGAAAAAAATGTTGAGTAGATCAGTTTTGTTTAAAAACATTAATTATACCGTGAAGATTTCTTTTGTATCCCAATTAAAGCGTGAAATTCTTTTTTTAACCTGTCAATCATCCCCAAAAGAATGTTAAGTTGGTCAGTTTTGTTTACAAACATTAATCATACCGTAAAGATTTCTTTTGTACCCCAATTAAAGCGTAACATTTTCTTTTGCCCTGTCAATCATCTCCCTAAAAAATGTTACGCGTGGAGTTAAGCAGAGTCTCGAGTTTGTGATGAGGAGATTAACATAGACCTCGAGGAGAAGTGAGTAGTCCCTAGTGAGGCTGATGAAATTTTAGGAAGATGCAGAAGAAGGTTCGTTTCCAATTCGTAAGAGCGAGATTAATCTTGGGTTATAGTTCGTGATTTGAGTTGGTGTTGAAACCAGAAATGTGGAATTTTCGTGCGTCATGCCATATTACACCGTATTGATGTGATATCAATCTGATGGAATGATTGTGCCTGTTTGTGTTAGTTTTCTGTATATTTTAAATTCAATAGAATTCAAATTCAATAGATCTATTTATGAAAATCTCTTAATAGGTTACGTTTATCCTTTACACATTACTGGTAGAATTGATATTCAAACTAATTTTAATCAATTAGACAAAGAAACTTATTCCAAAGAAGAAACTAATACCGTGAGTTGAGTGGTCATGGCTGTTTTAACAAATACAGCCGATCGAACCCATATTGGCCCCTCAAAGTCTCTAAGGTTCGATCCTCAAGGTCAAGGTTAGGGAGCTCACTATACCCCACAAAGTCAAGGTTAGGGAGCTCACTATACTAGTATCTTTAACAGAATATCGTGTACAGTTGAAAGAAAAAGTGTGTGTACAAGTGAGCAAATTGATGTTAATTTGGTGACGATGGAATGTAAAGTAAAAAAGCGTAGTGATCACGGTATAAAAATTAAGGACATTGTACAGCAGCTACATTTTGACAACGTTGTGGATAATTTAATAACAAATCTCTGGGAAGATTCCGACGATGAGTTCGATATGGATTTTTATATATTATTTTCAATAAAACCTTGTATTGAAGTGTAATATATTTGTTTTCAATATTTTTTGTTTCTTTTGAATTAAACGAATTTAAAGTGTTTTTTTATTTGCCAGAAGCTTATGTATAAAATAAACTATCCAATTTACAGAGATTTTAAGAATTATTATTTAAAAGATGGCTTTACGTACCTAGCCGTTTCCCATTTTTCCCTAAAGAGGTTGAAATTCCTAAAATTTGTTAATATTATTTTATTTATAGAAAAACTATTTATTTTACGTATTTTTCTATAAATGAAGTTTTGTCATGCGATATACTCTTGCTACACATAATCTCGTATAGAACCATCTTTCCTCTTTAAAGATTTATCTTCTGCGCAACTGACGTGAGTTTTAGGGGCCAATATGTTTTGGGCCAGCTGTGTTTGAGAGAGGAAGCCGCAAAGAACTGTATCAATATTGATAGAAAATATTTGAAAGAATTCCTCTTTCAAACATTTTCCCTTGGGAGGATACAAAAGAGACGTGGTAGAAATAAAGGAGAAAGAGAAAAGACAGATGAGAGAATAGCTATGATTATTAAAGACAACAAATATATTTAAATATTACCAGATTAGTTATGCCTTTTTTGCCTTTTTTGAATTTTCATGCCTATTATTTTTTTATGCCTATTTAAAGCCTTTTTCCAACTTTTTGGCGTCTTTTCCCCAAAAATTGGTTGAATTATGAAAAATTATTTCGCTGCACCTCTGTACATTTCCTCGTTGTGCCGTCTGACGTAAGATCCGCGTTTTTTATCGATCCGAATTTAAGCTTTTGAATTCCCCGTTGTGCCTTGTCGTCTTAGACGGGATTCCCCGTATGTGGTTTAACTTGCGTCGAGTCTTCAATTCATTTAGTTGTATTAAAGTCGAGTGACAGTGTGAAGTTCTTGCGTAGTACAATGCCGAAGCCAACCGTAGAAGAATGGATTAAAGGTTACAAGGAATTGAAATATGAACGCAATCGTTTATTTTGCCAAGCCTGTTCAAAAATCGTAAGTATTGATGGAGTTAATCGAGTAAAAACAATTAATTATATTTTTAAATAATGATTAAATTATGTATAATACCAAAGATTTTTAAATATTTAAAACCGAAATTTAAATCTTTTTACAGTAAAAATTGGAAATTATAAAGAATAGCATGTTCCAAAATTCACTAGAAATAAAATTCACTATTGATTCAATGTAGTACTTCGATCACTAAAATTAATAGAACAAAATGATTGTTTAATAATTATGGAAGATATTATAAAATACTGACGTTATTAAATTACTGTTAACAGATTAATTGTGACAAGAAATACTACATAATTCAGCATGTCAAAATATCATTGCATCAGGAAAAATTAAAACTGACTAATAGTCAATCCAAAAAACAACAAACTATAGGTACAGCTATAAAATCTGTGGCATCAACATCCGGCTGCACTGAACAATCAAAATTCAATTTTGATCTTTGCAAAGCTTTGATAAAAGCAAACATACCAGTCCATAAAGTGACAAATAAATATTTCAAAACTATTTTACAAACATATTGTACAATGCATATTCCCGATGAAAGCCATCTCCGCAAAAATTATATTACTTCAGTCTACAAAGAAGTTATTCAAGAAATAAAAAATATTATTGGAAATAATTATATTTGGATAAGTGTAGACGAAACAACTGATGTATGTGGACGATACGTGGCAAATTTAATACTTGAAGTATTAAGTGATGAAAATTCGTCAAAAAGTTTTCTAACAAGTAGCAAAGAATTAAGTAAAACAAATAATAATACGGTAACAAGATTTATTCACGACGAATTAACGCATTTTTTCTTACCGGAGCCGGTACCGAATGATAAAATTTTACTGATGGTGTCAGACGCAGCGGCATACATGGTAAAAGCTGCGTCTAATATGAAGATTTTTTACCCTAATTTAATTCATTGTACTTGCTTAGCACACGGGCTTAATCGAGTAGCAGAAACTATAAGGTTACAGTTCCCATTAGTTAATAAATTAATAAAAAGCGGTAAACAAATATTTGTTAAAGCCCCTTTAAGGGTAGAATTGTTTAGAGAGATGTTACCAAATACCCCATCACCACAACCAGTTCTAACAAGATGGGGAACATGGCTAGATTTCGCTATATACTAAACAAACGCCTTAGATCATTTTAAACAATTAATAAATGAATTTCCGGTTACAAGTAGTAAAGCAATACAAGATTGCCAGGTCGTCCTAAAAGAAGTGGAGCTACAAAATAATTTGGCATTTATAAAAAGCAATTACAGTTACATAAGTGAATCTATAAAATCACTTGAAAAAAAAAAATTACCTTTAGTGACTGCAGTAGAAATGATTAAAAAGTTTCAAGACAGCACGTATAGCGTACCAGGATATATTGGTCAAATAATTACGAATAAATTTAACGACGTTCTGTGTAAAAATGAAGGATTTGCCACATTACAAAAAATTGCATCAATTTTAAGTGGTGAAATTGTTACTGAATTTATTATGGATCCCGCATTAATTACAAAGTTCAAGTATGCACCAATTACAAGTGTGGACGTGGAGAGAAGTTTTTCGGCTTACAAGAATATGTTAAGTGAGAGAAGACACAACTTCACAATGGAACATTTAGAACAGCATTTAATAATTAGTAGTTTTCGTGATTAGTGGTTTAATAATTATATATGAATGTTTAGTTTAACGATGTATTTTTTAATGAAAACGTTATTAAAATACATTATTAATTAGGTATAGCAATTTTTTCGATTTCTAATTTTTATGCCTTTTTAATGCTTTTGTTGCCAAAATTTCATGCCTTTTTAAGTGCCTTTTTCCGTCTTTTTTGTGCCTTTTAATCCGGTCTTTAATAATAATGGAAACTAGAAAGCTTTTGAGATAGAGGGTGTGCTAAATTGTAAGGTATTATTGTAGGTATCATGGAAGGTTTTCTAAAAATATTATACTCAATATTTCCAGAGGAGTGGTCGAGTTTTAGGTCGAGGAAATTAATGTTTTTATCAATTTCGATTTCTAGAGTAAATTTTAGATTCTTATATAAATTGTTCAGATAAATGTGAAAATTGTCTAATTGTTTTTGGTCACCGCTCCATATGCAAAAAATATCGTCTACATATCTTATCCATTTGACAATGTGGTGTTTAGATGGGCTTTTTTGTGATATTATGTATTATTTACCAATGGGCATACCCATTGATAGACCATCGGTTATCTCGTAGTATTCCTCATTAAAACAGCAATAATTTAAAGAGACTACATGTTGTAATAATAAACTAAGCTGGGAGACAGTTTTATCATTTTTAATATGGTTTTTAAAAATTATATCTGTTAAACTCAAAGTATATTCTATCGGAAAGTTCGAATATAAATTGGTAACGTCGAAAGAACTTAGTTTTGTATTTGTTGTGTCGATATCAAAGGTTCTTTCAATAAATTGTCTTGAGTTCATGATACTGTATTCAGGTTTGAAATCGATTTGTCGAAAAATATTCAATAAAAATTGTGCAATTTTTGATGTAGGGGAGTTCATGTATGCTGTGTTCGGACGTATTGGAATGCCTTGTTTGTGTACTTTAGGTAGTGAATATAATCTGGGAATGTTAGAATTCATGTGTATGAATTTTTGTACGATATATATGTTGTTTGGTGATATGTTAAGATGTGGTGAAAGTTGAATCAAAACTTCTTTACATTTTTTGATAATTTCCTTTGTCGTCTTGATACTGGTATTTAGTGGAGATTTTTCAAGCTTTTTGTAATTGTTACCTTTCATGAATGTTAAAGTTTTGTTGATGTATTCAATGTATTGATGTATATGTTACAGTTAAAGCATTCATTACGTGAATGTATACACTATCTAGACAATGCTAAGTAAATTAGTTAATGTGTATATAAAATACGAAATGAAAACTTTTACTAGTTGATGTATACAATTACTAACGATACTCAGTTAAAGTTTAATATACGTTTAAAATGTATTAAACTTATATAACAAAAGTTGTAGAAGTTGTTTTAAATAAAAAACGAAGCGAAGACTCGACTATGACGTGACCGTATGAAGAAGGAACAACAAAGGTATAAAAATATTACAACTCAAGAAATACAACTATTTTTAAATTTATGCGAATTATGTTTGAAAAAGCGAAAAATGAAAAGAAAGGGTTGGTGGTTAAGCTGATGATATTTTCACACTATAACTCTAGATGCCAAGAAGACTTAATAGACTTTCAATCACAACCTGACGAAGAACTTAAATTTATATTGGTCTATCAAGATCATCTGACGAAATTTGTGATACTTAGAGCACTTAAAAGTAAGCAGGGATTGGAAGTAGCAGATCAACTACTTAATATATTCTTATTATTTGGTGCCCAATCCACGCTGCAGTTTGATAATGAACGAAATTGTAAATAATATAATAAAATATTTAAAACAACTATGGCCTGAATTAAAAATTGTTCATGGTAAACCGCGACATAATCAATCGCAAGGCAGTGTAGAACGCGCCAACCGAGACGTAGAAAATATATTGAACGCTTGAATGCTACAAGAAAGATAAGTAAAGATAAAAACCTTTCAATCAAATCTTTCTTTTTTTCTACAATAAAAAGCGCTATATAATAGGGTGCTTCATGCAGGAATCAAAAGAAGTCCATATGAAACAATGTTTGGAGAGCCAGCGAATGTTGGACTTACTTCTTCTTCACTACCACGAGACGTTATTAAAGAAATTAATACTGAGGACGTATTAATAAAGACTTCTAATGCATCTAATACAGAAGAGCAAGGTGAAAATGAAATCACTTTTCATAGCAATGTTGCTATTTTGTAGGAATCTATCCCAGAAAGTCCTTTGGAAATCTTAGAAGAAGCTTTGCAAGAAGAAATTTTGCTTGTAGAGGAAATAGCAACAACGTGTATTGATAAAGAAGAAAATAACGATATATTGAGAGAGAAGAAGTGCAGAAAATGTGAGGTTTTGTTATTGTCGGAAGATAATTCAATTTGTAATGTTTGCGTGCGTCTACATGAAATTAATAATAACAGAAATGAGGCCAAAGAAAATTTAAAACTTTAACTTACACGTATGAAAACAATATCTGATGCTTCTCATACGACAGCAGAAAACGAAATGACTGTCCGGATTAAAGTACCTGATGTAGACAGGGGAAGAGGAGATTCTCGTTCAATCTTAGGATGTATAATGAAAAACACCGATGATGGTTATTTTCAAATAGGAACAAGGAATTCCATTTTGAAAGGTCTTTACACTAGATCCTAATTTAGTGTATACCCAGAGAAGGTACATCGATGATATTCCACCACAACAATTACCTCTTAGAACAGTGGTCACAGAGCAATCGGTAAGAAGTGGACAGGGATTTGTGAAATGCAATTGCAAAACAAAATGTAATGGTAATAGATGCACATGTGTAAAGAAAAAAAATTTGTGCAATTCGCAGTGCCACCAAAATTTACCATGCTGTAACAAATAAAAGTTGTATTTGCATTAATAGATGAACGGATTTGTTCTTTATATTGTTTGTTTTTGTATTTTTGTTTTAAGGAATAAATATTTGTATTAAAAAAATCCGTGTTTAAATTTTTATTACATATCTTAGTACAAAGCTTCCAGTTATTTTTCGGTTTTTTGATACTACCTCAAAAATGTATTTATTACTATACTTACTTACCACTTGCAAATCCGTCTATTAAAAAAATTATACCGTCCTTTGGAACAACTTTTACAGATATTTGTTAGCAAATGTATACACTACCTAGTATATGTACACATTCACTAGTAAATGTATACACTCTATGATTAGTAAATACTTTCACTAAAACGTTACGTAAATGTATACATTGACTAGTTAATGTATACATTAACTGAAATGCACACTTTACCTGTAACATATATAACCAAAAGTGATTTTTAGTTGTACTATTTGTTAAAAAAATTAAAATCCGCCTATATTCCTACAAAATGCTCTTAATCATCAACAAACCATCAATGATCTCAAGGCCTTAACCGTTCATGATTTCACCACCACGTATAATAATAAAAACTTAAAAATTAATTTGACAGATAGCAACGACTATAGAACGGTCACTAAATATTACAAAGAAAATAATGCGCAATTTTATACATTTCAAGATCCTTCTGTTAAACCATTATCGGTAGTAATTCGTCATGTTCCCTTATCACTTTCGGAAGATGAAATAAATTCTGAATTATTACCATATAACCTTCCAATAATAAAAATAACTAGATTAGTTAACAAAGAAAAATATCCTATACCTCTGTGTGCGATTGATCTTACTCCATGCGAAAAAGCGAAGGAGATATTTAAAATCAAAGAAATTTCTAAGGCAATAGTTACAGTTGAGATGAGAAGAAAGCCAAATAATGTTCCTCAATGCTATAATTGTCAAAGATTTGGACATACAAAGAATTATTGTTCATTAAAGCCGAGGTGTGTCAAATGTGGAGAGCAACACAACCATACTCAATGTACAAAAAACAAAGCTGACCCTCCTAAGTGTGCGAACTGTGATGGACCTCATCCATCTAATTATAGGGGATGTAAGAGTCACACTGATCTACAAAACAAAAATCCCCGACATCAAGACCGCAGTTATATTAATTCCCAAAGAAAAGATTCACAACCCAGTTTCCGCACTCTTAGTCCTGAAATTTCTTTCGCTAACGCAGTTCAAGGTAAAGCTAATAAATCCAATAATATTCCTTCCTTCACATCCCAAAATGAAACTCAAACCTCCTCTCCTTTGGTGACAGTCATTATAAATCTCCTGAAACAGGTCCTTATCCCAATTATCAATGAAATCAAATCACACCTAATCAACGAGATCTTACCTTCCCTTATTCATGTCAAATAATACAAATCTACAACGTTTAGAAAATATCACAATTTTAAACTATAATGCAAATGGGTTAAAAAAGCAAAAAGCTCTTATCATTGCTTTTCTTGCGAGATATAACATAGACATAGCATGTATCTCGGAGACACATCTTGCGCCAGGAGAAAATCTCCGAATTGGTGGTTATAACATATACAGGTATGATAGAAACTCTCAAACAGCAGCTGGTGGCGTCGCAATCATAATTAGACGCCAAATTAAACATCACTTATATAGTATTACCACCTCATCAATAGAAACTGTTGCTATCCAATATGAGATAAAAGGACACGCCCCGATAACTTTAATATGTGCCTATAAACAGCCAAACAAATCGTTGATTAATGATGATTTTAAAAAAATATTTCAAATAGTAGGACCTGTGATGTTAATTGGAGATCTCAACAGTAAATTAAAACATTGGGGATGCCGTGCAGACAATCCTTCTGGATCTCAATTAGAAAATCTGGCAAACATTCATCAGCTTCAAATTCATTGTCCAACTGATTATACGTATCACCCATTCCGTAATGATCATCTACCAGACATCCTAGATATTGTTATTACTAAAAACTTTCATCTTCCATTAACTCAAACAGTCATAACTGAATTAAACTCAGATCACCTGCCAGTCTTAATCAACTTATCAAGACAGATGTTGTACGTTCCAACTGTACCAAAACTTATAAATGGATTTGTCAACTGGAATGAATTTCAAGACCTTATGAGATCCTACCATATAAGTGAACTGCCTCCAATCCGGGAATCAATAAACATTTCAATTCGGCAACTTACCACAAATATGACAGAGGCAATCAGGCATGCTACAATACCAACAACCAAAAAACCCGTTGTAAATTATAATATTCCACCAACACGAATTCTTGAAATCATTAAAGAAAAACGTATAGTTAGACGAGAATGGCAACGTACTCGAAATCCTTTTACTAAGAAGAAATTAAATAAACTGACTCATACAATAACTCTGCAACTCGATGCTCATCGAATTCAAAAATACAATGACATGTTAAATAATTTAGATACATCGGACTCTGGAATGTGGAAAGCCACTAGACGAATATTAAAAAAATATGAAGAACTCCCAACGTTAATAGTTGACGGCATACATATTAATACAGATCATGATAAATCCCATGCTTTTGTTGATTACCTAGAAAATTCTTTTAGTCCAATTATTACGGACAAAAATACGGATTTTGCGGCTATAGTTCAACGATATAATGAATCACACCTACTAAGCGAAGGAAACTATACCGAGACAATAACAGCAGAAGAGGTTAAGGCCCAAATTAAACGTCTACCCAATCGCAAAGCTCCAGGGCATGATTTGATACCAAACATTTTATTGAAATATCTTCCCGATAATATCATTGATCACATTAAAAGCATCTTCAACAGTTGTTTACAAATAGGCTACTTTCCCATTGCATGGAAGAAAGCTGAAATCTTACTGTTCCCAAAGCCCGGTAAATGCAAATCCGAAATTCAAAATTATCGTCCCATTAGTCTTCTTCCAACTCTGTCAAAACTATTTGAAAAAATAATATTCACTCGTCTGCAAGATGAATTGATGAATCTTGATATTATCCCCGATGTACAATTTGGATTTAGAGCAAACCATTCTGCGACACACCAACTTGCAAGAGTCGCAGAAATCATAGAAAAGGGATTTGAAGATAAAAAATACACCGCAGCTGGTTTCTTAGACGTTGCAAGAGCATTTGACACCGTTTGGCTACAAGGTCTTAAATACAAACTGCACCACGTGGGTTTAAGCAGGTATCTCTGCGCTATTCTGATATCCTACCTTGAAGAGAGAACATTTAGTGTTAGAATAAATGGCTGCTATTCTTCTACTAAACCCATCCGAGCTGGAGTGCCACAAGGAGGTATACTATCACCTGCGTTATTTAATATCTACATGCACGACATTCCATTACAAACCGGCAACGATAAGGCTATATACGCAGATGATATGATCATTATAACACAAAGTTATGATTTAAAAGACGCCATTGAAAAACTCCAAAATTCAATCAATATATTACAGAAGTGGCTTTCAAAGTGGTGTATTCATTTAAATGCAAATAAGTGTGAAACAAAAATTTTTACTTTGAAACGAGTGATTGATCCACCGTGCATAATAATAAACAACAAGCCTATAGTTTGGAATCAAAAAGACAAAGCGGTGAAATATTTGGGAGTTCATCTTGACCAACGTTTAACTTGGGGTATCCATATCAACACACGAGTAAATCAGGCATATGATCGATTAAAACAACTATATTCCTTGATTAACAGAAAAACTCCCCTAAGGATGGAATGCACACTTCTACTATACAAAGCACTAATCAGATCCTTGGTCACTTATGCCTGTCCAGTTTGGAGTAACGCTTCCACTACTAACATTAAAAAAATCCAAACATTACAAAATAAAATATTAAGGATCGCAGTGGATGCCCCTTGGTTTATAAGAAACGAGCAATTGCATGATGAATTATGTATAGAATATATAGCAAACTTTATAAAAATGTTGACCAAAAACTTCTACAGTAACCTCAACAAGTGTCCTAGCGCGACCAGACTGCACATTGGGCAACGTAACATTCACTCCAGAATAAAAAGAAAACTGCCTCAAGACCTATTGACCGATGAGTCGGAATAACAGATGGTGAAGTGTTTCCTCCTGTGATGTGTTAATTAAGTGTAATCCAATAAGATCTAAGCCATGAAATAACATATTTTAATTGTTGAGCTGGTTTTTAACAAAGAAAAAAAAAAACTAAAACGTTACGTAAATGTATACATTAACTGAAATGCACACTTTACCTTTAACATATATAATATATTTGTATATTTATAAAGATGCTTCCGTTATGTTTGAATAGGGGTTTTCTTGGCTTTTGTTAATTATTCATAAATAAAATTTAAAAATTAATGAAATTTGAATTTTATTTAATCAGATTATGCAACCCAATAAGCACAAAATTTGCATTCACACTTCAAAGTTGGTTACACTGATTCAAATCCTTTTCACCTTAAATGTCACCTGTCAAAATGTACCGTTGTGTTTATATTATTTAAAATCATTGTTAATCGAATTAAATAAGCAAAAAGAAGTGTGTCAATCGTTTTAATTAATACAAATCGTAATTTCGTTCCAATTTTAATAAGGATGGATCATTTAGCGCAAGATTTAACCGTTGCTTTGGAAGAATCCGAATCTTGCGGGGCTATGATTTTAGATGGTGGTCGAAAATGGGGCATTCGACGAAGAACCCGTTCCGCAGGAAATTTACGTAAGATATCTCTTTTAACGTTATTACATAAATCGAAATAAAAACGGCCATTTTCATTGTTTCAAAAAATCATTCAATTCATTTAAAAAGCATAAAGGTCAAGTTCATTTTTATTAAAAAAAGTTAAATGTGTCATTTAGACCTTTACGTTAATAAATCTGGTGACAACCAATCTGAAGACAGCTCAAGCAGCAACTCAGAGGTCAGAGTACCAGAACGTAACAGAACGAAATATCACTCCGATTCGGATGATATGTCGATAAGTTTTGCTGTTGGTCGAGCAATAAATTCGCGATCCCACTCGTTAAGGGTTAAATCATCCCTTCATCACTTATTCCGTACTACGCGTTACAACAAAATGGGTAAGAAATTAAATTTTACACCCATCTTGATGATTACCCCCACCCCAAAAACAAATTTCTTTTTTAAGGAATCACTAATTAGTTATGTATTACAAAAAAATTAGGCGTTTTAGGGATGAGTTTAAGTCTTGAAAGTGACTCTTTCAATGAACATTCGCCGGCCAGGCCAAATTTACGCCGTAAACGTAAATTAAAAAGGATGAGCATCGATGAAACTCCTATTCCACCATGTGGAAAGCGCAAAAGACCACAAAGATTCGAAATGATTGAAAATAATCGCGGGTTTGGACAGAAAATTAAACCGTTACATCAAAGTGTTGTGGATAAAATTGAGAAGTTTTGTCAAACTGTTGAAATAAATGATGTATGTATTAAAAATCAAATTTTAAAAAATATGGTGAAAATTAAAAGACATCTTCAGTTTTCAATTAGATATACTTAGTATGGGTTTTAATATTTTATATAATTATCATGAGCTAAATCTACATTATTTAAATTAGATCCTTCCTAAAAAACAAAAAATTTAATCAAAAAACTCAGAGATACTCTAGCAAAATTAGGAATAAGAATTTATGTTCAAAATTGATTATGTAATCCATTTACCAGTATTTATTATAATAATGAAATGAAATAAAACGAAAAATTCTACTTTAGAATTTTTCGTTTTCAAAATAAAGGTAAAAAATAACTTTCTCGTCAATAAAAGTTAGAGATTGTTGTAGTATTCATCAAGCACTTTTGATATTTCGAAATCATCACAAAATTTTAAAAACTTATCTTTTTTTATAAAACGTTACAAAATTTAAAAGATTTTTGAGGTTTAAAATTACAAGTTAAAGATGTTGTACAAATTACGTTAACAGTTAAAATGAAATGGGTGAAACTGCAAGTAAAAACCACTTTTTAGTTCGAAAGAACAGAATAACAATTAAAGTGCATGCGTTTCTGTATCGAGAATATTATACAGAGTGTTACAAAATTAATCACTCGCTCGCAAGCGACCTCGGCGGAGTGTGAATAAAATCGTCTTATAGGGTATTTGAAATATTTAATTGAGTCGCCTCAATGTGTTGAAAAACTCAAAATTAAAAGGCGTGTCAATTTTTTCGTTTCGCGTAATCTAAAACGGTTGTTCTAAATATCCGTTTACAAATCTATAATAATAATATAATCAATATAATCAGCACATATATTCGATGCATTCATTGAAGCGTCCTAATTTGTTGTTTGTATAAAGAAATGCCTTAATTTCCGTATGTATTTTTTAGCAATCTGAAGAAATATAGGAGTGAATATAGCTGAGGGCTGAAAAAATAAACAGATTTTGAAAAAGACTCAACCTAAGAATAATTTTGCAATCATCAAAATCTGTATAAAATCATTAAAAACTGTCTAAAATATGTCTCAATTGTCTATAAGTGTCTAAAGTTGTTCAAAATCATCAGTTTATCTGTCGAAAATTATCAAAAACTGTTTAAAATATGTCTCTAACAGGCTATAATTAAATAAAGTAGTCTGAAATCATCTACAAATTGGTAAAATCATCTAAAATTGATTTAAAATTTGTCACTAATAGTTAATAATTATCTAAAGTCGTCTACAATCACCTAAGAGTTGGTAAAATCATCAGAAACTGTCAAAATATGCCTCTAATTGTCTAAACTTGTCTAAAATCATCTACAAGTTGGTAAAATTATCCAAAATTTGTGCAAAATATATCTCTAATAGCTAGTAATGGTCTAAAAATATCTAGAATCATTAAAAACTGTCAAAAATAGAAACATATTCTTGGTATAGTTGGTAAAATCATCCAAAATATATCTAAACTATGTCTCTAATAGCCTATAATTGTCTAAAGTTATCTAAAATAATCTAAGAATTAGTAAAATCATCAGAAACTGTCAAAATATGCCTCTAATTGTCTAAACTTGTCTAAAATCATCTACAAGTTGGTAAAATTATCCAAAATTTGTGCAAAATATATCTCTAATAGCTAGTAATGGTCTAAAAATATCTAGAATCATTAAAAACTGTCAAAAATAGAAACATATTCTTGGTATAGTTGGTAAAATCATCCAAAATATATCTAAACTATGTCTCTAATAGCCTATAATTGTCTAAAGTTATCTAAAATAATCTAAGAATTAGTAAAATAATCCAAAGTATATATCTAAAATGTATGTCTAATAAAAGATGTCTAAAAATCATCAAAAACTGTCAAAGATATGTCCATAATTGTCTAAAGTTGTCTGACATCATCTACGGATTGGTAAAACCATCCAAAATTTGTCTAAAATATATGTCTTATAGTTAATAATTTTCTAAAGTTGTCTAAAATCATCAAAATCTGAAAATATGTCTCTATTCACCGTCAAACCTAAATTTTTATATAACTTTTGTTGTATGCTCTGGGTCTCTAGTGTAACTAACTTTATTCAACACATGACATACAGGTTAATACCAACCTCCCAGTATCCCCCTTCTTAAGTACATTTCAAAATAAGTACATTTCTTTCTATTTAAAATCTAATATAGTCTTTTGATCTTCTGGGTTTTCTTTCGCTGTTTCTTGTATCTTGTTTTGTCGCTTGTTGTTATTCTTCATTGGTAGATCTTTGTTATCTACATAATCTTTGTGACTGTCTTGTGTAAGTAGTATTTGCGAATGTTTCCTGTTCCTTAAGAATATCTTCCTCTTCCGTTTCAACTATATATTTTGCATGTTCACTTACCTTACTTTTTCGCCAATTTCCAAGTTTTCGTTTAGTCTTACTCTATGCCTTCGATTATATTGCTTCTTTTCCTTTTTTTAATAATTTTCAAATTATCTCCTTAGTTTTTTATGGTTTACTGTTCTAGGGTCTAATTTTGATTTAATTATTGGAATTGTATCCCTTAGTCTTCTGTCAAAAAGCAGTGGGAAGAATCAGCATTTTAAGGGTGTGTTTCTATAGATTAGCAGTGCGATTTATTCTTGCGGAAAATTGTTTTCAGAATTTTTTCTCCGCCTGTCCGTTTGCTTGATGATATTCTAGGCTACTGGTCGTACTTTTGAACTCATATTCTTTGGCAAATTGCTTAAATTCGTAACTGACAAACTGTTTTCCATTATCTGATCTAATTTCCTTTGAGATTCCATGGTGAGATATTATATCCTATAACTGCTCTATGATGGTTTTGCTACGTATGTTCGAAGATTCGAAGATTATTTGCGTTTTTACGTATTCTCTAGCTAAATCGTTTATTCCTTTCTTCTTTGACCATCAGTCTCTTATATACCTCTTCACGTGTTCAATATCAGTATCAGAGTCTTGTTTCTTCTTAAGGATTTCTTCCGTAATTATCTCTTGTCTCAGATCGTTTATAACCTTGTTACTCGTCCGCGTATATATAACCTCACTTCTAACACCAAGTTATATGCTTCGGGTTTCGAGTGTAATTAACTTTATTCACCACAAGGTATAAAGGTTAATACCAATCTCTCAACAATCTTAATTCGAAAGAGTCCAGTTCCTCAAATACCGTACCATCACTACAAATATGCCAGTATATCAATAACGTTCTGTAACAAATACAAATACCGTCCCATAACTACTTAAAACACGAATTTCATTATCACTAAATCATTAGTGATAGTAAAAAAATGAATTACATTACCACTAAATGTTTAGTGGTAGTGAGAAGAAAGATGCACTACTACTATATATTTAGTGACAATGATAATTAACATTTATCATTGACAACTGAAGCCGTAAAAAAATACAGTAAAAGTTTCGGCGAGGTGCAAACATTGCAATGCTATAGCATTCACGACAATATAAATAAAAATTTCCAATTGGTATGACGTATATTATTAATATAATATACACGAGAAAAGCGGTTTACATATACAGTCTGTTCATGATGAAAGGAATAAATTCAATAAAATTCAACCCGACTAATATCTAATGCTAAATGGGTAATTGAGATCAAGTTGATAGTTCAATCCATCTAATATTTAGTGTCAACTAGTTAGTTGGGTTGGGCTGGGTTAAGATTAATGGGTCAACCCATCCCAATTATTAACTAGCACTAAGGCCAGGCGCGCACATGCGATTTTCATGCGATTATTTGTCGCAGCGACATAAAAGTAGTAGTCGCAAAAAATTTGTATGGTCGCGCATTTGCGACTGATTAATCGTGACTAGAGCCTAGTATCAACATGGACTTCATAGAAACCGCTTGTATAGTGGCTCTGTTATTACGAAAGAAATTAAGAAAGCAACGGAAAAGAAAATTTTGGGTGCATCCAATTTTATCTGACAGAGAACATCGGGGTCAATTTTACATTCTTCATGAAGATTTAAGAAAGCATCCTCGTAAATTCTTTAACTATTACAGAATGAGTGAAAAATCTTTTCTTGAATTATTAAAAATAATAGGACCGAAAATTAAGATAAATAAAAATTAGATTACATAATAACCAATTAAATGTTCCTACTCCACAAAAATTACCAAACAACGAGATGGGAGAACCCATACCTTTCATGATAGTAGGAGACGAAACATTCGCGTTATCACAAAATGTTTTACGGCCTTATCCTCGAAGAAACTTAACAATGAAACAAAGAGTCTTTAATTATAGACTGACTCGTGCACGGCGTATGGTAGAGTGTACCTTTGGTATTTTAGCGAACAAATGGCGTATTTTGCATCGATCATTAGACGTGCGAGTCGAATTTGCCGACCTTATCATTAAAACATGTTGCATTCTACATAACTTCGTGCGAAAGAAAGACACCGTCTTTCAAATGGAGGACGAATTTTATGAGTGTTTATTACAGAGCTGTCCTCCAGCTGGAATAAGACCTAACAGAGTTGGTCTTAATATAAGAGACTATATGGCAAATTACTTTACATCCCCCGAAGGTTCAGTTCCGTGGCAATATGATAAAATTTAAATACTTATCTGCACAACATTTATTACATAAGATTATTAAAAACTATTAAATAAAAACAATATCACGTACCTCTCTTGTGTTTTTCTTCGGCCGATAACTTGTTCCAAGTGGATATAACTTTGCTATACACTTCTCCCCACAATTTTTCCTGTTTGTTGTAAAGAGCTGGTCTTTTTTCTACCTCGATAATAATAGTTTCTGTGTCTAAGACACTAGATGTCAAGTCATTGTCACTATTATCAGACACTTCTGAAGATTCAGCCATTTTTAATAAATTTGTTGTAATAATTATCCTATACACCAACTTCGACCTGTGCTGCGACTACGACTGAACAGTCGCATGTGCGTGCATGTTCATTCTTGTTCATGTGATACATTTAAAGACGCGACAATCGCGTCGTTACAAAAATGGAGCAGGTTACATCTTTTTAATCGCTGCTATTATTTAGTCGCATATGCGCGCATTTGTATTTAATGCTATGTGTGTTATTTTTGCGACCAAACAGTCGCGCGACAGAAAATCGCAAGTGCGCGCCTGGCCTAAAAGGAAGATACGAAACGAAAAAGTGAAATTAAAGCTTATTGCAACAAGGAAAACTTAAACTTCAAGGCTATGGTAGTAGTAGACAATGCCCCTGGACACCCAGTTTATGTTAATGAGTTGTCAGAAAACGTGAAATTTGTATTTTTGCCACCTAATACGGCACCACTTATTCAGCCGATGGATCAGGAAGTAATATTGACTTTTAAAAGTTATTACCTTCGACGAACATTTAAACTTCTTTTAAGTGAGACTGATGGACAAGATAAGCCTACAATGTTAGAGTTTTGGAAAAAAATCAACATTATGAAAGCCATAGAAATTATTTCGATTCGAGAAAGGTGGTTAGACCATCTTGCATAAATCGTGTTTGGTGCAAAATATGACCTGAACGTGTTCACCGAATATGCACATCAGAAGTTGATACATTGAAGTACAGCAGCTATTCGTCATGAAATTTCTAATTTAGCTACAGTCTAATTTTAAAGGTATGGAGGAGACTAACATAAATGAATTGCTAATTGACCGTTGAATAGAAATCTCCGAAGAACAAATTTGACCCCCAAACAAATTTCCAAAGCGATGTTTGATTAATGAAGCTATAGAGATTTTTCTTTAAATGATCCTGACAGCGAAAGGAGTTTTAAAGTGTCTCAGGCGGTAGCTACGAATATGAATTGCTACAAGGAAATTTATCTTATGTTGAAAAGAAAAAAGCTGTTCAGCAAACATTGGACCGATTTTTTGTGAAAGAAAGCCGACTTACGACAATAGCTACTATGGACTCATCAGACAGTGATAAATTATAGTTTTGTTTTTCATAAATTAATTGAATAATTTATTTTGTTTTAATTGAATACTTTTTTTTTGTTTTTTGTATGTATGACGCAATGTGAGGTATTGGTGTTCAATTTTCCTTTCTTCTTTTTGTGTATACCTTAGGTATGTGTATCATGTATGAGTCAAAGATTTTTTTCTAACCTTCATTTAAACGAAATTCTCGGAGTTTTTGTTGATTCCTGACGTTTAGTAGCGGAACAATTTGAATTTAATTAGATTTTGTAATACTTTACATAAGCATTATTATACACGTTCATATTATTTGTTTCAATATTGCGCTGTATTAATTGTATTGTATTCAACTTACTTAGCTTTTTTGTAAGTGGATGTTGGGGATGTTCTCCCCGTTTGCGTCCTAAATTGTATAAAATAAATAAATAAATTAAGCTATATTTTTACATTATATTTTTTACATATTATTATTTTTTAAATAAATTTTAGGAGAGAATTTTTTTGCTTGAGTCTATGGCTAAATTGTGTAGTGATGGGTCTTATAGGTAAATTGGATTTATGAAGCTTTATTGTGGAATATACCAGGTGATTCAGACCACCCTGTATATTAAAGGAAAATCGTTGGCATCCATACCATCTTAGTGTCCATTATGCTCTTTGTGGATAAGATTTTGGAAGAAGGCTGAGGTTTTATAATTAGATTTTGAAGAAAAGACATGTTCTTTGAACCGATAAAACGCTTTTTAAAAGTAATAGAGGGGTAAATCTTCATAACACCCATAACTAGGCAAGGGAAAATCCCCACTGGGTGAGATATGTTTACAATCAGGATTTATGGACCCTCAACACGTGGGTATGGTATTATAGGAATGCAAATAATTGGTCCACATTTCTTTGACACGACTCTAATGAAGAAACTTTGTAAATGAAACATTTTTTAAATATCTATTTCATGATAAAACTTAACTCATATGACAACTTGAAACATTTTTAAGTTGATGCCATTTCTGGTGTTACCAGTTTGATAAAAACTGGTGTATTAGTTTTTCATAGATGATTTTATTAACATATTCTTTATTGCAATTCCTTAGCTAATCGAGTTTTTGAGAAAAATCCCTCGTTTGGGTGGTCTGAAGCACCCCGTACATTATTTCATGTGGCATAATTGAATTTATAGTAAGTTAGTTATAAGTTCTTATAATAATGAAATGAAATAAAACAATAGCAGGTTTGTACTTTTTTACTGGATTTTGTATTTAAAATTCAGCTTGACATGTTTCGACACGTGGTCATCTTCAGAAGCGCTACAAATTTTTTATTAATTAGTGTTAAAGTAGAATTTTTCGTTTTCAAAATAAAGGTAAAAAATAACTTACTCGTCAATAAAAGTTTGAGATTGTTGTAGTATTCATCAAGCACTTTTGATATTTCGAAATCATCACAAAATTTTAAAAACTTATCTTTTTTTTATAAAACGTTACAAAATTTAAAAGATTTTTGAGGTTTAAAATTACAAGTTAAAGATGTTGTACAAATTACGTTAACAGTTAAAATGAAATGGGTGAAACTGCAAGTAAAAACCACTTTTTAGTTCGAAAGAACAGAATAACAATTAAAGTGCATGCGTTTCTGTATCGAGAATATTATACAGAGTGTTACAAAATTAATCACTCTTGTAAAAGGAAGAAACGAAACGAAAAACGAAACGTATCACAAACAAATTATGAAAATGAAATGTGAGTAAATAAGTCTATTTAGGATATTATATTTAAAATTGAGATTAAAAGTAAAGTTTATTGTTTAATTTTATTTCTTTTATTTGAAGGGGTAGAATTTAATATTGATAAAATTTTGAATGTAAATTATATATAAAAGGGGAGGGGATAAGGATGCAAATAGGAGGACGGGTTTAGCCGCAAGGACCCCAAAATCTGCGATTAGTGTTGCGGCTAATTTCACTAATCCTCGGTATTTTGGGGAAAGGGGTTCTTCAGACAGTTGTATAGTGGTGGTTTTGCATGAAGGACCTGATCATTAAGGCACTCAAGTTGTGTGTTGGTCTTCATAAACTTGTCTATTTCGTAGCTTTCTAATAAATTGAGTTTAAATCCTTTATTTTGTTTGTGAAGCAAACTTACATTGTTATGATGCATCTACAACAGAGAAACTCTCTGAAGAGCAACGCAAGAATGCTAAGCGCAATTGACCTGGACACAATTGTGGAAACTATTTTTTGCACTACATTGTAGTTTCCTGTTCCAGTATTTTCTTGAGAAGCGTCTTCTTCATCTGACAATGAGTCAGAAGAGAGTACAACCATTCCAGTCTGATACTCATCGTTTTCTATATGACTCCTTAGTACTATACTATAGTTAGGGCCACTCTTACCATCTCTTGATATGTTTATTATAACAGTTAAAAACCGGCTCATAGCCCATGGGAGGACTAAAAATCGATATAACTACCTCTTGTTAGTTTAACTGAAGGTTGGTAAAAGTGGGCCTTGGTAGTATACTGGATGTTCGACAAATCTGGCCAGGGAAACAATATCTGTACTCATCCAGTCTGAGAAATTTATGGTGGCATGTATATCCTCGGTCGAGAGTAACTTGCTTGTGTACAGTAATTATATATTTACTTCTCTTGGCCAAGTAACTCAAGTGGATACTGTATATACTGACTTCAGTAAGGCGTTCGATCGCGTTGATCACAATCTGCTGTTGTCAAAGCTATGAATTATGGGAATTGATAACTATTTGTTGCGATTGATTGCTTCTTATGTATGTGGTAGAACTCAGGTAGTATCTATTAATGGATACTATTCTGATGTAATGTCCGTCCCTTCAGGTGTACCTCAAGGTAGCCATCTTGGCCCCATCCTTTTCAATATTTACATCAATGACATTTTCACAGTCATAAAACACACCCAGTGCTTAATGTATGCTGATGATTTGAAATTGATTGCACGTATTTCCTCTCCACTCGACTGCTCGAGGATGCAGCGTGACATTGACGCACTGCAAGTCTATTGCAATGACAATTTTATGACACTCAATCCCATTAAATGTAATGTTACATCTTTTTCAAGAAGTTCGAATACCATCAGATATGAGTACAAATTGGAGAACTATGTCTTACCTAGAGCATCTCAAATTAAAGATCTTGGTGTCACATTTGATAACAAGCTTACAAATTCTAACCACGTTGATGGAGTGGTTGGAAAGGTGCTGCGAATGTTGGGCTTTGTCATAAGATCCACAGAATCTTTCAAAAGCGTAGAAACAGTAAAAGTTTTATATTTTGCTTACGTATTTAGTGTACTTAATTTTTGAACTACCATTTGGAATCCGTAGATCTCACTTATATAAATAGAATAAAGATTATGATTCTGCGTGCAGCTCTTCCCAACTTCTTCCACGTCACCAGCGCCGCTTTTGTAACGAAGCTCTTACATTTCGTAAGATTGTCAACAATAGATGTGCCTCCTCGGTACTATTGGGGTATGTGAATATACGCAACCGCTGTGAGTTCGGTCGTCTCTTGCGATGACCCTCTCGTCGACCCCGAAGGTCATCATCCGCCTTTAGAGTTTTTGTATCAATCTAATCGCTCGCGGGTTTTACGCGATGCTCCTCTGACATCGCTAGTATTTGCTCGTGCTAATTATAATGACGTAAAAAATGCTCTCCTCAGCGTGGACTGGGATTTATTGTTTAATAATGTCGATGTGAATCGGTGTGTTGATCTATTCTACTACCGGCTGAACCGAATTATTACTGAATTTGTTCCGCGCCTCACTTCTAGTAAGCATCGCTACCCGAGTTGGTATTCGAAAAATTAAAATTCCATAAAAATGGAAAAAATATGGTAATCTCTCAGATTTTCTTTCCTTCAAAATTTTACGTAGAAGATCCAAGGCATTGATCTCGGGTGATTACAAAACATATTTAATTAACGTGCAATCCAATTTGGTTGATTGTCCCTCACACCTTTGGTCCTTTGCCAAAAATAAAAAAAGCCGTGACAATAGTTTACCGGCCCGTATGATACATAATGATAATTCTGCGGTTGGTGGTGATCAAATTGCCGAATTATTTTCTCAATTTTTTGGCTCTGTATTTATCGATGGTAAACTTCCGCAGCGAGAACTCCCCGTTATAAATAATAACTTCCGTCCTTGGTTTTCGCTTGAAGATGTGTCGCAATCTCTTGCTAATGTTAACTGTAAAATGGGCTCAGGTCCCGACAGGTTACCAGGCATTTTTATAGTAAAGTGTGCCTCTGAACTAGCTAAGCCACTTTATATTATATTTTGCCGTTCACTGGCTCATTCAGTTTTCCCAGCGGAATGGAAAAAAGCGTTCATTCTTCCTATCTATAAATCTGGAAGTAAAAACATTGTCTCTAATTATCGCCCTATTTCTATTCTTTCGATACTATCTAAGGTCTTTGAAAAAATCGTTTACGAAACTTTATACAATTCAA
Organism: Onthophagus sagittarius; assembly: GCA_036711965.1. NCBI lineage: Eukaryota > Metazoa > Arthropoda > Insecta > Coleoptera > Scarabaeidae > Onthophagus > Onthophagus sagittarius. Next base: position 42,988,720 of record JASERS010000005.1, on the reverse strand, counting down.
TACAACCATTTATTATTCAACAACAACATGGCTTTCTTCGTGGCAGATCTGTAGAGACTAATCTGGTATCCTACACTAATTACATTCAAACATGTATGAATGAAAATTGAAAATTACTTTTCAATTATCATGTTGAGCAATTACTCTGTAAAGCAACCAGGCGCCTGGGGTTTATCATTAGAATGTCAAGACCTTTCACTAATCTACTTTGCATTAAATTTTTATACATGGCTTATGTTAACAGTGTTCTTGATTACGCCTCGATTGTCTGGAACCCTGTGCATACTACGAATGTTGACCGTATTGAAGCTTTACAGAGAAGATTTGTGCGCTACTTGGCTCACAAGTTCAGCTTACCGTATTGTACGTACGAGCAAAGATGTAGTGTTTTTGGTTTGCGATCGTTGCGGGGACGTCGACTGGCCTCTGATGTATTATTTCTGTATAAATTGATCAGCGGTTCAGTTGACTCGCCTGAGCTTTTGAGACAAATTTCATTTGCTGTCCCGAGTTATCCCACACGAGATCAATGTTTGTTTCGACTACCCGCTTCCTCAACAAACGCGCACTATAACTCATCGATGCCGCGAATGATGCAAATTTACAATCGTCACTGTTCAGATTGTGATATTTTTACTTTATCGTTTGCGTCGTTTCGTAAAGTTTTAATAAACTTAACAATTTGTCAGTGATTTATTCAGTTTTAGTTCGGCTTCGACTTTGATATTTACTCTTAAGTTTATTATAACGACTAGTATTGTATAATTTCATTTTTATTATTTAGTATGTAGTATTGAGCAGTATTACTCTTTTTTGTAACTCTTTTTTGTAATTCGGAGTTCATCTTTGTTTTTTTTGTGCATTTTAGGCTTAAGTGGATACTATTGTGGGGTTTCCCTGTTTATATCCCAAATATTAAATAAATAAATAAATAAATACGACCTTTAAGGCAATGTATTAGTAATATAGTAGTTTTTGTCAATGTAGTGACACAATCTTTTGGGTTTTGTCCAGTTTTGTGTTCACTGGCAGCAAAAATAAATAAATTTCGTAAAAACTTTCTACAAATTTTGAAGGCTACTAAATTAGCCAAAGGAGGCTATCATTAACTATCAGTGAGGAAAGGTCGGCACTTTCAAATGGAAAGATAGAAAAGATGTGGCAGTACTATTGACAATTCACAATATGGAAATGGAGGATTTAGCTAAAACCAATAAAATAGTGAAGAAACCTAAGGCCATCATTGACTACAATTATACAATGGGAGGTGTTGATCGCGCCGATCAACATCGTACAGATTACCCAATTACCAGAAAAAGAGGGAAACAGCTTTATATGAATTTATTCCTGCATTTATTGGACCAAACAATTTGAAATTGTCTTGTGATATATAAAAAAAATGGAGGCAGCAAATCACATGCACAATTTCGCTTAGATTTGGTAGAGTCGTTAATCGAGGAAAAGAAGGCGGCCAGGACCATTACCAAATCCGTTACGGCTGGCGAATCGCTATTTTCTGATGATTTGAAATTGATTGCACGTATTTTCTCTCCACTCGACTGCTTGAGGATGCAGCGTGACATTGACGCACTGCAAGTCTATTGCAATGACAATTTTATGACACTCAATCCCATTAAATGTAATGTTACATCTTTTTCAAGAAGTTCGAATACCATTAGATATGAGTACAAATTGGAGAACTATGTCTTACCTAGAGCATCTCAAATTAAAGATCTTGGTGTCACATTTGATAGCAAGCTTACAAATTCTAACCACGTTGATGGAGTGGTTGGAAAGGTGCTGCGAATATTGGGCTTTGTCATAAGATCCACAGAATCTTTCAAAAGCGTAGAAACAGTAAAAGTTTTATATTTTGCTTATGTATTTAGTGTACTTAATTTTTGAACTACCATTTGGAATCCGCAGATCTCACTTATATAAATAGAATAAAGATTATGATTCTGCGTGCAGCTCTTCCCAACTTCTTCCACGTCACCAGCGCCGCTTTTGTAACGAAGCCCTTACATTTCGTAAGATTGTCAACAATAGATGTGCCTCCTCGGTATTATTGGGGTATGTGAATATACGGCCTTTAAGGCAATGTATTAGTAATATAGCAGTTTTTGTCAATGTAGTGACACAATCTTTTGGGTTTTGTCCAGTTTTGTGTTCACTGGCAGCAAAAATAAATAAATTTCGTAAAAACTTTCTACAAATTTTGAAGGCTACTAAATTAGCCAAAGGAGGCTATCATTAACTATCAGTGAGGAAAGGTCGGCACTTTCAAATGGAAAGATAGAAAAGATGTGGCAGTACTATTGACAATTCACAATATGGAAATGGAGGATTTAGCTAAAACCAATAAAATAGTGAAGAAACCTAAGGCCATCATTGACTACAATTATACAACGGGAGGTGTTGATCGCGCCGATCAACATCGTACAGATTACCCAATTACCAGAAAAAGAGGGAAACAGCTTTATATGAATTTATTCCTGCATTTATTGGACCAAACAATTTGAAATTGTCTTGTGATATATAAAAAAAATTGAGGCAGCAAATCACATGCACAATTTCGCTTAGATTTGGTAGAGTCGTTAATCGAGGAAAAGAAGGCGGCCAGGACCATTACCAAATCCGTTACGGCTGGCGAATCGCTATTTTCTGATGATTTGAAATTGATTGCACGTATTTTCTCTCCACTCGACTGCTCGAGGATGCAGCGTGACATTGACGCACTGCAAGTCTATTGCAATGACATTTTTATGACACTCAATCCCATTAAATGTAATGTTACATCTTTTTCAAGAAGTTCGAATACCATCAGATATGAGTACAAATTGGAGAACTATGTCTTACCTAGAGCATCTCAAATTAAAGATCTTGGTGTCACATTTGATAACAAGCTTACAAATTCTAACCACGTTGATGGAGTGGTTGGAAAGGTGCTGCGAATATTGGGCTTTGTCATAAGATCCACAGAATCTTTCAAAAGCGTAGAAACAGTAAAAGTTTTATATTTTGCTTACGTATTTAGTGTACTTAATTTTTGAACTACCGTTTGGAATCCGCAGATCTCACTTATATAAATAGAATAAAGATTATGATTCTGCGTGCAGCTCTTTCCAACTTCTTCCACGTCACCAGCGCCGCTTTTGTAACGAAGCTCTTAAATTTCGTAAGATTGTCAACAATAGATGTGCCTCCTCGGTATTATTGGGGTATGTGAATATACGACCTTTAAGGCAATGTATTAGTAATATAGTAGTTTTTGTCAATGTAGTGACACAATCTTTTGGGTTTTGTCCAGTTTTGTGTTCACTGGCAGCAAAAATAAATAAATTTCGTAAAAACTTTCTACAAATTTTGAAGGCTACTAAATTAGCCAAAGGAGGCTATCATTAACTATCAGTGAGGAAAGGTCGGCACTTTCAAATGGAAAGATAGAAAAGATGTGGCAGTACTATTGACAATTCACAATATGGAAATGGAGGATTTAGCTAAAACCAATAAAATAGTGAAGAAACCTAAGGCCATCATTGACTACAATTATACAATGGGAGGTGTTGATCGCGCCGATCAACATCGTACAGATTACCCAATTACCAGAAAAAGAGGGAAACAGCTTTATATGAATTTATTCCTGCATTTATTGGACCAAACAATTTGAAATTGTCTTGTGATATATAAAAAAAATGGAGGCAGCAAATCACATGCACAATTTCGCTTAGATTTGGTAGAGTCGTTAATCGAGGAAAAGAAGGCGGCCAGGACCATTACCAAATCCGTTACGGCTGGCGAATCGCTATTTTCTGATGATTTGAAATTGATTGCACGTATTTTCTCTCCACTCGACTGCTTGAGGATGCAGCGTGACATTGACGCACTGCAAGTCTATTGCAATGACAATTTTATGACACTCAATCCCATTAAATGTAATGTTACATCTTTTTCAAGAAGTTCGAATACCATTAGATATGAGTACAAATTGGAGAACTATGTCTTACCTAGAGCATCTCAAATTAAAGATCTTGGTGTCACATTTGATAGCAAGCTTACAAATTCTAACCACGTTGATGGAGTGGTTGGAAAGGTGCTGCGAATATTGGGCTTTGTCATAAGATCCACAGAATCTTTCAAAAGCGTAGAAACAGTAAAAGTTTTATATTTTGCTTACGTATTTAGTGTACTTAATTTTTGAACTACCATTTGGAATCCGCAGATCTCACTTATATAAATAGAATAAAGATTATGATTCTGCGTGCAGCTCTTCCCAACTTCTTCCACGTCACCAGCGCCGCTTTTGTAACGAAGCCCTTACATTTCGTAAGATTGTCAACAATAGATGTGCCTCCTCGGTATTATTGGGGTATGTGAATATACGGCCTTTAAGGCAATGTATTAGTAATATAGCAGTTTTTGTCAATGTAGTGACACAATCTTTTGGGTTTTGTCCAGTTTTGTGTTCACTGGCAGCAAAAATAAATAAATTTCGTAAAAACTTTCTACAAATTTTGAAGGCTACTAAATTAGCCAAAAGAGGCTATCATTAACTATCAGTGAGGAAAGGTCGGCACTTTCAAATGGAAAGATAGAAAAGATGTGGCAGTACTATTGACAATTCACAATATGGAAATGGAGGATTTAGCTAAAACCAATAAAATAGTGAAGAAACCTAAGGCCATCATTGACTACAATTATACAACGGGAGGTGTTGATCGCGCCGATCAACATCGTACAGATTACCCAATTACCAGAAAAAGAGGGAAACAGCTTTATATGAATTTATTCCTGCATTTATTGGACCAAACAATTTGAAATTGTCTTGTGATATATAAAAAAAATTGAGGCAGCAAATCACATGCACAATTTCGCTTAGATTTGGTAGAGTCGTTAATCGAGGAAAAGAAGGCGGCCAGGACCATTACCAAATCGGCTGGCGAATCGCTATTTTCCTGATTTTGTGCCAGCAACGCAAAATAAACAAAATGCGACCAGAAGATGTGCTGTTTGTTGCTCTAAAAAGGACGAACATGGAAAGAAAATTAGGAGGGAAATCAGATGTTGCAAAGAATGTGATGTTTTGAATGATTCCATGTTTTAAAATTTATCACACGCAAAAACATTTTTAATAAATTTCCTTTACGCAAGTTTTTTTCAGTTTCTTTATGTTTATCTTGAAAATAATCATTATATTTGTTATATGACAATTTTATGAACATATCTTTTAAAATTTATTGTTGACATGTTTTCGCAACTTTTTCGCAAGTGATAACCTTTGTGACTTTTATTTTATTTCTTGTGAGTCAAAATTTACATATTTTATTAATTTTACTCAATTTTTAATTATAATTTTCGCTTAAAGATTTAGCTGATGATGATATTTCTGTATCAAAACCGGTACTAAGTATATCTAATTAAAAATTCAGCAAGAAGTCTTTTAATTTTCACCGTACTTTAACATTCACCCCTCAGTAATAATAGATTTATTATAATATTTAATTTGTAGTGTAATCAAATGGAAACTCAATATATTGATGATAATTGCGATGTTGCAAGCGAAAGCAGTCTAAGTTGGAGTGGAGGGGAAGGACATGAAGGTGATGATGAATTAACCGATTGGGCACCTACACAAGATAATAATTCAAGTTTGGACCAATCTTGGAATGATGATCAGCGTGAGATTCGGGCGGGTACCTACACCAATAAAATTTTTTGTGTACTCAAGCTAAAATTCTGTCAATTTTTAGGTTGTAGGAGGCTTCGCGAAGAACGTCCAGGTTTTAGCATCAGTACTGGAGCTAATGAAAGAGTGGCAAAGTTTTTACAAGATTCAAATCGATCCGAATTGAGACTTTTTGGGGCTGAACACGAAAAGTTGGGCCAATTGGCATCTCTATACTCCTTGGATCATTGGTTTGATGGCTCCAGTTCCTTGTTAAAAAAGACGAGCAGAACGCCTTGTATGCAGCCCACTCAAAGACATCATAATGGTCATAACGCCGCTCACAAAAAAATTAGGACACAAGATAGGGGTATTATATAAGACTTTATAAATTTTTTAATTCTTGAAGGGTTTAATGTAGGGATTTTAAAAGTAGGTTTTTATAGTTGTGTATTTATTAGTTAATTTTAACAAAGTATTTCGGGGTTAAGAGATTTAAAATGCATTTATTTAATTGACATATCCCTCTTAACTTTATAAATAAAGTAGATTTTTAAATAATTAAATAACATAATGAAGGCTCAAGATTGTGTAAAGGTATTTTAAAAGAAATGACTTCGAATTTAGTACAAAAAAATGGGTAATTCTGAATGTTTGTAAATTCCAAATTGTAAATATACTGTTTAGTTTTAAATTAAGAGTTTTATTTACATCATTATAATTTAAATTATTAAATAGCATTAAATTTAGTTTCTTAAACAACCAAAAGATGTCACTAAAATTTAAAATGTGAATTTGATGAATTAAGCATCAAAAATCTAACTTAATAAGATTAATTTGAGTTGATTTTAAATGATGAATTAATAACAAAATCATATTAAATAACTTAAACATTTAATGATTTATTTAGTTATTTTTATTAAAAAAAATAATTAATGATTTTAAATCGACCAAAAGATGTCGCTAAAACCTGAAACGTCAATTTGACAGATTAAGCGACAAAAACTCCTAACCTTATCTCACCACTTTCATTCACGTTTAAGAAATTGTGAAATTTTACGTAAATTTGTACAATGAATTCGGAAGAAGCTCAAATTCAATCCGATTTTTTCCTTAGGGAAATACCCAGCGTTAAAATAGCGTAAGTTTTTCTAACACTCTCAAAAACGTCATCGAAATCGTAATTTTTTAGGCCCCCAGTTGTAGAATATAAAAAACCCAACGTAAAAGAAGAGTTAAAATGCTTGCAATTGTCCAATGAGTCGCAAGAGATGATTATGGAGACTTTGAGATACATCCATGGGGAGGTAAAATTTTGCTAAAAATCTGTTTTGTTTATTAACTAAGAGTTTTAAGGAGTTCTCTTTGAGTAATGTAAATGATTATGAAGATAAAGGAACAAAATTTATGAAAAAATACCATCTTCAACGCGGAAATTTAGTAATAAAAGGAATAACCCATTTTTCGAACGCAAACGAGCCCCAAAATGATGCCGACAGATTCAAGATGTTTGCCATAATGAGGTTAGAAACGTACGGGTTTCATAAAGAACATTGTTTAGAAGCCATTGAATATTTTCCTGAAATTGAAGATGCTTTATCAGCTTTATATTACAAATATTTCAACGTAAACAAAAATGAATTGGAGGAGTTTAGCGAAAAGGAGCTGTTGGAGTTAAGAGAAGATGAAAAATGCGTTTTGGAGTCAATATACGAATCTGATTTTAAAGAAAAAATTAAAAATGAGGTTTGGATTTTAAGCTTTAAGTTAGATTATCTCGTTGCACATTTTTATCCAAGGAAAGTTATCAAAAAACCGGTTGAAGTTAAAAAAAAAGAAAAATGTCGGAATTTTATCAGAACGGGGCAATGCAAATTTGGTTCAAAATGTCGATTTTCACACGAAGAGGAAATCCGCGAAGCGCCATCCCTCGACGGCCATTTAAACGATTACTCATTTGATTTAGAAATAAGATTTCCCAAAAACACAAAGTACCCACACGAACCGCCCTTAATCTTTTTAAAAACCAATTTATTAATGAGCGAATTAATGAATTTACATATTACGAAAAGATTGCTTGAAGAAGCTTCTAGTTTGGCTTCGGGTGGGATGGGTTCAATTTATTCAATAGCTGAATTATTAAAAAATGAAGATGAAATTTTAAATTATCTCAAAAACAACGAAGTTAAATTTGTTTCCCCTTCAACGAAATTATTTTCTAATCAAAATGATAAAGTTACGAGCGTTAAAAAATCTTTATATTACAAAAAAGGTTACACGAATAAAGAAAGAAAAAATTTTAGTTTAAATCAATTATTAGACGATGATGAAAAAATCGCGAAAACGTTTAAATCAAAAAACACCGATTTAAGATACATGAAAATGCAAGATTTTCGAAAAACCCTCCCCGCATGGTCGATGAAATCCCAAATAATCGAAACAATAAATAATTTTAAAGTCGTTGTAATTAGTGGCGAAACTGGATGTGGTAAAAGTACTCAAGTCCCCCAATTTCTTCTTGATGATTGGTTAGAAAATTTTTCAAAATCAAAAAGTGATCATAGAGAAATTATTTGTACACAACCGAGGAGAATTTCCGCTATCGGAGTGGCGGAAAGAGTCGCTGAAGAGAGATTAGAAAAAATAGGCAACACAATCGGTTATCAAATTAGGTTAGAAAGTAAAATTTCTAATCTCACAAGACTATCGTTTTGTACAACCGGAATTTTATTACGCCGATTAGAAATTGATCCGCTTTTGGCGAACGTTTCGCACGTCGTCGTTGATGAGGTCCATGAACGCAGCGTTGAAAGCGATTTTCTTTTATTAGTACTCAAAGATTTATTAAAAAAACGATCCGATTTAAAAGTGATTTTAATGAGTGCTACGTTAAACGCAGAGTCGTTTTCGAATTATTTCGGGGAAGTTCCCGTTTTTGAAATTCCTGGGAGAACTTTTCCTGTGGAACAATATTTTTTGGAGGATATCTTGGATGAAACTAACTTTTTGTTTGAAGATAATTCGGCGTTTATGCGACAAATTGATATTGATTTTACGGAAATCGATGCGAAAATTGAGCGATCATTTCAGTTTCAAAATTTTATGCCAAGGGATAATGTTAAGGATGAGAATTTGGCCATTGAACAAGTCTTTGCTAGATATCATGGTGAGTTAATTAAATGCAGTAAAATTTTCATTAAACTTTATGCATGCAATAAAGCCAAAGCTTTTTAGTTCTAATGTTAATGCTGTTTTAGTTTAATGAGGAATTTTGTAAAAATTGAATTTTGTAATAATTTTCCAAGAATCCGATTTTTAACAAGTTTATAAACTTAATCTAAACAGATTGAAGGTTACATGAAATTTACGTTGAGATAGAAAAATGTGTATCTCAAAAACTAAATGCAACTTTTCAAAATGGACTTGTGCGTTGAAATGTAAACACTTTCATTGATAATTGGTGGAAATTTTGTAACAATTTTCCAAGAATCCAGTTTTTAACAAATTTATAAAGTTAATCTTAAAAGATTGAAAGTTGGATGAAATTTAGGTTGAGATGGAAAAATGTGTATCTCAAAAACTAAATGCAACTTTTCAAAATGAACTTGTGCGTTGAAACGTAAACGCTTTAATTGATAATTGGTGGGAATTTTGTAACAATTTTCCAAGAATCCGATTTTTAACAAATTTATAAAGTTAATCTAAAAAGATTGAAAGTTAGATTAAATTTAGGTTGAGATAGAAAAATGTGTATCTCAAAAACTAAATGCAACTTTTCAAAATGGACTTGTGCGTTGAAAAGTAAACACTTTCATTGATAATTGGTGGGAATTTTGTAACAATTTTCCAAGAATCCGATTTTTTACAAATTTATAAAGTTAATCTAAAAAGATTGAAAGTTAGATTCAATTTAGGTTGAGATAGAAAAATGTGTATCTCAAAAACTAAATGCAACTTTTCAAAATGGATTTGTGCGTTGAAAAGTAAGCACTTTCATTGATAATTGGTGGGAATTTTGTAACAATTTTCCAAGAGTCCGGTTTTTAACAAATTTATAGAGTTAATCTAAAAAGATTGAAAGTTAGATTAAATTTAGGTTGAAATAGAAAAATGTGTATCTCAAAAACTAAATGCAACTTTTCAAAATGGACTTGTGCGTTGAAAAGTAAACACTTTCAGTGATTGGTGGGAATTTTGTAACAATTTTCCAAGAGTCCGGTTTTTAACAAATTTATAAAGTTAATCTAAAAAGATTGAAAGTTAGATTAAATTTAGGTTGAAATAGAAAAATGTGTATCTCAAAAACTAAATGCAACTTTTCAAAATGGACTTGTGCGTTGAAAAGTAAACACTTTCATTGATTGGTGGGAATTTTGTAACAATTTTCCATGAATCCGATTTTTAACGAATTTATAAAGTTAATCTAAAAAGATTGAAAGTTAGATTAAATTTAGGTTGAAATAGAAAAATGTGTATCTCAAAAACTAAATGCAACTTTTCAAAATGGACTTGTGCGTTGAAAAGTAAACACTTTCAGTGATAATTGGTGGGAATTTTGTAACAATTTTCCAAGAGTCCGGTTTTTAACAAATTTATAAAGTTAATCTAAAAAGATTGAAAGTTAGATTAAATTTAGGTTGAAATAGAAAAATGTGTATCTCAAAAACTAAATGCAACTTTTCAAAATGGATTTGTGCGTTGAAAAGTAAACACTTTCATTGATAATTGGTGGGAATTTTGTAACAATTTTCGAAGAGTCCGGTTTTTAACAAATTTATAAAGTTAATCTAAAAAGATTGAAAGTTAGATTAAATTTAGGTTGAAATAGAAAAATGTGTATCTCAAAAACTAAATGCAACTTTTCAAAATGGACTTGTGCGTTGAAAAGTAAACACTTTCATTGATTGGTGGGAATTTTGTAACAATTTTCCATGAATCCGATTTTTAACGAATTTATAAAGTTAATCTAAAAAGATTGAAAGTTAGATTAAATTTAGGTTGAAATAGAAAAATGTGTATCTCAAAAACTAAATGCAACTTTTCAAAATGGACTTGTGCGTTGAAAAGTAAACACTTTCAGTGATAATTGGTGGGAATTTTGTAACAATTTTCCAAGAGTCCGGTTTTTAACAAATTTATAAAGTTAATCTAAAAAGATTGAAAGTTAGATTAAATTTAGGTTGAAATAGAAAAATGTGTATCTCAAAAACTAAATGCAACTTTTCAAAATGGATTTGTGCGTTGAAAAGTAAACACTTTCATTGATAATTGGTGGGAATTTTGTAACAATTTTCGAAGAGTCCGGTTTTTAACAAATTTATAAAGTTAATCTAAAAAGATTGAAAGTTAGATTAAATTTAGGTTGAAATAGAAAAATGTGTATCTCAAAAACTAAATGCAACTTTTCAAAATGGACTTGTGCGTTGAAAAGTAAACACTTTCATTGATTGGTGGGAATTTTGTAACAATTTTCCATGAATCCGATTTTTAACGAATTTATAAAGTTAATCTAAAAAGATTGAAAGTTAGATTAAATTTAGGTTGAAATAGAAAAATGTGTATCTCAAAAACTAAATGCAACTTTTCAAAATGGACTTGTGCGTTGAAAAGTAAACACTTTCATTGATTGGTGGGAATTTTGTAACAATTTTCCATGAATCCGATTTTTAACGAATTTATAAAGTTAATCTAAAAAGATTGAAAGTTAGATTAAATTTAGGTTGAAATAGAAAAATGTGTATCTCAAAAACTAAATGCAACTTTTCAAAATGGACTTATGCGTTGAAAAGTAAACACTTTTATTGATAATTGGTGGGAATTTTGTAACAATTTTCCATGAGTCCGGTTTTTAACAAATTTATAAAGTTAATCTAAAAAGATTGAAAGTTAGATTAAATTTAGGTTGAAATAGAAAAATGTGTATCTCAAAAACTAAATGCAACTTTTCAAAATGGACTTGTGCGTTGAAAAGTAAACACTTTCATTGATTGGTGGGAATTTTGTAACAATTTTCCATGAATCCGATTTTTAACGAATTTATAAAGTTAATCTAAAAAGATTGAAAGTTAGATTAAATTTAGGTTGAAATAGAAAAATGTGTATCTCAAAAACTAAATGCAACTTTTCAAAATGGACTTGTGCGTTGAAAAGTAAACACTTTCAGTGATAATTGGTGGGAATTTTGTAACAATTTTCCAAGAGTCCGGTTTTTAACAAATTTATAAAGTTAATCTAAAAAGATTGAAAGTTAGATTAAATTTAGGTTGAAATAGAAAAATGTGTATCTCAAAAACTAAATGCAACTTTTCAAAATGGATTTGTGCGTTGAAAAGTAAACGCTTTAATTGATAATTGGTTGGAATTTTGTAACAATTTTCGAAGAGTCCGGTTTTTAACAAATTTATAAAGTTAATCTAAAAAGATTGAAAGTTAGATTAAATTTAGGTTGAAATAGAAAAATGTGTATCTCAAAAACTAAATGCAACTTTTCAAAATGGACTTATGCGTTGAAAAGTAAACACTTTTATTGATAATTGGTGGGAATTTTGTAACAATTTTCCATGAGTCCGGTTTTTAACAAATTTATAAAGTTAATCTAAAAAGATTGAAAGTTAGATTAAATTTAGGTTGAAATAGAAAAATGTGTATCTCAAAAACTAAATGCAACTTTTCAAAATGGACTTGTGCGTTGAAAAGTAAACACTTTCATTGATTGGTGGGAATTTTGTAACAATTTTCCATGAATCCGATTTTTAACGAATTTATAAAGTTAATCTAAAAAGATTGAAAGTTAGATTAAATTTAGGTTGAAATAGAAAAATGTGTATCTCAAAAACTAAATGCAACTTTTCAAAATGGACTTGTGCGTTGAAAAGTAAACACTTTCATTGATTGGTGGGAATTTTGTAACAATTTTCCATGAATCCGATTTTTAACGAATTTATAAAGTTAATCTAAAAAGATTGAAAGTTAGATTAAATTTAGGTTGAAATAGAAAAATGTGTATCTCAAAAACTAAATGCAACTTTTCAAAATGGACTTGTGCGTTGAAAAGTAAACACTTTCATTGATTGGTGGGAATTTTGTAACAATTTTCCATGAATCCGATTTTTAACGAATTTATAAAGTTAATCTAAAAAGATTGAAAGTTAGATTAAATTTAGGTTGAAATAGAAAAATGTGTATCTCAAAAACTAAATGCAACTTTTCAAAATGGACTTGTGCGTTGAAAAGTAAACACTTTCATTGATTGGTGGGAATTTTGTAACAATTTTCCATGAATCCGATTTTTAACGAATTTATAAAGTTAATCTAAAAAGATTGAAAGTTAGATTAAATTTAGGTTGAAATAGAAAAATGTGTATCTCAAAAACTAAATGCAACTTTTCAAAATGGACTTATGCGTTGAAAAGTAAACACTTTTATTGATAATTGGTGGGAATTTTGTAACAATTTTCCATGAGTCCGGTTTTTAACAAATTTATAAAGTTAATCTAAAAAGATTGAAAGTTAGATTAAATTTAGGTTGAAATAGAAAAATGTGTATCTCAAAAACTAAATGCAACTTTTCAAAATGGACTTGTGCGTTGAAAAGTAAACACTTTCAGTGATAATTGGTGGGAATTTTGTAACAATTTTCCAAGAGTCCGGTTTTTAACAAATTTATAAAGTTAATCTAAAAAGATTGAAAGTTAGATTAAATTTAGGTTGAAATAGAAAAATGTGTATCTCAAAAACTAAATGCAACTTTTCAAAATGGATTTTTGCGTTGAAAAGTAAACACTTTCATTGATAATTGGTGGGAATTTTGTAACAATTTTCCAAGAATCCGGTTTTTAACAAATTTATAAAGTTAATCTAAAAAGATTGAAAGTTAGATTAAATTTAGGATGAGATAGAAAAATGTGTATCTCAAAAACTAAATGCAACTTTTCAAAATGGATTTGTGCGTTGAAAAGTAAACACTTTCATTGATAATTGGTGGGAATTTTGTAACAATTTTCCAAGAATCCGGTTTTTAACAAATTTATAAAGTTAATCTAAAAAGATTGAAAGTTAGATTAAATTTAGGATGAAATAGAAAAATGTGTATCTCAAAAACTAAATGCAACTTTTCAAAATGGATTTGTGCGTTGAAAAGTAAACACTTTCATTGATAATTGGTGGGAATTTTGTAACAATTTTCCAAGAATCCGGTTTTTAACAAATTTATAAAGTTAATCTAAAAAGATTGAAAGTTAGATTAAATTTAGGATGAGATAGAAAAATGTGTATCTCAAAAACTAAATGCAACTTTTCAAAATGGATTTGTGCGTTGAAAAGTAAACACTTTCATTGATAATTGGTGGGAATTTTGTAACAATTTTCCAAGAATCCGGTTTTTAACAAATTTATAAAGTTAATCTAAAAAGATTGAAAGTTAGATTAAATTTAGGATGAAATAGAAAAATGTGTATCTCAAAAACTAAATGCAACTTTTCAAAATGGATTTGTGCGTTGAAAAGTAAACACTTTCATTGATTGGTGGGAATTTTGTAACAATTTTCCATGAATCCGATTTTTAACGAATTTATAAAGTTAATCTAAAAAGATGGAAAGTTAGATTAAATTTAGGTTGAAATAGAAAAATGTGTATCTCAAAAACTAAATGCAACTTTTCAAGAAGGATTTGTGCGTTAAAAAGTAAACACTTTCATTGATAATTGGTGGGAATTTTGTAACAATTTTCCAAGAGTCCGGTTTTTAACAAATTTATAGAGTTAATCTAAAAAGATTGAAAGTTAGATTAAATTTAGGTTGAAATAGAAAAATGTGTATCTCAAAAACTAAATGCAACTTTTCAAAATGGACTTGTGCGTTGAAAAGTAAACACTTTCAGTGATAATTGGTGGGAATTTTGTAACAATTTTCCAAGAGTCCGGTTTTTAACAAATTTATAAAGTTAATCTAAAAAGATTGAAAGTTAGATTAAATTTAGGTTGAAATAGAAAAATGTGTATCTCAAAAACTAAATGCAACTTTTCAAAATGGATTTGTGCGTTGAAAAGTAAACACTTTCATTGATAATTGGTGGGAATTTTGTAACAATTTTCGAAGAGTCCGGTTTTTAACAAATTTATAAAGTTAATCTAAAAAGATTGAAAGTTAGATTAAATTTAGGTTGAAATAGAAAAATGTGTATCTCAAAAACTAAATGCAACTTTTCAAAATGGACTTGTGCGTTGAAAAGTAAACACTTTCATTGATAATTGGTGGGAATTTTGTAACAATTTTCCAAGAATCCAATTTTTAACTAATTTATAAAATTAATCTAAAAAGATTGAAAGTTAAATGAAATTTAGATTGAGACTGAAAAATGTGTATCTCAAAAACTAAATGCAACTTTTCAAAATGGATTTGTGCGTTGAAAAGTAAACACTTTCATTGATAATTGGTGGGAATTTTGTAACAATTTTCCAAGAGTCCGTTTTTTAACAAATTTATAGAGTTAATCTAAAAAGATTGAAAGTTAGATGAAATTTAGGTTGAGATAGAAAAATGTGTATCTCAAAAACAAAATGCAACTTTTCAAAACGAACTTGTGCGTTGAAAAGTAAACGCTTTAATTGATAATTGGTGGGAATTTTGCAACAATTTTCCAAGAATGCGGTTTTTAACAAACTTTTAAAGGTAATCTAAAAAGATTGAAAGTTAGATGAAATTTAGGTTGAGATAAAAAAATGTGTATCTCAAAAACTAAATTAATCTTTTCAAAATGGACTTATGCGTTGAAAAGTAAACGCTTTTATTGATAATTGATTCTCTCTATAATCTGGTTTTTTACAAATTTATAAAGTTAATTTAAAAAGATTGAAAGTTAGATGAAATTTAGGTTGAGATAGAAAAATTTATATCTCAAAATTTAAAAGCAAGTTTTCAAAATGAACCTGTGCATTGAATAGTAAAAGTAAACACTTTAAATGATAATTGATGAAAACTTTGTAACAATTTTCGAAGAATTGAGTTTTTAAAACATTTGTAATGTTAACGTAAAAAGATTGGAAAGTTAGATGAAATTTAGATTAAAACAGAAAAATTTGTATCTCAATCGGAGCTTTCAGAGGGGCGCAGGATGTAAGGATTAAGGACATGAGGTATTCAAAGGCAAGCATAGTTGAATGGCTTCTTCTTAAAAACTTCCTTGTTAAGATTTTATAGTAACACTTCCTTCAGAGTTTTTATATCTAGGTTGTACAGTGGAACCTCACTTAACGAGCATAATTCGTTCCAAAATCGTACTCGTAATGCGAAACGCTCGTTATGTGAAACAATGTCTCATATACATATATGTAAATTAATGTAAAACCTGATAATGCGTTCGATTGCAAATAGATTTCAATATCTTTTATATTAAACGTTTATTTAAAGAAATATCTACATACTTATTCATATTTATGAATAAGTATGTAGTTTTTAAACATAAATAATCTTTGTTTTCTTCTGTACCATGTCGAAAAAACCTGAAATGTGATTCAATCATGTAGTAGTTTATTTCTTATAAATTTATGATACATACCTAATCCTTTTTTGCTAGAAAGCCTTCTATTGATGTTTGCTTTTGTCGGCGCTTCAAAATTTTTGTTCAAAATGTTGAACAAATTTTGACCGCATTGGGCAATATTTTTGCAATGCAGCTCGCACAGCCACAACTTCATCAGGATGATGATTTTCAACGAATGACGCAACCTTTTCCCATTCTTTTAACATTTCTTTGATTACATCAGATGACGGTTCATTTAGTGCTTTCTTGTCTGAACAGAAGAAGATATGGAGGAAATATCTTCTTGCTGTGATAAACGGAGCTATTCTGTAAGTTCTTCGTTGGTCAACTATTGATTATCTCTTCCATAAGTTCATCAATATCATTGCTATTTACCTCCAGTTCAATTGTATTGACTAAAGATACAATCTCGTTCATTAGAGGCTCTACATGTTGTGTGTCAAACTTTCCAGAACGACATGGAACAACGCTTTCCGGCCAAAGTATTGTCCAGGCCGAAATTTGAGGTCATTTGAAGTCATTTTGAGGCAGGCAACGATATGGAAGTGGTATTTCCAGAACTCTCTGAGAGTCAGGTTGATCTCTTCAGTGACCTCACCACAACGTTCGAAGAGTATTTTAGTGTAAAATTTTTTGAAATTTTAAGTTGCTGTTTTATACGGGATTTAATATTTTTTGAAGGCTCGTGGAGTTTCTAAATGGTAAACAACTAGCGGTTTAATTTTTAAATCGCCGCTTGCATTAGCACAAAGTAGCAGAGTGAGGCGGTCTTTCATTGGACAATGCATTTTCTTCTACTGTTATGTATGTTCGCTTCGGCATCTTTTTCCAGAAGAGACCTGTCTCATTACAATTAAATATTTGTTGTGGGAGATAGCTTTTGGTATCTACAATCGTTTTGAAGTCATCGATGAAAATTTCGGCAGCCTTTGTATCAGAGCTTGCAGCTTTACCATGGTTTTAATTTTTTTGTTGCACTCAATTCTGCTTAATTAATTTATATTTAATTTAAGGGTGTAATAGTAGTATTAATTACTACTACCCTTAATTACTACTTGTTTTTTTCTTCTGTTTAGTGTTGTTATTATCGCAACTTAGCACACTTTATCTGCAGCATATAAGTTTTTTTACTTTATTTTTTATATTAAGTTTCTATTTCTTAGCGATGATATGACTCCTCTATCTTGCCCTCCGTTAATACTATTTATTATTATTTATTTATTTATTACTATCACTCCGGCAACTAACAGACTAATTCACATATTTTCTTTTTATCTCTTGTGTTCATTTGCTATTTTTTTTTCATTTTGTTTTGTTTTCTCTTTTCGTTTTCTTTGATATTCTTTTTATTTTCCACTTACTCTTCTCTTAACTCCATCATGGACTCCTCAACTTCATCTTCTTCACTTCCTTCTTCTTCTCCTTCTTCTCCTCCCACTATACCGTCCTTTTTTTCCGAGTCTCTGCTGATCTCTACTGGGCATGCATCCGAGCCTCTTGATGCCTCTCCTGCCATGGATATGCTTTCTGATGGCTTGTTTGTGGGTCTGGACAATTTTATTTCAGTATGTCACATTAACTCTCAGAGCCTAAGTGCCCACTTTGACGACTTTTTTTATACGTTCCAATCCAATGTGTTCGATCTAGTGTTGCTAAGTGAGAAATGATAGTGAATATTTTCGACGTGCGGGCGTGGCTCTATATTTCAAAAATCATTATAAATTAGTTCTCCAGGCATCGGATGTCTTTCAACGTTATCGTACAAAATTACTTGTTGGTATCTGCTACTGCCCTCCTCAGATGAACTACTTTGATGCTTTTGAGGACTTGCTTGAAAGGTATGTCGTGCCCCAGCAGCACGACACTATCATAGTTGACAACATGTGTTTGCTTAAGGATGACATTCGATCTGAAAGACTTAAATTTATTGCTTCTTCTCTAAATTTGACCATTCCCAACTCCCCACCTACTTATTTTTGACTTTCTCCCAATCTCTTCTTGACCTTATTGTAACGTCTTGCCCAGATAGAGTACCATGGCCAGTTGCAAGCGATTCAACTTTCAAATCATGACCTTATCTACTGTGTAATTCAGGTTCGTTGTCTAATTGCTTGTAGACGTAATCTTACTTATGGGGACCGTAGGCGATTAGATGAAATTAGGGCACTTATGCGTGAGCGAAATAGTGCTAAAATTATATATAGGCGTAGTCCTTCTGCCGCGACCTTTACGAGATATCGCGCATTGCGCAGCCGCTGCAATCACAAGTGTAAGAATGCCAAGAGGGTTTACGTTTTGCACAAGTTATCGAGCTCTACGCGCTCAACATTCTGGGAAATGAGATCTCAATCTCCCGGACATTATCTTGCCTCCCATAACACACATCTTTAACTAGTCTATCGAAGTGTCTCGTTGTCCTTCAGCTTGACAATTGGCACTTGTGGTGCCGATTCCTAAGATGAAAAATCCTACTTCTTCTTGTGATGTAAAAGGCACTCGAATGACTGGTGTACTTACAATTATCTCAATATCTTACTGAACATAACCTCATTTATTTTCTGGAGTCTGGTTTCCGGCAGGGGCATAGCACAACTACTGCTCTAATTAAAGTCACTTATGATATCAGGCATGCTCAAGACAACCACCAGCTGACCCTGTTGGTTTTGCTTGACTTCAGCAAGGCGTGATCACGACATCCTACTCCCAATTCTTGCTTCCATGGGTAATTCGCCCGGTAGTTTATGTTGGTTGCAGACTTATTTCTGTCACCGTTCATTGGCTCGAAGTGGTCGAGTTAGCACGTACTGTCTTTTGGAAGCAGTGTCAAGGTTTGCACAGGCAGTATCGAGTCATCTGGAAGCAGTTAAAGTATTCTGGACGCGTGTTATGTCTTTTGGAAGCAGTATCATTTCAAGTCTTCTCGAAAAAATATGAAGTCTCCTAGTAGTAGATCAAGTCTTCTAGCAATAGTATTTAGTCTTTTGGAAACAGAACAAGTGTTCTAAAAGCAGTATCAACTTTTCTTAAAACATTCAAAATGTTTTGAAAATAGTTTCAAGTCTCGTGGAAGCATTTCAAATTTTCAGTTCAAGTATTCTGGTCGCGTTTCAAGTCTTCTGAAGGAAGTATTAAGTCTCCTAGAAGCAGTATCGCGTCTTCTAGTAGCAATATTTAATCTTTTAGACACACGTTAAGTTTTCCAAAAGCATTATCTGGAAGCATTTAAAGTCTTCTGAAAACAGTATCAAGCCTTCTAGAAGCATTTCAAGTCTTTTCGAATCAGTACCAAGTGTTGTATAGGCAGTATCGAGTCTACTGGAAGCAGTTCAAGTATTCTGGTCGCGTTTCAAGTCTTCTGGAAGAAGTCTCAAGTCTCCTAGAAGCAGTATCGAGTCTTCTAGTAGCAATATTTAATATTTTAGACGCACACTAAGTTTTCCAAATGCATTATCAAGCATTCTGGAAGCATTTAAAGTCTTCAGAAAGCAGTATCAAGCCTTCTAGAAGCATTTCAAATCTTTTCGAAACAGTACCAAGTTTTGCACAGGCAGTATCGAATATTCTGGAAGCAGTTTAAGTCTTTTAGACGCAGTATCAAGTTATCTAAAAGCAGTATTAAGTTTTCTAGAGGCAGATCAAGTCTTCTAAAAGCAGTCTCAAGTCTTCTAGTAGCAGTTTGAAGTCTTCTATTCTTCAAACTGCTCTAACAAAGGGCTACTTTAAACTTACCTCTACGTAGTGTCCAGTCAACTTACAGGCTTTTGTTTATTATTAGTTATAGTTTCTTTATAATTTCAACTTTCAAATCATGACCTTATCTACTGTGTAATTCAGGTTCGTTGTCTAATTGCTTGTAGACGTAATCTTACTTATGGGGACCGTAGGCGATTAGATGAAATTAGGGCACTTATGCGTGAGCGAAATAGTGCTAAAATTATATATAGGCGTAGTCCTTCTGCCGCGACCTTTACGAGATATCGCGCATTGCGCAGCCGCTGCAATCACAAGTGTAAGAATGCCAAGAGGGTTTACGTTTTGCACAAGTTATCGAGCTCTACGCGCTCAACATTCTGGGAAATGAGATCTCAATCTCCCGGACATTATCTTGCCTCCCATAACACACATCTTTAACTAGTCTATCGAAGTGTCTCGTTGTCCTTCAGTTTGACAATTGGCACTTGTGGTGCCGATTCCTAAGATGAAAAATCCTACTTCTTCTTGTGATGTAAAAGGCACTCGAAAGACTGGTGTACTTACAATTATCTTAATATCTTACTGAACATAACCTCATTTATTTTCTGGAGTCTGGTTTCCGGCAGTGGCATAGCACAACTACTGCTCTAATTAAAGTCACTTATGATATCAGGCATGCTCAAGACAACCACCAGCTGACCCTGTTGGTTTTGCTTGACTTCAGCAAGGCGTTTGATTCCGTTGATCACGACATCCTACTCCCAATTCTTGCTTCCATGGGTAATTCGCCCGGTAGTTTATGTTGGTTGCAGACTTATTTCTGTCACCGTTCATTGGCTCGAAGTGGTCGAGTTAGCACGTACTGTCTTTTGGAAGCAGTGTCAAGGTTTGCACAGGCAGTATCGAGTCATCTGGAAGCAGTTAAAGTATTCTGGACGCGTGTTATGTCTTTTGGAAGCAGTATCATTTCAAGTCTTCTCGAAAAAATATGAAGTCTCCTCGTAGTAGATCAAGTCTTCTAGCAATAGTATTTAGTCTTTTGGAAACAGAACAAGTGTTCTAAAAGCAGTATCAACTTTTCTTAAAACATTCAAAATGTTTTGAAAATAGTTTCAAGTCTCGTGGAAGCATTTCAAATTTTTAGTTCAAGTATTCTGGTCGCGTTTCAAGTCTTCTGAAGGAAGTATTAAGTCTCCTAGAAGCAGTATCGAGTCTTCTAGTAGCAATATTTAATCTTTTAGACACACGTTAAGTTTTCCAAAAGCATTATCTGGAAGCATTTAAAGTCTTCTGAAAGCAGTATCAAGCCTTCTAGAAGCATTTCAAGTCTTTTCGAATCAGTACCAAGTGTTGTATAGGCAGTATCGAGTCTTCTGGAAGCAGTTCAAGTATTCTGGTCGCGTTTCAAGTCTTCTGGAAGAAGTCTCAAGTCTCCTAGAAGCAGTATCGAGTCTTCTAGTAGCAATATTTAATCTTTTAAACGCACACTAAGTTTTTCAAAAGCAGTATCAAGCCTTCTAGAAGCATTTCAAGTCTTTTCGAATCAGTACCAAGTGTTGTATAGGCAGTATCGAGTCTTCTGGAAGCAGTTCAAGTATTCTGGTCGCGTTTCAAGTCTTCTGGAAGAAGTCTCAAGTCTCCTAGAAGCAGTATCGAGTCTTCTAGTAGCAATGTTTAATCTTTTAGACGCACACTAAGTTTTTCAAAAGCAGTATCAAGCCTTCTAGAAGCATTTTAAGTCTTTTCGAATCAGTACCAAGTGTTGTATAGGCAGTATCGAGTCTTCTGGAAGCAGTTCAAGTATTCTGGTCGCGTTTCAAATCTTCTGGAAGAAGTCTCAAGTCTCCTAGAAGCAGTATCGAGTCTTCTAGTAGCAATATTTAATCTTTTAAACGCACACTAAGTTTTTCAAAAGCAGTATCAAGCCTTCTAGAAGCATTTCAAGTCTTTTCGAATCAGTACCAAGTGTTGTATAGGCAGAATCGAGTCTTCTGGAAGCAGTTCAAGTATTCTGGTCGCGTTTCAAGTCTTCTGGAAGAAGTCTCAAGTCTCCTAGAAGCAGTATCGAGTCTTCTAGTAGCAATATTTAATCTTTTAGACGCACACTAAGTTTTCCAAAAGCATTATCAAGCATTCTGGAAGCATTTAAAGTCTTCAGAAAGCAGTATCAAGCCTTCTAGAAGCATTTCAAATCTTTTCGAAACAGTACCAAGTTTTGCACAGGCAGTATCGAATATTCTGGAAGCAGTTTAAGTCTTTTAGACGCAGTATCAAGTTATCTAAAAACAGTATTAAGTTTTCTAAAGGCAGAGCAAGTCTTCTAAAAGCAGTCTCAAGTCTTCTAGTAGCAGTTTGAAGTCTTCTGTTCTTCAAACTGCTCTAACAAAGGGCTACTTTAAACTTACCTCTACGTAGTGTCCAGTCAACTTACAGGCTTTTGTTTATTATTAGTTATAGTTTCTTTATAATCACAACCAAATTTCTTAGCAGTTTCTTATAACACTCGTTTTGGAAAGGGTTTACAAAAAGTAGAATGCTCTTGCTAACGATAAAGGAAGCAGTAGCATTATACTGTAAATTTATCTATGTATTCACTGTGAATGTGTTTCAATTCCTTGACAACATGTATAAATAAATTAACATGATAAATCTTTTAATGTACAGGTGTTCGAATAGGCTATTTGAACTTCAAAAAACAATAAAGCGTTGGAAGGAAGTAGGTTATACATCTCAATCTCTTCTTTTAAATAAAGTCCAATATCAAAAACTTGATATTACCGCCTATTTTTTGTTTTTTCCCTACAGCCTAAAATTGAAAATATGATAAAAGCAACAAAAGCAATTTTCTTGGTTATTAATTGGCGGAATATTATAACTGTAACAAAAGACATTATTTCGATACTTAGTAACGCAGAACTAACATTAAACCTAGAACTAAAAACTATTTGGATTTGCTACATTGTAAAAACAGAATTATAATGAAAAAATTGTTGTTAATTTTATAGAGTACTCAAAATCAACTTGCAAAAACATATTTTTAATGGATCACGAAAAAATCAATTTGGATTTAATCGAACATATTTTAAGATGGTTTGTTGAAGGTGACCACGAGCACCCAAGGGACGGCTCAATATTAATTTTTTTACCAGGAATTAACGAAATAACAGCTTTGTACCAAGAACTAAATGTTTCCGATCTTTTCGGTCCTAAAAACGGAAACTTTTTGCTCGTCCCCTTACACTCAAGTTTGACCAGCGAAGAACAAGCTTTAATTTTTAAGTGAGCTCTTATTGACCTAAATTTCCATTAAAATATTTTAAAATAATTTATTTTAGAAAACCCAAAGATGGCGTTAGAAAAATAGTAATTTCAACAAATATAGCTGAAACTTCTATAACAATAGACGATTGTATTTTTGTAATTGATTGTGGTAAAATGAAAGAAAAACATTTCGATTCAAACAGAAACATGGAAAGTTTAGAAACAGTTTGGGTAACGAGGGCGAACGCCCAACAACGAAAAGGGCGCGCTGGAAGAGTTAAACCCGGCGTTTGTGTACACTTATTTACCCAACACCGATTCAAACATCATTTATTACCTCAACCAATACCGGAAATTCATCGAATCCCGTTAGAGCAAGTCATCTTAGACATTAAAGTTTTACAAAACTTTTCCGAACGAACCGTTTTCCAAGTTTTAGACAACATTTTAGACCCCCCGATAAAAGAAAATATAGATTCAGCGATTATCCGTTTAAAACATGTTGGCGCTTTAGATCAAGAAGATAATTTAACACCATTAGGACATCATTTAGCTTCGTTACCTGTTGACGTAAAAATTGGAAAGTTGATTCTTTATGGTGCTATTTTTGGTTGTGTTGATTCCGCGTTGACAATGGCGGCCGTTTTGAGTTCAAAAACTCCCTTCGTTACGCCTTTCAATAAAAAGAATGAAGCCGATGCGAAAAAAAGAGAATTTTCCGCCGGGAAAAGTGATCAAATTACCGCTTTAAGGGCTTATAAGAAATGGTTATCAATGCATAAAAAGAGTCGATTGTCGGGACAAAACTTCGCTAATGAGAATTATATGTCAATTAAAACTTTGTTAACAATTGGAGATATTAAATATCAATTTTTGGAGTTTTTGGTCAGTATCGGATTTATTCCTGTCGATTTAAGGAATAGAAGAAAGAGTGGAATTGATGATGTTTTGGGAATTACGGGAAATGAGGTAAGTTTTTTTTTATAGGGTGTCCAGTTCCGATTTTTGGCTCCAGGTCAATGGGATATTAAAATTAAAAAATTGATTGAAAATGAAAACTTCAGTATGAGTAACACCCTTAATAGTTTTGTATGGGTGCTGGATAACGCGTGGTAAGTACGTGGGACTTCTGGACGCAATATTAAGTCTTAGAAGCAGTATCAAGTTCTTGGAAGCATTTCAGGTCTTCCAGAGGCAATATTAAGTCTTCTGGAAGGATTTCAAGTCTTCTATCAACTCTTCTATAGAAGCATGTTGCGTGTCGATTTTGTGTTAACGAACATTTTATCGTTCACATGAAATTTTCAAACCATTTGTTGTTTGTTTTCCTGCAGATCTTTAAAATCCTTGTAATTCCCTGTTTCCTAATTTAATTTTCACCTTTCATTTGTAGAGGTCGATAGGAAATTTAAAATTTTTATCATAGCGGGAATAATTTTGGGGTTTCAAGTATTTCGTGCATGTCATTTTTTTTTGAATAGGACAATTGAGATTTGGGCCACGTTAATACGGAAATCACCCTCTTTTGCGATCACCAGTTAAGTAACTATGTTTTTGGATTTGGGTGATCGCTATTTCCGATTATTTATAGACGTTGCACATCAGCATCTTTTAATCAAGAAATAAGTTTTCTTTTTTAAATTACGGAGAAATTCCGGATTTGGCACGCAGTTCTTAACCCTCATCTGGACTTTGTATGAAATTGACACAATTTTCAGAATTAATTTATGACATTTTTGTTATTTACGGTCAGTGGTGTAAAGTACCAAGTAGGTGGAAAAAAATTCTTAATCCGTATATTCTGTGTCAGATTGGTACAGTGTCGAGTAACACATTTGTACTTCCCAATTTAGATCTTGCAAGCAGATGTTATTGTAAGGGAACACGTGTAATATTTATTATTCAATGTTACTTTGGTGACACAAAGAAATCAACAGTTGTTTACGATCCGACGATAATTCGCTTCGTTTTTGATAATTAGGTTCAATGCTTGAAACAGTTGTATATTCCGGAAGATTTTGCTACTGTTAATGCGCAATTGCTTTCCTTTTGATGGGTTGCAGCTGATTCTGAGACGTACTATGCATATAATTGGTAGTGAAACAATGACTGCTCCTAAAGCAAATCAAGATTAACGTGTTTTTCTTGATATGTGTGAAGGTTAGGGCAAAATGGTAATTTTTTTCACATCACCTTTCTTAGTCACTATGAAAAAGTTTGCAAGAGCATCATCTAGACTTTAATTGCCAATTTTTGAACTTCTGATATGAAGATATTGCCTTTTAACAACAATATTTGGTATTTTGGATGCAAAATTAAATTTTATATTTACTTCTGCCACCAATAGTTAGTCTTTAATTAACAGTTTTTGTACTACTTACATCAAGATTTTGCATTATGTCCAATAGTATTTAATATGTTAAGGCAAACTCAAAAGATATCTTCTTTCTTTTCGATGGAAATGTTTTTTGCTATCATTTCTACAAGCAGTAACAAGTCTTTTGGCGGTATTTCAACTTTTCCAGTAATATCAAGTGTCTAAGAAGCATTTCAAGTTTCCTACAAGCAGTATCAAATCTATCGGAAACATTTCAAGCCATCTAGAAATAGTAACAAGTATTCTGGAACCATTTCAAGTCTTCTGAAAGTATATTAAGTCTTCTGCAAACATTTCAAAGCCTTTAGAAGTAAAATTAAGTCTTCCAAAAGCAATATCGAATCTTCATTTTAAGTCTTGCTACAGTGTCAAATCTCCTATAAGCAGTATCAAGTCTTCCAGGGGCGTTATCATGTCTTCTGGAAGCAGTTCAAGCCATCTGGCAGCAGCTCAAGTGTTTCGAGGCATTTCAAACAGTATCAAGTCTTCCAGAGACGGTATCGAGTCTTCTGGAAGCATTTCAAGTCTTCTAGAAGCATTTCAGATCTTCTGGATGCACTATAGGTCTTGTGGGTACATTTTAAGTCTTTTGCAAGCAGTTACAAGTCATCTAGAAGCAGTATTCAATTTTCCGTATCTAAGTCAAGTCTTTTAGAAGAAGTATCAAGTCTTCCGTAAGCATTGTAGGTCTTCTAGAAACATTTTAAGACTTCTTTAAATAATATCAAGACTTCTAGAAGCAGTTCAAATTTTCTGTAAATATTTCAAGTCTTTTGGAAACAGTATTAAGTCTTCCAGTGGCAGTATCAAGTCATCTGGAAGCAGTTCGAGTCTTCTGAAAACAGTTCAAGTCTTCTCGAAACAATATCAAGTATTTAGGAAGTATTTCAAGTCCACTGGAAGCAGTATCACGTTTCCTAGAAGCAGCGCCATGTCTTTCAGGGCCAGTATCACGTCTTCTCTAGCAGTTCGGGCCTTCTGGAAGCAGTTCAAGCCATCTGAAGCGATTCATGCCTTTTGAAAGGGTTTAAAGTTTTTTGGAAGAAGTATCAAGTCGTCCTCAGGCGACATCAAGTCATCTGAAAGCATTTCATCTCTTGTAGATGCAGTGTCAAATTTTCTGGAAGATTTTCAAGTCTTCTACATAAAATAACAAGTTTTCTAGCAATATTAAGTTTTCCAGAGGCAGTAGCGAGTCTTCTGGATGCAGTTCAAGTCTTCTAGAAATATTTTAAGCTTTCAGGAAACGTTTCAAGTCATTTAAAAGTAGTATCAAATCTTCTGCAAATATTTCAAGTCTTTTGAAAGCAGTATTAATTCTTCTAGAAGTATTTTAAGATTTCTGGATACAAAATCAAGACTTCTTGAAGAATTTCAAGATTTCTAGATGCAGTATTAACTCCTCTAGACGTATTGCAGGTCTTCTGGAATCAATATCTCGAATTTTAGCAGCAGTATCAACCCTTCTAGAAGCATTTTAAAACTTCTGGAGGCTATATCAAGTGTTCTGGAAGCATTCCAAGTCTTTAGAAGCATTTCTGGACTTCCAGAAGCAATATCAAGTCTTCTAGCAGTATTATCAATTCTTTTATAAACATTTTAAGACTTCTAGATACATTATCAAGACTTCTGGAAGCGTTTCAAGTATTCTAGATAAAGTATCAAGTGTTCTGGATGCAATATCAAGTTTTCTAGAAACAGTATCAAGTCTTTAGAAGCATTTCTGATCTTCCAGAAGTATCAAAGCAGTATCAAGACTTCTGGAAGCATTTTAAGTCTTCTGCAAAAAATATCATGTTTACTAGAAGTAGTTTCAAGTCTTCCAAAGGCAGTAATTAATCTTCTGGATGCTGTTCAAGTTTTCTCGAAGCATTTCAAGTCTACTAGATGCAGAACTAAGACTCTGGAGGATTACTTCCAAGAGCGATAGAAAATCCTTTGGAAGCAGTTCAAGTCGTCTAGAAGCATTTCAAATATTCAAGAGGCACTATCAAGTCTTTTGGAAGTATTTTAAAACTTCTAGAAGCAGTCTTAAGTCCTCTGGAAACAATATCACGTCTGCTAGAAGCAGTATCAACTTTTCCAAAAGCATTTCAAGTTTTCTAGATACATAATCAAGACTCTGGAAGTATTTCAAGTTTTTGCAAACAATATAAAGTTTTCTAGAAATAATATCAAGTCTTCCACCGGCACTAACAAATTTTTGGAAGCTGTTCAAAATCTTCTGAAAGCATTTTAAGTCTTCTAGATGCAGTTTCAAGACTCTGGTAGTACTTTAAGTCTTTTGCCAGTAATATTAAGTTTTTCAGAGGCAATAGTAAATATTCTAGAATATAAAAGAGATAGAAAGTAATATCACGACTTCTAGAAGCAGTGTTCTGGAAGTATTTTAAGTAGTCCAGAGGCAATGTCAACTTTTCTGGGAGTATTTCAAGTCTTTGAGATGCAGTATCAAGACTCGGGAAGCATTTCAAATCTTCAGCAGGCAATATCCAGTTTTCTGGAAGACTTGATACTGCAAGTCTAAGGTAGCAGTAAATCTTCTAGAACCAGTTGAAGCCTCCAGAAAGCATTTCAAGTCTTCTCGATGCGGTATCAAGATTCTGGCAGCACATCAAGTCTTTTGCCAACAATATTAAGTTTTCCAGTGGCAGTAGTAAATCTTTTAGGAGCTGTTTATGTTTTCTGAAGGCATTTCAAGTCTTTTAGATGCAGTATCACGTCTTCTGAAAGTAATATCACACCTCCTCGAAACAGTATCCACTCTTCTGGGAGCATTTCAAGTCTTCAACATTAATTATTAAGTTTTCTGGAAAACTTGATACTACAAGCTTTCCCGAGATAGTAAATCTTCTAGAATCAGCTGAAGTCTCCAGAAACCATTTCAACTCTTCTAGATGCAGTATTAAGTCTTCTGCAAAGAATATCGAGCTTTCTAGAAGTAGTATCAAGTCTTGCAAAGGCAATAGTAAATCTTCTGGAAGCATTTCAAGTCTTTAGAAAGCAGATGAAGTCTTCTAAAACCATTATCAACTGTTCTGGCAGTACTTCAGGATTTCAGTATTTTGTGTAATATTTTAAGACTTCTAGAAGCATTATCAAGTTTTCTGGAAACGTTTCAAGTTTTCTAGATAAAGTATCAAGTGTTTCGGAGGCAATATCAAATTTTCTAGAAGCAGTATCAAGTCTTTAGAAGCATTTCTGGTCTTCCAGAAGCAATATCAAGTCTTCTAGAAATACTTCAAGTCTTCTAGAAGCAGTATCAAGTCTTCTAGCAGTATTATCAATTCTTTTATAAACATTTTAAGACTTCTAGATACATTATCAAGACTTCTGGAAGCGTTTCAAGTTTTCTAGATAAAGTATCAAGTGTTCTGGATGCAATATCAATTTTTCTAGAAATAGTATCAAGTCTTTAGAAGCATTTCTGATCTTCCAGAAGTATCAAAGCAGTATCAAGACTTCTGGAAGCATTTTAAGTCTTCTGCAAAAAATATCATGTTGTCTAGAAGTAGTTTCAAGTCTTCCAAAGGCAGTAGTTAATCTTCTGGATGCTGTTCAAGTTTTCTCGAAACATTTCAAGTCTTCTAGATGCAGAACTAAGACTCTGGAGGCATTTCAAGTCTTGTGCAAACAACATCAGGTTCTCTAGATGCAATATCATCACTTCCAAGAGCGATAGAAAATCCTTTGGAAGCAGTTCAAGTCGTCTAGAAGCATTTCAAATATTCAAGAGGCACTATCAAGTCTTTTGGAAGCATTTTAAAACTTCTAGAAGCAGTCTTAAGTCCTCTGGAAACAATATCACGTCTGCTAGAAACAGTATCAACTTTTCCAAAAGCATTTCAAGTTTTCTAGATACATAATCAAGACTCTAGAAGTATTTCAAGTCTTTTGCAAACAATATAAAGTTTTCTAGAAATAATATCAAGTCTTTCAGCGGCACTAACAAATTTTTGGAAGCTGTTTAAAATCTTCTGAAAGCATTTTAAGTCTTCTAGATGCAGTTTCAAGACTCTGGTAGTACTTTAAGTCTTTTGCCAGTAATATTAAGTTTTTCAGAGGCAATAGTAAATCTTCTAGAATATAAAAGAGATAGAAAGTAATATCACGACTTCTAGAAGCAGTGTTCTGGAAGTATTTTAAGTCGTCCAGAGCCAATGTCAACTTTTCTGGGAGTATTTCAAGTCTTTGAGATGCAGTATCAAGACTCGGGAAGCATTTCAAATCTTCAGCAGGCAATATCCAGTTTTCTGGAAGACTTGATACTGCAAGTCTAAGGTAGCAGTAAATCTTCTGGAACCAGTTGAAGCCTCCAGAAAGCATTTCAAGTCTTCTCGATGCGGTATCAAGATTCTGGCAGCACATCAAGTCTTTTGCCAACAATATTAAGTTTTCCAGTGGCAGTAGTAAATCTTTTAGGAGCTGTTTATGTTTTCTGAAGGCATATCAAGTCTTTTGGATGCAGTATCACGTCTTCTGAAAGTAATATCACGTCTCCTCGAACCAGTATCCACTCTTCTGGGAGCATTTCAAGTCTTCAACATTAATTATTAAGTTTTCTGGAAAACTTGATACTACAAGCCTTCCCGAGATAGTAAATCTTCTAGAATCAGCTGAAGTCTCCAGAAAGCATTTCAACTCTTCTAGATGCAGTATTAAGTCTTCTGCAAAGAATATCGAGCTTTCTAGAAGTAGTATCAAGTCTTGCAAAGGCAATAGTAAATCTTCTGGAAGCATTTCAAGTCTTTAGAAAGCAGATGAAGTCTTCTAAAACCATTATCAACTGTTCTGGCAGTAATTCAGGATTTCTGTATTTTGTGTAACATTTTAAGACTTTTAGAAGCATTATTAAGTTTTCTGGAAGTGTTTCAAGTTTTCTAGATAAAGTATCAAGTGTTTTAGAGGCAATATTAAATTTTCTAGAAGCAGTATCAAGTCTTTAGAAGCATTTCTGGTCTTCCAGAAGCAATATCAAGTCTTCTAGAAACACTTCAAGTCTTCTAGAAACACTTCAAGTCTTCTAGAAACACTTCAAGTCTTCTAGAAGCAGTATCAAGTCTTCAAGCAGTATTATCAATTCTTTTATAAACATTTTAAGACTTCTAGATACATTATCAAGATTTCTGGAAGCGTTTCAAGTTTTCTAGATAAAGTATCAAATGTTCTGGATGCAATATCAAGTTTTCTAGAAATAGTATCAAGTCTTTAGAAGCATTTCTGATCTTCCAGAAGTATCAAAGCAGTATCAAGACTTCTGGAAGCATTTTAAGTCTTCTGCAAAAAATATCATGTTTTCTAGAAGTAGTTTCAAGTCTTCCAAAGGCAGTAGTTAATCTTCTGGATGCTGTTCAAGTTTTCTCGAAGCATTTCAAGTCTTCTAGATGCAGAACTAAGACTCTGGAGGCATTTCAAGTCTTGTGCAAACAACATCAGGTTCTCTAGATGCAATATCATCACTTCCAAGAGCGATAGAAAATCCTTTGGAAGCAGTTCAAGTCGTCTAGAAGCATTTCAAATATTCAAGAGGCACTATCAAGTCTTTTGGAAGTATTTTAAAACTTCTAGAAGCAGTCTTAAGTCCTCTGGAAACAATATCACGTCTGCTAGAAGCAGTATCAACTTTTCCAAAAGCATTTCAAGTTTTCTAGATACATAATCAAGACTCTGGAAGTATTTCAAGTCTTTTGCAAACAATATAAAGTTTTTTAGAAATAATATCAAGTCTTTCAGCGGCACTAACAAATTTTTGGAAGCTGTTCAAAATCTTCTGAAAGCATTTTAAGTCTTCTAGATGCAGTTTCAAGACTCTGGTAGTACTTTAAGTCTTTTGCCAGTAATATTAAGTTTTTCAGAGGCAATAGTAAATCTTCTAGAATATAAAAGAGATAGAAAGTAATATCACGACTTCTAGAAGCAGTGTTCTGGAAGTATTTTAAGTCGTCCAGAGGCAATGTCAACTTTTCTGGGAGTATTTCAAGTCTTTGAGATGCAGTATCAAGACTCGGGAAGCATTTCAAATCTTCAGCAGGCAATATCCAGTTTTCTGGAAGACTTGATACTGCAAGTCTAAGGTAGCAGTAAATCTTCTAGAACCAGTTGAAGCCTCCAGAAAGCATTTCAAGTCTTCTCGATGCGGTATCAAGATTCTGGCAGCACATCAAGTCTTTTGCCAACAATATTAAGTTTTCCAGTGGCAGTAGTAAATCTTTTAGGAGCTGTTTATGTTTTCTGAAGGCATTTCAAGTCTTTTAGATGCAGTATCACGTCTTCTGAAAGTAATATCACATCTCCTCGAAACAGTATCCACTCTTCTGGGAGCATTTCAAGTCTTCAGCATTAATTATTAAGTTTTCTGGAAAACTTGATACTATAAGCCTTCCCGAGATAGTAAATCTTCTAGAATCAGCTGAAGTCTCCAGAAAGCATTTCAACTCTTCTAGATGCAGTATTAAGTCTTCTGCAAAGAATATCGAGCTTTCTAGAAGTAGTATCAAGTCTTGCAAAGGCAATAGTAAATCTTCTGGAAGCATTTCAAGTCTTTAGAAAGCAGATGAAGTCTTCTAAAACCATTATCAACTGTTCTGGCAGTACTTCAGGATTTCAGTATTTTGTGTAATATTTTAAGACTTCTAGAAGCATTATCAAGTTTTCTGGAAACGTTTCAAGTTTTCTAGATAAAGTATCAAGTGTTTCGGAGGCAATATCAAATTTTCTAGAAGCAGTATCAAGACTTTAGAAGCATTTCTGGTCTTCCAGAAGCAATATCAAGTCTTCTAGAAACACTTCAAGTCTTCTAGAAGCAGTATCAAGTCTTCTAGCAGTATTATCAATTCTTTTATACACATTTTAAGACTTCTAGATACATTATCAAGATTTCTGGAAGCGTTTCAAGTTTTCTAGATAAAGTATCAAATGTTCTGGATGCAATATCAAGTTTTCTAGAAATAGTATCAAGTCTTTAGAAGCATTTCTGATCTTCCAGAAGTATCAAAGCAGTATCAAGACTTCTGGAAGCATTTTAAGTCTTCTGCAAAGAATATCATGTTTTCTAGAAGTAGTTTCAAGTCTTCCAAAGGCAGTAGTTAATCTTCTGGATGCTGTTCAAGTTTTCTCGAAGCATTTCAAGTCTTCTAGATGCAGAACTAAGACTCTGGAGGCATTTCAAGTCTTCTGCAAACAACATCAGGTTCTCTAGATGCAATATCATCACTTCTAAGAGCGATAGAAAATCCTTTGGAAGCAATTCAAGTCGTCTAGAAGCATTTCAAATATTCAAGAGGCACTATCAAGTCTTTTGGAAGCATTTTAAAACTTCTAGAAGCAGTCTTAAGTCCTCTGGAAACAATATCACGTCTGCTAGAAACAGTATCAACTTTTCCAAAAGTATTTCAAGTTTTCTAGATACATAATCAAGACTCTGGAAGCATTTCAAGTCTTTTGCAAACAATATAAAGTTTTCTAGAAATAATATCAAGTCTTCCACCGGCACTAACAAATTTTTGGAAGCTGTTCAAAATCTTCTGAAAGCATTTTAAGTCTTCTAGATGCAGTTTCAAGACTCTGGTAGTACTTTAAGTCTTTTGCCAGTAATATTAAGATTTTCAGAGGCAATAGTAAATCTTCTAGAATATAAAAGAGATAGAAAGTAATATCACGACTTCTAGAAGCAGTGTTCTGGAAGTATTTTAAGTCGTCCAGAGGCAATGTCAACTTTTCTGGGAGTATTTCAAGTCTTTGAGATGCAGTATCAAGACTCGGGAAGCATTTCAAATCTTCAGCAGGCAATATCCAATTTTCTGGAAGACTTGATACTGCAAGTCTAAGGTAGCAGTAAATCTTCTGGAACCAGTTGAAGCCTCCAGAAAGCATTTCAAGTCTTCTCGATGCGGTATCAAGATTCTGGCAGCACATCAAGTCTTTTGCCAACAATATTAACTTTTCCAGTGGCAGTAGTAAATCTTTTAGGAGCTGTTTATGTTTTCTGAAGGCATATCAAGTCTTTTGGATGCAGTATCACGTCTTCTGAAAGTAATATCACGTCTCCTCGAACCAGTATCCACTCTTCTGGGAGAATTTCAAGTCTTCAACATTAATTATTAAGTTTTCTGGAAAACTTGATACTACAAGCCTTCCCGAGATAGTAAATCTTCTAGAATCAGCTGAAGTCTCCAGAAAGCATTTCAACTCTTCTAGATGCAGTATTAAGTCTTCCGCAAAGAATATCGAGCTTTCTAGAAGTAGTATCAAGTCTTGCAAAGGCAATAGTAAATCTTCTGGAAGCATTTCAAGTCTTTAGAAAGCAGATGAAGTCTTCTAAAACCATTATCAACTGTTCTGGCAGTAATTCAGGATTTCTGTATTTTGTGTAACATTTTAAGACTTTTAGAAGCATTATTAAGTTTTCTGGAAGTGTTTCAAGTTTTCTAGATAAAGTATCAAGTGTTTTAGAGGCAATATTAAATTTTCTAGAAGCAGTATCAAGTCTTTAGAAGCATTTCTGGTCTTCCAGAAGCAATATCAAGTCTTCTAGAAACACTTCAAGTCTTCTAGAAACACTTCAAGTCTTCTAGAAACACTTCAAGTCTTCTAGAAGCAGTATCAAGTCTTCAAGCAGTATTATCAATTCTTTTATAAACATTTTAAGACTTCTAGATACATTATCAAGATTTCTGGAAGCGTTTCAAGTTTTCTAGATAAAGTATCAAATGTTCTGGATGCAATATCAAGTTTTCTAGAAATAGTATCAAGTCTTTAGAAGCATTTCTGATCTTCCAGAAGTATCAAAGCAGTATCAAGACTTCTGGAAGCATTTTAAGTCTTCTGCAAAAAATATCATGTTTTCTAGAAGTAGTTTCAAGTCTTCCAAAGGCAGTAGTTAATCTTCTGGATGCTGTTCAAGTTTTCTCGAAGCATTTCAAGTCTTCTAGATGCAGAACTAAGACTCTGGAGGCATTTCAAGTCTTGTGCAAACAACATCAGGTTCTCTAGATGCAATATCATCACTTCCAAGAGCGATAGAAAATCCTTTGGAAGCAGTTCAAGTCGTCTAGAAGCATTTCAAATATTCAAGAGGCACTATCAAGTCTTTTGGAAGTATTTTAAAACTTCTAGAAGCAGTCTTAAGTCCTCTGGAAACAATATCACGTCTGCTAGAAGCAGTATCAACTTTTCCAAAAGCATTTCAAGTTTTCTAGATACATAATCAAGACTCTGGAAGTATTTCAAGTCTTTTGCAAACAATATAAAGTTTTTTAGAAATAATATCAAGTCTTTCAGCGGCACTAACAAATTTTTGGAAGCTGTTCAAAATCTTCTGAAAGCATTTTAAGTCTTCTAGATGCAGTTTCAAGACTCTGGTAGTACTTTAAGTCTTTTGCCAGTAATATTAAGTTTTTCAGAGGCAATAGTAAATCTTCTAGAATATAAAAGAGATAGAAAGTAATATCACGACTTCTAGAAGCAGTGTTCTGGAAGTATTTTAAGTCGTCCAGAGGCAATGTCAACTTTTCTGGGAGTATTTCAAGTCTTTGAGATGCAGTATCAAGACTCGGGAAGCATTTCAAATCTTCAGCAGGCAATATCCAGTTTTCTGGAAGACTTGATACTGCAAGTCTAAGGTAGCAGTAAATCTTCTAGAACCAGTTGAAGCCTCCAGAAAGCATTTCAAGTCTTCTCGATGCGGTATCAAGATTCTGGCAGCACATCAAGTCTTTTGCCAACAATATTAAGTTTTCCAGTGGCAGTAGTAAATCTTTTAGGAGCTGTTTATGTTTTCTGAAGGCATTTCAAGTCTTTTAGATGCAGTATCACGTCTTCTGAAAGTAATATCACATCTCCTCGAAACAGTATCCACTCTTCTGGGAGCATTTCAAGTCTTCAGCATTAATTATTAAGTTTTCTGGAAAACTTGATACTATAAGCCTTCCCGAGATAGTAAATCTTCTAGAATCAGCTGAAGTCTCCAGAAAGCATTTCAACTCTTCTAGATGCAGTATTAAGTCTTCTGCAAAGAATATCGAGCTTTCTAGAAGTAGTATCAAGTCTTGCAAAGGCAATAGTAAATCTTCTGGAAGCATTTCAAGTCTTTAGAAAGCAGATGAAGTCTTCTAAAACCATTATCAACTGTTCTGGCAGTACTTCAGGATTTCAGTATTTTGTGTAATATTTTAAGACTTCTAGAAGCATTATCAAGTTTTCTGGAAACGTTTCAAGTTTTCTAGATAAAGTATCAAGTGTTTCGGAGGCAATATCAAATTTTCTAGAAGCAGTATCAAGACTTTAGAAGCATTTCTGGTCTTCCAGAAGCAATATCAAGTCTTCTAGAAACACTTCAAGTCTTCTAGAAGCAGTATCAAGTCTTCTAGCAGTATTATCAATTCTTTTATACACATTTTAAGACTTCTAGATACATTATCAAGATTTCTGGAAGCGTTTCAAGTTTTCTAGATAAAGTATCAAATGTTCTGGATGCAATATCAAGTTTTCTAGAAATAGTATCAAGTCTTTAGAAGCATTTCTGATCTTCCAGAAGTATCAAAGCAGTATCAAGACTTCTGGAAGCATTTTAAGTCTTCTGCAAAGAATATCATGTTTTCTAGAAGTAGTTTCAAGTCTTCCAAAGGCAGTAGTTAATCTTCTGGATGCTGTTCAAGTTTTCTCGAAGCATTTCAAGTCTTCTAGATGCAGAACTAAGACTCTGGAGGCATTTCAAGTCTTCTGCAAACAACATCAGGTTCTCTAGATGCAATATCATCACTTCTAAGAGCGATAGAAAATCCTTTGGAAGCAATTCAAGTCGTCTAGAAGCATTTCAAATATTCAAGAGGCACTATCAAGTCTTTTGGAAGCATTTTAAAACTTCTAGAAGCAGTCTTAAGTCCTCTGGAAACAATATCACGTCTGCTAGAAACAGTATCAACTTTTCCAAAAGTATTTCAAGTTTTCTAGATACATAATCAAGACTCTGGAAGCATTTCAAGTCTTTTGCAAACAATATAAAGTTTTCTAGAAATAATATCAAGTCTTCCACCGGCACTAACAAATTTTTGGAAGCTGTTCAAAATCTTCTGAAAGCATTTTAAGTCTTCTAGATGCAGTTTCAAGACTCTGGTAGTACTTTAAGTCTTTTGCCAGTAATATTAAGATTTTCAGAGGCAATAGTAAATCTTCTAGAATATAAAAGAGATAGAAAGTAATATCACGACTTCTAGAAGCAGTGTTCTGGAAGTATTTTAAGTCGTCCAGAGGCAATGTCAACTTTTCTGGGAGTATTTCAAGTCTTTGAGATGCAGTATCAAGACTCGGGAAGCATTTCAAATCTTCAGCAGGCAATATCCAATTTTCTGGAAGACTTGATACTGCAAGTCTAAGGTAGCAGTAAATCTTCTGGAACCAGTTGAAGCCTCCAGAAAGCATTTCAAGTCTTCTCGATGCGGTATCAAGATTCTGGCAGCACATCAAGTCTTTTGCCAACAATATTAACTTTTCCAGTGGCAGTAGTAAATCTTTTAGGAGCTGTTTATGTTTTCTGAAGGCATATCAAGTCTTTTGGATGCAGTATCACGTCTTCTGAAAGTAATATCACGTCTCCTCGAACCAGTATCCACTCTTCTGGGAGAATTTCAAGTCTTCAACATTAATTATTAAGTTTTCTGGAAAACTTGATACTACAAGCCTTCCCGAGATAGTAAATCTTCTAGAATCAGCTGAAGTCTCCAGAAAGCATTTCAACTCTTCTAGATGCAGTATTAAGTCTTCCGCAAAGAATATCGAGCTTTCTAGAAGTAGTATCAAGTCTTGCAAAGGCAATAGTAAATCTTCTGGAAGCATTTCAAGTCTTTAGAAAGCAGATGAAGTCTTCTAAAACCATTATCAACTGTTCTGGCAGTAATTCAGGATTTCTGTATTTTGTGTAACATTTTAAGACTTTTAGAAGCATTATTAAGTTTTCTGGAAGTGTTTCAAGTTTTCTAGATAAAGTATCAAGTGTTTTAGAGGCAATATTAAATTTTCTAGAAGCAGTATCAAGTCTTTAGAAGCATTTCTGGTCTTCCAGAAGCAATATCAAGTCTTCTAGAAACACTTCAAGTCTTCTAGAAACACTTCAAGTCTTCTAGAAGCAGTATCAAGTCTTCAAGCAGTATTATCAATTCTTTTATAAACATTTTAAGACTTCTAGATACATTATCAAGATTTCTGGAAGCGTTTCAAGTTTTCTAGATAAAGTATCAAATGTTCTGGATGCAATATCAAGTTTTCTAGAAATAGTATCAAGTCTTTAGAAGCATTTCTGATCTTCCAGAAGTATCAAAGCAGTATCAAGACTTCTGGAAGCATTTTAAGTCTTCTGCAAAAAATATCATGTTTTCTAGAAGTAGTTTCAAGTCTTCCAAAGGCAGTAGTTAATCTTCTGGATGCTGTTCAAGTTTTCTCGAAGCATTTCAAGTCTTCTAGATGCAGAACTAAGACTCTGGAGGCATTTCAAGTCTTGTGCAAACAACATCAGGTTCTCTAGATGCAATATCATCACTTCCAAGAGCGATAGAAAATCCTTTGGAAGCAGTTCAAGTCGTCTAGAAGCATTTCAAATATTCAAGAGGCACTATCAAGTCTTTTGGAAGTATTTTAAAACTTCTAGAAGCAGTCTTAAGTCCTCTGGAAACAATATCACGTCTGCTAGAAGCAGTATCAACTTTTCCAAAAGCATTTCAAGTTTTCTAGATACATAATCAAGACTCTGGAAGTATTTCAAGTCTTTTGCAAACAATATAAAGTTTTTTAGAAATAATATCAAGTCTTTCAGCGGCACTAACAAATTTTTGGAAGCTGTTCAAAATCTTCTGAAAACATTTTAAGTCTTCTAGATGCAGTTTCAAGACTCTGGTAGTACTTTAAGTCTTTTGCCAGTAATATTAAGTTTTTCAGAGGCAATAGTAAATCTTCTAGAATATAAAAGAGATAGAAAGTAATATCACGACTTCTAGAAGCAGTGTTCTGGAAGTATTTTAAGTCGTCCAGAGGCAATGTCAACTTTTCTGGGAGTATTTCAAGTCTTTGAGATGCAGTATCAAGACTCGGGAAGCATTTCAAATCTTCAGCAGGCAATATCCAGTTTTCTGGAAGACTTGATACTGCAAGTCTAAGGTAGCAGTAAATCTTCTGGAACCAGTTGAAGCCTCCAGAAAGCATTTCAAGTTTTCTCGATGCGGTATCAAGATTCTGGCAGCACATCAAGTCTTTTGCCAACAATATTAAGTTTTCCAGTGGCAGTAGTAAATTTTTTAGGAGCTGTTTATGTTTTCTGAAGGCATTTCAAGTCTTTTAGATGCAGTATCACGTCTTCTGAAAGTAATATCACACCTCCTCGAAACAGTATCCACTCTTCTGGGAGCATTTCAAGTCTTCAGCATTAATTATTAAGTTTTCTGGAAAACTTGATACTACAAGCCTTCCCGAGATAGTAAATCTTCTAGAATCAGCCGAAGTCTCCAGAAAGCATTTCAACTCTTCTAGATGCAGTATTAAGTCTTCTGCAAAGAATATCGAGCTTTCTAGAAGTAGTATCAAGTCTTGCAAAGGCAATAGTAAATCTTCTGGAAGCATTTCAAGTCTTTAGAAAGCAGATGAAGTCTTCTAAAACCATTATCAACTGTTCTGGCAGTACTTCAGGATTTCTGTATTTTGTGTAATATTTTAAGACTTCTAGAAGCATTATCAAGTTTTCTGGAAACGTTTCAAGTTTTCTAAATAAAGTATCAAGTGTTTCGGAGGCAATATCAAATTTTCTACAAGCAGTATCAAGTCTTTAGAAGCATTTCTTGTCTTCCAGAAGTATCAAAGCAGTATCACGGCTTCCGGAAGCATTTTAAGTCTTCTGCAAAGAATATCATGTTTTCTAGAAGTAGTTTTCAACTCTTCCAAAGGTAGTAGTTAATCTTCTGGATGCTGTTCAAGTTTTCTCGAAGCATTTCAAGTCTTCTGGACGCAGTACTAAGACTCTGGAGGCATTTCAAATATCAAGCTTTCTAGAAGTAGTATCAAGTCTTGCAAAGGCAATAGTAAATCTTCTGGAAGCATTTCAAGTCTTTAGAAACCAGATGAAGTCTTCTAGAACCATTATCAACTGTTCTATCAGTACTTCAGGATTTCTGTATTTTGTGTAACATTTTAAGACTTCTAGAAGCATTATTAAGTTTTCTGGAAGTGTTTCAAGTTTTCTAGATAAAGTATCAAGTGTTTTGGAGGCAATATCAAATTTTCTAGAAGCAGTATCAAGTCTTTAGAAGCATTTCTTGTCTTTCAGAAGTATCAAAGCAGTATCAAGGATTCCGGAAGTATTTTAAGTCTTCTGCAAAGAATATCATGTTTTCTAGAAGTAGTTATCAAATCTTCCAAAGGTAGTAGTGAATCTTCTGGATGCTGTTCAAATTTTCTTGAAGCATTTCAAGTCTTCTAGACGCAGTACTAAAACTCTGGAGGCATTTCAAATATCAAGCTTTCTAGAAGTAGTATCAAGTCTTGCAAAGACAATAGTTAATCTTCTGGAAGCATTTCAAGTCTTTAGAAAGCAGATGAAGTTTTCTAGAACCGTTATCAACTCTTCTGGAAGCATTTCAGGATTTCTGTATTTTGCTTTCGAGAATATTTTTGGTAATTTCGGGACCTTTAGCCCAAATATCGGAATTTAGAACTTACAAATTTTGTTAATTCCGAATCTCGAAAAGATTTTTGATCGCGGAAATTGGACACCCTACTTTTTCTTTATTAAAAAATAATTGTTTTATGTTTTTTCTTTTAGTTCAATAAAAACGGAGATAACACAAGATTATTATCAGCGATTTTATGTGCTGCTCTTTATCCAAATGTATGTAAAGTGTTAACTCCCGGGATGTCCTACGTTATGAGCGCTGCCGGAGCAATTCCAGTTCAGCCAGACGCAAAAGATCTAAAATTTTGGACGAAAACCGAACAAGTTTTCATTCATCCTAGTTCGATCATTTCAAAAATAGGAAATTTCGAAAGCCCGTATTTAATATTTCAAGAAAAATTTAAAACCAGCAAAGTCTTTCTAAGAGATTGCAGCATGGTTCCAACTTTAGCGCTGGTCCTTTTCTCCGGTTTTGACATTGAAATAAACGTCCATAACGGAATGAGCTTTTTGGTTATTGAAGATGGTTGGATCACTTATAGAGTTGAAGAACATAAGGTAAAAACGATTTAAATGTTAGGAATGTTAAATAATTTTTTTATTTGGTGCGTAGATTGCGGAAATGGTTAAAATGATGAGGTTGGAATTAGTTTCTTTGCTTGAGGAAAAAATTAAAGATCCCCTTTTAAATTTGATGCATCACGAGAAGGGATCGAAGATTATATCTGTGATAAATCACTTAATCATGAATGAATGACAAATTATTTTTTGTTCGATTTATGTGATAAAAACCAATTAATAAATGAGATGTATAAATAAGTTAATTAATTTATTTATTTAAATAAAAAATATGTATCATCTCAATATATTATTTATTTTCTTCCTATTAATATTAATTTTCTTCATGTTTAATTAATTTTTATTTTTTTAAAATTCGCGCCCTTTTTTATAAATATGGCGCGCATCTCCGTCAATCCGTTACCATAACTACAACAACCATAACAAAACAAAATGACACTGATAAATATAACCTAACTTGTTTAGCTGTTAATTGTTGTTAATATTCACTTAAAACTCCAAATATAAGCTAAAAATGAGTGGTGAAAAGGTAATACGACATTATTTTAACGAAAAAACGTTTCTATAAGTCTCTTTTTTTAGTTATTATTTCATTTAGATCAACCCCACGGATCTGGCGATATTTATGCGGCTTGGCAGAAAGGTTCTGGTAATTATCTTGTTACAACCGGTGTAGATAGCACGTTAAATATATATGATCGGTACGGACAAATCAAAGAAAGAATTAAATTGCAAAGTTTGTGTAACGGATTTGCTTGGGATAATGACGGAGACGTTTTGGCGATTTTATCTCAAACGGCCCAACTTATTATTTGGGATGCTAACTCAACGAGGCGTCAAACTATCGATATAGGGCTAAGAGATGTTTTAACCTTTTTGGTTTGGAATAAAACTGAGCCAATTTTAGCTGTGGGAACTATTAAAGGGAATGTTTCGATATATAATCATCACACTTCTAAGTAATAATTTTTAGTAATTACTATTTTTTAGTTTTAACTATT
Source organism: Onthophagus sagittarius (assembly GCA_036711965.1). Lineage (NCBI taxonomy): Eukaryota > Metazoa > Arthropoda > Insecta > Coleoptera > Scarabaeidae > Onthophagus > Onthophagus sagittarius. Next base: position 42,946,954 of record JASERS010000005.1, on the reverse strand, counting down.
TCTTATTGGTGAAAAGTTAGCCATAGATTCCAGCAATAGATTTTTATCCTAAAAATTATTTAAAGAAATAAATCAAGCTTATTTTTGATTCGTTATACAGATATAAGTACATTTTTTGTTATCATATCTACCTAGCAATTTTGATGTATAAAAAAATGCCCAAATTTTCAAAGGGAATTGAACTCTTATGGTGGGTTCATGCAACGTGTTTTAGTATTAGTCGTAGTCGTAACCGTTTGCTTAAGCTTTAGTTGTAAGAAAAGGTATTGGTTCGTGCAATATTTAAGCATAGCACATTAAAGCAAAATTTGGACATACATACAGTCGGGTAATACAAAAAGAAATCTGGAGTGAAACAGATTTCAAATGTCTCAGAAACATTTTGTTTCTAACATTATTTAATATGAATAAAAAGAAAATTGTTCGGGATCCCTGGATCCCGGAATTGTTCCCATAATAACCAATTTTTATGAATCTGGGATTTGTCGTTGATCAATGTTGGTCAAAAAGTACCGAAAATCTCTAATAAAAAACAAAGATTTTCAAAAATATGTAAAAGAAGAACATGGAAAAGAACTGAAACTTCATCTTGACTGCAAAAGAAGATGAAATAGCCTTTTAATCAGTTAAAGCAATATGACAGTCTAAAGTGCTGTATTATATACATTAATGACAGTGAGTTTCAAATTATGAGGAGTTGGTTTGACTTTTAAATGGGGTCAAAGTGACTGCTGAAGGTATTTGTCATCGAGACATGAATCTTAATAAAGCAGTTATTGCTTTAGAATGCATGCAGCAAGAAATTAAAAAAAAGTTATGCTCCTTTAGAAAAGACCTTTGAAGATTGTTTGATTTTGATGATTTAACAGCGTAAGACTGTATTCGTCTTCGTTCAGCCTTTTTGAAATTCCGGTAACGGCAACCCTTTCCTCATATATCCTGAATATTATGCATCATTTAAGCTCACTGTGGATTTGATAAATTATGAAAAAATTATGAATCCAAAATTATGGCCCCATGGTGCCTATGTAACAAGGTTTTTTCACCCGCGCAAGAAAACCAGCGTAATGAAATAACCAGTACATACCAATACAGCTCTATTAATAAGACTGAAGCACAATCTTTTAGTATACAGTAGAACCCTTCATATTCGTCACCCATGGGACCGGAGCATGGTCGGTTACCAAAAAAGGTCGGATAATCCGAGGAACAACAAAAATGAACAAGACAAACATGAACGAGTACATATATTTAATTATGTATACAAATCCATGTATGTACATGTAAATTTATTTAAAAAAATCAGTTATATTTTTTTGTTTTAATCTACCAAATCTTGCTTTAGCTGAGATATCTTTCCACTTTTTAATGCACAGCACATCCATCGGTGTTGCTTCTGGATGTTGCTCGACGTATTTCATTGTAATCTCGAAAGCCTCTGTAGCTGTCGTATGACTGATATTTTCAGGTTCTTCTTTTTCATCATCCGTTTCATCTTCCTCTGTTTCAACTTTAAAAACTGCGGATACGATTTGTTCGTCGTTCAGATCCTCGTTAGTGACTTCAACTATGTCCCCTCCCAATAGCCACTCTTCTATATCCGCTGGTTGGATTTGGGCATCGATGGTCTGTAAATCTTGTAGAATTTCTGCTTCATCTGTATTTAAAGTTTCAGACTCATTAGAGATTGCGCTCTCACCTTCAATAATACTTGGCCATAGTTTTCTCCAAGATTTTTGTAGAGTGGTGTGATTGAGTTCGTCCCAGGCTTGTGCGGCAATGTAAATGGCATCTTTTATATTAAAAGTCTTCATTGCCTCAAATAGGTTACTGCCTCCTTCCGTTTGCTCTAATAAGAAGCTGACATATTTTCGCCTGTATCTTTTCTTCAACCACTCAATAACCCCTTGATCCATAGGTTGGATTAAAGGTGTCACACGAGGAGGTAGAAACATAGCTTTGATGTTTCCCATTGTTAGTTCGTTTTCCGAAGGATGACTGGGAGCATTGTCAAGAATCAAGACTGCATTGAGTGGTAGGTTTTTCATTTTCAAGTGTTTTTTACATCTGGTACAAACTCTTCAAAAAACCACTGTTTAAACAAAGAACTGTCCATCCAAGCAGATTTTTGATTTTTATAATAAACAGGCAATGATGCCATGTTCACATGTTTGAACGCTCTGGGCTTTTTAGATTTTCCAATGACAAACAATGGCATTTTATGGTTTCCACTTGCATTACTACAAGTTGCAAAAGTTAGTCTATCCTTGGATAATTTTGTCCCTGTTACTTTTTCATTTTTTGCAGCAAGAGTTTTTTGTGGGAGCATCTTGTAGTTTAACCCTGACTCGTCAATATTATACACTTGATCCGGATGCATATTGTTTTCTTTAATAAAAACTTCAAATTTCTTCACGAACTCTTTGGTTGCGTCATCATCAGCTGATAGCTTTTCTCCAGAAATAACAACGTGACGTATACCATGGCGACGTTTCCATCGGTGAAGCCAACCTTCACTTGCACTGAAATTTTCCCCTTCCTCTCCTACTATTGTTTTATGTAAAATCGCTGCCTTCTCTTTAATTATAGGACCTGACAAAGGAGTTCCTTTGCGTCTTTCTTGGCAAAACCATATCCAGAGAGCATCATCTAAAACATCAAATTTAGGCTTTTTAAGCATCTTTCTATTTTTGAAACCCTCCTCCCCTTCCACTGTCATAGAGTACGATTCGATATTCTTTCTGTTTTTCCTCCAGTCTTTAATAGTTGTGACGCCTATTCCTAATTCAGAAGATAATTTTTGAACTGACTCGCCATTGTCTAGCCTCTGAATAACTTCCAATTTCTTCTGTAGTGTACATACAATACGTTTTCGTTTTTGTTGGGTAGCCATAATCACTTTTACTATAACAATTGTAAATATGCATACAATTGATATTCACAATGATGAACACAGTTGCGCAACCCTTGGCAAACATCAAGATTGAGCGAATCAAGTAATTCCCCGACGGAAAGTCGGGTCTCTTGGGATTCACAAAAACGTACATTAGAGCATTTGAACAAAATTGGGAGTAGGGAGGGGTGACGGATATCCCGAGGAGTCGGATATCCCGAGGTCGGATATGAGTGGTTCTACTGTAATACATCAGAATATTCAGAGTATTAGAAATAAAATTGATGAATTACTAATCTTTGTTAATCAACTACATGAACAAATACAAGTAATAGCTCTAACGGAACATTGGCTAAAACCCAATGAACCACTTGTGGTGGAGGGTTATGAAGTGGCTTCTATATTTGCAAGAAAGGATAACCAACATGGAGGATCATGTATACTTGTAAAATCAGGAATTGAATATGAGGAATTGGTATCAATAAAGGACAAGAGTACAGAATTGACCTTTGAATGTAGCGTTATAAAACTCAAACCACTAAAAATAATTATCCTCGGTATATATCGCTCTCCATTGTCTGAGGTTGAAGATTTCTTCGTCATATTGGAAGATATACTATATCACTTATCAACATTTTTAACATACACCATTTTCCTAGCTGGTGATTTTAACATCGATATAGGGATACATGACAAGAATTCGTCTAAATTGTTGGATATTCTTTCAAGATATAATCTATACCCTTCAATAATGGAACCAACTAGAAAAACCAATCGATCTAGTACTATTATCGACAATATCTTTACCAATTTAGATATGTATGAGAAAAAGACGGTGGTGTCCGCATTGTCAGATCACTTGGCGCTACAGATAATTTTTCCCGTATATGCTGATGAAAAGAAAATCAGTAAAAAAGTAAAAAAACGTATTTTTAACAACACTGCTTTAGCAAATATTCAACTAGACATAAATGCTATGAATTGGTCCTTTATAAAAAATATGCATGACAGAAGAATGTTATGACATTTTTTTGAGCACTATTCAAAATAGCCTCAACAATCATACCAAATTTAAAAAAAATTGACATTTCAAAAGGATCTGAGAAGAAATCGTGGCTAACAAATGAGATAAAAAATAAAACTGCAATCAAGAGGAAACTATATGAAGGACTATTAAATGGAAAAGTTACAGCAGAACTGTATAAACATTATTGTCAACATCTTAAGAACGAGATTGCAATATCTAAACGATTATCATATTCGAATTATATTGAACATTCCAATAACAAGATAAAGGCTACATGGAAAACTGTTAATGCACTCCGGGGACAAAAGCAGATGAGTGGTTTCAGTCTAAGTGATTTCAAATCTATACATACTAATGACGTCAATATTCTTAATGCAATTAATAAGCATTTTACTGATATCATAAAAACATCTAATAACACTGTGAATGTAATGAACAAACACATGTCAAAATCATTCGCTTTTTATTTAACCGACAGAGCAGAAGTAGAAAATACAATAAGAAATTTAAATAATACTAAGGCGGTGGGCTTTGATGAAATCCCGGTAACCGTACTAAAAACATGTGCAGATATTCTTGCCGAACCGCTGAGTGATGTCATCAACATGTCATTTACAACGGGTGTGTTTCCACAAGCTCTGAAACAAACAATAATAAAAGCATTATATATGAAAGGTGATCGATCTGACCTAATGAATTACAGACCTATTGCTTTAATTCCAAATATTGCAAAAGTGTTTGAAAAGATTACGTTAAATAGAATGGCTGATTTTATAACTAAAAACAAGATTCTTAATAATACCCAGAATGGCTACATTAAAAGACGTTCAACCACCCGAGCAATATTTCAATTATTGGAAAAAATTACATCTTCTATTAGTAACAATGACATCACTGGCTGTATTTTTATGGATTTGACCAAAGCCTTTGACTGTGTCCATCATGAAACTCTTTTGTGTAAAATGGAATGCATGGGTTTCCGTGGTATAGTCTTAAAATGGTTCAAGTCTTATTTGTCTTGCAGAAGACAACGCGTTGTGTCTTACAACGCTTCCGGTGAAGAAGTGAAATCAGAGTGGAGAGAGGTGGTTCATGGGGTACCCCAGGGATCTATACTTGGACCATTCCTGTTTCTTCTATACATTAATGATCTGCCTGATATATTGGACAGCCTATTGGTGCTATTTGCTGATGATTCCACGTGTGTGGTAACTGGAAGAAACGTCTTCTATGTCTCAAGAAAAGCAGAAGACATCTTAAAAAAATTGAAGCAATGGTTTACAGGGAATAACTTACATCTCAATATTGACAAAACAAGTTTCATGACCTTTGGAAACAATCCACCAGAAATAAAGATTAACTTACAAGAGGAAATACTTAATTTTGACCGAGAAATTAAGTTCCTGGGGCTAATGCTTGATTCCCGTTTGTCATGGAAACAACACATCGAAGGGTTAGCTTTCGGGTTATCAAGATCTTGTTATGCGCTTCGTACTGTGGCAAGAGGTGTAAATGTGAGTGCCGCTTTAAGTGTTTATTATGCATGCGTCGAGTCACGTTTACGATATGGGGTCATTTTCTGGGGAAATGTTCCAAGTACTGAACGCGTTTTCATCCTACAGAAACAATGTATGAGAGTAATATTTCACCTGTGTCCGCGTGAATCATGTAAACCTATTTTTAAACAACAAAATATACTTACGTTTCCGTCGTTGTTTATCTTGGAATGTGCACTTTTTGTTAAAAATAATTATGTGCACTTTTTCTCACAATATGAATTGTATCAGTGTCACCAAACGCGAGGTACTGAGCAGTTATATCTAATGCCACCTAAGACAAGTTACACTAGAATACAAAAGAGTGTTGTGTATTTTTGTATAAAATTATACAATTTTTTAGATGATTTCTTTTCTAAACCTGTTTATATTAAACGTTGAGTCTGTATTTTTTGTTACGACATTGTATATTTTTCTTTTTTTTTTTGTTCTGACTTTTTTCCCTGCAGATAGCATTATGAAAATAAAGATTTATTATTATTATTATTATAATGTAATCCCGAAATTGTGTATTTGCTTCGGAATTGTAATCCCTAATTTGAATACAGCTTTATTAATCGCACAAATACAAAACATAAAGATTAATTTATTTTTATGCTCTTTGTGTGATTCCATTAAAATCAAAGTTGGAAAAACATGTTTCCTTTTCATTTTAAACAAAATACATGCTTTTCTTATTGTTTTAAACGTTTCAGACCGATTTACGATAAAACGTCGATTTTGAGGAGCATATATTAATCGGGGACAATTAGATAGTGCAATTGAATACGTAGAAAAGAATTATCTAGAAGCAAAGGCTCTGTGACAATGCTTTCAAAAGACTTGATACTGTCCATAGAAAACTTAATACTGCTTCTAGAGGACCTGATACGGCTGCCAAAAGATTTGAAATATGTCCAGAATACTTGTAATGCCTCAGAAGACTTGAAATGCTTCCACAAAACTTGATATTGCTTTTGGAAGACTAGAAATGCTCCCAAAAATGTTCATACTGGTTTTCGAAGACTTAGTACTACTTTCAAAAAACTTGATATTACCTCCAAACGACTTACTACTGCCCTTGAACGACTTGAAATGCTTCTAGAAGACTTGATACTGCACTTGAAAAGGCTTCATCTTGCTCTCAGACGATATGAAATGCTTTTAGAAGATTTGATGTAGCTGCCAGAAGACATGTAATGACTTGCAATAGTGACAAAAGACTTAAACTGCTTCCAGAAAATTTGATATGCCCATAGCAGATTTAATACTGTTTCTAAAGAACCTGATATTGCCTCCAAAAGACGTGAAATGTTCAGAATACTTGTAATGCTTCAAAAATTTTAATACTGCTTCTAGAAGGCTTGAAGTTCTTCCAGAAAATTTTATATTGCTTTTGGAAGACTTAAAATGCTTCTAGAAGGCACTTTTTCTAGAAAAGCGTATATAGCATCTGAAAGACTTAATACAGGTTTTAGAAAAATTGAAATGCTTCCAAAAGACTTAATACTGCTTCCAGAAGACTTGATACTGTTTTTAAAACTTCTGGCAGAATCAATTAAAACCAACTCGCTTAATTCAGTCTCATTTAGATGACTTTACCCAGCTTTTGAAAATACTTATGGGTGCTAAAAAACTGAATTGGGAAAAGACTCAAGCGATGAATGACAGCTCTCAAAAAAATCCGAATTGGGTCCAACAGAAATTCAAAAAATATCGTTTCCATTTTTTTATGGTTTCCACCGAAAAGAAATATTTGGTACAAATGCTGGGACTGAATTGGGAAAAAGCTCAATAGTAACTTCAATCTGGATGAAACAATTAACGATTGTTAGAAGAAGTATCAAGTCTTCTGGAAGTATTTCAAATCTTCTAGAAGCAGTACCAAGTCTTCTGGAAGCATTTCAATTCTTTCAAAGGCAATGTCAAGTCTCTTTTAAGCAGTGCAAGTTTTCTAGAAGTAGTATCAAGTCTTCTGGAAGCAATATAATGTCTTTTAGAAGCATTTCAAGTCTCTTGGAAGTAATATTAAATTACAAGTAATATCTATCTATATATTAAGTCTTCTAAAAGCAGCATCAAGTCTTCTGGGAGCAATGTTAAGTCTTCTAGGGACAATTGCAAGTCTTCTGGTCGCATTTCAAGTGTTTTAGAAGCAGCATCACATCTTTTGGAAGCTGTATCACGTCTTCTAAAACTAATATCAAATGTTCTGGAATCATTTCAAGTTTTCTGAAAACAGTATCAACTCTTCTGAAAGGAGATCAAGTCTTCTAGAAGCACTATCAAATCTTGTGGAAGCATTTCAGATGTTCTGGAAGCAGTATCCAGTCTCTATTCAAAATACGTGCTGTAGAAGAATGAACGTTCGCGGCAGATGCTGGAAGAAAAAGCTTGATAGTACATAAAAATTAAGAAAACTGTTGAAAACAGTCTTCAATCTAGATAAAATCAATAACAATTTTGTATGGGTGCTCCGCATCCATTAAAGCTTTTGTATGAACACACCAGCCTCTATGCTTGTGGTAATTTTTTTTAAGCTAAAAAAATCGAAAATCGCTGCACCATTAGAGGCAAAGACAAAACCCGATTACCGGTTCATTGGAGAGCAAATAAGAGGGCATAATCCATGCGCATATATTTTTAAATTGATTTGAAATACCAGCTCCTTAACTCAACTATTGGAACTAGGTGCCTTAAATACCTTCAAGAGAACTACCACGATGTTTTGTTTAAGATGTTCAACGTTCTTTGTAGGAGTACTGTATACAATATTCTTGATCGTTATAAATTTATTTAAAACGCTGATAAATCAAAGCTATTTTGATACTATTTTCCCATCAGTACTTTATCATTTGAGAGTGAACATAAAGCGGTTGGTCTCAAAAGTAAGAAAAGAAACACAATTTTACCATGTACTAATGCTACTGGTGCTAACAAACTGAATATTCTTGTAATAGAAAAATCTAAGACACCAAGTTCTTTTAAAGGGACAACAACAGAAATTTTACCAGTTATTTCAATAAAAAAATAGTTGGATAAACCATCAAATTTTCTAAGAATGATTTGATAAGATTTTTGTGGGTCAAGTGCGTAAATTCCTTGACTCAATGAATTTGGTAAAAGGCTCATTATACAATTAACCCTTCAAATCTGAGACTGCATTCTGTCTCAAACTGTACATAAGCGTAGGAAATAAAGCTTGTTGATACAAATACAGATATAACCTACAAATTACAAGAGTTCAATTAGAACCATGAAAAAGAAATAACCAAGCTCGGATGGCCATTGATGATATCTTCTTCCAAGTTGATGAAGATTATGTAAGGTGAATACATTATAACACATAAAGGCATCTTAACTATTTAGAATTTTACTGGGAGTAATGACGACGTAATATATTAATATCTGATGTGGTTAATCAATGATATTTCTTGTCAAATCTACAGCCACTTTCGACCAAGATGTATTTGTTCTCCTATACTACACATTTCATTAACGTTTCTATGTAAAGCTAAGAATTTCCTGCAACATAGAAAACATTCCATTCTTTCATTCCATATTTGATCTTCCTCTATCTCATAATTTCTTTAGTGTCCATGAACTGATCTAACACGTACTTACTTATCTCTGTTCATATACATAGCTTATAAATTTGATATCTTGTTTTGTTTTTGTTTGCTATCGGTATAGCTTATACTATGTACCCCTATATTCTTGATTTCTTTCTCTCATCATTCGAGTTTTAATTGTTGCTTAACACTCGATATTTGTGAATTTTTAATGAAGTAAGAAACCTTACCTAAAACTAGAATTACTCGAGATGTTTCGCCGTCTTAAACGCACGACTAAATCTGAATGATTTTTGTTCTAGTGCTTGTCTTGTAGGTGTAGACTTAGCTCTGATACTATTGTTATTGCTGCGTATTTTTATTAAACTGGAAGTAAACATAGTGCCAGATTTAAAACTAAAATTATACTGGTTTAGCTGTCTTGTAACTGAGTTCAAATCGAGTTATTCAAGCCAAGTTGCTAGCAAAAATCGTGAGTTGGCGCACTGACTTGGATTAATCTAGGCGTTTGGAGATTTATTTTTCTCTCTATGTATGCATCTTTATGTGCGCATGTGTTCTCGTCCTGCTGAGTACTATTGTAAAACATTTCGCTCATCTCAAGTATACTTAAATCTTCTAACGAACAAATTTTCGCAAAATTTTGGCCTTAAAATGTTTCTGTGCTGATGCAACCTATGGACCAGGGAGTAATTGCAACTATGGAGAAAACATACACAACAAAATTGTTAATGCCAAAAGTCGAAGAAGTTTGCGATTTTAAACTATTCTGTAAGATTTATACAATTTTGAATAGCATTTACGATATGGCGGCTGCATGAGATTCCATTAAACCCACCACTGTCATGAAGTTATGGCAAAAACTCTTTCTGAATATGGAGATAAGCATCAAATTAAACATTTGCGAAAAAGAAAATGAAGTCATGCCGATAACTATAATCAATAATAAAACGTAGCTATAGATTCTTTAATTATTTTTTTATTCCTTTTTGATTTAACTCACATAAATGGTCATTCACTCATAACAGCAGAGTTTTAAAATAATAATGTGGAATGGAATACACAATTATTTTCTGTTTTTACAATATTGTACATAATATTCAGATATGTGTTGAAAGTCATTAAATTCCATGTCTGTAAATTCCACATTATTAAAATCTGTATTAGTATTTTTAGAAGAAAAATCTATTGCTGGAATTTATGGCTACCTTCTCACCGATTATTTTTTTTAATATTTGCTATAAAAATAATTAATATTTTTAAGACGAGTTCCAATTATTGGTAAACATACAAAGAAAATTACTTGTGGTGCTTGGAGCGCGGAAAATTTATTAGCATTAGGGTCTGAGGATAAAACTATTTCAATAAGTAACATTGATGGAGATACTCTAAGAGTTGTCTCATTGAGATCTGAACCAGCTGAGTTACAATTTTCTGAAATTAAATTAGATGAACGTGTTGGTGGTGAAAACACAGTAAATTAATTCATCTCTTTTTCTAATTGATCACCATTGTAATAAATATTATTTTAGGTTAGTGTGATTGTTGGTAAACGCACCCTTTACCTTTACAACCTCATTGATCCAGAAAATCCAATTGAATTAGCATTTCAACAGCATTATGGCACAATTGTAACATACAAATGGTTCGGGGATGGTTACATTTTAGTTGGTTTTGCTACCGGTTATTTTATAGCAATTTCAACTCATATTAAAGAAGTGGGACAGGAATTGTTTCAAATTCGTAATCATAAAACAAATCTCACAGATATTTCTGTATCTACAACAGCTGGAAAAGTTGCTACTTGTGGTGATAATGTGTAATTATTAATATTAATTAACTTTATACTATGCAGTACATCTCAAAAGTAACGGATAAATTCGATAAGAATCATAAAAAATAATTTGCGAAAACATCGGATCTAATTTAAATATTCATTTTTTTGCAATTTGTTGGACTAGATTTTAATTTTTTCCCCCATTTTTAAGGCAGTATATAAAATTATACTAACTTAACGACGATCTAAAAGCAATTTATAACTACTTTAACAGGATGTCTTTGACTCTTAACCCATCAAAATCAAAAATTACTTCGGACCTGTGAATCTTAATGATTGCAATGTGCTGAACGACGAAAAATACTGATTTGAACTAAAGCAAAAATTTAGATCTTACCTTGGACTGGGAGGTTAGATTTAAGAGCCGCATTATCGTCGTATTTATAAAAATAATGTGGCATATTGAGAACGCTTTATCTCCATCGCCACACCCTTCTAATAGATATTAAAGTGAATTTGTGCAATAAAAATAATAATTTATTAGTCTCGGTGCCACATAACTGTAGATGGAGATAAGTCATATAATACATTATTACACATAACAAAATACACAAAGAAAAAAAAAAGAAAAAAGCTAAATACATCTTTATGCCTATGGTAAGTCCGTGACCCCACAGAGATACTCCCGTAAACTATAAAAAACATTCTCGATCAAGTACGCCTTAACTTTATTTTTGAATTCACGAGGAGCGGTGATGCTTTTTATTGAGACAGGTAACTTATTATATAGTTTTACAAAATCGTATTGCGGACTTTTCTCAAAAAATGCTGTATTGTGTCGCAACAACGGCAAATCAACACGTCTCGTCTCATACTGGCTAACAGAGCCCAAAAATCTTTCACGATTTCCGTTGACAAACACCACAGCTTTGAGAATATAGATACAAGGGAAGGTAAGAATACTATTATTTTTAAAAACTTCCTTGCAGGATTCACCACATTGTAATTGAAAAATTAATCTGATTATTCGTTTCTGAGTCACAAATACACGCCGCCACTGAGAACTTCTGCCCCACAAAAGAATATTATATGAAATATGTGAGTAGCAAAGCGCGTAATATGCGTCCAGGAGTGACGTCCTGTCCAACGAATATTTGAGCTTGAGCAACGCAAAATACGACGAATTTAATCTTTTACATACGTTATTTATAAGTGGTCCAAAACTCATTTCGGTATCAATGCTCAAGCCCAAAAAGTTGGCTTCCTTCTGTAAAGGAATCCCAGCAAGATGTTCTATGGAAAGCGGTCGCCGAACATGAAAATTTACGCAGACAGTTTTCTGTACATTCAAGATTATTCTGTTTCGGGTGCACCAATCCACAAAACGCTCTACAGTGCTACCAACCAACCTATCAAGCTCACTCCGATCACGAGCAGCAATAGCGATAGAGGTGTCATCCGCATACATCACCACATGAACATTCTCGAAAAAACTTGGTAAATCATTTACAAAAATTAAGAACAGTAAGGGACCCAGTATGGAACCCTGAGGTACGCCAAGATTTACAGGTGAGTCCTCCGAGGCTATTCCCGACAGAACCACTCTCAAACTACGACTTGTAACGAAAGAAGTTAACCATTTAAGCAGACTTCCACGAATACCCACATTGTATAACTTTTCCTTGATGAAGTGTGGAGGCAACGAATCGAAAGCTCGGGAAAGGTAAAAAAAAAAGACCAACCACATAATTACCTTTGTCAAGGTGTTCATAGACATATGAAAAGAAATCGACAGTAGCGGTCTCAGTTGATAAGCCCCTTCGAAATCCGTGCTGCGATCGACACATTACTCGAAATGCATCAAAAAAACTCAACAATCTCCGCTTAACAACGCTTTTGAATATTTTTGAAAACACGCTACAAATAGAAATAGGCCTGTAGTTCTCAATACTATGCGCATCACCCTTTTTGAAAACCCCTAACTCAATTGACCGATTCAAAATCTTGGCCAAAGGCACGCATAAGCTATCACTCACAAATTTGACGCATTCAACAGTAACATCATCCCATCCAACAGCTTTAACATTTTTCAAGCCTTCAATAGCATCGAAGACCTCTGTATCCGTAACGGGAGCAAAATACAAAGAAGAGCCCACACAGTCACCCAGCGTACAAGATAGTGACAAAGATGACCCGTAAGTAGCCACCAATCTGTCCTGAACTACAGATGAAAAATACTCGCCAAAATGATTGCAACACTCTGACACATCATCTATCAACCTGTCATCAATAGACAACACCACAGGACTACTCTGCGGATGACGCCCCAACTGCTCGTTGATGCAACACCACAGCATTCTACATTTGTTTGAAGAATTATTAATTTTATTTACTAAAAAATCTCTCTTTGCCTGGTTAATTAAATCTCTATATGTTCTTTTTTTATTGTTATATTCCGCTCGAAGTTCCGAAAAACCATTTGTTAGTAACCAATGGAAATTTTTTAGTTCCTGCCCGGCTTGTACGATCGCAGATGTTACCCATCTTTTATGTGAACCACTTTTTACGGGAGTATCCCTTCTAACAGTCGGACAATATAAGTTATAATAATACTGAAATGTCTCAAAAAAACTGGCGTACAAGGAATTTACATCTTTCAGATTCACAGCAAGGAGAGAATCCCAATCGAACAAAATTAGTTTATGATTTAAGAAAGATAAATTATTATAGGAAAATCTCCGCTTAGAAATGGAAACCGTTCGGTTGGAATCCTCAATTTGCAAACTTTGAGCAGTATAGACCAAGGAGCAGACAAAATGGTCTGCTATATTTCCATCAAAAACATCAAAAGAACATAAAGACGGCGATAAATTTGTTACAATATAGTCAAGTGTTGACCTACTTACTGTTTCATTTAAGTTACAACAAATTCTAGTATATTTCGTCGTATCTCCGCGCAGTTCATAAGAATGAAACAAATCGCCGAGGATTTTAGATTCCATAGTATCATTGTTTATATCAACATTCAAATCCCCGCAAAGCACGACAAAATCATTATTACAATACAAAAACTCCAGCATTGAAGCTAAAATATCTATAAAAGCGTCAAAGCAACTTGAGGGAGGCCTATAAACACAAGCGCAAACATAACTCTGATTTGAGTGTTTAAACCGGATCGCACAGCACTCAAACAACATATCCTTAGCGAATCTATCCAACTCAACTGAGTTCACATGAAAGTCAGATCTCGCGAGTATAAGAGTACCACCATGCGCTCTAGCAGAACGAGAATAAATACTTACAAGCTGGTAACCCGGTACATTAATGGCCTTCTGTGCAGCAGACTTCGCCCAATGCTCGCTAATACATAAGATATGTGGAGCATGTTCAATAGTTAATAATTCTATTTTGTTAAACTTATTAAAGATCGACTGAACATTGACATGCAGAAAGTTAATTTTTGCTAGTTGCGAGCATCGAGAACTCCGCCACCGTGAAAAGACGAAATTTCACAAGTCACCTCAACTGAAGTCCCATTCTTCTCATTATTAACCATGTCCGAAATCGCCTCATGACGGCACACATCCCGATCCGCAGCGAAAATCATATCATGCACAGCCCGAACACCCCCAGAACGAGACACTCGCGCAACCACAGGATTAGCAAAATTTGACCGACATTCCAACTCAACTTCCGGCTGAGTCACCAAATGGACAAGATTTCCCATATTTACATGGTCATTTGCAGCATCAATAGGGTTGACCATGTCCAGCAAAGACCTCACCAATAAATTTCTGCCAGATCTATTCATATGCAACCCATGCCGAGTAAAATGGCGACGCTCCAGTATGGAATTTATGTCCAGTCGCTGGATTAATGAATTTTCAACAACATTCAAAGAAACAAGATCATTAAATTCAGAAATAAACTTATTTAATACTAAACGATCTCCCCAAAATGGTATGGAAATCAAAATAACGTTTGCATACTTCGCACATCTATGCAGAACGTCAAAACTGTCGACTCGAAACCTTGCCCCAGACAATGCATCATTAGTGCCTCCCATAACAATAACATAATCATTGTAATTGAAATCTTTTGTAAGTTCACAAATGTTCTCCACAACGGCATTAAATCTAGCATTTGGCTTAAAAATTGATGACACATCATATTTATTATCTGCATGTCTGCGCACAATCTCAGTAAGACCTCTTCCATGGCAATCAGCAAGCATTAAAATCCGCTTTTTGGGAGGTTTACTAGTGGGTAATCTCTCTGGTTGGTTACGTGGTGTATTTACTCTGGATGCGATTGACGAAACGTCAATATTTTGACGCGTTATTGGTTTTTTATTTGGTTTTTCAATCTTTTTGTTATCAATACGTTTACTACAAGAAAGAACTTTAATCTGTTTACGCAGCTTGGTATTTGTGATCTCCATATGGTGTAACTTACTTTCTAACATTTTAATTTTATTTAAGTAAGAAAAACTGGAAAATTGTTTTTTAGGTGATACTTTTTGTTTTATGGAAGAGATTTCATCATCGTCAACGTCGCTATCACTGATAGAGATTGTTGAAAGGTCTTTCGATTTATCAAGGTCAAGATCACGAGTCGGAAGTAGAAAACTAGAATTCGACGCCGATCTTAGCGAATTAATTAAAACTGCTTTACGACCCACACATGCCAATCCGCGTTTTCGAAGTTCATTCTTCAATGCAGTCATCTTTAAAGATTTTATGTTTATTTTTACGGGCGACGACATTTTTAAAAGCAGATATATTTTATTGGAACGAACCGGTTTTAAAACATGGCAAGACGACAGGACACAAACAAATGAAAATTTCTTGAAGAAAAAGTACTTATCTTATTACAGTTTTCTCTCACTACATCGGGACACTGATAACTATAACGTTTATTAACAACTTGAAACAGTAATTACTCAAGAAAGTCACAGAAAACGCACCAGAAAAATAGAAAATTTCACAGACCGATCTGACCGTGCAGATACATAACCCATTTAGCTTTAATATAAATAATAATATGAAAAATTTATTAAAAATAATAATTATTATTATTATTAAAAATAATAATTTGATACTCCCAATATTTATGTATGTTGATGTTGTATACAGACCCAAGGTTTGGAAGTAAATAAATATAGAATTCAAAGATTGCAAAATAACCGTCTTAGGTTCATATACGTAATGGAAATTAAATATGATCGAATTTTTTGCACTCTGAAGATGTGTGGTTGACTCAATATGATGCATCGACCGAAATTAATGAATTTATGCGTTACTTATGGGAAACACTGTATGTCAATAAGAAATTAATTTTATTTATTTGGTAGAATAAAACTTCACGATTTATCAAATTTACAAGAAACTTCCGCTGTGATAACTCTAAATGAAGAAATTGGAGTTGATCGAATAGGTTGGAGTTCTGATGGTCAACTCTTATTTGTTTGCACACGAAGTGGATCTTTAAATGTATACATTTCTTATATGCCAACGTTAGTTAGCGTTTGCGGACCTAGAATCGCAATTTTATCTAGTTTAATGGAAGTTAATTTATACAATTTTAAAACAGACAAGGTTTTTAATTAATTTTTTTATTCTTATTAACTATTCATTAATCGACACATTTTTTTAGTCCAAATTGATCCCGATTCCGGTCACTTTGGAAGTAGAACCGAGTTTTATTTCAGTTGGCCCTTATAATTTAGCAACTGGTTTAAATAATCGGGTTTGGTTCTATGATTTAACGCGTTCTCAGCCATATTCCGATGAAAACTCGCCTTTATTATTAAAAGATAGGGAATATTTGGGCGGAGTTTCCGGTTTGAAAATGAACGCGGAGTACGTTTCGGTTCTTTATAATGGAAAAATTCAAATGCACATGATAGAAACGCCCGAAATGGAGATGGACGAACGAGAAAGCATTATTTTTCCAAACGAAAACTCTTCGAATGTATTCATAACTTGCCATTTTTTATCAACAGATTTTTTAATTTACGGAACTGATGTAAGCAAAAATATTTTTTTTGAATTTAAATGTTTATGTAAAATTTTTAGATGGGTGATATCGTATATTTTTGTATTGAAGAATGGTCTTTTTCAATTGAGTATAAACACGCAATTGGTATTTTAGATATTTATGTTGATCCGGCTGGAACTTGTTTGATTTTTGTTGATTCTAAGAAACAGGGTTATTTATTTAATGCGGTAACTTTTTAATTTTACTTTGTGACTCTTTTATTTTCTGATTTTTTTAAAGGTTAATAACGATGTGATTTTGGTACCCGATTTGACTCACGACATAAAAGGTGTTCTTTGGGAAAGTTGTGCTGCAGATCGAAATGTTTTTATTGTGTTCGATAATCAGGATATTTACACGTATATTTACGTAAAGCTATCAGTTTATGGTAAGTGGAGTATTGTAATTAAAGTTGATACAAAGAGTACAATATCAGGATATAAAAACAAATCAAGTATTCTACATGCATGATTAAATATTATATTTAATTTTCAAGTTTTTGAAAATGAAAGTTTTGCGTTAGAATTTAATATTTCTTAGTTTACACATTTCTTAGTTTGTAACTTTAAGTATGACCTATAGTTACTATAAATTTTTTGAAAAGGGATTGTATTCAAAATTGACGATGACAGAAAAAAGCTTTTAAAACATCCCTAGACTTGATATCATAATAATATTTGTACATTATTCATTATTACCAAATTAAGCTTCAAAAAGTTAAAAAAGAATTCACATTTTTGATGTAATATTGATTATATCTCAAAAATTAAAAACCAACCCAATTAAAAATGATAGAAAAAATCTTTTCAGACAAAAAGCTTTTTAAATCACCCCTAAAATGAATATCATTAATAATATTCGTGTATAAATTATTGTTATCAACTCAAAATTCCAAAATAGTTAAAAACTAATAATTTGAGGTGGTCAATTTTAGCATTTGGCTATTGAACTTTGTTCTAAACTTCTTATTGTTAAATTATTATTTTTTCCATTAATAAAATATTTGCACTAGATGGTGCCGCCGCAGTTAGAAGTTCTATATAAAAATTTATTTTTGGCTTCAGTCAAAAACAATTTTGTGGAAATGTATATTTTTGAAATCATCAAATTCTCTACAAAAAGCTGTCCATGTAATCACTCATTGTCAGTTATGATAAGCGAAATGCAAAAGACGATATCGATTTGAAGTTTTCGACATTAGAATTTCTTTTAAAAAAGATATAGACATTCTTTATAGCTTCTGAATTAGCCCCATTCGAACATTAAATTTTCTCGAAGATAACTGAGTATCACCTACATCAGAGTTCTTCAACCTGAGTTTCACAGAACCCCAGGGTTCCATACAAATGCTTTAGGGGTTCCACGCTTCCTTCAATCCGAAAGGCATCATCAATTGCACGACGAATTAAACACATGTCAGATTTCTGGGAAACGAAACTGGTGAATCGTTTGAAACACACAAAATTAAGGAATGAATATCCGGAATTTTCTAAAAGAACCGTAAAAAAAAAACCCCAAAAAAAGACTTTCATGGATGTTTTCCAATCCATTCTCTTTCCGATTTCTCATCTAGATAATGATAAACTAGAATGATATATGATTTTTTAAATTTGTTTACATCGATTCATTAATTCTCGGAAAATAAATATTCAGTGTTATGTTATGAATTGATTGATTAAGTCGATGATACTTCATCATCATCATCGAAAGCTCATAATAGACTATGTTATTCAAATCAAGAAAATTATCTTTTGACTAATTGAACCAAAGATGCTTGTGATCGAAGCTAAGTGATTATTAACCTTAATCTGGTCATCATATAGTTGTATTTTAGCCTGAAAAATCTCAGCTTCTTCATATAGAAATGTAGAACAGTCGGATTAATTAAGTCAAGGTTGTTTTTGAACGAGAGGAAAGGATAGACATCATATCAACTTAAAATTAGTCATCATATAATAACCTCTCAGCCACAACTGCCTCGGCTGTATCATAACGAGTTGTAAATCTTTTGACAAATTAAGTAGAGGTCGCTTATAATCAAAGCTCAGTGATGGATATCATTTCAACCTGAAAATGGTCATCATATAGTTATGCTTTAACCTATACAATCTCGCCTTTACGAAAGTTTTTTGAAAGTTAAGGATAGATATCATATCAACCTAAAATTAGTCATCATATAATAACGCCTCAGCCACAACTACCTCGGTTGTATCATAACGAGTTGTAAATATTTTGACTAATTAAGCTGAGGTTACTTATAATCGAGGTTCACTGATGAAAATATAATTTCAAGCTGACTCTGGTCATCATATAGATCCTTTAGTTTGAACAATCTCGATTTTTAATCGAAAATTAAACATAGATGTCATATAAGCTTGAAATCAGTCATCACATAATAACGCTTCAGCCATAACTGAATTGGTTGCATCATAACAAGTTGTAAATCTTTTGACTAATTAAGCCGAGATTGCTTTAATCGAACCTCAGTGATAAATATCATTTCAATCTGAATCTGGTCATCATATAGTTGTGCTTTAGTCTGAACAATCTCGGTTTTATCATATAGAACTGCAGGCCAATCGAATTAATTAAGTCAAGGTTGTTTTTGATCAAGAGTTAAAGATAGATGTGATATAAACTTGAAACGAGTCATCGTATAATAATACCTAAGCCATAACTCTGTCGGCTGTATCATAACGAGTTATAAATCTTTTGACTAATTAAGCCGAGATCGCTTATAATCGAACCTGAGCGATAAATATCATTTAAACCTGAATTTGGTCATCATGTAGGTCTGCTTTAGTCTGCAAATCCAGGAGATTTGCCCCTGAATGAATTTATGTCTGTAAATATTTGTTTTTCTTTGTATTTATCTATTACTATTTGCTTTGCTTATGATTTATTCATATTTTATAAGGAATTAATTATCTCTTACTACTTATATTTTAATAAAAAATGAATTGTTGCTTCGTTATCACTTAAGGTTGAATTTGGCACGTCTCCTCGGGCACTCCTTCGGTGCCGTCTCAACTTGCTACACCTATTTATTGCATTTTTTTGCATCTAAGTAGTGTCGATTTTAATTTAACGAAAACGTGAAGTGTTTTCGATGTGTTAAATGCGAAGAGGAGATTATTACTAAGGACAATGCAGGATGCAGTAAATGTGGATCGTATTTTCATTTCTGCTGTTCGATTAACGAACATTCTTTCCGTAAATTAAAAGGTGCTTAAAACTTTGACTCTGTTCGGGCACGCACTTCAAACAGGATAGTGCTTCTTCAGTCTCACATACTAGCGCGGCCACTACCACCACAAGAACATGATTGTCTAGGTGTCTTAACGATTCAATAGAATAGAGATCTTTGAAACAAAACTCAACGATGTCCATTGGCGCTTTAAAGAAATGGAAGAGAGAACCGAAACTTAAAACATAAACTTTTTGAAATAATTGCTGATAACTCAAAAAAGGACTATGAAATATGTCATCCGCGTGATAGAATAACTTTACTAACGTTGAATTATATGGTGTCGTACAGATACGCGGGAGAACTGTTGTAAAATAAAATAGAAATCATAAAAAACTTCTAACTTTCGTTTATTTATTTATAGTCGTACTAGTTTCGGGTTATCCCATCATCAGCGACAAAGTCAAAAAAGCTACGAAAGACGTAGACTGGAGAATTTATGAAAGTGAAGCATTTTGTAATCTGATGGATAAACGAATTGATGATTGAAAAATTGTTTTAATGGCGTTGTTGCGAAAATGAAACGATATAAATTAGAACAATGAAATTAAAAAACTTTAAGATCGTATTAAAGTTGTGTTGACGTAAATAAATAAACGCAAGTTAGTTTTTTATGATTTTTATTTGTTCATTAATCTTGCAACATGGATCATTCCTTCAATTTGTTGTAATATAGTCCTGAAGATTGCGGATGAATTAAATATTTACATGACATCAAATGATATCGATGTTGCCCATCGCTTGAAGAAAAATGTCCTAAACCTGTCCCTATCATCGTGCAATTCATGTCTAAAAAAATAACAATCTCAATCAAGAAACAAAGGAGCTATTATGGAAAACAAGGACTCCAGTTAAGGAGCTAGAGTTCCAATGTTCCAAAATTAATGTCAGGAAAAATGAGGACTCTGCCATCATATAATTAAAGATATAATAAAGTTATATAGAAAGTAAGCATATAGGAATTACATGTGCTCCTTCCAAATACGCGGAAAGACTCCGGATCGACAAATTATATAATAGAGTTAAAGGAAGATTGATACCGTCCCCTCCCATCCTTCCTGATGCATCAAAGCCTCATCAACTTCCGAACGCTCAAAGCATATCGCAGAATAAAGACCATAATAAAGATGGTCGCTAAACACAACACTAGTTTGAGCAGGGGAAAAGGCAGAGTGAAAGTAGGAAGCAAATAGCGAACAAACAGACTAAGCATTAGTAGCAACAACACCGTTATGAGTGACAGTAGCTGGGATATCATTTTCCCCTTTTCGATGCTTAACAAAAAACCAAAAACATTTTGGGTTTAAATCAATCTTTGTCTCAGCGCTCCTTATGTAGCTTTTGTAGTCTCCATCAGTTAGAAATTTTGTTCAACCTCTCAGAAGAGAAAAGGTGAGATAATTAATGCGGTCGCCATAGCGCTTCCATCTCCTGTGCGCCCTCTTTTTTCCTCAATCACCCGTATTTGATCGCTGTGAACGTACCTTGGAGACTACCTATTATAGCAACTTGCGGTCAACTATTTTATGACTAAAGTGACTAAGAAAAAATGCTGCATGATATCTTGTTCCTAACCTAAGATTGATAAACGAAGATTTTATGAGAAAAATTGACGGATTTCGATCAGTTCTTTACTTTCTTTCTCAAAAGTTTTAGGTAAAATATCATTTTTTTTCAATCGATATGAATTCAACAACCTTACTGTATAATTTTTACTAAAAAATTGTATAATTCATGTTTATATTATCTACACAGGTGCCTAACATAACTGATTCGTTAGAACTTTTTTTATATGGTCCACTATTCATATAAATTTGAACTTTGTTTACATGAATTTTTTATTCTAAACTTTCGATGTAACAATCTCAAGATGGCTACGAAATAGACCAAGCAGGTAAACCACAACGTCGTTATTTTGAACGGAATGCTATAACTTTGAATCCTTTCACAATCTACACCCCCTTTCCGCATCTACCATCCAATATCTGTTGGCCCTCTCTTCATTTCCACACCTAAACCTGACAACCAGCCTCTTTCCATCCTCTTCCCCTTCCCTCATCAGTTATTTTGGTGAACCCTCTGATATTACTTCGTAATAATTCGAATTATACCTAGTTTCCCTTATCACCGTCCTTATCTCTTGCATACACATAAACCTGTCCTTGCTCTCTTTCTGATCCCCCCTTTCATTGAGTATCCCTCTCTTCTATAGTACTTTTCCCTTTCTTGCTGTCCATAACGCCCACTGCCTACTTCAATCTGTCTGCAGCTCTCCCCCAAGATCTTACTATGTCCTCTACCTTCCACTATTTCTTTAAAACGTACCGCTCGCTTACCGGCCTCCACCCTCAACTTATACAGCTTCATTTCTTCCCTAACTATATATCCCAGAGTCTCCCTAGCTAATCTCAACACTCACCGCCAGTATCTGGTCTGGATATCCTCTAAAAGCCTGTTTCCATCCCCATATTTACACCCAATACATAACTCCGCTTTTTACTAAGCTCTCAAACATTAAATTCCTTCCTCCCACATCTCTCGTAAAAATCCTTTCACCCCATCCTCAAACCTGTCCCATAATCCTATATGCCCTCGTTGGCAACATTCAAATAAGTTCTTCCTCCTTACTGTTTTCCTTATCTATATCTCAGGTATGTGTACTCCCTCACTTCCTCAAATACGTTGCCCTTCCATCTCCAATTTTTACTTTTTCTTCGACTTCCCTTAAAGAACTTGATCATTTTCGTCTTAGCCACGTTGACCCTCAAATCTTTCCTACCAAAATACCCTTCCTTCTATGTCCGCAGTATATGCTATAGCTTTTATTAAGTCTTTTAATTATTCGTAAAAAAATATGTTGATTTTGATAAATGTTGTACTTTGGTACCTAGCATTTTTTGTTTTCAAGCTATTTTAGTTTTAAGCGTTCTGTGGCAAATTTCACTATGTTCTTATCTTAGCTAACGTTAATTCAAAAAAACTGCATTGGCACAATTACTCTTCATATTCTATTCACTTGCTGTATTAGAAAACCTCATACAGGCTGGTCAAAAATTGAATTGTATTTTTTCCACATTCGATGCCTAGAAAGTCTAAAATTTTAAATGGAATGTTCCATATAACTAGAGTTACCATAAATCCGGATTTCGTCCGGACAGTCCAGATTTGACAAATTTATCCGGTTTTTGTCCGGATCTGATGAATAAAAATAGAAAAAGTGGCAAAATCGGGAAATTTTACCCTTCGCGTCTCCATAGGTTGATCACACTGCACTTACTCTTTTAAAAGTAAGCAATATAGCTTACTTTTAAAACACTACTGACTTGAATATAGCCTATATTCAAGTCAGTCTCCGAGTGTCAGTGTCTCAGACCGAACAACAGTCGATTTATTGTTAGTTTGTGTAATTAGCGTTTAAAGTGTAATTTTATCGTGTGTTTTTACTGACAAACTAAAAGAAGATTATAAGTTTTTAAGACAGTGTCAGAACAATAATTTTCTGTGGAGTATCGAGGACGGTACAACATTGAAAATCACTTAC
Source organism: Onthophagus sagittarius (assembly GCA_036711965.1). Classification (NCBI taxonomy): domain Eukaryota; kingdom Metazoa; phylum Arthropoda; class Insecta; order Coleoptera; family Scarabaeidae; genus Onthophagus; species Onthophagus sagittarius. The sequence goes on along the minus strand of JASERS010000005.1, from coordinate 42,923,323 downwards.
GGAGTGAGAGACACAAGAAGGCAAATCAAGCGGCGTCATCGGCAAGTATTAAGAATTTTTTTAAAAACACTGATGTCACAGATGCTGAGCTACAAAGAAGCAACTTTTGCTTACCACACAGCAATGCACGGGCTTAGTTTCAAAACATCTGATTTTAACCAAAACGAAGGCGAAAACGTGAAACTGCTATTTTTGACGAACTACTTGGTGAAACCTCTGATATTTTAGTAGAACACGTTTTAAAATGTATACAAAAGTTCTTTATTGATTCAAAAGTTGTGTGTCTATGTGCTGATAACACCAATACCAACTTTGGTGGCGTGGAAAGCCATGGGCAAGGAAATGTTTTTCGAAAACTACAGAAGAGACTATCAAGATCAATTATTGGCATTGGATGCTGTGCTCATATTTTGCACAACACAGTACAGACTGCTTGTGATGCTTTGCCCGTTGATGTTGAGGCGATTGTTGTCAAAGTGTACAAATTCTTTTATCAGTACACTGTCAGAGTGACTGCTTTAAAAGAGTTTTGTGAAACAGCAGAAATTGAATACAAAAGAATCCTTTCACATGGAAATACTAAATTTTTAAGCTTCATGCCTGCTATTGAAAGTATACTAAGTATGTATGAACCTTTGAAATGGCACTTCTTAACAATTGAAAACTGCCCTGCAATATTGCATGCGTTTTGTCGAGATCCAGTGAATGAACTTTTTTTAACATTTGTACATGGGAGCTTGCAAATGTTTCAAATGTCTAACCTTAAAGTTAAGACTGATTTCATCACTGCAACAGAGGCTTCTCAAGTGTACAAAGAATTAGTTGTAAAACTGGAAGAAACGAAGTTAGCTAACTTTATACCGTTTGCAGCAAAGCTGATCCACGGAAGGTTAACAGATGAGAAAAGCGTTGATAAAAGCTTAACAGCGTTGAAGGTTTTTACCAAGCTGCGATAAAATACTTGAAGCTTTAGGAACGCAGCTTTGACAAAGCTAACCACTTTAAATGGTTAACTCTGTAAACTTACCCCACCTGGGATGAGATGGAAGACAACACTTTAACTGTAGCCAGCGTTATACCGGACTCCATCAATGTAGATGCACTATTTGATGAGCGCTCCTCACTAATCTCAATTGTAAACAGTCTAAAACCAGAATGGGATTCCCTGCTAAAGGAAGACGCCCCCAAAATCTATGAGAAATGGAAACAAATATTCCAAGCACTTGAGGCGTATTTTTTCAATGATGGGGTCAGTGTGGACGGCTGAAAGAGGGAGGCTGTCTCTGTCAGTTGTAAGAAACCTATTTTACATTAAAACAAACTCTGTTATATCATGCATAGAGTTTCATGACCAAATTAAAAATGACAAGCCATTTCTGAAGAAAGTCAGATCTTCCAATAAATATGAAGCAAGAAGAGAAGAGTGTATCCCTGGATACAAGCAAAAGAAAAAAGTTTGTGTGAACACTTTTGTTATTTTATGTTGTATAATATTGTATGTAAGAATATAATAATAATAATAATATTTATTTGAAAAGACACAATTACAGAATATTATAATACAAAACTTCGAATACTATTACTAGCAAAGAAAACAACCGATACTGTATCCTTCCAAAGGGGATTGAGTCAGCGCACCAGGTCAAACCAGGAATAACTGTTTTTCATCAACCCCAAAATAACAAAGTTAAGAATTAATTTATAATAATAATAACAATGACATTGATCTAAGAAGACTTACGAGACGAAAGAGAAGAGAAAAACAACAAAAAGGAAGGAAAGCAACATAAGAGAAACATGTACAAGAAAAGAAGGAAAGAGAAAGAAAGAAAACAAAAAGAACAACAAAAAAAAAGATAAGAGTCTATTGGCGCTGCTGCTGAAGCAAATGAGATCTGTAAGCTGATCTAAAGGATTGCTCACTCCGCTGCTTAATTTGCTCTGGGATGCTGTTGAGAACTTTGCAAACAGAATACGAAAAGGACCTTTTGAAAAGTTCAGTACGGTGAGCTGGTATCGTAAGCGTGAAACGATAACGAATGTTCAAATTATGAACATCACAGCGAAAGCAAATTTTGTTCCATAAATAAGGAGGGGTTTTATATAAAATGACTCGGTGAAAGAGACAAGCAGCGTGTAGAGACCTCCGATTCGCCATATTAAGCCAGTTGACCCGACCTTGAGCACTCGAGACATGATCTCTCCTTCTCAAACCAAAAATGAAACGCAAGCAAGCGTTTTGAACACGTTGAATACGAGTGGAAGTAAAGTTATCTATACAAGAGCCGTATAAGACATCACCGAAATTAAAGAGAGACAAAACCAAAGATTCACATAACTGTATTTTTAAATGTAAATTAAGTAAGCAACGATTACTGTAAAGGAGTCGAAGGGTAGAGTAAGCACTACGAATAAGGTTTGAAACATGAGATCGAAATCTAAAAGAAGAATCTATAACAATACCTAGATTCCTAGCCTCTTCAGTAAAGTTAAGTGAAACATCACCAATCTTAATAGATAGAGACTTTCGCATAGAATCACGGAAGGATGGACACCCAAACAGCATAACGGAGGATTTCTTAGCATTAATATTTAAACATAGCTGAGACGCACGAGTGATTAACCTTTGCAAATCGTCGTTAATACATTCCTGAGCAACGCAAAGTTGATCCGGAGTAAAAGAAAAATACAGTTGCGTGTCGTCGGCGTACATATGCACAGAGCAGTGCCTCAGAACATCAGTTAGATTAAAAGTATAAATTAAGTAAAGTAAAGGACCAAGAACCGATCCCTGAGGCACCCCAGACGTAACGGATGCTTCCACTGATTGCAGGCCATTGAGTGTGACAATCTGCTTGCGATTACATAAATAGTGCTTAAAGAAAGAACACACATTGCGAGAACATCCAATGTAATGAAGAATGGCAAGAAGTATCTCATGATGCACAGTGTCAAAAGCTTTTGAAAAGTCAAGTAAAACAAGAACAGAAGCAGATTTGCGATCAATTTTCCGGATAATGTTATCGCAAACTTCCAAAAGTGCTGTGCTACAACTGAAACCGGATCTGAAACCAGATTGAGTGCATGGTAGAATCTTGAACGTATCTAAATGACTGCGTAGACGTAAACTGATGATTTTCTCCAGAACCTTGGAGAGAACCGAGAGAATGCTAATAGGTCTAAGGTCACTGTAACTTGCAGGGTTGCTGGTTTTAGGAAGAGGCATAACAAGGGCAGTCTTCCAAGCGGAAGGAAACACAGCATACTCCAAGCAAACATTGATAATGTGACACAAGTAGGGTAGAATAAAAGGGCAGCACATAGTTAACATTTTAATACCCATGCCATCAGACCCAATAGCAGCAGTTTTAAAAGACAGTAAAATTTCACCAATCTCTTCCTCAGTGGAAAGAGAAAAGACAAATTCATTGCTGACAGACGGATGGGTATTGGAGAGAAAATGAGAAATGACATCAGGATCACCGGAAGAATCAACTTGTGAAGACAAAAAAGAAATATTAATAGCTTCAACATCGGATAAAACTACTGGTACTGACCGCTGTTTAGATTTAATGATTCCCATCCTATTAAAAGACTTCCACAGTTCCCGACTATTATTAGAGTTCAAAACGGACTCTATATATGCCCTTTTCTCTCTCCGAATACAAGAATTTGTAAAATTGCGTAACTCTTTATAGTACGAAAAGTCCGCAGGAAGTTTGGATTTTTTAAATTTTAGATAAGCCTCATCCCTATATTTCATCAGGAATTTAAGATTATCAGTCACCCAAGGACGGTATCCTCGCCTGGATGAAATAGTTTTAACAGGTGCATGTAAGTCGAAGAGAAGTAACATGTAGTTGAAGAGTGAAACCTTATCATCAATATCAATCAGATATAAGATATCAGCCCACGGAGTAGCAGCCAAGTCTCGCTCAAAATCAGCAAGACAAAAATGATTAAAATCTCTGTAACGAATAGAACGAGGTGGTTGATATTGAGACTTAGAAAAATCAAATTTAACAAATATAAGGGAGTGGTCGGCAATATTGTGGACGGGAACCACACCCTTGTCATCAATGTGAGTATCGACAGGAACAATTATGTGGTCAATTAAGCTAGAAGACGTAGGAGTAATGCGAGTGGGAGAATCTATTATTTGAGTAAGCCCAAAAGATGCAAGGAGAGGCAAATAGTGAGTGTAATATATTCCGGAGTTGTTGTGCGCGTCAATATTGAAGTCACCAACACAGACAATATCATCTGTGAGAGGGAAAACGGTAGACAGAGTGCTATCCAAGCTATTGAAGAAAAGATCCGCTTGCGGACCTGGTCTATATACAGTACCGATTATAACGGTAGAACTATCGAACTGGAGACGAATCCATAACTGCTCAATAAAGCTTAACATTTCTTCAACAATAACCTCAAATTTATACGCGTTACGGACGTAGACACCCACTCCTCCCCCCACACGACCCGTACGACCAACAAAGTAGTGAGCATATCCATCGATAGAAAAAAATGGAAAGATCATCACGAGGATACAACCATGTCTCGGTACAAGTAAATACATCAAAGGCCTCCTCAACAACTAGATCCCTAAATCTATAACAAAAGAACTACTACTTACTATAATAGTTGTGTAATTTATTTAACACCCCTCCCGATAAGGTCTATGTCCGGATCTAGGGTAAACAAATTATGGTAACCCTACATATAACCCAACGCAACCTTATCAGTAATGGAATTTAATCTTGTATAAATTATCTATAACCATCCCTATTATTAATAAATTAAATTTATTTGTGATAAAAATGCCAAAAATATGCAAAAATATAAAAATCGGTTCTCTGATAATAATCAACATAACTGCACTTTGTAATTTTAACATATTTTAATTTTTTTACCTCTAAGACAAAAACAAAGGACGATGGCATAAACAAATTGGGGATTTTATTTAAAAATGTCAACTTAAGCATAGTATCTCAATTTTGGGATACCTATACATTTCAAGTTTATCTCAAAAAAATACGCAAAAAAGTTAGAATTGAGCCCATACTTTATGTATTGAACATACAGTATAATAAAGTTAATAGTTAAAGTTTCAAAACAAACTAATCCATTATTTCTAATTTTAAAGGTCCATCGGTACAAAAATTAGGTAAAACACCGTTTTTATCAAAGCAAATACCACTTTTACTATATTCCGGAGAAGTGATTTGTACAGCACCATCCGGACAAATAATTAGAATAACATTAAGCACCCATCAGGAGAATCAAATTGGAAATAGCGAAGACACAGCGAATTTAGAAAACATTTTCAACAAACAATTAGCGTTACACAAGTAAGCTAAATCCCAATTTTTAGGTTTAAGACGCTTTAATAAATTTTATTCTAATCGTTATAGTCTTCCATCTGCTTTTCAAACTTGTTTATTATTAAACTCGAAAGAGCAATGGAAAAAATTGGCGAAAAAGGCGATAACAAGCTTAGACGTCGAGTTTGCGATTCGCGTTTATAAACAATTGGAGGATTCCGCGACGATTATGGCCCTCGAGGAAATATCGGACGTGGAAGATTCAAAATTATTAGCGGGATTCGTCGCGATGATGTTTCTCAACGACTTCGATAGGGCGCAAGAATCATTTTTAAAATCATCAAGCCCAGAAACCGCGTTGGAAATGCGTCGCGATCTTTTACAATGGGATCACGCGTTACAATTAGCCAAAAAAATGGCACCGGAACAAATTCCGTTTATTTCTAGAGAATACGCCCAACAACTAGAATTTACGTAAATTATTACTTTTTGATTTATTTAAAATTTTTATCGGTGATTCATTTTAGTGGTAATTTTTCCGAAGCTTTTCTTCATTACGAAAAAGGTTTACAAGATCAAAATTCTTCTCAAGAGCACGTTTTTGTTTGTAAATCGGGAATTGCTCGGACAGCGATTCGTTCCGGAAATTATAAGCACGGAATGAATATTGCGATCGATTTGAATAACCCAATTTTGTATAAAGAATGCGCCGAATTGTTGGAGTTGAAAAAACAATTTAATGATTCGGCGAATTTTTACGAGAAAGCGGAACTTTACGAAAAAGCCGCGAAAAATTACATAAAACAAAAAAATTGGTTCAAAATTGAACGTTTATTGCCGAAGATATCGTCGCCTAAAATTTTGATACAATTTGCGAAAGCAAAAGAAGCCGAAGGGAAATTTGAGGAAGCTGTTAAAGCTTATTATTCGGGGAAAGATTACGATTCTGTTGTTAGATTGCAATTAGATCAACTAAATAATCCTGAATTAGCTGTTGAGTTAGTTCAAGAAACTCGAAGCGTTGAAGGGGCTAAATTAGTAGCGAAATTCTTTTTGAAACTAAACGATTATGCGTCATCAATCCGATTTTTAATCCTTTCAAAATGCAACCAAGAAGCTTTCGATTTAGCGAAAAAACACGGAAAATTAAATTTATACGGAGACGTTTTATTAAACACTTTAACCCCTGATGAGATTAATCCAGAAGATTTTAACCGTTTAGCTCGACATTTCGAACCCGACAATGACTTATTAGCCGGAAAATATTTTTTCCACGGAAAAGATTACCAAAAAGCGCTAAAACATTTATTAAAAGCATCAAAAAGCGACGAACAAGAAGCGATTTCAACCGCAATCGACGCCGTTGCTTCCGCAAACGATGATATTTTAGCTAACCAATTGGTTGAGTTTCTTTTAGGGGAGACGGATGGTATTCCAAAAGATCCAAAACATTTATTTCGATTATACATGGCTCGAAAACGTTTCAAAGAGGCGGCAAAATCGGCGATAATTATCGCAAATGAAGAACAAATTAACGGAAATTATCGAACCGCCCACGACGTTTTATTCGCGATGTACCAAGAATTACGACAAAATGGGATTAAAATTCCTTTCGAAATGTATTCGAATTTAATGTTGTTGCATAGTTACATTTTAGTGAGGTTACATGTTAAAAATGGGGATCATTTAAAAGGGGCGAAAATGTTGATTCGAGTTGCTAGTAACATCTCAAAATTTCCATCGCGTAAAATTTTTTTTTTTTTTTTTGATAATTTTTTTATTACAATAATTTTATTTTTAGATATCGTCCCAATTTTGACCTCAACAGTAATTGAATGTCATCGGGCTGAATTGCGATTTGCGGCTTATAAATTTGCGACGATTTTAATGAATCCTGATTATAGGAAACAAATCGATCAAAAATATGCTAAAAAAATTGAGGGGGTCGTAAGAAAACCCCCCAAAAGTACCGATGGAAAAAGCAATGAGGATCCACCCGAAAAATTAACGCCATGTCCGTATTGCGAAGGATTATTAAGCGAATCAGAAACTTTTTGTACTCAATGCAAAACCAACATCCCGTTTTGTATTGTTACTGTAAGTAACATATATGTTTTTTAAAATTTTATGATTATTTTATTTTTAGGGCCGACACATTATAAATAATGATCTCACTATTTGCCCTGAGTGCAATTTTCCGGCAATTTTAACCGAATTCAAAAAGTATGATTTATTTTGTGTGTATATTTTGTTGCATCTTGAAATATTAATTTTTTATTTAATAGGATGTTGGAGGCTAATGAAAACTGTCCAATGTGCACAGAAAAAGTTAACTTAAAAAAGTTAATACCCATTGATATTAAGGATCTTTATTTAAATATTGAATAATTATATTTTAAAATTAAATTAACGATTCCGTCCATTTTAATAAATATGATTTCGCTATTGAATTGGGGTTATTGAGGTTCTATTTATATCTTAATTCCTTTTTTAAGCTTAATGATTTGCTTAAAAAATTCATAAAACGGAAAGTAATCAAGTAATATATTCTTGAATCTATTAATATCCTTTTTAAATAATCCTAAACGGGATCATTCAATTTGGATAAATAATCCAAAAAAATTTTGAATGATTTTGACTTTGCTTTCAAAGTTAAATCCCATTCATCTAATCTTTATTAGATTAAAATTTGTAAAATTAAAACTTCATTTGTAGCTGGAATATCTTGAAACCTCCAATTTATGGATGAAACAGAAAAATATGTGCATCAAATACAAAGTTTCATTCAAACGAGTGAAGAATTAAATAAGACATGAATAAAATAAATTAAAAATTAATCCGTTTAGAATCGTTTGAAATTGTTTTAAAGGAAGAAGAACAAAAAGGAAGCCAATCAGGTGCTGAGTACAACAAACTAAATTAAGAACATTTTCTGGAAAGGGGAAAAGTGTATATAAGAAAAAAATTGAAAAGAGTGCAGTTAAATTTAGTAAGAGGTAAAGTATGGTTGAGTTTTGATAAAATCTAATGTAATTTTATAAAATTAAATTTCCGACGACAGTTTACCGCACCCCTCATCCAAAGATGTCCAATTGAAGAATAATGATCCGAATTCCTTTTCATTTTCAATTCCTAATAGGGACATTCCAATCCAACAGAAACCTTTGACGAGACCTAAAAATTATTTATCAGATAAGTGAGATTTATGTTTTTAATTTTCATCTTTATAATGCAAGATAACCTTCAAGCCATATTGAGTTATTTTCGTATTAAGGCAGGAAACCACATTATGAAGTTAAGAAATCGATTTTTTATTGCATAAATCATTAGTTTAACTATCCAAGAATAACCTGTTAAAATTACAAACCGAAATTCGCATTTGTTTAGATTTTATGACCAATGTAAGAATTTACTTCGGTTATAGTTTTAATTTGAAAGTTTTTACAAGAACGTTTGAAATCGCGAGTGAGAATATCTTCGTATTCGAAAGGTGATCGAGATATTTATGAACGCCGCAATAAATCGCGCAAAAGAAGGTTTCATGGGAATCAACACTAACAAAGTGCTGAGCAAAGTGTTAGTGCGAAAAAATTCAAACTGCTACAACTGAAAATGTGGCAGTAAACCCATTACATTCATATCGGGTGATTGAAGTTTTTACAATAACGTTCTAAATCGCGAGTGAGAATGTCTTCGTATTCAAAAGGTGATCGAGATATTTACGAACGCCGCAGTAAATCGCTCAAAAGAAGGTTTCATGGGAATCAACACTAACAAAGTGCTGAGCAAAGTGTTAGTGCGAAAAAACTCAAACTGCTACAACTGAAAATGTGACAGTAAACCCATTACATTCATATCGGGTGATTGAAGTTTTTACAAAAACGTTCTAAATCGCGAGTGAGAATGTCTTCGTATTCAAAAGGTGATCGAGATATTTACGAACGCCGCAGTAAATCGTGAAGGTTTCATGAGAATCAACACTAACAAAGTGCTGAGCAAAGTGTTGTTGCGAAAAAATTCAAACTGCTACAACTGAAAATGTGACAGTAAACCCATTACATTCATATCGGGTGATTGAAGTTTTTACAAGAACGTTCTAAATCGCGAGTGAGAATGTCTTCGTATTCAAAAGGTGATCGAGATATTTACGAACGCCGCAGTAAATCGCGCAAAAGAAGATTTCATAGGAATCAACACTAACAAAGTGCTGAGCAAAGTGTTAGTGCGAAAAAACTCAAACTGCTACAACTGAAAATGTGACAGTAAACCCATTACATTCATATCGGGTGATTGAAGTTTTTACAAGAACGTTCTAAATCGCGAGTGAGAATGTCTTCGTATTCAAAAGGTGATCGAGATATTTACGAACGCCGCAGTAAATCGCGCAAAAGAAGGTTTCATGGGAATCAACACTAACAAAGTGCTGAGCAAAGTGTTAGTGCGAAAAAATTCAAACTGCTACAACTGAAAATGTGACAGTAAACCCATTACATTCATATCGGGTGATTGAAGTTTTTACAAAAACGTTCTAAATCGCGAGTGAGAATGTCTTCGTATTCAAAAGGTGATCGAGATATTTACGAACGCCGCAGTAAATCGTGAAGGTTTCATGAGAATCAACACTAACAAAGTGCTGAGCAAAGTGTTGTTGCGAAAAAATTCAAACTGCTACAACTGAAAATGTGACAGTAAACCCATTACATTCATATCGGGTGATTGAAGTTTTTACAAGAACGTTCTAAATCGCGAGTGAGAATGTCTTCCTATTCAAAAGGTGATCGAGATATTTCGAACGCCACAGTAAATCGCGCAAAATAAGTTTTCATAGGAATCAACACTAACAAAGTGCTGAACAAAGTGTTAGTGCGAAAAAACTCAAACTGCTACAACTGAAAATGTGACAGTAAACCCATTACATTCATATCGGGTGATTGAAGTTTTTACAAGAACGTTCTAAATCGCGAGTGAGAATGTCTTCGTATTCAAAAGGTGATCGAGATATTTACGAATGCCGCAGTAAATCGCGAAGGTTTCATGGGAATCAACACTAACAAAGTGCTGAGCAAAGTGTTAGTGCGAAAAAATTCAAACTGCTACAACTGAAAATGTGACAGTAAACCCATTACATTCATATCGGGTGATTGAAGTTTTTACAAGAACGTTCTAAATCGCGAGTGAGAATGTCTTCGTATTCAAAAGGTGATCGAGATATTTACGAACGCCGCAGTAAATCGCGCAAAAGAAGGTTTCATGGGAATCAACACTAACAAAGTGCTGAGCAAAGTGTTAGTGGGAAAAAACTCAAACTGCTACAACTGAAAATGTGACAGTAAACCCATTACATTCATATCGGGTGATTGAAGTTTTTACAAGAACGTTCTAAATCGCGAGTGAGAATGTCTTCGTATTCAAAAGGTGATCGAGATATTTACGAACGCCGCAGTAAATCGCGCAAAAGAAGGTTTCATAGGAATCAACACTAACAAAGTGCTGAGCAAAGTGTTAGTGGGAAAAAACTCAAACTGCTACAACTGAAAATGTGACAGTAAACCCATTACATTCATATCGGGTGATTGAAGTTTTTACAAGAACGTTCTAAATCGCGAGTGAGAATGTCTTCGTATTCAAAAGGTGATCGAGATATTTACGAACGCCGCAGTAAATCGTGAAGGTTTCATGGGAATCAACACTAACAAAGTGCTGAGCAACGTGTTAGTGGGAAAAAACTCAAACTGCTACAACTGAAAATGTGACAGTAAACCCATTACATTCATATCGGGTGATTGAAGTTTTTACAAGAACGTTCTAAATCGCGAGTGAGAATGTCTTCCTATTCAAAAGGTGATCGAGATATTTCGAACGCCACAGTAAATCGCGCAAAATAAGTTTTCATAGGAATCAACACTAACAAAGTGCTGAACAAAGTGTTAGTGCGAAAAAACTCAAACTGCTACAACTGAAAATGTGACAGTAAACCCATTACATTCATATCGGGTGATTGAAGTTTTTACAAGAACGTTCTAAATCGCGAGTGAGAATGTCTTCGTATTCAAAAGGTGATCGAGATATTTACGAACGCCGCAGTAAATCGTGAAGGTTTCATGAGAATCAACACTAACAAAGTGCTGAGCAAAGTGTTGTTGCGAAAAAATTCAAACTGCTACAACTGAAAATGTGACAGTAAACCCATTACATTCATATCGGGTGATTGAAGTTTTTACAAGAACGTTCTAAATCGCGAGTGAGAATGTCTTCGTATTCAAAAGGTGATCGAGATATTTCGAACGCCACAGTAAATCGCGCAAAATAAGTTTTCATAGGAATCAACACTAACAAAGTGCTGAACAAAGTGTTAGTGCGAAAAAACTCAAACTGCTACAACTGAAAATGTGACAGTAAACCCATTACATTCATATCGGGTGATTGAAGTTTTTACAAGAACGTTCTAAATCGCGAGTGAGAATGTCTTCGTATTCAAAAGGTGATCGAGATATTTACGAACGCCGCAGTAAATCGCGCAAAAGAAGGTTTCATGGGAATCAACACTAACAAAGTGCTGAGCAAAGTGTTAGTGCGAAAAAATTCAAACTGCTACAACTGAAAATGTGACAGTAAACCCATTACATTCATATCGGGTGATTGAAGTTTTTACAAAAACGTTCTAAATCGCGAGTGAGAATGTCTTCGTATTCAAAAGGTGATCGAGATATTTACGAATGCCGCAGTAAATCGCGAAGGTTTCATGGGAATCAACACTAACAAAGTGCTGAGCAAAGTGTTAGTGCGAAAAAATTCAAACTGCTACAACTGAAAATGTGACAGTAAACCCATTACATTCATATCGGGTGATTGAAGTTTTTACAAGAACGTTCTAAATCGCGAGTGAGAATGTCTTCGTATTCAAAAGGTGATCGAGATATTTACGAACGCCGCAGTAAATCGCGCAAAAGAAGGTTTCATGGGAATCAACACTAACAAAGTGCTGAGCAAATTGTTAGTGGGAAAAAACTCAAACTGCTACAACTGAAAATGTGACAGTAAACCCATTACATTCATATCGGGTGATTGAAGTTTTTACAAGAACGTTCTAAATCGCGAGTGAGAATGTCTTCGTATTCAAAAGGTGATCGAGATATTTACGAACGCCGCAGTAAATCGTGAAGGTTTCATGGGAATCAACACTAACAAAGTGCTGAGCAACGTGTTAGTGGGAAAAAACTCAAACTGCTACAACTGAAAATGTGACAGTAAACCCATTACATTCATATCGGGTGATTGAAGTTTTTACAAGAACGTTCTAAATCGCGAGTGAGAATGTCTTCCTATTCAAAAGGTAATCGAGATATTTCGAACGCCACAGTAAATCGCGCAAAATAAGTTTTCATAGGAATCAACACTAACAAAGTGCTGAACAAAGTGTTAGTGCGAAAAAACTCAAACTGCTACAACTGAAAATGTGACAGTAAACCCATTACATTCATATCGGGTGATTGAAGTTTTTACAAGAACGTTCTAAATCGCGAGTGAGAATGTCTTCGTATTCAAAAGGTGATCGAGATATTTACGAACGCCGCAGTAAATCGCGCAAAAGAAGATTTCATAGGAATCAACACTAACAAAGTGCTGAACAAAGTGTTAGTGCGAAAAAACTCAAACTGCTACAACTGAAAATGTGACAGTAAACCCATTACATTCATATCGGGTGATTGAAGTTTTTACAAGAACGTTCTAAATCGCGAGTGAGAATGTCTTCCTATTCAAAAGGTGATCGAGATATTTCGAACGCCACAGTAAATCGCGCAAAATAAGTTTTCATAGGAATCAACACTAACAAAGTGCTGAACAAAGTGTTAGTGCGAAAAAACTCAAACTGCTACAACTGAAAATGTGACAGTAAACCCATTACATTCATATCGGGTGATTGAAGTTTTTACAAGAACGTTCTAAATCACGAGTGAGAATGTCTTCGTATTCAAAAGGTGATCGAGATATTTACGAACGCCGCAGTAAATCGCGCAAAAGAAGATTTCATAGGAATCAACACTAACAAAGTGCTGAACAAAGTGTTAGTGCGAAAAAACTCAAACTGCTACAACTGAAAATGTGACAGTAAACCCATTACATTCATATCGGGTGATTGAAGTTTTTACAAGAACGTTCTAAATCGCGAGTGAGAATGTCTTCCTATTCAAAAGGTGATCGAGATATTTCGAACGCCACAGTAAATCGCGCAAAATAAGTTTTCATAGGAATCAACACTAACAAAGTGCTGAACAAAGTGTTAGTGCGAAAAAACTCAAACTGCTACAACTGAAAATGTGACAGTAAACCCATTACATTCATATCGGGTGATTGAAGTTTTTACAAGAACGTTCTAAATCGCGAGTGAGAATGTCTTCGTATTCAAAAGGTGATCGAGATATTTACGAACGCCGCAGTAAATCGCGCAAAAGAAGATTTCATAGGAATCAACACTAACAAAGTGCTGAACAAAGTGTTAGTGCGAAAAAACTCAAACTGCTACAACTGAAAATGTGACAGTAAACCCATTACATTCATATCGGGTGATTGAAGTTTTTACAAGAACGTTCTAAATCGCGAGTGAGAATGTCTTCCTATTCAAAAGGTGATCGAGATATTTCGAACGCCACAGTAAATCGCGCAAAATAAGTTTTCATAGGAATCAACACTAACAAAGTGCTGAACAAAGTGTTAGTGCGAAAAAACTCAAACTGCTACAACTGAAAATGTGACAGTAAACCCATTACATTCATATCGGGTGATTGAAGTTTTTACAAGAACGTTCTAAATCGCGAGTGAGAATGTCTTCGTATTCAAAAGGTGATCGAGATATTTACGAACGCCGCAGTAAATCGCGCAAAAGAAGATTTCATAGGAATCAACACTAACAAAGTGCTGAACAAAGTGTTAGTGCGAAAAAACTCAAACTGCTACAACTGAAAATGTGACAGTAAACCCATTACATTCATATCGGGTGATTGAAGTTTTTACAAGAACGTTCTAAATCGCGAGTGAGAATGTCTTCGTATTCAAAAGGTGATCGAGATATTTACGAACGCCGCAGTAAATCGCGCAAAAGAAGATTTCATAGGAATCAACACTAACAAAGTGCTGAACAAAGTGTTAGTGCGAAAAAACTCAAACTGCTACAACTGAAAATGTGACAGTAAACCCATTACATTCATATCGGGTGATTGAAGTTTTTACAAGAACGTTCTAAATCGCGAGTGAGAATGTCTTCGTATTCAAAAGGTGATCGAGATATTTACGAACGCCGCAGTAAATCGCGCAAAAGAAGGTTTCATGGGAATCAACACTAACAAAGTGCTGAGCAAAGTGTTAGTGCGAAAAAATTCAAACTGCTACAACTGAAAATGTGACAGTAAACCCATTACATTCATATCGGGTGATTGAAGTTTTTACAAGAACGTTCTAAATCGCGAGTGAGAATGTCTTCGTATTCAAAAGGTGATCGAGTAATTTACGAATGCCGCAGTAAATCGCGAAGGTTTCATGGGAATCAACACTAACAAAGTGCTGAGCAAAGTGTTGGTGCGAAAAAATTCAAACTGCTACAACTGAAAATGTGGCAGTAAACCTATTACATTCATATCGGGTGATTGAAGTTTTTACAAGAACGTTCTAAATCGCGAGTGAGAATGTCTTCGTATTCAAAAGGTGATCGAGATATTTACGAACGCCGCAGTAAATCGCGCAAAAGAAGGTTTCATGGGAATCAACACTAACAAAGTGCTGAGCAAAGTGTTAGTGCTAAAGAACTCAAACTGCTACAACTGAAAATGTGACAGTAAACCCATTATATTCATATCGGGTGATTGAAGTTTTTACAAGAACGTTCTAAATCGCGAGTGAGAATGTCTTCGTATTCAAAAGGTGATCGAGATATTTACGAACGCCGTAGTAAATCGCGCAAAAGAAGGTTTCATGAGAATCAACACTAACAAAGTGCTGAGCAAAATGTTGTTGCTAAAAAACTCAAACTGCTACAACTGAAAATGTGACAGTAAACCCATTACATTCATATCGGGTGATTGAAGTTTTTACAAGAACGTTCTAAATCGCGAGTGAAAATGTCTTCGTATTCAAAAGGTGATCGAGATATTTACGAACGCCGCAGTAAATCGCGCAAAAGAAGGTTTCATGGGAATCAACACTAACAAAGTGCTGAGCAAAGTGTTAGTGCGAAAAAACTCAAACTGCTATAACTGAAAATATAACAGTAAACCTATTACATTCATATCGAGTAATTGAATTTTTTACTTTATGTACAACATTATTGGATATATTGATTTGTCGAAACTGCAAGCATACGGTAAAATTTGAAGAATCTGGAATTCGAGGACTTTGTTTCAAACTCGTTGTGAAATGTGATTATGAATGTAGACATATCAATTTAAGTCCTTTCATAAATACTGGGTTTGAGATAAATCGAAGAATAGTATTCATCATGCGATTTTTAAGCGTTGTAGACAAGGATTAAATTTGTTCTGCAATTATATGGACATCGGCAATGGCATAGCTGAAGAAGCATATAATAAAATTTTGAGTCACAATCACGTTGCTGCGAGACAGTTTTTGACTATTGTTGTAAAAAAGCTGCCGAAGAAGAGAAAAAAGAGAATGAAGAAATTAAAAGACCCATATTAAACTTCAAAGTGTCTGGAGACGGTACTTGGAAAAAGAGGATTTAAATCTTTCTAAAACTCTCATTGCGCATCACCCTAGCAAAGTCATCGACCTAGATGTGCGAAGCAAAATGGCAGAATAAATCCAAAAATTCTGTAGAATATTTAGAATGAAGAGGTATACAGGTCGGGTTATAAAAGATATAAAAGAGTGGCAAGAATGAGGATCTACAACGATCCATTACATAATGCAAACTATACTTGGCCTCAGGTTATTAGAAAACTATCTGAAAAAAATAAGGAGCATGACATACGACACTTGTTAGTATGGCTGCGAAGAAGCACCCAAGGAGCACTGTTTTCGAATATAGACACTTTTTTCAGCATTGAGGAAGGATGTACAAAATAACATGGGAAGAGAACTGGATATAAACAGTATGTTTGAAGTACTTCTAGAGACGGAAGACAGAGGAAGAGAAGTGATGAACTACCTAACGGAAGTTATCAAGGCTAAGGAGACCGAAGAGAAGAAGCGGAAAAAAGGTGAAGAACGAGAAGAAAGCAATTAAGAAGGGAAAGGATTTTTCTTCGCCATCATTTCCAAGTCATAGATAAGCGATTCGAGGGTGCTTCCAACCGTGAAGGAAAAGCGGAGGGGTTAGAGATAGTCTCACACTTCGGGGTGCACAATACATTTTCCTGCGCAAAAAAAATTGAATTGGGTTGGATTTATTACAAAATCGCTAAAGCTAAGGAGACCGAAGAGAAAAAATGAAGAGAAGGTGAAGAACGAAAACTATTGTTTAGTCCGTATAGTACTTTTGGACATCAAAAATGCTTTTAATTCTGCACCGTGGAAGGAAATAATCGGATCCTTAGTTAGTGGAAATATAAGTCCCTATCTGGTAGAAATGATAAGAAGTTACTTGTCGGAGAGAAACATCATAGCTCCGAATGGGAAAGTTTACGACATGTCTTGTGGAGTGCCTCAAGGATCTCTATTAGGTCCACTTTTATGGAATCTATATTATGATAGAATTCTAAGAGTGGAATTGGAGGCCGAAGTAGAGATCATTGGTCGGGATGAGAGTGAACTGCAAGACAAGGCGTCGTATGCGGTTCAACAGATTATTGATAAACTGGAGGAGATGGGTCTTGACATAGCTGCACAGAAAACAGAAATGGTTTTACTTCAAGGGAGAAGAAAGATAAGATCTCTTAACCTTGAAGTAAATGGGTCTGTAATTGAAAGTGCTGAAAGGGTCAAGTATCTCGGAGTGTTTATCAATAAAGACATGACCATGACGAAACATATTGAAGAGGTACCAAGTAAGGCAACATTCATGAGTAATTTACTTTTAAGGTTGATGCCGAACTTAGGTGGACCAAAATCAAGAAGTAGGAAACTTCTTGCATCGACTAGATATACGCCGCACCTATTTGGCAAAGAGCCCTTAAATTTAAAAGGTATCGTGATATGTTGACTAGAGTGAATCGAAAACTTGCAATAGGAATTTGTTCCGCATATCGAACGGTTTCTGCTGAAGGGATTCAGGTTGTTGCTGGTATGCCTCCGCTGGACTTACTTGCTGAAGAAAGAACAGCGTTATATAGGAGAGGTAAAGAAGCAAAACGTGAATGTAGAGTAAGTTTATTGAAGGCCTGGCGGGAAAGATGGGATCTATATGAGGGATGGACAAGAATCCTTATCCCGGAAATAGAACCATGGTTTGATAGGAAGTGGGGCGAGGTAGATTTCTACTTATCTCAGGTTTTGTCGGGTTATGGAGTTTTTAAAAAGTATCTTTTTAAAATAAAAAAGTCGGAAAGTGAGGTGTGTTGGTTCTGTGATAGTATAGACACAGTAGATGATATATACATACATTATTTGTTTGTGAAAAGTTTAGTGGTGAAAGGCATATTTGTGAAAGGAAATGTGGTCGATTATTAAATCGAGAAAACATAGTGAAAGTGATGTTAGAAACTGAAGAATTGTGACAAACCCAAAAGTTCTGTACCACTAAAAAATTGTAATAACAAAGAAAAAGAAAACGTGTAACAAAAGAAATCAAAAATTGCCTTAATTAAACAATTAAAAATCAAATTAAACTTAACAGTGGACTTAAATGTCATTAAGAAAAAAGAAATTATAATAAAATAAAACAAACAAAATAACATAGCAAAACTAAAAAACCTTTAAAACAAAATAAACAATGCCTACTAATAAAGAATAACGGCTAAATTAAAGTACTTCAATTAATAAGAGTCTCGAGCTATCAAAACGTAGGAGGTAATTCGCTGACGGTATCAAGAACTAATCGCCTGAAGGTAAAAAAGGAGTGCTGATATAAATCAATATTAAGTTTGTCAGTCAGGCGAGCCATTCGCAACATAGGAGAGTTCCGAAGAGCATTAGAGAGAATTAAAGCGAAGTAGGCGGGGAGGAACATGAATATTAACCGACTCCAAAAGAACTGAGGAATCACACATATTGTGTAAGACCTTGTAGAAGAATAGTGCATCGTTACACAGACGACGTTGGCGAAGAGGCATTAAACAAAAAGATCTGCAAGACGAATCGTAATTAATGTAAGGTGTGAAAGATTTAAAGTTTAAATATTTCACAAATCTAGATTGAATTTTCTCAATTCGATCAATATAAATAAGGAAACGCGTGTTAAGTTTTCGCCAGCGACGCTGTAATCGTAATGAAGAGTACTCTTTCTTCTCGAAAAAGAAATAACGTTACATTTAGATAAATTTAAAGTCAAATAATTCTCAGTGCAAAAGTCAGAAATCTTGAGAAGGTCAGTCTGCAGCTTTGAACAGTCTCTCGGAGAGGAAACACGCAGATAAAGCTTAAGATCATCAGCGTACATAAGACATTCACAATGTTTCACAACCTTGAATATATCATTAATGTAGATGTTAAATAGCAAGGGACCGAAGTGGCTGCCTTGAGGAACGCCAGAGGGAACTGTAATAGGGTCAGAGCAGTATCCATTAACAGAGACAATCTGGCTCCTACCTCTCAAGTATGAATCAAACCAGCGGAGCAACCCACCATGAATACCAAAACCATGAAGTTTAGTTAAAAGGAGGCTATGATCTACACGATCAAAAGCCTTGCTAAAATCTGTGTAAATTGAATCAACTTGACAATATTCGTCAAACGATTTTAAAATATAATTAGTGTATTCAAGTAGGTTGCTCTCCACTGACCGATTCGCAAAGAAACCATGTTGTCTGGTATCAATTTTGGATTTAAGAGTAAAGAAAAGTCTAGTATAAACCAGTTTCTCCAAAACCTTACCAAACACAGGCAATATAGATATCGGGCGATAGTTAGAAATAAGGTTACGACTACCGGATTTAAAAATTGGCAAAATATAGGCTTGCTTCCAAAAAGTGGGAAACGTACCTTCCGTTAAAGATTTATTAAATAAAATGACAAGAGGTAGAGAAAGAGATTCAAGACAAGATTTTATTAGAAAAGGAGGGATTCCATCAGTGCCCGGACCTTTATTTATATTCAAGGAGGAAAGCGTCTCCACAACCTCAGACTGCTCAAAGCGCATCGGACCCAAAAATGTAGTATCATTAAGGCCAATGTTAGCAGAATTAAGTGGATTAACAGAGGGCGAAATATACACGGAAGAGAAATATGTTGCGAATAGCGAGCAGATACCCTTACCGTCCCCGGCAATAGTACCATTTAATGACATAGGTGTGGGAATTGTATCCGCACCTCTCTTATTTTTAATATAAGACCAAAAGTATTTGGATCAGCCTTAATACTGCTCTCGACACCACCAACATACTGCCCATAGTCGCGCCGAATGAGAAACTTGGAACGCCCTCGCAGTAATGAAAAGGACAAGTAGTCTATTTGTTTACCATACCGTTTCCACTTAACATGAGCTCTTCGCTTTTCTTTGATCACTCTGATAGTATCCCGCGAAAACCACAAAGGAAAACTACTGGTGATTTTACGCCAAAGCGGAGTAAATTTTTGAATGGCAACATTTAAATGGTAATAAAAGAAGTCAACAGCAGGGTCCATTTCGCGAGTATTTAGCTTTGTATCCCAGTTAATAGTAGATAGGTACAAATCAATCTCAGAAAAGTTAGCACGTTTGAAGTTAAACACATTAGATGATTCAGCAGGAAGGCGGCGTGGCCTTTCAAGCGAGCAGAAGAATTCCAAAGTGGTATGTGCACCATCCTCAGGAACCAGAGGATGGGTGCTTAATGTAATATAAGATATATTAGAAAAATTAGCAAGAATTAAATCAATAGTATTATGAAAGACATTCCTGTGAAAATTAAGTTGGTTAAGACCACATAAGGCAAGGGCATCCAAAAACTCACCCGAACGGGCAGAAGATGTGGAGGTGCCGGTGGCGAGATCGGCTGTCCAGCGAATATCAGGTAAGTTGAAATCACCACAAATCAGAAATTTGTCGTTAGAGTGTCTTTCAATAATTAAATTAATTTCATTAATAAAATTAAACAAGGCATTTTGATCAGAAGGAGGTATATAAACGCAACAAATGTGTAAGGTAGTAGAACCGGTATGTAGGGTAACACAAACTGCCTCAAGGTCCACAAACCATGTTGGCTGCGGAAGGACAAACAGTGAGGATGCCACCGCAATCAAAACACCACCACCTCGTACACTATTATCGGGGACGTTCGGGCGATCATGTCTGAAAACTCTGTAACAATTGGGAAAGCTCTCAGCAGAGTGAATACCTTGGTGAAGCCAGGTTTCAGTTAAGCAAATGATGTCTAAATCAGTGTTTAAAAGGCCATTATATATATCAACCAGCTTAGTGCGAAGACCTCGCACGTTTTGGTAGTAACACGAAAGAGGAGCCATTGATCATAAACAACTAATACATAAAAAAAAGATAAAGAATGACAAATGGAAGCCTATCATATTAAAGCTTATCAATGTCACCCGTGGATCTTATTAAAATGGGGCGTGTATCATCCCACCTCCGTACAAATATTTTGCAGTCACGAGTCCATACATATTTGTACTTCTTCTCCCTGGCCACCTTCTTGGTTCTCCCAAAGAGGATTTTGTTCGCCTGGGTAAGATGTTCATTGATGAAAAGTCTATCCGAAATCCCTTCAATGGAGACACCAGGCCCAGAATCCTTCAGACTCTTTCGTCTCCGAAACCTGACTGCAGCGAGTAGCTGATCACGAACGATGCGACTACAAAAACGGACAACAATTGCTTTAGGGTCCGAATTCGTAGCTCTGCCGGGTCCCTGAGGAACTCGATGGATCGCATCAACATCGGAAGATGAGATGGGGACATCTAAGGATTCCCCGATTGAAGTAAGGACCTTTACCAGATCCTCGTTGTTCTTCTGAGGAATACCTTGTATTTCGAGGTTACTGCGCCTAGAATATTGTTCCAATTCTGAAACACGACCAGTTAAATCACTGACCTCTTTTTTTAGCGCGATGTTCTCAGCAGTGATTTTTTCAACAAGTTTGAATTGATTATGAAGCTTGCTTATAACACCCTCGAATTCCGATACTTTGTTGCTGCAGAACTGTGTAGATTCCACGATGTCCGTATATCTGCTATTCAGCGACCTCACATCAAACCGAATCTCCTTGAGTGAAATGGTAATGAAAATAATGAAAGTAAAGGAAAGCGATGAAAGACTCCTAGAAGGAGTTGGAAATGGTGAAGATGAGAACTTGGAGAATGTTGTGGAAAATAACATTGAAGAATAATAAATTGTTTATTATTAATATTCCCTGAAGCTAATACCTTGGCGGGTGGTTCCGGGAATAAAGGGGGAAGGGTTTTAGACGGTCGAGGTTTACTTGATGTTTGCTTCAACCCGTCACTATCTTGCCACATGATATCTTCGGTCAGGTGTCTGTTTACAGATTTCCTAATCCCCTCTATAATAAGAAAAGGGTTTATTATAACATCGCTTTCTGGCTTATTTTAGAATTTCATTACTTTCTTTATGATCTCAAACTGTGTCTCCAGAATTTGCTGTCAAAATTGCCAACTTTTTGATATTGGCGTTTCTTAATTTCAATGTTTTTCTACGTCACCGCGATTATTTGTGATTAGTATTCTCGCTCAGACTTTTTGTATCTTTATTCAGATCTTAGTAGATATACAGTTGTTCTCCAAGTGGTTGTTCTGAATGGCTCAACTTATAAACATGTTTTTTCACTATGTTCTAGAGTTCTCCATAATATAATAGATAAATAATTTTGGTAATCCCCTGGAATGAATTTCTTGAAAAGACCTCTCTAACAAACCCTTTAAAGGTACTTTAGTAAAAAGACACCAAAATATTCTGAGCATTAAACTTTATATTTTTGCTGAATCTACAAAATATGTAAAATCCCAGACTTGTGATTGTGTGTTCTCTGCAAGAGAGACAAAATCTTTGCGAGATATTTTATAAACTGGTAGTTAGGGCACTGGTGACGGGGACGTCTGGTTTATGAAACAACCCTTTCAGCCGCTCTGTTGAAATTGCTAGGGATTTTGAACAATTTCAATAATACTTCAAATGATGTTATGTTAGGTCAATTAGGGATAAAAAAAACTATGATATGGACCTTCATCATATATTTTTAATGTGACAATGACGTTTAAAGTTATGTTTAAATCTCTAAATTTTTTTAATTTCCGTTTTAGACATTCATATATATTGTCGAAGTTTAAGCTTTTTACAAAAAATTATCGACAAGCACAGCTATCCACAATCATATCATCATAACTTTTAATGATAACATTTTGAAATTGATCTAAAAACATAATAACAAGACTTTTATAAGTATCCGGCACGCAACAAGGTTTTTTAACATAAACGAAGCTGTGAAAAAGATGTTTCAAAAGACCGTGATTAGTCGTAGTGGGACTCGATGATATCGTCGAAACACAACTTCCCCTACATTGAAACGCCATAAACCCATCAGGAGCTAAAATAAAATTATTCCAACCCATTTCTTGGAAACTTATGTACCAAATTTGTTTATTACAACCGGAAGTAGAGGGAAACGGTAATCGATTAACCGTTTTAAAATCGAATGAATTTTGATAAATTCGTTTTCGATGCAATTTTTTATTCAAATGCGATATTTTCGCGTGATTTCTCGAAAACTTTTTTTTAACGTAAATTATTAAAATCGGTTGGAATTTTTGATTCGATTTCCTCGCAATGTTTAATTGAAGCGGTACATCTGTACTGTCCGTGCATGTTAATAAAAATCCCAAGTTTGGCTCGGATTTTAACCAATTTTGAATCACATTGTGTACTTTAAAAATCTAAAAATAACAATGATCACGAAAAATGTTAAAAGACGTTAAAGAATTATACCTGCCACCCTGAATATGATGAAGAAACGTAAATAACGTTTAATAATTTGTGGATATCGGGGTTTTCGGTCACATTTTCGTTAATGTTTGAGTTATTGAAATTAATTAATTGATATAGACGCATTATTTCGTCCGTTTGCTTCATTTGATGTTGAGAATTAGTTTCGTTTAATTCTGAAAGCCTAAATATTAATAATAAAATTATTTAAAAATTTAATTTCCGCTTACGTCATAATGACGTCACCTTTTTTTTGATATAAATAATATTAAAAATAGAAATAATGTGGTTTACCTATAAATATGTAATTCTGCATCTAAAATTTCATCATCTTCATTTAAAGGGAATAAATCGAACTTTAAAATATTATTAGTTGGGTGGCCACGTTCAAAAATCAACCTAATTGTTGAAATGTTATCGAACTCTTCAACTTTTTCCACCATATCCTCGTACAATTCATTTGCAATCTCTGGGAATTCCACGAATTGATTCATCGAATCAAACGTCCATTCAGGATCGATTAAATACGAGCTATGGGCGTTTTTAAATCTCTCCATTCTCTAAATAATTAATTTTTTTAGTAACTTATTTCTATCCTGAGCGCATTTACAAAAAAATTGTTACTTAAAATTATAATAAAAATTACCAAATAATTTCTTTTCCCACTTTTCCTCAACATTTCCGCTTCGAAATCTTGATAATTATTCTGATTTTGCATGATATTTCGGTAAATAGGTGCCGGTTCGTCCGCAACGTTCAATTTAGTCGCTTTAAATAAATAGGTTCGTCCGTTTTTGATTTTTTCGCCTTCTTCATTTTTATGGTGGTTGATTTCGGGGTCGGTCTGAATTTGCGTGGTATTCTCCTCCCCATCGACTAATTTACATTGCAAAATTGCTCCGAAAAATATCAAAAGTATTACTAAAACGTACATAGTGTTCCTTCGAGGAGAAACTATTTCAAACTGAATGAAGAGAATGATGTATTTTAATCTGAACGAAAGAGCGTTTGAAATCTGGAGTATTTTAAGAGACTATTCTCATGTAATGAGGAAACGTATAAGCGCAAATTATGCCTTTTGTCTCGCCCGCAATGCTAATTATTTAATTTAATCTAAGATGTTTTAAGTGTCTCAAAAGAGGCCGGAGTTTATAGATTTAAATTTGGTTTAATTTGTTCATTAAATGCATAGTTTTACTGCTTTAAAATTGAGGGATTGAGGATTATTATTATTTTTTAAATATTTAACCATTTTTTGTGTTAGCTAATTTTAAGAGTTTTTATGGACTTGTACATAATGCCCATACTATAAACGAAAAATATATACATACAGAGTGTTCCTTAATGACGTGTTAAACATGTTGTTTTAAATGCTTATTTTAAATCTACACACAAAAATATGTTGACCTTATAAGATGTAGAAAGATAAAAAGCATTGCAAGTTGAATCAGTAATTTACCGCAATAAATAGGGGTTATGCTTTACTAAGAACATCACTAAAATTGCAAGAAACCTAAAGACTGGATACTCTTAATAGAAATATCCTGACGCCATGAACAAAACTGCACATTTTTCACCGCCTCCGCTAGGTTTTTAGACAGACACTAACGATAGAGTGATACTGTAAATAACTGTGTGGAAAAGCATCGAACTTTGAAGCTAACAATGCAGATATCCGATGTTTCGAAACGACCGCTAGATAAGAGACATCGGAATAGAAGAAGTGACTTAAGTCATTAAAAGCATGCGAAGCTACACAGTTCAAGGCCCTGATTCTATAAATGCGTATTGTTGCAAAAAGCTAAAAATAATCATGACGTTCCTAAGGGGCACAATTGAAATTCCGGGCTGGATTACAAAGGGCCGAGCCATCATCCTATACAAAAAAGGCGACCTCGGGTAACTTAAAAACTATAGGCCCATAACATATTTCAATATTATACAGGGTTACTGGTAACTCGTCGTATTCCCAGCAGGAGGTTAAAGGGCAACCAAAATGTTCAAAATTCAAACCCTCTATGTGTATATCTGAAAAATTAATAGTTTTCAAGATATTTCGAATTTACCAAAATGCCCATTTATTCATATTATTTTCTTAAATAAAGAAAAACTATTTGTACAATGGCACCGATTTGAATTTTAATTGATAGCCAACTCTTAGTCAGACTTTTTTTCATAACCAAATGTCCGAACATGCTGATCAATTCAAAATTAATCATTGACAAAGACTGATATTTTTTTGTAAAAAACAGTTATTCTTGAAATCAGGCGCTTAATTTCAAAAAATTATTGACACCAAGTGTGTGAGTTACTTTAATAATTTCCTTGTTTTGTTAGCTTTCTAAAAAGATATGAATTTTCAAAAAAAACTATTGATTATCAATTAGTAACTGGTTTGCACCTAGTCTAGGAAAAATAGCATAATTTAGGGGCTGTCCTTTTTTACTTGCTTTGACGTTATCGAAGAATTTTTGAAACCGATATGGTTCAACGCCAACAAAAAGACACCGAAAGGCAAAAAATGTATGCCCCTGAAGATGAAGAAGACTCTAACACTTCAACCAACGTGTGTTGAAGTGTTAGAGTCTGATTAGGTTGCATTAATCATCCGTTGAGATCAACCCAACCCGAATCTAACCCAACTCAACCATCTGTTAAGATGGTTAATTTCGAAGGTTTCTAGTCCTAAAACCAGAAGCATTTGAATTGGGTTGTATTCGATTAACCCATTCTTCAGATCAACCCAACCCAATCATCTTTTAAGACACCACGAAGGTTTCTTGTCCTAAAACGAGAAACATTAGGATTAGGTTGGGTTAGGTTGCATTAATCATCTGTTGAAATCAACCCAACTCGAATCGAATGCAACTCAACCATCTCTTAAGATGGCTAACTTTGAAGGTTTCTAGTCCTAAAACCAGAAACATTCGAATTGGGTTGGGTTGGATTAACCATCTCTATGGATCAACCCAACCAAATCATCTTTTAAGACACCACAAAGGTTTCTTGTCCTAAAACGAAAAACATTCAGATTTAGGTTGGGGTGAGTTACATTAATCATCTCTTGAGATCAACCCAACCATCTCTTAAGATAGTTTATCCCAAAGATTTCTAGTTCTAAGACTAGTATTAGTACTACTTTTAGTTCAATAAAATCTAACAACAAGAACAATTAAAATTAAAACCTCTATTCTTAATGTATACATCATTAAAATAATTCGGGGAATATCCCATTTATTATCTCATTTACCCCATCAGTTGAGTTAAAATGATTTTTGTTATCTCGAGGATTTTTAAGAGAAAACCCTTTTTTATTATTTTAAAGGTTCATGAAAATTTTATAGGTTGTAAATATGTTTTAGATACGACTATGAAAATTTAAAGTGATGTTTCTATTTGTTGATTCAATCTATTGGATACCAAAAATTTACGACTTTACAGTTAATAATTTATGGTGGCATGTATTTAAGGAAAATTTACGACTATGCATTTTATTATGAATTTCCTTCGAAAATGATCCCCCTTTTTTGAGAGTTGAAGTAGTGGCGCGCTAGTTTAGGATATCGAATGTACTGCACGAGTCAGGTCACTACCCTTTTCATTACCAACCAGTGCAAACGCTTGAAGATGGAGATCCATTAAGCGCTTACAATTTTGCCGCTTTATGATAAACACCGATGCCGAAGATGCAGAGTCTTGAGAAAAATTTTATACACAGATGAGTGTAATTTTATTCAAAGACGGAGTAACTAATTATCATAACCTCCATTGGGCTCAAAAGATCCACGGAAACCCTAAAAAAGTAAAACCAACTAACTCATAACGAAGATTTTCGCTGAACGTCTGGATGAGTGTAATTAACGACGAACAAATTATGAAGAATTTTTATGAAACAATTTGTAGGAGTTGCTGGCACGACTTTTACTACTGCCGACATGTTCGAAACGAAATAGCGATATCATAAAGAAATGTTTTTACTAATTTCATAGAAACAGCAAAAAATAAAGTAAAGGCCACATGGAATACCATCAATACTCTCAGACAAAGTAAGCGATCTGAAGATCTCGATTTATACGATTTTCAAGACAACTACAAAAGCAATGTAGAACTATTGAATGCGATAAATATTTATTTTGCCAATATAGCTGCTAGTAAAGTGATTAATGTACCGGGTTGGGTAATTATAGTATAATATATAATAAATATATTGCTATAATAAATGTACCGGGTATATATTAGTAATTATACGTTGCACCATTTAGTCTATTGTTAAATATGTAAGGACCAATAATGCGTCCTCTTAAAATCCCGCACCAAACATTTACGCTCCACCGGCCTTGATGCTGTATTTCTCGCATCCAATGAGGGTTGTTACGCGACCAGTAATGCATATTATGCAGGTTTACACCACCATCACTATTGAATGTGGCCTCGTCAGTCCACAGTATCCTTGAAAGCAGTTGAGGATCTTCTATTAACATGTTTGTTAACCAGTAGCAGTAATCGAGATGAATATCATAATCTCTTGTAGTCAGAGCCTGATGGAGAACTACGTGGAACGGGTGCATCCTACATCAAAATGTGTTAGTTCGTATTCTCTCTGGCCGATTTCATAAAACATGGAATATTTTCATATATTCTTTTACACCTACCTATATTCTCTTAAAATACATCGGACTGTTGTCCGAGTAACACCTAAATCATCAGCGATTGTTCTTGTGCTAAGCTGTGGATTGAATTCCACATACGCTAAAACATTTATTACATTTTACGTGTTCTACGATATATAGAACGATGAATGATGTAGTCCTTAACTGATGGGCTATACGGATGAAAACCTGAAATGTATGCCCCTGAAGATGAAGAAGACTCTAACACTTCAACCAACGTAGTGGCGCGCTAGTTTAGGATATCGAATGTACTGCACGAGTCAGGTCACCATCCTTTTCATTACCAACCAGTGCAAACGCTTGAAGATGGAGATCCATTAAGCGCTTACAATTTTACCGCTTTATGATAAACACCGATGCCGAAGATGCAGATTTCTTGAGAAAAATTTTATGCACAGATGAGTGTAATTTTATTCAAAGACGGAGTAACTAATTATCATAACCTCCATTGGGCTCCAAAGATCCACGGAAACCCTAAAAAAGTAAAACCAACTAACTCACAACGAAGATTTTCACTGAACGTCTGGATGAGTGTAATTAACGACGAACAAATTATGAAGAATTTTTACGAAACAATTTGTAGGAGTTGCTGGCACGACTTTTACTACTGCCGACGTGTTCGAAACGAAATAGCGATATCAAAAAGAAATGTTTTTACTAATTTCATAGAAACAGTAAAAAATAAAGTAAAGGCCATATGGAATACCATCAATACTCTTAAACAAAGTAAGCGATCTAAAGATCTCGATTTATACGATTTTCAAGACAACTACAAAAGCAATGTAGAACTATTGAATGCGATAAATATTTATTTTGCCAATATAGCTGCTAGTAAAGTGATTAATGTACCGGGTGGGCCACTAAGAAAGGACGCCGGCTATATGTCAGAAACCGTTGATCGCATAGTTTTCAGACAAAAAAATTCTTATACAAAGTGACCCATAGAAACTGCTGGAAATTATTTTCAAGTTTGTAAAACTACTGCTAGGGGGCATAATGCCAACGACAAAATTTAAAATGTAGATTTTCGTAAAATTTTGATAATAAACTTCATTCGGCTATGACATTTTTAGAATGTTTAGATTATTTCTGACAACTTTCGTTAATCATTTTTTTTTGCATACTGCTTAAATAAGTGAGGTACGGGGGTGTTACATTTACTATTATAAAAGTAGCCCTAACTTTGGAATTGTTCATCCGAATACATCAAAATTGGTCTTGTTGGAAAGAGAAGAAATTTTTGTATTCGATGACATCCGAAATTAGCCGATTTACTTTCTATGCCAAACGCTAGGTATCGTAATTTGACAGTTCTATTATTTTTACAATTAAAAAGTACGCCATGCAGTGAAAACCGCAATATCGTACGTGTTTTAGTCTTAGAGATATTCAAAAAAGAAAGATACACTTAGCAGCAGAAGTCTGCGTACAAAAAAACTTCTAACACTTTAACTGAAAAAATAAGGGTCATGATCTAATGTGATAAACTTCAATTTTTTTTATTTTGTGTATTAACTACATATAATTCTATTAACAAAATATGCATCAATAAAACAGAAATATTAGTTACAAAAAAAATTAAAATTAAAAATTCTCCAAATAATACGAATGCAAAAATCTGCGTACAAATAAAGACGACGTGTTGGCGATGTACGCTTTCCGATTTAAATAAAAGATAATCGGTGTCAATTATATTAGCAGAGGCTTAGAAGCTAAAAGTTAGAATGGACACGAAAGGAAAGGAAATTGAATTGGGAAAGAGAAAAATTATTGTAAAGTTATGGAAAGAGGGAAAATCTTTTCGAAAAATAGGAGAAACTGTCGGCAGGTCACACTCTTCCATTCAAAGAGTAATTAATAATTATAAAGACACTGAAGATTACCTCTCACGTCCGCGATCTGACCAAGAGAAGCGACCCCTTTTAACAAACCGAGAGAAGCGAAAAATTGTGCAGCAGGTTAGAAAAGAACCTAGGCTGACGGCAAAAAAAAATAGTAGAAAATGTTCAAGAAGAATTTCATAAAACTATCAGCAAAGATACGGTGAGAAGGACGTTAAAAAAAGCTAACTATCACAGTCGCGTTGCACGAAAAAAGCCATTTGTGTCAGAGGTCAATCGTCAGAAGCGGATCGCCTTTGCAAAAAAAACTCTTAGACAAGCCCGTTGAATTCTGGGAGAAAGTTCTCTTTACAGATGAGAGCAAATTTTGCATTTTCGGCATTAAGGGTAAACAACTTGTATGGAGAAAACCTAATACTGCCCTTAATCCCGAAAATTTGAAAGCGACTGTAAAACACGGAAGTGGTGGAGTTATGGTTTGGGGGTGTATGTGCACCAAAGGGGTGGGAAGGTTGGTTTTCATAACATCGACAATGGACCATAAAATGTATATAGACATTTTAAAAGAAAATTTGAAGCCTAGCATCGAAAACTTGGGCTTGGGGCCCGAATACTTTTTTCAACAAGATAATGACCCCAAACATTGCGCCCACAACATTAAGCTTTGGCTACTATACAATACCCCAAAGTAACTTAAAACACCTCTACAATCGCCAGACTTGAATCCCATCGAACACCTCTGGGATTTATTGGAACGCAGGATTCGGCAACACAACATAACGGCAAGAAGTATCCAACGACCGTACGTGGGCAATAAGTATAAAAATGATTTATTCAGGATAAACGGTCCACAAAGTAATTAATGAAACAACTTTTTAAAATTGCTAATATATTTCGAATGTATTTTTCATTCTTCTTCAGAGCATTTATGTTGCTAAAATGGAGATTTTTTTATATTACAATTAATGAAAAGGTTTTTTAACATGAGCATCCAACAAATGTTGAAGACGCCAAAGAACAAAATAAGATGAAATTAAACTTACTTGTTTTAAAAAGCATGAAATATAAAAATCGTCTTGGTCATAGTAGAAAACACATTAAAACTGAGTATCGATAAATTAAAATAACAAATTAAAAGTTCAACAAGAACGTGTAAAATTTAACAATACAAAATGGACTCGATGAGAACGTTAAAATGTAAAAATTGATATGAAAAAAAAAAAACTGTTTTCGATCGCAAACACAACCCCGAAAAACGAAACTGCGCACAAACCGAAAATTTACCAAAAACAAAGCGGAAACTTTAAAAATTTAAATTTCAAAAATTCAAACCAAAGAAACGATTTATCAAATAAAAACAATAAAACGTAATCAGAATAATTAATACAGACTATGTAAATAAGAAAATGCAATTAACAATCAAAAATGAACCTACTAACTTAAAAACTAGAAAACCATATCATTAGAGAAAGTAGAAACATTATTAATATCATGATTATGTTGGGTTGGTGGATTATAGTTATGGTTAGTCTTGTCCCTAGTAAACAAGTAAGCATATATGTTACTTAAATTCTGAGTATCCGTTCTATAGTTAACAGTATTACTAGTGTAATTTATATGGACCATCTCTAAGAAAATTCTATTGTAGTAATTAGATTCAACATCCAAAATTTTAACGTTATCAAAATCGAAGGTGTGTTTGCAATCCTGAACATGTTGGGATAATGCACAAACGGTCTTATTCAACCGGCAGTTACTTTTATGTTTAGAAATTCTGCTTTTAAACCATTGAGAAGTCTGACCAACATATTTTCCACTACAATCGTTGCATGAAATGCAGTAAATTAAATTAGATTTAAATTTGTTTTCTGTAGCGTCTTTAAGTTTTGTGAAATGGTTACCAAGTTTGTTATTGTAGCGCTCAACTACTTTTAAATTGTCAATCACTGATTTTTTCAAAGAATCACTTAACTTCTCGATATAAGGTAGTTTTTTATAAATGATAGGTTCAGTTGTAAGTAAAGATGGGTTAGTTAAACTGACCTGGTTTATGTTATTATTAATTAACGGTGTTGAAAATAAAATTTTATTAATTAATTTACTTGGGTAACCATTATTAACAAAAGTTTTTTGTAGAAATTCTAAGTTTTCACGAAGAAATTCTTTATCACAAATGTTGGAGACTCTGTGCTTCATGCAACGTACAGTTGAAAGTTTGTGCTTAAAGTTATGACTTGAGAAATAATTAAGATAACGTCCTGAGTGAGTCGGTTTAACGTACCAATCAAACTTAATCTTATTGAAACCGTCTCTGATTATTTTAGTATCCAAATAAGGAATGCTATTATTACTTTCCAACTCCATTGTAAACTGAATGCTCGGATGAAAATCATTAAAACAATTTAACACTGTATTGACATCATCCTTGTGTACCCCCAAAACCAAATCATCAACATATTTCTTAATGAAATTTATACGAAAAACTGAACCCATTATTAATCAAAATCTCGTCCAACGCATAGTCCATCACAATCAAAGCCAAGACAGGTGATATTTTAGATCCCATAGGTGTACCTTCGACTTGATGATAAATAACATTATCAAATGTAAAAATTGAAGTGTCAAAAATCAACTTTAAACCTGTTAAAAAGGTATCCCTATCCCATGAGCAATGTTCAGCAATTAAATTCCATTTTTCCTTAATTATCTTATTAACCAAATCCAAGGGGATAACGGTGAACAAACTAACAACATCTAAAGAAATTAAGATGTGATTTTCAGGGAGGCTGTAACCTCTAAACTCTTCAACAAATTGAAAAGTGTTAGTGATGTTATAATTAGTTCTGTTACTAAAAGTCCGACTTAATATATCAGAAATGTGACCCGACAAATCGTACGATGCCGCACCAATGGAAGAGATGATAGGTCTTAAAGGTACTCCTTCCTTATGAATTTTTGGCAGAAAGTATGCTTTAGCTAAAACAGAATTATTAGTTGTTAACTTTTTCTTTTCAGAAAAAGTTATGTAATTTTTTTCCTGTAGTAGTTTGATAAAACTATTAATGTTGTTTTGAACCGTTAATAACGGATTAGAATTTAACACCTTGTAAACATTTATATCGTCGAGCATACCTTTTGATTTGTTTATGTAGTCAGTTTTATCAATAATAACTGTTGTTGAACCTTTATCTGCCTTGGTAATCATTACGGAAGGGTTATCCTTTAGAAAAATTTTTGTTTTTTTTTAAATAATTACGTAAAATACTGTGCAACCCATCACACGTTATGCCGGTACCCATATAGTTAGTGATAATATTAGTGATTTTGCCTCTCACCACATTCTTGGTGTCTGTTTTCAGTTCGTTAATGATGTTCTCTAAGTACATCAACAACCTTTTTAGATCGAAATTATGAGCATCCACTGGTAATTGGAAATTTAACTTACCAGTGGATGCTCATAATTTCGATAACAACTAATAATTCTATTTTAGCCAAAGCATACTTTCTGCCAAAAATTCATAAGGAAGGAGTACCTTTAAGACCTATCATCTCTTCCATTGGTGCGGCA
The DNA here is from genome assembly GCA_036711965.1 of Onthophagus sagittarius. NCBI lineage: Eukaryota > Metazoa > Arthropoda > Insecta > Coleoptera > Scarabaeidae > Onthophagus > Onthophagus sagittarius. Next base: position 42,889,886 of record JASERS010000005.1, on the reverse strand, counting down.
TCGTACGATTTGTCGGGTCACATTTCTGATATATTAAGTCGGACTTTTAGTAACAGAACTAATTATAACATCACTAACACTTTTCAATTTGTTGAAGAGTTTAGAGGTTACAGCCTCCCTGAAAATCACATCTTAATTTCTTTAGATGTTGTTAGTTTGTTCACCGTTATCCCTTTGGATTTGGTTAATGAGATAATTTAGGAAAAATGGAATTTAATTGATGAACATTGCTCATGAAATAGGGATACCTTTTTAACAGGTTTATCTCTATGTGTATATCTGAAAAATTAATAGTTTTCAAGATATTTCGAATTTACCAAAATGCCCATTTATTCACATTATTTTCTTAAATAAAGAAAAACTATTTGTACAATAGCACCGATTTGAATTTTAATTGATAGCCAACTCTTAATCAGACCTTTTTTCATAACCAAATGTCCGAACATGCTGATCAATTCAAAATTAACCATTGACAAAGACTGATATTTTTTTGTAGAAAAAAGTCATTCTTGAAATCAGGCGCTTAATTTCAAAAAATTATTGACACCAAGTGTGTGAGTTACTTTAATAATTTCCTTGTTTTGTTAGCTTTCTAAAAAGATATGAATTTAAAAAAAAAACTATTGATTATCAATCAGTAACTGGTTTGCACCTAGTCTAGGAAAAATAGCATGATTTGGGGGCTGTCCTTTTTTACTTGCTTTGACGTTATCGAAGAATTTTTGAAACCGCCAACAAAAAGACGCCGAAAGGCCAAAAATGTATGCCCCTGAAGATGAAGAAGACTCTCACACTTCAACCAACGTAGTGGCGCGCTAGTTTAGGATATCGAATGTACTGCACGAGTCAGGTCACTACCCTTTTCATTACCAACCAGTGCAAACGCTTGAAGATGGAGATCCATTAAGCGCTTACAATTTTGCCGCTTTATGATAAACACCGATGCTGAAGATGCAGATTTCTTGAGAAAAATTTTATGCATAGATGAGTGTAATTTTATTCAAAGACGGAGTAACTAATTATCATAACCTCTATTGGGCTCCAAAGATCCACGGAAACCCTAAAAAAGTAAAATCAACTAACTCACAACGAAGATTTTCGCTGAACGTCTGGATGAGTGTAATTAACGACGAACAAATTATGAAGAATTTTTACGAAACAATTTGTAGGAGTTGCTGGCACGACTTTTGCTACTGCCGGCGTGTTCGAAACGAAATAGCGATATCAAAAAGAAATGTTTTTACTAATTTCATAGAAACAGCAAAAAATAAAGTAAAGGCCACATGAAATACCATCAATACTCTCAGACAAAGTAAGCGATCTGAAGATCTCGATTTATACGATTTTCAAGACAGCTACAAAAGCAATGTAGAACTATTGAATGCGATAAATATTTATTTAGCCAATATAGCTGCTAGTAAAGTGATTAATGTACCGGGTTGGGTAATTATAGTATAATATATAATAAATATATTACTATAATAAATGTACCGGGTATATATTAGTAATTATACGTTGCACCATTTAGTCTATTGTTAAATATGTAAGGACCAATAATGCGTCCTCTTAAAATCCCGCACCAAACGTTTACGCTCCACCGGCCTTGATGCTGTATTTCTCGCATCCAATGAGGGTTGTTACGCGACCAGTAATGCATATTATGCAGGTTTACACCACCATCACTATTGAATGTGGCTTCGTCAGTGCACAGTATCCTTGAAAGCAGTTAAGGATCTTCTATTAACAAGTTTGTTAACCAGTGGCAGTAATCGAGACGAATATCATAATCTCTTGCAGTCAGAGCCTGATGGAGAACTACGTGGAACGGGTGCATCCTACATCAAAATGTGTTAGTTCGTATTCTCTCTGGCCGATTTCATAAAACATGGAATATTTTCATATATTCTTTTATACCTACCTATATTCTCTTAAAATACGTCGGACTGTTGTCCGAGTAACACCGAAATCATCAGCGATTGTTCTTGTGCTAAGCTGTGGATTGAATTCCACATACGCTAAAACATTTATTACGTTTTCTTCAGTGCGAGTTTTGTGTGTTCTACGATATATAGGACGATGAATACTTCCTGTAGTCCTTAACTGATGGGCTATACGGATGAAAACCTTTGTGTTATAATGCCATCGTTGTGGATAACGAACTGCGTAATGTCTTGCAGCAATAGTTGCATTCTGCATACATTCAAAGTAACTCGCAAGCATATCATACGCTTCTTCATTGGTCGGCATTTTTAAAATAGCTAAATTAATTTCAGATTATGTTCATCAGATTATGTTATGTTACTCAGGTCACCCTTCAACGTATTATATAAGTGAACAAAAAAAGTAGTAAAATTGTTTCCTTGCAAGTTTCACATATAAAACGTTGAAAGCTTACTATGATATTAAATAATCACCCAAACGTAGTTACGTTTTAATTTATCCCTCTTTTCTTGAATATCTCTAAGACTAAAACACGTACGATATTGCGGTTTTCAAGACAAACCTTTACTAAAAAAGGAAAGTGTTCGCGTTTTTCATCACTCAGATCATCTTCAGGAACCATCTATATACACAGCGTTTACACTTCAAAAGGAACTAATTCGGTAGCTTGTGGCTGTTGGTTTTTGGTTTTTTAAATACTTTACAGTAATAATAGATATTAGTTGAAGATCATAGCACCATAAAATATTAGTTGGTTTAGGTTGAGCTATCAACTTTATCTGAACCCAACCCAGTTTTTGAGTCATTAATCTTAACCCAACCTAACTTACCTTGTTAGCATTAATATTGGATGTGGCTATTTATACATAGCCCTACATAGTCTTTAGATTGAGATATGTGCCTAGATTTTGGAAAGTGGCTGAAGACATAATGATACCCAAACCAGGAAAGCCCCTTCATGAAATAACATCCTACAGACCGATATCATTGCTGCCTGTAATAGCAAAATTATTCGAAAAACTTCTACTAAAAAGATTAAAACCTATAATTGACGCCAAGGCATTGTTTCCAAATCATCAAGTTGGATTTAGAAATAAACATGCCACGATTGAACAAGTACATAGAATAACGGACATTATAGAAAAAACACTAGAAGAGAAGATGATATGCTCTGCAGTATTTTTGGATGTTTCGCAGGCGTTTTCGTTGATAGAGTGTGGCATGAAGGCCTAAATTATAAACTCAGAACGTATTTACCGAAACAATTTTCAAAAATTTTGGAATCATATATTTCTGAAAGATATTTTAGAGTTAAACAAGAAGACGCCTATTCTGAACTACAATTGATTAAGGCTGGGGTTCCGCAGGGAAGTGTCTTAGGGCCGATTCTCTACCTTCTTTACACTTGCGATATACCACAACCAGAAAACAGCACTATTGCAACTTTTGCTGACGACACTGCTATTCTTTCAGTAGGTAGAAGCAATGAAGAAGCTACTGAAAAACTGCAACTTGCAGTCAATAGTATATATAGTTGGACTGTCAAATGGAGAATCAGATTAAATGAAACGAAATCTATACATGTCAACTTTACCAACAAAGTTTGTCAACAGATGCCTGTTAATATACAGAATACACCAGTTCCGTATTCAAACACTGCGAAATATCTTGGTATAACACTAGATGCAAAGCTCCGCTGGAAAGCTCATGTTAAAAAAAAAGACAAGAACTTGAAATAAAATATAGAAAAATGTACTGGCTAATAGGGCGAAATTCAACCCTAGCGTTACATAATAAATTAATACTGTACAAACAAATATTAAAACCAGTATGGACTTATAGTATCCAGCTATGGGGCTGCACAAAACAAAGCAATAAAGATGTAATTCAAAGATTTCAAAACAAAGTGCTAAGAACTAAGAAACATTGTCATTGCACCCTGGTATATAAGAAATAAAGATCTCCATAAGGACTTAGAGATAGAAACAGTAGAAGAGAGTATCAAGAAATTTGCCAGCAGACATGAAGAAAGACTGCATAAACACGCCAACGTTGAGGCCATCCAGCTCCTTGACAGCACTGGACTAAAGAGAAGACTCCAGAGAAAAAAGCCGTTCGAACTGGTGTAGTTTCTGTGAGTGATTGTGTATAAAGCAGAGCATGTGATATGTGAGGCAAAATAGGTGCATGTCAAGAATAGTGTGCAGACGGATCTGAATCAGAAGGTCACTGAAGAGTCGAACCACTGAATCGTTTAATAATTATTAAGTTAAGTTAGAAACAACTATTTACACATACAGTATGTATATGTAATTGGCTAATTATACATACTGCATGTATACGCAATTGGCTATTTGTACCGGGTGGGCCACTAAGAAAGGACGCCGGCTATATCTCAGAAACCGTTGATCGCATAGTTTTCAGACAAAAAAATTCTTATAAAAAGTGACCCATAGAAACTGCTGGAAATTATTTTCAAGTTTGTAAAACTACTGCTAGGGGGCATAATGCCAACGACAAAATTTAAAATGTAGATTTTCGTAAAATTTTGATAATAAACTTCATTCGGCTATAACATTTTTAGAATGTTTAGATTATTTCTGACAACTTTCGTTAGTCATTTTTTTTGCATACTGCTTAAATAAGTGAGGTACGGGGGTGTTACATTTACTATTATAAAAGTAGCCCTAACTTTGGAATTGTTCATCCGAATACATCAAAATTGGTCTTGTTGGAAACAGAAGGAATTTTTGTATTCGATGACATCTGAAATTAGCCGATTTACTTTCTATGCCAAACGCTAAGTGTCGTAATTTGACAGTTCTATTAATTTTTACAATTTTCTTGAAAAATTCAAATGGAAATGTATATTTTTGACAAGGTATGTGAAAAGAGCGTTAAAAAGTACGCCATACAGTGAAAACCGCAATATCGTACGTGTTTTAGTATTAGAGATATTCAAAAAAGAAAGATACACTTAGCAGCAAAAGTCTGCGTACAAAAAACTTCTAACACTTTAACTGAAAAAATAAGGGTCATGATCTAATGTGATAAACTTCAATTTTTTTTTTATTTTGTGTATTAGCTACATATAATTCTATTAACAAAATATGCATCAATAAAACAGAAATATTATTAACTTTTGGACTTTTTGTGCCCGGGAGACATTTCTCATCTGGTAGTTGTAGTGTATTTGATATTAATGAGTTCCAAAGGGCGGTTCGTTTGAAAATGGAAGAATCGCAACCTTTACCAAAGCTCCCAATGTTAACATACACAAAGCGGTATTTTGAGTCTGCAACTGCCATTAACACCACTGAATGATAATTTTTGTAATTAAAATACATGGATCCACTTTTCGCTGGACTTATTATGCGAATGTGTTTCCCATCGACGGCGCCTAGGCAGTGTGGAAAATTGGCTGTTTTTTCAAAATCATTAGCAATTGATTCAAATCTTTCTTTTGAAAGTGGAGGTATGCATTTCTCTCTTAAGGCCGACCAGATAGCTCTGCATACTTCTTTAACTATCTTTCCTGCTGTAGTGGTGCCAATTCGAAATGAATAATGTAGTTCTTTGAAAGAACATCCGGTTGCTAGATACCTGAAAATAAATAACTGGTAAAACACTGTTGTTATTACTGTATAGTAGTGTGTTTCATCACGAAGTTGATAATTGTTAAAAACTACATAAGATAATTTAATAGATTTTAAATTATTATATCTGTCATTGCTTCAGGGAAAGCAGTTATAAGAAGATGGACAAATCTGCGAGATGCATTTTCTAAGTCTAAAAGAAAACAGCAGGATTTCAAGAAAAGTGGTTCGGGCGCACCAAACATAAAGAAATATGTGTACAACGACCAAATGCAGTTTCTAAATAAAGTGTATGACTTAAGAGAAATTGCAGGCAGCATGAGAAATAGCGAAGATGGACTTGCTGATAATACCGAAATTCAACCTGTTTCAGACAAGAACGAAGGCGTAGATCGCCACAATTTAGTCACGAATGAAGAGAAAATGGCCGAGAGAGTTCGCAACAGAAAACGCCGCAATCAGGATGAAGTGGAATTAAGGATATTAAAGGCACTGGAGCCAGAAAAGCCAAATACCCATATGGCATTCTTTCAAGGCATAATACCTCATTTAAGCAAATATGACGATAGCGAAGTTTTGGAATTCCAAATGGGTGTTCTTCGACTAATTTCGAATATCAACGAGAAGAAAAGAACATCTCATCCACCTATATTTCCCTATCATCCTCAACACCATTCTGTCCCTCAACCTCCTTCATTTTCCAATACACAGCCTTCCTGTTCAAACTATGTTAGCTCACCTTCCACTTATTACACCTCATTTACTCAACAGCATCAGTCATTTGATTCACAAGATAATCCCAATCCAAACATCACCCAGCGTACGCAGCCAGCTGCGCAATATTATCATGACTTCAGCCACTCGTCAGCAGCCACGTCTCCCGATATTTATCCAAGAGACGATCCGTCCCCAGCTCCATCGGGATCTTCACAAAATACAATAGATTTTACCACTTGAAATTGAAAACAATAACGTCTTTCTTTCTTTTTTTATTTTTACGTAGTAAAATAAATAATGCGGCATATGTCACATTTTTTTTGTATCTCGATATACTAACTTGGCCTACTGGAAACTTACAAAGAAGTTCAGAATTTACACTGATGTAAATTTCACGATATTAGAGTATATTACATCAATAAATTAAAAGTAATATAAACAATTAAGAGTACATGCAACAATTAAAATTTTTTTACTGACCTTAACTTTACAGCAAGTCTTTCTTCTGATGGAATACTGTTTCTCATTTTCGTATTTGTGTGCTCGATTTTATTCTTAAGTCCTTCATGCAATTCATTGAATGATGATATTGACATCCGGAAATAATTGAAGAACTTCTTTTCGTCCTTTCGAAGTTCTTGCACAAGTGTATAAAATGTTCCTAATTTTTCTCTTTTTTCATTAATTGGATGAACCCAATACCTTCGGTTACACCTGCGCTGTTTGAATCGACGGTACAACAACCACATGGCAATGACACGTTTCCAATTCATTTTCGCAGGCAAATTATTACTTTATGTGCAGACAAAATCATAGTTAAAATAGTGTACGATATTTTCTCGTACGTTCGAAAATCGAATGTGTGTGCAAGTCGTACACAGACGATAAAATAACGTACGATATTTTTCCGTACGACCGAAATCGATGCGTGGCTTACACTTAGATAGTTCCAATAAATTTTATACCGGACAATAACGGAGGCCTCAAAAGTTGTCGGACGACAACGTGAGACAGTGATTGTTTAAACCAAAACAAAAAAGCTTTAAAAAAAACGTAAGAATGTTATACAAACAAAAACTAAATACCTTACCGTTTCGTCCGATACAATAATCAATAACAAAACGCTTTTCCCAAATAAAAATCACGATGATAATCGTTTTTAAACCGCTCCACGCGAATTAAAATTTATCCTCACGAAGGAGTACGGCGAAAGTAACAATTTACCATATCTTCCGTCGAAAATATCAATTTTTACCTCCGATCCCAATTAAATAGGAGGGTGCTTCAATACCAACCCTTAATTTGAAGGTAAAATTGAAAATTTAATTCGCGTTACGGAAAACTCTGTTCACGTTCGTTATCTCTTTTACAAGTCTCTTTTCTATCTGTCCTTCGACCCGAAATTCGTCTCGCCAAAAAAAAACCCGATTTGCCAAAAACGTGCATAAAATCAAAACAGAAAAATAAACCCCGAAAATTATGAAACCCAAACTACATTTTAAAAATAAATATTTGTTTAAATTTAAATGTTTTCTTTTAATTTAAAATAATTAAACAAAACGTTACAACCTTACTTCCTTTTGTCCTCCATATCACGCTCACCTTCGATCTCACACTTCAACACTTCCGCCTTAAGATCTCTTCCTCCTGTGTCCGCTTTTCCCTTCCGCTTATCATACTTTTGATCTCCTCCATCCCAATTTCCGATTCTAATTTCTTCCATCTCTACCTTTAATTCTCTCCTTTCCTTCCAGTTCCCTAATCTTGATCTCTATATTTATTAAAATTTCCTCCATTCTACAGAACACTCTCATCACACCTCAAGATACTTTCCACCTTTCTGTTCTCCTCCCTTGCCAGCTCCATGCCCCCTTTTCACCTTCATTGGACATCTCTTCCGTCTAAATTCAAAAACTAAATCCAGTTTAAAAAATAAAAAAAGCTATACAAGTTTTTGGTCTTACTAAATTATTGAATAAGCCAATAAAAAATGTGTAATGTGCAAAATTGAAAAAATAAGTTTACTTATTTACAATTATTTATTAAATTTGATGTTCATGCATTAAAAGAGCCACGATACAACGAAAATGAAATTGAAACAATAAAATAATTAAACGAAATAAACAGAATTTTGACTAAGATTTCTGTGGTGTTAGACACTTAGGAAAGCCAGCAATAAATCGACTCTTAAAATCTCTTATTTTCTCATTTATTTTACTTTTTTTACCTACCGCAATTATTATTACATAATTTTTATTATTATAAAAGAGAGCATACTCAGTATGCATTTTTTTAAAATCAATTAAAAAAGTTCTTTTTTATTTTTCACGCACATGAGTCAAACTTTCCAGCATCAATTCCAACCTGTTGTTAACTTAATAAATTACTAAACGCAAATAAAATCTTAATAATTTCTTGTCACTTGGAAGAAAATAAAAAAAAGAAAGAAAGAAAGAAAACAAAACTAAGGAGAAAAAATAACACTTTCTCTTCCTTTATGGCAAATTATAAAATTACAGTGTAATAAAGAACGTGTTTGCTTTTGCACGCGAGAATTTGTCAACAGGTTGCGTTCGCGTTTATTTCTTCAGTCGAAGTTGACAACAAAATCTTTTCCGTTACTCCAGACGAGGAAGTCGATTCGCCTGGAGGCCGACACACCACGCTGTATGGAAACAATTTATGGCACTTTTCGATGTAACTTTCCACTTCATCGTCACATTTTATCTGAAAATATTTTATACAAAAATATTATATAACTAAGTGAGAGTATTTTAAATTTTTGAATCTTGCCGTGGTACAGAACCTTCGCCAGTGAAATAATCTGTATAAATGTTTAGGATTGTAGTACCATTTAGTTCTGATCTTCGAGTTCCAATTAATTGTAAATTATCACTGGCAGGTGGATCTTGGAACTCAACTATACTCAAAGTGTGATCAAACTTATATCCATCACGCTTACGTATGAAATTGTGCAATACGCAACAAGCTTTAACAATATTCGTAGAAGAATCAATATTAACGTTTAAGGGGCGGTTGAAAATTCTAAATTTGTTACTCAATATACCAAGCGGTAATTGTATATTCTCCTATTTCGTGGTAAATGTTTACCAGCGTATGGTCTTTGTAAGTGTTGTGCTAAGGCAAATCCTTCATCACCAATAAAAGAAAACGGTTCCATTGTTAGATATAGGTCTTGGTTGAGGTATATTATAATTTCCTTATCGTATCTTTCTTGTCCAATCGCTGCTGTCATGTATTGTTGAATCTGAGCTCATTCCATAGCATCCAACATCTATATTTATGAAATTGTAATTAGCGTCACATATTGCTAGCAACACAATCGAAAAAAAGTGTTTATAATTGTAATATTCTGAGCCGGTATGACATGGTTTTATAATTCTTATATGTTTTCCATCAATTGCTCCAATTATGTTAGGAAAATTAGCATATTTCATAAATCCTTCAGCGGTTTTTAAATGTGACTCTTCTGTTGGTTCTGACATGGCGATGTCTTTTAAGTTATTCCATATTACTTCCACAGTTTCCTTAACAATTCTACGTGTAGTAGTATGTCCACATTTAAAATCTAAATGAAGATCTGTGAAATTACATCCAGTTGCTAAGTGCCTGTAAAAAATAGAATAAGTTATTATCTAATAACTAAACAGGATTCCAAGGTCGTAAGGTTCAAACTCCACTCGCATTAATTTTTCAATTGCTTAAAAATATTAAAGTTTTATTTCTTTCTTCAGCTATTAAATTTCAGAAAAAATGGAAAAGTTTGAAAGATTCATATAATAGAGAACGGCTAAAAGAAAAACACTTTTCCAGTAGGTCCTTGTAATCGTTGGCTGAAATCAGACCGCCAAGTCGATCTATAGACATTGAGTAATGCCGAAGAATGTTTGGAATCTTTTGCTACCCCTAAATCAAAAAAGTTGAAAAGAAGTGATGACATTGATGATGCGCAAAAGAAATTATTTGAAGTTTTAACTGAAAAATTAAATAATGTTACGCCCACCATTCAACATCCCGATCAACATTTCTTGCTTTCCCATTTTCGACATTTTAATTCTATAAAGGAATAATACAAACTCGATGCGAAAGCTGAGATGATAAATTTGCTTCGCAAAGATAACAATATGAGATCTACACGCACCAGTCACTGTGGATGTCAGTCAGGATACGAAAGCAACAACACAATATTTGTCGGTATAAGAGCAGAAAGTAGCGTGACGTAAATAACAAATTGTTATCAACCACCATCTACTTCTACTAGTGCTCATGCCAATACTGCAGGTAGTTCGTCGCAACAAGATGATAACGAATATACTTTCAGTTATGATTCTACACATGATTATCACAAACCTATATTCGCCATAAAATAATAACTAAGAGATTACAAAAATTAATAATGTGTTTATGATTAATCTTGAATTAATCATAACTAATAAATTGAATTTTTACTTACTATTTTTTAAAGTTGCTAGTTATTATTATAATACTTACCGAATATTAAAAGATAATTAACATAATATTTGTTTTTTCTTACCTTAAAGTTATTGTTAGTCGTTCTTCAGCTGATTTACTTTGTCTCATCACTGTATTTCTGCATGGCATCTCTGGTTTTACAATGGAAAGCAATTCACAAATCGTCGAATATGACATTCTATAAGGGCCCTCGCCCACGACGACTTTTTGTAACGATGCAGTAGCGATACTCTCGCATATTTGTATCGATACAGTCGCGATGCAATCGCTAGCACCACACCGCGATTCAGTCGCGCTGAAAACACGATTCATTAACGGCAAAAAAATTGCCTGCGATTACTGCAGTTGTAAGATGGATTACATTGAGGCCACACAAGCATATTTTTCTATATTTATTTTTTGAACAAATTTCAGTATTAAATATTTCATTAATTTCTTCCCATGCTCTTCTTTTTGCAACCTTATTTGAAAATTCAGGAAGGCGCAAGTCCCACCTTACAGGACGGTTTTGAATTGCTATAATATGTGATTCTGTGTCGAAAGACTGCATTCTACGTGACAGACAAAGTACAATGACGGACATCAATTTTTCTGTAGCGCGTTAGTCGCATCAAATTTTATGCGACTAACGCGCGTTTCATAAACGCGCGACAGCGTCGCTACAAAAAGTCGCCGTCGGCGAGGGTCCTAACAACTTCTGAATTTATCATCATAGTTTTTTAGTTGCTTAAACGTTGTTACATAATGTCCACTAAGTTATCTTTGTTTATTAAATGGGTGCATCCAATATTGACGCTGCTTTCGCTGCCCACGTTTCGGCTGCTTACGTAAAAGTAGCACCAAAGATAATGTGACTAAGTAGTCTCAACGGAATCCATCTTACAACTGTACTGATCGCAGGCATTTTTTTTGTCGTTAATGAATCACGTTTTCAGCGCGACTGAATCGCGATGTAGTACTAGCTTTTGCATCGCGACTGTATCGATGCAAACACGCGACAATATCGCTACTGCATCGCTACTAAAAGTTAGATAGTAGCGGGCCCTTAGATAGTTCCAATAAATTTTATACCGGACAATAACGGTGGCCTCAAAAGTTGTCGGACGACAACGTGAGACAGTGATTGTTTAAACCAAAACAAAAAAGCTTTAAAAAAAACGTAAGAATGTTATACAAACAAAAACTAAATACCTTACCGTTTCGTCCGATACAATAATCAATAACAAAACGCTTTTCCCAAATAAAAATCACGATGATAATCGTTTTTAAACCGCTCCACGCGAATTAAAATTTATCCTCACGAAGGAGTACGGCGAAAGTAACAATTTACCATATCTTCCGTCGAAAATATCAATTTTTACCTCCGATCCCAATTAAATAGGAGGGTGCTACAATACTAACCCTTAATTTGAAGGTAAAATTGAAAATTTAATTCGCGTTACGGAAAACTCTGTTCACGTTCGTTATCTCTTTTACAAGTCTCTTTTCTATCTGTCCTTCGACCCGAAATTCGTCTCGCCAAAAAAAAAACCCGATTTGCCAAAAAACGTGCATAAAATCAAAACAGAAAAATAAACCCCGAAAATTATGAAACCCAAACTACAACATTTTAAAAATAAATATTTGTTTAAATTTAAATGTTTTTTTTAAATTTAAAATAATTAAACAAAACGTTACAACCTTACTTCCTTTTGTCCTCCATATCACGCTCACCTTCAGATCTCACACTTCAACACTTCCGCCTTAAGATCTCTTCCTCCTGTGTCCGCTTTTCCCTTCCGCTTATCATACTTTTGATCTCCTCCATCCCAATTTCCGATTCTAATTTCTTCCATCTCTACCTTTAATTCTCTCCTTTCCTTCCAGTTCCCTAATCTTGATCTCTATATTTATTAAAATTTCCTCCATTCTACAGAACACTCTCATCACACCTCAAGATACTTTCCACCTTTCTGTTCTCCTCCCTTGCCAGCTCCATGCCCCCTTTTCACCTTCATTGGACCTCTCTTCCGTCTAAATTCAAAAACTAAATCCAGTTTAAAAAATAAAAAAAAGCTGTACAAGTTTTTGATCTTACTAAATTATTGAATAAGCCAATAAAAAATGTGTAATGTGCAAAATTGAAAAAATAAGTTTACTTATTTACAATTATTTATTAAATTTGATGTTCATGCATTAAAAGAGCCACGATACAACGAAAATGAAATTGAAACAATAAAATAATTAAACGAAATAAACAAAATTTGACTAAGATTTCTGTGGTGTTAGACACTTAGGAAAGCCAGCAATAAATCGACTCTTAAAATCTCTTATTTTCTCATTTATTTAACTTTTTTTACCTACCGCAATTATTATTACATAATTTTTATTATTATAAAAGAGAGCATACTCAGTATGCATTTTTTTTAAATCAATTAAAAAAGTTCTTTTTTATTTTTCACGCACATGAGTCAAACTTTCCAGCATCAATTCCAACCTGTTGTTAACTTAATAAATTACTGAACGCAAATAAAATCTTAATAATTTCTTGTCACTTGGAAGAAAATAAAAAAAAAGAAAGAAAGAAAGAAAACAAAACTAAGGAGAAAAAATAACACTTTCTCTTCCTTTATGGCAAATTATAAAATTACAATGTCATAAAGAACGTGTTTGCTTTTGCACGCGAGAATTTGTCAACAGGTTGCGTTCGCGTTTATTTCTTCAGTCGAAGTTGACAACAAAATCTTTTCCGTTACTCCAGACGAGGAAGTCGATTCGCCTGGAGGCCGAAACACCACGCTGTATGGAAACAATTTATGGCACTTTTCGATGTAACTTTCCACTTCATCGTCACATCTACCGAAATCTCCTCGTTTTAATGAATTTAAAATATCAGTACAAATCTAAAATTTAAATATATTCACTTTCTTTGCAAATTTGATTTAAAATGCCACTTTTTACCCACGTGAAAAAAATCTTACTTTTTTCCCATGGGCAAAAAAGTAACATTTTACTATCAGTCAAAATAAAGAATTTTTTTTAAATAACCTCAACTTACTTCTATACTTATATCTGTGTAGTTATTAGTATCTAGGTCGGTAATAAATTTTAAAGCGATATTCGATGTTTTACCATCCAATAAATACATAATTTTACAAGCCTCAAATATAGCCGGTAAGCTATTTGAATTCGACTCCATGAATTCTTTATTGAGTTGTTTCGCGTCTTTCCCGCGATAAAAATGTTCCGATTCTTGGAAAATAACGGATGCGACAACTTCATCCCACGTTTTTTTATTCTGCTCCATAATCAAATAAAATCTAATTAGACATGAGTGAAGCTTTGGGTTGTTTGGATTTAATTTAAACGCTCTTTTGATCGATTGAAGCATCAATAAATCTTTTTCTACAAAAAAAAAATCCGATTAAAAAAATTAAGTTTATAATTTATAACTTAATACTTTTTCTATAATAAACCTCAAAAGCCATTAAATGAGTTTCTATATTATCCTTGGCTAAAGTTTGTAGTGGTTGAAGAAATTTAACGGCTTGTTCTAAAGGTTCCTCAACCTAAAAAAAATTAAATAAAAACGATTTTAATTTGTAATTAATTTTTTTGATTTTGTTTAGAAATACTTTGGCTAATTTCTCGGGGATAAGCTCGTCCAATAAAGGCGTATCAGCTTCGACATCCCCTTGTTGCTTTGATTTGTGATGTTGGTCTCTTTTGACCTGCAACTGAGCGGCTTGGGCGCTTTCTTGCTCGGCTTTTTTCTTAGCTTTACGCTGTTTATTACGAAGCTTTTTTAATTCGGATGGTGCTAAGTTTTCTAAACCCAAAAATTTGTTTATTAGCTAACGTCGTTATTTGTTGCGATGGTAAAAAAATTTAGTTTGAGGAAGATGGATCAAGAGGTTTTAGGTTCAAATGGATGTTTCAAAGCAATTTTAGAAAAAAAACTAAATAAGAAAATTGATTTAGCTCAGCGTGTTCAATGTGCGGAATCAAAACACCTTTCGGGATTCGGGACTAAGTTCTAAATCGCGGTACTTGAACTGAAGATCTCGAAAATAGTACGGAAATTAAACTACGTTTGCAAAAAAACATTTATTTATTGGGTTTCTTTACTTCAGTGTTACTGTAGGATTTATCCATAGGTGGCCATTCAAATTTTTTAATAATTGCAGAGCCCCATACAGATACGCATCAAAAACGCGAGTTTTCTGGATGTATAATACCCATACAAAGTTGTTAATGATTACTTGATACTGCTTCTAGAAGACTTGATGCAGCATACAGAATACTTGGAATGTTTCCAAAATAGATGTTACTGCATCTAATAACACTTAAAATGCTTCCAATAGAATTGATACTAATTCTAGCCTCTAGAAAGCTTGATATTTTTGCTTGCAGAAGACTAGCAATGCTTCCAGAAAACACGGCACTGTATCTTGAAGTAATGATACTGCACTTAGAAGACTTGAAATGTTTCCAGAAGAGTTGAAATGCTTTAAAAGAGTTGATATTGTCTCTGGAATAGGAATAGAATAGGAAATTCAAGGAATAGGATTTAAAGTTATTAAATACGAAAAAACAATCTTAAAGGATGTTAATTACCATCAGAGAATTACGACGGCAACCACTTGATATAAAAGCGAAAAACAGATCTGCAGGATCTGAACGAAAAGAGATCTGTTGGATTAATCTTTAACAAAGATTCCGAATATAAAATGAAGTGAAAAATCATTGACACCTATTTATACCTGAAAAAATCATTTCAATGGGAACATGTTTTTTTAAGTTAAAGTTTAAAGAGTTTGAGAATAGAAAAATTTTAATTTTGAAAGTTTTGTTTTAAAACTTTAAATTCAAAGTTTTAAAACAAAAATGGCAAATTAAATTTAGAAAAGAATAAATTCTAATCAAATTTTGAAATAAGTGTTAAAATTACGAAAAAATAAAAATTACATGAACATCTTGAAACATGAAGACAAGAAATTTTCTGAAAGCCTTGAAATGCTTCCAGAAGATTTAATAGTCCTTCTAAAAGTCTTGTTAGTGCTTAGAGAAGACTTGAAATGCTTCCAAAGTACTTGATACTACCTTTATATAATCTGATACTGCTTCTAGAAAACTTGATTATACTTGTAGAAGACTTCCAATGCACCCAGAAGACATAATAGTGATGGCGCAATGGGCGCAATGGCTCAGCGTGTTAACTCTCGAGTTAACACGCAGACG
Organism: Onthophagus sagittarius; assembly: GCA_036711965.1. Classification (NCBI taxonomy): domain Eukaryota; kingdom Metazoa; phylum Arthropoda; class Insecta; order Coleoptera; family Scarabaeidae; genus Onthophagus; species Onthophagus sagittarius. The sequence continues at coordinate 42,873,918 of JASERS010000005.1, read as the reverse complement.
TCCCGGGTTCGAATCCCGGTGTAATCACGTTGGGTCTAACTCTAGTTAGAACCAGTTAGAACCAAGTTAGTTAGAACCAAGACTTGAAATATTTGTAGATTTGAAACGCTTCCAGAACACTTGATAATGCCTCTGGGAGACTCGATATGTTTTCAAAAGACTTCATACTGCTCCCAAAGTACTTGATACTGTCTCTAGATGACTTGATACTGCTTCTAGAAAACTTGACATCGATTGCAGAAGACTTGTAATGCTTCCAGAGGACATGGCACTATAGCCAGAACACTTGAAGTACTTTCAAAAGTCTTGATACTGCTTCTAGAAAATTTGATCTGCTTGGAGAAGCCTTCCAATGTTTCCAGATCACATAATACTGCATCTAGAAGACTTGAAATGCTTCCAGAGGAGTTGATATTGCTCCTAAAAGACGTGACATTGCATTCAGAAAACTTGATTTGCTTCCAGACCACTCAACACTTGCAGAAGACTTCCGAAAGACATATCTATATCCATTATCCGGAAGACATGACAATGGATATAGAAAACATGATAATACATCTAGAATATATAAATGCGTCTATAAAACTTGAAATGCTCCTAGAAGATCTGGTATTACCTCAGTAACGCTTCCAGAAGAGTTGATACTGCATCTAGAAGACGTAACATTGCTTCAAAAGACTTGATCTGCTTGCAGACCACTCAATACTTGCAGAAGACTTCCAAAAGACATGATAATGCATCTAGAAGACATGATAACGGATCTAGAAGACATGATACTGCATCTCGAATGTATGATACTGCATTTAAAAGACTTAAAACACTTTTAGAAGCTTCTAGAAGACTTGAAATGTTTCTAAAATGTTTGAAATACTTTCAAAAGACTCGATACTGCATCTACAAAACTAAAAACTTTTCCAGAAGACTTAACACTGCTCTCAGAATACTTGATACTGTTTCTAGATGACATGATACTGCCTCTAGAAAACTTGATATTGCTTGCAGAAGACTTCCAATGCCTCCAGAAGATATGATAGAACACCTAGAAGACTTGAAGTGCTTTAACAAGTTTTGATACTGCTTCTAGAAAACTTGATCTGCTTCTAGAACACTTGGTGCTGTGTCTAAATGAGTTGATACTGTTTTTAGAAAACTTGATGATGCCTCCAGAAGACATATTACTGCATCTAGAAATGAAGATGCTTTCAGAAGAGTTGTCACTGCTTCTAGAAGACGTGACATTACTTTCAGAAAACTTGATCTGCTTCCAGACCACTCAATAGTTGCAGAAGACATGATGCTGCTTCTGGAGGACATGATAATTACCTCTGGAAGAGCTGAAATACTTCCAGAAGGGTTAATACTGCTTCTAAAAGACGTGACATTGCTTCCAGAAAACTTGATCTGCTTCCAGAACATTCAATACTTGCGGGAAACTTTCAGAAAATATAATACTGCATCTAGAAAACATGATACTGCATCTAAAAGACTTGAAATGCTTTTAGAAGGTTTGAGAAGCTTTCAGAAGACTTGATACTGTATCAATAACACTAGAAGTACTTCCAGAAGACTTGATATTGCCTCTGGAAGACTTGAAATCCTTCCAGAGGACTTAATACAGCTTCCGGAAGGCGTAATATTGCTTCTAGAAGACTTGAAATGCTTCTGGAAGATTTGAAATGCTTTCAGAAGACTTGATACTACATCTATAGGACTAAAGATACTTCAAGAAGTTAAGACTAGTAATGACACGGATCACGGTTTCGTCGGATCACTCGAACCAGAATTCTGGTCAATTTCTAAGTTCAGCCTAGATGACATAATACTGGAAGTCCAGCCGTCAAATCATTCATTATTTTCCATTACAAATTATGCTATTTTACGACTGCTATATAAAAACTTCACTCAGAAGTGAAGTCACGTGATGAAGGCACTAACACGATTAAGGACTGCAAAGATGCCAAAATTGATAGCGAAGTTATTTTATTCGTCCACTGTAGCTTATAGCAACGGATACCATTGTTTCGCAGAGAATTGTATCAGATATAATGTAATTAAGCTTGTACCATAACTGCCAAAAAAAATTGTTCTTAGATAGTGATAGTGACGATGAATCTTTTGCCAAAAAAAAAGAAGAAAGTGTCTAATGATATTATTGGTACTGCTTGTTTATTATCAAACCAAGCCAATGAAGAGGAAACTTGTATTGTTGAATTTACCTATAATAGACTTGATATGTTTTCAGAAGTCTTAATACTGCTTCTGGAAGAGTAGATATTGTTTCCAGAAGACTTGAACTGCTTCCAAAAGACTCGATACTGCCTCTAGAAAAGTAGGTACTGCTTACAAAAGATTTTACAGGCTCTCAGAAGACATGATATGCATCCAGAAGACTTGACACTGCCTCTAGAGAACTTGAGATATCGCTTCCAAAGGCCTTGAAATGCTTCCAGAAGACTTGAAATATTTTCAAAAGACTAGAAATGCTTCTCGTAGAGTTGATATTGCTTACAAAAGACTTACAATGTTTTCACAAGACTTGATATTACTTCTAGAGGACATGATATTGTTTCCAGAGGAGTTGAAAAGCAACCAAAAGACTTGAACTGTTCCAAGAAGACTCGACACTACCTCTACAAAAACTAAAACTAAATACTGTTTCCAAGAGGCTTGAAATGCTTACAGAAGACATGAAATGCGCCCAGAAGACTTGAAATATTTCCAAAAGACTTGATATCGCTTCTAGAAGACTTAAAATGTTTAAAAAGACTGGATACTATTTTTAGAAAACTTGATATTGTTTCCAGAAGAGTTGAACTGCTCCAAGAAGACTCGATACTATCTCTAGAAAGCTACGCATCAAAAACGTGAGTTTTTTGAACCCAACCCAACCCATACAAAATTGTTAATGATTACTTGATACTGCTTCCAGAAGACTTGATGCAGCATACAGAATACTTGGAATATTTCCAAAATAGATGTTACTGCATCTAATAACACTTAAAATGCTTCCAATAGAATTGATACTAATTCTAGCCTCTAGAAAGCTTGATATTTTTGCTTGCAGAAGACTAGCAATGCTTCCAGAAAACATGGCACTGTATCTTGAAGTAATGATACTGCACTTAGAAGACTTGAAATGTTTCCAGAAGAGTTGAAATGCTTTAAAAGAGTTGATATTGTCTCTGGAATAGGAAATTCAACTACAGCCAAGCTTTGACTCTTAAGTTAGCAGATTTAAAGTTATTAAATACGAAAAAACAATCTTAAAGGATGTTAATCACCATCAGAGAATTACGACGGCAACCACTTGATATAAAAGCGAAAAATAGATCTGCAGGATCTGAACGAAAAGAGATCTGTTGGATTAATCTTTAACAAAGATTCCGAATATAAAATGAAGTGAAAAATCATTGACACCTATTTATACCTGAAAAAATCATTTCAATGGGAACATGTTTTTTTAAGTTAAAGTTTAAAGAGTTTGAGAATAGAAAAATTTTAATTTTGAAAGTTTTGTTTTAAAACTTTAAATTCAAAGTTTTAAAACAAAAATGGCAAATTAAATTTAGAAAAGAATAAATTCTAATCAAATTTTGAAATAAGTGTTAAAATTACGAAAAAATAAAAATTACATGAACATCTTGAAACATGAAGACAAGAAATTTTCTGAAAGCCTTGAAATGCTTCCAGAAGATTTAACAGTCCTTCTAAAAGTCTTGTTAGTGCTTAGAGAAGACTTGAAATGCTTCCAAAATACTTGATACTACCTTTATATAATCTGATACTGCTTCTAGAAAACTTGATTATACTTGTAGAAGACTTTCAATGCACCCAGAAGACAATAGTGATAGAAGACTTGAAATGCTGCCAGAAGACTTGATACTGCTTCTATAAGACTTATTCCAGAAGACTTGAAATGCTTCTAAAAGACATGATACTACAACTAGAATGCTTAAAATGCTTTTAAAAGACTTGGTACTTGAACTAAAATTAGAACTAACACTAGCACTAACACTAGAACTATCACTAGGACTAACACTAGATCTAAAACTAGAAACTTTCGGGTTTCGCTGTGCGTTTTTTGAAAAACTGTTTGACGTTTCGGATGCCATGTTGCAACCTTCTTCAGAAACTGGTTCTAACTCTAGTTAGAACCAGTTAGAACCAAGACTTGAAATATTTGTAGATTTGAAACGCTTCCAGAACACTTGATAATGCCTCTGGGAGACTCGATATGTTTTCAAAAGACTTCATACTGCTCCCAAAGTACTTGATACTGTCTCTAGATGACTTGATACTGCTTCTAGAAAACTTGACATCGATTGCAGCAGACTTGTAATGCTTCCAGAGGACGTGGCACTATAACCAGAACACTTGAAGTACTTTCAAAAGTCTTGATACTGCTTCTAGAAAATTTGATCTGCTTGGAGAAGCCTTCCAATGTTTCCAGATCACATAATACTGCGTCTAGAAGACTTGAAATGCTTCCAGAGGAGTTGATATTGCTCCTAAAAGACGTGGCATTGCATTCAGAAAACTTGATTTGCTTCCAGACCACTCAACACTTGCAGAAGACTTCCGAAAGACATATCTATATCCATTATCCGGAAGACATGACAATGGATATAGAAAACATGATAATACATCTAGAATATATAAATGCGTCTATAAAACTTGAAATGCTCCTAGAAGATCTGGGATTACCTCAGGAACGCTTCCAGAAGAGTTGATACTGCATCTAGAAGACGTAACATTGCTTCAAGACTTGATCTGCTTGCATACCACTCAATACTTGCAGAAGACTTCCAAAAGACATGATAATGCATCTAGAAGACATGATAACGGATCTAGAAGACATGATACTGCATCTCGAATGTGTGATACTGCATTTAGAAGACTTAAAACACTTTTAGAAGCTTCTAGAAGACTTGAAATGTTTCTAAAATGTTTGAAATACTTTCAAAAGACTCGATACTGCATCTACAAAACTAAAAACTTTTCCAGAAGACTTAATACTGCTCTTAGAATACTTGATACTGTCTCTAGATGAGATGATACTGCCTCTAGAAAACTTGATATTGCTTGCAGAAGACTTCCAATGCCTCCAGAAGATATGATAGAACACCTAGAAGACTTGAAGTGCTTTAACAAGTTTTGATACTGCTTCTAGAAAACTTGATCTGCTTCTAGAACACTTGGTGCTGTGTCTAAATGAGTTGATACTGTTTTTAGAAAACTTGATGATGCCTCCAGAAGACATATTACTGCATCTAGAAATGAAGATGCTTTCAGAAGAGTTGTCACTGCTTCTAGAAGACGTGACATTACTTTCAGAAAACTTGATCTGCTTCCAGACCACTCAATACTTGCAGAAGACATGATGCTGCTTCTGGAGGACATGATAATTACCTCTGGAAGAGCTGAAATACTTCCAGAAGGGTTAATACTGCTTCTAAAAGACGTGACATTGCTTCCAGAAAACTTGATCTGCTTCCAGAACATTCAATACTTGCAGGAGACTTTCAGAAGATATAATACTGCATCTAGAAAACATGATACTGCATCTAAAAGACTTGAAATGCTTTTAGAAGGTTTGAGAAGCTTTCAGAAGACTTGATACTGTATCAATAACACTAGAAGTACTTCCAGAAGACTTGATATTGCCTCTGGAAGACTTGAAATCCTTCCGGGAGACTTGATACTGCTTCTAGAAGACTTGAAATCCTTCCAGAGGACTTAATACTGCTTCCGGAAGGCGTAATATTGCTTCTAGAAGACTTGAAATGCTTCTGGAAGATTTGAAATGCTTTCAGAAGACTTGATACTACATCTATAGGACTAAAGATACTTCAAGAAGTTAAGACTAGTAATGACACGGATCACGGTTTCGTCGGATCACTCGAACCAGAATTCTGGTCAATTTCTAAGTTCAGCCTAGATGACATAATACTGGAAGTCCAGCCGTCAAATCATTCATTATTTTCCATTACAAATTATGCTATTTTGCGACTGCTATATAAAAACTTCACTCAGAAGTGAAGTCACGTGATGAAGGCACTAACACGATTAAGGACTGCAAAGATGCCAAAATTGATAGCGAAGTTATTTTATTCGTCCACTGTAGCTTATAGCAACGGATACCATTGTTTCGCAGAGAATTGTATCAGATATAATGTAATTAAGCTTGTACCATAACTGCCAAAAAAATTGTTCTTAGATAGTGATAGTGACGATGAATCTTTTGCCAAAAAAAAAGAAGAAAGTGTCTAATGATATTATTGGTACTGCTTGTTTATTATCAAACCAAGCCAATGAAGAGGAAACTTGTATTGTTGAATTTACCTATAATAGACTTGATATGTTTTCAGAAGTCTTAATACTGCTTCTGGAAGAGTAGATATTGTTTCCAGAAGACTTGAACTGCTTCCAAAAGACTCGATACTGCCTCTAGAAAAGTAGGTACTGCTTACAAAAGATTTGACAGGCTCTCAGAAGACATGATATGCATCCAGAAGACTTGACACTGCCTCTAGAGAACTTGAGATATCGCTTCCAAAGGCCTTGAAATGCTTCCAGAAGACTTGAAATATTTTTAAAAGACTAGAAATGCTTCTCGTAGAGTTGATATTGCTTACAAAAGACTTACAATGTTTTCACAAGACTTGATATTACTTCTAGAGGACATGATATTGTTTCCAGAGGAGTTGAAAAGCAACCAAAAGACTTGAACTGTTCCAAGAAGACTCGACACTACCTCTACAAAAACTAAAACTAAATACTGTTTCCAAGAGACTTGAAATGCTTACAGAAGACATGAAATGCGCCCAGAAGACTTGAAATGTTTCCAAAAGACTTGATATCGCTTCTAGAAGACTTAAAATGTTTAAAAAGACTGGATACTATTTTTAGAAAACTTGATATTGTTTCCAGAAGTTCCAGACTTGATATTGTTTTATATTGTTTCCAGAAGAGTTGAACTGCTCCAAGAAGACTCGATACTATCTCTAGAAAGCTAGGTACTACTTTGAAAAGTGTCCAGAAAGAAGACTTGATACTGTTTCTAGCAGCCCTGAAATTAGGGATTGCAATTAAGAAAGATTTTCATAATCCTGGGATTTCAGAATCAGAATTCCCGGGTAACCTAAAATTTATGGGCTATAGTGTAATCAACAATAAAAGGGGTTCAAGGCGTTTTACTTGATTTAAGCAGGTTGGAAAATAAATATAAAATATACATGGCCTCTTACTCAGTTATCAATTAAATTGACTATCATCAGCAGATTTAGCTTAGATGAAAAGCGAATTTTATTTACAAAAATTAACAAAATGTAAAGTGACAGTCAAAAATTAAATAAGTCTGATGAAGTAAAATAACTAACAATTTAAAATAACACAAAATTAATTAAAAATGTGAAGTGGACGACACTAAACGATACAATATACTAAATAGAGAAAAAAGAATAGGTTAGAAGTTTAAATATGAAAAATTTAGACATAGGCGATAATCACAGATATAGATACATTCATAGATAAGTTAAAGTTTATACATGACATTTTTATACATTTAATAAAATTTCATTAAATTTACAACAATTCTGTTTGATAACAAATTTAAGACGTCATCCGATGCTATTTTAGTGTCTTTATAATGTCCCTCAAATATGTCCCTGACATATAATTGCAAAGAAAGTAAAAAAAATTAGACCTACTTAATTTGAGATAAACGTAAATATAAAAATCAGAACTGAATGAAAGATCAGCTTTTTTCCGTATATAAACCTCTATATTCATATTTAAGTTTCTAGTCTTTTGTTTTTTTTTTCTTTTATTCATAGGTTTTTACTCCTTTTCTTAGGGTCGTACACTTCACATTTTTATTTTATTATGTGTTATTTTAATTTTTTAATCATTTTACTTTATGAGACTTTTTAATTTTTCACTGTAAATTTACTTATATGTTTAATTTTAAAGTAATTTTATAATTTTTACTTCTAGATTTAGCTGATGATGATAGTCAATATAGAAATCAGTCATAAGTACATTTAATTGATAACTGATTGTGAATAAGAGGTCTTTTATTTTTCAACCTACTTAAACAAACATATCTCAGTAATTATGGATCTATAAAAGTTTTACTTATTGATAATGCTCTTAAGAAAAAGACAAAAAAGATAAAGCTCTTAAGAAAATTGGATGATTGGCGCATTCTAACTTCATGAATCATTCTCTGTTCGTTTATTTTCTTCCACAAAGAATTTCTTCCAAAATAATTAGTTTCACTACTTAACCTATAAATAACCCTGTTTATCTCGGGAAGTACATAAATATTGGGGAAAAAGTAATGTCGAAAGCGTGCTTCCAGAAGAGTTGAAATGCTTCCGGATGACTTGAACTGCTTCCAAAAAACGTGTCGCGTCTGGATTCTGGAAGATTTGGTGCTAGTTCTAGAAGACCTGAATACTTTCAGAGGGCATGATATTGTCTCTGGAAATTTTCAAATACTTCCAGAAAGCTTAAACTGCATCTGGAAGACTCGACACTGCCTCAGGAAAAGTGATGTTGGTCTCCAGACTTGAAATGGTTCTAGAAAGTGATATTGCTTCTATAAAATTTGAAATTTGATTCAGAAAATTTGATACTATTTCTAGAAGACTTGAAATGCTTCTAATAGAGCACCCATACAAAATTATTAGTGGTTTCATCTGGGTTGAGGTTACCATTTTCAATTAATTTTAATTTCATTAATTTTAATAAGCACATAGTTCGAATTCTTTCAGATCTATTCAGACCCAATTCAGACTTTTTTGGAGAGCTGTCGTTTAACACTGCCCAATTCAGTGTTTTTCAGCACCAAACATACTTTCAAAAATTGGAGCCTATGTATAACACATAAAAACAGAGGTACAAGTTTAAAATGCGCAGTCCACATTTATAAATTAATCTGCTAGACTATCATGGATTATAGAACATAAATTTTGTGGGAGATAAAAAATCTAGTCAGACGAAATCCTGAAAAAAAATATTTAAAGAGCGTGTCCGAAATGTGAAATAAAAGTAAAAAACTTTTTTATAAGAAATGCAAAATTACTGGAATTTCGGGGCAAATATTTACACTTACCAATAAAAGCATAAAATATCTACAGGAATAGGAAAAAATTTAACCAATGCCATCAGACAAAAGGATCAAGAGGAAATCATCAATAAATATTTCAAATTCATCAAAACATGTCAAAAACCGTTTTTACCACTTCTGCTTTTTACCTGTATTTAATTCTTGGTCCGCACACTCATCTTTTAAAGGTTCATCAAACAGATGTAAATAAACCTCGATTGCGCATCTGGCCGCTTTAAAATAAAATTGATGCCCCCTAAGAACATCTTCGAGCCTTAACAAACCTACGTACGATCGCAACGTCATTTTTCTCATACAATACGTATGAAAATCGAATTGATCTTCGATAATTTCAGAAAAATGCTAAAAAAAATTGATTAATTAACCGATAATAATTTAATTGGTTGTTTACTCTATCTATTTCGTGACACTTTTTCAAGGAGTCTCCGTATTTCCCATCGCGTTGATAAGCGAGGGCACACTCCGTTTGGAACCACATGCATTGCATTTCGTTGAGATTCTCCATCGCGGAAACGCCTTCCCTAGTGAATTTCGCGCATGTATCTTCGGCTTCTTTTACTTTATTCGCTCGTAACATGTATTTCGCACATTTCGAGTTAATGTATCTGTCGGCTGTGTCTAAACCTTGAGCCTCATCTAACCATTTATAAGCTTCTAATGGATCTCCGGCGTGCTATCAATTAAATCAATTAAATTAATTTATATACAAATTATTTTTTTATCGACAAATTGTAGTAGTAATTTTACTTGCCTTAAACTTTGATTAGTGTTAAATAATTAAAAAATAAAAAAAAGCTTTTTTTAAGGATAGAACTGGATTTAAATCCGACCTTCTACTTAAAATAGCACTGTAATTTTCAGTGTTATCGACCTTTGATACTTACAAGGGGACCTTACAGGTATGACATCACTAATTTTGTTCATATTTATTAATCATCAACCAATGTGGGTATTAAGAAAAAAAATGTAGTCTAAAATTACTTAATACATTTGTAAATCTTATATTTATCTTGTTATGATTTTTATTATATTGTTGCTATGTTATGATGGTTAACTTTGGAACAAAATGACTATTTGCTTCATTGTTTTTTATGTTAACCTTTATGGGTATTACTAAATATCTAGTGACGTACTCAAATTTTTAATTCATGAACCTGCAGTGATTAAAAAGAAACCATTGGCTCATTGGAGAGCTAAATAAAAAAAAAAGATACGAAAAACGAACAAGTCTGCAGATTTAAAGTGTCACATAAGAAAATATGGTAGATTTGTTATCTATTGTTAGAGACTTACATCATACATTAATTAGTAATTTTTATAAAGTTCAGAAAAGTATAAATATATGGTTGAAGACATAAAAGATTTAGTTATATTGGATGAATCTCCAAAAGGAAATGAAGGTTAAAACGGTGATGATGAAGAATGTGAAGAAGAAGATAATAACAAAGGGAAAAATGAAGAGAGAAAATGAAGAAACTTCAAATTGAGATAAATTTTGTTATGTTGTTATATTAGCTTATGTGGTTATGATATAATAATACAATGAGATATTTATCTATTTTTTCGAAAATTGTAAACGATACAAGAAATTTTTTGCGTAAATCTTCCTTAAAATTAATGGATCTAATACGAATAAAGTACACCGAACAGCTTCCCTTTTACCTAATAGCGATTTTTCAAATAAGTACCAAATTTTTCGCTAGTATACAGGAAATTCATAAGTCACGTGCAATAATTTGGATTTTGGCACAAAATGAAATTTTAAACTACACAAGGGAGCAAATTTGTATATTTTAGACTGTCTCACAAATTATAAGAAATAGGAAAAAAGTAGGCGCCATGTCCCGTCCTCTTTTCTTCTAGAAAAGAAAACATTCAGTTTTTAAGTTGTAGTAAAAAAGTTAAATTTTGCGATTTCGAAGAAAACTCGTATTTCGTTTATTTTTGAAACTAAAGAAAACCGATGAATACATGTTTCACGTTTTGACACTTTTTTGAGAAGAATAATTCCTGATAATTCAATTTACCGTAAGAAGGATGTTATCTTGGATATTCATTAGATTCTTCATTTATCTTAAATCTTTATTTTAAAACATTCACTTTTTCTTTGTATTTCTTATGGAACCTTATATAAAAGAATCAAATAATTTTGACATCATTCCCATAGATTGGGTTGGTATTAAATATGATATCATCCCAACACAACTTAACCCAATCCCAACTCAACCCATCGTCAAATAGAAGTTATCTTGGATTTACAACATTTACATTTATGTTAAATTTTAAACAATTTCTGGTATCATCCCCATGGATTGGGTTGGGTTGCATAGATGCTAAATACGCTTAAGCACCCATACAAAATTTTAAGAGGTACACAGCACCTATACACACAGAATCTAAACACGCGGGTTCTCTGAGTGTAACTACTAATTTGTGTATCTGTATCTGCTGTGAACGTCCTTATTGGAGAGCACATATTTTGAATTAAGACTTAATACTACATTCAAAAGATCGGAAATGCTTTCAAAAGATTTCATACTGCTTCTTGCAGACTTGATCTGTTTCCAGGAGACTTGATATTGCTTTTAGATGACTTGACACTAATTCCAAAAGGCTTGAAATGCTTCTAGAAGCCTTGAGCTGTTTCCAAAACACTCTATATCACCGCTGGAAGTTTTGATACTGCTTCTAGAAAACTTGATATTGTTTACAGAAGACTTGAAATGCTTTCAGAAAATTGCAACGCTTCTAGAAAACTTAAAATAAATTTCAGAAGACCTAAAATACTTCAAAAAGAATTGAAATGCTTCCAGAAGATTTGCTTCCAGAATAAGGAATGAAATCTTGTGTAGATATCAAAACTCAATATTCCACAATGATGTAAATTTATTGAGCTAGAAATGATCATGAAGTTGTTAAGAGAAAAGTATATAATGTGGAAAGACATTAAGAAACAATAAAAATTATAAGCGATTGGAACCTAGAGCGTGATGAAAAATAATCCGTAAATTAAACATGGTTGTCTAATTCATCAAAAAGAAAGTTGAAACCGTGTTAATAAAAAGTAAAAGGTGAAGACGAAAGAATGAGGCGATGCAGCAAATGCATAGATGCATAAAATCAAAAGTGAGTACTTGTTCGAAATTTTATCTTTATTTTTGATATCTACGCAAAATCTCATTCCTTGTAATTATATATAACTTGATACTGTTTCCAAAAGACTTGAAATACTTCCAGAAGACTTGAAATGCTTTTGAAAAGTTGATACTACTTCTAAAAAACTTGATATTACTTCCAAAAAACTTGATATTTTCTCTGGAAGACTTAAAATAGTACACATACAAAATTGTTAATAGTACTTGTTTTGTTCCCAGGAAAGAGGAAATTGAAAATTAATTTTCCCGGGAAGTTTTAGAAAGTTTAATTAGGAGATTAATTTAAAGTAATTGAAGAAAAGTTGTAAATTTTTTTAAATTACATAAACATAATGCACAAATAAAGAATAATATATACATAACAGAAAGTAAAAAAGCAAAAATAACAAACTTAGAAATGATTCAGACAGTTAAGATTTGCGTCGCTCAATGATGGTTTTTTTTCGTACAAAAGTCTGAGATCGCCGAAAATATAATCTCGTTTTTAATCGATGTTGGTTGAATCAACATCAAAGCATCCAATAACTTCTTTAAATTAGTTGTTATATTTCCTGTACTCTCATATATTTGTAATTGAAAACTGAATCCCAGTTGATGAAACTTGTGGCCATAAGGAATAACCGATAGAAATGTCGAATGTAGGACCTCTACAGTGTAGAATATTGTTTAACTAGCCAGATCCAATGAACTAGATGTATATGATGATGATGTAGAAGAATTACTAGAACATAATCAAAAACTGACCACTGACGAATTATAGGAAGTTTTTCACAAAACAATGAATTCCGCTTGGAGAAATGTGTGGCCACAAGCAATAACCAAAAGAAATGTCGAATATAGGAGCTCTATAGCGAAGGATATTGTTACCCTAGTCAGATCCATGGAATTGCATGTATTTAATAGTGATGTAGAAGAATTACTGCAAGAACATAATCAAGGATTGAAACTGACAAGTTTCAGGAAGTTTTTCACAGAAAACTTGTGACCACAAGCAGTAACTGAAAGAAATGTCAAAACTAGAAGCTCTACAATGAAGGATATGTATGTGATAATGATGTAGAAGAATTACATAAAGAACATTATCAAGAACTGGCCATTGAGGAGTTATAAGAAGTTTCTCGCAAAACATTGAATTACACAAAGATTATCTAGAAGGTTTATTATGAAAGATATTATTTTCCTCGGCAGATCCATGGGAATTGTGTGCTATTTATGTGCAAATTTTGTACTGTATTAAAATTTTGGCTACTAATGATTTAGTAGATTTTTAAAGCAGCTTTTTCATCAAGAGAGGTGGGGCAAAATGGGCAATTGCTGCCCCATCCCCACTAGGAATCATTTTTCATCATTTTTAATTTAGTAGCATGTCTGTAGCATAACTACCATTTTTTGTATAATATAGAGGTATCTCTGAAATGCGTGTAGAATGGAATACCACAGATTCCTTGGCTCAAAATAAGTCGACTTAAGTTAGCTTAGCTATATCAAAAGATTTATAGCTATTTCTGAATAGCTCATTTAGTTGTGGAACTTATTTGTCCCTTATAATATTTTTATTACAGCATGGAAAAAAGGGGATATTATCAGGTGGCATCAGGAGAAAAATGCGTCGCTACCTGAAGGTTATACTTCATTTTCATCAATGACGAGACCACAGCTTTCACAACTGTCACGTCCTTATCATTATCAGAGACGTTATCTGTTAGATACTTTGGTACAAGAAATTAGGGGCGGTAAGGTAAAATGGGAACTGTGAATTTAACTAAAACTGAAAAAAACTGTGTCAGACAAGCTAAGAAAACTGAAGACAAATACAGAGAAAAGCAACATGTTGTCGATATCGCCAGGAACGAAGACGCTGTTAACATGGATGAAAGCGACAACAGTGCTTCATCAAACGAGTTTCATGAAGATGTTCCGTTAATACCAGATTGTCTTTTGGAAGAAACAAGAAGAGAAAAGACAATAGAAAACAGCCATACCAATGATCCTGATCAATGTTGCCCTTTCGGTACTGAATTCAGTACGATTTCATGGATATAGTACGTGAAAGCAGCAATTCAGTACAAAATTTTTAATCGGTACAATTGTACTGAAATCAGTACATTTTTAGGGAATACAGTACCGTTTGTAAGAAACGCAACAAAATTTTAAAAGTTTTATTATTTTTAATTCATCCGGTGCTACCATCTCTTGGAGCTAAAATATTTCGGCTTTACGTACGGCGGTCCAAAAAAAAAAAGGTCATATATATAAATTTAGTTTCTCGCTAAATTCAGTACATTTTTTTTCTTCGCTGCGGCAACACTGATCCTGATGTTCCTATCCCTTCTGAAGTTCGGAATGCTATTTGGACAGTTACCGGTTTGGTGATTGTGGCAGATGCAGAGGTGATGCAGGATAAATTACGCAAAGGAAACTGGTGTGAATTACATTGTGTATTTTTTTATTATTCTTGATGTATGTTAAAAACAAAAATTTACAGAAATTAGTTCCACGCGATTTTGTCTAAATGTATATGCATTATATATTTTAATAAGAATCTATATAGAATATCTATAAAACAAAATATTCCCCACATTAAGACCACTTCGGTTAATCACCAGTTCAAATTTGAAATTGTTCCCTCAAATAGTTTTTGAGAAAAAAAAAATCGCAAAGTAGACAAAATTGCCAACACTCTAAAAATTCGAGTACTCTTTTCTCGATGAAAGAAAAACCGCAGATCCAAAAATTTTCAAATTAACATATGATTTGATTTGATGCAGAAAGGTTCATAATTTACAATAAACTTTACCGCAATTCTTCTCATCAAGCCATTTCGAAAATATCTCTAAAATGAGGGGCCTTGACTTGTGGCACAGACTTTAGTTGTGCAATAATACCTAAATACCTAACTGAATATTTATTTGTTTTAGGTGTTATGGATATTTTGAGCAATGCCAAAGTAAGTTCCTTAAATTTAAATTCAGTTAACACATAAATTTTAACGCAGGGTTAGATAAAATTTTATACTTAGTACGTTATGAAACTGCTAATTTTATTTAACTCACGCTAAAATTAGTCTTTTCATAACTGATTACGTAAATAACTATTGTTATCACTATGCCATTCATATGGACCCTGATTATGTCAGGGTCCCCTTGGTCATAATAAGGTCCCCTTGCTAATTACACTTAATCAAAGTAATAAATACATTAAAAAAAACAAATCTTTTGTCTAATATGTGGCAAGTTAAATTTCAGAATCGACATATCTTTAAATTTTATATATCTTTAAATCATTACAATCACATTATGCAAATGACTTACCTTATAAATCCTTCCTTTGGTAACATAAAGTTCAATTAACGTTGGTGTATGTTCAATCGCTGCGTCGATATATTGTAACGCTTTTTTGGTGTCCTTCAAATGATCGTAGTGTTGCGCTAAATAATAATAAACCCAAAGCAAAGCGGAAGCGGGCTCACGAGGACCATTATTAGTTGTTGTTTCCGGCGTCAGAGGAAACTTCCCGCTTGATTTTAAAGTCGCCACATATTGCAACATAAGCTCTTCGATCACCTCGGCTTTCCACTTATCCTGGTAAAGCGAGCACATATCAACGAATAAAGGCGGGATTCCTTTTCTTAACCCCTTCCTTAAGTACCGATCAACCAATCGTTTAAAATGTGTCTCATTAGCGATCGTTAACGGTAAACGTTGAGGAGGCATCGCTCGTGGATACATCTCTGATAAACATTTATACAGATCGAGAATATCTTCGGTGTTTTTGAGTTGTTTCGCTTCGATTAATCGTCGGTAGTAAAACGTATTTTCTGGATTTCTTTTGATTAGTTGCTCGTAAAGCTCTTCGGCTTTTTCGAAATTGGCCAATCGGAGATTAAGATCGGCCAAATTCTCGTTTAATGTTAGTTTATCGACGATTTGATCTTGATTCGACGCGAGGTGCGCGAACGCTTGCATTAAATCGCCCGATTCTTGAATGACTAGGTTTTGATAAAGAAGAAGCTCACTGTGCTCGTAATCAAAGTTCGTCCCTTTTTGTTGTTGATCTAAAAACGTTCCAAGAATACTCAGCGCGTTTTTATACTCCTCTAATAAATGAAATGACATTGCATAACCTATCCATGATGCTCTTTGCGTTGGTCTTAACATTAATAGTTGATATCTTGTTTCCTAATTTACAATTTTTTTATAAGAATACAGAAATTTTAAGCACCCATTCTGGTTAGTTAGATCAACAAATATGAAAACAAATTTTTGCTAAATTTTATTGTGTCAATAAAATTAGAATATTGCATTAAGCGCGTAAAAGTAAAATTTTGACCGGTTATTAAGTTATGAGTAAATAAAGAATAGCTCGATCTAACCAGAAGTTGAATATGTTGCGTAATTTTGAAGAAATTAGCCAACAGTATAAAGCGTGTTCATAAAGCTCCATTACTGTTGCTGTTTTCCTGCATACTTATTATGCGCTGATTGAATTCATTGAATTCATCAAGTTCTCTTTAATTAACGATGATTATCTTATATGTTTAACTTTAATAGTTTTTCTGATATTTAGTATTTGAGAAAAATGTGTAAAGATATTTTTGTCCGCTTTTTTCTCGTTTATCATTTGTAAATCAATAATATTATGTTAAAGTATAATTCAAGAAAAACTGTTATTAATAAATGGCAGAACAATAAATCCCATATTTATTTAGTAAATTATTTAAAGGAAGTTTGCAATAACTTGTTAATTATACTCATATCTCAATTATTTGATTCCATGTCAACATTTATCTTATGTTGTATACTTGAAACACAAACAAAGATAATGAATTATTAAATTATTAATAATTTTTTTATAAAATATGAACGACCATTTGAGTTTTATTCATTCTTTCATAATATTATTTTGATAAATAATAATCACAACCTTTTATAAATACAAGAAACAAAATTATATAGCAGAACGTAAAAATAGTGTAAAATTGTTGTAAAATATTTATTGATGAATGAAAAGTGTTCATTGCTATAATACAAGTATGCAATTCTTTGAACTAAAATTAGAACTAACACTAGCACTAACACTAGAACTATCACTAGAACTATCACTAGGACTAACACTAGATCTAAAACTAGAATCTTTCGGGTTTCGCCGTGCGTTTTTTGAAAAAATGATTGACCTTTCGGATGCCATGTTGCAACCTTCTTCAGAAACTGGTTCTAAACGAATTTTTTTTTTGGCTATAACAAAAAATTCGTGTAAAAAAATTTATTGGTGAACCGTGTTATTTCAAAATCGTGTTAAAAAAACCGTGTAAAAAAAGAGTTTTTGTTATATTTTTGTTATATTATATAATTTTTTGTTATAGCCCAAAAAAAAAAATTCGTTTAAAAAAATTTATTGGTGAACCGTGTTATTTCAAAATCGTGTTAAAAAAGACCGTGTAAAAAAAGAGTTGGATGTAATTTTATAACAAACAACTTTGATAACTTCTATTCATACGCAAAACCAAATGGTTTATAAATCTTTAATTTTGCGATGTAGCTAAATAATATTAGATGAAAAAAAAGCAACGATAATAAAATTGATAATTTTTGTAGCAATATTTATAAATCTATTCATCATTTTGATCGCAGTGTACGTATGTATTTACTTACATTATACTATCTTTTAATTAGAGTCTGAATTTTTATCATAGTTCGTAATCTGAAGATCAAAAAAAATTTGTTGTTTAATAAAACAACAAATAATACCGAAAAACATGGTAAGTGGTTTAGGACACAAAAAAATTTTTGAACCTCTGTTCTATACCGACTGCAATGTAGTATTAGATCGGTAGAATGTTGTACTGATGGATGTCGCTTACTCTGCGGTAATTAAAAACAAAATTCTTCAAATGGGGCAAAAATTGACACAATATTTTTTTCTATAGGGAGATTCTACATTAAATGGGGAACCTTTTGATACCAAACTCCAATCGTAGGTGGATTCAACTTACAACGATATGTCTACTCAAACCTAAAGTATTCATTACCTAGCAGTTTGTCACCAAAAAAATATAGCAAGAGAACTAGCGATGATAATAGAAAGTTTTTGTATAAAATGAATAAAATACCAAAAATGCCAAAGTTAGTGTATAAAAGTAATCAGAAGTATTTCCGGAATGGTTTCCAAAATAAAAGGCTTAACTCTCTAGATTTTAACAGTTTTTTTTGTGTTCTTATGATTTATAATGGTTTAGTTTTACTTGTGCACTAAAATTGTCATTTCTTAGTGCCTATAATTATCATTTCCCCCTCAATTATAATGTAATTAATAATATGAATATAATATAAAATATGTTATAAAATAGGTTTTGGCTAGCAAAACAGCTTTTCGTCCCACTGTGCGATGGTGCACCTCCTCACTATTTCAGGATTTTTACAAATTATCTAAATAGAAAAAATAGAAAAAACTTCCTTTATATTTTCAACAGAAAAACCACAATTATACGTCCCCGCATTATTCGCCCTGTATAATGATTTGATATATACCGGGTGACCCAAATTGATTAATGCGTGTCCTATTCCCAATACATGACCGAACGTAGCACGTGTGGTTTGCGAATATTTTGTGAGGTGGGTATTGAAATTCAATACCCACCTCAACCACTTCAACCGCAATTTCTCAGGAGCAATTATGAAGCTAATCAATTCGACGCCACGTCGACTACATGACATTATTTTGGCTCGTCGGGTACACACGCTATTATTTTATGTATTATTATTGCCTGTTACATTAAATTAAATTTGTTTTCAACAATTCTTTTATTTAAACGTCTAACGTTGTCGAGAGCAAATATGAACTCCCAACCGTCAGGTGATAGTACCTTAAAAACCATAAAAAGCACTTTCCTTCATTTCAATCTCTCAATACACATATAAGCACTCAGATTGAAGACGCGCTCGTATATCTCCGCTATATATCTTCTACCGATTAATTGTGCGTTTTGAAAATTAGAGGTTGTATAGTCTACACTTTTAAAGTTTGTATAGTCTACACCACGATAAGTAATAGTGATTCATCGCATAAAAGTTCACACAAAATAGACGTATTCGCTAGAAACTATTTCACTGTAATACATGTCAACTTATGGGCATAATATAACGGAAATAATAACACAAAGCGATGAATCACTATCATTTCTCATGGTATATATTATGTTATTAAGAATAAGAGTGTTCTATTGGTCCTATTGGTTACAGAGTTATGAATATTTTATGTTTATGGCTGAAATTTGTAGATAAATTCACGCCAGTATTTTACATAACATTATTTTTGATAAATAAGTAGCCAAAAACCCAATAAAAATACAAAAAATAAAATTGTATACCAGAACAATCGCATATTTTATTATATGAATTTTTTGAAATCTCATTAGGTACCTAGTCGCATTAAAATTGGGTATATGGCAGCACAATTATTTTACCTTATAAAACATTAATCAAATAATAAAAGGATTCTTCCTTTTAAACAAAAGATCTGATAAAAGTAGACAAAATATAATACAGTGAACACGCGATAGTGTGAACATCGCATAGCGGAAACCTCACATAATGTGAACAACAAAATATTTAGGCAAGATCACCATATACCGTGAACAGAACTGTAAACTGTACCTTTGTTTATGGAAACGAATTTTAGTAACTATTAAAATCGATAGCGAGCCGTTGCGTTAGGTGGAAATATCGATAAATAAATAGGTCTCGAGATTTCCGAAAATAGTCCCGATATCAAAATACATTTGCAAAACAACATTTGAAACCATGCATTGAGTTTCTTTAACTTTAATGTTACTGCAGGATTTATCCATAGAAGTTGAATATGTGGGTGCTCTGGGTACGCAAGCTTTTATTAATGATTTTATCTATGAAATAAGATTTGATACTGCTTGAAGACCTCAAATATTTCTAGGAGATTTGATATTGCTTCCAGAAGGCATGAAATGTTTCCAGAAGAGATATTACTTCTAGAAGACTTTATCTGCTCCTAGAAAATTTGATATTGCTTGCAGAGGACTCAAAATGCTTCCAGAAAACTTGATATTGTTTCTGAAACACTTAAAATGCTTTCTGTAGACTTGACACTGCCTCTAGAAGACTTGAAATGCTTTCAGAAGGCTTGATATTGCTTGTCGAAAATTTGAAAAGTTCCCAGAAGACTTGATATTGTTTCTAAAAGCCTCGATATTGGTTCTAGAAGATTTGTTACTGCATCTAGAAGTTTGGAAAAGCTTCCAACAGACTCGATGCTGCCTTTGGAGGACTTGATATTGCTTCCAAAAGATTTGAACTACTTCCTGAAGATTTACTACTGCCTCTGAAAGACTTGTTATTGCTTCTGGAAAATGTGACATTGCTTGCAGAGACTTGAAATGCTTTCAGAAGGTTTGCAATGTTTCCAGAAGACTTAAATTACTTCCAAAAAACATAACAAAAACACAAGATAGGAAATTAAAAAATAAAATAAGTGGATTTAAAGATTATCCAAGTTATTTTTAATATATATATATATATATATATCGCCTAATACCAAGCGTATTTTCATTACAAAACAACAGGCGGTAGAAAAATCGTTCTTCTTCATTTCGGGATTTTTAAAATTGCGAGACTTCTTCCTGACCCGGACCCATCATTTCTTTCATGAAATCCCAGGACTGATATGGGAACAAATACATGGAGTATGGAATTATTTCGATATAAATTCCAAGGACATTCTTAGAAAAAAAATGAATGGACATCTATATATAGATAATTATACAGATAATTGAATTGTACAGGTGTTCCAATAATTGGCATAAATGAAAAATTTTCAGAACATACAATTTTAAGAACGTCAATTTAGGCTATTTTGGAATACCTGCACATTTTAGGTTTTTCTTAAAACTTGTGAATTAAAAAAAAATATACCATTGATGTGCAAGCCTTTTTACGTCTTAGAATATTTCCAGCTTAACATCGATTTGATTTCACACTTTATGTACATGGTGTATAGGATGGTTCAAATTGGTCCGAACAGGCTATCTCAAAAACTATAAGAGTTAGCTAAAAAATAGCTTACATGTCATGATCTTCTTTTAAAAGAAAAATCTGATAGTGAAAACCTCAAAACGCTATCGTCTTTTGTTCTTCCACTATAAAATAGTAATTGCGCGAAGCGAAACCTCTCCCATAAAATTTTGACTTAAACTGTCTATTTTTAATGGGGCCGATGCAATCAAAAAAATTCTTATGGGGTGTCGTTGTAAAGAAAAAATTGAGGAACCCTGCTCTACATTGTCCAGAAATTTCATCAATTTCGATAGCGCCCACCGCAGTCAAATTCACCTGCAAAGTCCGCCTCGTGGTATATAATTGATAAATATATTTAAAACTGAGAACACTCTTAGAGGTTGTATAGTCTACTACTAAGCGTAGTACTACTAAAGCGTAGTATAGTTCTCATTATACTACTACTAAAGCTCGCCCGCTTCGCGACCTCGCCGAAGTTGAGTGATTTCGTTCATTAGATGTCTTAACAAATAATGTATACAATTCTTGATAGAAAAATTGTTTATCTTCACTCCGCCGAGGTCGTGAAGCGGGCGAGGCGCAGGCATTGATTCTTTAAACTTCGTCTACATTGATATGATTGCATATCCAGCGCCTCGCCCGCTTCGCGATCTCGGCGAAGTTGATGATATTGTTCATTTGATGTTTTAACAAATAATGTATACAATTTTTGAATGAAAAATTGTTTATCTTCATTCCGCCGAGGTCGCGAAGCGGGCGAGGCGCAGGCATAGATACTTTAAACTTCATCTACATTGATATGATTGCATATCCAGCGTCTCGCCCGCTTCGCGATCTCGGTAAAGTTGAATGATATTGTTCATTTGATGTCTTAACAAATAATGTATACAATTCTTGAATGAAAAATTGTTTATTTTCAGTCCGCCGAGATCGCGAAGCGGGCGAGGCGCAGGCATTGATACTTTAAACTTCATCTACATTGATATGATTGTATATCCAACGCCTCGCCCGCTTCGCGATCTCGCCGAAGTTGAATGATATTGTTCATTTGATGCCTTAACAAATAATGTATACAATTTTTGAATGAAAAATTGTTTATCTTCATTCCGCCGAGGTCGCAAAGCGGGCGAGGCGCAGGCATAGATACTTTAAACTTCATCTACATTGATATGATTGCACATCCAGCGTCTCGCCCGCTTCGCGATCTCGGTAAAGTTGAATGATATTGTTCATTTGATGTCTTAACAAATAATTTATACAATTCTTGAATGAAAAATTGTTTATCTTCACTCTGTCGAGATCGCGAAGCGGGCGAGGCGCAGGCATTGATACTTTAATCTTCATCTACATTGATATGGTTGCATATCCAGCGCCTCGCCCGCTTCGCGACCTCGGCGAAGTTGTGTGATTTCGTTCATTTGATGTCTTAACAAATAATGCATACAATTCTTGAATGAAAAACCATTTATCTTCACTCCGCCGAGGTCGCGAAGCGGGCGAGGTGCAGGCATAGATACTTTAAACTTCAGCTACATTGATATGATTGCATATCCAGCGCCTCGCCCGCTTCGCGATCTCGCCGAAGTTTAATGATATTGTTCATTTGATGTCTTAACAAATAATGCATACAATTCTTGAATGAAAAATTGTTTATCTTCACTCCGCCGAGGTCGCGAAGCGGGCGAGGCGCAGGCATAGATACTTTAAACTTCATTTACATTGATATGATTGCATATCCAGCGCCTCGCCCGCTTCTCGACCTCGCCGAAGTTGAGTAATTTCGTTCATTTGATGTCTTAACAAATAATGTAGACAATTCTTGAATGAAAAATTGTTTATCTTTACTCTGCCGAGGTCGCGAAGCGGGCGAGGCACAGGCATTGATACTTTAAACTTCATCTACACTGATATGATTGCATATCCAGCGCCTCGCCCGCTTCGCGATCTCGGCGAAGTTGAGTGATTTCGTTCATTTGATGTCTTAACAAATAATGTATACAATTTTTGAATGAAAAATTGTTTATCTTCACTCCGCCGAGGTCGCGAAGCGTGGGCATTGATACTTTAAACTTCATCTACATTGATATGATTGTATATCCAGCGTCTCGCCCGCTTCGCGATCTCGGTGAAGTTGAATGATATTGTTCATTTGATGTTTTAACAAATAATGTATACAATTCTTGAATGAAAAATTGTTTATCTTCACTCCGCCGAGATCGCGAAGCGGGCGAGGCGCAGGAATTGATACTTTAAACTTCATCTACATTGATATGATTGTATATCCAGCGCCTCGCCCGCTTCGCGATCTCGGCGAAGTTGTGTGATTTCGTTCATTTGATGTCTTAACAAATAATGCATACAATTCTTGAATGAAAAACCATTTATCTTCACTCCGCCGAGGTCGCGAAGCGGGCGAGGTACAGGCATAGATACTTTAAACTTTATCTACATTGATATGATTGCATACTCAGCGCCTCGAACGCTTCGCGACCTCGGCGAAGTTGAGTGATTTTGTTCATTTGATGTCTTAACAAATAATGCATACAATTCTTGAATGAAAAACCATTTATCTTCACTCCGCCGAGGTCGCGAAGCGGGCGAGGCGCAGGCATTGGTACTTTAAACTTCATCTACATTGATATGATTGCATATCCAGCGCCTTGCCCGCTTCGCGACCTTGGCGAAGTTGAGTGATTTCGTTCATTTGATGTCTTAACAAATAATGCATACAATTCTTGAATGAAAAATTATTTATCTTTACTCTGCCGAGATCGCGAAGCGGGCGAGGCGTAGGCATTGATGCTTTAAACTTCATCTACATTGATATGATTGTATATCCAGCGCCTCGCCCGCTTCGCGATCTCGCCGAAGTTGAATGATATTGTTCATTTGATGTCTTAACAAATAATGTACACAATTCTTGAATGAAAAATTGTTTATCTTCACTCTGCCGAGATCGCGAAGCGGGCGAGGCGCAGGCATTGATACTTTAATCTTCATTTACATTGATATGGTTGCATATCCAGCGCCTCGCCCGCTTCGCGACCTCGGCGAAGTTGTGTGATTTCGTTCATTTGATGTCTTAACAAATAATGCATACAATTCTTGAATGAAAAACCATTTATCTTCACTCCGCCGAGGTCGCGAAGCGGGCGAGGTGCAGGCATAGATACTTTAAACTTCAGCTACATTGATATGATTGCATATCCAGCGCCTCGCCCGCTTCGCGATCTCGCCGAAGTTGAGTGATTTTGTTCATTTGATGTCTTAACAAATAATGCATACAATTCTTGAATGAAAAACCATTTATCTTCACTCCGCCGAGGTCGCGAAGCGGGCGAGGCGCAGGCATTGGTACTTTAAACTTCATCTACATTGATATGATTGCATATCCAGCGCCTTGCCCGCTTCGCGACCTTGGCGAAGTTGAGTGATTTCGTTCATTTGATGTCTTAACAAATAATGCATACAATTCTTGAATGAAAAATTATTTATCTTTACTCTGCCGAGATCGCGAAGCGGGCGAGGCGTAGGCATTGATGCTTTAAACTTCATCTACATTGATATGATTGTATATCCAGCGCCTCGCCCGCTTCGCGATCTCGCCGAAGTTGAATGATATTGTTCATTTGATGTCTTAACAAATAATGTACACAATTCTTGAATGAAAAATTGTTTATCTTCACTCTGCCGAGATCGCGAAGCGGGCGAGGCGCAGGCATTGATACTTTAAACTTCATCTACATTGATATGATTGTATATCCAGCGCCTCGCCCGCTTCGCGATCTCGCCGAAGTTGAATGATATTGTTCATTTGATGTCTTAACAAATAATGTACACAATTCTTGAATGAAAAATTGTTTATCTTCACTCTGCCGAGATCGCGAAGCGGGCGAGGCGCAGGCATTGATACTTTAATCTTCATTTACATTGATATGGTTGCATATCCAGCGCCTCGCCCGCTTCGCGACCTCGGCGAAGTTGTGTGATTTCGTTCATTTGATGTCTTAACAAATAATGCATACAATTCTTGAATGAAAAACCATTTATCTTCACTCCGCCGAGGTCGCGAAGCGGGCGAGGTGCAGGCATAGATACTTTAAACTTCAGCTACATTGATATGATTGCATATCCAGCGCCTCGCCCGCTTCGCGATCTCGCCGAAGTTGAGTGATTTTGTTCATTTGATGTCTTAACAAATAATGCATACAATTCTTGAATGAAAAACCATTTATCTTCACTCCGCCGAGGTCGCGAAGCGGGCGAGGCGCAGGCATTGGTACTTTAAACTTCATCTACATTGATATGATTGCATATCCAGCGCCTTGCCCGCTTCGCGACCTTGGCGAAGTTGAGTGATTTCGTTCATTTGATGTCTTAACAAATAATGCATACAATTCTTGAATGAAAAATTATTTATCTTTACTCTGCCGAGATCGCGAAGCGGGCGAGGCGTAGGCATTGATGCTTTAAACTTCATCTACATTGATATGATTGTATATCCAGCGCCTCGCCCGCTTCGCGATCTCGCCGAAGTTGAATGATATTGTTCATTTGATGTCTTAACAAATAATGTACACAATTCTTGAATGAAAAATTGTTTATCTTCACTCTGCCGAGATCGCGAAGCGGGCGAGGCGCAGGCATTGATACTTTAATCTTCATTTACATTGATATGGTTGCATATCCAGCGCCTCGCCCGCTTCGCGACCTCGGCGAAGTTGTGTGATTTCGTTCATTTGATGTCTTAACAAATAATGCATACAATTCTTGAATGAAAAACCATTTATCTTCACTCCGCCGAGGTCGCGAAGCGGGCGAGGTGCAGGCATAGATACTTTAAACTTCAGCTACATTGATATGATTGCATATCCAGCGCCTCGCCCGCTTCGCGATCTCGCCGAAGTTGAATGATATTGTTCATTTGATGTCTTAACAAATAATGCATACAATTCTTGAATGAAAAATTGTTTATCTTCACTCCGCCGAGGTCGCGAAGCGGGCGAGGCGCAGGCATAGATACTTTAAACTTCATTTACATTGATATGATTGCATATCCAGCGCCTCGCCCGCTTCTCGACCTCGCCGAAGTTGAGTAATTTCGTTCATTTGATGTCTTAACAAATAATGTAGACAATTCTTGAATGAAAAATTGTTTATCTTTACTCTGCCGAGGTCGCGAAGCGGGCGAGGCGCAGGCATTGATACTTTAAACTTCATCTACATTGATATGATTGTATATCCAGCGTCTCGCCCGCTTCGCGATCTCGGTGAAGTTGAATGATATTGTTCATTTGATGTCTTAACAAATAATGTATACAATTCTTGAATGAAAAATTGTTTATCTTCACTCCGCCGAGATCGCGAAGCGGGCGAGGCGCAGGAATTGATACTTTAAACTTCATCTACATTGATCTGATTGTATATCCAGCGCCTCGCCCGCTTCGCGATCTCGCCGAAGTTGAATGATATTGTTCATTTGATGCTTTAACAAATAATGTATACAATTCTTGAATGAAAAATTGTTTATCTTTACTCTGTCGAGATCGCGAAGCGGGCGAGGTGCAGGCATTGATGCTTTAAACTTCATCTACATTGATATGATTGTATATCCAGCGCCTCGCCCGCTTCGCGATCTCGCCGAAGTTGAATGATATTGTTCATTTGATGTCTTAACAAATAATGTACACAATTCTTGAATGAAAAATTGTTTATCTTCACTCTGCCGAGATCGCGAAGCGGGCGAGGCGCAGGCATTGATACTTTAAACTTCATCTACATTGATATGATTGTATATCCAGCGCCTCGCCCGCTTCGCGATCTCGCCGAAGTTGAATGATATTGTTCATTTGATGTCTTAACAAATAATATACACAATTCTTGAATGAAAAATTGTTTATCTTCACTCCGCCGAGATCGCGAAGCGGGCGAGGCGCAAGCATTGACACTTTAAACTTCATCTACATTGATATGATTACACATCCAGCTACAAGCCAATTTTTAACATAAATAAGTTTTACACAGAATTGAGAAGAAATTTTACATTGTTAAGAACGCCAAGCTCTTTTAATGCTTTAAGTACTGGGTTCTCTTTGCCAATATTTTCAGTCTCCTATAGAGTATTTAAAAGAAAATGTCTAATAGCACTTAATCCAACATTGTAATTACTATCAGTTACTATCATTTTCAGCCTGATATATTTGTGATGTAGTGATATTGGTCCCATTCGCTTTGCTTTGCCTTAATTTCGCATAATTTGATTCAGTTTTGTTTGATTTAGTTTGGTATAATTATAGATAATTATAGTTGAAATATGTAATATAATCTATATTTCAATAAAATAAAATAAAAATAAAGCTGTGAACTGGACAAGTTGATAACATATATGGTTATATAAACAAATAGTTATATTTATAATGTGTTAAGATATAGTGGGTGTTCTATTAAATAAACATTCTCTCCTTTATGCTTTAAAAAACAGCCTGTATAAGTTTAAACAAGATAATAAGTGGTGAGTCAAACAAGATTTGACTAAAAAGTTTTATCTTTCTCAAACAGTTCATTACTTATCCATATTTTACATGTTGTTTACTGTTTCCACAAGATCAATATCATAAATATTGCCTAACATTTGATTTAACTAACCAGAATGGACCCTTAATTTAATCACTTACCCTGTATCCCTCAAGATCCCTCATTTGAATTTGCAATAAAGATAAATCTCGAAGTATTTGTATATTATCTTTTTCCCACTTTAAAGCATTTCGGTAACATTTAATAGCTTCATCATATTTTTTGTCAGAACGTTGTAACAGACCATAAACGTGCCAACACACATGCGATTTAAGATCATTTCGAAGACCTCTTCTCACATACTCATACGCTTCATCCTTACGGCCCAAACAATTCAGGGTTAACCCTTTCATAGCAAGAGTTTCTAAAACATAGGACTTCTCTAATAAAATATTTATTCTTATTATGATAATTACCCCCATGTTCCGTGAATTTCGGATTAGATAGGATCTGTTTAGCGAATTTCAAACCGTTTTTATACTGTTTGTGCTCATAACATTTCTAAAAAATAAAACAGGGAATCAGACATAACCTCAATTTAAAGGTTATCCATAAATTTAAGCGGGCGGAAGCGGGCGACGAAACGGACGTTTAAACCGAAAGAAAACGTAATAATTATTTAACGTTTAATTTCGTATAAAGTAAGCAAGATAGAGCGAATGCCGAATGGAAAATCCATAATAATGGGAAAGTTGCGTACCAAAATTCGTTTGAACAATGCGTTTTCTTTGGGCGGTAGGGGATTGCTCGACGGCATCTTCAATTTTGCACCGTAACGTAATTACGTGCACTATTTTCTATGGTTAAAAATTCTTCAAACCTCGTGGCTCAAAATCTCTACACACAGAAAAGTCGATTTTAGTCACGTGACAGATATGTAATAATCAGACAGCGGATGGTCACTAAAACAGATCGCTGTAATTTGTTTGTCGAAAATATTTCATTATTAATTGAGGCGAATTGTCTAAAATCAATCTTTTATTATAAATTGGGAAAATAAGAAATAATAGTGAATGAAAATTAACTTATAAAATTCTTCATATATATATATTGCATACTTTTTTTTTAATTATTTATTTATTATTAATCAGAATGATGGTGTAGAATTAATTTAATTTTTGGATTGATTTATTTAATCTTTATTGCCTACTAAAATTCATCTAATAAAGTTCCTTAATGAAGTTAGAAAGTAATAAAAACTTTAAAACTTGGTAACTTTGGTAACGGGTAATGTTTTGATAACATAAACGTCATCTTTGACATTTAAGAACTTTCTTCATTTAACTAATTGTAAGTAGTTTTAACTTAATTAATTAGCTTTTAAGTTAATGTTTGATTGCTTAACATAAAAATTTTGTATTATATGTGATTATGATGCTCATATAGTAGGAATATGAGCATCAGAATTATTTCCATATACACTTAGCAGCAGAAGTCTGCGTACAAAAAACTTGTAATACTTTAATTGAAAAAATAAGAGTCATAATCTAATGTGATAAACTTGATTTTTTTTTATTTTGTATATTAACTACATATAATTCTATTAACAAAATATGCTTCAACAAAACAGAAACAGTAGTTACAGAAAAAAATCAAAACTAAAAATTCTACAAATGTAGGGTATGCAAAAATCTGCGTACAAGTCAGGACAGTATTTATAAAAAATTCATAAATGAGATCATTTTAAAGGCGGTCGTTTCGCTAACGGGGATCATCAATGCGACGCTCCGGCTGCGCCACTTTCCCACCACGTGGAAAAGCGCTGACGTCGTCGTGTTACCGAAACCCAGAGTGAACCTGACGTTCCCGCAAAACTACAGGCCCATCAGTTTGCTTTCTTGTCTCGGCAAGGTATGCGAGAGGGTCGTCCAGACGAGGCTACAAAGATCCGTTAGAGATCTTAAGTTCATCCAGGACGAACAGTTTGGTTTCCGACCCAAACATTCGACCGTACACCAGGTACTGCGACTTGTCGAACATATAACCGAAGGCTTCAATCGAAAGCAAAGCACTTGTGCTGTGTTTTTCGATGTTGCCAAAGCGTTCGACAAAGTATGGCATGAAGGATTTTTGTTCAAAATGCTAGAAGCGGGCGTGCCCCTGGGATTAGTCCAATTGATCGCCTCCTACCTTGACGGCAGGAAAGCGCGCATCAAACTGGAAGGTACGCGTTCGAGAGAGCGAATCCTAACTGCTGGCGTCCCTCAGGGGTCGTTGCTTTCACCGATACTTTTTTGTATCTTTGTAAGCGACTTACCCCGTTATGAGGGCACGCAGTTAGCGATGTACGCCGACGATGTGTGCATCTACAGCAGATCTTGGTCACCCGAGGTCGCCGCTCGTAGACTGCAGGCAGCATCGGACGAGTTGCTCGACTACTTCGCAAAGTGGCGGGTCAAAATCAACGCTGATAAAAGTACCGCAGTATTTTTTACTCGGCGTAGACAGAGACCCCCCGATGCGTTGGTACTGCAAGGGGACGAGGTCCCCTGAAGTCCCGAAGCCAGGTATTTGGGTGTCATTCTGGACTCTAAACTTACTTGGAAAAGTCACATCGACGCGATGGCGAACCGGGCGAAGGCAGCTCTGGTCAATCTGTACGCTCTGATTAATCGTCGAAGTAAGTTGGATCCTCTTCGGAAGATTCGACTCTACAAAGCGGTTATCAGGCCTACGATGACTTACGCCTCTTCAGTCTGGGGTTACGCCGCGCACTCGCACGTGCAAAAACTCCAAGTGGTTCAGAACAAGGTCCTAAGGATGGCATTTGATGCACCTTGGTTTGTCAGTAATGCGACACTGCACAATGATTCCCAGATGGCGACCATCGAGGAATTCATTCGGGACAAGGCCAGTACCGAGTTGACGCGACTCGAAAACCACCCCAATCCCCTCCTAGCGGGATTAATGGATTATGACACAGAACACCTTCGCTACAAACGGCCAAGGTTGCTTCTAGTCTAACAATCCAGGACCCGACAATCCTTTCGATACCTACTTCCGATATCACTAAATCAGTGAACATTAATTAATATATTTTCCGTCTGTTTTAGATCCGATGAAGAGGGTTAAAGAAGAAATTCTAGGAACCTCAAGAGGCCCGTCAAGTTCACCGTTCACCGAGATCATTGTTTCTATATTAATATGAGGTCGGATAACCTTTACTTTCGGTTTAATGACCTCCCTTAAACGTTTAGGCATGGAGTGCACTAATTTCTTCGTTTCGTCCGAACTGATTTTGGCCCATTCCTCAATCATAACATTTTTTAACGTTTCCTTCGACGTTATGTTGTGTTGCCGAATCCTGCGTTCCAGTAAATCCCAGAGGTGTTCGATGGGATTCAAGTCCGGCGATTGTGGAGGTGTTTTAAGTTGCTTTGGGGTATTGTATAGTAGCCAAAGCTTAGTGTTGTGGGCGCAATGTTTGGGGTCATTATCTTGTTGAAAAAAGCATTCAGGCCCTAAGCCCAAGTTTTCGATGCTAGGCTTCAAATTTTCTTTTAAAATGTCTATATACATTTTATGGTCCATTGTCGAATTTAAGAAAACCAACCTTCCCACCCCTTTGGTGCACATACACCCCCAAACCATAACTCCACCACCTCCGTGCTTTACAGTCGCTTTCAAATTTTGGGGATTAAGGGCAGTATTAGGTTTTCTCCATACAAGTTGTTTACCCTTAATGCCGAAAATGCAAAATTTACTCTCATCTGTAAAGAGAACTTTCTCCCAGAATTCAATGGGCTTGTCTAAGAGTTTTTTTGCAAAGGCGATCCGCTTCTGACGATTCACCTGACACAAATGGCTTTTTTCGTGCAACGCGACTGTGATAGTTAGCTTTTTTTAACGTCCTTCTCACCGTATCTTTGCTGATAGTTTTATGAAATTCTTCTTGTACATTTTCTACTATTTTTTTTGCCGTCAGCCTAGGTTCTTTTCTAACCTGCTGTACAATTTTTCGCTTCTCTCGGTTTGTTAATAGGGGTCGCTTCTCTCGGTCAGATCGCGGACGTGAGAGGTAATCTTCAGTGTCTTTATAATTATTAATTACTCTTTGAATAGAAGAGTGTGATCTGCCGACAGAAAAGTTACCCGTTCCTTCTTCGAACTCTCCCATCTTTCCTGCCATTCTCTTAAACACAATTATCTTACCATCTTCTTCTTTCACCCGGACAACACTCCAGTCCTACCTTCGGTACCATATAAGCTTCAGATCTTTCCCCTACTCGACGAGAAACTTAGATATGACTTAACAACTCCCTAGTCTACACACCTGCAATGCGTCGTTGAACACAGTCCAACAAGCCGGCTCCATCGCCAATAACACCAATCTCTGCTCCATTATCAACTTCCTTTGCAAATGGCTGTTTATCACTCTGTGCCTCCACACTCATAAACAATCCATCATATAATATCTCTATCGCGAACGGTTTAAACCTCCATTCGCATCTCATGATTCTTCTCAGCATGATTACCAACTTCGCGTTTTTTTCCTCTAAGTACTTTAGATATTCCGTAAAGTAAACTTATCGTTTAAGATGATACCCAAATACTGTCCTTTCCTTTTTTACAAGCCCACAAAGTCGTGAAGTATTTCACTACCGAATTCCTCAACAGCTTCCCCTTCATCATAATTACATACGATTGCTTATTGCTATCATCATTCCCACTTCGTCCATCCATTCTTGCATTCTTAACACTCGTACCTATTTCCTCTAACTAATCATATTTCACCAGAACCAGCAGATCACCGCATAATCGAACAATTCCACGCCCGCACAAAATGAGCGGGCCCTGAATAGAGCCTTGTGGCACCCCTTAGTCATACTTTTTTTGCTGCACTCGTTTTCTTGATAACTCTTTATCAAGCCGTATATTCTACATCCAACTCCCATAATATCAAAATGACTCCAGCTTAGGTTGTTAAAAACTCCAACGTTATCAACAAAAATAGCCATTTCGTATTTTTCTGTAAATTCATTCACTACTTTTTGTACATTAACAACCGTATCCAAACTTCTTCTATCCACTGTCTTCATAGCTTATCCATCCCATCAAGAAAAGAAATAAGCCTATAGGCCTTTGGGCTCTCACTGTAGCTTCATAGAAGTAGATGGAAGAAACATCACTAAACTCTCATAGACTGTTGCGGGAATCTCCATCTCTTTCCAATGATTTAGGAGATCGAGGTATCTCCTAATATCACTCGGACAAGAGATCACCGTCATGCAGGTGGAATTAGTCGCTAAAAAATTTATTTAATTATTTAACTTCAGTAAGACCTTTACAATCTTTACTGACCGCGGACAATCTGTTTCAGCTTTATGTAAGGATAAATTGACCTTCGTGTTGATGATGGATTATCACCTGGATCAAGCATAGAAGTTTTTGAGGATGGTAAGAGTGCCTTATCAGTACTTACGGGACTGATCACAGGTCACTGTAAGGTTAATAAACATCTTTATAACTTAAAGTGAGGAGACCACTCTTTCTGTTGTGTTTGTGAACATGATGACTAGACGGCATATTACATCTTATGTGACTGTTTTGTCCTACAAGATCTTATATTGAAAGAGCTGGAGGAAGAATGACTTTTCCGGATGGCGGCAGAGATACACCTCTGAGCTGTGTGCTAGCCTTTGGCAATTCCTTAGGCTGGTTGATATTAGTCATACAAAAAACGCCCAAACTATAACTCTGCAATTTACATTCCGATTTTCATGAGCCTAGTATCAAATGAAATGGTTTGATAAATTCTATGTTTCACGCAACAATTTGTTTTCTGAAGCCATCTTGAAGTTCAGCCGCCTCATACGCTAAACGAGACAACCGGTATGCAAACAAAAGGAGGCAGCTTTGAGTACCTTATCACTGAAAACAGCTCTTCACTAAAGTTGATGCAGGGTAAAATCAGTGGACACCGAGATGTAAATGAAACTAGTAGAGAATATCGTATGGTAGAAAACAAAAACTGCATCAATTCATATACAAGCCGAGTCTTTTCCCCATAAGAATTAGACTATGTTCCTAATGTTGCGGTAATGCAGAGTAGTTTTGCATAGTTTGCAAAGTCAACTGCAGGACAACACACTGTAATCGCGTTGTTTGGTATGGAAGAACTTTCGGATGAAACTTAAAAACCTACCAAGAGAAAAGACAGCCAGGTACTTATGAAATATAAAACAAAAATATTGGCTTGAAGGCAAAGAAAACATTTGAACAAGGATGTTTTATTGTTAGTACCAGTTGCTGAAATAAAATCTGAATGTAGGAAAACTTGTAAATTAAAGTGCTTTACAGTAGCTGATGACGAATGACAAAAAAGTATATCAAAAGTGCATCAGAACCATTTTGGTCAAGACCAATCAATATATTTAAGCAATATGATTAAGCAAACTAAAAGTATATAGAATCAATAGTTACATTTTTGACACAACCTAAGGTAGCGTCTAGCTTTTGACATGTTAGGAGTTTTCAAAAATCTGAAAATTACGAATATTAATTACTTTAACTGTTGAGTTTAATGAGTGATTGTTTAAATTTTTATAAATTTAAAATTGTACTTATTTAGTTAAAACAGTTTCTACAAAATAGCACGTCTGAAATAATCCCCAAAATGAAAAATAATAATGTTAATTAGTCCTATTTTCATTCTCCAAATATTTCTAACAATTCCTACTACATTATTAAAGATTAATAAGGATGCGTCAGCACATTTGCTTAGTTGCTTCAATTCAATCAATTCTTTTCTATTAAAGCAATGAAAGTACTAATGATACAACACACCATTATTTGATTTCAATCTTCATTCATTTCGTTTAGAAATGTCCAACAAACAACAATGCCTCTTCTGTTGCTTACACCCAATATTTCTATTTGGCTCATTTTTCGGTTTGCATTGTTTCAACGTTCAATGTGACCACATCAACAAAAAAATGATAATAAACGTTTCGAATGTAAGGATTATATGGTCAATATTACTACAATTATTTTACACTTACCAAACAGCGGAATTAATGATTTATTTACAATTTGATCATAACAATTTAATCGAAAGCGTCACTTCAATAGCCGATTGGACGATATCGTTAGTATGTTTGTTGATTATACAACACAGCCTAATTTTTTGTGTTAAGAAAAGGACGATGTATTATAAGGGTTTGGCGCATTTAATTCGTAATGATGTCGAGTTTGGTGTAATGGACGTTTTCGATCAAAATCTATCGAATTTGAATCGATTAATTTATGGTAATATTTTAATTGCTGGAATCGCCGTGATTTTTCAATGTGCGTTGGGGAATTATAAAAAATCGATTGTCGTCCTTGGGTATATGATAATCGCAGCGTCGACTACGGTTGATTTGTTTATTCATTTCATCGTTTTTAAAAGGAATAATAATAATTTGAAAGAAAAACTTGAATTGAGCGGAAATGATGTAATTGATGCGTTAAGAAAGGCGCAAAAACTTCATTGTTTTGCAATTGAGAGCTTGGAAATTTTCGTTTTTATATCGAATATCATCATTTTAATAGGGGTTTTATTCAGCATCGCTATTTGTACTACTTATGTTTATGTGCTCATCGTTTATAACTTATTTAAATACGATTCTTTTGATTTATTATACGTAGTTTATGTGATTGTAATGTTTGTTATATGTTGTGGGCCAATGTATCAAATCATTTTTGTGATTACAAAACTTTATGGCGTGGTAAATAACGTAATTATTAATGAATTAGGTTGATGAGATTATTTTTGTTGTAGGAAAACGATGTTTTGTCATTTCTTTATCAATATCCAATATCTAAATTAACCCAAATTGAAGCTGGAGAAGTAATAATTATTTTTTTTTTTGAGAAATTTACCTCAATATTTTTTTTAGGTATTAATAACGATAAATTCGTTTATAACTCATAAACCTTTAATAAAAGCTTCGAGTATTTTCACTGTTGGTACACCTCTTCTTGCATCTGTAAGGAATGATAATAAGATTTTCTTTTTTTAATGATAAATTTTTAGATTTCCGGGACAGTTATAACTTACCTTTTGGTGGCGATTCAAATCCATGTAACTTTATATGATAA
Source organism: Onthophagus sagittarius (assembly GCA_036711965.1). Lineage (NCBI taxonomy): Eukaryota > Metazoa > Arthropoda > Insecta > Coleoptera > Scarabaeidae > Onthophagus > Onthophagus sagittarius. The sequence goes on along the minus strand of JASERS010000005.1, from coordinate 42,837,931 downwards.
ATCATACAGTAAAACCTCGATGATAAATGCTAAAAACGAATCTTTATAGTTCTAGTTTTGTTCCTTTTTCGCGGGATGTAAGTCTTCTTAGGCTGAAAACAAAACAAATCAAGGTTTTGCTGTAATTAGTTAAAGATAACATCACAATTGAGGACCAATAAAACAATTTACAACAAAACAAACAACAATGCCTCTTCTGTTGCTTACACCCACCCAATTTTTCTATTTGGCTCATTTTTCGGTTTGCATTGTTTCAACGTTCAATGTGACCACATCAACAAAAAAATGATAATAAACGTTTCGAATGTAAGGATTATATGGTCAATATTACTACAATTATTTTACACTTACCAAACAGCGGAATTAATGATTTATTTACAATTTGATCATAACAATTTAATCGAAAGCGTCACTTCAATAGCCGATTGGACGATATCGTTAGTATGTTTGTTGATTATACAACACAGCCTAATTTTTTGTGTTAAGAAAAGGACGATGTATTATAAGGGTTTGGCGCATTTAATTCGTAATGATGTCCAGTTTGGTGTAATGGACGTTTTCGATCAAAATCTATCGAATTTGAACCGATTAATTTATGGTAATATTTTAATTGCTGGAATCGCCGTGATTTTTCAATGTGCGTTGGGGAATTATAAAAAATCGATTGTCGTCCTTGGGTATATGATAATCGCAGCGTCGACTACGGTTGATTTGTTTATTCATTTCATCGTTTTTAAAAGGAATAATAATAATTTGAAAGAAAAACTTGAATTGAGCGGAAATGATGTAATTGATGCGTTAAGAAAGGCGCAAAAACTTCATTGTTTTGCAATTGAGAGCTTGGAAATATTCGTTTTTATATCGAATATCATCATTTTAATAGGGGTTTTATTCAGCATCGCTATTTGTACTACTTATGTTTATGTGCTCATCGTTTATAACTTATTTAAATACGATTCTTTTGATTTATTATACGTAGTTTATGTGATTGTAATGTTTGTTATATGTTGTGGGCCAATGTACCAAATCATTTTTGTGATTACAAAACTTTATGGCGTGGTAAATAACGTAATTATTAATGAATTAGGTTGATGAGATTATTTTTGTTGTAGGAAAACGATGTTTTGTCATTTCTTTATCAATATCCAATATCTAAATTAACCCAAATTGAAGCTGGAGAAGTAATAATTTTTTTTTTTTTTGAGAAATTTACCTCAATATTTTTTTTAGGTATTAATAACGATAAATTCGTTTATAACTCATAAACCTTTAATAAAAGCTTCGAGTATTTTCACTGTTGGTACACCTCTTCTTGCATCTGTAAGGAATGATAATAAGATTTTCTTTTTTTAATGATAAATTTTTAGATTTCCGGGACAGTTATAACTTACCTTTTGGTGGCGATTCAAATCCATGTAACTTTATATGATAAATCATACAGTAAAACCTCGATGATAAATGCTAAAAACGAATCTTTATAGTTGTTCCAGTTTTGTTCCTTTTTCGCGGGATGTAAGTCTTCTTAGGCTGAAAACAAAACAAATCGAGGTTTTGCTGTAATTAGTTAAAGATAACATCACAATTGAGGACCAATAAAACAATTTACAACAAAACAAACAACAATGCCTCTTCTGTTGCTTACACCCAATATTTCTATTTGGCTCATTTTTCGGTTTGCATTGTTTCAACGTTCAATGTGACCACATCAACAAAAAAGTGATAATAAACGTTTCGAATGTAAGGGTTATATGGTCAATATTACTACAATTATTTTACACTTACCAAACAGCGGAATTAATGATTTATTTACAATTCGATCATAACAATTTAATCGAAAGCATCACTTCAATAGCCGATTGGACGATATCGTTAGTATGTTTGTTGATTATACAACACAGCCTAATTTTTTGTGTTAAGAAAAGGACGATGTATTATAAGGGTTTGGCGCATTTAATTCGTAATGATGTCCAGTTTGGTGTAATGGACGTTTTCGATCAAAATCTATCGAATTTGAACCGATTAATTTATGGTAATATTTTAATTGCTGGAATCGCCGTGATTTTTCAATGTGCGTTGGGGAATTATAAAAAATCGATTGTCGTCCTTGGGTATATGATAATCGCAGCGTCGACTACGGTTGATTTGTTTATTCATTTCATCGTTTTTAAAAGGAATAATAATAATTTGAAAGAAAAACTTGAATTGAGCGGAAATGATGTAATTGATGCGTTAAGAAAGGCGCAAAAACTTCATTGTTTTGCAATTGAGAGCTTGGAAATATTCGTTTTTATATCGAATATCATCATTTTAATAGGGGTTTTATTCAGCATCGCTATTTGTACTACTTATGTTTATGTGCTCATCGTTTATAACTTATTTAAATACGATTCTTTTGATTTATTATACGTAGTTTATGTGATTGTAATGTTTGTTATATGTTGTGGGCCAATGTACCAAATCATTTTTGTGATTACAAAACTTTATGGCGTGGTAAATAACGTAATTATTAATGAATTAGGTTGATGAGATTATTTTTGTTGTAGGAAAACGATGTTTTGTCATTTCTTTATCAATATCCAATATCTAAATTAACCCAAATTGACGCTGGAGAAGTAATAATTATTATAATTTTTTTTTTTTGGGAAATTTACCTCAATGTTTTTTTTAGGTGTTAATAACGATAAATTCTTTTATAACTCATAAACCTTTAATAAAAGCTTCGAGTATTTTCACTGTTGGTACACCTCTTCTTGCATCTGTAAGGAATGATAATAAGATTTTCTTTTTTTAATAATAAATTTTTAGATTTCCGGGACAGTTATAACTTACCTTTTGGTGGCGATTCAAATCCATGTAACTTTATATGATAAATCATACAGTAAAACCTCGATGATAAATGCTAAAAACGAATCTTTATAGTTCTAGTTTTGTTCCTTTTTCGCGGGATGTAAGTCTTCTTAGGCTGAAAACAAAACAAATCGAGGTTTTGCTGTAATTAGTTAAAGATAACATCACAATTGAGGACCAATAAAACAATTTACAACAAAACAAAAATTTTTCAAATAATTTTTTCTTAGAAAAATATAACAAAGAAAAAAATAACTTATTATATTAGTTAAGTTCGAGGTGAGAGAGCAAAAAACAGCAACTATCGTTTGATCTCTTTTATGTAAAAACTATCTTCTTTAAACAGTTAAAGACAAAAAAAGATTTTTTCGGTATTAATACGGTTTTCGTTTTCCTCATTCATTAACAATCAAATAAAATTATAACTTCTAAAATTATTTGCATAAAGGTACAGCAACAATTATGTAAATGAGACGAATGGATTTCCTCTTGTATACAAATCGCTTAATAATCATTTTTTAGTTATCACCATAATCGCGGTCGCCGACGTTAATCCTGTCCTGCGCCGCGGTCACATTAAAGCCTAGGATCCTCGCGTCCACTTTAGTCATCTTCGATTTTTTAGTTTTCTTACCCTTGCCCTAAAACAAAAAACGAAAAAATCCTTTATTCACACTAAAACATATTTTTTTTACCTTTACTTCTTGAAAATCGGAGTTATGCTGCATCGATGGGGTAATTGCTGGCGCCGGGGAACACATATCGTCTTTATGGGCGTTCGTTTTAGGTCGGAACGAACGTCGTTTTTCTAGAAATTGTGCCGTGAATTGATGCATCGCTTGGCTTTCTCCTAAATATTCCCGACAATAATCTTTTACATCCGCCGCTGATTCAATATCTTTTAAAAACCCAATAAATGTTGGAACTAAAAAGAAAAATAACAATAACTCATCAATGATCATGGGTAACAAGAACAGAAAATTTAATCAGGATGAGCGATTCACGAGTTGTTTATTAATGAAACAACTTTTAACGGCTAATTTTTGATGGGCTAAAATATTTGTTTTAGAAGTATATTTCTATGCTTGCCATTTATGCAATTTCTTTTGCATAAATAAATGTAAGAGAAAATCAATATTCAACTTCGATGAACAATACAAGAACGTTGTCGTCATTGTTGCCAAATCTGGTGCAATTTTACCATATCTGATGATTGTTTCGTGATTTGGTAAAATGGTGATTTTCAAATAAAGTACAATTTGATGGCAGTTACCATTACCATCCCAAACACTGTTCATTATTTTTAAGACTGCCAACCTATTGGTAGTATGAGCTATTATATATGTCCAAACTCCCGCTCACCTTTTTGAAATTCACCAACTTATTTCAGGTATGCATCACTGTTAATTGTTCCAAATATTATACATATTTTGAGACATTGTGTCAAATGTCTCAAATATAGTCAATTACTTCGTCATTCCTGGTTTAGAAGAAAAATGTTTCAAATGAAAGTTATTTTAATTATGACGCATTTTTAGCCGATATTTTCCTGTTTTGTTGGTGTGGTAATGAACATTATTATTTTAAATGGAATACTTATGTTTTTCTTGCATATTTTAATACAGCCCTAAAAGGGCCGATCAATCGGCCATTACCAAACATTGACCTGACACTTTCATTCGGATACTTTTGGAAGCACTTATATGTCACATCCTCTTGTTGTAACAAGTTCAGATAAGTGTTATTTTTATAAAAAGAAAATTCAGCTTCTGAGCAATGTCGAGAAAAAAAAATCGCGTGTACAGGTACTTTAATAGTACCCATACATAACGTGACCGTTTATATTTCGATTGAAAACGGGACTCTAGGTACATTTGTTGATAATCAGGTGCATTTTAAAATTATTAAAACTTGTTTTTAATTTAGCATAATTAATAATTGCATGATATAGTGCATGAAAATGTGTTGATATTTCTACCCAACGGTTTTCACTAGAAACATTCTTATCATTCCACACCAAGACATTTTAGAGTGCCACATACTTCAAAGTTAGTAAAAATTCATTAGACACTGGTGTGTCCTTTGAATTAATAAATCCATCACTTATTGTAGATTACCCCACTCAGGTACTTTTTGTACATTCAATTACTACAATCTTGACGTAATTTTGACCAGAGCTGGGCGGTAGTTAATTGTAAAAATAGTTAAAAAATATTTCTCTACGATGATCCCGCGCGATCCTGAGAATGATCCTAATAGCAGATTGATACTGCTAGAAGTCTTCATATTTCAGAAAACTTGAACTGCTTTCAAAAGACTTGAAATGCTCTCAGAAGACTTGGAATGCTTTTAGAAGACTTGAAATATTTTTAGAAGATTTGAAATGCTTCTAGAAAACTTGATACTACATCCAGAAGACTTGATATTGCCCTTGGAGACTTGAAATGGTTCCAAAAGACTTGATGATACTACTTGTAAAACTGTTTGTAAAAACTGGATACTATTGATAAACCAACTGAGTGAATGCTTTAAAAAAAATTAAACACTATTCAACAAAATGCACAATCTTTACGTAAGTAGTCCACAAACTATTCATTTAAGGCTAAATACTGCAGGCGGAAGGCATTTTTATTGTGGAAGGCGCGGAATCAAAAGATTAAACTAACAATTAAAGACAAGATATTGTTTGTAAAACACTTTCTTCCCAATTTAACAAGTGCTGAGACCACTTGTTGCGAACGTTTATCAGACATTTTTTGTTTCAGTCAACCCAACTCATCCCATACGTATTTTCAAAAATCCTGATGATTACTTTTATAGGTTTTTGTATTTTTAAATTAAACTTGGTTACCTTCCCAATGGTCTTTGTACAGATTTAAAATTTTATCAATTCCTCGAAATACTCATCTTGGGTTGGGTTGGGTACATATCCTGGGAATTTTTAATTGAAAATAAATACCCGGGTATTTAACAACACTGATTACAGTGCATGAAAGATAAAAGAACTAATAGTTAAATGCGCCATAATAACATCAACATACCATCAGCATACCAGCAGTTGAATGGATGATCATCTTTACATCCTTGATTAATTCATCAAGAAGACATGCTACCTAAGACAATCTTTTTGAGCAATTGGGTTTTTAAGAAATATAACTTTTTGGAATCCTGTATTCGTCAAGTATTGATTAGAGGATGTCAAAAATGTATACTTTTGAGGATATTAATAAATTTATTTGTTCTAAACCAGTTTCTAGCCTTATTCTTCTTCAGTAGAACCATCAATATTTTTACACTAGCGCAAGACACATAAAAAACGAATTGTTTGATTATAATTACACTTTTAAAGAATTAGACAAAATTATCTTAAGTGAGTTTGCAAGAAATGTCAACATTTCTCTTCAATGTATTCGGGCATTTATCACTACTAATTGTAAGAAAATGATTTTCTAATGGCACAAACATTTTAAATACTCTCCAAGTACAGGTCATTATCATTAATGCAAGAAATCTAGTTTTACTGTAGCCCAACATTTTTGTATACTCTGTACGTATTGAGTCATAGAATTCTTTTACAGTTTCAATGCTTACACTGTAAATATGAAAAGGAGTAAATTTTGCCAATAAAATGGATTGGCAATCAATCACCATAATAACATTTTAATAACATTGTGGACATTATGAGGTCCACAGCCAATCCCTATTTGTACTTGTGCCATCAATGTGCTCGGTTTTGTATAAATATTGCCTTGCTTGACTTTGATCTGATAATATAGGTTTCTTTTTCATTTTAAATGTTGATTCTTTAGTCAAAAAGGAATTGCCAGTGAAATTGTTCAAGTTATTTTTCACTTTGTAATAAATAAATACTAACATTATTTTTATATTATTTTTCATTTGTTAACTTTTATTGTTTAATCGCCGACTAATCGTGGACTAAAATGTGGCCGAATAATCAGCTTTTCCGATTAATCGCCGATTAAAAAATTCAATGTTGAATAAAGATGGACAGACGAACAAGAATGGTATTTTTGAAAAGATTTCAGTATGTGCTAAAGTCTTTAAAAAATGTAATTCATCTTCTTTTAAAGTGTTAATTCTAAACATTAAGTTAATAAAGTTTAAATTTGATTCAAGTAATGAGTGTTATTCAACTCGAATTTTCTGGTTTTCATTATGATTCATTATTTTCCTTCAAAAAGAATCATTTTTTAAAGTTTAACACGTCAACGACGTAATTTAGACACATACTTTGATAGATTTTAAATTAATTTAACAACATCTGAATTATACAGTGTGTCCGTAAAGCAACGGATATAGGTGATAAAGTAATTATAAACGATTTATGGAAAAATCCGTGCAAGGGTCTAAAGATTTAAATTTGTTGCAACTTTTTGGAGTAGGTTCCAATTCTTTTCCATCATTTTTAACCAAGTTATGACGTCATACATATTTTCTAAATGGAATCTCTGATTTTTATTATGGAATAGGATAGAGGTTATTTTTCCGAATCTAGTAAAGTTAATATTAATATTAGCTACATAAGAAAATTTTCGCAGTCACGATAGTTGCATCATTATCTATATGAAATATAAGTTATGATACCACATGGTAACTATTGAAACGACGATATATCACGTGATGCGCAACATCACATTTATACATGCCAAAAATTCAAAGACGTAATGATTGACAAACGACTAGAACACCTCAAGCGTTTGCATTTGTATATAAATTGGTTACAATAAAGTGAAAAAATTCTGAATGCAAATCTCGAAAATGCAAGATTTGCAAAAAAAGACACGACAGTTTATTGCATAAAAATCAAGCTAATAGTAAAAAAAATGAACAAACTAAACTAAACAAAACATTACTCACGAGAACAATGCTCTTTCAGTAAACCTTCAAACGAACCACACACTGATTTCAAAGCAGAGTCCAATAACAAATTCATTCATGCTACTATCAACACTACCATCATTAAACGTTATCAGCACGGATTTAACTGATTTTCCGGAAAGTAAACGAAAACAATTGGCATTTATTAATGCTTAATTCGATATCATTGATACATATTCGATCCTCAGCAAATTAATACATATCACAGTATTTTGCTTCAAATTTTACAATAATATTCGAAATTGTGTTAATAAAAGAAATTATGGCACACAATACTGAAATGACAATTGCAGAATCGGCAGTTATGAAATGTGTCCAAAGACAATGTTTCCCAAACAAAATGAGCGCTTTAATCAAGAAAATACTGATAAATAAGAATAATAAAACGAAAGATTTATCTCTATTTTCAAATTCTGACGGCATCATACGCGTTGGCGGACACGTAAAATTTTCTGAATTATCATACAATCAAAAAAAGAATAAAAAAACATCTTACTTATTACTAAATAAACATGTTCACTGATTTAGTTATTGCGCAGCAATATAGAAGAACTTTTCACGCTGGAATAACAAACTCTTTTTCATGTTAGGCAGAAATTGTGGCCATTGAATGGTAAAAGACAACACATTGCAATCGATTTACAAGATAGCTGAATCTGGTCGTGTTAAATTAATATACCATTTTTATATACAGGGTGTCTCACGTAACTGGTTCATTAGAACTTTTTTAGGTTCCACTATTTTGTAGAGGGTTGAAATTTTTGTGACATAGGTTGTTCATTCCGATCTATTAATCTAAAATATTTTCAAGATGGCCGTCACTTCCGGTCTACCGGAAGTAGACCTCAACTTCGTTATTTTAAATGGAATGCTATAGTTTTTATTACACCATTCAATTATACATAAGAAAATATGTTGACTTTGATAACAGTTGTTGGTGCCTACCGTTTTTTGTTTTCGAGTTATTTTGATTTTAAGTGTTTTTTGGCAAATATCACCATGCTCTTTACAAGCCCATATCTCAACCAACGTTAACTCAAAAACGTTTTGCATTGGTGCGATAACTCTTCATATGCTGCTAAATAGATTGTCATTTGTTATATCAGTATATCTTATACAGGCTGGTCAAAAATTGAGTTACCGTTTCTCTGTATTCAACTGCGTGAAAGTCGAAAATTTTAAATGGAACGCCCCATATTTTCATACCCTATCAGAAAGGAAATTTAATTCTCTACAAATTATCTATAAATATTCCTATACCTATTTATTATAGTTTTCTTGCTATTGAGGAATTTATCAAAATCATAGGTAAAATACTGGAAATCGTCTGTGTTTTTGTTAGAAAGCAATGACATTTTGACAGTTTTTTGTTTAATTTATTTAAATTATTACTAGTATTATTTCTACAATGAACTCTGATTGAATAAACTTTAGATTGCTAGCTGTAATTTACCAAAAATAACCAAAAGAAAACCGAATAAATGAAACAATGAAAACAACAATTTAATGATAAAAATTAAAAACAATAGCATAAAAGAATGAAAAACTTAAAATTACAAAAATAAATTATGGGAATTTAATTCTCTACAAACTATTTAGATACTTTCCTGTGCCTATTTGTTGTAGTTGCCCTCATATTTGGAAATTAAGGGACGCATGCAATGCTGGAAGCTTCTTGTTTTTATGTTAGAAAGCCATGGAGTTTTGATAGCTTTTCAACCATATTTATGTTATTGTTGTCATTACTTAGTTGTGTCATCACTTACTGCTGTTAATGTCTTTGAATATCATGGCGAATTATTCCCACGCCAACATTTTAAATTCGTCTTATATTCATGGCGGGTGTAATAAAGTTTTGAATAGGATAAGATACGTATCTCTTAGTTTTGGAAAGATTAAAATAATAAGAAAACATAAATTTCTATCAATATCTTAAGATAACAGAATAAATGTTTTGTCATATTTTATTGCATTACCAAATTCTTCGGTAAGAGGTGCTTTGGTCGATTTAGATGAATAATATTTTACAAAAAAGCACCGTAAATAAATAAATTTATGAGATAATTTTTTTATCCCAGTTAGCAACTCGTAAATATTGGTTCAGGATAGGATAAAAGAATCAATGACAATCAATTGAACAGTCCTATATTTCGATTCAAATTGAATCTTCTTCAGGGAGTGAAATTTTGATTGTAATGAATCTGGCTAAAATAAAACATTAAATACCAGAGTATTTCGTCCTAAATTATTCTTAAAATTATTGAGAAAAACATGAAACACGTTGTTACACACCATAGCGCTTTTTTTATGAGAATTTTTTTATATTTTATATTTTTTATATTATTTTTTTTTATATAAAAACGCGCGAATGACATGAAAAACATGAAACTCGCGCATCATTACGTCGAATATTACGCCATATCATTGTTTTTCATTGTTTCATTTATGCGTTCTTCTGCTGGTTATTTTTGGCAAATAAAAGCTAACAAACTAAAGTTTATTAATCGCAGATCATTCTAGAAATAATACCAATGATAATTTAAATAAATTAAACAATAAACTGTCAAAATATCATAAAATACTCAATATGAAGAAAACTATAATAAATAGGTATAGCAATATTTATAGATAATTTGTAGAGAGTTAAATTCCGGTTTAGATAGGCTAAAAGGATATGGTGCGTTCCATTTAAAATTTTCGACTTTCTCGCAATTGAATACAGCGAAATGGTAATTAAATTTTTGACCACGCTGTATAAGGTACATTGATATAACAAGTGACAATCTATTTGACAGCATATGACGAGTTATTGTACCAATGCAAAACGTTTTTGAATTAACGTTGGCTGAGATATGGGCTTATAAAAACCATGGTGATATTTGCCAAAGAACACTTAAAATCAAAATAACTCGAAAACAAAAAACGATAGGTACCAACAACTGTTATCAAAGCCAACATATTTTCTTACATGTAATTGAATGGTGTAATAAAAACTAAAGCATTCCATTTAAAACAACGAAATTGGGGTCTACTTCCGGTGGACCGAAAGTGGTGGCCATCTTGAAAATATTTTAGATTAATAGATTGGAATGAACAACCCATGATACCAAAATTTCAAGCCTCTACGAATAGTGTAACCCAAAAAAGTTCTAATGAACCAGTTACGTGAGACACCCTGTAGATGAAAATAGAATGAAGCTAACAGATGCGTCAATATCGAAAAATTTTGTGAATTTTGTTGCTTTCTTACTTGATAGTGGCGATGCACGGGAATCTAACCATTCTAGAAAAAAAAAACCCTTTGAAAGAACAGTTGTAGAAAATGTAGAACAATGTTGCTCTTGAATGCATGAATATAGAGAAAAACTTGAAAATTTAGTTATTCTAGAAAAAAACCTTTCAAAGAAAAATTGTAAAGTGTTTTAAAAGTTGTTTCATTAATTAACATCTTATGAACCATTCACCCTGATTAACTTAAATTATCTAATATTATAATTAAAAATGTTTACTTACTATCTACAGTGCTTGTAACATTTGATAACGCTTTAATACACCATTGTGTAAATTCCTCGGTAGCCGGTCCGTTTGTACTTAAAGACCCATTATTTTTTGAACCTGTCGTTTCTTCTTTCTTTGTTTTCGCTTTTGCGACTTTTGGTTGTTGTTGTTGTTGCGGTTGCTGTTGGGGCTTCGGCTGTGTCACCATGGCACTTGTTGAATTGCTCTTAACTACATTGGACGGTTTCGATGGGGCTTTCTGGGTTGGTACATCGTCCCAAAAGCCTGCTACTAACAAAAATAAATAATTATTTTTTTTAATTAATTAATTAATAGCTAATTTGGAAAAATCAAAAGTAGACCAGAACTCAAAAATCAAAATTAAATAATTTTTATAAGACGTCATTCGAAAAATTGATGTGTTTACAACAAAATTATTGTTTAATGATTAAATAATTATTACTATAAATATTATTGTTAAAAAGTACTTTTTTTTTATATATTTTTCCAATGATGCTATCTTTACCAAATTCATTTTTTTTTCAATAATATTGAATAATTTATAATACTTTATTTTGTACAATATGATATAACTTCTAATGATGACTAAAAGTCGAAACATGTACTGTCTCTGAAAAATTTGACACTGCTCCCAAAAGACTTGATATATTTCCAGAAGATTTGCTACTGCTCCTAGAAGACTTGATATTGTTTGTAGAGGGCTTAAAATGTTCCCAGAGAAGACTTAACACTGCTTCTAGAAGACTTGATACTATGTCTGGAATGCTTGAAATGCTTCCACTAGACTTGATATGCTTCCAGAAGATTTGAATTGCTACTAAAACATTTGCTAGCACCCCTGGAAGACTTAATACTGCATCTAGAAAAAAAGGATAATGATTTCAATAGAATTGAAATGTTTCCAAAAGACTTCCTGAAGACTTGATATGAAGTTTTGAATTGCTGCTCAAGACTTGAAATTGTTCCAGAAACCTTAAAATTACCTCTGAAAGAGTTGAAATACTGCCAAATGACTTGATACTGCATCTAAATGATTTGAATTGCTACCAGAACACTTGCTACTGCTCCTGGAAAGCTATACTGCATCTACAAGATGTAATATTGGTTTCAAAAGAGTTGAAATGTTTCCAGAAGACTTGATACTGCTTCTGGAAGGCTTGGAATGCTTCCAGTAGACTTGATATGTTTCCAGAAGATTAGAAATGCTTCCAAAACACTTGCTAATACCCATGGAAGACTTAATACTGCATCTACAAGATATGATATTGCTTCGAAGAGAGTTAACATGCTACCAAAAGATTTCCAGAAGACTTGGTACAGCTTCTAGAAGATTGATATTGCCTATATATGTATTAGTGTTCCCAGAGAAGACTTAACACTGCTTCTAGAAGACTTGATACTATGTCTGGAATGCTTGAAATGCTTCCACTAGACTTGATATGCTTCCAGAAGATTTGAATTGCTACTAAAACATTTGCTAGTACCCCTGGAATACTTCATACTACATCTAGAAAAAAAGGATAATGATTTCAAGAGAATTGAAATGTTTCCAAAAGACTTCCTGAAGACTTGATATGAAGTTTTGAATTGCTGCTCAAGACTTGAAATTGTTCCAGAAACCTTAAAATTACCTCTGAAAGAGTTGAAACACTGCCAAATGACTTGATACTGCTTCTAAATGATTTGAATTGCTACCAGAACACTTGCTACTGCTCCTGGAAGGCTATACTGCATCTACAAGATGTAATATTGGTTTTAAAAGAGTTGAAATGTTTCCAGAAGACTTGATACTGCTTCTGGAAGGCTTGGAATGCTTCCAGTAGACTTGATATGTTTCCAGAAGATTAGAAATGCTTCCAAAACACTTGCTAATACCCATGGAAGACTTAATACTGCATCTACAAGATATGATATTGCTTCCAAGAGAGTTAACATGCTACCAAAAGATTTCCAGAAGACTTGGTACAGCTTCTAGAAGATTGATATTGCCTATATATGTATTAGTGTTCCCAGAGAAGACTTAACACTGCTTCTAGAAGACTTGATACTATGTCTGGAATGCTTGAAATGCTTCCACTAGACTTGATATGCTTCCAGAAGATTTGAATTGCTACTAAAACATTTGCTAGTACCCCTGGAAGACTTAATACTGCATCTAGAAAAAAAGGATAATGATTTCAACAGAATTGAAATGTTTCCAAAAGACTTCCTGAAGACTTGATATGAAGTTTTGAATTGCTGCTCAAGACTTGAAATTGTTCCAGAAACCTTAAAATTACCTCTGAAACAGTTGAAATACTGCCAAATGACTTGATACTGCTTCTAAATGATTTGAATTGCTACCAGAACACTTGCTACTGCTCCTGGAAGGCTATACTGCATCTACAAGATGTAATATTGGTTTCAAAAGAGTTGAAATGTTTCCAGAAGACTTGATACTGCTTCTGGAAGGCTTGGAATGCTTCCACTAGACTTGATATGTTTCCAGAAGATTAGAAATGCTTCCAAAACACTTGCTAATACCCATGGAAGACTTAATACTGCGTCTACAAGAAATGGTATTGCTTCCAAGAGAATTAACATGCTACCAAAAGACTTCCAGAAGACTTGGTACAGCTTCTAGAAGATTGATATTGCCTATAAGACTTCAAATGCTGCTATAGACTTGAAATGCTTCCAGAAACCATAATACTGCCTCTGGAAGATTGAAATACTGCCAAATGACTTTATATTGCTTCTAGAAGATTTGAATTGCTTCCAGGAGTTTTAGTATTACCTCTGAAAGACTTTGAAATACTTCCAGATGACTTGATACTGCTTCTAGAAGCTTTGTAATGCTTCCAGGAGACTTAATATTGCCTTTGGAAGACTTGAAATACTTCCAGATGAGTTGATATTGTTTTTAGAAGAAATGATATTGCCTATAAAAGTTTAAAAGTTTTTTCAGACGATATGAACTGCCTCAACAAAACTGTACACTGCTTCCAGAAGGCCTGATATGCTTCCACTAGATTAGATACTGCTTCCAGAAGATTTTAAATACTTGAAGTAGTTAAATACAGCAGACTTGACTTTGCTTGTAGAAGAGTTGATACTGCTTCTGGAAGGCTAGAAATGCTTCCACAGAACTTGATATTCTTCAACAAGATTTGATACTACTTTTAGAAAACTTGAAATGGTTTTAGAAGACTCAATACTGCACTAAGAAGACTTTATACTGCTCCCAAAGACTTGAAATGCTTCCAGAGAACTTGATACTGTTTCTAGGAGAATCGGTATGCTTCTAAAAGACTTGCAATACTTCCAGAAGACCTGATACTGCTTCTAGAAGAATTGATATTGCTTATAGAAGACTTGATACTGCTTCCAGAAGACTTGGTACTGTTTTCAGAAGACTTGATAGTGCCTCTGGAAGATGTGAATTGCTTCCAGAAAACTTGCAACGTTTCCAGAAGACATGATATTGTCTCTGGTTCCATAAGAGCACCCATACAATATTATTATAATAATGGTTTTATCCAAATTGAAGTTACCATGCAAACGTTTTAGGTTTAGGTTTTGGCTGGGTTTTAGGAATTAGGTTTTGGCTGAGTTTTGTCCCACTTCAGCTTTTTTTCAAAACCAAGCGAAAAGTCGCTTCCAACATTTTTGGGCATGACGTCGCAAAGTTGGTTAACAACTTCATGATAATAAGATAATATCAAGTAAAGCTCGTGTGGATTCCAGTTTCGAAGTTTTTCTTTAAATACCCCAATCCAAAACTGGAAATCCATCCTTTGTTCCGTATTTTACCCAATATTAGACATCTTTGAAATAATTTAAACGTTAATTAATCGAAATTAAAATCTAATTTCTATATAAAATTCTGAAATACATCATTTTATCAAATTTGGTTGGATTTGAATGTAATCTTTTTATGGAATCAACATTTTATAAAAGACAAAAAGGTTTCAGAACTAAATGGGCTATTCTGAAATTATTACTGCGCAATTGTCGCCTTGTCAAAAAAAAGGACTAACATAAAAATATAAAAATACGTTAATTAAACCTAGAAACTAACTTTTCAAAAATAGTTTAAATCTCTCGTCAATTTTGCAAAAATATATGTATAGAATTATCATCCACAGACTTGACTTTTGTTTAGAAGTGAATGGTGGCCAATTTGAACATTTGTAATTTTTTAGTGAGTTTTGATTGTTATTTTTTTTTTTTTTGAAAAGTTCTTTTTGATTTTTTTTGTTAACATAATTATTGGAACAGGATTACTTATTTTGATTTTACTTTGATTAAAATGACTGCCTTGAATATTGAAAAAAAAAATCAGTTTATCAGATTTTTTGATAGAGCAAAATGTGCTCTTATCTATCAAAAAGTTAAGAAAAACAATTTCGTCCCACTTCAAATAAAAAAATGTTACCATGGTAACCAAACTATAAACAATAAAAACTATCAAACTTATCCAAAATATGCGTTATAATAAATCTAAAACCTTTTATAAGGAAGACTTTTTGTTAAAAGTAAAAATAGCGAAGTTATTTGCTATATTCCAGACTTTTGTGTCACCCCATATAAGCAATTTTCTTGGCTTTATAGATTTTGATAAAAAAAAAATGTTTCAACAATTTCAAAAACCGGGCGATTTTTTATCATTATGCGCGCCTAATTGAACACTAATATAATAAAAAATATGTCGAATTTTTTTGTTCTGGTCTATTAAAAAAAAAGTTTTTCACCGTTTGAAGGCCACTGTGACGCAGTATTTGCCCAGGTTAAATTTTGTCCTTGCCAAATACCAGTAGAAACCGGCGCCGTTTGATTTTCCTTTTCCTTATTTTGCTGCGCAAGTCTTTCGGCGGCTTGTTTCGCCAACAACTCCTGTTCTTCAGCCTGTATCTCCGCCAACGACTTAACTTGCCTCGGTTGAATCGGTTTGTTAGCCCAGTTCAATTGAATTGACGCCTTTTCGATTGTCTGTTGCTCTTGCATCAACAACTGTCGTTGCTGTTGCTGAAGATATGCCATTTCCATGCGTTTTTCTCGCTCCGCTTTTTGTATGGCCAGTAAACTCGGGCCAGTACTTGCATTCGAAGGATTACTCCAAGGAGCCGCTTTACTAATAACGTTATTGTTTTTGTTTTGATTCTCTTGGATCGTTTTAACCAACGCCCTCTTTTCTTCTTCCTTTAATTTTTCTCTTTCGTGTTCGTCCTCTAATTTTTTCTGTTCTTCAGCTCGTTTACGTGCTTCTTCTTCGGCTTTTCTGGCTTCTTTTAGTTTTCGTTTTTCTTCTAATTCACGTAATCGTTTTTCTTCGGCTTCTTTCCTCGCTTTTTCCAGTTCCTTTCGAATTCTTTCTTCCTCCTTTTTCTTTTTTTCCTCGGCTATTTTCTTATCCATTTCTTGTTTTCTTTGTTCTTGTTTTCGTTTTTCTTCCGCCTCTTTCTTCAGTTGTTTCTCTTCTTGTTCTTTGCGTTTCCTTTCTTCTTTCGCGGATTCTTTCTCCCTCTTTGATTGTTCCTTTTCTTTACTACTTGGTGAGTGCTGTTTGATTTCTTCTGGTATATTCGCCGTCGTTTCAACCGGTTGGGTGCTCATCTGAGATTGTGTGGGTGGTAAATCCCACATTGATATTGGCTTTTCGTTCTGTGGTTGCTGCTGAGAAGGTGGCGGCGGCGGCGGTTGTTGTTGAGATTGTACAGGTTGGGGTTGTTGAGGTGGTTGATTCGATTGAACTGTTTGTTGTTGCTGCTGTTGTTGCCATTGATTAGTTTGTTGTATTTGCGAGGTTATGTATTGGTTTTGTTGCCATAAAGCATCCATCTTAAAAAAAATTATTAAGCTAAAATTTAAACACTTTTTAATAATACTTACAGGTTGTGGTTGAGATATATTCTTATTTTGTAATTGTCTTAATAAATTATTAATTGGATTATCATCGGCGGGTGTGGCGAGGTTTTCTAAAGGCTTCTGTGGTATATTTGGCATTACGCCACTACCAGGTAAACTACTGGGTATCCCCGTCATTCCTGGTCCTGGAAGATTCCCATGGATTGCTGACATATTGTTAATTAGGTTATCAGGTGGAATGGTTTGAGGCAGCCCCATCCCAGGAAGAGGTGTAGCCCCTTGTGGAATCCTCTGCAGGGAGTGCATTTGTTGAACTAACGCCTGAAGTGGATCTAACTGCATGGGAATCGCGTTTGGCTGCTCGGTCATCGGTGGCCCAGATAACTTATTAACCTTACGTAAATCGCAACCTTATTTAAACACCCGATTTATTGTCGATTAATCGGCAACTTACTTGTTGCATTTGATTGATGATGTGCATGAGCGGATTGGCGGCTTGTGGCGGGGGTTGTGCTGTTTGCTGGAAATATTGTAACTCAACTGGCGTCATCTATATACAAAAAAAATTTGGAGTTGTCTACCAATAGACTAGCTAATAGCTAAAATTGTCTTGGAAAACTAAAAAAATATTAATTTTATTAACCTGAGCTTGTGGCATAATATGTTGAGTAATCATATCCCTTTGTTGAAGAGCTGTAAGATTAGCCCAATCCGTGGGAGGAACCGATTTATAAGGTCGCCCTTGACTTAGAGCAAATTGAACCTGTAGATTATGTAAATTCAACAAATGATCTTGATCACTTAATTTCACGGGTGGCACTTCTTTCAATGGTGGAATGCGCGTCGTCGACAAAAACGGATTCGCTCCGTTACATAATCTTACAAGATCGCCAAGAGTATAAAACGTTTTGTCGCATTGTCGACGAACAAGTAGCGACAACGTAAAGTAGCCGGCTTTAAACCATTCGGCCATTTCGGTTGATACAAATGGTCCTTGAAGATCGCCCTGCGGATCCCGATAAAACCATTTGTCTTGAATGGGTGGGACGAGATTTGGCGGAGGTTGCGGCGTTACTCCCACACTTGACATCCCAATATTTGGGTTCATTGTTGTTTTAGGGTTCTCCTCCTCCACGACCAGCTTGGAAACGAGATCCTCTTGGAGTCTGTCAAAATCTTCTTCAACTCTATTGCCAAATTAACAAATTAATTTTTAGCTAATTTAAGTTTAAACATAACCAAAAAAATTAGTATTTGTCAAAAAATTTGTATCAAAATTTTCTTTGATAACAATGACAACTTTGATTTTTATTAATAGATTTGAATTTCGGTGCAATTTTTATTACGTTACAATGTTTATCTCAACGATTAATTTATTTAGAAAGTGATATTTACCAACATTTTTTAATTACGAGTGTGAAGTTAACCATCGATTTAAAAATAGAACTCATTCCATTAGCATCAAGGATATTTTCTTGTAAAGAATTCTATAATTGAAAAGTATTCTATTTGATCATATTGTCGGTATATAAGAGAAAGTGACCAAGTCCACATATACTACTTTTAAGTTATTAGCATTTTAATATTTACTCCTGATTTTTATAAACAGTGTAGTTTAATTTATACTTAACTTAAAAACAAATTTTAAAATAGTAACTAATTTCAACTTCATATTTTTGCAATGGTTTCTACTGTGAGCGTCAAAAGAAAGTAAACACTAGCTGTTTACTTCTAAAAACCCTTTTTACTACGGTTCTGTTAACTTACAATAAAAATTTATATACCAAAATTTACGACTTTATTTGTGAGCAATCCTATCGTAAAAAATAGTTAAGCAAAAAGCCCCACAAATATGGTAAATCCCCTTTAGAGTAAAAATACCCCGATATTTACGCGTCAAAAGAAAGTAAACAGCCGGTCCGGTTGTTGTAAATTCATTTTAGATTTAGGGGAAGTACCACACTTTTCGTATAAATACTTATAAACCCCTCCCAGGACAACTTTAGAACATTTTAGAAGAAACAGCAAGTGGTTGAACGTCGAAATTAATTATAAATACCAAAAATCATCATGGGAAAACAAACAAGTATAGAAACGCGTAAAATTATATTAAGTTTAAATAAAAAGGTAAATCCTTACGCGAAATAGCTAAAATAATGGGACGAAATCACTGCACAATAAAAAAATTTTGGATAAATACGCAAAACATCATACTGTAGCCGATTTACAACGCGTTGGATGACCAAAGCGCCTTACAGAAGCACAGGCTAGAGCAGTGGTAAGAGAAGTGAAGAATAATCCATGTTCAAGTGCGGTTAAAATAGCAAACGACGACATATCGCAGATAGCAAACACAACCATAAGTTCCAGTACCATACGAAGAACACTCCATAAAGTGGCCCGCATGGAAGAACACCCCGTAAAAAGCCTTACATATCGAAAATAAATAAACAGAAACGTCTTGATTTCGCAAAAAAATATCAGAACAAAGCTCCAGATTTTTGGAAAAATATATTATTTAGTGATGAAAGTAAATTTGAAATTTTTGGTAAAAGAAAACCACCAAAGATATGGCGGCCAAAAAATGAGGCCTTCAAAGAGAAATTTGTTACCAATACCATCAAACACGGTGGAGGCTCGGTTATGGTCTGGGGCTGTATGGCGGCGTCAGGGGTCGGTAATCTAGTTTCTATTGAATCAACAATGAATAAAATGGACTATTTAACCATTTTAAAGAAGTTTTCCCCGAGTATTAATGAATTGGACTTATCAGAGAACTGGATCTTCCAACAGAATAACGATCCAAAGCACAATTCCAAAATTGTGAAGGAATGGATGCTATACCGAGTCCCTAAAACAATTGATCATCCACTGCAGTCCCCAGACCTTAATCCTATAGAACATCTGTGGGAACACCTTGACAGGAAGATCAGAGAAAGGACAATTTCAAATAAAGACGACCTTAAAAAAGCTTTAACTGAAGAATGGATGAAAATTCTTCAAAATATTACAAAAAACTTGGGGGAATCCATGCCAAGGAGGTTAAGGGAGGTGTTGAAGGCCAAAGGAGCTCAAACCAAGTATTAAAAGTTAATATTATATTTATTTTTGTACTTAATACCTATTAGTTCCGAATTCTGTTTATAGTATAGATGAGTTGTGAAGACTGCAATAAAACTTTTTGATTTTCGTTATTAACTGCATTTTTATTAACCTTTTAATAGAAAAACAACAGCTGTTTACTTTTTTTTGACGCTCACAGTATATTCTAATACAGTACCCTACCAAAATCTTAATACAGTACAATCCCGATTAACCCAATCGCGATTATCTGAAATCCGGTTTATCCGCAACAAACTATAATTTCAAAAAAATCTCGATTAACCGGAAAAATTCGAATTATACGAATCGCGTCTGGGATTCCCCTATACTGCTAGGTGGTTCCCCTCGGGGTTTCACGGTAATATGATAGTCTAAAATGCACATTATTTTGCTTAGCCGACAGTGTTACAAGTACATACATATGTATTAACGTTTGTTATTATCGCAAAAAAAGTACTGTTATTTTCAAGTATTTTACAAAATGCAGTGTCAGTGCAATAAACGTAAACGCGTTCGACGATTAGATAATGGTGAATTGCTTAAAAATATAGCAAAGGATTTAGGCGTACGCGTGAGTACGGTTGCAGAATGGAGAAAAAATCGCAAAAAAAAAACTTGATAAATGGTGTATTTTGTCATCGCCGACCCCGGCACGAAAATGTATGAAAAGAGATGAATATGAAAAAGTGGATGATTCTTTATTTTTATGGTTTACACAGAATTGAGAACGTGGAATACCAATTTCGGGGACCATTTTAAAACAAAAACCAGTGAGTTTAAGTAAAGAATTGCCGATCTTTGAAGCGCCTGCAAGTTTTTCTGCAAGTGATGGATGGCTAGACCGATGGAAAAAAGGACATGGTGTACGTCAACTGAAAGTTTGTGGAGAAAAGTTGTCTGCCGATATATTTGCCGCAAAAAAATTTGCGGAGAATTCTATGGAGCTTATGAAAGAAAATGATTTACAACCAGACCAGATCTATAATTGTGACGAAATCGGCTTGAACTACAGAATGTTGCCCTCAAGTTTCAAAAACGGAAGCTGGAGCACCTGGTTACAAACGTAGCAAAGAACGTATCACTGTTCTTGCATGCGCTAATGCTTCTGGGAGATACAAACTTCCATTATTATGTATCGGTAAGCCGGCAAAACCACGAGCCTTCAAGCATATTCATCTCAATGCTTTTCTTGTTACGTATAAAAATAAAAAAAAAGGCTGGATGAATGCAAATCTATTCAAAAATTGGATTTTTGAAGATTTCGTACCAAAAGCAGTCTTTTTTAAAAGAGCAGGGATACCCCAGAAAATGTGTTTTGTTACTAGACAATGCTGCCACTCACCCAAGTGCGGAGCAACTTAAAAGTGGGGAAATAAAAGTAATGTTTTTGTCTCCTGCTATAACTTCTCTCATTCAACCCATTCAACCCAAACCCACAGACGTTTGCTATTGGAGCATATTTTGGAAGAAGTAGATGACGGTGATAATCTCATTGAATGTCTAAATAAGATAAACTTGAAAAATGTTGTATATTGGATAGCTTGGAATCAAGTAAAAGGTGTTCTACCTAGAAAAATCTTGGTCAAAATTGATTCAACACGAGAAGGGACGTATCTCAGAAGCAGAGTAAGACCATGAAGAAAGTTTACAGCAAATTTTCACGAAAATACTAGGATGTGAAAATGTTACGGAAACAAAAGTTAATGAATGGTTAAACAGTGATAATGCAGAAGATGAAATGACTGACCAAGAATTAATTGAAAGTGTTTGCAAAAATGCTAATGAAATAAGCAGTGATGACAATGTAGAATGCACTGACAATATTCCAGTAAAAATGTCACATTCAGAAGGACTAGAAGCCTTGGAGAAAGCGTTAACTTATGTAGAACAACAAGAAAATGCAACTGCTGCGGATGTTCTTTTAATAAAACGTTGGAGAAACATTGCGGTCAAAAACAGAAGTAGTGCTAAACAAGTGCAGTTAAAAATTTACATACTATGTATGTATGTACATATTTAGGCATTTATGTACATAGTATATTAAAAAAATTAGGTAATAAAAATTAAACAAATTATTTGTTGATATTTTGAAATTAATACATAAATTTAAGTAAAATATTTCATAAATGTTTTTAAGTCGATCTAATGATATACGCATCCTAACCTCCAATTTTCCAAAAAAAAATTCGAATTAACCAAAATTTCGATTTTCCGAAATCACTTTGGTCTACATTATTTCGGATAATCGAGATTGTACTCTACCGGTATTCTTATTATTTTTAAATCGTGACATCGTCCAAAAAGAAACAATAGGTGATGATAATAGAAACAACTTTGGCAAGCTTTTTACATTTGTTGTTAATAGGATTACGAAGTATCCAAAACAACGAATACCGTTTTATTCAACCATCTCTTAAAATTTCAATAAACTTTCTTGATTGTAAAATATGATCGTAAATAACAATACGTCTTAAAATTGTGTTGATGAATAAATACATTAAAATATTACTATTTATCTTGTTTGTGAATATTATATACAGGTGAATCCAAAATGTGCATACAACATGCGGTCTATCTATGTACAGTGATAAAATGAGTATTTATCCAGGTATTTACCTTGGCCTAGGTTAAACATCCAAATAGTGGGTAATTAACCAATTAAAAATTTAATTATATATAATTAAAAGTTATATATAATAATATAATTAAAAATTTATAGTAATATATCTATATAAAGTCTATTCCAAGACTTCCATTCATCCATGGAGGTGTTAAAAAAATGCTATGGTATGACGTGCGACTCAATGGTCGTGGAACAGACTATAAATTTGGCATTTTCACACTTTTCTTTGTTACACAAACTGATATTTTTATTTCTTTATGATTAAATGAATACATTCGATTTTTTTATTCGATTGGTGTGGAATTGGTTCATTCAATCTTATATGAATGAAATCAAGTTTAAAACTGAATAAGCAAATTTTTACCAGAGATGGGTAAAAACCATTTTATGGGACGAACACGATTCCATGCTACCACTTTTATGGTGGAGAGGTGCGAATTGGGTTATATCACCATTTGGATATTATATAAGGAAAATTGATTAAAATTAATTAGATTAATATTGTTTTGCAATGATCCCAGTTTAATCCTGAGAAGGGAATCGTAATAGGAGATTGAGAGAGGACATTATCTAACTTAGTTTTCGAAATAGCCTATTTGGACTTCAAATTTGAACCATCATAGTTCTTGAAAGAATGTGAAGAAGCACACAACTTTTTCTTTCACAATTTAATTATGGAGCGGAGACATCAAGAAAAATTTGGTTTTAGGGTATGGGCAGACATTTTTAGAGGTCGACATTATGAGAACTTTCGAATGAGATTCTTTTCTTTTTAAGAACATTCTCCAAATTTATATCGAATTGATTTCATACTTTATGTACACACTGTATATTCGCTAAGACGCATCCCATTACAAATACCAAAAAAATGTTGTGCAAAGTTTCTAAAACACATAGTGCATCAGCAGGTAGTGAAATATAAAATAAATCATATTAAAAGAACACAAATTTTTCATTAAATGAATGACAAATTTTTGTTGAAATCAATTTTTAAGTATTTCGAGAAGTGTAAAGCGTTCTATACTTTTTGTGAATTATGCTGCAGGTGATGTAAAATTATTATTTCAAAGATATCTAATAACAAATATTAAATGTAGTTTACTCATGCTTTTGCGTCTTTTGTTCCTAATAATCACCTGTTACGTAATTTCCCCCTATTTTAATTAAAACAAAGAGCAATAAAGTATATAATCTTAACTACCAATCGATAATAATGAAATAATAGTAATAACACCTTTGTTATTACCAATTAGCGGCAATCGAGATATTCATAAAAGTTTCACATTTGCAATTTTTTTACATGTTTTGTATTCAGAATAACATTTCTTACAATTTTTATTTGAAAGATTTTGATTTTCGAGTATAGCAACTAACAACTTAGAAAATTACGAAATTACTTAAATTTTCACATTTTTCTCGATATTTACGAATCTGAAAGCAGAAGTATACTTGAGAAATGTTGTTCTGAGTTAAATTCTTTACAAGTTTTGTTTGAACTGTTTAAAACGCTTTTTAGTACTCGTCATATGCAATCACCCACATTAAAAATTATCGTCACAATTCAACGATTTTCATTGCATTACTTGACCATCTATGTTGCATTTTAATGAGGCAGAACGCTTGTTGGAAAAAAGCTAACAATGAAATCTTAATAATTAAATATCACAGTAATGAAGAAGACAATTATTCATGATAATAATAAATCTCCTTAGTTAGTATACACCCTCAATAACTTTTAAATGTATATGAAGACCACTAGTAGAACCTCCAATGCATTTTATTTTTTTGGAATAAACTTTGTAATGAACCAAAAAGCCTTTGTTTCTATTAAGAAATTATACCAAACAGAAAGTTCATCATTCTTCTTCCTCTATTTATTGAAGGTTTCCTTATCTATGGAATTTACTTTGTCTAATGATTTAATTAGTCCCACTTTAGTCGTAACTCAGTAACTTCAAATTTTAATTACATAGATTCATATAATTGTTAAGCAATAGCTATGATGATATAATAGCAATTTACAGCTCAAACAAAACATGTTAGATTTAACCTTGATTAATTCGTGTGAACCTGTTCCAATTTGTTCCAAGACATACAACGCCTGACGATTTGGCGCCTTTTATTATTTTTTTTTTTGTATTTAGTTTAGAAATAATTTTAATATTAAAACAGTATTAATTCGGATTAAAAGCTGTAGATGTATTAAGTGATTTCAAGCCAATAATGTCCCGATAAATCATTTGCTTTATAATGTAGAGATCAGAAGAAAATCTTATTTTTTGTCTCTATTAGATCTTGGTAGTGTCATAATTCTCTTCCAATCATTAAGGCAAAAGACAGGAATGAATCTTTTTTTCACAAAACTTCTACGTGCACCATTGATTCTACGTGAAAAAATCTATTACTAGCCGTTTTTACTTTTTTGCAAAGTTTCCAGATAGCCAAGATACAGAGGCTGTCTGAAAATCGTATATTTTGAGAAACAGCCTGTATATCAAAAGTGAAGAGGGCTATGAAAACTTGGTTTGCCGCATTATAAGTTTCACAAAAAAGTAGCTAAGGTTCATGAAAACCGCAACTTTCTATCTTTCATAATTACCAAGATACCCTGCAAACCCATCGAAATTTGGACACCCTGTACAAGTAAACAACTATACCTATATCACCACTTCCTTGTTAGCGATCTATTTCGAACTAAAGATATCAATATTCTTTAATTATTGGAGCTACTAATTTATAAAATTGTTGAATTGTATACTCATAGATTTAGACTATAGTAAAGTGAGGATGCGTCAGAGCATAGAATTTGCAGGACACTCTGTAAATCAAAACTGATAAACAAGGGTTTATCAAAATCTTCCAAAGAAACTCTTCTGTTTTCAATTGGTTTGAAGAAAGAAAAGTTATACTGCAAAAACAAAATCTTTTTGATTGCTCATTTATCAATCTTTGTACAATTCATACATTTTAAGAATGGATAAGATATAAATTTGTAAAAATGTATAAATTTTAGAAATAGTCTTTGTATGGTACTAGTTTCACTGGTTCGTTTTCTTTCATATTAAAAAATTGCAATGTTGTACCATTTACAAGTTCACTTTGTCATTTTCCCCTATATATACACGTTTTTACAGAATGGACTTGGTCATTGTAGAATTTGAAGTTATAAGCATTATTACACCCTTTTTGCACTTGTATATGTTTCGCATCAAAATAATATCGAATTGAAATTAAATTGAAACACAAAAATCTAGAATTCTGGAGTTGATCACTTTCTCTTATTAACCAACGATTATCTCCGCTACACGAGATTGCAATTAACAGAATTTGCAGTTAAATTCAAACCAAAAGCTAACTTTTGGTTATTAACCTATTAACATTTTTTTAAAACCAATTAGTACATGACGCTGATTTTTTAAATTCGCACTAACGCGATTTTTTGCTAACTAGCTGTTTTAATTCTAGTCATAGTGTTAAGTTTAATTTTTGTTATAAACAATAAAATATCAAAAATAAATTCTATGTTAATATAGTAAAAATTCGATAACTACAACTCCTGTAAATGTGTAAACTTAATTATTTTACTAAAATGATGAAAAATCAGTTAAATATAAGTGAAAAAGCTGACAAAAGCACAATTTCACATATAAGTACAATAATACCCCGACTTACACTACCCCGTTTTACGCAAATCCGGAGTTACGCGAATTGTAGAACTCGATTCCTTCACCACTTCGCGCGCGCGCAGCGCTCACAGATGTAACGAGACAGGTTCGAACTGAATAGCAACTTTTATCTTATTATTTGTTATTCTGTGCTCTATAACTATGTCATCTAAACGAAATAGAACTAATTCATTTACATCAAACAAGAAAAGAAAAGTATTTGTTTGGAATGTAAACGTAATATTATCAAAGAAGTTTAATCTACCGGAATCAACATCAGAACAATTGTAAAAGATAGAGAAAAAAATCTTGAAGCTGTGTAAAATCGTCAGTGTTCAACCATCATTCGTAAACGTCATGATATTATCGCCCAGATGGAAACAATGTTAAAATTATGATATGATAATCAGGTAAGAGTGAAAAACTGGCCTGTTAATCACAACACGGTGTGCTCGGAGGCGGCTAAAGATGAAATGTTTAAAGCTAGTAACGGTTGGTTTAGCCGTTTCAAAAGTCGTTATAATTAGCATTGTATCGCAGGAAGTGAAGAGGCGGCAAGTGCTGATAAAGAAACGGCGTCTCTCTATCCAGAGAAACTAAAGGCAATGATAGAAGAAGGAGGTTATACCACCCAAACCATATTCAACGTAGATGAGACTGGTCTGTTCTGGAAGAAGATGCCCAAAAGAGTCTTTTATCGCACGTGAAGAGAAAACCTTTCCAGGTTTTAAAGCTGCCAAAGATCGACTAACAGTGATAGTTAGCGCGAATGCTGCTCTTGATTTTTAAATTAAAACCTCTCTTAGATTATCGCTCAGAAAATCCTAGAGCTTTAAAAATAAATCTAAAGCTGGATTAACCCTCAACTGCTACCATTAAAAACGGTATTTAGCGGTATGTGATACCGGTAAGGGATTATCGGTTTATATAGTAGATAATTGCAAAAGAATTAGTTATATTACTTTATTACGACACTAGTTTATGTTATAAGACTCATAATAACAATAAATAGTAAGAAAACATTATTTATCCAGTCCTTTAATGCATGGATCGCACATTTTTTTAGCGTGCTCTAAACAAATGGGCTTTCCACACATTCTACAAACATAAAATGTTTTTCTTTTTAGTTTATAATCACACAAATAACAGGTTTTTTTACATCCATTCGCTCGTCGCGAATCGTTTGGCTGGGGTCATTGATGTCAGGTATTTGAAGGATACCACATATCCTTGATCTTAATTCTTTTGATACTTTGTTTTTTCCAGTGTACATGAAAGGTGTTGTTAAACTTTTTGCCAATAATTTTAAAGTCTTTACGTTCCATTTTTTCTGAATTCTTACAACTTTGATATAATATATACGAATTTACAGTACACATATTTACAAGAACAAAGAATATTGCCATAGACCATCGATGGGTTCTTCTACTAGGTGAATAGTTTGCACAATTTCTATCTAAACTATCCACGTCCCCTTTGGTCAAATTATAATCGGCAATAATTTCCGGTTTTCCACTTTCTTTGTCATTTGCAATAGAATGGTGCATTGAAGATATCAATATAACGGCTCTATTTTTCTTAGGAACATAGGACATTAGCGTAACATCTTCCTTGAAACCATAAAGAGTGCTGCCGATATCTTTATTTTTATTTGGCAAAAAACAACAGGGCCTGTTTCTTCTCATTGTTCCTAGGAATGTGAGTCCTCGTCTTTTTAGTTCACAAACAAGTTGCAATGTGCCAAACCAGTTATCGGCTGTAATATTACGATTTGTTTTTTCAATCGGTTTTGCCAATCTTATAACTGATTGTGTAGGAATGCCTAAATGTTTTTCTTCAACAGATAAAGTTTTTCCGTCTGAATTCTTGCCGCTATATATATAAGCATTATATAAGTAATTATTTCGTGCATCTGTTAGACACATAATTTTTATGCCGTACTTTGCAGGCTTTTTTGGCATATAAACTTTAAACCGACATCTACCTCGAAAAGCCACAAGAGATTCATCTACACATACATAAGCTCCCAGCGAAAAATTTCTTTGAGAATTTTCAATAAATTTTTGGAACAATCTATTTATCGCAGTTGTAGCATCATCTTTCATCTTCTTACCTCTGTTTTGAAAGTCATCAAATTTTAAAGCACAGAGCAACGTCTCAAATCTTCTCTTAGACATCATACATCGGAAAACATCTCTCCCTGTTCCAAATAAACAATCCACATTTTCATTGCCTGATTTGAACACTTCAGTGTAAATTAATAAACCAAGAAATGCCTTTAGTTCTAATACGTCAATATCACATAAGCTAGCATGCGATTTATTTTTATATTTTAGTCGAACTAGTCCTAATTTACAATTTGTCCAACGGATAATTTCCTGCAGCATGTTCTCACTGAATAATACATTCCATAATTCTTCTGGCTTTGGATTATCTCCTAACAAAGCAGCAGGTCCTCTTAGTCCTGGTAAATGTGTAATCAAATTGTGCTTCCTTGTTCTTACATTACGAGGTGGTTCACGTTTTGACCTACAAAGGCATTTGAACTAATATTTTCAAATCGTTTTACTATTTACATATTATGTTATGGGCCTAATGGGTATGGAAATGGGTTGAGGTTGTTTTTGAACTTAGGAAGTTTTTGAAGTAATCCGACAAAATACCATGGCTTCACCTACCATTTAGTTTTATTTGTTTTTTCGCGACCGTAATAAACATTTCTTTCCTGTGATTCTGCACAAAAATTATTTTCATTTTCCTTGTCTTCGTCCTCATCATTGTCAGCTGCAGATATTTCTGATTAACTATCGTGATCCATTTCAATAAAATTGTTTACATCTATATTTTCATCTTTATCACTACTTTCTTCCATCAAATATTCTTCAAATTCTTCATCATCAGATCTCATACAAGACGGACCTGCTTTCTGAGCCATTTTACAAAGTTCCAAACAGAAGCATAAACTAATTGTCAACTCACTGTTCAAACTAATACTAAGCACTATTCGAAGTTTCAATATTTCTGTTAATATTTTCAATATTTTTCACTAGTAACATTTTTTACTACAATTCAAAAACGCAACGTAGAGACTACTGACCGGTACCATATACCGCTAAATCCAAAAAATCTTGTAACACGTTGGTACACGTTTAACGCATATCTCCCACCGATGACTGCTTATATGTAAACTAATATACTTTAAAGGTAGACGGACTATGAACTGCGCAGGAAAAGATTTATAAAAGATACAAGCTCATAAACGTTTATAGCGGTATGACATACCGCTAGATAGGGGTTGAGGGTTAAGCATGGGTGACAGATTTCTTTTTGAAGAATGGTTTGGTTATCACTTCATACCTGAGGTCGAACGATATTGCCAATTAAAACAAATTCCATTTAAAGTGATGCTATTAATCGACAACGCACCAGGTCATCCTCTAATTCCTAATACTACTCTAATTCATTTCGACTCACGTGTAAAAGTTGTATTTTTGCCACCAAATACAACTAGCTTGCTTCAACCGATGGACCAAGGAGTCATTAACACGTTTAAAGCTTTTTACACAAGACAATCATTTGCGCATCTATATGAAGCTATGCGACAAAATAACGAGCTCTCTGTTAAAGACTTTTGGAAACAATTCAACGTTTTAGATGCCGTGAGAATTATTGGACAATCTTGGAATGAAATTTCACAAAAAACTTTAAATTGTATCGAGAAAAAAATGTGTCCATATTTTTTTACCACTGAAATCCAGGAGGAATCAACGCCAGATCCTGATCAAATTGATAATGTGATAGAAGAAGTGGTGGATCTTGCTAGACAGTTAAATTTAGAGGTGAATGGTGATGATGTACAAGAACTGCTGGATTCACACACTCAGGAGTTGGCAATTGATGAGCTTATAGACATGTGTGAACAAGATCAAAACATGGAACCACCTGATTTCTTAGAGCTAGTTCAGTCAGAAGATTACTAGCTTGACAGAAGGCCTCGACTAAATTGAAAAAGGATTACAAATTTTACAAAAAAAATTGACTCCAACGAAGAGCGCGTATCTGCCAAAATACGGGGAATAAAAAATTTATTAACGTGATGCGAGGAAATTTTACGCGAAAAGAAAAAAAAAATTGATTCGTCAGACGACACTATTCGATTTTGTGAAGCCTTCTACATCAAAATAACTTCGTTTTTGCAATATGTATGTGCAATAATAACATAATTTGTTTAATGTAGATATGTATTATCTAACGCTTTATTAAATATTTTTCTTCTAAATTATTGTTATCCCATGTATTCATATGCAAAAATGGACCTCGACTTACGCGAATTCAACTTACACGGTTATCCTTCGGTCCCACTTACCGCGTATGTACGGGGTATTACTGTATAAAATAATAAGCCAAAAAATTTTTGACAAAAATTTTTAAAAAGCAATGAGTTTTAACAACTAAAAAAGTGTTGGTTCCAAATAATAAAAAGTCATTATATACTTGGTTTTTAAATGAAAGAATTCAGAATAACTCTATTATTGATGATAATTGAAAACTTGAAGCTATTTAATTTCATTAAACCTTTAATTCAAGCATAACATTTTAAACCAGTCTAAGTTGGATAAAAAATCAATCAATAAATTACACCTGGTAATTAAATTTAATAACCAATTTGATGAAAGTAATATTTGTTAAAAGTAAAAGTTGCAATTATCGGATTTCTGCCATAAAATGAATGATATAATTATTAATATTACCTATGTGAAGATGATGGTTGCTCTACAACAATTCCATTAACATTTAAATTCCCCTCGATTTTATGTCCCATTTGTTTTTCGATCTTATCGCCCTTAAGTTCCTTTTTAATTTCGACGTTTTTAGCTTTTTTCTGTTCAATTGGTTTTTCCGGGGGATCAAGCTTTTCTTTCGTCTCCTCCACATCCTTTATACCGACGTTCATTTGTTCCTAAATTACATTAAATTAATCATCCTTTTAAATCGCTTGCAACTTATTTACCTCTTTAACTTCAATATCGCATTGTTTAGATAACGAAATTGAAGATTTTGATGATGTCAAAGGGGCCGGTTGTCTTGGCGATATATTCTGTTGGGATGTTGATTTTTGTAACTCTTTTCTTCCGCCAATTCTATGATCCTAAATATTTAAAGAATAAATATGTTGTTAGGGTGAGATGTTTTATTGCATACGCACATAATACGTGGGTATGAAATTGTTGATTGCTTTATTTGGATTAAAAAGAGTTGATACTACTTCTAGCAATGCTTGCAGAAGTTTTGAACTGATTGCAGAGGACTTGATACTGACCCTGGAAGAATTAACACTGCTTCTACAAGACTTGATATTACTTCCAGAAGACTTGCAATACTTTCAGAAGACTTGACACTGCAATTAGGAGACTTAATACTACTTCCAAAAGACCTAAAATGTTTTTTCAGAAAACTTGATACTGTTTTTAGATGATTTGATACTGCTTGCAAAATACTTAAACTGCTTCCAGAAGCCATGATACTGCTCCTGGAAGACTTGATATTGCTTCCAGAAGACGTGAAATGTATCCAGAAGTCTTGCGATGCTTGCAGAACTTTTGAAATGATTCCAGAGGACTTGATACTGCCGCTGGAAGAATTAATACTGCTTCTACAAGACTTGATATTACTTCCAGAAGACTTGTAATACTTTCAGAAGACTTGATACTGCAATTAGAAGACTTAAACGGCTTCCAGAAGCCATGATACTGCCTCTGGAAGACTTGATACTACTTGATATTGCGTCCAGAAGACGTGAAATGTATCCAGAAGTCTTGCAATGCTTGCAGAAATTTAAACTGATTCCAGAGGACTTGATACTGCACCTGGAAGAATTAATACTGCTTCTGCAAGACTTGATATTACTTCCAGAAGAATTGCAATACTTTCAGAAGACTTGCAATGCTTCCATAAGACTTGATACTGTTTCTAGAAGATTTGATATTGCTTCCAGACTTGATACTGCCCCTGGAAGACTTGATACTGCTTCTAGAAGACTTGAAATACTTTGAGAACACTTAATATTGCTTCCAGATAATTTGAAATAATTCCAGAAAACTTGACACTGCTTCTAGAGGACTTGAAATACTTCTAGAAGACTCCAGAAGGCTTGATAGTGCTTATAGAAAATATGAAATGCTTCTGGAACCTTCTGGAAATGTTCTGGAAGCATCCAGAAGACTTGATATTGTTTCCAGAAGGCTTGAAATGTTTATAGAAAACTTAATATTGCACTGGAGGGTTTGAAATTCATTCAGAAGTCTTGATATTGCGTCTAGTAGACTTAAAACGCTCCCAGACGACTTGATATTGTTTCAGCAACCGTGATACTGCTTGTAAAACTGCAGTATTAAGATCTCTCTGTCTGGTAGAGGTCATTTTTGTTGCCAAAGACAAGAAATTATTAATAATAATTGATTTTGCTCCCAAATCATCAAATACTATTGGCAAAATATAAAATCTTCATGTCAGCAAGTGAAAAATATTCCCAATTAAAGAGTAGATACTGATTGCACAACTCTAAACACTTTTGGCAAAAGACATTTCCATTGCAAATGAACCATAGGGGCCAGATACTTTTGTTTGATTTGAATAAATTCAAAGTACAGAAGGTATTTTGAATTTCTTCAAACTTTTTTTTAGAACCGCTTGAGCTTTTTTCCAATTCAATTTTTTTTTTCTGCACCCACCACCCATAAGTATTTTTTAAAACCGGCGCATATGTATTATTACAAACCTGTTCGTCGTCTGAACCGTGATACGCCCCAGTCGAATCGAAGGTGCCCCCACCTTCACCTAATTGTTCGGTAAACCATTCGGGCTGATGGTCCTCGTCCCAACCTTTTCTTTGAACGTGATTTCTGCCGTCAAACCAACTCCTGCTTCTTTCGTGTGGATCGTCCAGTTTGTCACCGTCACGCCAGCTTGTAGAACGAACCCATTTTTCGGCGGAGCCACGATTAGTTGCCGACCTCCAACCCTCCTCTTCATCCGCTGGTCGGTTACGACGCCAATTATCTACTGAAGCTGACCTACTAAGAAAAATTTTGTTAAAAAATTTTCTTTTTTATTAAAAGTTTAGTTAATTTACCTGTAACCACCAAAATCCTTTCGTGGACTCCACTCTTGCTGTTCACCATTGCCCCATCCTCCCACACCACCACTCGCGTCATAGCTATTAACATTTCTTCCATATTGATATGAGCCCCGTCCTCTATTTGGTCGCGTCCCACCCCGTTCAAGTGACGAACCACGACTGCCTCTTGTAGCAGAGTTTATAGGCGGAGCTCTCGATTGCCACAATCTCTAAATAATTTTTTAAAATTATATTTGTAGAAATTAACGTTATTTTGTTTGCACCTCTTCCTCTGTCGGTCCTTTGTCCAAAAGAACTAAGGGTACCAGTGGCGGATCAGTATAGAGTCTTGTAAAGTTGACCAAAGAAGCTGGCGGCTTAAAACCCTTTTCATATAGTCCCAACATCTCCTCTCTACCGTACCTTTTAATATTTTAGTTTATTACATTTTTACTAGTTTTTAAAATCTATTAATTGATATTTTTTCTTTTAATTTTATTACTATCTTAATGTTTTCTGTTCTGTGACACGCGGTATATTATTATTTGCAAACTGCAGGCGACAATTCAATGCGTACAAGATGTTAAAAATAGAATGTAAAATATTTACGAGGTATAATAGTACAAACTAAAATACAGCAGTTTAGAGATGAGTGATTTTAAACAGCTTTTAAAAGAAGGGCATTTGCATAGGAAAATGGAACTACGAACTGGAATTCCGCGATGTACCTTAAAAAATCACATAGAGTAACAACCAGGAATTCAATTTTATAGAAGCCAATAAGAGAAAGGGGAAAACAATCTTTGGAAAAAATTGGTATGCTGAATTTTTAAAACGTCATTCAAACATTTCAAAACAAAGAGCACAATCGAAATCCTCAAAACTAAGCCGTTGGACAGTAAAAGATTTTTAAACATCTTACTAGAAAAATATGATTTTAAATATGCACCCGAAAAGATATTTAATATGGATGAAAAAGGTTATCGTATATATCATCAACAGTCAGTATTAGCATAAAAAGGAGCAAAAAGGGTCCACAAGAACATGCAGAGAATATTACGATTGTAGCATGTGTTAACGCTCTAGATAACGCAATATGATATCAGATATTCTAGAAGAGAATTTATAGAAAAAAATGAAAACGCGTTGCCTTTGATCCTCTCCACAAACTTTATGGATTGAGGATCAAATTTAAAAGAGAGCCATATTAACCTCATGGTTCATTAGAGACCAAGTTGTAAAGTTAGACGACAATTTTATTGAAAGTGAACCCTCATTTGTCGCTACAAAGAGTTGATTCGACAAATTCCTTCGCAACAACGGCATCTTAAGAAGTTAAGTATTCACTACACTAAATCATTAGATTCCAGCTTTTAAACAATAGAGATAAAAAGAAATAACCAGTGTTTTAGAGATCTGTTTTAGCGAGGCTTGTAACGGGCTCTATTTCTGTAGATTCTCAAAATTGTTTAGTATCAAAATCGAACATGCTATCATCAATACTGCATTTAAACAGAGTCGTCCTAAGATATATGGCGCCCTATGGCTGGATTGGGCCAACGCCTTTAGACCAATGTATTATAGCCACATTCAAGGTATATTTATATATATATGGAAAGTGATACCAACATAACTGTACTACAATGTTGAAAAACTTGTATCATTAACATTCAGTTTAAAAACTTCACGTTGAATTGAGAAGGATGCTTGCTTACATTAGGGAAGGATGATGAGCTTTTGCAGAATGACATCCAAACTAGTGATGGGCCAACACGGGTTTTCGCCAAACCGAGTTAACAGGGTTGAAAATTTACGTAAATCGTGTTCAAACCGAATTACCCAAGTCAAGTTGATAGCAAAAACATAAATCTGCCTGGGTTGAATTGATGGAGGTAAGGGTTCCTTTATGTTAGAGCTGCGATAAACGATAAGGGCGACGATACTAGCACAGCAAAGAAAATGGTTATATTAATTGATTACTAAGTCAAGTCAATATTGCGTTCTTTGACTCTCAGTATATTATTTGAGGTACTGTTGGACATTGTTACTAAAAATGTACCGTATGCAATTAAATACAGGGTCCGGCCAATTTTCCCACATTTTGAACCGCCACTTTGCCTGGATCACTGAAGAAAGTTGAACGATATCCCTACGTTCATAAACATGCCTCTGCTTTACATTTGTCAGAAGAATTTTACACGCCGATCTGAAACTCATCTCCATTTATCTGGCGTTGTGAACAAGCAGAATTATCGATATGTCATCTTGCCTCACAATTGTTTGGAACTAAAACTTAGAAAACTTGAACATACTGATGTGTAGTTTCAACATGATAGAACTACGGCTCATACGGCAAGAAGAACAGTGAACGTTTGAAGGGAAATGTTTCTAGGATATGTAGTCTCGTTCCGTGGAGACGTTGGCAAACGAAAAAGTCGAATACTTTTGCGGCTACCTGAAAGCAAAAGTTTTTCAATACCATTGACGAATTAAAAAAGTTAAGTTGGCAAAGTAAAGTAACAATACGCCAAGAAATTACAGGAATATCACCTCAAGTTTCTGTTGGAGTGATGAAAACTTTCAAAAATCAGCTTCGAATGTGTATTGAACAAAATGATCGCCACTTGGAATCTGTAATTTTCAAAACTTAATAAAAACAAATGGCATAGCACACTCCAGAATTGCAGGGGATTTTGTGTCTGTGTATGGTAATGTCAATGTATAGTTATATCGTCGTGGCTGCTGAGTAAGATATAATTGAGTTGGCCTTCTCGACTGCTTCTGATGTTATATTATCCATACTTGTGCATTTCTTTCTGAACTCGCAGATTGTTATATCGCGAATCAAGAAAAGTAATTTTTGCTGTGATTCACATTAATCGCTCATAAACATTAACTCGTGACTGTATTATTACAGCAAGAGTTCTTTGTAGTTGCTTACTAAGCTGTGTCATTGGAGTTTTGCTATTTATGTATGTATACCCAACTCGAGTTTTCTCGGTTTGATAAATCTAGTAGACCCATCTCTAATCCAAGCTACAGTTTAGAGCGACCGTTACAGGAATATTTTAGTGACATTTAGTGCTTAACGTCCGTTATCAGATTAAACTGCTTGAGAGCAGTACTAGATTGAAAATGAAGATTCTTTGGTGCAGGCAGATATTTGGATGTTCACAAATACGTAGAAAAAAGTCGGAAGGAGTCGGGGCAGGAGTAGTAAGCAAGATGGACAATACGATTTTTCACTCTCCAGGCGCTGGAAGCTGTAAAACCTCGGCTTAATGACTGTAAGAGAACTTTGCACACATTGAATTGTGATAGTAGAGTCTCTTTGATCTAGGTCACTCTAGAGTTGCTGGCAATGACGCGGCAAATGAGCTAGCACGAGATGGTAGCGCTTATGCGTTTTTTGGGCCTAAAGCAGCAGTTGCTGTATTATTTACGATAGCCTAATATAGGATTGGGCTGTAGACTGAAGAAGACTTCGTTGAATCGAATGTCGATTAAAGACACTCATCGTGCAGGTCTTATGCAACTGCATATAATTGATGAAAATACAGATTAAATTTGAGCTATGTTAATTCTCAAAGCAGTTAATACATCTTTAGAAATGGGACTAACAGATATTATGATATAAACAGATCCTATAACAACACGCAGTTTAAAGACAGGATGGGAGATTTGTAATGTTTTTGTACTTTACAACATTTTATCTTACAATTAGAAGTAAATTTAAACTATAAATAAATTTCAAATATATAAAATCTCAATATTTTCAAGCAATTAAGCTAGTAACGATAGTGACATTTTGGTAATCCTTGGATTTAAAGCCCCCTATTTTCATATATTTCAATGCTTCAATTTACGCGGGATTTTAATGGTATGTAAACAGAAAAGTCTATGAGTCATGACAAATTAAACATCATACGATACCACATCATCATAATTAAACATGATAGGATATTGGACCATAATTGTTTTTGGATAAAACTTGTATTAGCTGGGGAAATCACGCACATATTTCCATTTTTCCGTATTATTAAAAAATATCCCCTCCGTTCAGAAATAAGTGAATAAATGACAGTTCTCGTTCCAAAAACAACAAGTCCAAACAAATCCAAAAATACAACTTTTCAAGATTTCACATAAAGATCCGGT